>UELW01000012.1:19581188-20877595 GCA_900490495.1 Danionella dracula
CTGACTAACCTTTAGTCAAGTGAAAGACAAAAGCGTAGTTTCTGTCATAATCCTACTCTCAGACTGCTACTGTTTTTGATGTATTTTATCCTACAAGATAAATGTCATGTAGAAACACTCCTAGTTGACTTTCTGTCTGAAAAATGTAAACTAAGAAATGTACCACTGCTGAGTAAACCAGCCAACAAAAAATCTTCAATCTGCTTTTTATTTTTACACATTTTTTTCTGCTCACGTTTCAGCCAGAGAGATGAGACAGATGAGGGAAAGCTTCATGACTTTGCCTGTAGCAAGGAGTTTTTCTTTTTCATTATTTAAAGTCAGCGCATCTTCCTTCACACCAACTCCAGGTGATTTCTGTTATCAGTGGACAGTAACAAGGAAACATACAATGTGCTATAGTGTGTGCTGTACAAATAACAAGAAGAGATAATAAAACAAATGAAATCTGAATACTGGGTAAAAAAGGGACCATAACAGGACATCGATGAGAAGACTTAAAAGAGGAGAGAAGAGACCAGGAGACCTTTCATCTCACCAGAGAGTACAAGAGACCCTTAATCTGAGAAAAAATAAGAACAGAGGAAAGAGATAAGATGAGAAGACACCGTGTCAATCAACTTACACAAAAAATTACAAACATAGGAAAAATAAGAAAAGAGAAGACAGAAGAGACAGGATACCAAGCTGAGGAGAGAACATAAAGAGAAGGGGTATGGGGAGAGGCAAAAATACGAATGTGAGAAAACAACAGAAGAGAGTAAGAGGTAAAGAGAAGAGAGAACAAGGAGAGCACCGCAAAAATTGAAAATATTGTGAGGAGAGGATAGAAAAGAACAGGAGAGAACAAGAAGATCATGAGAGAACAGGATGAAGAGAGAAGAGAACAATATGAAGAGAAGAGAGGAAAAGAGAAGAGCTTTCTGAGTTTCTGATTAATAGCTCTACACGAAGGTTACTGACACCCACAGTATGATTACAAGCCCCACTAATGAACAGACAGATGAAAAATGAGACGGAAAAGAGAAGGTGAAATCTGAGCACGAGAGTTTCAGGAAGTGCTCTCTTTTGTGATTACCAGCTTATCTTTTGGGCTAAAATGAGACAAATTGTTGTCCACAGCTAATATAGTATGCATCTTTAATTTCACTTTAATCCCTCAACTTAAATTTTGAGAGCTTTTGCTACAAACAAAACACTGTTTTATAGTCATTGCATTTAATAAAACTACTCTTAAACAACTCTGGGTTAGATTAATCTTTCTTTTGTTATTTTAGTTTGTTTTTGTTGTTGACAATATCACAATCACTTTATGCAACCAACTACTGAAAATCTACTGTTCATCTTATAAAATCAAAGTTTAGACTAAGTTTAAGTTTGTCTCTATATTTTTAGATGAAATATTTTAATGTTAAATCCTAGTTGAAATCAATGTTCAGGAAGTGAGTCTCATTATCTCGCACCATGACCAACAGAAAAATCATTTAAAGACCTAACCATCCCGTCAGCCATCGATCGCCTGCCCACTAATTACAAGGAGCTATGGTGGTATTATTTTCATCTAGTTTTCTATATCGCTTCCTCCCCTGCCGCATTTCTACATGTGCAGCCATTACTCTGCCAGACCGCAAAGACATGAGGGAAACATTTGGTAAGATGCGATCTGACATTAGTTCAATCTAAGGGTGGCTAAAGTTCAGAGGATCAAATCAATGGAGATTTTCAACTAATGCTTGACTTCTTGAGACCTGTTGTACAATACAACTCTTTTAATCACATGCAAAATGTTGGCACTAATGCATTACAAAATACTCTTGTTACATATTGTTTTTTCCAGTACAGTAGGCTTTACTCATCAAGACATCACTATTAACACATAAAGTGTAATTTAAAAAAAAGATAGCGAGAGAGAGCAAATGGAGAGTAGCCTTAGAATGTTGTTTAAAAAATATTTTGTCACAAATGCCCGATTACATTGATCTCTACAGCTTGAAGAAACTATACAATGCAGCTAAAACTAATCAAAATCACTCAAGCCCAAGACCAAGCATGGTCCTAAGTGAAGTCAGGTTCATAGATTAAATACATACTCAATTTGGTGATTTAAAAAAAACACTCTTTTATCAAGACTAGCGTAATAACTCTTCACAAAAATAAAATAAATGACATGTGATTTTTTTTGGTAACACGTGTTTTTTTTCCTCATCTTCTTTTCATATATTCTACTAGTATCAAGTTTGTCACCCTTGTTAAATTTGAACCTTCAAATACCAACTATAAACTCTTCCATAAGCAAATACAATCTCAAATTCAATCTTAAAATCTCCTTTTTTGATTATTCCTTCCTTCTATTCCTCCTTTACTTTGCCTTTGTAACCAATTGCACATTGTCTCCTAGTGTAGGTCGCTTTGGATAAAAACATCTGGTAAAACATCTGGTAAAAGCATAAATATAAATGTTTACATCCTGTTGTTTTAGGTTCAGTCTGTTCAGAGGTTCAGAGGCTGATTTGAGAATCCTACACCTCCATCCTGGGCCAATGACAAATAGTTTTTTTCTCTCTTTTGTTTTGTTGAATTCTTATTGTTATTTTTTTGCCTTTGTGAGACCATCTTTCGCAGTGCTAAAGTAGATTAGTTACTCTTTAGCAAGAACATAGGCAAATTTACCTCAACAATTAGGGTGGTCTTGATTGGTGTTTTATCATTTACAGTCCACTTTGAATATCAGCAATTCTTGATGGATTTTAAAAGTGTTTTTGAAGTTCTACAACTTTTAGAACAAAACTGGTGTATTTGATGAAGTTGTTCTGCAAGCATTTTCTTACAAATTCCAACAAAAAAGATGTAAAAGACTCATATTAAATGCCCTTGTTTTTATTAGAGAACCTTTTAGGGGCCAGAAGGTCTGTACATTATTATTATTATTGAACACCGTAATTTACATGTGTTAAATGTTTAAGTTTGATGGTGTAATGTTGAAATTTTCTAAATAAACATTTTGCATGATTTTAATTGATTCATCTTTTGAAACAGCAAGGAATAGGTAAAATAATACAAATTTAATAGAAGATACAAATGTTTAAATGTGAAAAGAGAAATGAGTCTTCTGCAGATTCAGGATATACAAACTGAAAAACAATAAAAAAAATAAATAAAGTTGATTTCTTACTAATTCACTAAGAACAAGCCTCAGTAGAACACTCTGTATGCCTAGAAAGTTGCTTTTGAAACACTCATTAGTAACAGTTTTATTCAAAGTTTTGAGGAGTTCGCTTACCCCATGTCACCTATGAAGAGAAGCAACACCTGTGTAGTTTCTCAGGGAGCATTTACGTCATTTAACCTTATTATCGAAGTGACACAGAGGCCCGCAATGGAATTAAAGGTTGAACCAGGGAGACTATGTAGCTTTTTTTAATAAAGCTTTTTGGGTAAAAACTTCTACGAATTAAAAAAAATAATAAGAAAGCCATTTAACTGTACATATTACAGTTAAAGAAACTGCAAGAG
Organism: Danionella dracula; assembly: GCA_900490495.1. Lineage (NCBI taxonomy): Eukaryota > Metazoa > Chordata > Actinopteri > Cypriniformes > Danionidae > Danionella > Danionella dracula. Next base: position 19,584,702 of record UELW01000012.1, read on the forward strand.
AATAATGATGGTTGGAAATCCTCTTACTGGGATAAAAAAAAGCTTCTGACTGTCTTCTAAATGTTTCAGTAAATGTTTTCATAGATGTAAAATTTTATAGTGATAACCAATTAAGATAACATAATCCTCACTTCTTTTAAAAGTCGTCTCTACAGAGAACCAAAAAAGACAGTATTTTAGAAACCAGATCCTTGTCAGAGTAATGCTCGATTGCTCACAGGGCTTTCAGAGAAGCGCTAATCTTTATAAAAATGTACTACCTGTAAAACATAAGGTTTAAGAGCAAAGAAAATCTGATACGTTTAAGTGAGCTTGAATCAGATGTTTTCCGAGAACACTCAACACTTCCTTTTTGGGTTCAACTGCTATAATCTTTTAGTGGAAGGAAAGAAAGCACATACTTGCTTAATGAAAAAGGGTACCCTCAGGGCCCCTGTGAATAGTTATTAAATTACACAGCGACTCCAATGGGGACACTGTCTACACACAATCAGCATTTACTCATTCACATCTTTGGAATAAGTGAGAAGAAATTAAGTGAGAATGAAGAAGGAAGACTGCCAAAAACAAATCCACATGGATGAAAGGAGACTGACTCTATTCCAAAAGCTTGCAAGCAGGCTGGCACGCACACACACATACACACACACACAAAACTGAAACAGATCATTTAATTTATATACAATGATACCTCAAGAATCTAAATTATTCTTTTCCAGAGTGTATGGTGGCCGAGAGGTGCAAAACACATTTACGTGAAATGAAACACATTTTAGAAATTACAATTACAAATTCCTAAACACTTTTACAAGTTCAGAAAACACATTTACATTTCAGATTCCTGGAAAAGGAGGATACCATTGAGAACCGATAACTTGATGCTGATTGGATGAGACTTTTATCTGTCAAAGTACTGAGGAAGTGACATCACAGTCTGACAGGGGGAACGCTAGGAACTGGAGCTTATAGACTAATGTTAGATTTCGATAAATTGTTGGTTATTTTGGCTGTGTAGAATGTCAATGGACAAAAGCGTCTGCCAAATGCATAAATGTAAATGTAAACTTTATAAAATCACAAATCAGGGTATTATTTATATAAAGAAGTAAACTTAAAAAAAAATTTAAAAATAAAAATAAATACATGAATAAATAAATAAAGACCAAAACATTTGGTAAACAATTAATTTTAAAAACTGATTTGGTAGTTAACAAGTTAACTTTGTTGTGGACTATGAATTAAAAACTCTAAAAATGTAAAAAGCTAATGATCTTGATTAAAATGAATGGAATAATCATTTGCATTGGTGTAGAAATTAACTGTTACTTGCATTCTCTGAAAACCACAACAATTACTAAATGTAATATTCTACTGTTATTCGCACTGTTTAATTTAAAGCTAATTTAAAGTAGCACCATTTAACTAATCACTATTTCTTATGAAGCAATTGCACAGAGTATGTTTGTGCTCTGTATAACTAATTAAAAGAAGAATGTGACGTAAGTAATGTATAACAAAAAAAACTGTAGACAACTAGCATATCAATACTAATTGGTTGTCAATTCGTTTCGATGGTTTAATTTAAGTTGTATAAACAACACTTTCACAGAACATACTTTCATGCGCTATGTTTGTACAAATAAATAAGTTAATTGAGCAAGTAATTCTGTGTGTCTCATGGTGTCTAGATGAAGAGAAAAAGGCAGAATTTAGATGGCTATCAATTAGTTTTTAGATTTATTGCTTCATTTTATTGAAACAAATTTATAACTAATCCACTCTGAAATAATAATAGTTATGGGAACATCACTGCTAAACAGATGGCATATTTTGTCATGGCATAAGTACTGACTTCAAATTATGTTGTGCTTCTAAAAAACTGATGTCAAGAGCCATTTTAACATTTTAATTTGCACAAAAGTTGGAGCAAACACATACCTTATATGACAAATATGACAAAAAGTATTGTGGTGACCCTGCATAGCACTGTGCCCTGGTGCATTGTGGGTAGCGCTATTGCTGCACAAAAAGGGGCATTTCTCATTATACGTTTAAGTGTTGTTTTACGTTCAGATATGTTGCCACGGATTGTATTTGTAATGTATATGTGTTTGTGTGCTGACTCACCGTCAACTATGCATTAGGTGCAAATGGTCTGATCAGTGTCAGCCACCATGTTAAATATGTGCATATATTAATGATTCCTGCCTCAGATGTGCAACTGCTGTGCTGCTCCTGATTGGGTTACTGTGAAGTGACATGCTGCAGGCGTGGCTGTTTCCGTTTGGTTCTTGCGGAAATAACAGCTATTTCGGCTTACAGACTCAGAGCTGCTTCTTAACGATTCTACGAACAGAAATACGAGAAAAGTTCTGGGGTCGAGGGGTGTATGAGACACAGAGATCTCCAACGAGTAGGTATAGATTTAGACGCCTGGCGCCCCGCCAGACTTGCTAGCTGTCCATTTAGCCTAGCTTAGTTAGCATAGCTCAGCTGCCAACCGAACCAGCATCTTGTTAAAGTATGGCAAACATAAATATGCAATGTATTTAAAAGTAAACCATAAAAGACTTGTAGACATTTAGTTTGTTTATATTAATATCAACATTTAAGACCATAATTAAAATTTCAAATGCAAGTAAAAAAAATAATAATAATTGTATATTTTATTAAAATCTTTTTCAATAAAAATTTATATAAACCAAGATTAACAGAAAACAATCTAAACATTCACGCTTTGGTATTTTTATTAAAAGCCCAAACATTCTGACTGATTTGGGCGGATTCTAATGCGATTCACAAACCATAATTGTGCACAGTAGCTTAGCAACTCCGCACGATTTGTGTTGTTGTTGCACAAATTCGGCCACGGCTTTGTTTTACACTTGCTCTCTGCGGGAATTTCCAAAATTTGGTATGACAGCTCTTTGTTATCTGTGAAACAAATTCAACGAGCTACAAATCTGAGCAGAAATAATCCTTTTTAGAGATCGCAGAAATGTACTGTTGTCAATGTATGAACAGCTGAGAGGAGACGGGCCAAGCATATGGCGGCAAATCCGTGCCAATATTTGAGCGTAAATTTTTGATAATCACATGCACGCAATATTAAAATTTGCGCGAGCAGAAACAAACAAATCTTGCAGAGAGCAAATCACTCTGTGTCGCGAGTGAGGGGAGGGGCTTACATGCTCGCTCTTTCTTCGCTCTCAATCTTAACCTGTGCACGCGACTCATTCCTGCGCTTGCACTAGATATATTTTTGTCCAAGATGTGGTGGGACCCTCATTTCCCGGAAGTCAGCTGTTATTGGACGCCTGTCTGTCAGTCAGTTCTGTTACTTTATTGCTCAGAGTCAAGTCTCTTCCAACAAAGACATTAACCTAATTACAAAAATGAGTCTTTAATCAAACAACAACGACAAGACAAAGAGATTTACAAATATTACAACAAAAAATAAAGATGACAACAAGAACAATATAAATCTGACTGAAGAAGGATCGTTTCTGCTCAAACAGCTTTGCAAAAAGTTTGATCTGTGTGTCTTTTCTTAGTAGAGCACTTGTTTTGCTGGTCGACTGTAGCGTGTTCTAAACATGTCGCGACCGTGGAAGTCTGATGGATGCTGTGGATTGATCGCATTGACGGATAGCCACGATCATTCAATCAATCAATTAGTTTTTATATAGCGCTTATTTAGCAATTGCTTTCAAAGCAGCTTCACAAAGTCCTCGTGGGGATCAGGTAGAGTAGATAGGAGTTCCCTCTGTGAGGGGACTCTCGCTGACTGAGGCAGGCGCTAATCACCTCCCCAGCATAAAGAATATACAAACTTAATATTCCTCAACGAATGGTTTGCCGGACAGGACCTGAAAAAAAAAACAAAAAAACAAACAAAGACAAAACCGGAACTAACAAATGGAGAAACAACGGTTAGTAAACTGTAACACAGACAACAAACAAATGATCAGCATCGGCTGCAGGAGGAGAGATGAATGATGAGGATAGGTTAGAGAGGAACATTGAACCACATTGGGTTTTTTTTCAAACAGTTTGTATGTATATGGTGCTCAGACACCAGATCTGTTTAGACAAATACCAAGAGATAATTATACGAATGCCAGATTAAACAGATATCTTTTTAATTTAGTTTTGAAATCTGTGAGCGTCGCTGAGCTGCGGACAACATCCGGGAATTTATTCCAGAGCTTCGGGGCTCTATATGAGAACGCTCTTCCACCTCTTGTGGATTTACTAACCTTCGGTACAATCAATAGTCCTGCTTCTTGTGATCAGAGAGAGCGAGCTGGAATATATCGTGAGAGGAGACTGCTCAGGTAGGCCGGAGCCCAGCCATTCAGTGCCTTAAAGGCAAGGAGCAGAATCTGGTAGTCAATGCGATATTGTACAGGAAGCCAATGAAGAGAGCACAAAACCGGTGTAATGTGATCATATTTCTTTGTTCTTGTGAGAACTCAAGCTGCTGCGTTCTGGACAAACTGTAATTTTTGTAGCGTGGCGGCCAAACAGCCGGCTAACAGAGCATTACAATAATCCATTCTGGAGGTCATGAAAGCATGCACTAATTTTTCTGCATCTACGATAGACAGCATGTTCCGCACTTTAGCAATATTCCTGAGGTGAAAGAAAGCAGTCTTAGTAACATAAGAGATATGGTCCTTAAACGTCAGTTCACTATCTATAATAACATCAAGGTTTTTAACTGTAGTAGATAAATTAACAATGTGTCCCCCCAGTTCCATATGTAAAACAGAGAGATTCTGTAATTGCTTATTAGAGCAAATAAGTAATATTTCTGTTTTATCGGGATTTAGCATAAGGACATTTTCATTCATCCAATCATTGATATCAGCGACACATTCTGAGATCTTATATAGCTTTAAAGGGTCTTTAGGTTTTGCTGAGATATAGAGCTGGGTGTCATCTGCATAGCAATGGAAACTAACCCCATGTCTTCTAATAATTTTGCCAAGGGGCAGCATGTAGATTGAGAATAGGATGGGTCCCAAAACAGATCCTTGAGGAACTCCGATGAGTGTCCGATGAGTCTCCATTTACATGAACAAACTGACTCCGGTCAGAGAGGTAAGAGTTAAACCATCTTAGAGCCTGGCCCTAGATGCCTGCATCGTTTTCTAGTCTCTCGAGGAGAATCCTGCGATCTATCGTATTGAAGGCTGCACTGAGATCTAGCAGAACTAGAAGAGAGATATTCCCTTGATCCCATTCAAGTAATAGATCATTTGAAATTTTAACCAGCGCAGTCTCTGTGCTGTGATGTGCTCTGAATCAAGGTTGAAGATCTTCATAACAGTTGCTCTTTTGTAAGAAGGAGCTGAGCTGTGCTATAACAACTTTCTCTAATATTTTGACAAAAACGGAAGGTTAGAGATTGGTCTATAGTTGGATAACTCAGTAGGATCCAGTTGCGTTTTCTTGATTAGTGGTTTAATTACTGCATGTTTTAGCTGTTTGGGAACATAACCTAGCGATAGAGATTAGTTTATAATATTTAGAAATGGTTCTTGAGCTATTTGTAGCAATTCTTTCAGTAATTTTGTTGGTACAGGATCTAGAGAGCATGTTGTTGATTTAGATGCTGTGATTATTTTTAGCAGTTCTTTCAGGTCAATATTTGAAAAATTTTGCAGCGAGTGAGTCAAAGGTATAGGATTTGAGTTAAGCTGCTTTGATTGAATATGAGTTTTAGTAATTTTGCATCTAATAGAGGTAATTTTATTTGAGAAATAATTCATAAAATCATTGCTGCTAAATTTTATAGCTGCATTTGAATCTGTCGATGTTCGACTGTTTAGTAGATTAGCCATTGTTTCAGATAAGAGGTGTGGGTTATTTTGATTTGTTTCTATTAAATTTGAGATAGTAGTTAGTTCTTGCAGTATTTAGTGTTTGTCTATATTTAGACATGCTCTCTTTCCAGGCAATTTTGAATACTTACAATCTAGTTTTTCCATTTACTCTCATAGTTTCTGGTTTGTCTTTTTAGCACATTTGTATTATCATTAGACCACAGAGTGGCCTGTCTATCTCTGACTCATTTTAATTTAAGCGGGGCTAGAGTGTCTAGGGTGTTAGCAATAATATTATTCAAACTGTAGGTGATTGTTTCAAGTTCATTTTCATCTGCAGGTATACTAGAAAGTTGAGTAATATTTGTTAGGTTTCTTATAAATGCTTCTTTAGAATTTTGGTTTATATTTCTCCCTAGTTGGTAGAGTTGAATGCTACTGATAATGTTTATAGTGTGCATAGCACAAGATTCAAGATAGGGGTCTGAGATGTCCTCACTTTGAGGCGATATAACAATGTCACTCAGGTCAATGCCATGAGATAGAACCAAATCAAGAGTGTGGTTTAGACGGTGAGTTGCGCCGACCACATTTTGCTTAAACCCACAGGAATTTAGGAGGTCTGTAAAGGCAATACCCAACGAGTCTTTTTTGTCATCGATATGGATGTTAAAGTCACCAAAAATCAGTATTTTATCTGCTTCGACCAAAAGATGTGCAACAAAATCAGCGAATTCTTAAAGAAAGCTAGAATTGTGTTTTGGTGGCTGGTAGACAACAACTAATGTTACAGAGAATGAACATCTTTGTTTTGATTCTGCCGGTGTAATATGGAGCACAAGTACTTCGAAGGATTTGAATTTGAATTGACTTTTTGGTTGTGTTTAGGGTATTTCTATATATTGTGGCAACACATCCACCACGGCCAGTTAAGCACGGTTCATGATTGTAATGGTAATTTTCGGGTGTCGCTTAATCCAAAATAATCGTTTGGAGTGAGCCATGTTTCAGTTAGGCACAGTATGTCAAGGTTCAGTTCTGAGATTAATTCATTTATGATTACAGCTTTTGGTATAAGAGATCTAATCTTTAGGAGACCAAATTTTAGAGAGTAAATTTGTATATTTTGTAGTCTAGTTTTATATTGATCAGATTATTGGTTGTTAAGAAATTTGTTGTTTATAGTTATTTTATGTTTTCGTGGTATGGACACTGTTTCGATAGCAAATGTTAGGTTTTGACAGGTTTTAGGTCGGTTTCTGGGGCAGTGTTCTAAGGTGTTATATTTGGAATTATTTAGTCAGATGCTTATAAGGGCCCTAGAGATGTTATCTGACAGAAGTTTAGAGCCTAGCTTGCTTGGATGGAGGCTGTCAGGACGGAAGAGATTAGGGCGCTCCCAGAATAGATTCCAGTTGTCAACAAACAATAACTGCTCTTCTCGACAGAAAGTGGTGAGCCACTCTCTGAGCGCAAAAAGTCTGTTGAATTTATCGGTTCCCCTTCGATACGTTGGCAGAGGGCCAGAGACGATCATTTGGGTCGCGGGTGACAGGCGGCGAGCAGTGTGGATCAGTTTACTGTAATCCGCTTTTAGCACCTCTGACTGACGACGAGACGTATCATTAGAGCCGACGTGCAGGACCACAGCCTTGATGTTGCCATCAGGCTTCAGGATTGCAGGTAAACATCCGGCTAAATCAAGAACCCTAGCACCGGGGAAGCAGTGCGAACGTGCTTTGTTCGTACCGACAGTCTCTTGGACGTGTCGGACGATGGAACTGCCAATAACCAGAGTGTTCATCTCTGGTTCGCTGAGAACTGTGAACCGGTTCTGGGTGCGGATCTGAAAACTTGTTTGCGCGGGAGGAGTGAAGGCACCCCAGGGGATGGGTTCGCCTTCTCCTCTTCTGATCACAAAACAAGAAAGCGAGACTGTGATGGTCCAGTGCTGGCGTGCTTTAACAGAACAGTCAGTCACAATGGAAGCTGAACCGAAAGAGCCAAATTTGTGTACAAGTTGAAGTATTGAGTATTTTGTCTAATTAATTATTTGAGAACGATGGGTTGCACTCCTCCAAGCAGAACTAGGTTGTTATTAATTGTATTACTAATTGAGTTTTTAAATTTTTTATTTATTTATTTATTTTATTTCTTTTTATTACTTTTTATGTCTAACTGTTAGACAATACTAATCAAAGAGTTGTTTTGGTTATACTAGTTGTTCGATTGCAATCTTAAAAGAGCTAAGTCCGAGGAGTTAGTTTTATGTGATTAAAGTAGGTTTAGCGAAAGTAAAAGGGGCCAAAAAACGCTAGGAGCAACAGAGATCCAACTGAATTATCCAACGGCTAGTGCGTTAATTTGTAACGTAGCCGATTTGTTTAAAAAACTGTATAAAGAATAGAGAGCGCAAAAAGCTCAAGAGCTGCGTGTGTTTGTTAGCTTTTAGCCTGTCAAGGAAAGAACCGTTCGGGTTGAAAGCTCTTTCAGTTGTTTATATAAGTTTACATTAACTTTCTATTGTTATACAATGATTTACGGTACTTTAGCAGAGCAAAGATGTCGACTGACTTACGTTTTCGGGGTTTAAAGTTGGCCGCGAGTGGGTGCTGCTACCGCGGAAGTTAGCTTTAGCCCCGCGTGGCTAAGTGCGTTTCAGCGGCGCCTAGAGTTCCCCGCCTGCAAGGGTTGACGAGTGCATGTCTCCTGCGTCCAGAGGAGTTGAGCAGGTTCGCGCGCGCTGACTGCGGCCAATGACAGGCTTAGCTGTCGGGAAAGTGCTGCTTGTATCTTTTGAGGACTCCTGTGTGCCTGATGATGCGATCTCCACTGCTGGATCGGAGAGAGACAGCGCATCTCCCGAAGAAGACGGTACATTGCTCTCCCCCTCTGGGGCCATGTCAGATTGTGCTGCGATGGCCATAGCCGAGTAGCTTACCGGGCTGCCAGAGAAACTGGGTTGCAGGTGGCTTCGCCCCTTGCATCCGAGATCTCCAGGTTGGATGCATTGTTTGTGGCGTCGCAGCAATATGATACCCCGCAGCCGCCTCATATCCCGATCTTCCCAGAAGTGCATCGAGAACTGACCCAAACTTGAAAGGCACCTCTTAAAGCAAGGTTGATCAGTCTCACCTCTCTTACTCGCCTTGATGGCAGAGTAGCTAGGGGGTACGAAGTGGTCCCCCAGGTAGAGCAGGTGCTGGCGGTGTACTTATGCTCGGGGTAACCCTGCCGCCTCCTGTGAACAACCAAGGCCTCCATCCCGCCAGCAAAGCCTGTCATTGGACCTAACTTTGAGGGCTTACGCTGCTGTGGATCAAGCTGCCACTGTCATGCATGCCATTATCTGCCTTTCAGGTGTTCCAAGCCAAGGCCCCGTAAGATATGCAGGAAGGGAGTTGTAGCCCAGGTCTTACAGAGGATCTGAGGGCAGCTACCAACTTCGCGCTCAAGGCGACGAAAGTTGCATTTAGCTCGCTTGGCTACACGATGTTACTAGTCCAAAGCCACCATATTTGGTTGGCCTAGGCTGAGATGCTCCCACAAGATCGGATGCGTTTCCTCAACACACCTGTAGTCCCAGATGGCCTCTTCGGCGTCGCCGTAGATGACCTACATCGCGGGTCTCTATGATCAGGAAGCATGCGTAGGGTCTGGAAGAATTTATGATGCCGCGTAAAAAGAGATGTGGCAGCTCCCCTTCAAAGTTCCTCCACCACCTTCTCGACTCCTGAGAACCCCTCCTCAGTTTTCCCCTGTTCATCAGCCCCCACATTGGAGACATTGATCAAGAGCGGCTATGAAGAGTCGACGGAGAAGAAGTCCTGTCCAGGGGCCTCCCCAACATCACCAGGGGAAGACGTTCCATCGCAAGCGGTCCTACAACAGACCCCGCAGGGAGTCTGGCTACTGTGCAGGCTTCCCCACCAGCCTGCCCTTCCACCATCCGACAGGTCAGATAAAATTTTTTCATTAAATATGCAAATCTTGAAATCCCTGGGTTATGTGCGCAGCCAGGAGGCTTGCATTGCAGATCTGAATTCAGTTCTTGTTTCAGAGGCACTTTCAAGGGCGTGTTATCTTATACAGTGCAGCCTGGATGGGTCTCAGCTTTCGTGTCAGAGTCAGCCTCGAGTGGGACCTCCTTGGCTGGAACCGGAGGCTGCTCCTAGGTTGAGCCTGATCGTCCAGGTAGGCTCCACCACTTAGTCCGCTTGTTCACAGCCCCGCTTTGGAAACTATCGGCGAAGCGTGTATGACACCATTAGTGGAGTTTCAGGAAGCCTGGTGGGAGCTTCACAATACTTCCCCTTGGCTCGTACACACTATCCATCAACTGCAGTTTGCTGCCAAGCCACCCAGGTTCAACGGGGTTCTAATGACCTTTGTCTCACCCACAGAGGCCCTTGTACACACAGTATCAGGGCTGGAACTGACCAATAGGAGAGCGGAACATTTGGTGGTGTGTTGAATGCAGTCAAGTGAAGCCCAGTGTTCTCCTCAGCACACATTTCAAATGCCAAATATATATTTCTCATGCGCCTTTTTCATATTTAGAAAAGTTTTTCATATCACGAAACAAAATATTCTTTTCGTGGCCTTTCATAACTTAAATTTTCCATAACATGAAGTGTCATGTTTAGAAATGTGAGATACATTAAAATAAAATTCCTTCATGATCAGGGGCATTGCTAGACCTAAAGCTCTAACATGCCCCCCCACTCCTTAAAACCTGATTGCAATATATATCATTATTTGTAGTGCCTACAATTGGGAGTATAATATAACATTTTTATTCTACATTTTTATTTGGTAGAAATATGTGCTTAAAAAATAACTAGTTTTTATCTTTTATAATCTCTTTGGCACCTAATTATGCAGTAAAAATTGCAGTATAAGATAATAATTGACTCAAAATAGAATAAGTTACCCAACACACAAAATACCATGGAAATGATCTAAATTACTTAATAAATAAATAGGTGTCATGCAATAACACAATAAAAGCTTGGAAACAAAATAACTTTCTTCGGCAATCAGCAATGTAGAACTAATATTTCTGAATATGTTTGTAAAAATAAATTTCTTGAACTTACTTACACACTTTATACAAATATTCGAAACAAATATTTGAAACAAATCAATGTTATTTTTAAATTTGTAATATGATAACCTTTTTTCAATCAAAACTGTTTTTATTTACAAAAAGAGGTTGTCTTAATGATTTGAATGTTCTATTTGTGTTACTAATAAATGACACTTAGACTAGTGTTGTGTTTGTGTGAAACAATGAAAATTGTAATTGTATTGAAATTAAACTAGAAAACAAAATATCTACTCAGTAAAAACTCTCAGTGAAAATCTCTTTGCAAAACATCAAATGCCATTCATTACAAACAAAATGATTACCAAAAATGACGATGACATATTATGCTTAATCAAAATACATAACTACCTCTAAAAACACATATTGATAAAAATACTTAAATAACTTTATTAGACTTAAATAACATAGTCAACAACCTCAGTTGTTGAAGTGTTTTATGAATTGTTATGTTGTTTTTCAATTTTGAATGCTTTTCTAACTTGTCATCTTGCTTTCCTAATCTTTCAGAATTCTGATTTGACTTAAACCTCATGGCCACCACACGAGAGCTTAAACAAATACTCAATACGAATGAAATATTGTCAAGGAGGTTTATATGACGCCTACTAAGACCACTGCTCACACAGTGTAGAGGCTTGAAGACAGAGGGAGCATCTGGAACTAAGATGCATATTATTCCTCTGTATATAGGCACTGTGCCATTAAGTAAACTGCCTAACCTGCAGCTCTATGTCAGTCAGCGTTGGGGCCTCCAATTACACCAGTTTACAATTTGCAGTATCACTTAGAAATTAACTGATTTCAGCTCAAATCCTGTGCAAGCAGCTTAGCTCTGCATCTTTTCATAGAGATCTTGAATTTCATGTTTCATGCTTCATTCAGAGCAGCAGATCTACTTTCCAAAGCTTGACAGAGGAGGATGATAATGAGGCATTGTGCTGGGAGGCCTGAAGGAGTTGGAGAAAAGCAGCATGACAGGAAGAAAGCTGGATCAACCAGACAGATGATCTTACGGACCACGCACTGCATGGGACGAGCTTCATGTGAAACAGAAAAAAAGCCTTCCTAACATAAACAAACAAACACTCACCTCTACTTCACAGATACAGTCACACAAACATTGAGCATTAGAGTGGAGTACATATGGATGAAGATATTGGATGTTAAAGGCTCTACAGCTTACATATTTATGTAGAATTCAAAGTAAGAGTTTGTTAAACCAAAGGTTTTAACCATAAAGAATTTGTTAAACCTCAAAAGGCATCTCAACCAATCAGCAACTTCTCGCTTGAATCAGATAGCTAAAATAATTATTTTTGTTGTATGATTTTTTTTCACAGACATTTTTGTCTTATTTCAAGAAATACTACCAAGTTGTATTTTCCTATCCAATTTGAATACTTGATTCTGAAAGCTTGATTCTGGAAGATTTTTGCTACATTTTAGCATTGTAGTGACCATCAAGAATCTCTTGACGCATCACAACCTCACCGTTCATCTGGTCCTCAACAATCACTCCTTCTTCAGTCAGGAATGTCGGAGTGATTCTTGATGAACATCTGTCTTACAAAAAATACTTTACCAAGAGAACACAAGCTTGAGCACTGCACAGCATCAGAAATATCAGTTCCTTCTTAACTGAGGATGAAACTCAACTCCTGATTAAGGCTCTGATCTGATCTTGACCATGTTACTGCTATGCTCTTCTAGCAGGACTTCCAGCAAACAAACTCAAACTTCAGCAGATGATCCCAGCAAATTTTACTCCCTCTTCATCTCTCTTCAGTGACTCCCCATCGCAGCTCATGTTCAAATCACTGATGCTGGCTTACAAAACCTCCAAATCAGCTCTTGTCTGCCACAAGTTCGTTCAGCCCTATATGCTTTGCAGAAGCCTGCGCTCAGAAAATTAAAATGCATGAAAATCTTCTTTTCTTCTTTAAGTTGTACTTTCCTCCTTCTTTGTTTTCAGTTGATCAGTTAATGCCATTTTTGTTGTGAGAAACCCGGGTTAGACTTCGGCTTTGTAACAAATTGCATACTGTCTCTCTACTGCTGTAAGTTGCTTTGGACAAAAGCTATTCATGTAAATATAGAAGAATAACAACCAACATATGTGATGATTTATAAAAGAACATACATTAAGGGGGTTTGCATGGGAAAGTTTTGACAATGGAAACTTTGTCACAATTTTTTATATACCAACAGTTTCAGCCTGCTAATTTTCTTGAAATCCTTTCACTAGCCCAATGACATCAGAAATGTTCTGTTCATCTAAGAGTGAGGGAGAAAGTAATGAAATTGTAACTGTGAGATCTAAACGCACACATGTATACAACTATTAAACATTTACAGTAGGTGAGGCTTTACTCCATGTTAATTGTCATTTAATTTGCGGTTATGGAATAAATTCTGCATTTGAATAAGTCGTCAGGGCAAATGAACAATTATTCACTCTTTCCTAAGAGCTAGTGTGAGTCTGTGAAGGCTAGAATTAGTTGTTAGACAGTCTGGATGTGTTTACCCTTGTCTCTATTGTGCATTAGCTCACACTGGGTTAAGCAGAAACACACAGGCTGTCCTAAGGCTTTTTTCCATCTGAAGCTTGTAGGGGTTTCCCAGCTTGTAGAGCTTTTTCAGGAGCTTAGCTTTAGTAAGCTGAGCAACATGAAGCTTTTGTACTTCAGAGACGGTGAAGAGAAAGGCGATGACAAAAAAACCACTGTGCCAGAGACTTGGGTACTATCTGAGTACTTTCACTGTGTTGAAGACACAAGAGGAAGCACCTGCAACACATTGCGGACAGTCACAATGGTTCTAGTTGTCCTTTCAAGCCTAAGGCCATAGCCACACATACCCCGGTACTTTGTAAAACTGAGTTTTTCCTGCCTATATACAAAAAAACACACTTGAGTATGAGTAGAAAAAAAAGTCCACACGAAACTGGATAAAATGCTCTAAAACACGATAAAGAATGAGTCTACCCACTAGAAGGCAGCAGACTTCACACCTTTGTATTTAAATCAACTAATCTGAAGCTTCTTACAACTCCATGTTCTTTAGCGTTTCCTTTCAATGGCTTGTAAATACAGCGCACACAAATATAAGAACTAAATTCTTTCTTTACCAACAACTCTTTTGCTCTCAAAACTTCCAAATTTATCTGAGGGTCAGTCAGTTCCTATTCAAAACTGGAGCTTTTTTGCATCTGTGAGTCAGCAGCATCAACCCGCATATTGCTGTGATTTGGCACATCTGTTCTGTGATTAAACAAGTTATTAAATATGCTGTGTGCTTGTGTATGATTTAACACAGCGAACCGGAGTGCAACTTCTTACTCTGTCTCCAGAAGGCAAGGCAAAGCAATGCAAGTTTATTTCTATAGCACATTTCGTACACAGGGTAATTAAAAGTGCTTTACATTAAATAAAAAAAATGCACATTTAATAAAATCAAGCATAAAAAAGTAATTACAGAGTGAAAATGTAAAAGCATTAATTAAAACAAAGATTAAGATCTGAATTAACCATATGGAGCTCTGACAGCAAATGCTACCGCATCAGTTAAAAAAGCTCATATAACTCCTCCAAACTCTGTCTGTAAACAAAATAAACCTGGCTACACTAATCAGGAAACTAATCAGGAGCATTTCCAGAAAAAATTCACTTTGGCTAGCAAAGGTTAAGGTGAAATGCTACTCTAGATTTGTGTTGATGTAGAGTGTAACCACATAAAAAAGTTTGCTTTCAAAATAAGAGGGTATGTATGGACAAGGACTAAGTAGTCTATGCTTCATAAAGTAGACAGTAAATAATGGTAAATTACATTGACAATGGACATTGAAGGGTTAAGGAAGTAGGAAATATTCACTTCTGGGGAGAGGGAAAAATCAGGCACCACGAAGTCAGCAATGGCCACGTGACTACGCTGACATGTATAAAACAGACCCAAGCATGATCACTCTTCCTGTTGTGAATCTGGATCCATACTCTACTACGCCTGTTGGGGCGAGAGAAGCCAAGAAGCTGGAGATATCTCCAGGGGCAAAAATAGCGCACATTTCATTAAGGAATGGTGCAAGACAGGCTGGACACCCCTTTATACAGTTCAGGCAGTGCTGCCACCCCTAGCACGACTGAAGAGATGGATTCAATGCTCATGTTATAGTACTTAGCGAAGGTGTTGGGTGTCGACCAACCTGCAGCCTTGCAGATCTCTGTCAGTGAGTCTTCTTGCCAGCACCCAGGAGGGTGCAACACTCCTAACATAGTGGGCTCTCTACTGCAGGGGGCAAGGGACGTCAGACGCTGTGTATGCGGTAGAGATGGCCTTCACTAGAAACTCTCCCCTCTCCCCTATCGTCCGCTGTTCTCCAAGCATACAAAGAGCTGATCAGAACTTCTAAGGTTCAGTTTCTGCCTACATAGAACCGGGTCAGAGCCGGCGCGCACGACCCTGCTTGAGCCATGGACTCGTTGACCCTTACAGGCGGGAGTAACAACATCTCCGGTGGTGGCCTGAAAGTACGCTAGCCTCATCCAAAGTCTGTTGCAGGACAGATCAACACAGTCTGATCCCTCAGTCTCAACTTCAGCGCTCAGACTCTGCATTGGGACCAGGGGTTGATGCTGCCTCCTCTCCGGGCAGAGCTTGAATGTTCTCTAATTGAGTTTTTTGCAAGGGATGATAGAAACCTTGGGCACATCCCAGAGCAGAGCAATAACATGAGTATCACAAGGCCTGAACTGTAAATAGGTCTCGTCGACAGAGAGTGCCTGCAGATCCCCGTCCCTCTAATCAAGACTAACACAATCAGAAGCACTGCTTAGTTGACAGAACTTAAGGTCTATTGAGTCAAGCAGCTCAAATGGATGGCTTTGACGTTCTCTCAGGACAAAAGAAGGTCCCAGAAGGAAACTAAGGATGCCCTAGAGGGTCTAACACTTCTGGCCCCTCTGAGGAATCTGACCATTAACTCGTGTCGTCTCAGCATGTTGCCTTAAACTGGAAGTGACAGGCAGAATCGCGGGAATGTAACCTACAGGATGAATGGACACAGTCCATGATCCAACCTTCTTGGAGGAAGGGTAGCTCAAGTTCAACAGGGCAGCTGCTCAGGTCTACTTGGCGAGAGTGACACCAGTCGACGAACCAACCCCACTTGCCGGTGGTTCTCAGATGCCTAAGGTAACAGACATGGGGTTGCAGAGGTTTGGGCATGGGTGCTTGTGCCCACATCCCTGGGACAGAAAGTCTGGCCACAGGGGACCTGGCCAGGCAGGGACTGTCAAGAAGGAGCAGAGATCTATGAACCAAGGTCGATCAGCCAATAAGGCTAATAACTCTATTTTGTCCCCCGATCTTGCATAGGACCAGCAATGTCCAAGCACATCTATTCGAAGAGCAGCCTGAGACAGAGCGTAGATAGCCGGCACTGAGCATTCTCTGGGGTGGCGAACAGGTCTAACCCCGCTATACAAAGTGCTTCCAGATCTGCTGGACTGCCAGGGGACAGAGTCGCCACTCTTTTGACAGGTGTTTCCACTGTGACAGTGTATCTGCTGAATGGTTAAACCTGCCAGGAGTATAGACTGTAACTAGGGACAGCCCCCAGTGCTGACTCCAGAGGAGCAGTTTGCGAGCGAAAGCTGACAACAGGGTGCATGTATCCTTCCTTGTCGCATAACATACACCACCACTGCCGTGTTGTCCGTCCTGACCAACACATGATATCCTTGCAGTATTCTGCTGAAGTGCTTTACTGCTAGGGACACTGAAACACTATAGGTAATTTATGCTCCAGGAAGTGTACTTCTCAGTTCAGTCCTGAGACAGTGCTTCTGGCATATAGCACTCCACCTGGTCTTTGAAGCATCAATAGTCACTACTATGCGCCTGGCAGGTCCTTCAGGGCGACACCGGTCTCATATGTGGAATGATTGCTACTGAACCCATATGCCCGGGAGTCCATGGATTTTCTTCAGAGGGACCACCAATATGCATAAACTCATGCATGCTGCATTCAGCAGGCTCAGGGCACTGCCCCCAGAGAGGCCTGCTCGCATATTCAACGAGTTTATCTCCATACCAAAAAGGAATACGCTCTGGCCGAGGTTCAGACAGCTCCTTCTAGGTTGATCCGAAGCCCCTACAGCTAAGGTGACAAGACCCAGTCTTTGACAAATCAACTGAGACTTCGGCTGGGCCAGTATCAGCAAGTCGTAAAGCACACCAGGACTTGAACCCCTTCCCGTATAACGGGACTAAGCCACCTTGGGCCACAACTCCCCACCTGCATGTCTTTGTCTGGAACACTTGAAATGCTGCCATGGCATGCAGGGCAGCGGCAGTTTGACCCGCAGCAGCGTAAGCCCTCAAAGTCAGGTCCAATGACAAGCTTAGCTGACTGGATAGAGGCTTCGGATGTTCACGCCAGGCGTCAGGAATCGCAGAACCTGGGGAATTGCTATGCAAGACTGACCAACCTCGCTTTAAGAGGTGCCTTCCAAGTTTGGATCAGTTCCTGATGCACTTAGGGAAGAAAGAAACCCCACAAATCACACATCCAGTCTGAAGAATTCGGGTGAGAGGAGCAGAGACACCTGCAACCCAAACTCTCTGGCAGCCTAGGTAAGCAACTTAGCCAGCTCCTCTGCAGCACAAGCGATGTGCCGTCTCCTTCGGGAGATCCGCCGTCTCTTTCCGACGCAGCAGAAGAGATCACATCATCGGGCACACAGGAGTCTTCAGGGAATGCAAGCAGTGCTTCATCTGTTAACTCACTGTGGTGCGTGCAACCCTGCTCGACTCTTATGGACGCAAGAGTCTTATATGACTTTTTTATGCTTGATTTTAATGTATGCACTTTCTTTTTACTCTTTATTTCCAATGTAAAGCACTTTGAATTACCCTGTGTATACAAATAAACTTGCCTTGCCTTGCCTTGCCTTGCAAGAGCCATGAACTTGTCGACCCTTACAACATCTCCAGTAGTGGCCTGAAACTATGCTAGCGTCGTCCAAAGTGTTTTTCAGGACATATCTATGCAATCAACACAATCTGATCCCTTAATAGCTGCCTCAGCAGGTCTACACCCAAGACAACCGAGGCAAGGAATGTGGCTAATCATCAGTGTGATCGATCCACTGCATCCAACAGACTTGCACGGTCGCAAGCAGTACAAACAGTCGACCTGCAAAACAAGTGCTCTAATAATAAGAAAGGAGTCTTACTTGTTGATGGAAGGCAGCACGAGAATGGAAATCTGGGATGTGCAGTGTCTCCGGCCTCTGAATCTGATTGAATAACTACGCTGGTTGCCGTCGACTCACCAGATCACTCTAAAATCCACATAAGGAAATAATCCAACTCGTTTCTTTGGGTATCTCTCGTGTCGAGAGTAGGCTCAGGGAAAAAAACAGGAAGAGTGTTCAGGTTGCATCTACTTTAAACGCGTCAGCATGATCAACGTGGGCACGTCTGCTGATTGGCATTTTAAAAAGAGTGTGGAGAGAGTAGACCACTCCTAACGGAGCTTCCCATAGTCGGTACCGACATAAGAAGGAGTGACCGACTGATGAGGAACTAAGTCACATTGTTGCTGGTCGTAATTAAAAAGGCAAAGTAGTGTTTTTATTTCTAAATTGTCCAGGTTCATAGAATTGTCCAGGTTCTTAGCATTCTTCACAGAAACAAAAAATGCAATCCTGTCTATTATTGTTTAATAGTGTGAGTATTGATTAAACAGCAGTGGCTATCATACTACATCCTGCAAATTTCATAGTAGAAAAAAGCTCACTTTAATATCCTGTTCCCTTGTAGCTCTGATGCTCAATAACATAACCTTTAAAGAGAAGTGCATCAGAATTCAAAGCATGTCAGTGAAAGTGTGTCTGTGTCGTCAGGAAACAGAGACTGGCAGACAGTAAATTGAACCGTCATATTAAATGAAGTGAAGGAGTGCTTGCTCTTTAACTCTCTCTCTTTTACAGATGGCAGGTGAAGCTGTCTGGCAGCATCAGGCACATTGTTTTTAATGAAAATATAGCACTTTTCTTAATCGAGCTGACATAAGTTACTTTTTCATGCATCACTTGCAACTGTTTGTTCATGAATACTGAAGTACAGCACATTTCAACAAAAACAGTACATTCTGAATAGTGAAATTGATTAAAAAATACATATAATGAAAACTTCCAAGTAATACAAGACACTTTTATAATTGAACATGTTAAAAAGCTGTACAAAACATCTGCCCAAACTAAGTTAAGGTCCTGATAAGGTCAAGTAAAGAAAAAGTAAAGATGTGCTCTGTGGAAAAGTGCAAAAAATATTACACTGTCTGTATACTCCATTCTGATTGGCTAGCAGGAGTTGCATATTTGTTAGTAACTGCACAGGTGGTCCAGGTTAGTTTGTTTACTCTATGTATTCTTGCACGGGTTTAATAACCATTGTGATAAACATTACCTGATCAGTCAACACCAGCACTAGACCACAGTGTACTGTTTTTTTTTAGTGACCGTAAGTTTTATGGACAAATTTTTACAACAACTTAACTATTTTATATTCCTTAAATATAAACCATCAGTATATTGAGTGAAATTGAGCACAATGATTACAAAGCCATTTGGACATTCATCTAATTCAGCAAAAGACTCACAGTAGTGAGCATTGTATGCACTGAACATTTATCTGTTTAAGTTGTGTGCTTGCTTTATTCAAATCCTCAGAAGATGTAAGCATGTAAAAAGGTTAAACAGGGAGCAAAAGAAAGAACGGCGGTTAGATGACAGCATCTGAAACACCTATAAAAGAACAAAAATAGTCGAGATAACAAAAAATTCCAGGCAATGCTTGGGTATTTTAGGAAAAGATGACCTAAGTTGTGCCAATTAACAATAAAAAAAAGTTTCAAGACATATGAAAAAAAGGACCTAAACACATAAAAGTTAGCTGACACAGAAACAGACTTGGCTCTAAGTATTTCGGGAGGAGCGATCAGATAATTAGCGAAAAATCTACAGGTGTTTCCAATCCCTCTGCCCGCTCAAGAGATAAAACCGTAACCACTCCACTTCCAATTCGACGATGAAACGCAAAATTCCCTCCGCCACCCCTGTCTCCACATCTCAGGGAGGTTCTCGGGCCCAAATCGCTTGTCACCCTCGAGGCCCTCCTGTGGACAGCTCACCCAGTATGCTTATCTTAATCTAGCCACATACACTTGCAATATCTGGGCTAATTCTATGTAAGCAAACTCGTGAATTGCAGTGTATTGTCTTGAAGTTCACTATTTTTAGGTAAAAATCAAAAGTTTCTGTCTATGCATCATGTAACAAGACACAAAGAAAGCAAACAAATATTCATCAAAAGTGCATCATAGAGGGAGAAAACACAATTACTGGGTACGTTGTAACAAACTGGTTATTACACATTTAATAATTAATAATAATACGGTAAGGGGAAATCAACCGTATTATCTCGGAATCAGAGCCCCAGGGAACGGATTAGCTGCATAGATTACAAACAAGGGAAATGTCTTTTAAAGGCTTTATTAACTCTATTCTAGACACACAATTTGAATAAAAGTGATTTTAAGCTAACTAACCTAACCATTCGCGCGCGCACACACGCACACACACAATCACCGAGAGAGAGGGGGTGAGAGAGAGAGAGAGGGCTGATTAAAGCGAGCGAGTGAGAGAGAGAGAGAGAGAGAGAGAGGGAGGGAGGTAGATTAGAGTAAGAGAGATTGAGACAGGGAGAGAGAGAGAGACAGAGTTAGAGAGAGAGAGTGAGAGAGACAAGTTTTGAACTCAAGTTATCTTTAAATATCAGTTTGGGCGCGTACTTAATTTAGCATTCCCACAGTCGTTCTGTTCAAGTTACCGCGTCAAAGTAATTGATTATCGCAGTCTACCGTTTAGATTTTCCGGTCGAACGTGGTCCGTGGCAGAACGAGCAGATTCCGGGAAGACAGCTGTGAGGTGTGCTCGGGTTGTGATGAGAGGTCTTCGTGTCCCAGCAACTTTCTTGAGAGTCCGAAAAGTTTCCCGTTGGATTCAACAGTCTTAATTTCAGATCACGGCTCTGTGTCTCTACGAGCCGGGTTTCCTTTATTGGGACGGCACCAAGACTGGAGAAGAAGGGAAGAGACTATACCAAGAAGAGAGCTTCAGAAGAAAAAGAGGAGACTATATAGAAGGAAAAAGAACTCTACAAACTACAAGACTAAAAACAGACAGGGCGCCTCCGGTTTAAGTGGGAGGCGGGTTCTTTTCACAGCTCTAGCCACTGAGAGTGCTAACTTGCCTCAGATTGGTGGGGTTACACCATGGTCCAGCCCAGAGAGGCTTTCATCTGAAGAGAAGTTTTCCTGATTTGCATTTATTAATAAACGAAGCTATATCTCCTCAAGAGAGTACGGGATAAATTTTTACACAATTAAATCCTTTCCGTAACGTGACCTGCATTAAATCAAGATCAAACACTAGGGGGTAGTTACGAAAATTCATTCATTCATTCATTCATTCATTTTAACTGACTAAACTATTAACTGTACAGTACAAATTATTCCATAACATGAGCGTACAGTTCAGGAGATTTGTATGAGCTCCGAAAGTGTTCTTAAAGCAAGTTTTAGTCTTCTGAAAAGCAGTTTTTGGGTGAGCACGACTTTGAGTGGAGCCAGGCTTTGTCCACTCAGCGTCTGATCCTGGGGTCGTGGAGAGTTCGGAGCGTTCGCATGGTCGTGCCGCCTGTTAGGTGGCGTTGAGGTTATCTCCGTGACCTCTCTAAGTTCTGTGAAGGTAATTACATTTGACTTGTTTGAATATAATCGGATCGATGGCGCCATTAGATGGGGTGAGGGCCCCCCCTCTGGAATGTGGTTTTTTCCAGAATTAAAGGTGCAGTGATGAATTGGGTCTCCAGGTCTTACAACGTGATTTTATGGAACAACAGAAATTACATGAACAGAACATATTCTGAGAAGATCTACTTCAACACAAGTATAAGACGCTGTCAAAAGGAACTATCAGGACTCCAAAAGTTTTTTTTTACAACAAAACAGGTAATCTTTTTCTTTTTTAATAGTTTGAATCTTCTTGAATGTTGAATAAAGTAGGCTACTTTGTCTCCTTATACTAAAATGAAAGTGAAGTGGTTTTCTTGCATATCTTTACTCCTTGACCAGTCAAAAAAATCTATAATTTAAATTACAAATACAAGGCTTATAAAGTCACTAAATAATACCAAAGCATATAATAAAAGGTTTCATGGGAAGCATACTGTTAATTGAACTAGCTCCTTTTGAAATCTTAAAATTATGTCTGTCTTTGTTTAGTCCTGCAGAAGCTTCCCTGGCTCCCCGTTCAATATCGCATCTAGTACAAACTCCTACTCATTACATTCAAGTCCATCCATAACCTGGCTCCTACTTATCTTACTGAACTTCTTCATGTCATCACACACACCGGCTCACTCAGGTGACCTCTTCAATCCACCTCACAGTTCCTACTGCTCACCTCAGCACCGCGGGGAGTAGGGCCTTCAGCCGCTCTGATCCCCGTCTATGGAACTCACTACCCCTGACATTCGAAACCTTGAAACTTTATGAATTTTTAAATCCAGACTTCGGACCTATCTATTCAAAATAGCATACTCCACTTAGTCTTGTCTTTGCTTTATTTGTATTATATTGTTGATGTGTTGCGGCTGGAAGGGCATCCGCCGTGTAAAACACATGCCAGAGAGTTGGCGGTTCATTCCGCTGTGGCGACCCCGAAAGGGAAGAAAGCCGACATGAAGATGAATTAATGTCTTTTATTCTTTTTTTTTTGTTTATATACTGCCTGTTTTGATTCTGTACGGTGACCTTGTGTGTCGAGAAAGGAGCCTTGAAAAAAATTTATTATTATTATCATTACAAGAGAATTGTGACACATGTGCATCATCATTTGGGTTTGGTGAAAAAGTTTGCCTTAATTTTGGGTGGTGCCTCCTTTGAATTTTCCTGTAAACTGTACTTCATAGAGATTTTATGCAAGATCTACAAAATATATTCATCAGCATATTTAGCTTGCAAAATCTATCCAGTCTTACTCTATACATTATTTACCTTTCAAGTATATTTAGAGGAAAGTTAAATAAATGCTCATTTTTCAGAAGTGCATCCTTCTCACAGGGTTAACCTCAATACGAGGCTTCAGCACTGTCTGAGTTTTTTTGTGTTTTTTTTTCCTAGCCAATCTGTGAGTTAAACCCTGAGGTCACCAGGCACTGGAACATTTTCCTAACAGGGGACTAATGCCTGCCAAGCGAGTAATGGGCTTAAAGAACTGCACGGCACCCATTTATCTCTTTGGCCTTCAGAGCCCAATATTTTCAGAGTATCTATATATGATCAGACAGGGATTCACAACTGTTGGCTTATTACTATAACAGGTCTCATGCTTACTGTGTGACTTGCAATGGAGGATACTCATAACCAATAAAATAATGAATTTTGCGAATAAATAATATAACCATAGAATAAGACCTAGATCAATAAATATTGCATCAGAACATGATTTGTCCCTATTTATTTCCTCATCTTATGAAAATAGAATACCTGAATATACAGACATATATATACGGTTCATTCCCCAAACAAAAAAGCTGTAAAATACAACATGATAATTCAAGATATCCCAAAATCAGTATCCAACTGTCAGAGATTCAGATCTCTGATACAGAAGCCCTTCCACGAAAAGACAATCTTAGTCTCATTGAGTAATTACTCCACAGCCAATCATCCAAGTTTTAGTCATCAATACATCTCCCATAATGCAGCTTAGATAACTCACTGGTGTTCAGACTCACACTTGTACTCTCCTGTTTCCTACAACTTGTGCTTTTTGTTATATTAGAATCATAAATATTCTAGAGCATTTGCACACACACAAGGAATTTGTTGTGGTACAGGGGTACTCTTCAGTGTTCTCACAAAAAAAACGACACAATAATATTGCACAGTAACACAAGTACCATACCACCCGTTACACAGTAATACAGTAACACAAGTTATTTAAGTAATTGCTCAAGTTAAAAGTAAATAGAATATAGTAATATACAGAACTATAATTATAGTAGTCCACGGTGCTTAAGAGATGTGCTTTGGAGGTAATGTGCAGACCAAAGCATAAGTAAAAATAAAGTGCAGCAACAGAACAACAGAATGTGGAGCGACCGCAAGTGTGCAGAGTCCTCACCAGAGTCAGTGAGCTCGTCCAGGTTTGAGCCAGCAGGTTCAAAAACACTCCAGTCCGTACAGTTGAAGCAGGCACACTTGTACTCTTCTGATTCCTACACCTTGTGCTTTCTCATCTCTTAGATTGCTTCCCATCTTCCTATTTTCGTTTTGCGGCTCTGTGATCTTCATTTCCTTGTTTGCCTGATCCTCATCTACCAGCTCTGGTCATTGTCTTCTGAATCATCTGATCCTCTTTTTTTCTCATCTCAAAGCTTTGTGGTGTTTTCTGGTTCATGCAGTCTGTTGTGTGACATTGAGATTTCTCTCATTAGGGGACAATCACTGATCGTTCTCTTGTACCATAATGTATCACAGTAAACCTGTCGGTGTTAACCACTGACACTAACACAGTCATATACTATTCTTCTACAGCAAGTGTATTTAAAAAAGGGGAAATCCCTGTCATTGTCTTATAATCCTGTAAAAAAATGTATTCGTAAATTGTTGGTAAATTGTTTTTGTGGTCTTTTTATGTGCCTTCCTAAAGTAAAACATTCACATTTTTATAACGTAAATGTGCAGTTCCCCTTCAGGAACTCGAGCTGCGTCCAAACGCTATGGGGAGCGCTCGCTACGTTTCCGGCTCTGAAGTATGTGTTAAATCTTCTCCAACGGACAGGTCTGACGTCATCCGAGTGCGATGTCGCACCCGGAAGTGCGCAGTATATAAGAGCCAGCGATGGAGACGGCAACCTGCTTTTTTGCATTCAGTTCCAAGAAAAGTATTTAAGTGCTCCTCGAAATCCAGTTGCTCCCTGAAAGCCCGCGGTTATCACAGGCAAGAACTTGTACAACCTTTTTTTGGCGGATCATGCCCAGTCGGCTCTCGAGGGAGTCGTCTGTGAACATTGCGAGTGCATGCAAATGCTCACACTCCTTAGTGAAGAGCATTTTTCAAGAAAAGTGCTCTCCCTGGCGACTCAGATGGCAGAGCGCTCGTTTTGGTCACGGACAAGCTCTGTTCGGCGCTTAGGAGCGAATCATGCCCAGTCGGCTCTCAAGGGAGTCGGCTGTGAGCATTGTGAGCGCTCGCTTTGGTCATGGGGTTTCCATTGTCGTAGGGTGCGGAAGCACGCCTTCCGGTGGTTTCTTCCCCCCACAAGATGGATGAGGGCCTACTCTTATCTCCTCCGAGGAGGTGGATTTGGAGCCGGTCCCTCCACGGGTAGCCGCGGCACTGGAGCGATAAATGCTACCTGCGTCCACGGTCACAACCCCTGCGCCGGGGCCTTCCAGTATTCCTGGACCTGCACACCGAGGTGTCAAGGTCCTGGGATCAGCCTTACACGGCCCGCCTTGCGAGCTATCTCTCCCCTGGTATGGCGTCGGCCTTAAAGGTCCTGGCTATCCCCACCAGGCCGCTCCGAGCCACCTCGGCCTTGGTGGGGATAGCTTTCCTGGAGTTCTGCTGGGTGGGAGCAGACTCCTAAGGCTGCCGCTTCTGGGTACAGGGGAGCCCAGAAGCAGAGTGTTGCTGCCCGTGCCCCTCCCGAGGGGTGGTGACACAAGCCCCAGCCCAGGGAAATATGGGGGGTCTGAGGACCATCATTTCAATAAACGGGCTGTGGCTAAGCACTCATGACGGGCTGGAGGGGTCTCCGGCTTCATCGAGCGACACGCTTCATGGAAGGCTGTCGTCTATCAGCGACCCCCGGCACATATTTTGCTAATCATTCCACCCTTGGTGCTTCGGGAGTGTGTATATTGCCCCTGCGCTCACCCAGGCTTTCGGTGCCCAGGAGCCATGGTTGGTGGGACCGGCTTCATCTCTCTGGCACATCAACTGCCTGGAGTTGCTGGCTGTGTTTCATGCACTTCTGCACTTCCTGCCAGACATCAGGGGCCATCACGTTCTTCTACGCTCAGAAAATATGTGCTTGGTGGCCGGCAGGGAGGCTTGCGCTCGTGCCAGCTTTTATAGAGTGGCCAGTCATGTCCTGCTGTAAGCTCGAAGCAAGCTCTGCTCCCTTAGAGCATCTTACATCCCGGGCCAGTTGAACGTGAAGGCCGATGCCGTGTTGCACCTGGGACTGATACCTGGGGAAAGCCCCAGCCCAGGAAAATGGCAGGTCTGAGGAACATCATTTCAATAAATGGGCTGCGGCTAAGTGCTCCTGACAATCTGGGGGGTCTCCGGCTTCATCGAGCGATGTGCTTCATGGAAGGCTGTCGTCTCTCGGCGACCCCTCAACACATATTCCGCTAACTCTGCCATCCTTGGTGCTTCAGGGAGTGTGTGCTTTGCCCCTGCGCCCACCCAGGTTCTCGATGGCCGGGCTTCGGATTTCCATTGAATCCTGTGCCTTTATCAGGAGCAGTCACCCCCAGAAGCACTGCTTCCTGAACTCCTGGAGAGGGTACATCAAGAGGGCCTTCCCCTCCTCCTTATGGCCCACCCCTTTGGCCAGGCCGGCTATGGTCTGTGGACCGCTTGGCCCTTCTGGCAAGCTATGGGAGATCCCTGTCAAAGGGTGGGATCTGCTCTCTTAACACGGGGGACGGTGGTACATCCCTGTCCAGAGTGGTGGAGACTGTATCTATGGCCCCTGAGGGGGTGCAGCTCCTAGCGTTTGGGCTCTCGGCCAAGGTCGTTGAGACCATTTTCCACTCCAGGGCTCCCTCTACACGGAGGTCTTACGCCGCAAGATAGTGACTATTTACTGCCTGGTATGTTTCCCACTCCCTGGATTTAGCTCGCTGCCTTGTCGAGATCGGTGCTGGGGTTTCTGCAGGCTCAGTTCACCAGGGGGCTTTCGCCGTCCACCATTAAGGTGTATGTATCAGTCGTTTTGGCCTGCCACGCCCCAATTGAGGGGTTCCTTTGGGCAGGTCCCCCCTTATATCTCGTTGTCTTCTTGGGAATGAGGCGGCTGAAGCCCCTGGTCTGTCCAAGAGTGCCTGTATGGGACCTGGCCATCATCTTGGCGGCCCTGGTAGATGTGTTTTTATGCTTCCTGTCAATTAAGACAGCTTTCTATTCGCCATTACTTCCCTTAAACGGGTTGGGGACTTGCATGCAAAGGACGTTCTGTGAGCTCCCTCATGTTACGAGTTATCCCCAGAGGTGGCTAGCATCTTCCTGCACCCTAAGCCGGGCTACGGCGTCCTGTTTCCCATTAGTTTCCGGGCATTTTTCCTTCTCCATTCATCCTCTGTACAGGAGCTCCTCCATAGTATCTACCCGGTGCGGGCCTTGGGCTGTTATGTCCGTCGCACGGCTCAGTTCGGAGCTTGGACCACCTTTGTATGCTACAGTCCACACAGGAAGGGCTCTCCTGCTAACACACAGCCAGTGAGCAGATGGATTGTGGATGCTATCACCTCTGTTTATGCGTCCTCTGGTCTCCCGGCCCCCTTTGGGGCCAGAGCACATTCCGTGAGAGGTGTGGTGGCTTCTAAGGCCTTGTCATCTGGTGTTCTATCCAGGACATTGTAACGCTGTGGGATGGTCCACGCCCTTGACTTTGGTCCGGTCCTACAGGTGGATCTGGATGATTCTCCGGGCTGAAGACACTGTCATTCCGGGGCTGCTTGGCGTGTTTTGACACTCGTTCCCCATAGCGTTTGCATGCAGCTCAAGTTCTTGAAAAAGAACGTCTCAGGTTACGTATGTAACCAAGGTTCCCTGAGGGAACGAGACGCTGCGTCTTCAGGCCACTCTGCCTGTATCCTGACAACACTTACTCTGCCTAAAGGCTGGTTGCTATCTCCATCGCTGGCTCCTATATACTGCTCACTTCCTGGTGCGACGTCGCGCTCGGATGATGTCACACCTGTTCGTTGGACAAGATTTGACACATAATTCAGAGCCGGAAACGCAGCGAGCTTTCCCCATAGCGTTTGGAGGCAGCGTCTCGTTCCCTCAGGGAACCTTGGTTACATACGTAACCTGAGACGTTACCTATGAACTTGAGACTGTATCATTGAAAGACTGATTCAACTGACAAAAATTGCCCCTGACAATGACAACATTTGCCTGCATAAGTCTTATTTCTTGCTGGTGGCACACAGCATCTTCTTTTACACAAAGGAATGTCAGCTTTAACTTCTGACATCCTCAAATCCAGGGCTAACAGGATGCTCTTTGCTACCGACAAACTGCTTAGATCACTGATTGATTTCCACAAAGACAACAATACTTTTCCCATTGTGCATTCTACTGGAATGTCACCATAAATTCACTGGAGGCCGATCAATACTTCAGTATCTCATCCAACTTTCTCTTTCACTCAATATGGCCTCACAAAGACCAAGTTAGTCTTCTGATGGATCGGTCTTGCTGTCACAGCTGGGTTTCAGCCACACAGTGACAAAGATTCAATGGTGCATATGTCACTTTCAACAGTCGGACTTCAGCTCAATGCCAAACTGTAATATCTGGCATTTTTTTATTTAAAATTGTAGAATGTAAGAAATTTAACACATGTATGATGATAATAGCGTCACGGTGGCGCAGTGGGTAGCACGGTCGTCTCACAGCAAGAAGGTCGCTGGTTCTAGGCTCGGCTGGGGCAGGTGGCATTTCTGTGTGGAGTTTGCATGTTCTCCCCGTGATCGCGTGGGTTTTCTCCGGGTGCTCCGGTTTCCCCACAAGTCCAAAGACATGCAGAATAAGTGAATTGAATAAGAACGATTGCCCATAGTGTTAAAGTGTGAATGTGTGTGTGAATGTTTCCCAGCGATGGGTTGCGGCAGCGAAGGGCATCCGCTGCGTAAAACATATGCCAGAGAGTTGGCGGTTCATTCCGCTGTGGCGACCCCGAAAGGGAATAAAGCCGACATGAAGATGAATGAATGATGATAATAATACAATGGCCTTGATACTTCAAGAGACAATCTTCAAGCAGTAATATTACCGGGGTTGTTTTATGTTATTGCCATTAGAAGGCCTTGTTGCCACCAACTTAAAAGGGGTCAGTTAGCAATACTAAAAATAAAGAAACAATACATTTATGTACAAGTTAATGTTAAAAGTTATGTACAAAAATAATGCAATTTTTCATTACATTTATGAACTACAATTAGTCAATAGTACGAATAATCTCCAATGAGATTTCATTAATAACTCTTGATCCCAAAAGCCTGGTGTGATGAATGACAATGCAACCAAACCAAAACTTATTATATAATGACAAGTCTGATTATGTAAGTACTTAGTTTAAATATTTTAAGTAACATTTTTAAAAGCTTATAAATCAAACTCTATAAAACAGGAGTGTATAGTGTGCAGTAAAGAATAAGGCAACACATTCTTTTATATCCATTCACCATTATTATACTTCATTCACTGACCAGGGAAATGCATTTATGCATACACATGATGCAAATTCTTAACTCCCAAATGTTTCCATTTTTCTCAAATTTCCCCACACTTCAGTAAAATGCGTCATCTGTGTATCAAACAGCAATCCGATCAAACCCAGCTCACTTTATTACCAAGCACAAAGGGTCACAAGACTCCATAAATATGATAATTCAGCTATCAACAAGGAAGTGTGTTTGCTATTTGTGTGTGGTTGACAGAGCTGTACCCAGCTGTTCCAAGTGTGCTCATTTAAATTAGACCAAGACAGGAAGAATTCGCACTGATCTAAACTACACACAAATAAAGCTGCCCCATGAGCGTCTACGAGAATAAGCATGCTTGTGTTTGTTTCCCCTCATCTCAGTGTGTGCTTGTCATTAATGAATCAATGCTTGTTTATTCCAGGCAGGGGAAAGCCAGCTTGGGTAATATTTACAGAATGGCAACTAGGTTCGTTTGATGGACGCCACTGGGATTCTGACTGAATGTCGTCTGCTCAGCGTGTGGAAACTGAAATCCTGCAAAGACTGTAGCTGGGGATGTTACAAGGCCCTGAAGTCTTCTGCTACCAAATATGGCACAAATGAATGTGGGAGGAATTTCACTGAAGTCAACAGCATGAATAATGCTGAGAAATGAGTCAAGTATTTACAACTTGAGTAGCCTCCTAGCATTATTTATCCATGCAGCAATAGAATGGTGGCACAAAACACTAGATTAAAATACTGAAATTTTATACTAACAATCAGAAACAATATATTGGTGACAAATTTTATTTGAACGGCACCAGAATAAACCGTTACCATTAAATGATCGAATGCAACTTTGTGTTAATAAACTGTTTTAGAGATCAACGAATGCATTGTTTTTAACAATATACTGGCTGCAGCAATAAACAATCCCTTTTTTTGTTAAAGGTGTCATGCTGTACCAGAAAAGGATCACTCAATGATGAGGAACAGCTCAGACAGAGACTGAGTGTTGCTTTCACATAACGCACAGCACCAACATATCAATAAGTTCAATTGCTTAAATTGTAGGAAAAATGTAATATCAGAAACTTTATTATTGTCAGGAAAGCGCTGAACATATCAGGAAATTACTCACACATAACACTGTAAAATGTCTGTTTCTGCACTGCTATCCTGTGCAGGTCAAAATCATTTCCTAGTCCTTAAATACAAAAATGCAAACATTTCTACCTTTTCATCCAATAAAACGTTGTAATTATTTGAACACTTTATTTTACTGTATAGTTGTTTTCATTTATTTAACATTAATTACATACATTTTAGTTTGAGAAAATTAAGTCATATGGACAAATAATATAAAACTTAATTAAAACATGGCTAAAAAGCACTAAAAGTAAATCCAATAGCAATTCAAATGTTATCATGTACAAAGATTAACTTAATAGACTTTTATGAAGTGAAAATTCAACATTTTCTAAAATTACATCATTTTGAAACTTTCCCATTAACATTTGCAAAAGCTATCAATTTAAAATAGTTAAACACTACATACATGCTTTACTTTGATAACAGAATAGTATAACAGTTTTAAAATTGGAATCACACATTTTGCTCAGTGTTACAGGAACAATAAATACAATAGAATACTTTTAAATTTTGACAATGCACAGTATATAGGAGCCAGTGATGGAGACGTCAACCAGCTTTTCTGCATTCAGTAAGCGCTCTTTATGTGTCTTCTTGTTCCAAAAAGTCTGGCTAAATCTTGTACTTGTTGCAAGAGAAATATTGAAGCGCTGCTCGAAATCCAGTTGCTCCCTGCTCGTGCTTTTTCATGGGCGTGGACTCGTATGAGCTCTGTTTGGCATGCTTGGGAGCATATCATGCCCAGTCAGCTCTCGAAGGAGTCAGCTGTGAGCATTGTGAGCGCATGCAATTTTCCCCACCAGGCTGCTCTGAGCCACCTCAGCCTTGGTGGGGAGGGCTTGCCAGGAGTTCTGCTTGGTGGGAGCATCATCATTGTCATCTGGTATTTCTTTGTAACGCTGCGGGATGATCCACGGCCTTGACTGTGGTCCGGTCCTACAGTTGAATCTGGATGATTTTCGGGCAACAAACGGTTCTTCGGGCTGCTGTCATTGAAGACCCTGTCAGTCCGGGGCTGTTTGGCTTGTTTTGACACTCGTTCCCCATACCGTCTGGATGCAGCTCGAGTTCCTGAAAGGGAACGTATCAGGTTTCCTGAGGGAACAAGACGCTGCATCTTCAGGCCACTCCGCCCGCGTCCTGATCCTCAAAGCTAGTTGCCGTCTCCATCGCTGACTATTGTATACTGCGGATTTCCGGACGCAACTTCGCGCTCGGATAACATCACACCTGTCCGTTGGAAAAGATTTGAGATTTCAGAGCCGGAAATGCAGCAAGCATTCCCCATAGTGTTTGGACGCAGTGCCTCGTTACCTCGACCCTTGGTTACATATGTAACCTGAGACGTTTCTTTGGCACTAGTGATCTGCCAAGCTGATAACATGAATGGCGCTTCCTTTTTGTTGCACACTTACAATGAATACAATTACACATACAGAAGATAAATCCATTTAACTGATTGCTTTGTTGACAAATGCTTTTAGAAGTCCACTGAATCAGTGACTTCTAAAAAGCTGAAAAATACTAATTTTTATCAGATCTGGCAGTTTCAAAAGGATTAAGGCTCCTTGTCAGTTGACATTTTTGTGTGAAAAGTCTATAAGGAGCAACACAAACAACGAGTCAAACACACCTCTCATTATGGCATTATCACAGTGGGTTGTTGTCCTGTTTATAGGCCTCAGATTTTGATAAAAAAGCTTTTGTGTGCTAAGTTGGTTTCTCATAATGAGTTCAACGGTGAAGTCAATTCATCATTTTCTGGCCCCTTTTTGTCCCTTCTTTTCCCCTCGATCTCTGAATGCAACAAAATTTCACATTTATCCATCTGCTTTCTTG
This sequence comes from Danionella dracula, assembly GCA_900490495.1. Taxonomy (NCBI): domain Eukaryota; kingdom Metazoa; phylum Chordata; class Actinopteri; order Cypriniformes; family Danionidae; genus Danionella; species Danionella dracula. Next base: position 19,617,199 of record UELW01000012.1, read on the forward strand.
CAGGGCTGATTCTGTGATTCGTTCTTTGGTTGTGGCTGGACACTCAATCTTGTTGAGTGTTTGTGTCTCAGTGTGGATTGGCCCTGTGTGTCTGGATGTGTAAAATGACCTAGAATGGGTTTTGTGTCTTCTCTCTCTAACCCTTATCAGATTCAACCAAACAGAGGAAAAGAAAACAGACACACACACAAGAGCGTGCGCACACACACACGCACGCACACCCACACACACACACACACACTAGTTTATACTTAGTAGTTTCCTATCACAACCATCTCCCGTTTCCATCAGCATGTCACACAGAGAACATCAGATATAGCTAACAACTTGAAAACTAAACATAGAGCCACACAGACACTACATATTTTACTCATTGTAGCACAGACGGCCTAGAGACCACGTCATCCTAATGAGGTGCAAATATTTCATATAACAATTCTATGTTTCCTTATTTCCTTTGAAGTCAACTGTAATCTTTCCATTCAGACTGTATATGTGAAAATGATTAAATAATTATTTAGTCAGAGTGACATTAGATGCTAACTTTAAAAAAAGATCAAACATCTGAGCGTGTGCATAATCACCCTAATAATATAAACAAAAATGTATTTTATGTTATTTTTGTAATCCAACAAAACTGAGTCTGAGGTGCGGACAGTTAAAGGCCTATCTGAGGCCAACTGAGCCAGGTATCATTACAAATAAACACATTCTGAAATCTCACTGTTACCCCAAGACATGAGTGGTGTGGCATTATAGGGTGTGCCTCTGTTTAAAAAAAAAAGGGGTTGTCATGGTGGCTTGTGGTTAAACATAGAGGAGACTGATGATCACATTTCTTCTCAGTTCCCCAAAACCCATAGGAACACTGCAATTCTCTCAGTGTTCAGCAAGCAGCTAAGAGAAAGAGGTTTAATAGATCTGTTGAACAGTGTCGTGTCAAAGCAAAGCTCCGTCAACAGTACATTCATGCGCCGGACGCACTGATTAAAAATACTACATGTTAAAATAACATATCTGCTAAACACGTTAGGTAAAGTGTTTATATTTTAGACAAATGTAAACAAAAAGAGGAGAGTACATAACCTTGTAGGTTGTTGGCTATATTTTCAAAAGTAATTGACGCCTCCTTCTGAACTGTTATGTAATGCTTCTTCACCTTTTCAAGTACACAAAAACATTGTTTTGTAAACAATTCCGAGCATCATTTTCAACACGTATCATTTCTGTTAAGTGATTAACACAAATGATGTAGTAAAAGATCTAAGCGAAGTTGGTACATTTTGAAGCCATTGTCCTGATCTACTGGCAATCATTCCTCTGTTGTTTACTTCCACTTGCAGATTCATTTTAACTAATCGAAAAGCAGTTGATGACACACATAGAATGACGTATGTGACCAATGAGTGACTGTATTCATTCTGTTCAACTAGTACAGTGTGATGTGAATGAGAACTAAAATGGCAAACGATTGCAACAATGTATCGGTTGTTTCTCTTTCTGCGGACCAAATTAAACAAACTAGATATGTGAAAACAACCTTAGAAGACCCATGTTTTTTTCTCCTTCTCATACCTTAATATAATCCAAGAGAGCATCTGCAAAAACACTACTATTTAAAACGACACACTACTGACACCAACATCAGCAAATATATATATATATATATATATATATATAGAGAGAGAGAGAGAGAGAGTCTTATTTTTTATTATTCATATTACTATAAATTATTATTATTAGTGATTATTGTGCTTATTATTAGTTCTTAAAGTTATTAACTTAAGTTATTGAGCCAGGAAAAGCTATCTTTACTGAAGTTACTGAAATTTAAAACCCTTCCACATTGCTTCTCAAACACAACTTTCTCCTTCAAGATTTTTGAACATTTGACCTTGACTGACTATAAATACAATGACTGAAAAGGCTGTATAGTAATAATAGTAATAGTGAACTATTGTGTATTTCACATATGTTGAGCGCACAAATTCAACATGACCTTTCATCCATGCAACCGTTTTGTGTTTTCTGTTTAACTTCAGATAAGTAAAATCACAGCTCATCCTGCAATTAGAGCCAGTGTCTCAACACTTCTAAGCCACAAATCTATAACCAGGATGCTCTCGACTAGCTCTCGCTTACATGGCTCTCTCTGGAGTTTGAACTGCAGCATTTGCAATATCTTCATAATCATGTCTCGAGAGAGAGCGAGAAAGAGAGAGCTTTTTATTTTTTACAAAAGACTTTATTGAGTCGTTCAACATTAAAATTTTTCCATCACTTTTCACTTTGGTGATGTTTGACAATTTAACCCTTGTATGGTATTCGGGTCTGTGGGACCCATTTTCAGTTTTCATCACAAGAAAAATTAAACAAGAATGTATTATTTGAAGTTGAGATTCACTGGGCTTGGCTCATTTCCTGTGAAAAACATATATCAGAACAGATTTTTTATGACCCCACACGTATGCCCCCATACACGTTTATATTATACACAAGGTGTTTGGGTCTACTGGACCCGGGGCATGTTAAAGTGTGAAAATGGTATATTCTTTACCTTAATTCTCTCATCCCACACAAACATAAACATAACATTTTACATTTTAGAATAAAATTGTGTGATTGTGTGAATTAAAAGTGCCAAAATGCCATGGGTCCAGCAGACCCAACAACCCTGCCAAAGTAACAATAATGAGAACACCACACATGGTTCAAATTCTAAACATGAAGAAATCAGGTTAAAAAACAACACATAAAGTATATTTGCTGTTTATATCACTTGTTTCTTGGCTAAAGGAAATATTGTTTAAGTTTTTAACATAAAATGTTTTAATTGGGTGAATTAAAATCTGCAAAAGGCAATGAGTCCACGAGACCCACAAACACCGCCTGAGTAACAATAATATAAACACCACACAAGGGTTAAAAACATTTCAGATCACAGAAAAGACAAAATAAAAACAAAAGTAAAAGAACATTTAAAAATCCTTTTTTTCCAGTCCACCATATTCTCTGGGTCGCTGTGAGTCTCCTGGAGGAGCAGCACTTCCACAGCCTTCGCTCGGCTCCGCTCGTACATCAGCGCTCTCTTCCTCGCCTCTCACACCCGATGATATTTAAAGAAGAGCGCTAAAGAGCACTGTTTTCCTCCTTCAGCTTCAGTAGCAGGATTCTGAGCCTGAAGCCATGAGTCTCACTGAAGGGACACTAATTCTTCATCTTCGGGTAGGTCTGGACTCAGTCACAGAACTCCTTCACGTCAGGAAACTCTGCTCTGACCTTTTTGTCCTGATCTTTTTGATCAAAATTAATGTTAATTAATTAATGAACTCTTCGATCTTTTTAGCTTCACAGCTGCTGTTGGAGGGCTTGGATCTAACTGAGCTTCCTCCCTTTCACTGTTCTCTTGCTCAACCACAGTCTCCATCACCTCCTCCCCATCTCCAGTGTTGTTCTTTTTAATATGACTTTAGTCTCCGTTGCTCCAGCCTTCCTCTTCACTCCTGCCTGGCTCAGAACTGTTTTTACAGCAAAGTCCTTCTGCCTGGCCTCAACGTTTACTGCTGCATTCCCTGCTGCACCTGTCTCCATCTGAGCATCCATCCAGGAGCTCAGCTCCACCTCAGGGATGGATGGTGAGCTACCCCTGAGCTCTCTGTGCAGGGAAGACTGACAGGGACCTCTTTCACCTCAGCTTTTCCCTCCTCGGCTTGAGTGTTCTCCTGTTCCTCCCTCACCTCACCCTGAGCCTCAGAGTTGTCCTCAGAGCCAGCTCTCCCCTTCTCGCTGGAGCCCTCAGCAAGGTCCCTCTCTCTGGAGCCCTTCTAAGGGCATGCTCGGATCATGTGACCCTTCCTCCCGCATCCGAAGCACCTCATTATATCCGAGCTAACGTATAGGATGTAATCGAAGCCTTCGACCTTCACGTGTAACTGTACACTGATCTCCTGCTGGTTATTGGGGATCATGTAAAGCTGGCGATGGTGAGAGACCACGTGCTTCAGTAGCGGGGACCGGCACCCCGAGAGAACCTTCTTGACTGGGGAAATGATTTTACCATGACGAGAAAGCTCCCTGATCAGAAACTCGTCACTGATAAACAGTGGCAGATTGGACAGAGTCACTTTCTTCGCGGGGTTAGAGAGCGGGTCAACCGGAACGAAGTGCTCGTTAACAGTGATTCCCACTTCTATCAGCGCATTGACCTTCTCCTCTGAACTAACAAAGATCATGACCACGCTGTTCATCTGCACCGCCAATCTAATACTCCCGTACCCCACTACAGCCCCCACCGCGAGCTCCACATCCTCCACCGAACACGACCTTCACCCCGTGCGTCCGAGTCAGGTCTGTCGCCATCACGTGGCAAACACACCTGCTGCTCCCCGCAGCACCCACACACACGCCTTACCCATGAACCACACACTCTCCACACACAAGAACTCAAATATCCACTGTTAGCAAAGAAAAAGTGAGAAAAATTTGCAAAAACTTACAAACACTCAGAACTAGATCGCTCGTGCTTTCGCTTCACTCGCAGAGAGAGGGAGGCTCATCATTAAAAATCTTTTTATTTTATTTGCACCAGGAAAACATAATTATTATTTAGTCATTAAAGCATTGTATTGTATAAGCTGTTACTGTAGCATTGCATAAATAGGTACAAATTGGAACAGGTGAAAAGGTTAACTATTTTGACAGGTTAGAAGACAACATTTGTTTTAAGTGGGTTTGTAGCTGTGAAAGATAGTCTGTACATTCTGTTAATTTTCTCTGTGTCCTGGATGTAAGACATCAACAAGTTTTTGTTATTATATTTGAAAGTGTTAGAAGAACAACTGAATGAACTGCAAAACAGGCTTTAAAACCTAAATTAAAGCTTCTTCATTTCTCTTCACAGAAGCAATTTCCCACTTATCCAAAAAATAATAACCTTTTCAACAACAAAAGATTGGAAAACCATGTCTCATTTTATCAAAAGCTGTACGAAGTAATGATTTTTACAATTTGATGATTAGGAATTGGAATGTTTTGGCACCTAATAGAGTACAAATAAATAAGCTTATAAACAATCCCCACCTATTATAACATACAAATTCCCATGCCTTTTAATTTTTTTAAAACCAACGAGAGTGACAGCACTCTCTGTTTAATAGAAACTAAAAAGAAAGTGATAGCACAATATTTCTTTCTTAAACCTTCAGATAAAGCATACACTGTGGTCTTGTTGAGCTATTTACTTCTTATACAGAGTCTGCAAATATTGGATAAGTTATCTTTTCTAAGACTCGTTAATGTAATCACCTTTTGCGCACTTTGATCCCACAGGATGACATGTTGTGACAATGTGTTGACATATTCTGTAGCGTACTATCTCTTATTGTTTTCTTATTGTACACACACGCACACACACGCGCACACACACGCACACAGATGCACATGTAATCACATGCAAATAGTCACAGAGACAACAATGTACACCTGAAGCACTACATAACTCCAGAACTTTTCTGGTGCAGCTGTATGGAAAATACTGCTTTATGTCAAAACCTTAGTACCATACTATTTTACTTATCTTAATTGTCTGGTGTGTTGACACTTACTATTTAACTTTTTTATGCTGAGTTTAAGATAATAGAGAGACATCCTGCTCCTCAGAACAATCTGTGCAAGTTTGTAAGTAAAATTGCACATTTGTGTTTAGTTAAAATTAAATTATTGCGCCCATGCACTTATAGCTAGGGATATATTGTAGAAAGTGAATGTAATGTAAGAAGATTCATAAGAAGTGCTTTTGTAAATACTCCAAAGAATAACAGTCCAGCATGTAAAAATCCTAAGGGATGCTCTGTTAGGACTTTTCAATGACAAGTTTTTTAGAGTTACTTTTCTGGAGCTTATTCATGAATGGAGTTCTCATCAACAGAACAACAGACTTCTCATCAACAGAAAAACATGAATGGACTTCTCATCTTATCCACAGAACCTCATTGGGAAAACTGAGGCCTTCTCAGCCCCATAAAGATTCCAGCATCTCCATGGGGCCACATCCTGACTAGCTGCAGCCTCCGACATCACGCCCACAGAACATTGCCTAAACATTCTCAAGGATGGGTCTTGCACAAAAAAAGCTGCCATAAACCCCAGAATTTACCTGAAGGGTAACTGATCAACTACTGACTTGTACTAACAGGCGTACTGGAAGCTTCTATTTGCTACATAAAGAAAAATCCAACCAAACAAGATGACATTACAGTCCCAAATTACTTTCTATAATATAATTATATATAATATAACATTGTATTTAATTGGCAATCAACTGCCATATTCTGGCAGAAAATGTCCACCTTTATATATAATTGCAAGTCTGTTTACCTGAAACTGAAAACATCAGCTCTAGTGACATGCTCAACTAATGGTTTTCAGACAAAAAGAAAGAACAGACTGCCCATAGTGAAGAGTTTCCAGGCAAAGAAAACCTCTAATGAGCTGCACAGACCTGCTCTTGGGTCAGAGATACGCGCTGTCTCTGCCAGCCTTAACAAGCATCCAGTCCGACACCGGATCAGGGTTCAAATGGCCTAAATGAAGAACAATAGCACGCAGCATGAGGAACACAAAGACTTTCATTAAATTTGAAACGATGAGAAAAGGAAAAAACTTGAACCCTGATAGGCAAAGACTGCTAAGAGAGGATAAAATACAGATGATGATGTACTGCTGTTTAGATTATAGCATGATCTGGGACCTTTATAATGAAATGATCATCATGTCTTCTACACTGTGTCCAGAGTTATTAGGCAAGTTATATTTTTGAGGATTCAATTGATCATTGAGCAACTACTATCTTCTTAATCAACCCAAAAGACACATAAATATCAAAGCTGAATATTTTTGGAAGTTGGAGTTGGGCTTTTTTAGTTTTGGCTATCTTAGAAGGAAATCTGTGTGTGCAGGCAACTAATGCTGTGCAGAATTATTAGGCAAATTAATAAAAAAACGAATTTTTCAATGTGCTATGTGTCATGAAACGCTTGATTGTTCTGTGATCCCGCTTCAAAATCTTGGTAATTTCAAGACTGTTGCATCCCTTTGCAAGACATCTCACAATTTTAGACTTTTCAGAGTCCGTCAAGTCTCTCTTCTGACCCATTTTGCCAAAGGAAAGGAAGTTGCCTAACAATTATGCACACCTGAAATTGGGTGTTGATGTCATTAGACCACATCCCTTCTCATTACAGAGATGCACATAAGCTGATATACTTAATTGGTAGTAGGCTTTCAAGCCTATACAGCTTGGAGTAGGACAACATGCATAAAAAGGATGATGTGGTCAAAAAAACGTATTTACCTAATAACTCTGCACAAGGTGTATTTGTACGTCAACTGCTGGAAGAAACCTTTTATTGCTCTATCACTGTGAAAATGAATGTGTTTGCTCTGTTGAGCATTGTGTGTATCTTTACAGTGTATGAGAAGATGCAAGATTAAGTCAAGATCAATAACTAAAGTCTGTCTGACATTGGAGGATAGTACTTCCAAAGTAATATATTTACATGTAAATATTCATTCAGTGGTAATAGAATATATTCTGAAAGAAAAAGTCTCAAGAAATAATTTAAGAGAGTGCAATAAACACAAAGACAGGGACTACAGGAAAACAGTGTGACAATCTGATAGGACACTGTAGAGAGGACGATGACATCATCAGAGGACAGTGGTTAAATAAAGGTAAATAGATCATTCTAAAATTATCCGTTTTATTGCAATATTTCACTCTATCAATCATTTTTAATTCTGTAATTGTAAGAATGATTAGTATTAGGAACAGTAAATATAGAGCTTGGCCATTTAGAAGAAAAACAAAATCTCAAATGTATTTTAAAGTTTGTATATAATTTATTTTATTTATATAAAGTTATATAAACTTAACTAGTCAACAACATGACTCGAGAAATATAATTTTTATTAAAAAGATTTAAATACAGATCATGGGGTGGCATTTCAATTCAGGTTTTCTCCATGTAAAGCATTTTTCATTCTTTTTGAAAAATCTTATTTAAGTCCGAACCATTCCCAAACCAGAGCGTTTGTCAAAATCTTCCTTTGGCACAAAGTCTTCTTTAACTTAAGAGTTACCCATGTCAGAGATGTAAAGTGCTACATTTCTATTTATACCTTCCTTCAGAGTGAAAATACAGTATGCTGTACACTCCATTAGGCAATTTTCAGGTAGATCCTAATTTACTATCCAATCACAGTGTGTGTAAAAAAAAAAATTCTTTAATTTAATTTAATTAAACCTTCTAATAATAAATTTGAATGGATACAAATCTAAAACGCATCCTAGGACAAGTAGAAGCTAATATGATGCTTTTGAAGTGATTGAAGTGTCTTCCACACTTGCATTGTTAGCACACTTTGAGATGTGTAAAACATAATAAGTAAGTTTTATTTTTGCAGGCTTATAAATCAGCTTTAATATACTAATGGTTGGGCCTTTTACATCATTGGAGCCATCCCTGATATGCAAAAGTTACAAGTACATCTAACAGTCACAAGCATATTTTCTTATCACTTAAACATTAATTGTAAACTATTGATGAAATTTAATTTAAGCCATTAAAATGCCATTTGAAATGAACTTCGACAAAAAAAAATCATATTTACAGCATCAAGTCTCAAATGGTCTAATAAATGAAAATGTGAAATAAAGCTCCTTTTGCTGTTGGCTAGGGTACCCAGACAGATCAGAGGACCAGTCTCGAGTCATCCAAAATGCATTTCCTTTCTAAAGTGTTGCCTTCGTATTATATCTCACAGTTCAAACATTTAATTGTTGCAATAATTATCCCAGAGTTTACTGATCTAATTGTATGAAAAAGAAAAAAAATGCAGTGTAATCAATTTTAAATCAGAGAAAACCAGACCTGAATGAGCCATTAGGAACAAACACAAGACAATCATCTCATTTTTTGCAAGGCTGTATGAAAAACTAAACAACAGCATAAAGCTTCGCTCTATGAGCTTTTAGTCTCATGTCCATATAAAAAAATGGCATCGCACACATTTTATAGGGTGTAATGGAGAAAAGTGAGGATCTGGCCAGGCTATGGAGGGGCATAAATCTTTAATAGCACAGCGGCGCAGAAACAGGATATCAGTAAATGAAGCTTAAATGGATTTTCAGACTTTTGTAGAAGAAGCTGTTATTTGATAATGTATTAAGAGTAACTTAGAAGACAGAGAGGTCTAACATTTCAAGCATCTTCATAGACACTTCTGGACCCCAAATTCCAGTTAAATTGTTGTGAACATAAAGTGGAACTTCCAAATCTTTGTGACACATATTCAGTTGAAACCCCTAACAAAAAAACATGACATTTGCAAACCAATACATCTACATTTTAAAAAGCAAAAATGCTTTTATTTAAAGTGACAGTCTCATTTGAAGGCTAATGTAGCATTTATCTTTTAAGGTGGCCAAGGTTGTTTTATTTTGATAGTATATTATATCCTTTATTATAAATCGGTCTTTTTAAAATGTTGTTTTTATTATTAAAAACTGACATGGAACCATTTAATAACACAATGATCTCAAGAGAGAATTTCAGCACTGAGAGTCAGAACCCAGGTCATAACCTCTTTTCAGGCCCTTATAAATGTAATGGTTACTTTCATAACCCCCGTTCCCCAAATAGGGAACGTAGACTTATATCGTTGACGACTATAGGGAGATTCGCTAGGAGCGCTCTGCTTCTCCACTCTTTTCAAAATGCCAATCAGCGAACGCGCTGAGGGTCACGGGGTCATGTTGCCACCCACAAACACAAATGCTAGCGTGACACTCTTCCTGTTGTGAAGTTGGAGCCGTACTCACCCCCTAAGCATCCAGACTTACTCACTACCTTACGGTTGTGGCTGGGGGACATAAGTCTCCGTTCACTATTAAAAACGGGGGTTATGAAAGTAACAATTACATTCCCAATCAGTCGGTCACCTTATGTCGGTACCGACTATGGGAACACCCTGCAATACGCCACAACCTAGGTCCTTCCGCATCGGAAAAAATAATTTTTAATGGGCAACCCGGCAATGAATTCTCTCATACCGACTCATACCAGAGGAGAAAGCATTGATCCCAGAGCTGAAGGGAGACATGCAGAGGCCGTACTCATACTGTTTAATACAAGCATGGTTGCAATGAGGGAACTACAGAAAATGTACCTTGAACCACTGGGGAAAGATCTTTTTAGAGGAGAAATAGCATGGATGGAACTAGTTAGAGCAAAAGCTGCCAGAAGAGCCAGCTGTTTTACTGGCGAGAGACACCAGTCGATGAACCGACCCCGCTTGCAGGTAAAACAGGCCCTAGTAGAGGGAGCTTGGGCAAGACAGAGTGTTTGAACCACAGAGCATGGCATTAACCGGGGTCCTCCGCGACTTGATGTGCTAGACATGGAGATTCCAGAGGTCTGGGCACGGGTGCTTCTGCCCACATCCCTGGGTCAGAAGATCCGATCACAGGGGGGCTGTCCAAGCCAAGGAGGGACTGTCACGAGGGAACAGAGTTCTAAGAACCAGGGTCAGTTGGGCAAATAAGGTCCTACCTCTAGGACCTCATCTCTTGATAGGTGCAAGAAGGCTTACTGGGAGAAGACTGGGACAGAGCGTAGAACAGTGGGCACTGAGCATTCTGAGCATTGATATACTCCACCGCCAATGTGTTATCTATCCTGACCAACACATGTTGTCCCAGCAGTTTTCTCCTAAAGTGTTTTACTGCTAGGAAGACTGCACATAGTTCTAGCCAATTTATGCTTTTAAAAGCATTTTTCTCTGTCCAAAACCATGAGATGTCGTGCTTCCCGTATACAGCACCCCACCCTGTCCTTTCAAAGAGGGAGATGGAGGCAGCAACAATGTCTCACGTTCACCTTCAGTCGCCCTGGACACCATGCTCGCAACAAAACTCGGAATTTGAGCCAAAGCTGGAGTGGACACATATGTAAAAAGCATAGCGGAATAACCACTGTTGCAGAAGCCATATGGCCCAGGAGCCTCTGAAATTTCTTCAGAGGGACCACTATTCTTGCTTGCATGTTCAACAATTTTAGCTCCATACCCAGAAAAGATATGCTCTGGCCAGGGGTTAGGAATCCCTTTCCGTATTAATGGTACTAAAGCTGCCTCAATCACCTTTGTGAAGGTGTGAGGGAACAGAGACAACCTGAGGGGAGAACACAGTACTGACACACTTGACCTTCGAGGATAAACCCAAGAAGGGGTCAGTGCCAAGGGAGTTTACTCACGTGAAAATATGCATCTTTCAGATCTATTGTAGTGAACCATTCCCCTGGATGGACTGAGTGGACCATGCATCTGAGAGATATCATCCTGAATGGAAGTCTCAGAAAATGAGCGTTTAGACGATGCAGGTCGAGGATTGAATGTAACTGTGTTACAGTTTGTTGACTGTGTGTTTGGAAACTAGAACGTAAGGGCTGTTAAGCCATCTTTCCCAGTCGACAGTAGGGACTGGCTTGATTGCACCTTTGTGTAGAAAGGAAGCGATCTCCTCGCGCTGGACTGGGGCCTAATGAGACAGAGGTCATTAGAACCCTGTTGAACCTGGGTGGCTTGGCTGCAGTTGATAGCTGTGCCAGATAGTGCGTACATGCCAAGGGGAAATATTATGAAGGTCCCACCAGGGTTCCTGAACAGGCTGGACAGGACTGCTCCTCTGTCGTCTCCCCATAGCTACTCTTGGCTGATGACCCCGATGTGGGGGCTGACAATCAGGGGAGGACTGAGGAGGTTTTCTCTGGCGTCTAGCAGGCGGTGGGGGCGCTGACTTAGAAGCGGCGTCATAAATTCTCCCAGACCTTCCGCCTGCTTTCTGATCGTTGAGACCAGTGACGTAAAGTCATCTATGGCGAAGCCGAAGAGTCCATCTGGGACCACAGGTTCGTTGAGGAAATGCTTATGATTGTGTGGGAGCATCTCAGCCTGGATTAACTAAAGATGGCGGCTGTGGACTACTAACGTAGACATGGTGTGGCTAAGTAAGCTAGCTGCAACTTTTGTCACCTTGAGTGTGAAGTCGGTAGCCGCTCTTAAGTTCTCTGTAAGACCTGGGCCACAACTACCCCCTGCATATCTTTCAGGGCCTTGGCCTGGAACACCTGAAAGGCTGCAATTAAAAAGGAAGTGCTCTGATTTGCAAATTCAGAGATTATTTCATTTCTTTAAGGGTGAACCCAGCTTTTTAATTTCTTTACCTCATGTCTGGACCATTGAAATATTTCCTGTTTAAATATGGGAATATATGTTGTTGTTACAAAATTTACAGTGTTTGTGTTTTTTACCAGCTCCACTGAACATTCTGGTGATTGGTGTCTCCCATCAGTAGGGTTACACTATCAAGTCAGTTTACTTGTGATGTCATTGTGTTTTTCAGGTGACATCATTGCTGGCGATGATGCAAAGCCAATTAGCAATAAATAAAAACGTTGACTTCTGAAAAAAAAAATCAAGGTTGCTTTATTTTTACATCTGCTCTTTTAATGTATGTAAAAAATGAATGAATGTAAAAAGTTTTGTTTTTAACCCTTTTAAATCTATCTAAATCTATAATTACTAGAGATGTCCGATCATGTGAATGGAAATCAGGCTCGATCACATGATTTCAGACTTGATTCAGTTACCTAACTATTAGGGCTATTAGCAACACTTGCTGCACATCATCACTGTTGCAGAGATGTTATTTAATAAAGTAAAGCTCACGCTGCTGGAGAGAGTGAAGACGAAGAGAGAAAAAAATGCTCTGTGACAGAGAAAAGACGCAGTATATTACAGCACGTCGAACCCGATTTGAAATTCTGTCTCTCCACTGTTTTACAGAGAAAGTTCTACCATCCATTTTTAAGAGGCTTTGCTTGTCAAAGGTTCCCCATGTTTCATTCACCATGACCGACATCTGGAGTTCGTCTCTTCCATGTATTTTCGTTTTGCCATTTTCTCTCACACACACACACACTCCACACTCAAGAGTGAACTGTATTATGACAAATCCCAGTAAAGAATAGCACTATATTTGAACAATCCATGAGTGCCAGCCAAGAAGGTCGCTGGTTCTAGGCTCGGCTAGGGCTGGTGGCATTTCTGTGTGGAGTTTGCATGTTCTCCCCGTGATCGCGTGGGTTTTCTCTGGGTGCTCCGGTTTCCCCACAAGTCCAAAGACATGCAATATAAGTGAATTGAGTAAGAACAATTGCACATAGTGTTAACGTGTGAATGTGTGTGTGAATGTTTCCCAGCGATGGATTGCGGCTGCGAAGGGCATCTGCTGCGTAAAACAAAATGCCAGAGAGTTGGTGGTTCATTCCGCTGTGGCGACCCCGAAAGGGAATAAAGCCGACATGAAGATGAATGAATGAATGAGTGCCAGCGATACACAAAAAAAATGCTTCAAAAAAATTTCTTTGCGCTTATATTTTGCAACAGTGATTGCCATAAAAACGCACATTTGACATCGCAGTTGCCAATCAAACAAGCTTCTCAAGCTAAAATATGATCTGCTGCAGGGAGTTAAAAATAGATAGAATAAGGTGTATGATGAGTGGAGGTAGTAAGACAAAGTAGGAACTATAAGAAGACCAAGGTGCTTAAGAAACAAGCTTTGGAAGTACTGAGCAGACCAAAGCATTACGTAAATTGCAGTAACAGAAAAACAGAATATGGAGCGACTGGGCAATATTTAATGAATTGTTGGTGCTGAAAGTTTTGTGTTCAGGAGCTGAATGGTCTGAGGGAAGAAGCTGTGTTTTTGACGTGCTGTCCTGGAGTCAATGTGGGCAGTCCAATTAAGTTCCTGTGAGATGGTGGTTCCCAGGAATCTGAATTTCTCCCCTGGTGCAACAGTGCTGTTTACGATGGCGAGAGGGGGGTGAGTGGGGGGTGGGCGCTTCTCCTGAAGTCCACTACCATCTCCACTGTTTTGAGCGGTTGTTCTTGCCACCTGGATGAAATCGATGACAGTAGTGTCATCAGCAAGCATCACTGAGAAGTTTTAAGAGGTGCAGTCATTAGTGTAGAGGCTGATTAGTAGGTGGAGAGAACACATCCCTGGGGGTGTAAATTTTGAGTCGGAAGTAAATTTCCCCACGCTCACTAACTGTTGTCAGGAAGCTAGTGATCCACTCACAGACAGAGTCAGCAAATGAGAGCTGGTGGACTTTATACTGGAGGATTAATGGGACAATGGTGTTGAATTCTGAGCTGAAGTCCACAAACACAAAAATCCTCGCACAAGTCCCTGGTTTGTCCAGATGTTGAAGTATGTAGTACACCACCATGTTGACCGCATCATTCACCTACCGATTGGATTGGTAGGCAAACTGCAGGGGGTCCAGTGATGTCCTTGAGGTAAGCCAAAACCAGTCTCTCAAAGGAATTCATGACCACAGATGTCAGGGCCACTGGTCTGTAGTCCTGTGATTTTTTTCGCAAGAACTTCACACAGCTCCAATGATCTGTTGAAGATAGTTGTGTGGATGGGTTCCAGCAGGTCAGCACAGCTTCTGAGGCATGTTAGTGAGATCCTGTTAGGACCTGTTTCCTCCTCTTCTGCTTTTCTTGAGAGTCAATCCACATCAGCCTTCCGGATCTGATGTGCAGGGCAGCGTCGTCAGAGAGGGTGGAGAATGTCAGACTCAGGTTTCAAATATGCTGTAAAACTCATTGAGCTCATTCATCAAAGTGTGATTGCCCATAGAGGAGGGGTGAACTGTCATTTCTTCCGGTCTTCATGCCTCTCCACACATAAATAACTTCTTGACATAAATAACTTAACTTAACATAAATCACCTAATCAACTTCTGTTTTTTCAGTGTCCTTTATTCTTTCTTTACGTATCAGTAAAGTATCAGATCAGGACTCGGTATGAGCAGATCTTCATATCAAATGACTCGACCTCGAGGGCAAAAAAACCCTGATCAGGACATTGTTACTAATTATCATTCACATTAAGCAATAAGAAATTGACCACACCAACCTTTTTGAAATTGAAATGATTTACTATAAATGTGTCGATAAAATTGACATATTACAATTCTCTACACATAAATTCACTTTTATCTCACACACATGCTGTGAGCTCTCTATAGGAGATTATAGCTTCTTAGCGGAAGCATCTGGATCTGAGAGGCACCCTGCATTGTGAAAGACGTTCAAACACCTTTCAGAGTGTGAAGATCACAGATTTCTCCACAGTCACACTTCAACATGTCCCAGCTTCCAATGTTACCCAATGAGTCTAACAAACCTGGCTCCATTTCCAGCAATACGAGAGGCATCTTCAGTCCCATAGCTAACTCAAGCACCATCAAGAGCTGTCTTATTTACATACTATCCCATTCCATTTCTCATCTTACTTTCATTCCAGCTTTATTTGTTTCCTATCTGTCCTGCTTGTTTTCCTCTGCCACTTTTTTACCCATTACAATTCCAATCTCATCCCTCCCTTTCGTTTCTCGTATTGCCTTCTCACTGCCTTTTGAAATTTAATTTGGTGGCAGTCCTTCATAAATAACTTTCTCCCCACAGAGGAGAGTGGCCTTATTCAAACTGTTGCCTGCAGCACAAAGGCACACTGATTAACACAGTCTCTCTCTCGCTTGCTCTCTCTTCCTCTATAATCCTCTGTTATCCAGGGCTTCCGTTGTACTGTCCATTGCTCGTCTGAGTGCTGCATTAACATCCTGCAGCAATAAAAGATTAATACTGTATAAATGAGGAGGGGAACACCACAGGGGTGATTTGGTGGCCTAGATTAACATTCGAGTGTCACAGTTGATGCTTTTGCCAAACAACCAACTGCCAGCTTATAAATATACACTACAAAGCACAGATTGGGATCAATTAGTAGCAAACATTTTTGGGGTGTTAACAGACAACACTGGCTTTAATTTAAAGTAATCAAACAAATTCAAAAAAATAGGTACATTTAAAAAGCATTGTTTATGTGGCCACAAATGTATTGTCAGCCAGTTCTCCAGTGTTTTCGGTCTGTCTTAATGTAACCTTAGTATTTTCTGTCTGTGGTGTTTAGCTCTTTATCTTTTGGTTAATTCACTGTTTTTTATAGATAGTTTTATTTTGCAGTTTTATTTCTGCTGATTTGTCTCTTAGCCAGTGATGTTTTAGTACAATTTATATGAAATAAGAAGCAGAGTCAAGATGAAGCAGTGTGAGCATGGCAGACACAGAGATGGAGCAAAACTGAGATGTATCCAGTATTTCAGCAGAATTAGGGAAAATGTGTGGGTGTTTAATGCACAAACCTGTTAAAACACCTGTTTCGACACTCCTGGTTCTAAACAGTCATACACAGAAATGTTCTCTCAAACTAAAGAACTGGGGAGATTTCTAAATCGCTTGCTCATTTCACACAATACAGAGGCATTTTTTTCTCATTTCAGTGGCTTACTGACGCTTTAGTTAATCTACATACAACTAGTTACACTACAAACACTGTGTTCAGAGTAGTACACACTTTAAGCATAATATAGTAAATATATTAAGCAGCATTATTAATTCTTGCCTTTTGGAATTGTCAGGATGATTTTCATGAAGATATGACCACATATTTTAACTTTTTATGATGATTTCAGTTCCGCAAGTTTTGCAATGGTCTCGTTTGTCATCTGAAAAGTTAAATTGCTCCACACATATTCTTTTTTTTTCATCCTATGGTTGCAATTGTTAATAGACGTTTAAAAAAACAGCCGTTTGTGTGAGTTAATTGGATGCTTGAAGCCAAATGCTGTTGATGCACCAGCAACCAAAATAAATTCTGTTTGGATTTAAAATAAATGTCGCCCAGTTACAATTATGCCTTGTTTTTAATGGGTGACCAAAATAATTGAGTATTTAAATTTTTGTTTCATAATTTTCAAGAGATTTGTGGTCTGTTTTTGGAGTTTTGAGGTGTTCAAAAGCTCCTATAGTAAACTCAAGAGTCTTCTGGGATCTGTTGCAGGTGTATGCCCAGTGTATGCATAGCTTGCAAGAGCCCCTCTGTGCATAAGGCAGGTTTCCTTAGCTGACCTTTATCTTATATCTCCTTCTAGAGTAACTCAATTACACTTCTTGCAGGACAATTTTAAACAGCTCGCATTAGTTTGAAAATATCATATCATAATTTAATTCAAGATGGCGCCGTGGATGGCTGCCTCGGAACACAGCTCTCCAGTGTTTTTATTTGTTTTGCTAGTTTGTCCTGCTATTTGTTTCACTAACTTTATACGTTACACCAGAGAGGAACATTGAGCAGCACTCCCAGAAAATTTTTCCACCGCATTTCGAATGTTCGGACGTGTTTTTGAGCGTTCTAGCTAGCAGGTTTGTTACATTCCTCAAAAAGCAGAGGAGGAAGGGCAAGAGTGCGAGGAAACTCACGAAGCTCCGCGAATGCGTATTTCGACCATCATTGCCCAGTACTTATCTGGGGAATCTGCGCTCTTTACCTAATAAAATGGACAAGATCTGCTTACCTGGAGCAACAAAGACTTTTCAACCTCTGCTGTGCTGTGATTCACTGACGCCGCTCTCAACCTACCGGGATTTGTGCTGTTCAGGGCAGACCATGACTTGAGCGCAACGGAAAAAATTTGCCCTGGAGACACATCGTGTCCATCAATATGAGGTGGTGTACAGATGTAACAGTGATGATGAAGAAGATCTGCTGTCCTGATATGAAATTCTTTCCTATATAGATTAATCATTTTAAGATTTTTTTTCCAAAAAACTCTTTCTAAAGTATAGCATTTAACAAAAAGAGAATAATGATAAATATACTATGGATGTCATTACTTCAAATCTTAAAAGTCATCCTAAAGAAAATGGCTTCAGTTTTTTGCGGTTTGTTTTTGTTGGTGGTTTGTTTTGTGTCAAAATTTGGGTTTTGTGAATCTATATAATGTAAACATATAAAAATTAGCTATAAAATACTGTATTTGAACCAGTTTATTTAAATAATATTTTGATAAACATATAAGGCTTCAAATTCTTTGCTTACCTTTTACTCCACTATAAAAGATACAGGGGTCTGCTGGTCCCCCCCAAAAAAACTGTCGCCTGAGTCATTTTCTCGATAAAAACACAGACATAAATTTAAAAACTTAAAAAAATACCAAAACCCATTAATCATTTTTATAAAGAATCTAGTTGAGTAACACGAGTGACAATAAATGAAGTCAGATTGTACATTTTAATTTGAATTTGAATGGAGCAAAGCTTCTCTCTGCAGCTTATGGAAATACTGTGGTAATGGAGGATTATTGTTCACCACTGGCTCTGTAACGTATCGCATTACAAATTTCTATTTCTCAAGGACAAGTCTATAAGGAACTGAGAAAGAATTAAGCATCTCTTCTCCTCAAACAAGCAGAGACAGTTTTTCACAGACCGAGCTCTGGCTCATTATCCCTGACCTGAGGTGTCTAATCAGCGCTCTGCATGTGTCTGAGTTCACAGGCTCATTTGTGTTTCGACTCGACCTGAGAAAAGCTCTCATGTGGAAACCGATGAGCTTCTCAATTGCAGAAATAAGAAACTCCCTTGTAGAACATTTTTTAAAAAGTATATCACATTTTCCACTTTTGCTTTATTTTATAAAAGACAATTGGGTTTTACAATTATATGCTGCACTGCAAATAAATACACCCAGCCACAGAAAAACTGGGTTAGACAAAAATGACAACAAATCAGTCCCAAAAGAAGGTCAACTGGAAATGTCTTTCTTTCACCAAACACAATTGATTATTTTAATCTAATTTATTTAATAATAATGATACATTTTATTTATTGGCACCTTTCAGGACACACCAGGACACCTCACATAGCAGTAAAATATCAAGGTACAACAAGAATAATAAAAGCAGATAAGAGATGATAACATGCTAACAGTTAAAAGTCAAAGTATGTTTTCAACCTGGATTTAAAAGTTTGCAAATCCTGGTTTCTGCAGACAGTACTGGGCAAGTGATTCCACAAAGCAAGAGCAGCATAGCAGAACGCTCGTTCACCAATTAAACCTATCTCAGTCTTAGACCTGTTGAGTTTTATCACATTAGATGTGGACCAGGATTTAATCTCAGAGAGACAGGAAGAAAGAGAAGGAGAAACCAGTAAAGCAGAGGGTTTGGTGTAGATATAGAGCTGGATGTCGTCAGCATAGCAGTGAAATGTAATCCGTATTTCCTAAAAATATTAGAGCGGAAGAATGTAAATCAGAAATGGCAGAGGCCCAAGTACAGACACTTGGCAAACACCAGAGATGACAAAAAAATTTAGAGGGAAAAGAGCTGATTTGGATGAACTGTGATCGCTGAGCAAGGTAGGATCTAAACCACAGTTCCAGACAGGCCAATATCCTCTAGTCTAGGTAGAAGAACATGGTGGGCAATATTGTCAAATGCAGCTAAGAGGTTGCGTAGGATGAGTAAAGAAACAAGGACAGAGTCAGACGCTAACAGATCATTGGTACTTTTGAGAAGAGCTGTTTAAACTCTATGTAGAGGACGGAAGCCTGTATTGAACTGTTCATTAAGATTATTATTGGATAGGACGACCTGTATTTGCGAATGAACAGACTTTTTCAATATTTTATCAAGAAAAGGCAGAATTGATATCAGACAGAAGTTTTCCATGTTGCATTGGTCAGTACCAGGTTTTTTGAGTATTGGTGTGACTGCAGCAACCTTGAATAACTTGGGAACCACAGCAGACAGCAGAGAAGCATGTATGATGGCGGTAATAAGCTACAACAAAGCTGGGAGGCCTTGCTTGACCAAGTTGCTTGGCAAAGGATCAAGTTGACAAGTGGATTACTTGGACTTCATAATAAGACAATCAATTTCGTCAACAGTAGGTAAAGTAAATCAGTGAACATGGCATCAACAGTAAGATCAATATTATCAGAACCTTTAGAAGATGAGTTAAGGGTACTAAGCGAACCAAGCTAATAATTATTTGAGTTCTTATTGCACTATTCTTATTCCGAGACCCAGTTAATCAGATTCAGGCATAATAAGCATGCTTTGCTGGCATCAAAGAACTTTTGTAGGACTGCATGAAATTCGAGTATATCTCCCTGTCTACAGTAAGTCCCATCCTGTGCATCTGACATTTGAGTTGTACTAGTTGTCACTAGTAAACCAAGGAGCTGAGTTTTAAAATAGACAGAGGGGGGTTTCCTTGGAGCACACAGGTCAAGAGGTCTGGTAATGTTGTCACTGCAGTATGAATCAAGTTGATCATAATCCGAAGTGCCAATATGAGCTAGAATATTCGTCAGGGAGTTCGAAAATTGGTCTATATCAACATTTTTAAGGTTTCTTAAAGAGATAGATTGAGGACAATTTTTACTTGTCTGAGGTAGAGTTGTAGAGAATGATACAATGAAGTGATGAGGATGCCCCATATTCCTCACTGTATCCTTCGAGAAAGACACCCCAGAGCAGCAAACCAGGTCAAGCGTGTGCCCTTTTGTGTGGGTTGATTGATCAATGTACTGGTTAAAATTAAAACTGGAGAGACAAGATAAAAATTCAGATGATGGTGGATTGTCTGCTGAGTCAATGTGAAAATTAAAATCACCCACTAAATTCAAATTAGGTGTTAAAAGGTTTGGTTTCAGAGGCCGATAAACAACGCCACTTACAGTGGGTACAGATCCATTTAAAGAGAGTACAAGTGATTCGAACGACTCATATTCACCATCAGAAATAGCTGAGCATTTGAAGCAGCTTTTGTAAAATATTGTGAGGCCTCTGCCTCTGCCCAATAACCGTGGCTTACTCAAATATCCATAACCAGGTTTTAAGGCCAAGTTAAGAGCATAAAAGTCATTTGAGTTTCAGTGATGCAGAAAATGTCAGCGCAGAAGTCTAAAATCTAGTCGGAGATTAACGGACCCTTGCTTGTTAGTGATTGAACATTCCACAGGCAGAACACAAGATCTCTCTTACCAGCTACCGGAGGTGGTGGAGCGGGTTTCCAAGAAGCAAGCACCCGGCGTTCCCGCTTCCGTGGGAGAGTGGAGCGACTCCTTCCAGATCCCTGATGGATATATTTCTTGCAAGGAAGAAAGTTGATTTCCGGGTGGTGATTAAAGAGGTCCAGTAGAGGAGGATGGCCTTCATTCCGCAGCTCCAGTAGTACGCCAACTGCATAGGTGAAGTGCGCATTTGGCGGTATGAGAGGTAGCGAGCAGGAGAAACAAGCACGCCAAAACCAGGGCAGGAAGATCAGCTCTGGTCAATGTTGATTTCATCATATGTCAGTCAGTGTAGTCATCTACACAGGTCAGTATAGAACGTCAAGTTTCAGACAGGAGTAGACAGGTAACCATAGTTCTCTCCGGTGCAGCAGCAGATCTCCACGTCAGCACTATCATCTGCCTACATTTCAAGTAAATGATTTTAAGTTTTAAATTTTAAAGTAGCAAGTCACATTAGACACATCTGCCTCAGTACTTGCTAATCGCCTTTCAACAGCTTCCCTTGTGGAAGCCAATAAGTAATCAGAACTGGTCATATATAGGGCGCTCCAAATATCACCTCTGTTGTTGGATTTTACTGTGAATGCGTGTGTCTAACCTATTTGCTTTGTTTTAGCTAGCTCTCAGACAGTTCCCGACGACGACGATGATGATGATGAAAGTGGTGGTGGTGGTGGTGGAGGAGGAGGAACAGCTGAGTTTTGTCTCAGGTATCTGACATAACAAGTCCAGGTAGTTGCGCAGGGTTTGTTTGTGAGCTGGAGACAGCATCGCGTCACCCAGCGGTTGTGCCTGTATTGTGGTGGAGCAGGTCATTTCACTTTAGGCTGTCTGGGAAAAGCCAATGCTCACCAGTAGAAGGGGACATGGTGAGCTTTACTTCTTCTAGCCCCAACGAGATCATCTTTTCACGTACAATGCTCCCCATTGTCATCCGGGGTGGAGGTGTTAGGGTGTCGTGTTTAGCTCTTCTCGACTCGGGGACAGAGACTAACTACATGGATGCAGCTTTTGCTTGTTCTGCTTTTTGCTTCTTTACTCCTTCCACCCCCACCGAGAACATCTCTTCATGTACTATGCTGCCCATTGTCATCTGGGTTGGAGGTGGTGGGGAATCATGTTCAGCTCTTCTCGACTCAGGGGCAGAGACTAACTGCATGGACCCGGCTTTGCTTTTGTCACATACAATGACTTTTCCTCTATTCAATTCTCTGCACATATTGATTTGTCAGCTATACCTGAGGTCTACCATGACCTGCAAGCGGTCTTTATTAAGACTCTGGCCACTTCTCTCCCTCCTAGTCGGCCATATTATTACAGTATCAAATTACTCCCAGGTAGTTTGTTTGCTTGATCAGCCCCTGAAGAAGAAGCTCTTAAGAAGTACATAGCGGAATCTATCAATGCAGGTACTATTGTTCCTACGTCATCTACTGCCGGGGCAGGATTCATCTTTGTGAAGAAGGATGGTTCTCTTCGTCATTGTATTGATTGCCAGGGTCTTAATGCCATTACCACAAAGAACAAATATCCCTTACCATTGATGTCCTCAGCTTTAGATATCTTGCAGGGGGCTCGGGTATTTACTAAGTTTAATCTCCAAAATGCTTACCATATTCTCAGCAAGGCCGGAGATGAGTGGAAGATAGGATTCAGAACTTCTCTATGTCATTTTAAGTATTGGATTTTACTTTTTGGGCTAGTAAACGCCCCGGCAGTATTTCAAGCTATGGTGAATGACGTGTTACATGACTTCCTAAATGTCCTTTTGTTTTTGTCTAATTAGATGACTTAGTCTTACAATGGCTGCTTGAGAATCGCTTGTTTGTAAAAGCTGAGTATTGTGTTTTTGACCCAATCCATACCTTTCTTGGATTACTTTATTAACAGGAATGGAATTGGCATGGATCCAGAAAAAAAATGTGTGCTGTTAGAGTGGCCTGTTCCTGACATTCATATAGCTCTACAGTGTTTTCTGGGCTTTTCAAATTGATATATGATGCATTTGACAAGCTGAAAACGTTATTAACTCAGGCTCTTATTTTAATCAACCTTACCCCCACAGTCGATTTATTGTTGAGGTTGATGCCTCTGTCGCAGGTGTGGAAGAAATTATTTCTTAGCGGTCAGGCAAAGATGGCAAGATTAATACTTGTGCCTTCTTTTCTCGCTGCCTTACCTCGATTGAGCTTAATTATGGTATAGGAGATCGTGAGCTACTTGCCATTCTTTTGGTGCTTGAGGAATGGCGACATAAGGTAGAGGGTGCTAATCACCCATTTTTGGTCTTGACAGACCATTGCAACTTAGAATATATTTCCTCAGCTAACACAATCAATGCTAGACAAGCTAGGTGGTCCCTTTTCTCTTGTTTCGACTTGACCATTTCTTTTTGCCCAGGTTCCAAAAACAGTAAGCTTGATCCATTACCTCGCCAGTTTTGTATGTATGACTAGCCTGTCCAACCCGATTGCATACTTCCCAGTGCAAAAGTTGTGGGGGCAATGTCTTGGCCCATCAAGGAAAAGGTCAGGAGAGCCCCTGTCCAAACCACTCCACCTAACAAATGTCCCTCAGCTCAATTGTTCATAAACTAGTGCTTTGCGTGAAAGTGTTTTTCGCCGGGCACATAACTCCAAATTTTCAGCCCATCCTGGCATCAAAGAGATGTTATCTGTAGTGCGCCAGTGGTCCTGGTGGCCTGGTTTGAACCGTGACGTGGGAAGTTTGATCACTCTTGTAATATATGAGCCCTGAGCAAGACTAAATGTTTGACCGGCAGGGCTTGTGCAGCCTCAAGCCATCCCTTCTCGCAATTGTTCTCATGTGGCACTTTATTTTGTCACCGGACTACCTGTGTACAAGGGTAACAGTAATTTTAACAGTTGTTAACCGCTTCTGCATGTTATTCGACTGGTCCCCTCACCATGTGAGATGGCTCTAGCAGTTTTTGAATGTGTTTTCAAGATCAATGGTCTGCACACTGAAGTTGTGTCTGATAGGGGTTCTCAATTTTGGAAAGAGTTCTGCAAATGTTTTGGGGCTCTGGGTTTCATCCCCAAATTAATGGGCAAGAAGAGTGCAAACCAGGATCTTGGGCACATGCTTCATTGCCTAGTTACTCATTAAACGACCTCTTAGTGTGATCATTTAGCCTGGGCGAATATGCACACATACCTTACCATCAGCAGCCACTGGGGTGTCACCTGTTTTTTTGCTGCCTTGGCTACCTTTGTTTTGCTCTTTATTCCCAGAAGGGATACTTTGTGTTAAAGACTGCTTCAGAGTCTTGAGCCTGTTTTCCTTTTGAAGTTTTCAAGATGTCTACTTTTTTCCTAGAATAAAGACTTTTGTTCTGTCACCAGACTTATGCTTTTGGGTCCTTTGTAACTGCACCTGGCAATGAGATTATTAATAAATGAAAAGTTAAATGTTTCCACTGCTGACATTTTATCACATAATGCACTTAAGTGAGATGACTTATCATACAATTTGAATATTTAAAACCTTTCCATGTCTGGGATATATATTGCAAAATATTGTTTTATTTATTTCTATCAAACAGCCAACAAAATAGCAAAATAACAAACAAAATACACCTTGACTGTGTAAGATATAATAAATAACAACACACACAAAAAAGTCAAGCAGTTGTGGTTTGGTGGAGAAGGAGATCGACTTGTGATCAGAGGTTGTCGTTTCCATCCACTGAGTCGAAGGTGGTGAGTGATGAAATACGCTCTCCCATCTTCAACAACCATAACTGTGGGGCAGTTGAGCAAGGCATCAGCTTCCCGACTGCTCTCCGGGGACCGGAACCATGGCTGTCCACTGCTCCGGGTGTGTGTTCAGAGTGTTTGTTCACAGCTGTGTATGTACACTAGGATGGATTAAATGCAGAGTACAAATTCCAGGTATGGATCACTCCACATCCGGCCAAATGGTCATTTTCACTTCACAATAAAGTACAATTGTAAGTAAAAACACAGCAAATTCTAAAATATAAATATAAATCTATTCTTATTAACAGGCACAATGCAGGAAAAAGGAGTAAAATAATGAGTGCAACAATGAGTAAAATTTTTTCATAAAAATTCTCTTCCTTAAAAGAATTCCTGGGTTGTCTTTTGTAGTCCTGGCTGTTCTTGTTCTACACTACTGCGTCTAGGAAGCTCATCGAGACAGTGAGTGAAGAGCACTCTCAAGTCGGGAATTTATGCAACATCAGCACTTCCTTGCCTGTCAACAAAAAAATAGAGCTTAGAGCTTTGCCTGACGTCCGACCAGAGCAATATGGGAAACTTTTTTTGCATTTTACCATTGAACTGCGTGGGCCTGTCCGTGGACATTCTTTATATAAAAGTGAATCTTTGCTCATGCCCGGCGAAAACACGCTGCAAAGTTCGTCCAATATGACCTCACACCACTTGTTCACTGCTCACCCAGAAGTCTCTGTGTGTATTTTTTTAAATCATTGTCACAGAACAGAACACAAGTCATAAACATGAATTAAGCTTCAATTGCGCTAGAGATTTAATGAGACAAGCGTATATAAAAACAAAGCTACATTAAAAATAAGCGAGGACTAGTTCAAAAATAAAAGATGAAGTTCACTGGACTATCTGCCTTTCTCTTATAAAGTGTGAGAAAATACTTATTGCAAACAATTTCTTCTGTATGGTATGCATTAGCGATGGATGCTGTGTAAGACACACACATGCATAGATCCAGATTTGTTACATAACCATGGAGTCTTGCTATCAGTTGCTAATTCTAGAAAATTACTTCATTGATCATTTACTGCCTCATAAATTGCCTCATCATTAATAATTTTTAAAAAACATTGCAGAATATTTTAGAAACTAATTGTGTTAATAGGCGCTTGCAGTTAAACTATTGAGTCTTTTCTCCTTAAAATATGCAATGACATCTAACAAGGTTACTCAGATAGAATTAGACATGAGGATGCAACAGAACACTGACAATGGATAAACAATATCTATTTACCCTACTTTAACTTTTATTCTTTATACATTTACTTTTAAACATGAATCATCTTAAGAACTGACTCTGTGTCAGTTCATTCATCATATCCTCTATGGTAGAATGATTTATACTTGTTCCTCAGATCAGATCCTCAATTCAACAGTGACTCTCACACACACACACACACACACACACACACACAGATGATGATTATAATATATTAATTCTGCTCTGGGTGTTAGAAAGACAGTGATGATTATCTCAATCAAGTCTCCTGGCAGCATATCTCTCTAGCTGTCTATGTCTGTTCCCAAAGCTCTGCCAGGCTGTACTTCTGTTTGCTGGTGGGTGGTTTTGTAAGCCAGCATAGTCACAGGCTAGATGGCAAAGAGAGAATAGGGTCTCTATCACAGCAGGATACTCTCTTCCTGATGAATAAACGTATCTCATGAGCCAGCCAAAAGTTTATATGTGATACAAGGGACATAAACTACTGGTTACGTAAATTATTACTCTTGTATCATATTTAACACACATTTGAGTACATTAGCATTTAAACTTAACAAGAAAAACCCAAACCTCTAGAAGAACCTCCCTGGAAATGTTTGGTCTTCACATTCACACTCCATGTTTGAAATAGACTAAATTTATCTGTTATGATAATACAGTTTCGCCAGATTTCATTACTCCCTACCAGGACTGATGAGAGGGTCTGAAGAACTATAACTGAGATCTATCTTGATTTTTAAACTCTAACCTTGCAAACTTAAGCTAAAAGGAATTAAAATTTTCATGGAAAAGATAAACCAGCAGTGATACAGTTTTATATGTAACTGAGCACCATCAAAAACATTTTTTAACAAACAACTCAAATAAACATGTTAACATTAAACCTTACATGTTTCTAAAAAATAAACCAACCACAGATAAGATTAACCCCCCTGCCCCATACTCCACAAACAGACAAAAGCTTAGGCAAAAAGAATGTTGCAATTCACTCTTTAATCTTGATGCAGTGACACTCCTTGCCCTTGGATAGTGCAAATGTGTGGTAATGTGTTTATTCATCAAAAGATTGAATCTGACTCTTTAGTGTGAGATCAAATCCATGCCATTAATCGAGCGTGTATTTCTGATAATCACGCGCACACAATATTATTGCACTACACAACATTCGAAAGATCAGGCCCTTCTTAACTGAGCATGCAACTCAACTCCTGGTTCAGGCTCTGCAAGCATGTTGGTAAAAACGTTACGTATATAAAAACGTTTGGTATATATATACCAAATGTGTTCAACACAGGTTTAGAGAATCTAAGCTCAGTTCTCCATCTATAAATGACAATTTAAAAATGACAATAGCATTTAACTTTCTGAGCCTTAATCATGCACCAGCACTAATTTTAATGCAGACTAATTATGCTAACACCCAAGTAGTTACTTAGAATAAAAAAAACAACAACCTTCTAAAACAATAGAGTTTAAATATGTGAGTGGAATTTGAGAGTATACTTTTTCAAAGAAACTCTCAGACCTGTTCAGACTGAAGCCAGTGTTTGCTACATTAGAAAACACCATAAATGCGTTGATAAATGTGCATGTTTAAATGTTTGATTAGTTTGGAATCTCTGTCTTAAGTATCACACAAATGTTTTCATTCTCCTAGGAAATACAACTTAAAAAGCTTTAACAATAGTAGTAGAATAGGACTGCTAGAGTGACAGTCTGAATGCGTTTTCAGAAAAGCAAGATGACAACTGAAGAGTGCTAGGCAAATCTACAATATCTCTTCATCACATAAGATGCTCTATTGAGTTTTTGACTTGACAAATTTTTTTTTTTAATCTAAAGGAAAAAAGTTTGTATTTGTAAAGAGGCAAAATTGAAACAAATATTTTGGCCCTGAAACATAATGTGTTGGCTACTTTCTTGCACTATATGTTGGGTTTAAATGACAATCTTTTAATTTTTTTAAATGGCAAAACAAATTCTTTTCAATATAATGTTTTATATAATGCCAAAACACAGTTTTTTATGACCAACTTTGTCCTCTTTTTTTCCATGAGGTGAGAGGGCTTAAAGAGGAAGGATTATGGTGGGCAGAGCAGCAAAAAATGGAATCATCTGAAAGTGCTGGCACATGTACATGTATTTTCACACAAAGACATTACACGGGAAGAGTTTTAATGTAGTGACTACTGACTTTTTTTTTTTACTCTGCTCAGAAGGACCCCTCTAGCGCATTGAGAGCAATGTTGCTTGGGAAATTTGGAGGAAGGTATATTTTGACCAAAGTAATTTTGTGCGTGTTTCATATGTTACACAGGTTAAAAATAGGTATAATTTGTTTATTAAGAACTTTCGCATATTGAGTTATTGAGATTTTGAATCTGCAGATAACTTTAATTAAATGGATTGCTCACCATGTTTTCCTCATAAGAACAAATCATCAAATGTATCAATATCTCTAAATACAGAAAGGTCACTAGATTTGGTACAAATCACAAGATTAAAAAAATTTTCCTGGATGTTGTCTAGCCTCAAATTGGGAGCTGGCAAAGGTAACCTCTATCTGATCTTCAGGGTTGCTAAAGGCTCCAAAACCCGCTGAAAAATTGCATTATGATTGCAGTAGTCAGTATATTAAAACGAAGTCACCCAGTGATCTGCAAACTCAAGTGTTATACTATGATAGTAGTCTCTTTTGTTTTTTCATGTGACGCCTTTGTGAAAAACTGTGTTTTGGCATTGACAATAAAACATGTTTGGGTATTGAAAAAAATGTAAAGGTATATTTAGTGCAAGACAACCAGGGGCAGTTTTTTTGCTATTCCCACTCATAATAGCACATTTCGGGATTGCATAGGCACCAATTCAGGTTTATAATTCCCCTTTGTGTATTGAGGACCACAGGGGAGCATCATCCACTCGATGGTGTGTGCCGTCAGGAGGCATCTGCTGCTGCTTACTGGAAAAGAGAGTAATTTAAGGGATTATTGATCCATCTTTCTATATATTCTGGCTCTATATAACTGTTGAAATTTGTCAGTTTTCTTTTAAGGCATTATTTTAGCATTTATTTTCAGTTGAGTTTTCAAAAACAATTATAACTCAGAGTAATCTTTAACTCCTGGACCATCCATGTTTCACAAAAATAAATGTATTGGGCAAACTACAGTGTAGTATCAAACTAAACACATGTCTGCCTCGCTATGTCAGTGCTCATACCCTCAGTCACTCCTCTTGTGCTAAGTGACACCAAGAGTAACAGCCAGCAAATGCATTCTAGAGCACATGTTTAATCGAGGAGTAGCTGTACCAAGCCTAAAGATGCAAAAGTACCCACTAATGACTCTTCTTGGTGAAAAATTTAGAATTTTACACTGAGTAGCATGCGAGGAATTCACTGCTTTAAGAAATGCTCTCACATAGTGTACTGATTGATATAGCCAACACTTCTTAAAAAAGATTAATCAAAAAAAGATGAATGATTTTACATTCTTTATTGTTGAAAAAGTGTACGGTGCAGAGCTAACACAAACTGAGCTGTATTTTTTTTTTTTTTTTTACAACTTTCAAACCTGCTAAAAATTTTTCTTGATTGTGAGAACTTAAAAATCAATCTAATGATTGTGTAGGACAAAACTTAATATGTGGATGAAACAGCGGGGAGTTTAAACATTTTTTGAAACACTGAAAGACTCTGATATGTCCATAAGCAGGAATATATCCTCACCTGCTTCGTTACCCTCAAAGATATTTGTTCAATACAAAGCTCTTAAAACAGATTAACTAATGACTCTGTTCACTCTCTCTGGACATAAATGACTTCCACTGCTATAGCTAGCGCAAATGAGCTCGAGCTCAAGAGGAAGGAAGGTGCATAGTTCTTCCAAGACAACAAAAAGTCAGTTAGTTTGTTTATGCCCTCTCAGTGGATAGCAGATTCCTACATTTAGACATTAACATTTCAGAATATTCAGAAGCACCATACCAAATACCAAAACATACTTGCTCCTAGACCAATAGTCCCTTGTTATATGTTGATAGCCCCGGTAAGTAACAACCTGACTTACCAAGCCTTTCTTAAAAATCGTTTTCATGGTCACTTGAACCACTTGAACTATACTGCTACCAAGCCCAGAACTGTTTACTCCAATTTCAGCTAGTTTTTGTCAGGAACCCCAACAGACCTAAAGGGGTGAGTTATATAAAATACACATTTATTTAGCACATGTAACAAACAAAGTTTCCTTAAAGTTAAAAGATCACTTGTACAGGTAAGGAGGTGAAGGCAATGTGAGGACAAAGACAGCAGCGACGACCGAGAAAGCAGACTTCCACAGCGATGAAGATGACGAGAGAACCTAGTGAGCTGCACAAGTCTCACCAGAGGTACAAGTAATGAATTCCATTCATGCGTTCTCAGGACTCTAGGCAGAGATCAGGGATCAGGGTGGCTTTAGATCTCTATTCATTTTTATATTTTATATATATATTTTATTGACAAACAGGAAATTGTTTTTGAAATTGTAAACGGAGACTTAACTTTTTTCCGTTCATTGAGTCCTCTGCTCTTCAAAACATTACAGGAAGAATATGATTTAAAAAGACTATCCTATCCTATCCTTCCCTTAGTTGTGGTATTACAGTTAGCCAGTGTTTTTTTTTTACATTCGAAAGTTGACGTTTCCCACAACTGATCAGTGAAGCATGAATAATCTCTAAAATAAAATTGATGATCTATAAAGGAATGTGTCCAAAAACGCTGAACTGATGAGAACTTATGTGTTTTATGTGCATGTGTTTTAACCCCAGTTTCCAAACATTTTACTCAAACCAAGAAAACAAAAACGATATTCCTTTTAATCAACAATAAATGGTTTATTCAGAAGCTTCAAACTAATTTTCAAGTATGATTTGGAACCAATATATAAGTCTTACTACGATAGGAGGAAACTCTTCTTACAGCTGTTTTCTTTCATTCTCACACAGAGCAGGAGAAACGATAACAATGAGGATGCTCGACCCCAAATGTGACGGAAGGTATAGCGGGACTTACCTTGATCGAGAAGCCGTAAGGAGTGCTGGAAGGTCGGGTCTAGAGAATCCTTTTCTGCCATCAGTTCTGGCAAGTACTTTTCGTTATCCATCTCCCTCTGCGTTTGCTTGTTCCGAGAAAAGCCTCGTCAGTTTAATGAGAAGAAATAGACGATCCCGCGCCTATTCAGCACCTAAGTACACTGTGCAGATGCAGTTAGCACCAGAGCATCAACAACAAACCCCGGAGTTTGTGTGTAATTCAGCGCATCAGACGCTAGATTCAAGGGGACTTTCCTTTAGCACATCTGCGGGATATCTGCTGTATATCGCTGTCCGGTTCGACTGGTGCGCGCCTTTGGAAGCGCGTGTTCAAGCTCCCCCTGTTGTATCCACGGGCAACAACTGCGCGTGACAGATCCTCCGGTGATTGGAAGCAGCCGGTGGCGCCTTCTGAGAGAGCTATATCTCGTATCCAGATGTCAATCATCTGCTGAGGGCAATGCTGTTTTTTCTCCAGAATGTGGCAGTTATTAGAGATGAGCATGTCGCAAGGACTGAATCATCCTTTCTGCTGCATGGTTTTTCTGTGTGCATGCGTGAAATGTGAGTAAAGTCAGGCTAACTGCAAACAAAAAGATTCAATTACATAAAAATATCTTATTTATTTGTTAATACATTTATTTATTTATCCGAGTATTTTTATAGGCTAAATGTTATTCTGGTCAATGGTCAAAGTTCAAAACATGGTGCTGGACCCAGGCTGTTTTGTTAATGGCCAATCTTTTACATTTGAGAACTAGGAATTTTCAGCAAACGGCAATACGCAACGACTGAATTGTAGTACCTTTACCTGTCTCTGGGGACAGAGGTGAGCGGGTTCTCGTTCACTCTGATGTTTAAATTGCTGAACAAAATATCTTACCACCCTGTTGACTGTCCTGCCTCACTTGACCCATCTTAGGTTACCGGGAAGTGATGCACTTCCATGATGACAATGGCTGGCTACACCCATTCTGATTCTCTTATACACCTATACCAAGTGGGAACCTCCTGCTCACTCTGCCGATGAGAAATTGGAAATGACTGAAATGTAGTACCTTGAGTCCTTAATCAGCCAGTGTCAGAAGTGAGCAGTTGTCATTCACTCCTTTGATGCTCCCATTCTGCACCTCCATTACCTTTGATATGACATGTCCAATATGGCACGTCCATGTTATATAAAGTGAACGCTTCATACAAAATGGTACGCTCATTTTAAATACAGTCAGTGCTATTAATGTAAGGCATGAATGAATACTTGAAAATCAACTAACAAATCATTATATACATATATATATATATATATATATATATATATATATATATATATATATATATATATATATATATATATATATATTCAGAAATCAATAAATCTCAAAAACTCAATATATTTCAATAAATCTCTTAATAAATCTATTCTGTTACATACAAACATGAATTAAAGTATTTGCAAATTGTTAACAGCTCCCCACTGAGATGTTTATCTCATGTCGAGCAAGGCATGTTTATTTGTATAGCACATTTCCTTACACATCGGCAATTGAACATTCTTTACAGAAAAGTAAAACCAGACAAAACATTTTTAAAAGCAAGAAATAAGACATTAATAAATATATAATTAATAGAAACAGAAAAATTCAGACAGCAGAGCTCAGTCGATAAACACACATTAGAATAGATGACTTTAGTCTGAATTTAAATGTGACTGTTTCAGGCAGCAAAGTAACTGAAAGCAGACCCTGTTTGGAACGTCCCATGGTATTTCTAATTGATTAAAACCCAGTGATCTAAGAGCTTGGTTTGGTTTGTATGCATTCAGCTGAACTTTGTTCTGAACTTTGGTTATGAGCTGCTTTGGGATTTATAGATGAGCCCAAGCCCTTTAAATCCAATTTTTATATGTAGTTTATATGTGTCACTGGTAGACAATGTAGAGAACTGAGAATTGGTGTTATGTGCTCTGACATTCTAGTTCTGGTAAGGATCCTTGCAGCCGCATTCTGAACAATGGTCAAATGAGAGAGAGATTCACACAGGGGTTAACTGTAAACTGTATAAATAGTTTATTGCTAACATGGTTTGGAAAAATTAAACAAAAATTTTTTTAGATTTAATTACTATGACGACTGAGAGGAGCAATACACATTTAGGCTTTTAAAAGTTACACAAGAAAGGTACATTTTATTGTATTTTATAAAATAAATGCACAAATTCTTAAACGACTTTCCATTTTAAAAAACATGTTAATATAGTCCAAAACACTTTCTGTATTGCATGTCTCAGCTGTCGTAAAACTTGAGACAGTGGTTTAACATTTTTACATTTGTGAGTAGATAATATTAGGTAGGTATAGATATTAACACAAAGACGGAGTAGAGGAAAGGGAGGATTTCTGGCCTGCTTCAGGTATTAAACCCTTAGCTAGATCTGCCATGAAGGGTTACCGTGGTGCGCAATGCATGCGCGGAGTGGACAAAGGACATCCGAGAGGGAGAAAGCAGAAAGACAAAAGGGCGTATTGGAAAGGCCCCCTGAGCTTTTACGCCAGCAACATGCCCCCCCATTCACGTCATTTCTATCTCTCTCTATCTCTCTTTCTCTCTCCCTCTCTCCCATTCGATCATCCCCAACACACATACACGCACAGACCCCCACACACCCACACATGCACACACGCGCACGCACGCATGCGCACGCACGCACACACGAACACACGAACACACACACACACATTATTTGACTAGACATCAACTCTTTCTTATAGGATGCATTAATATCTAATTAAATTTCCATCTCATGAGGGAGAAAAGGGCTCAACTGTGAGAAAGGTGTCATTTATCAGCATATACATATCTAAACATGCCTAAAACTTCTGAATTGTATGCATCTGTTGCAGAGACACGGTACTTTAAGGGCATTGTGGAAAATTGGTGTGCAGACCAAATTTCTGCTTTCAGGTTGGAAGAATATTGCTTGATGAGGTTCACAGTTTCTTCAGGTGCGTCTCATGAGGAAATCTTGTGTAATTTTTTAGTTATACCATTTTGAAATTAGAATAAATCTAGAAAGAATATGAATATATATAAAATAATTCAAGCATTTCATAACAATCCCACACTGGAGTACACAATTTGATATTGAATAAAACTTTGTCCACCAATCTAGCACTGAGACCTCACAAAAGAAAACATAGAAAAATGTGCTGTATTTACACTGCATGCTGTACATCAATTCCCAAGTAAGGTCAAAGAGTTATAGCTGGAGGCTAAGCAACTACAGAGTTACTCAGCCTTTGTGAAAGTGTAGAATTATTAGATGCCACTCAAAATAAACGCCATGAGGGACATGCAAAAGGCATAGCCATTAAGTGCAAGTAGGACAAGCTCAAATAAAGATGTTCTCCAGTGATGTAAAAATGGGAAAAATGAGCATCTTTACTAGTGACGTCTGATCTGTTCAGACAGCCTGGGGAGTATGAAACTTAACTCAAAATGATTCATATGAAACTCCAGTGCAGATGTTACCAGTGAGTTTCAGCAAGGGTGAAAACCAGGAGTTTAAACACTTGAAAGAAAAATGTATTGTTTAAAAGCACTAACATGCAGTTAAAATTCCTGAAAATAATCAGAACTATGCGACAGTTCCAACAATTTACTGATTGGTTTAAGTCAAGATGAAACATATCTTAACTAAAGAAGTCTCAAATTAACATTGACTTAAAAACAACGTTTTAAAGGTATTCATGGGTTCGCTTTTATGGAATTAGCCCAGGAATTCCGCCAAGAGTGAGGTAGGCGTTCTGGGTGAGCTGCCGAGAAAGATCCTTTTTGGGAAGAAGTGGAGATGGGGTGGGGGAAGGAGTTTGCTTTTTAATCGTCAAAATGGAATGGTGTTGTTAACAATTTATATCTTAGGGAAGGGGAGGATGATTAGAAACACCGGTTGATGTTTGCTAAATATATTTGATCACTCCTCCCAAAAATGTGTTCACAGACCTACACTTCATGAATTCACTTACATGGAATTAGCCCAGGAATGCAAAGCAAGTTTTTTGCATAAATTGGGTGAGTGTTGCACCCATTCACGCTGATTGCAAGCCTGGCCAGGCATACTGGGCAAGGGGATAGGAGAATCCTTTTTATTTTATTTTCAGAATATGGAGGGACTGGAGTTGGGTGGGCATCACCTACTGGTGCCAGTTCTCTGAATTTCTGTAAGGATAAACAAGACAAAGAATCAGCAATTCTGTTAAGATACCCTGGTACATTTTTAGCTTTGATGAAAAATTAATTGCAAGCAGAGAGCCATATGAGATGCCTTAAGACTGGAGCAATGGAGGGGGAGCAGGAGCCTTAGTTGAGTAAGAATTCCTCTAAGGAAATAGACTATTTATGCTGTAGACGATTGAATTATGAGCGGTAGATAAATCGAGCGTTATAAGCATTATCTTTTTAGAAATGTTTCCTGTAGCAATACTGATTGGGCTAACTCTGTACACCCTAAAGGGTGGTACTTTGAAATTGTCAATCGTAAAGTCGATGGCACAGAAGATTTTTCGGCAACCTAGGAAGACCCTGTTGTGAAGGTCGACGTCTAGAGCACCCCAGTAAAGGGACTGTTTAAATTGCATCTATTGTTACATATTGTGCCGAGAAAAAGTTTGTGGTAGAGGTAAAAATGTGTTTCCCTTTAACACATCGCTAGCTCTGCGATGATTGCTAGGTAGTGGTTTAGCTCTTGCCATCTCTAGGGAAACATGGAGCAAACTGTGCTCATCTAAGGAGAGAAAGTCAGGGTGAATTTTGTGAAGGAGAGAACTCTTGTGTGGGAGGGTGTGGTGTTTTTTAGGGTCACTGAGAATTCACCACAATCAAAATGTCGTTCTGGGTCTAATGGGAAAATGTAAAAAGAGAAGAGAAGCCAGGTCGATGTCTGTCCCTGCAAGGATTTGGGATTTTAGCTGCCAAGACATTGGTGGGGGCAGGCTGTGAGTAGGGATCAGGGTGATTTAGATAGAAAAAAGGAACCTGGGGGAGCAGACTGGTGGATGAGCATGGGAGCCATGGCTCAAGAAACCAGCTGCCCTCTGCGAAAGCTGGGAGTCGGAGGTCAAAGCTGCTGAAACCCTTTCTGGGATGGCTGAAATATGGCTGGAGGCTGTGGCAGACTCGGGGGTAGAATAACAAACGGCTCTGCCCAGACTTGCGGAACGTGTAGCCTCGCTGGCAGCGGAGCCAAGTTGTGGCTTGACTGAGTGGCTGGCTGCCAGTAAGGAGGTGGCCAAAAAGGCTTTTGTAAAGCCGAAGAAGTTCCCTTTGTTGGATTTTCTTGATGATGGTGCTTCAGCTTGAATGCAGGTTCCTGACACTCCAGCATTCGATCGGAGGGATGTAAGAGCATGGGGACCGGAAAGATGATGCTGGGGAAGCGACTGCTGCTATCTCGACCCGAGGGGAAAGGTGAGACAGAGGCCTTGTGGATGATGAAGCCCGTGTCCAAGGGCCTTGTTTGGTGGGAAACCTGTTGGTTGGCTGGACCTGATGCCGAGAGGAAGGAAGTCTTGGTTCTTGAAGGCGAGACGAGCTGGTCTGCGGCTGAAAGTGTGGTGAGTTTAGGGGACATGACGCTGATGTTTAGTCAAAGCAGATGAATGAGCTCAATGGTAGTTTGCTTTTTAATTGTCGAAATGGAATGGAGTTGTTAATGATTTGTGTCTTAGGGAGCTTTGGAGGATTGGAAACACCTGTTGATGTTTGCAAGTTTAATAATCACTCCTTTAGAAATTGCATTCATGGATCTACACATAATAAAGTAACAGACATATTGTAAAGTGATGATTGCAAGAGTGGCGTCACGGTAACTCAGTGGGTAGCACAGTTGTCTCACAGCAAGAAGGTCGCTGGTTCGAGCCTCAGCTGGGTCAGTTGGCATTTCTGTGTGGAGTTTGCATGTTCTCTTGCAAAAAAGGGAAGAAGGTCGACAAGATAATGGATGGATGGACGATTGCAAAATTATGTTTTTTTTTTCTCATCTCAGTTTCAGTAAGGTGGATTTGCAAAGATTCACCCTAAAAAAAAAAAATAATAATAATAAAAAAAAAAAAAATATATATATATATATAAAGTTGAGCTACCTGGCTGCTTTTTATCCTCTTGTTAACTTTCAGAGCTTTTGCCAGTGTAGGAAATAGCTCACCAATTCATCCAGCCAATTTTTGAGAAGAATGTGAAAAATACTGGACCCCCCCACAGGTGTAGAAAAACAAAAAAAATATATAATTGATGTAGGGCCTGATATGAATTAAACAGATAAACCACATGTATGGTGAGGGTCTTATAATCCAATTATATAGTTTATTGTGCTAGGGTGATGTTTTGTCCAAGTCTCCATTGGACTCTCAGAGCAGATAAAGTGACTGATCATTTGCTCTGCTTGGATTGTGTGATAATCAGATCTCATCACACTCTCAGCGTGTTCATCCACATTACTACATGACCACACTCAAAAGTCACTACAATGCACACACAGGTTTGTTTTCTTCAAGGTCCTTTCATTATAAAAAAATATCAGTTTTTAGCAGACAGCCACTAAATACGACAGTACCTGTGAGAAAACTGGCAATTGACAAAAAGCTTTCGCTCTCATTATAAGTCAGAGTAAGTTTGCAACTTTTTATTTGTCTGAACTCAAAAACAAAAATAATAAAAGGTGGTGGTTTAGGTGGGTGTATTGGAATGCAGGCTGAGAAAAGTTGCATAACTCTAGATGTCAAACCCACTTCTTCATCAAGCCTGGTATGGGCATCTGAATCAGACATGTATGTAATAAAATCAGACTATGTATAAATATATTTTAGAAGTTTTATGCTCATCAACATAATCAAACTTTGAGGTTATGCTCTTTGTGTTTACTCAATATATAGGGAGCTCCAAGAAATCCACAAAGTGTTTATTTTCAGAAACACAAGTGGGTTGCAAATATAGAGAGGTCAGATTTGGAAGCAGCTAGACAAGAGACAGTTTGTTTCTATTTTATATAGGCTTAGAAAAAGATGTGAGCTATGAAAACTTTAAAATCAGCCTTAAGAAATAGTCATACCGAAATCTGCAACCACAAAACACCTAGGCCATTCTTACAGTAATCAATATGACTAAATTCTATGACACTATTCCATTCACAACTCTGTTTTCTAGAATCTCTGGGTTCTACTAGACAGTAAGTTGGAACTTGCTGAACAGGTGCATAGTTGTTAAAGCATTGGCTTTCCAGTTGCTATTACTGACGAAAAAGTGAATATTCCTGGATAGACATGCTTTGGAGTGTTATCAATGGTCTCATTAATTCACGCATCGACTATTGTAATGCAATAAACTTCAGCATCAATAAGACACGTGTGGCCAGACTGCAGTCTTTTACCGGCTTTTTTTTAACAAAGTCTAGAGGGGGTGTCATATCAAGCAAATTTTAATTTAGCTTCAATGGCTCCCAGTTAAGCGCAGTTTCATCCTACATAACTTAATCAGTTGTGTTTTTAAATCTTTAGAGGATGTTGCGACATGTTGCCCATGCACACCCCTGGATGGTCACTGCACTCTGCTGGTAATCTGAGATGAACCCTTAGTGCTGCAATGGCAGGGATTCATAGTCCAGATGAAAAGGTGAATAATTTAAAAAAAGAATAAACTTTAAAAACTAATAAAAACCTTTTTAGTTCAAATCTTAAAATGCCAGTTGTTGGTCATGCAGTCATTTCATATGCCCATAAAAAGTTGAAATCAAACAATATAGTCTAGCAGTGATTCTTCTTTGGAGACATTTGGGAAAAACACTCAGTTGTTCATAGCTATGCTTTAGGTCTTGCTAATCTTGTTCCTGTTTCAGCCATCGTCTGTTTAGTGATAATAAGTTTGATTGGCTTTTTCAAGAATGCTGCAGTTGGATTTCCAGGAGCTTCATCATGTACAAACTTTTTCACGCATTCCATACTACAAAACCTTTTGAAGGTGCATATTATTTTGGAAAAAACTCTTTAAAGACATTTCAGAGATGTTTAGATATTACATCAAGATTAATACAGGAAATATACAGAAAATGCTCCACTTGTCACCCAAACAACTTATCCATGTTTGTTGGCCAATGAAAACTCAGTCTAGAGCCAAGGTATTACCTGTAAGTTTCTTATGATATTAAAATAAATTATTGTTACCATAAACAGAAACATAATGAAGCTAGTCTGTATTTAGTGATAATAAGTTTGATTGGCTTTTTCAAGAATGCTGCAGTTGGATTTCCAGGAGCTTCATCATGTACAAACTTTTTCACGCATTCCATACTAAAGCACTGCTTACGGACAAAACTGGCATTGTGTGATTGATGTAAGTAATTCAGATTTACTCATCTCTGCGTAAGTTGGTTCCCACTCAGACCCTCTTTGTATATTCAAGTTTAAGTGAAACTGAATGTAAACTAAATTTCTCCCAGTCTCCTCCCTCATATGTGAATGTGAATACATTTACAACTGGTCAAATATGGCAAATTGGAAACTTTACAACAAGAACTGCAATTTTAGGTGTCGCTGTAAAATGCTTACAGCTTGATATTAAATAAATTAATAAAAAAATTGTTTAACATTTGATCTACAATTTAAGAATTAAACTTAAATAGAATATAAAACATAAGTAACAAAAAATGAGGCAATCTCTGAGTAAAAGTATGTTTCATCCCCTGTACATGGTCGTGTAAATGTTTTTGTTTTTTTACGAATGACATTCCAATGCATGCAGGTTTTGCAAGAAGCTGTTGTTGAAAGAAGTTAATTTTAGACTTTGTAACCAAAAAACGCACTATTCAACTTATTATACATTGTATAAATTGTGTTGTGAAACCTAAATTGCATATTCAGCCAACCAATAAGGTTGGTATTAAAGTTTCTTCTTTTCTAGTATTAAATGTGTGTTAATGAATGTTTGGTCAGGGCACTAAGAAGAAGTATGGTTTGCACATTCTAGCCTCTGAAAAATAAATATATTAATCTCTGAGGTGGTCCATTAAAACAAGCTCAAATGCACTAATCTCCTTTTCTGAAAGATAACTTATTTATAGATACAGTTGCCATCTGGTGCTTTTCTACATTTTTTTGACACAAGATAAATCTGCTCCATTAACTGGCTCTTGTCTTTGCTTTCAGCTTCTAATTAGAATCTATGGCAGCATAAAATGATAAACACATTTTGCTGAGTGGTTTTGTTGGTCATGATACGATGGTTGTTTCTTGATGCACAGCCAAATGATAGTGTCCCAGTGGTCGTTACTGTGATGCAATGTAGTTTTAATCAGAGGAAGGATGTTACCCACTTGACAGCTCTGCCAAAAAATTTTATATTTAATATTTGTCTCATAAATACCACATTAATAACACACCCAAAGGGAGATGCCTGGCACCCCAGGGTGCTGTAATTCTTTTTGTCCTCATAAAAGAGAAGCCAAACAGGTACTCATTTGTTTTCACTATAAAGTCATTAAAGTAGACATTTATATATTCCAAACTATCGTTTTGTTTAAAAGTTGCAACCCAATGTCTCCTTTTTGGGTCATCCGAGAAACAAAACCTTTTGCAGGTGCATATTATTTTGGAAAAAACTCTTTAAAGACATTTCAGAGATGTTTAGATATTACATCAAGATTAATACAGGAAATATACAGAAAATGCTCCACTTGTCACCCAAACAACTTATCCATGTTTTTTGGCCAATGAAAACTCAGTCTAGAGCCAAGGTATTACCTGTAAGTTTCTTATGATATTAAAATAAATTATTGTTACCATAAACAGAAACATAATGAAGCTAGTCTGTATTTTGATTAGAAAAAAACATATATGATTGCAATTCTATCTCACTAGATGTTTTTAAACAAAATCTGAGTAGAAAGTTTAATAAGAAAATTAAAAACAATCACATCTAAATAATTCACTTTTGTCAGAAACAGAAATTCAGGGGTCTTACATCTGGAATTAAAACTGGTGACATAAATCCAATTTGGCTGCTAAGTATTTTATGTCAGAACAGAGGTCTTAATGGCTGGCTAATCAGACGATGTCAGGCAGGTCCTGGAGGGGTAAAGCCATGCACAATTTAGTTGCAAACCTGCTATGTTGTGCATTACAGTTAGGCTTCAAGAACAGAGGGCCTCAATTAGAGTGATCAGATGGGTTTCATGTTGTGCAAGATTGTGGCATTCCAGGACTGGTATAGCACACCCCTGATGTAAGACATCCACATTTATTTCTGTCAAGTCTACAGAGAAGAGAAACAAGTGCATAATCTTGAACTAAAGTGTCAATAGTGGCACCTTGTGGCTGTAATAGGGAGTTTTTTTAAAGATGTGGGGTTAAAGGTGTGAAAGTGTGACTGTTCAAGGTGTTTTAATCCTGACTGACAGTTTAATTTTGAGTATATTTGATCACTTCCCTCTAGTCATGAGCACTTCAAAACGTCACTTTTCTTATCCTTAACACCCAACAGGAGCTACAATGTCTCACTTGCATGTGTTTGCAGCTTTAGTATATACATTTTGTATGTTTCATGTTAGTTTATTACTTTATATACTTATCTTTTTGTAATTTGATCACAATAATTGTTTATTGGTTTTGTCAAAAATATCTAGTTATTATTTTTATGTTCATCATTTATCCTACAAACAATCGGTTGTTAATCAAATGCAGATTTTCTTCTAGTTTTAGAAGAAAATGTGCATTTCTGTGTGTAAGATGTGAGTATGCATGGTCTGGGATGCACTAAAACGTGTGTGTGTGTGAGAGAGAACTTTACTCTCTATGTTGTTATTATTTTCTGTGATTCTTTAAAAATGTGTCATTATAAGGAAAGCTCACTAGATTGGGTCCAAGAGAAAACTTCTCTCACCCTAGCACCATGGATTGAGGGTAATATCAGCCAGTAGAACCTACATCGATCTGCAATTCAGAATCTAAATGGAAAAAAGTAAAAATCCAAGCACTGCTGTGTCTGTATTATCTTCTGGCTCTGTGGTATCCGGTATCTAATAACTAATGGGATGTATACAGCTCTTTTCTAGACATCTCTTTATATCTTGATAGGGTTTTCTCTGAATCCATCGGTGTAAAGCATTCACCTAGATATGTAGTGGCTACCATTCTGTACCAGAACACTAACTGGCTAATAAAAAGTAGACATGAGTAATGAGTAATCAGAGGAATGTAGCCAATTAGAATACAAGGACTAAGGAGAGGGCAGAAATCCATCCTCGTTTCACCCCTACTCTTTTTAACAAAACGTCTCGAGATCGTCACGATCTAGTTAACATCTCATCTTAATGATGCTTCTACTTTAAAGTACAGCATTCCTGTCACTGCACTGGGGTGCTAAGACTCACAAAGACGTGAGCATATGAATTTGCCATACCGTGTTACAATTAGTGAGCAGAGTCATTTGGCACAGCAGAGTCTTTTTTTTTACTAAATCATCCAGAAATAAAAACTTTAATTGTTACAGGCTTTACATTTACACTTCAAGAATGTGCAATTATTTTATAACTTCATTCCCATGCCTAATTTAAAGACATTACATGAATTATGGTACTAAATGAGGATGTACTGGAGTTTTCTTGAAAGAGCGGTATTCTTGAGCTGCATTCTGTATCCAAAATAGCAGATGTAGGGTAAAGGTGAATTAAGTAGGGCAAATGTTAGCTCTGGATATGTGAGCCAGCCTGGTGGACAAGAAAGGTAATGCCATTTACATGAACTGGACGCGTACTGTTGGGATGACCAGAGAGCGGTGATGAAGAGCCAATTAACTGTTAAGCTGGAATGCGTCATAACGGGTATAAAAGAAGACATGCACTGAGCAGACAGACTGGACAGAAGACGAGCTGCTGTCTCCAGATCCAGAAGACAGCTGATGATTGACAACCAAAGGCAGAAGACGAGAAAAATTTAAAGGACATTGAGAACCAACAAACTTTTATAAATTGTATGAGTGCTGTTTTACTTCATGATGATTATTATGTTTTGTACTATATTTAAAAAGTTATTAACTAAAAGAAATGCAATTAATTGCAATTACTGACTATCGAGTTTTATCTTTCATGATATATTTTTAATGTAAAAGCTTAAGAGAAAGAACCTACCTCAAAGGAGTCTTCTGACCAAGCTCTAAGCATTTAAAGCTTAGAATTTA
Source organism: Danionella dracula (assembly GCA_900490495.1). Taxonomy (NCBI): domain Eukaryota; kingdom Metazoa; phylum Chordata; class Actinopteri; order Cypriniformes; family Danionidae; genus Danionella; species Danionella dracula. The sequence continues at coordinate 19,660,549 of UELW01000012.1, forward strand.
GGGCAGATTAGACTTACTTAACCTAACCTGAGAATAATAAAAAATAAATATTTATATTGACATATATGTCCACATCCTGATCGAGTGGTGGTTCTGTCCAGTCTCGTAACCAATTTCTGAAGAATGCATGGCTTGCTCCAAAAAAGAAAGTTTGATGTGGAAAACCATAGTTTTAAAATTTTTAGTATAGTGATACCTCGAAATAAAAATGCTTCGTGTTACGGAAAATCCGAGATAAGAATGGACACACAAAGAATATTTTGTGTCATGATAAAAAAAAAAAGTCAAGATCCGAAAAATGCACATGAGAAATACATATTTGACATTTGAATTTCGGTAGAAGATGTAATTGAAACATGTGATTGGTCTCATATTGGTCAGTTCTAGCCCTAATTCTGTGTGTTTCTGCAAAGAATTCTGCTCTCCTTTTGATCGCCTGAAGACTACGACGTCTTCTTAGAGGAGCTCTCCTTCTCCTTATGTATGCTTTTCAGTTTTGTGTGTAAATTCGTGAATATTTCTGTGTTCTTTTTTTGGCAAAGCTTATTTTTTTGGTCACGGACCTCCTCCGCTACCTCCTCCTCTGAAACTTTGCCACATTGACTTACTCGAAAGAAAAGGGTTATTACTTTCCATTTATTTCATTTTGTTTTCATTGTTTTGTTATTATTTATTAGATGTATAATGTGTACTTATTAGGATTGATGAATCTATTTGAATAATTGTATTTGTTTGTCTTTGGTTTTCCATGTTGTTTTTAGAGTTGTTTTTGTGTGGCTTGGAACAGATTTGGCATTTTACATGTAAAACTTGCTTTGTCTAAACAAAATTCAGCATACGAAGGCCACCCCGGAATGGATTAATTTTATATCTTGAGGTATCACAGTATTTGTTCATTCTACCATCAAGCAGTTTGTATATTTCCTGAAACTATAGCCTTCATTACAAGTGCCATGATTAAATCAAGCTCAGCTTGTTTGTGCAAATACTTTACTGAAGTCTGAGGTGAGAGCGCAAAAACTTAAGTAACTGCAAGCCCAGTATGATCGATCTACGAGATTAATCACACATACGTTTACAGCCCAACAACTTGTGAATGATTGTTAACTAGGACTGTTGCCAACTCCTCAGTAAGAAAAGTCACTATAGGCTGGCCCAAATGTCGCTAGATGACGTCATCATTTAATTTGCACAATACCACATGATGTGCATGAAGTAAATTCCCCACCCCCGATGAGTTTTTATAAATGCCAACAAAAGCAGGGCAAATACATGCCCCTTTTTCTCATAAAAATACAAAATTAGGTTCTGTTGCTATTTTCCCCTAAAATAGCTATATTGTATTTTAATAATATTTTTTATTAAAATAGTTATTTGGCTCTGTTTTGCTCTTTTATTAGTTTTATTTAGGTTTCTGCTACAAAAATAAATACCTTTCTGTACATATATTTGACTGCAATTTATTTTATTTATACAAATGTGGAATTAATGTGGAATGTGGACGTTATTAAATACAAGCTAGAATGTCGCGACATTTACTTGGAGGACATTTCAATAACTGGAACTCTGTGACTTTTAATTAAATACCCCTACCCTAAAGAAACAAATTTACCTTTGTTAAAAATTATTTGCTCAAGTTAGCACCTTCTGTTTTTCATTTAAATACTGATGCCAAGATACTAAATGAAACACTTAAACAATCTAAAAACCACTTAAAATAAACAGTTGTTACACTTAAGTGCAGATGAAAAGGCTTCTCTGCCCATATTTGTTATGGTTACTTGTGAAAACCTTTTTGATTCTGAGAGAAAACTCCTCTACCCAAGCATAGTGGATTGCTATATAAGCTAATATTGCAATATCAGCTTGTTGAGTATAATTCAGTCTAAACTTCAGAATCAACCCAGAAAACCTCTAATGTGTATAAAATACAGCTCATTCATCAGCATTTTAAATATAAAGCACATTAAGAGAGAGAAGGCCTGTCTGAAGAGATAGGTCTTCAAATTAGTCATTTATGGACTGTTGCAGCCCTCAAATCCATTTGTCTTTTGGGAATACAGAGAGGCTCCAGACACAAAACAGACATGGAACAAAGAGTACAAGTTGTTGCACTAATTGGTAAACGTTCATCAGGTACAAAGGGGCAAGGTTTGTAGGTATGGTCCTTGAAGACAACACACTGCTTCAAAAGGGAGTCAGTGCACATTTAACCCCAAAAAAGTTAAATACTGTATGACAGATTAAAGGTTTAGTTATATAACGTTTCATCTTTTGTGGGCCAGAAGAAAACATAGACAGAGCCATAAACCTGGTAAATGTTCTTTATGCTGTATTTTTGTAAGTCTGTTTAATACAATTTGGAAACTTTTGTTATCACATCTATGATTTAGAACTTTAGATCTTAATTCTCACAACTCCTTACCCAACCTAACAACCTTCTTTTCCCTTTTTTTTGCAGACTCAGTGTGAGAGTCATGAACACTGATTACACAATAGTTGACTGACCCCTCCTGTCTCACATGACAAATCTCCATGGCATTGCATCTTGTGCAAGAAAAAAACATGAACCAGATATAATTGTAAAACACTGTAATCAAAATTAGAATGTGTATAGTCAAAATGAACTGTTTTACATATATAACTTTAGCCACTTTAATTAATACCATGTGCAAATTATATTGTATATTATTCTGTATTTTATTATTATTACACTTATGGCTTGTTTATTATAAATGATAAAAGCAGTCCACATAGCACTTGCGTCATGTAAGAATGGTTTATTTAAAATAATTCTCAAATTATAGTTGAAATTCTGTGATGCTTGGAGCTTTACTCATTCCCTAGGCAACCAGAGACTCACTCACTACCTCATGATATTGGCTAGGGGACAAACGCATCTGTACCCTATTTTTTATGTAGAACTACTGGCAATTAATGCATGTACGGTGTAACAAACGGGTTATCACATATTTAATAATTGATAATAATACGATAAGAGGCAATCATTCAATCTGTCACGAAAACAAACTAGAATATTACCTGTGTGGGTGACTGGCCAGTAGGGGAATTAGGAACACTGCCAGGTCTCAGAGAGTCGAATCAGATGAGATCGCGCCAGGTCACAAATTCAGTTTTAATTAATTTGTCCACCAAATCATTCACCACCATGAACTTTGACCCTTACTCAAAATGAATCGTCCCGAAACATTACTACCCAACCTGTAAATCGCATTATGTCAGATCTTCAGCCACAGGGAACGGCGTAACACTGTATAGACCACAAACAAGGTAAATGTCCTTTTAATGTTTTATTAAATCTATTCTAGACACACAACTTGGATAAATGATTTTAACTAAGCTAACCTAACGCATTCGCTCGCGCACACATTCACACCGAGAGAGAGAGGGAGAGGTGGATTAGAACAAGCGAGGGAGAGAGAGAGGGAGAGGTGGAGAGAGAGAGAGAGAGACAAAGAGAGAGAGAGAGACAAAGTTTTGAAATAACAGCTCAAGTTATCTTTAAGTATCAGTTTGGGCACGTAATTAATTTAGCATTCCCACAGTCGTTCTGTTCTCGTTACCCGCGCCAAAGTAATTGATTATCGCAGTCTACCGTTTAGATCTTTTGAGTCGATCCGGTCAGGCGTGGTCCGTGACAGAACGAGCAGATTCCGGGAGGACGGCTGTGAAGGTGTGCTCGGGTTGTGAGGATGATCTTAGCGTCCCAGAAGCTTTCTTGAGAGTCAGAAGGAGTTTCCCGTTGGATTCGAGAGTCTTATGTTCATATCATGGCTCTGTGTCGCTAAGAGCCGGGTTTCCTTTGTTGGGACGGCACCAAACGATAAAAGTTCTGAACTGGTACTGGAGAAGAGAGAAAAGAACTAAAACTCTCTGTAAAGAAGACTAGACTAGCAAAGAAAATAGGAGACTGTAACAGAAGAAGAGCCTGCAAGCCCGGAAACGAAGTTAAAGAAGTGAAGAAGTTAGCTGCGCCAGGGGAGAGGGCTCCTTCTTGAATCGTGAGGCGGGTCTCTCCTGCAGCTTAGCCAATGAGAGCATTCCTGAGATCGGATCTGTGATAACGTCACACTTTGGTCCAGCCCAGGGAGGCTCTTATCTGACGAGAAGTTTCCCTGATTTGCATTTATTAATAAACGAAGCTATATCTCCTCAAGAGAGTATCGGATAATTTTTTACACAATTAAATCCTTTCCGGAACGTGACATGCATTATAACGAGATCAAACAGTAGGGGGCAGTTAAGAAAATTCATCCATTCGTTCATTCATTCATTTTAAACTGACTAAGCTATTAACTTTACATTACAAATTATTCCGTAACATGAGAGTACCTTTCAGGAGGTATGTGTGAGCTCCGAGAGTGTCCGTTAGCATGCGTAGTGTTCTGAAAAGCAGTTTTTGGTGAGCACGTACAAAATCATACCGCATCTGTGCTTTTGCCTGCTAGATCGCAGTGCTTTTTGATCCTGGGTCAGGGCAGGGTCAGCGAGTTCACACGGTGCTGGGAACCATCAGGTGACGCTGGGGTTATCTGCTGACCCCGTTAATCTGTGAAGGTAATTACGTTCTGACTTGTTTAAACTGAGTCAGACCGATGGCACCATTAGATCGGGGTGTGGGCCCCCCTCTGGAATGTGGCTTCTTTCAGAATTAAAGGCGCAGTGACTGAAGCTGGGTCTATAGTTCTTACAACGGTTTCACTGAGGGACAGATGGAGCCTTGAGCCAAATGGGAAAAAAGTTTGTTAGAGGGAAGATGGAACTATCCACAGTAAGTTTACAAGACCCCCCGTACGCAGGGTCAATCTACACAATATGCACTATTTTGCTTAATCTACTAAGCTTGTCTGGGCGAGAGAAGTCAAAAAGCTGGAGAAAGACTTTCAAATCTCCTGGGGCAAAATGGAGCACGGATAACTAGGAAATGGCACAAACCAAGCTGGACTCCGCTTTGTACAGTTCAGATAGTGCTGCCACCTCCTAGGATTGCTGAAAAGACGGATTCAATGCACAGGTTATAGTAGTGTAAGTGACCAGTTGGCCAGTTATGGAGTGGTAAATTGTTCTCTACATTTAACCCATCCCAGTGTACACACACAGCAGTGAACAAACACACCATGAGCACACACCCAGAGCAGTGGGCAGCCATGGCTGCAGCACCCGGGGGAGCAGTCGAGCAACTGGTACCTTGCTCAAGGGCACCACAGCTGTGGTTGTTGAAGATGGGAGAGCAAGTATTTCATCACTCACACCACCTTCAATTCGGTGGATCTTGGGATCGAACCTGCAACCTTCGGATCACAACCTTCGGATCGCATTCATTTCATTTTGACCTCATTCATTTTGACAGGTATTTCAACACCAGGTGGCGCAGTAGACACAGTGACTTGATTTAGTGGAGCCCGAGCCATTTGTATTAATTGCTCTTCTTCTAGCGTTACTGGTCAGATCAGAACCCATCTGCAGCGATGTCAAAGAAAAGAAAGGTCAACGCCAAGTGCCGGGTGTTAAACAAAGACTGGACGACTAAATGCTATTTTACTGAAGTCCAGTCCAAGGCTGTATGTCTTATTTGCCAAGAAACTGTTGCGGGTTTAAATGAATACAACATCAGCCATAATTTTTCCACCAAGCACAATAATTACCCCAACTTTTAAAATTTATTTTATCTGTCGTCAGTCAATCATAGTCAAGTAATAGATCTGTTTTAGCCCCGCCTACCTGACTTTGATGGGTGATTGACAGATAAAATAAACTCTTGAAACTGCGTTCACATAAATTAATTTAATAGAGAAATTATTTTTATTAAATAAAATTAGTATTTAATAAATTATTAAACATCTAAAAACATGTACTTATTTAATTGTTTATTTTAATCCACTTGTAATTATTTAATCAATTAATGGCCTATTTATTTAATTAATCGTCACACTTTTCGGTCTCCATCATTTTTGGAGTGAATGTGAAAATGTTCTCTAATACAACACAGTGATTGTTTGGGAAATTTGATGTAATAAATTATTTTTTAAGGCAACCTCATTTTTCATTGCTTAATTATAGAAACAATACTATTTATAGCTTTTTATAAAGAAATACAATTCATATTATGCGGATTTGAGTTCAGCATTTTGGCCGAGCCCTCTACAATATTTTCTGCTTCTCAAGCGGCCCCATGGAAAAAATAATTGCCCACTCCTGGCCTAAAGGGTCTAATTCTTCTGACTCCTTGGAAGAGTTTTATCATTAACTTACTTAGTTCCAACATGTTGCCTTCAACCTCATGGTGAAAGGCAGAAACATGGCAATATTCAGGATTGACTGAGACAGTTTTAAGTCCATGTCCTCTTGGAAAAAGGTTAGAACAAGTTCAACGGGCTGCTGCTCAGGTCTTCTTTGCGCAAGTGACACCAGTCAACGAACTGCCCACATACCATCATAACAAGCTTTAGTAGAGGGAGCATGGGCAAGACACAGTGTCTGAACCATACGACATGGCATTACCCAGGGTCATCATGCCTTGATGAGGTGCCAGACATGGAGGTTCCATATGTCTAGCTACAGGTGCTTGTCCCTACATCCCTGTGTCAATAAGTCTGGCCGCAGGCGGATTGGTCAAGGAGGGTCTGTCACAAGGGAGCATAGATCTATGAACCAAGGTCGGCTAGGCCTATAAGGGCCCCCTACTAGGACCTCTGCTTCATCCTTCCTGATCTAGCACAGGAGGGGGGTAAGAAGGTTTGCTGGGATAACACATATAGGCATTTTTTTTGGCCAAGCTATTATCAGTGCATTTGTTCCAAGAGGAACCTGGGATAGAGTATAAACACCCGGCACTGAGCCTCTTCTGGGCTAGTGAGCAGGTCTACCTCCGCTATACCAAGCAATCCCAGATCTGTTGGATTACCTAGGGGTGGAGTCGCTATTTCTGATTGGGGTTTCCACTGTGCAGACTGTGTTGTTCAACCTGCTGGAGACATGGACTATGACTAGCTTTCGGGAGACTTTCGTTTATCTCCTTCTCTCTTTGCTTGTCTTCTACACTTTGTGTCTACTCTTCATACTCTGCCAATGAAAGCGCCACTATCCCCTAATGTAGTGGAGTTTTATTACACTTTATTCTAGAAATAGAAAAATAAAATAGAAAATAAAAAAGCATGTTCCCCGAGGTCAACCGCTTCCCCCTTGACGGAGCCTCGCACCCCAAAATAGCCCCACTATTTGATAACCACTGCTTTAATCACACTGCTTTAACTCCTCAGATTTAGCTCTTTTAGGATTGCAAATGCACAACTAGTCTAACCAAAACAACTCTCTGATTTGTCTTTTCTAACAGTTAGACATAAAAAGTAATAATTAAAATAAAAATAACAAAAAATTATTCAATTTATAAAATAAAAAAATAAATGAGTAGTATAATGCATAACAAACTAGTTCTGCTTGGAAGACTGCAACCCATTGTTTTCAAATAATTAATTAGACAAAATACTCATTACTACAACTTTTACACAAATTTGGCTCTTTCAGTTCAGCTTCCCCTGTGACTGACGGTTCTGTTTCAAGGCCGATCTATCCATAGAAGACTAAACTGAAAAATAGTTTTAGCTTCGGTTTCAGCTGTCTCTGTGAATGACTGACCTGCTCAAGGCTGGTCAATCCATAGAAGGCTAAACTGAAAAATAGGCTGAACAAATAATTTATAACAAACATTTAGAAAAAAAAACATTTGGCTATAATTTTGAATCGCTAAATAAAATAATCAATACAAAGATTTATATAAACAAATGACTTGTTTCCTTAAACCTACAACCTAGTTAAACACCAAGCTAATTTGGCTTCCAAACCCACTTTAATTTATTTATTTTTTAACATGCGCCATTAAGCGACAGTGTTAGTGTAGTCTATAGTTTAGTGCAGCTATAAATTTTTACTTTTGTTTAATAAAAAAAAAAAACTTAAACAATATTGATAAAACAGATAGATATTACTCTACATAATAATATGGCCTCACCACCCTGTTCTTCACTAAATTATGAGTCATTCGATCTCAGCGTCATCAAATCCGAATTAGCAGATATTGAGCTTCAGATCAGCCTCTTACAGGCCAAAAGATCCAAGCTCAAGGAACAATGTGTGGCAATCTCCGTTCATAAATTCTAAAAGTACTTCACCATCTGTGCCAAGAAGGACACAAGCTGTTACAGTGAACTGCATACCAGCACTGGACCTTCGCAGTCCTGCTTTCTTGTTTTGTGAACAGAAGAGGAGAAGGCATACCCGTCCTAGGGGGACCTTCACTCCTCCCGCGCAACCAAGTTTTGAGATCCGCACCCAGAACCAGTTCACCATTCTCACCTATCCTGAGATGAACACTCTGGTGATTGGCACTCCCATCATTCGACACGTCCAAGCGACTGTCGGTACAAACAAAGCATGCACGCACTGCTTCCCCGGTGCTAGAGTTCTTGACTTAGCCGCACATTTACCTGCAATCCTGAAGCCTGATGGCAACCTCAAGGCGGTGGTCCTGCACATCGGCTCTAATGATACGTCTCGGCGTCAGTCAGAGGTGCTAAAAGCGGATTACAGTAAGCTTAAGATTACAGTAAGTTTCTGGCCGTCTGCCAACATATCGAAGGGGAACTGATAAATTCAGCAGACTTTTTGCTTCAGAGAGTGGCTCACCACCTTCTGTGGAGAAGAGCTGTTACTGTTTGTTGACAACTGCAATCTCTTCTGGGAGCGCTTTAATCTCTTCCGTCCTGACGGCCTCCATCAAAGCAAACTAGGCTCTAAACTTCTATCAGAAACATCTCTAGGGCCCTTATTAGCATCTGACAAAATAATTCCAAATAAAACACCTTAGAATCTCCTCAGAAATCGACCTAATAACTGTCAAAACCAAACATTTGCTATCGAAACAGTGTCCATACCACGACAACAAAAAAACCCCTAAAAACTATTTGCTTAACACGAATAATCTGATCAATATAAAATTAGACTACAAATTATGCAACTCGCAAACATACTCTCTAAAATTTGATCTCCTAAACATCAGATCTCTTACACCAAAAGCTGTAATCATAAACTAATTAATCTCAGAACTTATCATTGACATACTATGCCTAACTGAAACCTGTCTCACTTCAATAGATTATTTTGGATTAAATGAAGCGACACACAAAAATTACTGTTACAATCATGAACCGCGCTCAACTGGTCGTGTTGGGGGTGCTGCCACAATATAAAGAATTATCCTAAACACAACCAAAAAGACAGAACAGGAATTTAAATCCTTCATACTTGTGCTCCATTTTATGCCAGTAGTATCAAAAAAGATGTGCATTCTCTGTAACATTAGCTGTTGTCTACAGGCCACCACAACACAATTCTAGCTTTCTTTAAGAATTTGCTGATTTTGTTTCACATCTTTTGGTCGAAGCAGAGAAAATACTTATTTTTGGAGACTTTAACATCCATATCGATGACAAAAAAATACTCATTGGGTATTGCCTTTACAGACCTTCCTAAATTCCTGTGGGTTTAAGCAAAATGTGGTCGGAGCAACTTACCGTCTAAACCACACTCTCATAGCATTGACCTCAGTGACATTGTTATATCGCCTCAAAGTGAGGACATCTCAGACCACTATCTTATGCTATGTATACTGTAATCATTCGCAAAAGCATTCAACGCTACCAACTAGGGAGAAATATAAACCAAAAATACTAAAGAAGCATTTATAAGAAACCTAAAAGATATTACTCACCTTTTTAGTGTATCTGCAGATTAAAATAAACTTTAAAAATTCATACCTACAGTATGAATAGTATTCTCGCTAGCATTGTAGCCCATTTAATTTAAAACAAGTCAGAGGTAGACAGGACGTTCTGTGGACTGATGATAATACAAAGGTGCTAAAAAGACAAACCAGAAACTATAAGCATAAATGGAAAAAAACTAGACTGTAAGTATTCAAAATTGCCTGGAAAGAGAGTCTAAATATATACTAGATATTGACTAAACAGTCAAACATAGACACATTCAAATGCAGCTATATAATTTAGCAGCAATGATTTTATGAATTATTTCTCAAATAAAATTACATCTATTAGATGTTAAATCACTAAAACTCATATTTAATCTAAGCAGCTTAACTCAAATATTGACCTGAAAGAACTGCTGAAAATAATCAAAGTATCTAAATCAACAACATGCTCTCTTGACCCTGTACCAAAAAATTACTGAAAGAATTGCTACAAATAGCTCAAAAACCGTTTCTAATTATTATAAACTAATCTCTATCGCTAGGTTATGTTCCTAAACAGCTTAAAAAGGCAGGAATTAAACCACTAATCAAGAAAACGCACTTGGATCCTACTGAGTTATCCAACTATAGGTCAATCTTTAACTTTCCGTTCTTGTCAAAATATTAGTGAAAGTTGTAATAGCACAACTCAGTTCCTTCTTACAAAAGAGCAACTGTTATGAAGATCTTCAATCTGGATTCAGAGCGCATCACAGCACAGAGACTGCATTGGTTAAAATTTCAAACGATCTATTACTTAATTGGGATCAAGAGAATATCCCTCTTCTAGTTCTGCTAGATCTCAGTGTAGCCTTTGATACGATAGATCACAGGATTCTCCTCGAGAGACTAGAGAACGATGCAGGCATCCAGGGCCAGGCTCTAAGATGGTTTAATATCTCTCTGACCAGAGTCAGTTTGTTCATGTAAATGGAGACTCATCAGACACAATAGCAGTAGCGTATGGAGTTTCTCATGGATTTGTTCTGGGACCCAACCTATTTCTATATTCTCAATCTACATGCTGCCCTTTGGCAAAATTATTAGAAGACATGGGTTTAGTTTCCATTGCTATGTAAACGACACCCAGCTCTATATCTCAGTAAAACCTAACGACCCTTTAAAACTAAATAAGATCTGAGAATGTGTCGCTGATATCAATGATTGGATGAATGAAAATTTCTTAATGCTATATCCTGATAAAACAGAAATATTATTTGTTGGCTCTAAAAAGCAATTACAGAATCTCTCAGTTTTAAATATGGAGCTGGGGGGACACACTTTTAATTTTTCGAATAAAGTTAAAAATCTTATAATAAGATTATAATTAAAAATCTTATTATAGATAGTGAACTGACGTTTAAGAACCATATCTCTTTTAGTTACTAAGACTTCCTTCTTTCACCTCAGGAACATTGCTAAAGTGCGGAACATGCTGTCTATCATAGATGCTGAAAAATTAGTGCCGCCACGCTACAAAAATTACAGTTTGTACAGAACGCAGCAGCTAGAGTTCTCACAAGAACAAAGAAATATGACCACATTACACCGATTTTGTGCTCTCTTCATTGGCTTCCTGTACAATATCGCATTGACTACAAGATACTGCTCCTTGCCTTTAAGGCACAAAATGGCTTGGCTCTGACCTACCTGAGCAGTCTCCTATCATGATAAATTCCAGCTCGCTCTCTCCGATCACAAGAAGCAGGACTATTGATTATTCCGCAGATTAGTAAATCCACCAGAGGGGGAAGAGCGTTCTCATATAGAGCCCCGAAGCTCTAGAACAAACTCCCGGATGTTGTCCGGAGCTACACTCAAAAGAACTCACAGAGCTCAAAACTCAATTAAAAACATATCTGTTTTATCTAGCATTCGAATAATTGGCTCTTGATATTTGTCTAAACGGATCTGGTGTCTGAGCACTATATACTTACAAACTGTTGAAAAAACAATGTGGTTCAATGTGCCCATCTAACTCATCCTCATCATTTATCACTCATCCAGAAGCTGATGCTGATCACCTGTTTGTTGTCTGTGTTACAGTTTTCTAACCTTGTTCTTTCATTTGTTAGTTTCTGTTTAGTCTATGTTTGTTTGTTTGTTATGTTTTTTCAGGTGCTGTCCGGCGAACTGCTCGTCGATGGATATTAAGTTTGTATATTCTTTATGCTGGGGAGGTGTCTAGCACCTGCCTCAGTCAGCGAGGCTCCCAGGGGCCTCACAGAGGGAACTCCTTTTTAACTCTACCTGATCCTCACTAGGACTTTGTGAAGCTGCTTTGAAAGCAACTGCTAAAGAAGTACTTTATAAAAACTTGATTGATTGATTGATTGAAGCCCCAATGGCTAAGGTGATATAAGACCTTATCTCTGTGATGAATCAACTGAGACCATGTCTGGGCCAATATAACTAATTGTCCAGTCATTCAATATAACAAGTTTTCCAGTCATTAAATTGACCAGTAAATGGTATGCCAGGATGAGAACACCTTGCTTAATGGTACCAATGCCTTCTCTACTGAGAATTCAGAAGATGCAGGTCGAGGATTATTGGCAACCCGCCTGTGTGTTAATGAGCTAGTGCATGTTGGCTGGTAGGACTGGACCTTGCAAAGAGGGAATAGACCAACTCTTGAAGAACTTGACCTCTTTAATACTGTCATAGTGGGCATGTCATGAGAGTTCTGCCAGACCCTCCATTTGCTTCCTGATCATAGTGATCCACAATGTAAGGTCATCTACAGCACCACCCAAAAGGCCATTTAGGATTACAGGAGCGTTGAAGAAATGTTTAAACTTACAGTAACATCTCATCCTGGGTCAGCCACAGATGATGGCTCTGGACCACTAAGGTGAACAGGAGCAACTTGAAGAGCAACTCTCCTCGGTGCCTTGGCCTGAAACATCTGTAAGGATGCCATGGCATGCATGGCAGTGGCAGTTTGACCTGGAACCACATAGGCTTCCGTCATCAGGTCCAGCGAAAAGCTGAGCTGGTGGGATAGGGTTCTTGGCCAGGTAGCAGGAATGCCAAAAATGCATACCGCATAAGAGCTCCATACTGCTGTGCCATCAAGGTGAGCGAGAGAGGGGTGATTGACTAAACTCTATGTGCCTTCCAGAACGTAGCGAGCTGTCAACTAGTTGAAGAGAGTTTCAAATGAACCGCTTGAGACTATATCTGGCTACTGTGGCCATGAAAATGCATTGCGAGTGAAAAGAACGAGTTGAAAACCAATTAAAATAAACTGCCTATATCTGTCTATATCCGGGTACTGTAGCTATTTAAATGCATTGCAAACACAAAGAACAAGTTGAAGAACGATTCAAATGTACTGCTCATTTCTATATTCATGTATTGTAGCCATTGAAATGCGGTCATTGTAGCCATTGAAATGCATCTTTAGAAGGATCCCGAACCTGGATTGAGACACAGCTTATATCTGGGTACTATGTAGCCATTGAAAAGCATTGCGAACGATAACTATTCATTTCTATATCCGACTCTGGATCCATTTAGAAGCAATTGTGACATTGAACCAGATGGAGGGAACAAATCGTTCACAAAGACACATCACTAGCTGGATCCCTGCTCAAATCCTATGATCACCATAAATTCCCAGAGGGAGCCTCAGTCTTAGTGCGTTACTTCACAAAAAAGTGCAATTAACACAGACCGAGTCCTCGATTGCTGCTTCAGTATATCTATGGCTAGGCAGCAATTTGTTTCAAGATCTTCCAACAGGTGTGCTATAGGATTCTTACTTATTCCAAACCTCCACAGTGCTTGGGTTTTAACCATTAATGAGTTGTTGTTTTTTTCGTTTGCTTTCTGAAACTGGCTACTACGCTGTGCCTCATTATTCATTCCATGAACTATCATTAATTCTCATGATTAGTAGTGGTTAGTGACGCAATTAGCAGCCAATTTAAACAATATGACTAACATTATAACTATAAAAACACTCTGTGATGGAATGTTATTTATATTAATTTATCTCAATGTGCTTTTTAAGATTTGATGTAAGAACTTTGGCTTCAGGGACACACAGTTGACACTTCATCTTGAAGCATCCTCCCTTCTCTTCAACATACACAAACGTAATAGTAACGTTCGTAACCCCCGTTCCTCAAATAGGGAACAGAGACTTTAATCGGTACCGACTATGGGAAGCTCCGCTAAGAGAGCTCTACTCTCTCCACATTCTTTTCAAAATGCCAATCAGCAAAAGTGCCGATGGTCACATGACCATGCTGTCGCGTACAAAGTGGATTCAACCATGATCACTCTTTACCTAACTTTCCCTATCATGTCCATCCAGTTCCCCAGTCCCTTGCCGTCTCTGTCGAATTTAACTCCTAAAACCTTTAAATCTTGGTCTTTAAAATCAATGTCTAGTCCATTCCTGTTGAATGCTTTTTTTAAATGTAAATTTAGCCCTACAAGCCTAATGTTTCTGTCTCTCGCATAACAGATGGAGTCTCTGATCAGCAATAGGCTGTCAGTGATCTTCCTCCTCGGCACAGCGCAGGCTTGATCCAGGTGGATGACGTCCTCTAAAGCAGTCTACATGCAGGTAGATACAATTTTACTTACAAGCTTACAGTCAAAATCAAATTAATCAGTCAAAATCTAATAATTGGACACCAATTATTAAGGTCAGTCTTTTCCCTTTTTCATGTAAAAGTGCCACTATCCCTGTTCTAAAACTGTCAGGTAGTCTCTCTGATGAGTCAAATTTATTAAAAACAGTCAGTAACTCATTTGCTAAAATGTTGCAAAAAGTTTGATAAAACTCCAGTGGCAGACCATTCAAACCTGTAGACTTTCCCCATTTAAAACCTTTGAGCGCATTTTGCAAATCTAAAATGTTAAAATCATACCCTGACTGTCGACTCTCTTATCTAAAAAGCCTAAAATCTTGGTTAAAACACACTCATCTATCTGTTTTTCTCATTGCAATTCATCATAAAAACACTCGATTTCTTTAAAAGTATCTTCTTTCTTGTTTAAAATTTCCCCTCCCTTCGATAAAATCTTTTTTTTTTAAGAAGCGAGGGCCTTTCTACCATTATTCTGTCTATTGTTATAGACTCCTTAAAATGACACCTTCACCTTGCACTTTGTCTAAAACTGACATTTCTTATTTTCCTCCTTTAATTTCCTCATTAAAATCATGGCACTTTTTTCTTTCTCCCTACCTGCTTAAAAAATTGTCTAGTCCGTTGCTTTACCATTTCTCACCACTGTGCGCATGAATTGAAAACGTCCTGGTGGGTCTGCAATTGGCTAAACCACTCCCTGTATTCTCTTGGTATCTCTTCATCCTCCATCAGGTAGCGGATCAGCTTCCACAGCTCTCCCCCTACATTCACATCGGTGGGAAATGAAATAGTGCAGGACAGCATTGCGTGATCGGATAGGAAAAGGGGGGTCAATGTAGCATCAGTTGGCGAGTAGTCCCTTGTAAAAACATAGTCAATACGAGAGGCTTTGAAATCATCACCACAGAACCAGTTGAAGCCCTCCTCTCTTCACTGCAGGGTCATAAAAGTGTCGACAAGTTTAAAATCTTTTATCATTTGTTGCAATAAAACCAATAATTTATCAACTTTTAAATCATCTGCCCTCCTTCTGTCTTTCTTGGTTAAAATGCAATTAGAATCCCAGCAACGATAAAAGGTACTTTCCCTAGCATTTGGGGCTGCAGGTCTTCTATAAAATCATATATCTAATTTTAATCAGTAAAACCATACACATTAGGAATGTTAAAATCCTTGTATAAAAACGTCAGTTTGCTAAAATGGCTCGCCCGTCCCTCACCACTATGTTGCCCTTCATCAACATATTGGGTTTTTAAATAAAATAGCAACACCATCACATTTATTAAAATTGGACCCACTCCATATAGAGACTCAAGGGGTCCAAAGCTACTCCCACTTCCTGTAACTCTTTAAAAAGGCCAAGCCATATTCTTTTAAATAAAAACACATCAGGCTTAAAAGTACTTAAAAAGGATACACGGTCAGTACAGAGCCTTGGCCTGAAACACCTGAAAGGCTGCCATGGGATGCAGGGCAGTGATAGCTTGAGAGAACTCCTACTAAATCCCCAAATCGCTGCCTCAGCATGTCTACACACAAGACAACCAAGGCAATGATCGTGGCTATCCTTCAATGCGATCAATCCACCCCATCAAACAGACTTGCACGGTTTGGAACATGCTACAAACAGTCGACCGGCAAAACAACTGCTATAATAATAAGAAAGTAGTCTTAATTGTTGATGGAACTCAGCGAGAGAAAGAAATCTGGAGCGTGCAGTAGTTCCAGCCTCTGGATCTGATCGAAGAAATACACTGGTTGCCCTCTCCAAAATCTACACAATGAAATAATCCAACTCATTTCTGTGGTTATCTCTCACTGTTAGTTGCTCGCATGTCAAAAGTAGGCTCCAACTAAAAAACAGGATGAATGTCACACTTGCATTCGCTTTTGTGCGTGGCAACGGGATCACAAGACCATCAGTTGGTATTGACATAAGTCATAGTGACCGACTGATGGGAACTACTGTGCATTTGATGCATCATTTGAGGCAGATTCTTTGTCATTTAATGATACGGTTACAGTCATTTGTGGCATGTTAGAACCAGTTTGGGTATGTGTAAATGTCGGGAGTCAAGATTGAGGGTGCTGATTCATTTAAATGAGACACAAGCAAATAGTAAGTATGGAACTCGCTAATTAGACAAAGTTAGCATGCAGCATTGTTTTTATTTATCTTAGCGTTTTCATTATTTCCTTTTTTGTAAAAGTAACAAACAGGCTCAGCAAAATTTTGTGAAGTAAAAGTACAAAGTTCCTTTAAAATACAGCAAAGTAAAGTAGAATGAAACATAACTACTCAAGAAGAATACAAAGTCAAAAACAAGCTTAAGTACTGTGACAAAGTATTAGTGAAAGTGAACAGTTGGCCAGATATGGAGTGACTCATACAAAGAAGTTGTGGTCTGCATTTTACCCATCCCAGTGTACACACACACAGCAGTGAACAAACACATCATTAGCACACACCCGGAGCAGTGGGCAGGGAAACTGGTGTCTTGCTCAAGGGCACTACAGCTGCTGTTGTTGAAGATGGGAGAGCAAGTAGTTCATCACTCACACCACCTTCAACTCGGTGCATCTGGGGATCAAACCAGAGATCTTCTGATCACAAGTCGATCTCTTTATCCACCAGACCACAACTGCCATTATTACTTCATTGTATTATAACACTGCTTAAAAACCATACTTTACTACAGCTGTAAATAAAGAAATCATAATGAGCATTGTATTTTAAGGATAAATATAATCACACATTTGATTTGAGTCAGGTCTGGACTCATTATAGCGTATAAACGGTATTCGCTTTACAGAAAATATGGATTCAGTGCTGTTTATAAAATCAACAAAGACAAAGTTAAAAAAACACAACACTTTTGCATCACAGAGAATAACATTTAGATTACTTTTCAGTTTATTTTAATCCTGTATTTTAAATGGTGTTAGAGTGTAATTCAATTAAAGCTTTTCTGTTTATTCGCTTTACAGAAAATATGGGTTCAGTACTGTTTATAAAATTAACACAGGCAAAACTTTAAAAAACAAAGCTTTTGCATCAAATACCGTTTAGGCATTCAAACCCTATCAGAGTTTAATTCCTTTTACTGTGTATAACATATAATTATTAAAAACCATTATAAAATATACAAAGGTCCAATTTAAAAAACAGATCCTTGTGCAATAATCATTGGTACTATAATTTCATTTGATTGGTTAGTTTGTTTATTCACATGTTGTTTTTTTTTAAAGAAAATTAAGATTTGCGCAAAGATGGTAACATCAAGCATGTGAGTGTGGTTTTAAATTTTTCTACAACAATTGCTGATTAAAGATGGTTTCGACATCCATTGCGAAAAAAACATCAAGCTACTTTAACACACAATTTACAATCCTTTTTAAAACCTTCTTCACACTGTCAATGAACGAATGAATGCCAAAAAAGTAAACAGTGTGAAATCCTCAAAATAATTTATTAAAATGCAAAATAAGTCAATTGTCAACTGCTTGCTTCCTTTTAATGGTCAATGCTTAATCTGAAGTAGTCTGTCCAGTCCAGCTACAGATATGAGAGAAACAATAATAATGCCTACACTTTATATGCATTTCCAAAAACTTAAAAGATGCTTTACAATTTAGAGCATTAATCACTCCACATTCACACATTGGTGATGATAAGCTACCTTGGTAGCCCTTAGCTGCGTGGCTTCTCATTCCACGCCTACCACCACCAAACACCCCACCATTGACAGACATCGATACAGGGCAATGTGGGTGAATGTCTTGCCAAGTGCCACAATGGTATAATGGACATGGCGAATCAACCACCAACCTTGGATGATCAACTTTCCATTCTGGTGTAAACTCACTTGTCTAATACATGGAATTATTCTGGCCTGATCTCTAAACTGTACCTCCATTATCATTTACAAGCATTTGAAGCCACAACCAAACCAAAAGCTTATTTTATACTGATCTGTGTTCATATTGAATGAAGGGATTTGAGCAAACCACCATACATTACATTTGGTTTGGGCAGTTTATTTATTCCTCAAATAAAATATATCTTTCTCCAACACTCTGGCATATGTTATATGCAGCGGATGCCCTTCCACCCGCAACCCATCGCTGGGAGACATTCACACACACACTCATTCACACTTTAACACTATGGACAATTGTTCTTACTCAGTTCACTTATACCGCATGTCTTTGGACTTGTGGGGAAACCGGAGCACCCGGAGAAAACCCACGTGATCACGGGGAGAACATGCAAACTCCACACAGAAATGCCAACCGACCCAGCCAAGGCTGCACCACCATGACGCTCCAAAGTAAAACATGTACTTAAAATTTAAAACCAGACAGACAAAAGGTAATTATGTATGATTAGTGGTAAATATAGAGATGTGCAATTATTTGTAAATATTTAGTTAGAAATTTTTTATTTTTAAGCATGGTGTGATAGTTTAGTGGGTCAAATATTTATTAACATTTGTTTAAAATGGGCATAATATGGCACCTTTAAATATTTAAAACCTGAGACTACTTTGATGTCTAATTGAAAAATATGTTCCCAAAAACTTCATACTACTTTAATGTTCAGTCAAATAAAGAAATGTATGTAATCACTGATCCTTTTCTGATTAATGGTATGCTCTCTCTCTCACACACACACACACACACACACACACACGCACCCACGCACACACCCACGCACCACAATTAACATAATGCCTTTTGGACATTTTACCATTTCTCTGATTAGGTATCAGTCTTACACACTGTGTTAAGGAATGAAAAGCTCTGTTTTGTAAATGTTAAAATTGTGCTGATGTTGATTAAGATTAGAAGAGGTGAATAAGTATATAGGCAGGAGTATTTTTTCCTCCAGACCTTCAGGAAGAGTTCTTTGAGTGGGAGGTAGGTAGGAGGAAAGCCTTTTTCCTCTTCTCTTCTCTCTCCAAGGTGTCTCCATGCAGACTTTGGGGGTGTAATGATAGATTCTCAAGAGTGGAAAAAAATCCTGCATTTGTTTATTCTTCAGGGATTCAAATAATTTACACAATGAAGCCTTTGTAATTCTTTTTGAATAAACAAGGGCAGGGTTGTAGGGGGGTGTAATTTACTGTGAGGCCTCAAGTTAAATTTTTTTTAATTATTAAGTAAAAATAAATACATCCACAAAGCATGTGAAACAAATATACATTTATTTATACATTTATACATACATTTTTAAACAGACATTCCAGACATTTGTTTCAGACATTTGTCAGCACACACAATCAAATGTAAATGATAGTACTATGCTTTGGTCTGCACATTACCTCCAAAGCACATCTCTTAAGCACCTTGGACTTCTATAGTTTTAGTTCTATTTCTTTATATTTTTACTACCGCTATTCTAGAATATAACTATATTCTATTTACTCATAACTTGAGCAATTTTCTTTTATAACCTGTGTCACTGTGCAAATTTATTGTGTCGTGTTTTTGTACCAACACTGGAGAGTACCATATTCCTTGTGTGTGCACATGCACATTCTGCAATAAAGATCTTTCTGATTCTAATAATATTTTGTAAAACCAAATATGACAAATGCAAAAACTCTGAAGTACATGAGTAACTGTGTCTGATGAAAAACCAGCAAACATTTGGAGCACATGTTATTCTTGTGCTATTCTGTTGATTCTGTTTATCAAGATCAGCCCTTGATTGACATGCTTATGTTATATCGTTATATTTTAGATCATTTCTGTTAAATGTTTAGTAGAACATGTAGGATGATATGGATGAGAATTAATCACATTTATTCATACAAAAAATACACCCACAAAAGTTGTTATATCCCTCTAAATTCTAATGATAAAACCATTTTGAGCTCTTAATCCAAACTATGAATAAAGATTAACAATTTAAGAGTACAAACACCCAGTTTATTTATTTTTTATTATTTTAATGTGCACATTCCATGAATCTCGTAACGTGTAAGTCACTCGTTTACCACTCTAGGCTAAGCTCGTTTCATTTCACGAATACTAACTTCATTAGTTACAAAAACGAAGACACATCAAGTCATTATAAAATAGTTGGTGGAAAAAGAAGCATATATGATTAAAGTGAAAGTTTAGTTTGAAGGGTGCTAAGATAAAGTTTGGTAATCACATAACAGTTAGCTGGTTTGGCTAGTGTTTCACCAAGATAACATTTCAGCAAAGAGGCTTTTGCAATGTACAGAATACATATGGGTTATAATGAAGATTGGACTTACCGTTGTAAGATGGAAAAAGATGAGCTGATGTGTAAAAAAAAAAAAAGCCTCAATTACCTCTTTGTAAAATAATAGCTAAAAATTATTCCCACTACGACAAGGCCATAGGTCACAACAGTCCATTCCAAAGATTCTTTTGCACATATGGGGCAAAGAACATTTAAGCTTTTTAATGGTAACAGACAGACAGGCTTACATGGCAGACAAGACAAGGCAGGATCACAATCAGACTTGAAACAAAAGTAGACACATTTGACAACTCAGGGCTCGCAACATTTTTAAATCCCTGGTAGCCCTTCAGGCAGGCACTTTGGTTTTTGGTAGCCAAAATCAATGTAGGTAGCCCGAATAAAATAGTCATTTTTTTATGCAGAATTATGTAAAGAAAACAAAACATGAATAAAAAAACATTTTCAAAACAAATGCCAACCTCCATATACAACAGTCAAATTACAACCAACTCAAATATTTGGTTCAAACTGAACAGAAACTTGCAAGAAAAATGTATAACATGACTTATTACATTCTGAATTTGAAACTTTAACTGCGTTTTCTTTTTGCCTTCACCATGACCTGTCTTATCTGGTCTGGCAGAACTAAAATACACACACATACGCGATATTCAAAATTCTCTCCAGTGAACAAAATACTTTCTATGTCATTTAAGTTTGCTGCGAGAGATAGTAATGACTGACAGGACGATATCGTAGGCATTGGTGGGCAACAAATATGTCCCTGACCAATCTGTTTTGCCATTCAGTCAATGGTAAATCAAAAGTGAAAGTAAGATTTAAAAAGCGAGTGCCAATTCAAACACAATTTTAATATTCCACATATTTAAAGTGGCCTCCCTTTGCCAGAAAACATCGAATATAATTACCCGACTATATTTGTTAGTGAATGCAAAGCATTGACATACAGTGACACCCTGAAATACACAAATGCTGAATTTTATCACATGTATCTGCCACAGTGAGTTATCGGATGATGCGCTGCTTGCATCTTCTGAGGACACCTGTGCACCTGATGATGCGATCTCCGCTGCTGCATCGGACGGCGCATCTCCCGAAGGAGACGTTACATCGTTCTACCCCTCTGGGGTGACAGCAGATTGTGCTGACCCAAACTTGAAAGGCATCTGAAAGCGTGGTTGATCAGTCTCCCTTCTCTCGCTCCCCTTGACGTTGCGGTAGCTAGGGGGTACGAAGCGATTCCCCAGGTAGAGCAGGCGCTGGCGGTGCACTTATGCCCGGGTAACCGTGCCGCCTGGAGTTAACAGCCGATGACTTCTTCCCGCCAGCTAAGCCTGTCGTTGGACCTGACTTCGAGGGCTTATGCTGCGGCGGGTCAAGCTGCCGCTGCCCTGCATGCCATGGCTGCCTTTCAGGTGTTCCAAGCCAAGGCTCTGAAAGAGATGCAGGAGGGGAGTTGTGGCCCAGGTCTTACAGAGAATCTGAGGGCGGCTACCGATTTTGTGCTCAAGGTGACAAAAGTTGCAGCTAGCTCGCTTGGCCACGCGATGTCTGTGTTAGTAGTCCACAGCCTCCATCTTTGGTTGACCCAGGCTGACATGTTCCCTCAAGACCGGAAGCGTTTCC
The DNA here is from genome assembly GCA_900490495.1 of Danionella dracula. Classification (NCBI taxonomy): domain Eukaryota; kingdom Metazoa; phylum Chordata; class Actinopteri; order Cypriniformes; family Danionidae; genus Danionella; species Danionella dracula. The sequence continues at coordinate 19,682,849 of UELW01000012.1, forward strand.
TCAATGCACTTGTAGTCCCAGATGGTCTCTTCGGCATCGCCGTAGATGACCTTACATCGCGGGTCTCTATGATCAGGAAGCAGGCGGAGGGTCTGGGAGAGTTGATGCCACATAGGAAGAGACGTGGCAGGTTCCCTTCTAAGTCGGCACCCCCACCGCCTGCTCGACACCGGAGAAAACCTCCTCAGTCCTCCCCTGATCATCAACCCCCATGTCGAAGATGTCGACCAAGAGCGGCTACGAGGAGTCGACGGAGGAACAGTCCTGTCCAGTGGCCCCCCCAACATTATCAGGGGAAGAGGCTCCATCGGAAGCAGCCCTAGGACAGGCCGCCCAGGGAGTCCGGCTGCTGCGCGGGCCTCGCCACCAACCCGCCCCCCCACCATCAAGCAGCGGACCCACAGGTCAAATCTCAGTTTTTCATTAAATATACGAAACCTGAACTCTCTGGGTTATGTGCGCAGCCAGGAGGCTTGCATTGCAGGTCCGAATGCAGTTCTCATCTCAGAGGCACATTTAAGGGCGTGGCGTCTGATGCAGTGCAGTCTGGATGGCTCTCAGCTTCCATGTCTGTGTCAGCCTCGAGTAGGACCTTCTTGGCAGGAACCGGATGCTGCTCCGAGGTCAAGCCTGGACGCCCAGGTAGGTCTCCACCTAGGCTCCTCCCCTTTTGGACCCCACTGCTAAGTCCGCTAGTTGCGGCCCTGCTATGGAAACTATTGACGAAATGTGTATGACGCCATTAGTGGAGTTTCAGGAAGCTTGGTGGAGCTTCCCAATATTTCCCCTTGGCTCGTTCGCACTATCCAGCACGGCTATCTACTGCAGTTTGGTGCCAAGCCTCCCAGGTTCAACGAGGTTCTAATGACCTCTGTCTTAGCCTCAGAGGCCCAGGACCTGCGCGAGGAGATCAATTCCCTTTGACACAAAGGTGCAATTGACCCGGTCCCTCCTGCCGACCAAGAAAGAGGGTTTTACAGCCAATACTTTCTAGTTTCCAAGCACACAGGCGGGTTGCGTCCAATCCTCGACCTGCGTCGTCTGAATGCTTATCTTCTGAGACTTCCGTTCAAGATGATATCCCTCAGACGCACACTCCACTCAGTCCGTCCAGGGGATTGGTTCGCCACAATAGATCTGAAGGATGCGTATTTTCACGTGAGTATACTCCCTTGGTACAGACCTCTTCGGTTTAGCCTCCAAGTTTGAGTATATCAGTACTGCGTCCTCCCCTTCGGCTTGTCTCTGTCCCCTCGCACCTTCACAAAGGTGATTGAGGCGGCTTTAGTACTATTAATACGGGAAGGGGTTCAAATTCTGGCTTACTTGGACGACTGGCTGATACTGGCCCAGACGCAGTCCCAGTTGATTCGCCACAGAGACAGGGTTCTATGCCACCTCAGCCGTCTGGGGCTTCGGATCAACTCAGAAAAGAGCCATCTAACCTCTGGCCAGTGCATATCTTTTCTGGGTATGGAGCTAAACTCGTTGAACGTGCAAGCACGCCTCTCTCTAGAGTGCGCCCTGAGCCTGCTGAAGGAAGCACGCAGAGTCTGCACAAGATTAGGGGTCCCTCTGAAGAACTTCCAGAGGCTCCTGGGGCATATGGCTACCGCAGCAGCGGTTATTCCACTCTGGTTATTACATATGAGACCATTTCAGCTTTGGCTCAAATTCCGAGTTCCGTCACGAACATGGCGTCTAGGGCAACTGAAGGTGAACGGGACACCTCGTTGCCGCCTCCACCTGCGTCTTTTGAAAGATGTTTGGTTCCTCCGTGCCTGTGTCCCCCTGGGAGGACCTGCCAGGCGCATAGTAGTAACTACCGACGCTTTGGTGGAGTGCTGTATGCCGGAAGCACAAAGTCTCAGGGTTTGGACCAAGAAACACGCTTTCTGGAGCATAAATCGCCTAGAGCTATATGCAGTGTTTCTAGAAGTGAAGCACTTCAGGAGAATGCTGCAGGGACATCATGTGTTGGTCAGGACGGACAACATGGCGACGGTGGCATATATCAATCGACAAGGAGGGATACGCTCACCCTGTTTGTCGTCTCGAGTCAGCATTGTGGTCTGTCCCTTGTTGCAGTCCATATCCCCGGCAGGTTGAATTAGACAGCGGATGCACTGTCTCGGTGGAAACCCCGGCCAGGAGAATGGCGACTCCATCCTCTGGCAGTCCAGCAGATCTGGGAACGCTTTGGTATAGCGGAGGTAGACCTGTTCGCCACCCCAGAGAATGCTCAGTGCCGGCTGTTCTATGCTCTGTCCCAGGCTCCTCTCGGGATAGATGCGCTGGCGCATTGCTGGCCTAGGAAGAAACGCCTATATGCGTTTCCCCCAGTGAGCCTCCTTGCAACCCTCCTGTGCAAGGCAGAGGTCCTAGTGATGGCACCTTATTGGCCCAACCGACCTTGGTTCTTAGAACTCTGCTCCCTCGTGACAGTACCTCCCTGACCAGTTCCCCTGCGGTCAGACCTTCTGACCCAGGGATGTGGGCACAAGCACCTGCGTCCAGACCTCTGGAATCTCCATGTATGGCACATCATGCCGCGGAGGACCCCCGATTAATGCCACAGTCTGTGGTTCAAACTCTGTGTCTTGCCAGAACCTACTAGGGCCTGTTATGCCGGCAAGTGGGGACGGTTCGTTGACTGGTGTCACTCTTGCCAAGTCGTTCTGAGAAGCTGCCCCATTGAACTAGTGCTAACCTTCCTGCAAGAGGGTCTGGAACGAGGGCTGTCTCTGTCCATCCTGAAGGTTTACATAGCTGCGATTTCTGCCTATCACCTTCCAGTTGAAGGCAACATGTTGGATCGACATGAGTTAACAGTCAGATTCCTCAGAGGGGCCAGAAGGGTTAGACCATCTAGGCCAGGGGTGTCAAACTCAAATTCACAGAGGGCCAAAATTAAAAAAAGAACATCGTCGAGGGCCAGACCAATTTTTTTATTAATTTATTTATGTTTTTATTATCTTTAAGATACAGTAAACTACTGTATTAATCATCCTCTTATATTACAATTGAAGTTTTGCTTAAATACTGAAACCAGAACAGGTTTAAGAAAATAATAAGAACAAAAACTGAAAAAAATATCAGCCTTCTATATCTTTAACTTTATTAATTTTAATTGCAACCTAAATCTTTTCATCACAGACCATCAAGGCCAAAACCTAAAAAAAAATTATTTTTCAACTTTGAACAGACCATGCCATCAGTAATTAAATAATATTTATCCATTTTAGTTTTTTTCAATGTTCATTTACTCTGATGATGCACATGGGTCCAAGCCAGATACTTGGCATCGCTTTTTACATGCAAGTGCATCAATTTCTGGAGTCAGGCTCTGCGCAAAGGAAATCCTCAGGACTGAATGAAGGTGTTCATCGGTGAGACAACTCCTATGTGGTGTTTTGTTCATCTTCATTAATGAAAACAGTTGCTCGCACAGATATGTGCTTCCGAACATAGAGAGCATTTGCACAGCTTGGGCACGGAGTTCGGGCAGCGTGTCAGGGAGGTAAGGTGGAAATTGCGTTTTTAAGACACGAACAAAAAGTGTCGCGGACGGAAGTGCCTCTTCTATCGCTTAGCAGCAGCTAAGCTTAGCTTCCTGCTCCACATCGGGAACTCCCGGCACCGGCTGCTCTCCTATTGGCCGCGCGTAGATGTCGTCCCAGCGTTTTGACACTCGAATTAAAAGAATTTTAAATCGGGAGTCAAACGCCACCCTTGCGCGATGCTCTGCGCTTGAGCGCGAACTTGCGCTCTGTCGCTGACGTCGCTCATACACGATGAATGACTGCGCTGACGCCACCTAGCGCTTGACGCGTTCAATGTGTGTAGGCACCTTTAGCGATACGTGCGCTGTATAACGGGCCGGTGGGCCAGATGTCATACATATTTAAAATCATCTCGCGGGCCAAATATAATTGTAGTGCGGGCCAAAATTGGCCTGAGTTTGACATGCCTGATCTAGGCCGTCCTTAGTTCCCTCCTGGGATCTTTCCATTGTCCTTACAGGACTTCAAGGTCCTCCATTCGAGCCGCTTGAATCAGTAGAGCTTAAAATTCTGTCAATTAAGACAGCACTCCTGGTCGCGTTAGCCTCGATCAAGACTGTGGGGGATCTGCAGGCACTCTCTGTCGATGAGACCTGCTTAAAGTTCTGACCTGGTGATACTCATTTTATTCTGAAGCCCAGGCCTGTATATGTGCCCAAGGTTCCTACCATCCCCTTTAAAAACTCAGGTAGTGAACCTCCAAACTCTGTCCGGAGAGGAGGCAGCATCAGCCCCTGGTCCCAATTGCCCAGTTCGAGCACTGAGGATCTATGTAGAAAGGACCCGGAACCTTAGTAGTTCTGATCAGCTCTTTGTGTGCTTTGGAGGACCGCAGACGATAGGGAAGGCTGTATCTAAACAGAGGTTGGCCCACTGGCTAGTGAAGGCCATCTCTACCGCATACACAGCGTCCGAGGTTCCTTGCCCCCTGAAGTTGATAGCCCTTTCTATCAGGGGTGTCGTGGCCTCCTGGGCATTGGCAAGGGGGACTCCGCTGGCAGAGATCTGCAAGGCTGCGGGTTTTCAGGATGACAGGTAGCGAGCAGGAGAAACCAGCACACCAGAGCAAAGCCAGAAAGCCGTTACCATTAAAGTGAGGCAATATGGCACTGTCAGAGAACGTGGTCGGGGAGGAGAAAAGATGGTAGCGGAGGAGAGCCACGGCCATAAAAATACACTTTGTTTAAAAAGTTGGACAAAAATATTTAAGAATTTAGGACAATGAACGTGAAAGTGTACGCATACGTGAAGACAGGAACAACACTTCAAGGAAGGCGTCATGTGTTTAATCTGACCAATAGAGGAGCGGGGTGGTACATTTCAACAAAAAGCATCAGTGTGAGATATGGGTTAATTTTTTCAGCAGTATTACTTGCAAATGCTTGACTCGCTACACGTTTGCAGATTGATTCATGCATTTGCAAATAATATCGCTCTAAAATAACCCTATGCAGAACTGACTTATAGGAGAGCTGAATGGTAAGCCTTAACACACAGCATCAGATCTGGAACTGACCAATAGGAGAAGAGAATGGTGGTGAGTTTAATGTAGTCACGTGAAAATATTAGTTGAGTGGCCTTTCGTATCTTGGGTTTTTCGTAACATGAAGCATTCGTATCTCAAACTACCACTGTATATAGTTCCTCCCTTTAAGATAGCCCGACGGACAGAACAGAGATACATTTGCCTGACTGGAAGACACAAAATGTCTAGCGATTTTGCGAGCCCTGCAACTGAGTACCAAGTCTAAGCTGAGAGTTCTTTAAAAATAGAGAGCTTAATGACATGAGAATCAATATTGTTTCGTCAGCTTGGCATGAAAAAAAGAGGGTTAGGACATGAAACAAATGAAGGTTAGGACAGATTGAGGAAAATAGCACTGATACTGACACAATACTGTAATACATGATCCCGAATTAAGGCTCTATTACAGTCTTCAAATATTGTGAGCCTATAGCCACTCTGTCTTTTAAACAAAGTCTTTAGTTTGAGCATTAAAATTATAACATAAACAGCAACTCAACTCCTTCAGTTTGGTCTTTACTGGATCATAGAACTAGACCGAGTTAGTGGAGTGTCTTAAACAGCCTTATCCAGAACACATAATGGAGTTGGTGGTAGTGATGTGTTGTTCATGAACGATTCAATCTTCTTGAACATCTCTTTAATGTGACTCCGTAAGAACGAATCGTGTCGGAGAGGGATTCGTTCAGTGGCTCATGCGCAACATTCTTCTGGTTTTCTGAGCGTAACGCACTCATCATTAATGACAAGAGAATGAAAGGAGCCGGAGGACTCGAATAAGATCTACTCTTTTCTGTTTCCGGCTCAAACTGCTTTTGGTTAATATTAGGGAGCGTCACGTGACAGAAGAATGAAAGGAGCTGGAGGACTCGGGGAAAGAAAGAATCTTTTAGGTTTCCAGCCCAAACTGCATTTGGTTAATATTAGGGAGCGTCAAGTGACAGAAGGGCCAGAGGCCAGACTGAACTCGTTACCATCAGAGAGAAGAAATGTGAGTAACAAATGAGACTTTAACCTAAAGACAGATCAAAGCTGAGCTGAATCAGACTAAAAGACCCAGGTAGGCTTAATTAAAATATGTTTTTTGTCTTTTAGCAATATAGTTTTGTCTTATTTGTGTTGTGATTCACGTTTGTGTATATACTAAATGTGTTATGGAAGAAACACACAACATTTTATTGGTATTTTACTAAATTGAACAAAATGACTCGAAAAAAGATTCATTCATTTGCTGAACGGGACTCAAAGATCCGAGTTGGTAAAATTATTCGAACTTCCCAACACTAGTTGGTGAAAACTCTAATGAAAACCAATGAGCCACACTAAATTAAGCCATCTCACATGTACATAGCAGGCAGTTCTTTTGTTATTAGAAAAAGCCTTCTACAGTGGCTGTCAATAAATCGTTCTGGTTGGGATGGAGATAACCTCACACAGAGGCCATAATTCATCACGAAGAGAGCAGGATGCTGTCAGTCACTCTTTACTGGAGGACATAAGAAACAATCAGTTCTAATTAGGGTCAGGTAACTAAAAAAAACATGAAATTAACCAACTAGCCAGTGGCAGAGAGGCATCAAATGCTTTGCGCATGGTGAAATTAAGCAATTGTCCAGTGATACAGCGAGATACAGATTACAACTCGCTGTACCAGGAGTTTATCTTATTCTGAAACCGAAGTGTAGAATTTCTCAAGCTACACACTCCGTCTTCCTCTGAAATTTCTAAGCAAGACTTAAACATATTTCTGTTTTACATTAAGTGAACCTACAATTGCAAGAAAAACTGTGTGAACTCTTTAACATGAATTGGTCATTAAATGTGCTCTGATCTTTTTCAAACTCACAACTTTTGAAAAACAAAGTCTGCTAAATATAATAATACACAAACATCATATGTTTTTGTTAAAGATAACATGCAAACATTCACAGTGCATGGTGGAAAATATCCGATCCCCAACCTAATGACTTCTCCAAGAGCTAATTAAAGCCAGGAGTGAGCGTGGCCGTCCTGTGAATATGACTGCAAAAGCACAGCGTAGAATGTTTACCAAGGATAAGAAGAATCCTAGAGTGTCGGCTAAAGAGCTACAGAAATCGCTAGCACTTGCTAAAGAGTACAGCTTTACTGGCAAAATATTCTGTGGATAAATGAAACCAAAATAGAGTTGTTTGCGATGAAATTCTGAATGGATTGATGGAAAAATGACTTCCAGAGTTTTTCAAGAGATTTTGCTGGAAAACATAAGACCATCTTGTGCCAACTACAGCTTCGCAGAGGATGGGGGGTACAACAGGATATTGACCCATACAAGTAAATCAACAAAAGGATGGCTTAAACAAAACCAAATACACCTTCTGAAGTGGCCTAGTCCTGACCTCAATTCAATTGAAATGCTCAGGCATGACCTAAAGAGAGCAATTCACATCAGACATCTCAAGAATATTTCCACACTGACTTTCTTTTTTTGTGTCTTCGGCAGATTTGATCTGCAACTACATTAAACATTTGGTTGAGGTTATTGCTAGTTAATAACTGGTCAACAAGCTATTAAGTGCAAAGGTTCACATATTTTTGGACTTTGCATGTTATCTTCAATAAAAACATATAATTTTTGTGCATTCTTATTATAAGCAGACTCCTATATGTTATCCTATAGTTGTGAGTTTGATGAAGACCAGCGCACATTTATCTAATTAGCGAAAAAGTTAATATAGTAGTACAGTGTTGTCTAAAAAAATTAAGTACCGCATGTCTTTGGACTTGTGGGGGAAACCTACTCGAACACGAGGAGAACATGCAAACTATACACAGAAATGCCAACTGACCCAGCCGAGGCTTGAACTTCTTGCTGTGGGGCGATTCTGCTACACACTGTGCCAGAACAGCTTCACATAATCACAAACTTTAAGTTTCTGTTGTGTTCTTTATCCTGATGCACCTACTGTAACAGGACATGTCCACATGTACCTGGTTGTTGTTTTTAGACTTTTATGTATGGACGAACAGCATAAATGTGTTTAGAAAAAGGGTGGTTATAAAATAACTGGCAACGTGTGGACATGGTCTCAGAAAATGATTTCTTACTGCAGTGAAAACAAATTTCTGAACCTTGACAAAAACAAAATTGTTTTGGTTGATTTGTTTGTTAGTTTACTAAAGCTGTGTGCTAATTTTGCCAACAATGCATATATTACTTCCTCACTGCTCTGTCATACCTGTAGAATAGCCACATAAGGGCTACAATGTTATATATATATATATATATATATATATATATATATATATATATATATATATATATATATATATATATATATATATATATATATAAGCTTACCTTAAATATAAAGTCTATATTTATATAAGAGTTAAACATTTACTCAACAAACATGGTCTCGACGTTGAGAGGATAGCTAAATCAGGTCAATGCCGGATGGTCCGCTTAAGAGATCAGCGATCCAAAAGTGGTCCAAACACAACGTCCAAAAACAATTTTGGTTGGACGAAACAAATTTAGATTGAGTTTCTAGGAATGGCAATAGAGTTCATTTTGACTGTTTTTGACCACCGTGATTAGCATACTAACAGAGTAATAAGTCTCAGTAAGTGACATGCTTAATGAATCTGTAATTAATCTGGTGATTTACACACATTAATTAATTTCGTTAAAGCTTTCATTTGTATACTGTTCCAAAGTTTAACATTAGGTGGTGGTAGTGCACCAAAACCGATTTTTGCAGATCTCGCATAGATTAATGAGACTCCTCACGTTAACTTGTCAGTTTCAGAAAGCTTCAAATTTCAAAAAGTTTTTTTTTTTTTTTACAATAAACAGTTACACAAGTGTTGAATAACTTAATGGTTACTTTCGTAACCCCCATTCCCCAAATAGGGAGGGAACAGAGACTTATGTCAGTGACAACTATTGGAAGCTCCAGATCTGCAGGACAGTCAGGGGATGGAGTCGCCATTCTTCTGTCCGGGGTATCTACCGAGACAGTGTATACAACCTGCCAGGAGTATAGACTCCGACTAGGGACAGTGCTGACTCCAGAGGAGCGGTCTCATATACGGTCTCACTCCAGCCAAGCTGGAGTGGTCTCATATCCGGAGTAACCATACTGTGGAACCCATATGCCCAGGAGCCTCTGGAGTTTTCAGAAGGACCACCAATTTGTGCAGACCAACGTTGCATGGGGAAGCCCGCACCACAGCTGGACTCCCTGGGTGGCCTGTCCTCTGGCCGTTTGCGAAGGACCTTTTCCCCTGATGACGTTGGGGGCACCCCCAGCCAGGACTGCATCTCTGTCAACTCCACGGAGCCGATCTTGGTCGCTGTCTCTGATGCGAGGCTGATGATCCGAGAAGGACTGAGGAGGTTTCTCTAGAGTCTAGCTGATGGTCGGGGAGCTGGGGAGCTCCACCTATGTGGCATCATGAGTTCTCTTAAGTATGCCTTTCAAGTTCTGGTCAGCTCCCGATGCTCTTCCGGGAAAAACGGGATTGGGGCAGCTCTGGTTTATCAACACCGCGCGATCCCATAACCCACACATCCAGCCGGGAGATATCGGATGTGAGGGGCAGAGCCACCTGTAACCCACCTGTAACAGCCTGTAACCCACCTGTAAATGTATTACATAACAGAATAGTGCACTTCTACACAGTCTGATCCTACGACCACTGTGTCAGTATATTTACATCCAAACAACCAATACAGCTATTGAGCTATCCGTCAATGCAATCGATCCACTGCATCCACAAAGTTACACTGTGGACATCTTTGGAAACACGCTACAAATAGTCAAGTGCTCTTCTAACAGAGAGGAGTCTTACTTGGTTCAATGAAAGGCAGTGAAAGATGAGAGTCTGGGGCTGTCAGTGACTCAAGCCTAATGTGAACGGTCACGAGATCACACTGGTTGCCGTAAACACCAGATCTCTTGATCCAAAAAAAGGGAATGTAATCCAATAACGATGTGAAATCTTTCACCAGTCACTTGTGTATTACAGTATGGCTCCAATGAGCAGACAGTGCTGTGCCTGCACCTACTTTATACTGCGTCACACCATCAGCACGGCGGCTGATTGGCATTTTAAGATGAGTATGGAGAGAGTAGAGCACTCCTAGCGGAACTTCCCATAGTCGTCACCGACATAAGTGTATGAATCATGATTTCTACTCGATCTGAGTGCTGCCTTCGACACAGTTGACCACAAAATCCTTCTCAATAGATTAGAAAACTATGTTGGTCCTTCAGGAACTGTGATAAAATCGTTCAGATCATACTTAGAAGGAAGAGGTTTCTATGTAAACATAGTGGATTAAATGTCGAAGTGGACTGCATTATCTTGTGGAGTCCCTCAAGGCTCAATCCTTGCTCCTTTACTATTTAACCTGTATATCCTTCCACTGGGCCAAATTATGAGAAGGAACCAGATATCATACCATAGTTATGCTGATGATACACAAATTTATATACCTATCTCCTCGAATGACTACAACCCCATAAACGCTCTCTGCCAATGTCTTGATGAGGTTAAAAACTGGATGCAAAACAACTTTCTTCAATTAAACAAGAACAAAATTTAAGTCATTGTATTCGAAAGCAAAAGTGAGGTTGTTAGGGTTAAGGCGTATCTTAATGCCAAGGGCCTCACAACTTCAAATCAGGTCAGGAATCTTGGGGTGATTCTGGACTCTGATCTTAGTTTAGATAACTACGTCAAAGCAATGACCGAATGAGTATATTACCATCTTAGAAACATTGCAAGAATCAGATGTTTTGTTTCCAGACAAGGTTTAGAGAAACTGATTCATGCTTTCATCTCCAGGTGGCTGGACTACTGTAACGGTCTTGTCACCGGTCTTCCCAAAAAGACCATTAAACAGCTACAGCTTTTTCAGAATGCAGCGGCTCGAATTCTAACCAAAACTAGAAAGTCAGAACACATTTCTCCAGTTTTTAAGTCTCTATACTAGTTGCCGGTCTCTTTCAGAATATATTTTAAAGTTCTGCTGCTCGTATATAAGTCCAAACATAACTTAGTACCTAAATACCTAACAGAAATTATCAGTGAATACACACCAAACAGAGAGCTGAGATCCCTCAGATCAAATAAATTACATCTACCCCGGGTAAATTCCAACCAGGGTAAATACTCTTTTACTTACCATGCGGTCCACAGATGGAACCAGCTTCCAGAGGAGATCATGTTACACTTTAGTCATGTTTAAATCCAGGCTAAAGACTCACCTGTTTCTTTGTGCTTTTGTCAACTGAGCACCAATGTCCGTACAACTATTTTACCTTTGCACTTCACCATCTTAATCTATGTTTTTCAATTTTCAGTTTTTAATCACTATGATTTTATATGTCTTTTTTATGCTTTTATTAAATGTACTTTCTTTTTTTTCTTTGTTTTTAATGTAAAGTACATTGAATTATCCTGTGTATGAAATGTGCTATACAAATAAACTTGATTTGCTTTGCCTAGAAAACTGAATTGTGTATATATTTTTTTCCTTAGGTGCAGTGAAGAAGTGGGGCCATCTTCAACACGCATGAACAAAGACAGTAAAGTTAAAAAGCTTGTTTGATTATTTGTTAGGTAATATGTTACGTTTGTTAAAAGCTGAACTTATTTTTGTAACGTTAATAAATGTTTGATGTAAAAGTCTAGTGATGTTCCTATTTTAAGATTTACAACTAATTAACGTGTTGAAAACACAGGCAGGTCAGTTCGGACTGAATCTACACGGGTTTTGTCATTTATTTATTGCACAGCCGATCCATAAGCATCTCAGATTGCATCACGTAAAGGAGGAACATAGTACGCATGAGCTGAGGAAAAAAACGTTAAGGAATGACAGCCAAATCTAATCAAATAAATGCATATTATGAGACAACAAAGAAATTCATTAACCTTGTATGCACATCAACCTGATGTTGGAAACTCCCAAAACTGAATAATGAACCTTTCAAAATCATAATAGGCCAAAGTGAATTTGGCAATTTTTTATCGAGTTAATTTTCAAGCAAATATTAAAGATAACCTTGGTAAATATTTGTATGTAAATAGTCCTTTATTTTATTTACTTTATTTGGGTAATCTAATATGAGCGTGAGACATTTAACATAAAAGCAATTAATTGTCTCATAACATGATAGTGATGAGTTCAGCAATGTGCAATTCAATCAGAAAAAAGTGTTCCCATAGTTTAGCTGAAGGCTTTAAAATGTCTCATTAAAGCTGATATGTAATAGAATCTGTCAAATATATGTCAAGCTATGACAACAATATGCAGAATAATCTTTACCATCTGAATATGACCAAGACATCATTACTCTCTGCATAAATACAACAGCCTTTTCTTATTTTTTCAGAAAATGCTGAAGTATCCTTCTGAATCCACAAGATGGGCTGAAATTATACCACATGTATCCATCAGATCATTCTCATGGCTAAAGGGTTCTGTCACAGCAGGAATGCAGGAGCTATTGATTTGTAACAAGAGTCAGCTCTGAGCTTACCACCAGCCCTTTCACCATTCTCAATCCCTAAGAACTCAGTATCACCACATTTTGTCTGCCATGGCAATCTGATCATGAAGGGTTCCTTCAAAACTGCTGCACTGGACGCCTCAGGACCTCGCTGACAAAGGCACAATTTTATTTTCCAGTAGTAGAATAAAAAATAACATCAAGCTTTTTTTTTTCATCAAGCTGCATCAAATGTTCAATGATTCATATGTCAAAAAATGCTTAAGTTTTGCCTGGTGTCATGTTGGGTCTTGTTTCTAATCCCTCTCATACATCTGCTTTGAGAAATACAATTTATGTCGCCCCCAAGGATTTCATTTCATGCTAGCAAGTAATCAAATCTTAGCTCTGTCACAGACAGTGATTTTACAATTATTTGTTTACATTCAAAATCCACAAAACAAAGGCGTTCTTACATCAACAGCATTTCCTTCTATTGCTCCTGCAGATTAGCTTTAAGTATGATTTGGTAATTAGGAAGACCAGGCTCAATCACCATTTATAAAAAAAATGCATTATCTCCATGATCCATGGATATCTTCTGTGGTTACGGTATTTAATTATTTATGGTATCTAGTTGAACCCTCATACTAAGCTTACTAATGGTTTTGTTGTTGTTATCATTCATGCTATGCTTTGTCTTACCAAGCAATGCTAACGCCTATAGCATCATTTTTTAAAGATAGCCAAAAACACGCTATCTCTAGGTGTAAAACACAACTCAAAACAGCTAAACGACTGCATCTTTCCAGTCAGGTAATTTCACAAACGCCACTGGACTTTGCGCCATCTTACTCGGTGTACAACACAGGAAGCACATGTTGTAGCTAAAGACGCATCCGCCATTTTACCCGACTCAACATCGCAAAGCTTAGGTTTACAATGAAATACATTTACATGCATTCATCCGTTTACCAAATCTGAATGTTGGGCACATTCTTCATCGCCAAAATTGTGATGGAAATGAATACTCAAGAGACATGTTTTATGAACAAAGCCGCAAAAAGCAATTTATTACTTAATCCCAGACTGATGAAATCATACCTTTAGAATAAATTATTCATTTGATCTCACCACAAGTGCCATGAAGAGAGAGAGAGCGAAGAAAGGAGAGAACGACAGCGGCCATCTGAGAGGAGAGACAACCAAAGAGACAGAGGGACCGGAAGAGGTAATTTCTTAAGATTCCACTGCAGTGTAAGTCCCCTCCTTCACGTCACTCCCATTTCTCCTTTCCTGGACCATCCGCTTGGCACATAGAAATTGAATCTTATTTGACAAATAATTACAATGATAAAATATTCTATTACACAACGACAGCTGTCATTACTTTGGGCGGGGGTGTTATTGTCTGTCGTAGGCATCTGGCCTATTGGTTTATTTTATTGAAGGACATTTTATTTCTCCATCCTCTAAGTAAATTTGCTGTTTGACCCTCCAGTGTAGCGAGAATAAGTTTGTTCATGTTTTATAATGGAGAGCAATACTGCTGCAGCCCCAGGAGCGCGCTTTGCCTCTGTCCAATCTCACATGGAGTTTCATTTTAAACAGAAGAAATTCCTACACAGGTAAATCATATAACATTACTTACAGGTTGTTTAAAAGTGAAGCTACTCAAGCGCAATTTGCCCTACGTGTGCCAGTCTTTCATGACAGCAGGTAAATGTTCTCTTTTTTAAGTTAATTAAATGTTACCATAAAACTTAATTTATCTTTAATGTCTGCAGCTGAAATGAAGAAAGATGTTCTGTTTCAAGATGAGTTTTATCTCAAAATTGACTGGTTTTAACCCAGAAATTCTAAATTTATATGAGATTTAACAAACATCTGAGATGAATATTTGAAGGTCAGGGTTGAAACAGAGCCTTGCATTCATGATCTTTGAAAGATCTAATGATTATAGTGAGAGCAACTGAAAGCACAGCTAATAATGTTTACATGTCTAATTTAGAGAGAAGAAAAAGGAGAGAGAGAGAGGAGGGAGAGAAAGAAGAGGAGAGAGAGGGAGGGAGAGAGAGAGCGAACAGGCAGGAGAAAGAGGTGGGGAGAGAATTGATTTTTACAAGAACAATTATTACAGAATCTACAACATTTAATCATTTACAAATAAACCTTTACACTTGTATCTTACTCATAACAATCAGAGAAGATTAGTTCACTATCAGCGATATGAGACAATGCTCTGTTAATGCACCATCTTTCATTAAAAGTCTTTAAATCATGGATGGATTGATGATACAAAAATTCAACCATAATTCTAGATTTCACCATGTTCTCAAAAACCAAAACAACGTTTTGACATGAATCTTCCTCCATCGTTTTCTTTTTGCTCGTGTAGATGCCAAACTTGGCCTTTCCCAGATTAAATTTCAATGCTTCACAAACAAACCTCTTTCTTCTTACAGATCTAAACCCCATAATCAACGTTTCTAGTGAAAACACTTCACCAAACTTTCTAAAAACATCTTCCAGCACCAAAAACATTAGTTTTTGTCTCTCACAAGTCAAATAAGCATGATAAAAAGTGTCTTTTAAAGAACAGAAAGGATATTTAGAATCAACTTGTGGATTCATCACAGAGATCAAGGCGTTCACTGCTACAGCACCATGAACAATTGTCTACTGCAGATCTCCAGTTTTTTTGGTCAACAGAGGTTTGTATAACACCCTCCACTCCTGTTTCTTATCTTAAACCAGTGTAAAATATTCTCTCAAAAGAGAATCTACATTAGTGTTAAAAATATTTTTTCCAAAAACTAAAACAATTTATACAAATCTTTTCCATAACACCCAAACAACATTTTAGATAGATTGGCCGGATTCTTCAGGAAAGGGGAAGAGCATTCTTCAACATTAACACACAGACATAAATGAGGGATCGTCAGGGTATGGAACACAAGCCCCAGTACAGTGATCCGTTAACATTTCCATTTCTGACACTTAAATCATTTGGCAACATTTTCAGTATGGATGATGTCATACAAATATTTCAGGATTCAGTCCTAAATATTCAGTGACGTCTTCTTCACGTATAAAGTCCAATTTCGATAAGCTGTTGCAAAGTGATCCAGGAAACTGAGAGCTGCCGGTTAGGTGCAAATGGGAGCCACGCACGATCGATTCTCTCAGTAACCAGTGAAGTGTTATAGGCTCTCCAGCTCAGTACACTCGGAACAGGCTCTAGACTCTAAAAACATTGTTATAAAAGACAGGTAAGGTGGAAGTGTCCAGTTTAGTGCCGTCCATTAAAAAGAGTGCTTTGTCCAGTCCCATTCCTTCAAGCTTATGCAGAATATTACTCGCTACAGCATGCCAGCCTACACTTAAGGGTTCTTATAGAAACCTTTTCAATATCTTCAGGCGAAACACTGCAATTCTGCTTTGCAGGTATATCACCTCCTGTCCTCCAACAAAATACAGCACATACAATGAGACCCAATGCAGTTTGTCCCAAAAGAAATCAACTAAAACAGCTTGGATTTATAAAATCAGTTTTAAAGGGGATTAACCCCACAGGCAAGTTTATGCCACAATGAAGAAGCAACCAAATTATTAATGATTAAAACTCAAACGCTTTCTTCAGGTAGTTATAGAAGCTTGCTGCTCTTTCCCATATGTCTGGAGTAGATGTAGATGAAGGTGCCCAGACTCTGATTTTAGAGCACGAATGAGCCTGTTTTGACCATTTTTAACTTCTAAATTAAAAAAGAACTTGGATGGCATATTCATTTGATTAACCTTATAAAGCGTGACCTAACTTGTATGCCCTATATCTTTAATCCAAGTAAATCAGATAGCTGCTCTTTTTTGCTCTTGAGGTCCTGAATATCATTGGGATCTCCATGTATCGGATCGATCTCCTGAAGTGTTAAAATCTCGGCCTCTAGGGTGTTTAAGAATATCACCGCAGAGACCACAAGATTGTTAGAGTAAGTACTGTTGACAAAAGCTCTTAATCTGTGGTTCTCTTTTTACCAAAATCCCACCACTGATGTGAAGTTAAAAAAGAGGTTTTATCACTATTATAAACATCCCAAAAATGTTCAAAACTTTCTTTTAAAAAATTATCCTTCAACAATGAAGTATAAAAATGCTAATATGCACATTTTGACTATAAAAATCTATAGAAAGACTGCATGCCACCAGGCTGTGGTCTGAAAAAAATGTAGGAGCTATAAAACAGGTCCTGACGGCGTTACAGTGATGTTTTAATATGTAAAACCTATCCAAATGAGCGGAGAAGATTCTACGCTCACAGAAGTGACCCCAGGTGTACTGTTTCTTTTCTGCATTTAATTTCTGCCTCCACACATCTACAAGCTCATGTGTGTGAATTAACTGAACCAAGCGTTTACATGAAGGGAGGTGTGGCTCAGTATGGCTTCTATCACAGTCAGACGCAGTGCAGGTTAAAATGACCAGCCAGAAATACAAACTTGTTATTATTAATGTTTCGCAATTCAGTGCAATTCATGAAGTTGGAGCATAAACACAGACAAAAACAAGTACAGTGCTCTCAAAGCATGCCCTGACTTTCAGGATTCTCCCTTTGAGGATCTCTTCTACCTGATAGGAATGAGGAGTAAAGCTCCTACTGAAAAGGACTGCCACCTCACCACTATAGGAGGGCCTGAGTGTGCTATGGCACAAGATGGGCGTTTCGTTCCATTCTAGCGCCCAGTCAACAGCGTTCTTACGATCACTGCGTTTCCTGTAGCAGGGTAGCATCAAAACTCTTTTGCTTCATTACTTCAAATAATTTAGCCGTTACCTATGGATTCCAGGCTCCATTGATGTTTATAGATGCAACATAAATCTGACACATGTTTGTTATAAAAAATAGAAAAGGAAAAAAAGAAAAAATAAAGCTTGTTACAAAGAACCTCTATCCATCCATCCATCATCTTGTCAGCTTTTTCCATTTCGGGGTCAGCACAGTGGAATGAACCGCCAACTATTCCGGCATATGTTTTACACAGCGGATGCCCTTGCAGCTGCAACCCATTGCTGGGAAACATTCACACTTTAACACTATGGACAATCGTTCTTACTCAACTGACTTATATTGCATGTCTTTAGACTTGTGGGTGAAACTGAAGCACATGGGGTAAACCCAAGCAATCACGGGGAGAACATGCACACTCAACAAAAAGGCCAACAGACCCAGCTGAGGCTTGAACCAGCAACATTCTTGCTGTGAGACGACCGTGCTACCCACTGTGCCACTGTGACGCCCTCCAAGAACCTCACTCTAGCTATTATAGTTTGACATCTTCACTGGTTTGTTCTTTTTCATTTTAGGAGGTTTTGAGTTTTTTCAGTAAGTTCTTGGGTCAATAAAACTCTTGTATAATAAAATAAAACCATGTCTCACCCTCAGCACTGGAGCCCCCCAGCATTGGGTTCGGAGCCCCCTGCTTTACTCAGTGTACACCTTTGACTGTGTCGCCACTACCAGCTCCACACAACAACGTTTGCAGACGATACTGTGGTGGTGGGCCTGATCTCCGACAACAATGAGACAGCCTACCTAGAGGAGATTAAAAACCTGGAGACATGGTGCCAGGTCAACAATGGTGCCTCCTAAACACCAGTAAGACGAAGGAGCTGATAGTGGACTTTAGTACAAAGCAGGAGAGGAATTACCAGCCCCTGACAATCAATGGGACCCCAGTGGAGAGAGTGGACAGTTCCCGATACTTAGGTATTTACATTACGCAGAATCTGACATGGTCCTGTCATGTTAACACCCTGTTGAAGAAGGCCCGGCAGCATCTTTACCACCTCCGACGTCTGAAGGACTTTAAATTGCCCTTGAAGGTGCTAAAATCATTCTACACCTGCACCATTGAGAGCACCCGGACAGGAAGTATCACTGCCTGGTTTGGGAACAGCACAAAACAGGACAGGAAAGCTCTCCAGAGGGTTGTGTTGTGTGATCAGCTGAGCGTACCATCCGTATCAAGCTCCCTGACCTGGACTCCATCAACAGCAAGCGGTGCTGGACCAAAGCCAGGAAAATACTGAAGGACCTCAGCCATCCCAACAATGGACTCTTCTCCATTGAAGAGCAAACATGGAGAGGATGAGGTGGAGCTTCTTCCCGCAGGCCATCAGGACCCTCAACCAGTACACCTAGTATCTGGAATCCCCACACTACATAACATACTCCCTCAGCTGTTTCTTAAAGGAAACAATGACTGTCTTAGTTTCATGCACTCCACAGCACATTGGCACTTTTACACTCTGTCACTTTAAAACTGACTTTGCTGTTAACTCTGTACATACTGTCATTATCTATTCTATTTTTCCTGTCATATCTTATTTTTTATGTCTTATTTAATATTTTATTTTATTCTATTCTACTTTATATTATTTTGTAGATATCTTATCTTTATATATATTTTATTGTAAATATTTCTCTTACTTTTCTTCTTATTTTTCTATAATATTTATACTTTTTTTGTTGGACAGTCTTAAAAAACATTTCACTGTATGTCATACCATGTATGTATATGTATGTGACAAATAAAATTTAAATTATATTCTTAGCCAACCACCTCTACCACGGCCAAACAACACTTCTCCACACTGAACCCAGAGCCGGCCAGTTTCAAGCCGTGGAACCGGGTCAGTGAACCCAGCGGTTGCACCTGAGGGACCAACATCGCACAGGCCTCACGTGCCCAAAAAATCTCTCCTGATGCCTTCTCACAACAATCCAGCCTAACAGATATAGAGCAGGAAGAAAAAGAGTAAAAAGGACAATTAACTCACTCAGAGTCAAGCGCTCCGCAACACTCGCACGCCATTCCTAGTCACAACCAGGAGTGAGAGAGATAGAGAAAGAGGAGGGAGGGAGAGCGAGAGAGAAAGAAGAGCGAAGAGGAAGGAGAGAGAATAGTAGGGAGGGAGAAAGAAAGAGGAGGGAGTAAGAGAGAGAAAGAGGGGGAGAGTGAGAAAGAGGAGGGAGAGAGAGGAGGAAGGAGAGAAAGAGAGAGAGCAAGAGGAGGAAGGTTGGGAGAGAGAAAGAGGAGGAAGAAAGCGAGAAACTTCTTACTTATCACTGTTTCTTGCTTCTTTTCTTCTTTTTAGCATTTATTGTTAATTATTGGTATTGATCTTTTATAAAGTAAAGGACTTAGAACTACCAACAGGGAAATTAACAGATAAAACATTTAAAAAAAACATTTAAATTATAATGTAGCAACAATCATTAACACTAAGATATACATAGCTGCATTGACTGCCGCCCACGTCATGAATACAGGTACTAAGATCCCTTGACTGGACTCCAGGCTAAACATGTAGTTTTGAGGGGTAATAGAAATTGATTGGGGACAGTGGGTTCTGTTAAATAAGAAAATAGGCTGTTTGCATGGATTGCTGGAAGTTTAGGAATGGTTGGACCTCTGAAATGGAATGCAGATTTAACTTCGGTTGAAAAAATTGGATTTTAAACGAATTAACTTGACACAAGCAAAGAATGGCTAAGAATTGGAACTCGACAAAATTTAACAGATTAAATACTTTATGTCTTTTACTGATGTCTGTCTTTTGTTCTTCTATTAACAGGAACACTGGTTTCCCATCTTTTGAACTCTTGATAGGTTGCCTGTTTTCTGGACCAGATATTTGAGTCCTGTTGGAAGACACTGCTTCCTTGTCTCCCTGAAGTGAAAATTTCAATCAGCAGGTTGAGGTCCAGTTGAGGATCCTGTGCCAATCATCGAAAAGTGGGTTCACCTGAAGGTGGTCTGAACCTTGCAAGGTAACTGCACTACCTCTCACTTTGTTCTGAAGGCCGGTAAAAGTAACACCTGATATCACTTGTCTTTGTGTTGCATGCGAACCTCATATAAGCTCTTTCACAGGTACTAGCGTGGACCTGACTGTGCAGTACCAGGAGAGGGATAAATAAGGTAAAACATAGAGAAAAATATGGAAGAAATTATGCCAGAAAAACAAACTGAATCTTTTTTTTTTAATTGATAAGACAAGAATTAAATATTAATTTAAAATTTGAGATCTTATTCAAACACTACAAACAAAAATATTAGATAACTACCAGCACAGACTATGTTCTGGGAGCAGGCATATCAAAACATTCAGAGAAAAATATGGTGTATAAAAATTAAACCTCAAAACCGGAATAGTTTCAATAAAATTAATGACCATTAAATGTGGGGCTATTGATTACCGACTTGCAAAGATTTGAAGTTTCTATAATATGAGAGATTGGTAAAAGTGTGGGCTGGGGTGTGGGATGGATAAAGTGGATTTTTAATAGGGTGATCAAAGAATTATCACAAAGGTGTATGTGAACTTTGATATTCTGATAGGAATTAATACTATAGTTTAAATGTTTTGCTTTGCTTTAAATTTGATTTAGAATTATTTATCATTATATAATCATTTTTGTAATTACTACTATGATGGTATGGGAATTTTAAGGATTTTTTAAATCCTGTGAACTCCTTGTTAAAACTATTTTTGAGTAGAATCACATCGAAAATGTTAATAGATTAATATAATTTTAATGGGAAACTAAGCAGAGAAATTTAGGATATTGTTTCGTTTAGGATATTGTTTGGGTTATTTGGAAAATGTTAGAAATTTTCTAACTTTAATTCATGGAGTTATGGTAAAGATATTATTTAATTCTTGATAAATTTTCACTGGAGAGATTTTAGTTATGGCTTGTTCTCTATTATATCTAACTACTTCTTGACTATTCTAGTACACACATCAAAACACCTATTATTTCTAATACAATATAATTATCATAACTGCCCTACTTATGTAAAAACCATTAAACGCCCACCCATTAAATCAATGATCCCATATGCAATTATCATTTACTGGCATACTAATAAGAATCCCTTGAACCCCCACCTATCAAATCAATAATCCCATAATGAGTGGAGAAAGACTGAAAAGGAATGTTTCTTTTGATTAAGCTGTAAAGAAGTACTGTTAGCAGATGATTATATGACAGAACATTAATAAGCATTGATTAAACAATAATACAAATCCCACATCTGCAATGCAGAACTTAACTTCGGACCTTTTTCACTCTATGCCCTGCAATGACGACCTCCTTGCCATTTTCTCTATAAATGCACAGCAATAAAGAACGTAATGGTCACTTTGGTAACCCCCATTCCCTTACCGACTATGGGAAGCTATGCTAGGAGCGTCCTACTCTCTCTGCACTCTTTTCAAAATGCCAATCAGCGAATGCACTGATTGTCATGGGACCACTCTGACACTGACATAAGTGGATGCAAGCGAATTACTTACGACCTTACTGTTGTGGCTGGGGGACATAAGTCTCCATTCCCTATTCGGGGAACATGGGTTACAAAAGTAACCATTATGTTCCCCATCAGTCGTTCTGTCCGACTTATGTTGACGCCAACTATGGAAACACCCTGCAAAACACCACAACCTAGGTCCTTCCACATCGGCCAATGGGCCAGGCAAGCCGGGCACAGCAATAGTGAGGCACCGAGCGGGCAGTTGGTCAAAACACTCTCATATCGACTTATACCAGAGGAGGGAGCATTAATTCCTGAGCTGAAGGGAGAAGCAAGGAGGCCGTACTCACCACCTCGAAGGCTGGACTTAGAACTTATGGCAGTTTAATATACATACAGCTTCAATAAGAGGCCTACAGAAAAATGTGCCTTGAACCGCAGGGGAAAGGTCTTTTAGATGGAAGATGGCATAGATGGAACTAGTTAGAGCAAAAGTTTTCATCCCCGGGGTCATTAAAGATTTAGCCAGTAGTCCCTTATAAAGAGCATGCACATGGACAGTATGTAGGAATACTCTGTTTAATCTACCAAGCCTTTTGGGGAAGGGAAGCCAAGAAGCTCTAGGGGCAAAAATAGTGCACGTATCATTAAGGAATGGCGCAAGCCAATCTGGACACCCCTTCATACAGTTCAGACAGTGCTACCAACACCTAGCATGGCTGAAGAGACAGATTCAAAGCTCAGGTTATAGTACTTGGTGAAGGTGTTGGGTGTCATCCAACCAGCAGCCTTGCAGACCTTGCCAGCGGAGTCCTTTTGCCAGCTCTCAGGAGGCTGCAGGGGGCAAGGACATGCAATGCACAAACTCTGCTCGCGGAGAGCATTTTTCGAGGAAAGTGCTCGCCCCAGCGACCCAGATGGCCAGGCTGCCGCTCCTGTCGAGGCAGAGCACCCTCTTCAGTCACGAGGTTCGACTTGTACATGCTCTGTTGGCGCTGGGAGCAGTTCATGCCCAGCCGACTCTCAAGGGAGCCGGCTCAGAGCATTGTGAGCGCATGCATTGTGGCGTCTTATGTGGCTAGGCTGCCGCTTCTGCCGAGGCAGAGCGCCCGCTTTGGTCTTGGAGTTTCCATTGTCGTAGGGTGCGGAAGCACGCCTTCCGGTGGTTTCTTCCCACAACGCGATGAATGAATGCCTTCTTTTATCTCCTCTGAGGAGGTGGATATGCAGCTATTCCCTCCGCTGGTAGCCGCTGTGCTGGAGCCGGTGCAGCCACTCCAGTTCGAGGAGTTTTTGACGCGCGATGAACACTACCTACGTCCGCAGTCACGACCCCTGTTCCAGGGCCTGCCGTTTTTCCCGTACCTTCACACCGAGGTGTCTAGGTCCTGGGATCAACCTTACACGGGCTGCCTCTTTTCTCCTGATGTTCATTATTTGAACATCCAGGGGATGCTGGGGCGCGGTTACGGGACGATCCAAGGTGGAGCAGACGCTTGCGAGCTATCTCTCCCCTGATATGGTGTCATCCTTGAAGGTCACGGCTCTCCCCACAAAGCCGTTCCGAGCCACCTCTGCCTTGGTGGGGAGGGCTTACCTGGAGTTCTGCTGGGTGGGATCATGTGGGTGACATAAGCCCCAGCCCAGGGAGGGGGGGGGACTGACACCTGGGGGAAAGCCCCAGCCCAGGTAAATGGCAGGTCTGAGGACCATCATTTCAATTAACAGGCTGCTGCTGCTGGGGGGGTCTCCAGCGTCTCTCGCCGCTAACCCTGCCACCCTAATTCTGCTAACCCTGCCACCCTCGGTGCTTCAGGGAGCGTGTGCTTTGCCCCTGCGTCTACCCAAGCTCTCGGTGGCCGGGGCTTCGGGTCTTCCATTGAATCCTGTGCCTTATCAGGAGCCGTCTCCCCCAGTAGTACTGCTTCCCAGAGTCAATCAATCAATCAATCAATCAGTTTTTATATAGCGCTTCTTTAGCAATTGCTTTCAAAGCAGCTTCACAAAGTCCCCATGAGGATCAGGCAGAGCAGACAGGAGTTCCCTCTGAGAGGGGACTCCCGCTGACTGAGGCAGGTGCTAATCACCTCCCCAGCACAAAGACATACAACCAAAAATCCATCGATGAACGATCTGCCGGACAGGACCTGAAAACAAAAAACAAACAAAACAAACAAAGACAAAACAGGAACTAAGAAATGGAGAAAACGGTTAGTAAACTGTAAACAGACAACAACAAGTGATCAGCATCAGCTGCAGGAGGTGAGATAAATAATGAGGATAGGTTAGAGAGGAACATTGAACCACATTGTTTTTTCAAACAGTTTGTATGTATATGGTGCTCAGGCACCATATCTGTTTAGACAAATACCAAGACATAATTATTGGAATGCCAGCTTAAACAGATATGTTTTTAATTTAGTTTTGAAATCTGTGAGCGTAGTTGAGCTGCGGACAACATCCGGTAGTTTATTCCAGAGCTTCGGGGCTCTATATGAGAATGCTCTTCCACCTCTTGTGGATTTACTAACCTTCGGTACAATCAATAGTCCTGCTTCTTGTGATCGGAGAGAGCGAGCTGGAATATATCGTGATAGGAGACTGCCCAGGTAGGCCTGGAGAGGGTACATCAAGATCCCTTCCTCCTTATGGCGCCCCTATGGCGAGGGCGGCCATGGTCTGCAAACCACTTGGCCCTTCTGGCAAGCCATGGGAGATCCCTGTCAAAGGGTGGGATCTGCTCTCTTAACACAGGGGAATGGTGGTACATCCCTATCCAGAGTTGTGGAGAATATCTATGACCCCTGCGGGGGTGAGCTCCTAGCTTTCGGCCTCCCAGCCAAGGTCGTTGAGACCATTCTCCACTCCAGGGCTCCCTCTACGAGGAGGTCTTACGAAGATGCAAGATACCGACTGTTTACCGCCTGGTGTGTTTCCTACACCCTGGATTCAGCTCGCTGCCCGGTCGAGATCGGTGCTGGAGTTTCTGCAGGCTCAGTTCGCAAGGGAACTTTCGCCGTTTACCAATAAGGTGTATGTATTGCCTGTTTCCGCCTGTCATGCTCCAATTGATGGGTTTTCTTTGGCAGAACCCCCCCACCAGGACAGGTTGCACTGTCGTGCATGTTAATGTAATTGTCGAGTGATCTCCAGATTGCGCTTAGGCTCATTGTGAAGGTGACAACAGGCACGGTGTTTGCATGCACATCAGCACGTTGTTTGGGCATATCAGCTGCCCACTTAAGACTGCTAGCCCATTAAGCATGTTCATTGGTGCAGTAGTACTACAAGCATGATGTTGATGTAATTGTAGTGAGATGCAGGTATTGTAACTCACCTGCAGCCAGTTGATTGGGCTAATTATAGCAGTACGGGGTAGATAAAAGCAGTGCCCTGGTAGCATCTGGATGTCACTTTTTGCTTTGTAGCTGCCTGAGGAACATCCTCCTTTTGCGTTGATCCCGGTTTGCAGAGCGGTACGTTGAACGCGTAAACAGTTTAATTATTGGGAGGTGTCTGATAGGGCTTGCTGTGTTTAGCAGACTGTTGGGGCAGAGAGAAAGAGAGAGAGAGAGATTGTTCTGGCCGCGGCTGTTCACGACATGGTGCTCTATTGAGAGCTGATTCCTAAAAGCGAGGATCTCTTTGTTGCGCGTAACTGCCATCAAGAGTAAGGTATGCTCATAGTCTTTTCTCCCAGTTAGGTAACTGTTAAAAATGCCATTTCATTCATAGGGCATGAAGTTTCCGTTCTGAAGTGAACGTAGCCCATCAGCTCGTGTTGCTTTTTTTGTCTCCTCTGGGTCATGTGACCACGAACCCTTCAAAATCAGCATCGATCCCGCCAGGATCGTAGATATTTATTGTGCTTCAGTTGCCTTCTCTAACCTTTATTTGTTAATGTGTTATTGTGTGGTATTATTTCCCTTTATTTGTGGTTCCTTTGGTTTGCGATTTGATTTGACTTTAATTTGCTTTAACCATTTGGCTGCCACAGTGTGCTCTGTACTCCTGGGTCTAAGGGCACCTGCTCAATCATGTGACTTCCTTGCCCAGCAGTGTTACTAAAGCAACCATGAGAAGTGCTTGGGCCCCCTATCCTGAGTCACATTGAATGTTTGTTAATTTGTTTATTATTTGACTGTATTTATTATTGTATTTTTGTTTTGCTTGTAGGAAGCCAGGTCCTGGGCAGGGGGCTAGGTGGCCAAACAGCGATTGCGGTGGTGGTGCTGTGATTGGGTGCTGACTGCACGAGTGTCCTGGAGTGTGTGGGCGCTCACTGGGTGATATAACTTGAGCCATTGCTAGCCTCCTAATCCAGACAACTATTCCTATATCGCTGTCATAGGTTGTGTGTCTGCTTCCTACTGGTCGTTCTCTGCCTTAGTAGATGTTTTTAACTAGAAAATAAACTCATTTCATTATTTTGTAGCTCCTGGTCTCTGGTCCCTCTTTTGAAACCACGAACTTGTTTCGCTCTATAGGGTTCCCTGTAATACAGGGTGGCGTAGTCTGAATATTTAACATTTAATGTTTTCACTTGCTGTGAACAAACTCAACCACTAGCTTGCCACATTTGGCATAGTTGGCAGGGTGTGTTTCTGTTGGACCGGCGCTTGGTAGCTACAATTTAAATGGTTGTTTTTCTTCGTTAACAGTGGATTCAAAACAGAGGAGGTGAATTTCCAACCTAACAGGCAGTTGACTGTCCATTCCTGCCCTAGTGTAAAGTGCTGGCAAGTTAAAAAAATGGAAGAAGAATTGCGGGAGTTAAGAGAACAAGTTGCTCAGCTTAAGACAGATAATGAGAGACTACGGCAAGAACAGAGTCAGCGAACACATTTTAGTCCAGCTGCAGGACCCTCTAGAGACATTCCAGTAGCTTCTACTGATTTATTAGAGGGTACAGATGCTTCTGTTGCCGAACGTTTTGTGTTTATCCCTAGAGATCGCAGGTGTCCGGTTTTTAAGGGCAAGGTGGGTATTGGTATAGGGAAGTGGATTGTGGAAATTATAGCATGCGTACGGACCTGTCATTTATCACATTCTGATCAGGTGCTCTAATTTGATGATTTGGGAGGAGAAGCACGAAATGAGATTCAGTATCGGTCAGCTACTGATCGAGCTGACCCAATGAGAATTTTTGCAGTCCTAAAAGAAATTTATGGCTGCACTCAGTCGTATGTTGCTTTACAGGAAACCTTCTCTAGGATCAATGAGTCTTTAGGGGCTCTATGCCACAAGCGAATAATAATCGGTTGGAAAACTAGCTGCCTCCGTGGAAAAGAGCCAAAGTTTGGACAAGGAAAGTGCAGGCTCTAAATCCAAAAACCAACCAAATTTAGTTTCAAATCTGATTGCATCATGTCCACACTTTGATGTACAAAATGGTGGGGTGATGATACAATGTTTTTTTTTTTTCACCTGTCCTGTCCTACTTCAAAGCAGCCCCATGAGAAGGGAGGTTAAATGAGATTACCGAGAGAGAGAGAGAGAGAGAGAGAGAGAGAGAGAGAGAAAGCGAAAGCGAAAGAGAGAACGAGGGAAGTTGTCAGCAGGTGTGCTTGCGTGAGTGTGAGTGCGAGAGCACAAGCTGAGTGGTGAAGCTGTGCCCGACTCACTATCTTGCGGGAACTTAGAGAGCGATCGAGCGCTTCACTAAGGAAGTTAGAGTTGTTCCTGTCAAAAGTGGTTGCTGTTAAACGTATTCTGTTGGCTTTAGTTAGAGTTCATTCACTAGATTGTTTTTCTGTTAGAACACATTAGCGAGGCGAAGGAGCGTCACCCCCTGTATTTTTGTTTTACAGATAGAGTAGGGAATTTAGGGCGTCGCACACGCCGAAGAACTCGGTTTTCTGTTTGTTTTTTTCTAGCTAGGTAAGTGGACGGGGCTCAGTAAGACGGAGTTTTGTTTTGATTGTTTGTTTCCTTTGACGCATCCTTCTTTAATTCATTTCGTTCCCTCTGTTACTGGAACCCAGTCCAAGAGGACTGATTTTTGTGTTATTGATTAAAAAAATAAGCATTCTTTGTGCTAGCTTGCCTGTGCCTGGCCTCTGTTCATTTCAACTCACCAATTGCTCCACTCAATGTGCACCCTAAACTTTTAGGTGTGTAACAACACCCTTTGGGTTATTTGAATGGAATCCGATACCTTTGGGTTGTGCAATGCTCTCTCTACCTTCCAGCGGCTCATACAAAGATTGTTTGGGGACCAGCAATGCCAATCCCTGCTTTTATACCTTGATGATATTGTGGTCTTCTCCATCTCGATTGACCAGCATTTAATTAGGTTGGAAATGGTCTTGGATCGGTAAGAGAAGCAGGGGTTGAAAGCAAGGCTGGAGAAGTGTGCCTTCCTCAAACCAGAGGTTAAATACCTCGGTCATGTAATCTCCACTGAGGGGCTCTCCACAGACCTTAGTAAAATCGAGGCAGTGGCGCAATAGGGTCGTACAGCCAATGTCACAGAATTGAGTTCTTTTCTTGGTCTGACTAGTTACTATCGGTGATTTGTAAAGAGGTTTTCTAAATTGGCCATTCCCCTGCACCAACTGGTAGGGGAATTTGTTGGAGCCAGGACTAAGCCAGCAAGGGGTTTTGGTAGTGCTTGGACCGAACAGTGCCAGATGAGCTTCGAGAGGATAAAAGAGAAACTCACGTCCAGTCCTGTGCTAGCTTGTGTTGATTTTTCAAAACCTTTCATTTTGGAGGTGGATGCTAGCCATCAAGGGAACCTAGGTTCCATCCTTTTGCAAGAACAGGATGTCCACGTAAGGCCCATTGCATATGCCAGCAGGAGTCTTCGGCCCATTGAGCACAATATGTCCAACTATAGCTCTATGAAGCTTGCGTCAAGTGGGCAATGACAGAAATTTTGTGAGTATTTGTGGGGCAATAAATGCGTAGTCTTTATAGATAATAACCCCCTTAGCCACCTGGGCTCTGCAAAGCTGGGCGCTACAGAGCAGCGGTGGGCGGCCCAGCTTGCTAACTTTGATTTTGAAATTAAGTACTGCTCTGGTAAAAGTAATCGAAATGCGGACGCACTTTCGAGACATGATCCTGATGTACCTGCCATGTTGGAGGGCTTGGTGCCGGGTACTGTTATGCCTAGCTCCTTGCGGGATCAAGGGCAAGCTGAAGTCAGGGGGAATAGCTGTTCAGTGTATTACTTCAACACTCCGTAGTTGTTCATCTATTGACCTGAGTCTATTGCAGGCAGAGGATCCAGTTATTCAGGAAATCCTGCGGTTGCGGAGGAAGGGGATTTATCCTTGTTCTGATAAGAGGCCTTTCCCCTATGGCAAGGAAGAAGTATTGCAAGTTGTTTTACCAACAGTATATAAACTTGAAGTATTGCGGTTGGCGCATTAATAACATGGGCACCAGGGGGTAGAATGAACCATAGTTCCATGTACCAGGGGGTAGAATGTCCTATTCATGTTATCAAAAAAAATCTGCTCTCATTAGTTGTTGTCTTGAAAAAACCCAATCCGTTATGGCAGAGCTGAACTCTTGTTGTTCATCCACACCAATCACTCTGACAGATGTAGGATGTGCTGTCAGTGCTTGTGCTTTTCCAATCGAGGTATGTTCAAGCAAGTAACTGTGCACCAAATATTTGGATAGATGCGTTTTGACCTTAAGTTTGTTGCAGATACAGAATCGTTTCTTCTTAAGTTCTCAATCCACTGTGAACAATAACATTCCACAACACGGAAGCAGGGCTGGATTGGAAGCAAAAAAAGCCCTGCCATTTTTAACCATGGCGGCCCATCATGATTATTTCAATAGTGTGATGGTACATATGACGATTACTGAGGTTCAGGTTTACTGTCATTCATTTAGTCAATTTTCTTTCATTTTATGATGTTGGTGCATTAACAAAACACAATGCAGGTAATTCTTTCACATCAGCAATGAAGTGTACTTTCTGATTAAAGTTCCCATTTCAAACTATACATTTTCTAATGATCTGAATGATCAAATTAAAAGACAAGGGTGTAAATTTTGTTTTAAATGAACTAATACATATTTGTTTTTGTCCCTGCACACCACCAAATTATGTCAAAACATCAATATCAATAGATCAATAGTTTTTTTTTTAAATAATGCATTTACCAAAATTAATTCATTGTGAAAATAAAGTTCGCTCTTTATGTCAATTATGGACATCTAAACGTTATATGGGTTAAGTATTTTTGTCTTTAGCTCTAATTTAATTTGCTCTCTCAATAAGTATGGGAACTTATAAGAGTTTAAATATTGACTATGAATGTGAGGCTATGTTTATGTAAACTCAGACCTACCTTCAGATATTCATCTTGAATATTTAATCTTCGAGTCAGCAGTCACGTTATTAAAAAGAGTAGCAGATAATTGTGCTAGTAAAGGCATTAATCCTGTTTCAGACATTTGATTCAGAATGTATGCTTTAAAACTATTAAAGTGGGGGTTAAAACTATTAGCAAACAGTAACATCTTTCTTCAATCCAGCTGCAGATGTCAGCAAAAAAAACCAGAGTTTAATCAGAGTTAAATCTTCCATCAGGAAAGGTGTGCGCCTGTCGCAAAGGGGAGAATGCCCGTGTGCATGAGATGCTCCACATTTAAGAACCTCAAAACAAGTTTATTTTTGTATTTTTACTGCAAACTCTGCTATTTCGACTGTTTAAATTTACACTAGATGTGAGATTAAACATTGAACAGCTGTTTTCAGAGAAGGTTAAACTTATTTAATGAAAGGCTAGCCCGAACGAGAGATTTATAAACATGGTCAGAGGTGGGAGGGAGGGACCTTTGATTTCATTGGATTAGTCAAGTGCCAATTAAGAAAATCCTCCGATGGGGCACGATTCATGTTTTATAAATGCTGTTGTCAAGGCCGATAATTTTTTTTGTTTTTTGTTTGTTTTTTATTATTACTACCGGCCCAAAAATGTGTGTCGGCCCACCAGGTTTGTCCGGTACGCCCGATGTTCAGTCCATGCCTGCTCAGAAGATTGGTTGTGCGCCCAAACATAAGGGCGATCTGTAATAAATAACAACAATTTAAATATTAAGTTTAAGCTATTTAACTTCATAGCAAAGACGGGGTAATCGACACCCACAGACCAAGAAGAAAGAAAAAAAAAACATTACAACAGCGTGTTTGGGATCCATTGTTGTTTGTGTCTGAATCTCTCTTGTTTTCTGAATCTCTCACTCTTTATTATATCAAAGTGGGGGTAGCACTAAAAATGAGTGATGTTGCCTACGTAACATATCCAACATCATAAACTCGGTGTTAGTTTACAGCTGATTTAAAACACTTAAAATAGCTTACACTTCATAACGTCCTTCTCATAATCTGCCTGCATGCATGCATCACACACGCATGTAGTCTAAAATAGTCCTAACAAGTGGTGTTCTGAATATGAATGATTCAGTGAATACAAAAATTGTTTATCCTATACATTAGCGGTCCACAAAGCCGGGCTGCAGACCGGTATCGGTCCGTGGGTAATTTGGTACAGGGCCGCACAGAAAAAACAACTAAATTACATTTCTTACATTTTAATATTTCGTAATCTGAGCAATGTTCTGAACCCAGAAGCTAGCAAAATGAGTAAAACACAAAACATCTTTTTTTCTTTGTAAGTTTCTTTACAAAGGGGAAAAAGCCCAGGGAGGAGACAGAGGAAGAGCCTGCAACTTCCAAGAATAAGAAAGCTGCATTTAACAGACAATATCCTACTTAAAATACAGATTTATCTCGACTGGAGATTCTCACGCACCAACTCCACTCTGCATAATATGCGGCAACTGGCTCTCTAATGAGACAATGAAGCCCTGAAACTGCTTCGCCACATGTTTTCGTGATGTTAAGAGGATGCTATAGTGGCAAACGGGTAGCAAACACTTTTATTATTATATTTAGAAAATACCACAGTTTACATGCAGGTCGTATTATAATATTTTTCATGTATTTATCCACCACACCTCAAAGGCCAGTCCCTGAAAATATTGTCTGACATAAAACCGGTCCGTGGCACAAAAAAAAGTCGGGGACCGTTGTTATACATTATACAAGTACAGAACTCAGAAACGTCATTTTGACATTTGTATCTCTGTGAAATGATCTAAATGCTACTTAGTATTTTCAATAAGATCAAAATATGTATAATGTATGAGGCATTTTAATTAATAAAATAATAATAATACCTTTGAATGGCAGTTTTAGGCATTTTTTTACTGGAAGAAATGTGTTATGTTACTCTGCCAAGCCATTATCTTCAAAACGTTCATACATATGATTCAAAAAGTAAGAGCATCTATCATAATTTGACTTCAAAGAGATAAAATTCAAGAGTGACATGAGGATTCCACACTTTGATTTAAACAGCAGGCTTAGCTTCACTACAAGATACGGAGAACAGCCGTTACTTCAGCAATCTGGCCCACAATCGCTGACAATTTCACTAACATTAACCTTAGGTCTAATAGAGGCGAAGAGGATTCACTTTGGAGCTGGTGAAAACCTGTTGACTCCATTAAACCTGGAGATTTTTACCATAACCATTAGATAATTATGAGCACGAAAAGGCAGAGAACCATCCTGTACATTCTGCCCCTGTAGTCTTTTTTATCCACTGAAAGTGTTCCATTTTGTCAATCATCCACTATCTTTAAACCAGCACATGTAAGATTGAATTTTTTCCTCTTAAACAAAAAATGTTATTTGAGAGCATTTAAAACTTTCAAGAGCAAAATTGGAAATCTTTTTAGTTGTTGTGGATTGATTTAGTTATTTTGTCATTGCGCTTCCCTTAAAACTAGTCATTAACAACGTGTAAAATAGAAAACACAAGTCTTTATTTAGATTACACCAATTGCGCTGACTTGGAATACACTGAATACAGTGGTTCATCAAAGAGATTGATTAAAAAAACTGAATAAGTTTCCTTTTTGACAAAAATGTGACTACATAGAAGCTTGGGTGAGAAGACTGTAATATGTTTTGCAAATGGTTTTAAAGTCTAGTTGTTGCATTGTGAAGAGGTTGCTGAGCTTTGATTGCCTTTCTTGGCTTAAAGTTTTAGTTGAGGGAACTGGGACTGACAAAAAGCACAAGATCATCATCCTATATCCTAAATAGATCCTGTTGTGCAGGTCTGAATCGATTGCTCTACAGTAGAGGCACAAGTTGCTCTGGGCCAGTTGCATGGTACATTTAGT
This sequence comes from Danionella dracula, assembly GCA_900490495.1. NCBI lineage: Eukaryota > Metazoa > Chordata > Actinopteri > Cypriniformes > Danionidae > Danionella > Danionella dracula. Next base: position 19,715,964 of record UELW01000012.1, read on the forward strand.
GGAGAACATCATCTGATAAGAATATAAGTGATGTTTACAAATAAAGTTTTGGGAGTTTCATGCGCAGTCAATTAGCACAGGGCGATATTAAGCTTGAGGTTCCACCCTTTATAAGTTATAAATTTGCCAAGTCTCGTTGAGTGAGCAACAGCAAAAGAATCTAAAGCAAAACGTTCAAGTTCCCTTCATTTCTCTTAGAGTAAAAGTGATCAAAAAAACCCAGTGTCAGCCATACCATGCCAGAGTGACTAAGCCTACAGTCCAGACGCCTTCCTCGAGAGTTGTAGGCCAGCTACGAGATCCTTTTCAGCAATGTTTGGGCTTGCCAACAAATTGAGGATCCCCCTGCAGCTCCTAAGTAGATATGCACACTCAAATATCCCGCAAATTCTCCCGCTAATCCCCCACCAGGTTTTTCTATGGGGATTTTATACAGGTTTTTTCCTTCTCAAGTTAGCCTTCTCCTGTTCTTTGGCCACACAGATATCCCCATATTAGATTTGTTTAAATCTGTTTAAATCTGTTAAATCTGTTTAGCAAGAATTTCAAGTTTAATTTTTTTCATGTACGTCGGATGAAGTATGTGGGAGATAGAGCCACAAATATACACAGGCTGTAGGTATACACTTAAGTAGGCACTTAAGCATAGCAATTTGTTCAGAATGGTAGGCTCGTAATTCTATACTTTTTTCATCCTTTTTGGATAAAGTATGTGAGTGCTACAGTAAGAAATGCTTTCAGCCCTACACGTTTAAAAAAGGTCAAGTTCCTTGAGGTGCCACAGCAAGACCGTGAGACGAACTTCTACGTTTTTGATAACTTTTGGTCCCATATGACTTTAGAGTCACCAGACCAAAATTCAGCTCATTCTGGATATTTTCCTAGGAGGAGTTTGTTAAATTGCGAGTTAAGATTTTTTGCATTCAAGGGGGTGCTGCTGAGCTGTCGTTCAAGATACAATTTAATTTGTTGACCTTTGAACAAATTTTGGTGGGCTTTCTAACATGTTGAATGGGTCAAAACAGCTAAAAATAAGATTTTTGGTCAAATTTAAGGGGGCTGGAAAAAGATGCTGTAGAGCCAATTTTTGGGGCGCAGTCACAGTGATGCATATCCTTTTGTTCAGCCTGACACCAGGCTGTTTTTGTTGATAGTGATTAACTTGAACGGAGATACAGACCAGAATATGTACATTTTTTAGCACATTTTTGAAGGGTGAACTTTGCTGGGGTGCCAGCCCAAGACCATTGGACGTACTGTTTAGCTTTTGATAATTTTTTTCCCTCAAGCCTTACGAGTAACCACACCAATTTTCAGCTTGATCGGACATTTCGCCTAGGAGGAATTTGCCAAAGTATAAAACGAGCAATTTTTAGAGGTTTTTGCGAAATATCATTCTTCCTGTCGATTTTGGTTGCAGCTTGGTCATTTACATATGTGTACCAAATTTCATTCGCCTATGAAAAACTGGTTGCGCAAAAAGCTACAAAACTACTTCAAGTGGCGCTATAGAGTGCCACCTCAAGACCTTCTTCTTAGTTTTTGATAACTTTTTTCTCTAATGTCTTCCAACTAACTACACCAATTTTCAGCTGGATCGGACATTTCGCCTAGGACAGGAGTGGGCAACCCACGGCTCTGGAGCCGCATGCGGCTCTTTAGCGCTACCCTAGTGGCTCCCTGAAGCTTTTTCAAAAATGTTCAAAAATGGAAAAAGGAGGTAAATATATTTTTAGTTTTAATATGATCTGTATAGGAGGACAAACATTCTTAACATTTTTCAATGCTGTAAAAGTGTGTAGAATAAATATTTGATTTCGACATTTCTGTCAGCGAAGATTTGCGTCATAGCTTGTGACACACATTTCTACCAGCAGGGGGCGGGATGCCAGGCGGTGACTGTCGTAAACAAACCGGCGGCTGTGTGATGGGCCCTGGATCCCAAAGAGAAAAATAACTGAAGACAGAGGATTCAACGTTTCTTGGACTGAATAGTTTGCATTCATTACCAATACGGAATGTAGGAGATGAATGTTTGCTCTGTAGTGAGAAGTTGTCAAATAACAAGAGTAATGTGGAAAGACATTTCCAGGGAAGGCATGCACGTATTTAGTGAAAAAATTACTGTTTTTATAAAGTGATCTCTTATTTTTGTCAGTATATATTTGGAATGACACTTAAAGTATATAAAATCAAATGAATACAGGTTAAATTTGAGTTGATATTATCTGTATCTTTTCAAAAGGCTGTAGTTTTATTTTTACATAACACAAGACTTAAGCGTAAAACTATAAAAAAAAAACTAATCTTTTCTGTTTCCGGCTCAAACTGCATTTGGTTAATATTAGAGATGTCACGTGACAGAAGAACGAAAGGACCTGGAGGACTCGGGTAAAGAACAAATCTTGTAGGTTTCCGTCTCATATTGTGTTGGTAAATATTAGGGAGTGTCACGTGACAGAAGGCCCCGGGACCGTACTGCACTCGTTACCATCAGAGAGAAGAAATGTAAGGAACGATGAGACTTTAACTTAAAGACAGATCAGAGCTGAGCTGAACCAGACTAAAAGACCCAGGTAGGCTTAATTAAAATATGTTTTTCAAGCATTATACTGTCTTATTTATAGTGTGATTTGGGTTTGTGTATATTCTAAATGTGTTAGGGAAGAAACAAGCAACATTTTGGTGAGTACGACTCCAGTGTCACAACAGAAAGAGTGCTCGCGTCCGGTTTATGCGGGACGGAGTGATCACGTGACCATCAGCGTGTTTGCTGATTGGCATTTTGACAACAGTGTGAAATGAGTAGAGCGCCCCTAGCGCAGCTTCCCATGGTCGTCACTGACATAAGTCTCCGTTCTCTATTCGGGGAACTGGGGTTACAAAAGTTACGATTACGTATTGGAGAATACATGTCACAGGTTGACAACCGAGTGACAGGAGAATCTAGGTGAATGCCCACCAGGTGAAGAATTTTTTTTTTATCCACATCAAGGGCTGTAGCGTCCCCGATGGCGTTCAGGATGAGCTTGTGGGCACATTTTAGCATTGGTTAAGCTCAAATATACATCCACACAAGTGTTGTAAGTTTATGTGATTATATACAGATAGACAATGCATGTGTAAAATCCAACTTACAAGTAACTGCACAGTCCATTATTCCTTAGCTCATCCAGTGTGTAAAAAAGTTACCTGAGAGCAGCGGTAGTTTAACGGCCCAGTGTCCACTCTCCAAGCTGAGTAATAAACTGAGTGGGAAACATCCAATCCACTGAGGCAATATGATGAAAGTAGATACAATCTTAACAGCAAGTTTATATTTTAACTTGATTGTTAAGTAAAGTTCTTAAAACATAGTCAAGATTTGACCGTTGGTTTTTTTTATAGTATATACTGTGTTAAAGATGAGTGTGTTGTTATAGCTAAATAAAGTTTCTTATTGTCTTCAGGATCAGGATAAATACTAATTGTTTTCATGCAAGGTCTTGTGCGGAAATCTCCCCAAAATGTTCTTTAAAATGTTCTAAACTGCCTTAAATTGTGACAAAGTAAAAAAAAAATATATGAAAATCTCTGAAAAACAAAAAAGATAAACATTGGGAGTTTACTGTAGATTAACATATCTGTTTAGTAACTTTGCAATCAGATTTTTCTCTCACTGTGTAATTGTTTTTATACACTGTTTAGTCAGTCTGTTACTCAATACTAACAACCGTTTGTTCAGTTTCAGAGCTGGTAAGTAACTTGACAACTTTTTCAGAAATTTCTCAGAGTTGTCAAAAGGACTGCAATAAAAAGCCACTCCTGGAATTTGAAATCTTGACACCACACAGAAAAACTACATGCTGATCTCAAACCTCCCTTTAATTGGTAAAATAATTGAACCGATTGTGTTAACTCAACTTAACCAGTTAATTTCAGATTTTTTTGAAAGTCTAACTATATTGTAAAATTAACTGTATTGTAAAGTTTGAACACATGTAATCAGCCTAACCCAATTGTACAGACATCTGTATCTTTACAAAGCCCTGTGGAAAATTTGAATGTTCAAATGGAGTAATCTGATTTTGTGATAAAACATATTAGCTGGTTAAAATAATTACAGGTTTAACAAGTTTTGTGTGTTCAAAAGAAGCTAGTGGTCTTCTAAAAGTCTACATAGCATCAATCTGAAATCTGATGTGAGCTGCTTCTAATCTTGTAATAATAATCTCAAATAATTTGTCTATTAAAAAAAAAATCTTTCTTTGCTTCAGATATTAATCCATCTTGGTTGGGTTGATCATATCAATATACTAAAGTAAAATTTTTATATTTTCAAATTGGTGGTACTACAGATTGTTTACTGCACTTCTGAAGATACTCCATGAGTAGAACTTTTAGTATATCAATGTAAATTTCATTTCCAGACTTCACAAAACTGTCTCATGTATGGAGACTTTATTGGGTTTCACCAGTGGATTCAGATGGATTGCATTATCGGAAACTCTAAACAGAACAGAACTCAAATCTGTCATTTTGCTCTTCAATAATGCAGGCTGTGGCAGAGATGTCACAAGGTCAGGTGCAGGAAGATAGTAGGCTCATGTTTTCCCTGTCACTCTGTTCTTTCTTCGATAGCATCTGTCTGCAGTAATCATAGAATAGAAACATGATGTGAGCATTTCAGAAGATTCATGTCACACGTCGGCGCCATGTTGCCTTGCAATATCTAGAGTCATGGAGTTCTGCTTGTGAATCAAACTCACAATGCAGTTGGCACCCTGCACAGTTTGCCATTCGATCTCTGGTCCAGATTCACTCACAGTTCTCTCACATTTACGTTTATGCATTTAGAAGACGATTATATTGAGATTGAAACACATGCCAATTAAAGAAGACATTTTAATAAAATCAAATTTGGCTTTTTTACCATTGTTAGCACTGTGTCCTACAGTCAAGCTAAAGGAAACAAACGAACGCCGGAAATTAGATTGTATATTTCACTTGAGAGATGGAACTCCTTGGAGAACATTCAAAGTTCAGGATGGCCCCAAAAGACCTCAAACTAGTAACTTTATTATTTCTCTATTTATTGTTTCAGAGCAGGTTAGCAAAGGACAAGACAGAGTTGTGTTATATTTGCATGTGTAAGACTGCTGTTTTAAACTATTATGTCCCTTGACATCTGCCCCACATTCTGATTTTTTCTCATCTCACATCCTTGAGGAAAACATTTTAGTCTGATAATCAGAGATATAATGTTTAATAAATTGTACTAAAATAAATTTAATTTTGTGACAAAAAAAATTATGCCAAAACTTACTAAGTGCAAATGATGTATCTTGTGTGACAAACGACATTGCTGTCACAGGAGTACCTCCTAAAGTGAAATATAATTTCCTACTGGCTGAATGGGGGTGGTACATAATTGCGATAAGCAGATAAACTAATTAATCCAATGTCACAGCTAGTTTATTCTCATGTTTAAATGTAGTAATACATTTATTTAAAGTACATGCACGATCACAATCCCCTCAATCATTCCTAGTCAAGATGAAGCAGCATGTGCGTAAGTGGCAGGGTACTTATGACGCTTTTCTGTTGTAAGAGTTGTTATCATTCACTTTGGTACAGCAAGTTCGCTGATATGACTGAGGGGATCTAGCAAGGACTAGCTCGGCTGCTCCTCGGCACACTCGACTGAAAATCGTATATAGGCAAGACAAACTGATTCTGACTAAACACCTGCATTTTCTCATTCAAGATATTGTATTTTTGTGAATGAAAAAAGGTACATTTACTTAGTTTTAAAAGCAAGTGTTACGAGCAGTTTGAGGAAGGACCCAAAAGCAAGGGAATAAACTTAAAGTCTTTTATTAAAGAGGGAAACCAAACTGCTGTTCAATAGAACAGGGATAAACTCAGGTTTCTTCGAAAAGGAAAAACTGGAACAGAGGTACGCCTCTCCGGAGGGAACGAAAGGAAAAAGTCACTCGGAATCCGTTCCCGCAAGCAGGGAACGAACTAGGCTCCGGATCCTCAAGAAAGAGAGGTGAGCTCACCAGCTCGTTGACGGACGACTGGCGCTCAGAGGCGGTCTGGGTCGAATCACTGCAGATCCTCACTGTAGATTAGGCAGAGTTAGGAACACAGAGATCCAGATAGAGAAGATAACGGTAGACGAGGCGACACACGATACGAGGGAAGGAAGCACGATCCGCTAGCACGCTGAGAATGAAGATTAATAACTCACGGAGAGAGAAGGCAGACAAGGTTCTTAAAACCCCTTAGTCACAGCAGCCGCGGCTGGTAATCAATTAGCGGGAGCGACGCAGACAGGTAACAGCAGGAGAAGAGGGAAACAAGCTTAATGAGCTGATGAGACAAAGAAACAGTCCTAACAGTACCCCCCACCTAACGAGCGCCTCTAGGCGCTCACCGAGGACGAGCAGCGAGACGAAACAAAATCATCAATGAGAGAGCGATCCAGAATGTCCCGGGAGGGGATCCAACTCCTCTCCTCAGGACCATAACCCTCCCAATCCACTAAGTACTGATTTCCCCTGCCCCGTTTGCGGCTATCTAAGATCTTCTTGACCCTGTACGCAGGGGCACCATCAACCAGCAGGGGAGGGGGTCTGACGGGAGGGACCTGAGTGGAAGAGCGAACAGCGGGCTTGATGCATGACACATGAAATACGGGGTGGATGCGCGCGAGGTAGCCAGGTAAGCGCAACCGTACTGCGGAAGGGTTAATCACCTTGGTGATCGAGAAAGGCCCGATAAAACGGGGGGCCAACTTGCGAGAGGGCAGGCGAAGGGGCAGGTTTCGAGTCGAAAGCCAGACCTTTTGGCCACAAATATAGTGGGGCGCCGCAGATCGACGGCGGTTAGCGAAATGTTGGGTTCGACTACTTGACTTCCTAAGTTCCCTCTCCACTAACCTCCAGGTACGTCGGGCTCGTCGAATAAAAACTCTGTACCGAAGGAACATTGGCCTCAACCTCCTGATTAGAAAAGAGAGGGGGCTGATAACCAAGGCATGCACAAAACGGGGATACTCCCAGTGGCAGACGAAGGGGGTAGCGTTATGGGCGTACTCCGCCCATGGTAACTGGTCGCACCAGGACGCCGGGCAGTTGCGGACTAGAACTCTGAGGAGGCGACCAACGGTCTGATTAGCGCGTTCGGCTTGCCCATTGGTCTGAGGATGAAACCCAGAGGAGAGGCTGAGAGTAGCACCGATCTGCCGGCAGAACTCCCTCCAGAATTGGGAAGTAAATTGAACGCCACGATCCGAAACTACATCCTGGGGAAGGCCATGAATACGGAAAACATGATTGATAACGGCAATAGCAGTCTCGCGAGCGGACGGCAACTTGGGTAGAGGAATAAAGTGGGCAGCTTTGGAAAAACGGTCGATAACCGTGAGGATGGTCGTATTCCCCCGAGACTCCGGGAGTCCGGTGATAAAATCCATGGCGACATGGGACCATGGTCTGGATGGAATAGGGAGCGGACGCAGCAACCCGGCAGGAGGGGTGTTACTAGACTTAACCTGGGCGCAGATGGAACAGGCAAGGACAAACTCACGAGCGTCACGAGACATCGCCAAAACCGCTGACGAATGGCATCCAGGGTGCGCCTCACTCCTGGGTGAGCCACCAATCTGGAGTTGTGCCCCCAGCGAAGTACGGCGGGGCGAATACTCTTTACCACGAATAGGAGATTAGATGGGCAACGATGGTGACCCCCCTCTAATCGAAGCGCAGTCAGTGACCTGGCGTTCTATGCCCCACGATAACGCTCCCACTGCTATCTCAGCAGGAAGAATATATCCTGACGACTGATCATACGTCATAGATTCCATCTGACGGGAAAGTGCGTCAGGTTTCTGATTCTTGGACCCTGGGCGATAAGAGATGGAAAAATGAAACCGCCCAAAAAAAAGGGTCCAACGTGCCTGGCGGGCGTTAAGGCGCTTAGCAGTGCGGATATATTCAAGGTTACGGTGGTCTGTCCAGACTACAAATGGGACCGCGGCTCCCTCCAGCCAATGGCGCCACTCCTCAAGCGCCAAACGAATGGCGAGTAACTCACGATTGCCAACATCGTAGTTCCGTTCAGAGGGTGTCAGGCGGTGTGAGAAAAAAAAGCGCACGGGTGTACCTTACCATCGTCAGACGAACGCTGTGAGAGAATGGCTCCTACGCCAACATCGGAGGCATCTACCTCGACAATAAACTGGCGCTCTGCGTCAGGTGTGATTAGAATAGGTGCGGAGGAAAAAACGATCTTTAAGCTCCTCGAACGCACTCTGGGCAGCCCTGGTCCAGACGAAACGGGACTTAGTGGATGTCAGTGAGGTTAAAGGGGCCGCTACTTGACTAAAATTGCGGATAAACCGTCTATAGAAGTTGGAGAAACCCAAAAACCGTTGAAGCGCAGAGCGAGAATCGGGCACCGGCCAGTCAGCAACGGCTCGAACCTTGGCGGAATCCATGCTAATTCCGGTGTTAGAAACAATGTAACCCAGGAAAGGAATGGAAGATTCATGAAACGCGCACTTTCTCCGCCTTGACAAAAAGCTTATTCTCGAGTAGGCGTTGGAGTACCCGACGAACCTGCGTAACATGAGTCTCCAGATTGGGGGAAAAAATTAAAATGTCATCTAGGTATACAAACACAAAAACGTTAATCATGTCCCGGAGCACGTCATTAATAAGTGCCTGGAACACGGCGGGAGCGTTAGCGAGACCGAAAGGAAGCACACGGTACTCGAAATGCCCGAGAGGCGTGTTAAAAGCCGTCTTCCACTCATCCCCCTCCCTGATGCGCAGCAGATGGTAGGCATTACGGAGATCCAGCTTGGTGAAAACGGTGGCTCCTCTGAGTAAATCGAAAGCAGAGGACATAAGCGGAAGAGGGTACCGATTCTTAACAGTTATCTCGTTTAAACCCCGATAGTCTATACAAGGGCGCAACGAGCCGTCCTTCTTCTTGACAAAGAAGAACCCCGCTCCGGCAGGTGAGGTAGAGGGGACGATTGTACCTGCGTTAAGGGCCTCCGAAATATAACTCTCCAGAGCCTCCCTCTCAGGGAGAGAAAGGGCATACAGGCGACCCCGCGGGGGATTAGACCCCGGCAATAAATCGATGGAGCCAGTCATAAGGTCGGTGAGGAGGCAGGGAGGTAGCACGAGATCTACTAAAAACCGCTCTCAAATCATGATACTCTGAGGGCACGCCCTCGAGGTCTACGGGCTCGTCCTGAAACGCAGAAACAGAAGTCAGGCAGGGAGAAGCAGAAGAGAGACACAGATTATGACAAGATAATCGCCACGAAAGAATGGTTCCCTCTGCCCAATCTAAGTGAGGATTATGCTTGACCAGCCAGGGGTGACCAAGAATGACCGGATGACTAGGGCAATCAAAAATAAAAAAGAAATAGTCTCAGAATGATTACCGGAGATGAGAAGCCGGACAGGTGCCGAGACGTGCAGAATCCTCGCCAACCGTCGCCCATCCAGACTATGGACGACCAGTGGTTTATCCATGGAGTGAACAGGAATCTGGCAGGCAGCGGCGAACGAGCTGTCCAGAAAACTCCCCTAGGCTCCAGAGTCCACCAGCGCCTCACACTGGTAGGTGCGAGACTCCACGCTGATACGAGCCGGGAGCGTGGTGCGTGATGGAGAAGGTGAGGAGATTGAAGAAACGCCCAGACGTACTCCTCTGTCTACGACCGGGCGGGACCTTTTACCGGACAGTCGTTGAACTGATGCCCAGGTGCGCCACAGTACATGCACAGCCGGTTTGTGATGCGCCTCTGTCGCTCCTCAGCCGACAGACGGAACCGACCCAGCTGCATGGGTTCGGCTCTGCCCTCGGCGCCGGCAGGGGACGCCGGCTGTCGACGGATGCATGCAAGAACTCCCCGCCAGATTGGAATGGAGAGCGGGGACGAGTAGCGAGCCGCTTCTCCACACGGAGAGTTAGCTCCACCAATCGGTCGAAGTCCTCCGGAAGCTCCTGTGACTGCAACTCACTGCGGAGCTGGGGTTCTAACCCCTCCAGAAAGCGAGCGGTTAGTGCTGCCTCGTTCCAGCCTGCTGTAGCTGACAAGGTGCGGAATTCAATGGCGAAATCAGATGCTGAGCGCTGACCCTGGCGCAGAGCGGCGAGAAGTCGCGAAGCCTCTCTCCCGTGACTTGAGCGGTCAAAGATCTTGATCATCTCCGTCTTGAACTGCTCGTAGCTCACGCAGCACTCAGCTCCAGCCTCCCAGACCGCCGTACCCCAACTCCGAGCCTTATCCTTCAGGAGGGAAATAACATACGCCACTCGGGCGCGATCGCCCGCGTACGTGTTTGGCGGCAGAGAAAACGCCACCTCGCACTGTATCAAAAATGCTCTGCATTGGGAAGGCTCCCCGGAATAACATGGTAGATTGTTGATACGGGGCTCCATGGAGGCTGTTCCGGAATGGCCCCTGTCAGCCCGAAGTGCCTGGAGCTGTTCTGACAGATCGTAGACCTGGGCGGACAAGGTCTCCATGACCTGTCTGGCGGATGCGAGCTCTTCTGCGTGACGACCCAGCAGAATGCCCTGATGCTCGACTGCTCGCTGGGCCGGAGAGTCCCTCGCTGGATCCATGAGATGTGGTGAGTTATTCTGTTACGAGCAGTTTGAGGAAGGACCCAAAAGCAAGGGAATAAACTTAAAGTCTTTTATTAAAGAGGGAAACCAAACTGCTGTTCAATAGAACAGGGATAAACTCAGGTTTCTTCGAAAAGGAAAAACTGGAACAGAGGTACGCCTCTCCGGAGGGAACGAAAGGAAAAAGTCACTCGGAATCCGTTCCCGCAAGCAGGGAACGAACTAGGCTCCGGATCCTCAAGAAAGAGAGGTGAGCTCACCAGCTCGTTGACGGACGACTGGCGCTCAGAGGCGGTCTGGGTCGAATCACTGCAGATCCTCACTGTAGATTAGGCAGAGTTAGGAACACAGAGATCCAGATAGAGAAGATAACGGTAGACGAGGCGACACACGACACGAGGGAAGGAAGCACAATCCGCTAGCACGCTGAGAATGAAGATTAATAACTCACGGAGAGAGAAGGCAGACAAGGTTCTTAAAACCCCTTAGTCACAGCAGCCGCGGCTGGTAATCAATTAGCGGGAGCGACGCAGACAGGTAACAGCAGGAGAAGAGGGAAACAAGCTTAATGAGCTGATGAGACAAAGAAACAGTCCTAACAGCAAGCTAACAATTAACGGTACCGTTGAAAACCATCAGGAGATTTCAGGTTAAAACATTCACTTAAAAAAAACTTGAAAAATACAAGAATGTAAGAATAATCAATCCATAATGTTATTTGCCAATCCAAACTGGATAAAAAATAAAATTATAGTTTTAAGTTTACATTGTTTTAAGTAGTAAAACCAGTGTTTAAGATAAACCTTGATCGTAAACAGAAACAAATACTAAAAAAAATCTATACCAGAAATAAATATTGAGACTTCAATATACATCTTCATAAACCATACGCTACTGACTTCCACTCACTCATGTCCTCTTTTGACATGACTCTTGTCCCCACCACAGCCACACACAAATCAGCAATTCAGCTAGATCTCATTTACACATGCAGCTACTCTCCTGATCATCTCACAGTTACTCTTCTGCATCACTTCATCACATTCAAACTCACAATGCCTACTGCTCACACTATTGTTGCGAAGTTTGGATCATTTTACCAACTCGGATCTTTAAGTCCCGTTCAGCAAAATGAACAAATTTGGTTTCGAGTCATTTCATTCATTTTAGTAAAATACCAATAAAATGTTAGGGAAGAAACACACAACACATTTAGTATATTCACAAACGCAAATCACACTACAAATAAGACAGCTATAATGCTAGACAAAAAAAAATATTTTACTTAAGCCTACCTGGGTGTTTTAGTCTGATTCACCTCAGCTCTGATCTATCTTTAGGTTAAAGTCTCATTTGTTCGACACATTACTTGTTAACGAGTGCAGTCTGGACGGGTCCTTTTGTCATGTGACCGCTCCCTGATATTTACCAACACAATGAGCCGGAAACCTAAAAGGTTCGTTCTTTTCCCGAACAAAGAGAACTAATCTTTTAGGTTTCCGGCTCGTGACCGCTCTGTAATGTTAACCACTGTAATGTTAACTAATGTTAAGCTGGAAACAGAAAAGTATGAAAGTACCGGAGGACTCGAAAAAAAGAGAACTAATCTTTTCTGTTTCCTCATGAACACTCCTAATGTTCACCAATGCAGTTTGAGCCTGAAATGGAAAGATTAGACCTTTTTTTGAGTCCCCGGCTCCTTTTGTTCTCTTGTCATTAATGATGAATGGGTTACATTTAAAAAACCACAAGAATGTTGCGCATGCGTCACTGAACAAATCCCTCTCCGAGATGATTCATTCCTACAGTCACATTAAAGAGTATTTAAAAAAGAATGAATCGTTCATGAACGACACATCATTAGCTCACAATCCACGCCACCTCCTGTCCCCTTCCGACATAACCTTAAGTCCCTTGATCCCTCTCTCTTGTCTTCAGCTGTGTCCTCTTCTCGCTCATCACCTGAAAACTTTTTCTCTTTAAACATTCATGATTCAACTAACCATTTCTGCAAACCACCAATTAAACTCGCAACATGCCTCGATCTACTATGCCCTCTCTCTTCCAGACTTGCCAGAACAACACCATCAAACCCCTGGCTATCGCACACTCTCCGAGAAAAGAGATTCACCCTCGGATCAGCAGAGCAGAAATGGATAAAATCAATGAGCATGGCAGACTTTAATGCGTAACTTGAAGGTGGCCAGAGTCACACCGCTTCTCAAGAAACCAACACTCAACACATCACTGCTGGACAATTACAGACCTGACTCTCTGCTGCCCTACATTGCCAAACTCATCAAGCAGGTCAACTCGAGCATGTAGGTTTGCACTGCACGATATTTGAAAGATCTAACTGAGCATGCAACTCAACTCCTGGTTCAGCCTCTGGTGTTGACTACCGCAACGCTCTCTTAGCACGAGATCCAGCAAACGCGCTCAAACCTCTGCAGATTATCCAGATCTCTGCAGCTTGTCTTATCTTCAAGGAACCAAAGCGAGGTCATGTTATTCCCCTTTTCAGTGGCTCCCCATTGCAGCTCATGTTAAATTGAAATCGCTGATGCTGGCATACAAAACTGGTAGTGGGTGGAGCAGTCGGCATCAGACTCCAGGCACAAACACACACCAAACTGGAGATACACATGACACTCTGTACTTATTTTGTGTAACCACTCCTTGTCACTGCACACATTACCGCAAGGCCAGTCTGGTCACCTCCTGCTCCACACGACACAGCCACCTGAAGAGACAGACAATTGGATCTGCTATAATTTTAATTACCTATCCACTCATTCACTACCATTCATTCAAACATTTATCAATTAAATTTAGCGCATAGCACAGGGCTAAATTTGTCAAAGGGCTAGTAGGTCTGGGCAGAAGCCCCAGCCCGAAACTACAGGGTAAGGGCAGATGAAGCACGACCAGTCCAGAGAGCAGGTACAGTAGCTGGCTAAACCCTAAACCAGCAGTCACAGCAAGCGCCCGAACAGAAGGATAAAACAAAACAGTAACGTGTGGGACCTGAAATAAACAAATATTAAACTAAATTAAACCCACAACCCATAGCCATTTTACTATTCCCATGATTAGTAGAGCTGGCATGAACTTAAGAGCAGAAAATGCACATTCTTACAAACCACCCGAGACACAATTTGGGGACTGGATCGCCACTCGCGTTGTTGATGCTGCAAAGCGGTTTCCTAAACTTTGGCTTGAGACCCACTAGAGTACAAACAGCCCATGAGCGCATGAATCTGTGAGAGATTACGCACAAATAACGCACTGCACATACCCCTTGTGACTACGAAAGTAGCACGGAAGGGAAGCGATCCCAAACACGGAAGTCACCGGCACCAGGGAAGCACAATTAGGTGTCAAAAATAGCGCGATTTTTTTTTTATGCTAACGGCCCTGCATCAGGCCTGGTTAGTTGAATAATTTGATAATGAGTGGGGAATTCATCATGCCACATGAGCAAGCTGAGATAGACTTTGACTGTGTAACAAATTGCATTTTCTCTCCCCCATCTGTTAGTCGCTTTGGACAAAAATATTTTGCCAAATGCATAAATGTAAATGTAAGTATGACAGTGTATGTCTTGAAGCAGTGATCAAAGTTTCAGCTGGCAAGATAGGTACAATAAAATTAGAGAAACTTGCTTGAACAGAGCTAGAACATGACAACTGGGATACATGACAACTTGGATACATGACAACTGGGAGCAGATGTTGGGGAATGGGTGGACGACTGCCCCCGTCTTCCCTCTTGGGGGGTAAGGGCCCACCATCGCGGGGGTGTGGGTGGCTGCGGGGGTGGGTGCGGGCTGCAGGTGAGCGGCTGGCTACTGCCCGGGACTGGAAGACTGAATGAGCGGGTAGATGGATGACTGGATGGGGTTGATTTAGTGGGTGTGGGGGGGAAGGGGTTTGCTGGTAGGGGTGTGCGTGGGGTTAGGTTTGGGGGGCTGCTGGTAGGGGTGAGTGTGTGTTGGGGAACTGCTGGTTGATGTGTGCATGGGGTCGGGGTCGGGGTGTGGTCGGGGGGTGGTCCTGCCGCGTCTGGAGTGGTGTCCCTACCCGCCCCCTTCTGGTCCCTTGGGCGTCCTCCCTTTTTCCTGGCGGGTCCACGGAGATGCCCGGGACTGGGGGCCTACCGCAGGGGGATGTGGGCATGGCGGTGCTTGTGGGTGGGGCCTCCCAGTCTCTGTCCGCACTGTCAGGGGCTGCATTCCCGCCTAGCTTTGGGCTGGTCGTCCTCCTGCTGCAGCGGGCCCACTGGGGTCCCGGGCATTGCTCTCTGGGGTTGCCGACTTTACCAGGGGAGGTGGGGCGGGTCCGGCTCCGGGTCCCAGGCCCCAATACTTGTCGTTCTGTGGGGGTGGGCTGGATATCTGGGTAGTTCCTGACCATATATGGGACTTGGCCTGAGGCAGATCCCACATTTCATTTGGGACATAGAAGGTTAGTCACGACACCTGGGATGTTTGGTCGCTGCTAGATGCTTGAGGTTTAGGTCACCTGTCCTGTAACACTCAATTACTTATGTGTATGTGTGTATATATATATATATGTGTATGTATGTGTGTGTGTATGTATGTATGTATATATGTATAGGTGTATGTATATGTGTCTATGTATATGTATGTATACAAATACATATATATATATATATATATATATATATATATATATATATATATATATATATATATATATATATATATATATATATATATATATATGATTACTAATTCTATTTATTATTATTATTTTTCTGCATGTATGTATGTATGTATATTTATATTTGTATGCATATCTGTAGAAAGATGCAAACAACTTGGATGTACTAAGGTAGGTATCTAATATTACTTATTTTACTTATTCTCATTTTCAACTCAATCTTGACTCCTTCCCCCACAATTACCTCTCACCTTCTCTTTCCCCCTCCAAAACTTCTCTACCTCTGTCTCCCCCTCAATTACTTCTCTCCTCTTTCCCCTTTTTTTTTATTAAC
This sequence comes from Danionella dracula, assembly GCA_900490495.1. Lineage (NCBI taxonomy): Eukaryota > Metazoa > Chordata > Actinopteri > Cypriniformes > Danionidae > Danionella > Danionella dracula. Next base: position 19,731,624 of record UELW01000012.1, read on the forward strand.
ACCGTCTTGTCCTGATGTATGTTTATATGATTGATTAATGTAATTATTGTGATGAATGCGAATGAAATAAATTAAAAGCTTCTATCCAGAGGAATACTCAATATATAATATCTTCAATTCTCTGGAAAGAGCAAAACTGTCCAACTCATACGAAGCACCTCCCTTCTCATGGGGCTGCTTTGAAGTAGGACAGGACAGGTTAAAAAAAAAAAAAAAAAGAACAGAGCTAGAAAAATAACTGACCATACAATGAGGTTACAAGCAAACTTATATACTCTCGAACAGAAAGAGACATGTGATATAAATTAACATAATTAGTGGTCAACTACTGAGAAGCAGGGACAAGAAAGTAAAAAAATAGTGACATCTAGTGTCCATGGCTTATAGTCCTTACACTGGGAAAGTTTACAACATCTGAGTGGCTTTCTGGTTCACTATTGATGATCATGTGATCTTTAAAGCAAGACTTCAATAGCTGTGCATAAACAAGTAAGCTAAAATAAAAATAAATAAAATTGATATAAGTTATAATATTATATTATAATATTACATGAACCCAAATATTTATGATTTTGTCTGAATAAATAAGTGTTTTTTGCTTTTGTAAAAGAATTCTCACAGTAAACAAAAAATGCACATTTGATCTTGCATGATACAATGTGGGTATTTTGGCAATTGAGTAATTTAACTCAACATTTGTATAAGTGTAACTTGGTCTTAATTCTATGAAAATATCAGTCTGGCTCCTAAGAACAGTTCTAAAGAAGGTTTAGTACCTGGCCTACAAGAGTGGCAGCATATCACTTGCGTCACTTACTATTGCGACAATCTTGCTCTGTATGTTTTGTCTATCCCAAGTAATGTAGATTGATATCACTCTAGTATAACTGCTCTCGGTTGCAACAAGCAGGATGTTTTTTTGCTCCTCAATGAGTAATAGAAAGTTTTTGTCTGGTCTTTCTTTCTGAGTGTCTTCTGAGCATGTGGGTTTAAAACACCAACATTTAAGGCCATAACAAAACGAGATTCATGAGCTTTTGAGAGACGAAAGAGAAGCCTTTAACCCTCAAGAGAGCAGCTCTGCATTGAAACTGTCTGCACCTGCTTTCCTGTGCCTGCACTTCGAGAGTCCAGACAGCAGCCTGCATGTGGTTTGATCACAGCGGAGAGCCGAAAAAGTGTCACGAAGACGACTGGTAAGCATAATTCTTTGTTAGTTATGCTTGCTATGTTAATTAGAGTTAAGAAAAGTGACGTGACTCTCTAGTTTTGATTAGATCAGATGAGGTTCAGCTCTGAAAAGAAGCTCTAAAACTCTAAAGCAGAGTAAACAAAGCGTTTGAGAAAAAATAAGCTCTTAATTAAAAATAACCTGTTTAAACCCTGTAACCCCGTAAAAGAATTAAAAATCGATTAGATTGAAAAACTCAGTTCATCCACACTAGGACTTTGTGAAGCTGGTTTGAAAACAACTGCTAAAAAAACGCTATATAAAAACTTGATTGATTGATTGTAATCATAATGTACTTCTCTTTGTGATTACTCTGCAGGGGCCTCACAAAATTCGACAGTGCTTCAGATGATTCACAGATTGTTTTATGTTTCGACTTCCTTGCAGAACTGTCAAGAAATTATCGGTTGTTTGTAAATCCAAATGTAGCTCTGCTGCTTTTTCCTGACATAGTGTCTCTGAAGACTTTTGATTTGTGAGGAAAAAATGATTGACGATGCATTAGGCGTGCACTGACCGTCATTGCTGGTTCTAATCTGGAAGTTTTCTATTTCTGAAAACTCTGTTTCTAAATGTATTTTTAAAAGTGGGGAAGGTGCATAGTCAGACTTGCATTGGTAAAGCCAATCTATAGTTGTGTGAAAAGCCTGCGAACTGTCCTTAGTGGAGGGTCCGCCGAACTTTTATTTGTCAACAAATAGATATATTTGTTCACATGCAGTGATTTCTTTGGTCAATAATGCTGACTGCTACCAAAACGGTATGGAAGCAGAAAGGACAGGTTTTATTTACCTCATCATACATCGTGTGCATACAGCTCCATACATACATCCGCTGCAGCTGCTGATGCTCTGACTTTGCTCTAATCAATATTACAGCGTGGCGTACTTACAACGCTGACTTCTATTTTCCAAAACATAACTTTGATAACAAAAAAATTTATTCACTTCATTGCCACATTCGATTATCCAGGTTTTAATATTGAGGTCAAGCGGAGAGAAAGCACTTGCTCTGCTCTACTTCGATCACAAAGCTCGGCTCAGTGTAGCCTTGACTCATGACAGTGGAGTTATGTGAATGTGTAGCCTTCACAGAGGGTGATCAGTAGACTTACATTTACATTTACGCATTTGTCAGACGCTTTTGTCCAAAGCGACTTACATTTAGGGAGAGACAATATGCAAATTGTTACACAACGTTAAAGTCTATCTCAACTTCTCATAATAGAATTGTATCAACTATCAACTGATCAATAAACAAAAGCAGTGAGGAAGTAGAGGAAGAAGATAAAGACAGAGGTAAAAAAAGAAGGTAGTAGTTTTTTTTTTATAGTAACATGAGCTCGTTTCGGGCGTCACGGTGGCGCAGTGGGTAGCACGGTCGTCTCACAGCATGAAGCTCACTGGTTCTAGGCTCGGCTGGGGCAGGTGGCATTTCTGTGTGGAGTTTGCATGTTCTCCCCGTGATCCCGTGGGTTTTCTCCGGGTGCTCCGGTTTCCCCACAAGTCCAAAGACATGCGGTATAAGTGAATTGAGTAAGAACAATTGTCCATAGTGTTAAAGAGTGAATGTGTGTGTGAATGTTTCCCAGCGATGGGTTGCAGCTGGAAGGGCATCCGCTGCGTAAAACATATGCCAGAAAGTTGGCGGTTCATTCTGCTGTGGCGACCCCGAAAGGGAAGAAAGCCGACATGAAGATAAATGAATGAATGAGCTCGTTTCGGTTCCTTGAAGATAAGACGAGCTGCAGAGTTCTGGATTATCTGCAGAGGTTTGAGCGTATTTAATGGAAGTCCTGCTAGGAGAGTGTTGCAGTAGTCTAGACGTGAGCACAATGCACTTAATGCACAAGTATAGATTGGAATTTATTCCTTTGTTTTTTTGGCAGTGTAGCATTGGACTTGTTACTAAACTAAGCCAGTATAATCTTAAAAGGTTAAAAAAATAACCTAATAATAAAAAAACGTTAAATTGTGAAGCTTTTTTGGCTCTGATAAAGGCTGTGGCGGCGGCAAAATCGATGAAGCACCAACTATCACATTTTAGCTGCTGGCTCACTACATAATTGTCTGACAAGAATGATATTTGATACACACACCTTAAAAAATGCTGGGTATATTGTTGGGTTATTTCTCAGAGTTTTTCTAACCTAACCGCTGAGCTATTTTTGTAATCCAGCCAGCTGAGTTATATTGTTGTAACCCACTGCTGGGTTAGCGCGAGGAGTAGCGGGAGGAAATCGTGTTTGGAAGGAAAAAAGGTAGGTGTTTTCTCAAAAACAAAAACTATATGATGCTAAATCGAGTTGTTGTTGGTTTAAAATTTTTTTGTTGGTTTACTGTTCCGTTGTGGCCCATTTTGTAGTAGCTAAACGCTAACTTTTTTGGGTAATAGTGACATTAACTTAAACATTCTTTGTTAACACTTTTTGGCATTTCATGTGAGTTAAACTGTTAATTCAGTATGTCCTACTTCTAGTATGGCCTATGGCGAGGGGGCAAGTGGTAATAGAGTGCCCATGGCGTGAGCCTAATTCCGAGGAGGGCCAAAAACATTCAGTTTGGGGTGTTTTTATCAGCTTGAGTTTAACGCTAAGCATCTGCATTTAGTGCTGGTAAAAGGGAACATTAACTGAAAGTTCCTGCCTCATTTTTCTGATTGAATAAGTTCAGATGTTGACAGCTGTCCATTTTCTTGTGTTTTAAACATTCATTATTCCAAGCTGTGCGCTCCAGTCTAGAACTTTAGTAGACTAGTGTATGAACTTCCATGTATGCAATTACCCTCAGTATACACCTGCTGCATATTGTCAAGCTGAATGCATCCAAGAATTTGGATCATATGTGATATTCAGTTTCTTTTGATGAAATAAATTAAATAATTGTTGCGAAAATGAAAATTGATTGGATTGTATCAAAATGTATACATTTTTTATTTGTTTTTGTTTTTTCACTTTTTGACCATTGTGTCTAATTATTTTTAATATGATGGTGTATCTATATGTAATAACCCAGCATGTTGGGTCAAAATTGTAACCAAATATGCTGCTAATGTAACCCAGTGCTGAGTCAAATATGAGCCAACATAGCGTTGGGTTATTTTAACCCAGCGCTGGGTCAAAAAGTATTACTCAACCCAGGATTGGGTTAAAATAGCCAACAATAGGTTGGTCCATATTTGATCTAGTGCTGGGTTACCAAAATAACTCAAATTGGGTTATTTTAACCCAGACATTTTTAGAGTTTTTTTTATGTATCCTAAGTTTGTAGTGTTGTAACTCAATGTTTGCAGGTTGCACAAAACATTTCACAGCATTTTTACTGTGTGTATCGTTCACTTCAAGAATTTGTTAACTTCATTCCCATGCCTAATTTAAAGACATTACATGAATTACGGTACTAAATGAGGATGTTCTTGCAAGAGAGTTATTCTTGAGCTGCATTCTGCATGCGTAGAGCAGATCTAGGTGAAAGGTGCAGTAAGTAGGTCAAAAGTTAACTCTGTGCATCTGTGAGCCTGCCTGGTGGGCAAAAGAGGTAGTGTGTGTTATAATGAACATGACATGATTTGGACATGAGCTGGACATGCCGAGAATGTATGAAAGATGAGCCAATGAACGGTCGAGATTGGAATGCATCTTAACAGGTATAAAAGATGAAGACATGGACTGAGCAGTCAGATGTGCCAGCGGAGCGGCTACGTCTGCAGAGCCAGAATGCTCCGCTGCATGCCATGGCTGTTTTACTGAAGACCAGAGGGCTGCTACTGACTTCGTGCTGAAAGTGACGAAGGCTGCGGCAAGCTTTATTGCCTGCAAGATGCCCACACTCATGGTTCAGAGTTGCCAGGTTAAGATGTTGCTGTAAGATCGTAAGGATTTCTTCAATGCTCCTGTGGTCCCAGATGTCTTCTTCGTTGTGTCACAATAGATGACCTCATGTCGCTGGTCTCGATGATCAGGAAGTTCCCGAGCAGACAAAACCTCCCCAGTCCTGCTCCCTAGGAAGAGTTGAAAATTCCACCCCGTAATCATCAGGGGATGCGATCTTATAAAGAAAGTGACCCTAGAACAGAATACCTAGGTATTTCCTCTGCTGAGTGGGCTTCACCACCAGCCTGTCCACCCTTAGAGGGAAAAGCCACCACCATCACCTAACTGCAGACCTAAGTGCACGGTTAGAAGGCATGCTTTGCAGAACTGAACGCAGCTCTCACTTTAGATACACGTTCGAAGGTACGCTGTAAAAATCCTTGTTAATAGCAAACTACTGGCAGCAAAGCTGCCGGACAGTTAGCGTTATTTAACTGTGAATAAATGGACAGTTTTTTTACGATAAAATTCAATAAAAAAAATAATGGTTCTTTCCTGTATAATTATGCTTTAATTTTATGGTCAAATTGCGGGAAAATTATTATTATTTTACCATTTTAAAGATGCCTTAAATGTGTAAAAAAAACCTGCAAAATATCGCAGAATAAATAATAATAAAACACACTTGTAAGACTCAAATGTGGTCTTTAAATGGTATCATCTAGTATTTTAATGGATTGAAAGAGTTAAACTACAGAGTTCTACCACTAAAACCCAGGTAATTAAGATTACATTAACAGGTTTTTGCTGTCATTTTACATGCATTTAAAAGTATATTAACGGCACAGAACTGCTGACTTGCTTAATCCTACCATTAAAACAGACAAATTGGCTACAATCATTATCTCATTTATTTAAAGTCCATTATAAAATGTAAATCTGTTGTCATTTCACAGGCAACGAATCACAGGTAATGTAGTAATGTATTAACTACAGGTTAAAGGAAACATACAAAAATTGTGGTTAAGTATTTTTTTATTTATACATTGCATTAACAAACATTAAGCAAATCACATATTTAAAATACACATAAAGGCACAGTGCTAAAGAATATTTACAATGGCACATCAAAAACCTAACACAGAGATTGGTATCAAGGATAGCAATCAGTTAAATTAAAAAGGCAGTAAACACAAAAAAATTTGCAATAAAAGAATACTCTACCGACTCAACAGAAAATTGAGTCATTAATTGGTTACACTGTGTCATTCCAAACCCAGGAGGTAGCATTTAAATAAGTACAACAAAAATCTACTCTCTCAACTGAGGAGGTAATACAAAGCTAGAAGGAAGAGTAGATGTAGATGGGAGGCAGGCAATCAGGACCAGGAGTGGCAGGCAGGCAATAAGGGTGAGCAGAGTCTGGGAACATACAAAACAAACTGTGAAAGATTCAACCTGGATTAGTAATTTCAAGGTGGAGAAGGTAGCAAACTCCTTGCGGACAAAGTGATCTACTGTTTCACGTTGACGGACTAGCAGTGACTGGAAAAGGTTCACAGGCTTAAATGCCCAACAGATTCGATGACTTATAGGTGATTCCACCTCCAGCAGTCAGTTGGAATCGGCCACAACCAGGAAAGCCAGAGTTCACAAGCAACCAATTAAACATAAAACATTCAAACAAATACAACACAATAGACCATGACAATCTCATCTTCACATAACAGAAATTGTATCAACTGATCAATAAACCATAGCAGGGAGGAAATAAAGGAAGAAGATAAAGACAGAGGAGGAAAAAAGTTTTTTTTAATAGTAGGTGTTCCCTGAAGAGAAGAGTTTTCAGTTGCTTTTTGAAAGCTGTTAGTGTTGATGCTTTCCTGACTGGATCAAGGAGTTTGCTCCACCAGCCAGGGACAGTGACAGAGAAGGTGCTGCTTAGAGATCTTCTGCCTTTGTGGGACGGAACCACAAGTCGCTGTTCCTTCTCTGGGTGCAGGTTTCTGGAGGGCTCGTTTCGGTTCCTTGAAGATAAGACGAGCTGCAGAGTTCTGGATCAGCTGCAGAGTTTTGAGCGCGTTTGCTGGAAGTCCTGCTAGGAGAGCGTTGCAGTAGTCCAGACATGGGAGGACCAGAGCCTGAACCAGGAGTTGAGTTGCACGCTCAGTTAAAAAGGGCCTGATCTTTCGAATGTTGTGCAGTGCAAATCTACATACTCGAGTTGTCTTTGTGATGTGGTCTTTGAAAGACACCTGTTCATCCAAACTCCCTCCTAGATTCCTGACTGAAGGAGAAGAGGTGATTGCAGAGGATTCCAGCTGGATGGTGAGGTCGTGATGTACAAAGGAATGGGCCAGGATTACCAGAAGTTCTGTCTTGGGCATGTTAAACTGTAGGTGATGGCTCTTCATCCAAGTAAAGATGTCGTTCAGGCAGTCAGTTACGCGGGTAGTTACTGATAGGTCATCAGGGGGGAACGACAGATAGAGTTGAGTGTCATCAGCATAGCAGTGGTAGGAGAATCCATGTCTGAGGATAAGGCCCAGGGAGGTGGTGTAGATGGAGAAGAGAAGGGGCCCAAGGACTGAACCCTGGTGAACCCCTGTGAGTAGTTTGAGTGTTGGAGACCTCTCCCCTCCACCCGACACTGAAAGATCTACCAGTGAGATAGGACTCAAGCCAAGCAAGTACAGTTCCAGTGATGTCCATCGCAGAGATAGTGTAGAGAAGGATCTGATGGTTGACTGTGTTAAATGCAGCAGAAAGGTCTAGTAGGATGAAGTAGTTAGCCCTGGCCCCTCGTAGCACTTCCGTTACAGACAACAAAGCCGTCTCAGTTGAGTGTCCATTCTTGAAGCCTGATTGGTTGTCATCAAGCTTGATGTTCTGAGTCAGGAAAGTAGATAGTTGAAGACCACCCGCTCAATGAGTGTTGTATTGTAGGGCAGCAAAGAGACAGGTCTGTAATTTTCCACCAGTGATGTGTTGAGTGAAGGTTTCTTGAGAAGCGGGGTGACTATGGCCACTTTGAAGATGTTTGGGAAAATGCCAGTAGTGATCGAGGAGTTGATTATGTGAGAGAGGGCAGGTGTGGTGGTAGGTGAGATGGTTTGTAGAAGGTGAGAGGATGAGATAGAGGGGGCACACTGCAAAAAAATGCACTCTTGGAACAAGAAAAAAAAGCCTCAAATAAAGTTAAACTCTTCCTATATCAAGCAAAAAAATCTGCCAATGGGGTAAGCAAATTTGACTTGGCAAGATTTCTTAAAATTAGAAAAAAATTCTAGCTGATAAATAGACAAAAACTCTCAAAACAAGTTTTTACAAGTTGTAAAACTGCACTGAAACTAAAATATTTCAACTTGTATCTACTCTGCAGTGGTCTTAAACTAAACAATCTGTCTTAAAACTAGGTCGTTTTCTCTTTATTCAAGACTAACTTAGAAAATTTGGTATTAAAATAAGTATATTTGACCTTAAATTAGGAAAGTTTGTGTTTAATTTTAGTTCTTAAAGTAGAATATGAGTTCTTAAAACTGGAAATTCTAGCTTAAAAATTAAATTTAAATTAATTGTATTAAATATTATATAGGCCTATTGATGCATTTTTACATAGGACAGTTCCGATAGGAGAGAGGAAGAACACTTAGTAGAGCTCAGGGGAGATGAACGGTGAAGGACCAATGCTGGATTTGAACCCCCGTCTGACCGCTACACTATCAGTGCTGACAAGGTAATTAGTTTTTGATAAGCTATATAAATCTAAAAGAGAAAACATTCTAGTTTTAAGAAAGATAGTGACTAGATAGATACAAGTTGGAATATTCTAGTTTCAATGCGCTTTTACAGCTTTGAAAGACTTGTTTTGAGAGTTTTTGTATTTTTTTAAGATCCAACAGCATTTGTTACAGGCTATAAGTTTTTGCTAATTTTAAGAATGTTTGCCAACTCAAATTTGGTTACCCCATTAGCAGAATCTTTTTCTTGATCTAGGAATAGTTTATCTATATTTGAGTTTTTTTTTCTTGTTTCAAGAGTGTTTTTAAAGTACAAGTCTCTTCCATCAAAGTTAGATCAGAACTGGAGGGGTATTAAGGTTTGGGGTATTGATGATTTATTCACGGTATAGATTCTTTTTCTTATTTTCTTTTCACAAACATTTGAGTCTTCTTTCAAGAAATCAAATGTTCTTACCCTATTGTCAGATTTTTACTTGATCTAGACTAGAACTAGATTTAAGATTTTTTTCTTGTTCCAAGGTGCATGTTTTTACCAGTATTTAAAATTGATTTCTTAAAATAAAATATCAATAACATTCTTGATATAAGAATATGTTGAGTCAAAAATTCTTGCTTTAAGATTCTTGTTTTAAGATCATTGGCAAAATCAGCAACTTGTTTCACATAGTTTCTTAATTCAAGAAAATAAATGACCAGAATAAGAATTTTTTTCTCCTCAAGAAAATATGTGTTATTTTCTTAAAATAAACTAAGTAATCTATAGCCAAAAGGTTTAAATTACAAAATTATTCGTAAAATTAGAAAATCAAGATTTTCAATCTAATTTGAAGCATTTTTAGCTTTGCTTAGAATTCATTTTTTGCAGTGCAGCTGCTTGGATGTGCTGAGTGTAGGAGTTTGGACACCTGATCTTCTGTGAGTGGAGTGACTGAGGACAAATGTGCCATGTGTCCCTATTTTATGATGATGATTAAACTTTGTGCTTACAAATGTAAAATTGTGCCTCTCAAGATGATAACTCCTCAGATATTCTTTTATTTAATAAAACTGATCACTCTTTGTTTTTGCCAGCATGACTACTTATTCGGCTATGTAGATTAACAAACCTTTATCAGCTGTGCCTTCTTAATATTAGTGTAATGTTTTTGTTTACTGTAGGACATTAGCTTGAGAATTTAAAACTTCTTCATTATGTACTATCTTCTTCTTCTTCCGGCTGTTCCCAGTTTAGGGGTCGCCACAGCAAATCATCTGTTTCCACCTAACTCTGGCCTCAGTATCCTCTACTCTTGCACCAATTACCTTCATGTCCTCCTTCAGCACACCCATATAACTTGTCTTTGGCCTTCCTCTTGCCCTCTTGCCTTGCAGCTCCATCTCCAACATCCTTCTACCAATATAACTACTATCCCTTCTCTGCACATGTCCAAACCATCTCAATCTGGCTTTTCTGACTTTGTCTCCAAAACAACCAACCTGAGCTGTTCCTCTGATGTGCTCGTTCCTAATTTTGTCCATCCTTGTCACTCCTAAACTGAACCTCAACATCCTCATCTCTGCTACTTCCATCTCTGCCTCGTGTCTCTTCCTCACTGGTACAGTCTCTAGCCCATACATCATAGCTGGTCTCACTACTGTTCTGTACACCTTTCCTTTGATTCTTGCTGACACTTTTCTGTCACACAACACCCCTGAAACTTTTTTCCACCCACTCCAACCTGCCTGCACTCGTCCCTTCACCTCTTTTCCACACTCCCCGTCGCACTGGACTGTTGACCCCAAATACCTAAACTCCTCCACCTTCTTGACCTCAGCCCCCTGTAACCTCACTGTTCTACTTCCCTCCCTCTCGTTCAAACACATGTATTCTGTCTTACTACGACTGACTTTCATGCCTCTTCTTTCTAGAGCAGACCTCCAACTTTCCAGGTGTCCCTCCACCTGCTCTCTACTCTCACTACAGATTACAATGTTATCTGCAAACATCATTGTCCATGGAGATTCCTGTCTGACCTCATCTGTCAACCTGTCCATCACCATAGCAAACAAGAAGGGACTCAAAGCTGATCCTTGATGTAGCCGCACCTCCACCTTGAACTCCTCCGTCTGACCTGCAGCACATCTCACTGTTGTCATACTCCTCTCATACATATCCTGAACTACTCTGACGTACTTCTCTGCCACTCCTGACATCCTCATACAGGACCATTGCTCCTCTCTCGGCACCCTGTCATACGCTTTCTCTAAGTCCACAAAGACGCAGTGCAGCTCCTTCTGACCATCTCTGTACTTCTCCATTAGCATTCTCAGAGCAAAAATTGCATCAGTAGTGCTCTTCCTGGGCATGAAGCCATACTGCTGCTCGCAAATATACACTTCCCTTCTTAGCCTAGCTTCCACTACTCTTTCCCAGAGTTTCATTGTGTGGCTCATCGACTTTATACCTCTGTAGTTGTTACAACTCTGCACATCACCCTTGTTCTTAAAGATTGGCACTAGGACACTTCTCCTCCATTCCTCAGGCATCTTCTCACTCTCTAGAATCCTGTTGAATAACCTAGATAGGAACTCCACTGCTGTCTCTCCTAGACACTTCCACACCTCCACAGGGATGTCATCTGGACCAACAGCCTTTCCACTCTTCATTCTCCTCAGAGCCTTCCTCACCTCATCCTTTCTAATCTTTTCAACTTCCTGTTCTACAATGTTCACCTCTTCCCCCCTTCTTTCCCTCTCATTCTCCTCATTCATCAACTCCTCAAAATACTCCTTCCATCTTCTCTGCACACTCTCCTCACTTGTTAGAACCCTTCCATCTCTATCTTTAATCACCCTTATCTGTTGCACATCCTTCCCATCTCTGTCTCGCTAATCTGTACAATTCCTTCTCACCTTCCCTCGTGTCTAACCTGGCATACAACTCATCATATGCCTTCTGTTTGGCCTTTGCCACCTCCTTCTTCACCCTGCGCTGTGATTCCTTGTAGTCCTGTCTACTTTCTTCAGTCCTCTTGATGTCCCACTTCTTTTTAGCTAGCCTCTTCCTCTGGATGATGTCTTGTACTTCCTCATTCCACCACCATGTTTCCTTATCTTCTTTCCTTCTTCCTGCTGACACACCTAGCACCTTCCTACCGGTCTCCCTGATCACTTCTGCTGTAGATTCCCAGTCCTCTGGAAGCTCTTCCTGACCACCCAAAGCCTGTCTCAGCTTCTGTCTGAATTCTTCACAACCGTCTTCCTTTTTCAACTTCCACCACTTGGTCTTCTTTTCCATCTTTCCTCCCCTCTTCTTTCTGACCACCAGAAACATCCTACACATCATCATCCGATGCTGTCTGGCTACACTCTCTCCTACCACTACTTTGCAGTCAGTGATCTCTCTCAGATTGGCTCGTCTACTTAGGATGTAGTCCACCTGCGTACTCCTACCACCACTCTTGTAGGTAACTCTATTTTCCTCCCTCTTCTGAAAATAAGTGTTAACTACAGCCATTTCCATCCTCTTGGCAAAGTCCACCACCATCTGTCCTTCTGGGTTCCTTTCCTTAACACCAAACCTGCCCATCACTTCCTCATCACCTCTGTTGCCCTAGCCCACATGACCGTTGTACTATAATACTATAAAGCTGCATTCCCATTTCAAACTAGGATAATTAGAATTAAAGTTAAGAGTTAGAAGATTTAAATAAGGGATGATTTTGGGGTGAAAAGGTGGCGCAGGGGTGGAGGTGGTTGGCCTGTAATCGGAAGTTTGGCAGTTTAATCCCTGCCAGGTCCATTCTGCTGTTGTGGGCTTGGTCAAGCCACTTTAACTACTAGTGTGACTGGTGTGGGGTGTTTGGTGTGCAGGAAGACGGGGAGCTCAGGGGATTGTGGGTAATATCAGCCAGTTGGGTGTTCATGGATCTGCACTTCAGAATCTAACCAGAAACAGTACACATCCAGGCACCGCTCTGACACTTTTTTTATGTACAGTACAGTTGGGGACATCTAATTCTCATTTCGCACCCATAAAATTGTGACTAGTGCGTGGATTGGGACGTAGCAACAAAGTATAGCTCTTAACTCAACCTTAAAAAAATATGTAGGAAGTTAAAAAAAAAACAAATTTTTACTTATTTGAATAAGAAACATGAGAAATTCCACGAGAAATAGCGCTGTCCTTCTGAGTGTCCTACTGGGTCTACTTCTCACAAACCTTACATGCTAATCTTACACTGCACCTTTGAATTCACAATCCACGAGACCTCAAACTCCTTTTAATGTTACATCCACTTGCATATGAGGTAGACTGTAGAAATTCTGAAACTGTCTGTTCTCCTTTTGCATCATTACATCCTCGGTTTCATTTATTTTAAATGTAATTTTAATAAAATTTACGTCCCACAATAAATCTGTGACACTCTTCACACTGAAGTTATTAATATGTTATTATGTATGTTTGTTTTTCAAAAGGTCTCTGTTGTTTTAACAGCATTGTCTGATATACACATATTTTTGTTTCAGAAGAAATTGAGAGAAAAAAATGTGGTATTACACGAAAAAAACAACTTGTTTTCAGATTGAACCTAACCATGTAAAAAAATGCGTAGTGTGTTACAACACTTACTTAAAGTTATTAAGATGAAAGCAGGTGCACAGATGAGCTTTTATACATTTTAATCCCTATTAAAGTGATGACTTCTTGCAGATATGTATGTTTCTTAAAGTTGAAACAATATTTCAAGAACATCTCCAATTTAAATCTTTATGTTGACTTAAAGAACACTTAATGTTCTTGAACTAAAGTAGAGTAAGTATTGATTTTGAAATAATCAATAGTTTAATCTAATCTCATAATCAAAACATAAACAGTAAAATAGCAACTGAAGCAGACCAAAGAAGAAAAGTGTTTGGGATCATTAAACCAGAAACTAGTTTTTTTTTTTCAAACAAGGGCGAACCCAAGTTATTTCATTGGAAACACAACATGCTGGCAGGACTAATTCACATATTTTCAAAAGAACAAAACATCTCAATATGTCCAGTTGAAAGACAAAATATAGATTGATACTTGGTTTCAAATTGAACAATTAATTCAACAGAATTTAGAAGGTAGATGTCAGAACATCAACTACGGCAACTTGGGCCTCTCACTGAAGAAATATCTTCTTGATCAGCTCATTCTGTGATGTACATCTCTCTCTCTCTCTCTCTCTCTCTCTCTCTCTCTCTCTCTCTGCAGAAGGGTTCATTGACACAACGAAGGCTCTAAAATGATTGTCGAAAGGTAAGGTATTTCTCTCATATTTAATCTTAACAGAGAATAGGGTGTGTTTGTATGAAATGTCCTAGAGCTTAAGCAGGAATGTTAGAATGTTTATCTGTGTTCAAGGACACTGTGTGTCAAGTCATTGTATTCATTAACTTTGTGTTATTGCAGTCACATACGCTGGGCATTTGTTTATACCTATAACTAGAAGTGGGAATTCTATATTAATCAGTAGTGAAAGTAGTGAATTTTAATTAATGATGATCTTTTGTATTAATCTTTTTAAATTTTGCTTTAACCAATTTACTAAATAGTAATAAAAATGTTCATGTGGGCCTCCGGAAAGAAGTGTCATCCCAATTTGAACACTTACACTGCAGCCTTAAACTAGATACCCATTTTCAGAAGAATATGTACATACATTTTAGTGTGTAAGATGAGAGTAGTCTTGTGTGTAAGATGAGAGTAGGCTGAGTGCCTGCCGCTCTCAGGCACTCAGCATGACTGGTAAGTCCTCTCCTCACCGACGCGACTAGACAAGGGTACTTTCTGGACGACACAAGAAACATTAGGTATCAGGGTACGTTAAACTCTGAAAAGCCACTAGCGAAACCATTGGATAGAGTATAATTTGCAGCCTGGCAATGACACAGCACAGGTTAAATAGAAGGGCTGATCAGAGCACAAGCAGCCGCACGTGAAACGAATGAGGGTGATCACAGACAGGTGACGAGAGGAAGAAGACACAATAGACACACAAAACTATCACATATACGTATGCAAATGATTTAACGTACAGGAATAAACCATGAAGTAATGAAGAAATTGAATAAATTATACAAAGCAAAATTACCAAAATAAATAGTAACGTCCAGGAGCAGTTAGAACCTCACAATTCGCAAGGGTATCACAGCATTACATTCTCAACCAGTGTCATCAAGCCTCGCACTCTGAGAGAGGAACCCCCTACCTCTATAGTGGAACACAACTATTTGCCCTCCTCTGAGGTCCACTGCCCCTGGGTCGTAATACAATGGACAGGGGCGCACACGCACGCACTCACAAAGCCTTTCAAAGAGGGAGATTGGAAGACAACCAATATAACACAGTCATCACATAATCAGAACCATGTGTACGCTCACACTTTTACTTTGAACTTAAAATTTTTGCAACACATCATAATTTTTCGCTGTTGAAGCTGCAATTTTAGTATCCAACTCCTGTTCCTTTTTCCTCCTCAATTCCTCTTCTTGAGTTTCAATAGCATGTTTTGCTTTTAAAGCGGAAAAATGTGCCGCCTTTTCATCGCCTGCTTGAATACATGCAGATGATATGGATGATCTTGTACTGCTGCTTGAACTGCATTTACGACATTTGGATGTAGCATGAGAAACATTTGACACACTGTCTTGGTTATCCACTTTATCCATCCATCTTCTCCCGCTTATCCGGGGCCGGGTCGCGGGGGCAGCAGTCTAAGCAGGGATGCCCAGACTTCCCTCTCCACAGACACTTCTTCCAACTCCCCGGGAGGGATCCCGAGGCGTTCCCAGGCCAGCTGGGAGACATAGTCCCTCCAGCGCGTCCTGGGTCTTCCCCGGGGCCTCCTCCCAGTGGGACATGCCCGGAACACCTCCCCTGGGAGGCGTCCAGGAGGCATCCGGAACAGATGCCCAAGCCACCTCAGCTGACTCCTCTCGATGTGGAGGAGCAGAGGCTCTACTCCGAGCTCCCCCCGGGTGACGGAGCTTCTCACCCTATCTCTAAGGGAGCGCCCAGCCACCCGGCGGAGGAAGCTCATTTCGGCCGCTTGTATCCGGGATCTTGTCCTTTCGGTCATGACCCAGAGCTCATGACCATAGGTGAGAGTAGGGACGTAGATCGACCGGTAAATCGAGAGCTTCGCCTTTCGGCTCAGCTCCCTTTTCACCACAACAGACCGATACAGCAACCGCATCACTGCAGATGCTGCACCGATCCGCCTGTCGATCTCGCGCTCCATCCTCCCCTCACTCGTGAACAGGACCCCGAGATACTTGAACTCCTCCACCTGAGGCAGGAGCACTCCACTGACCTGGAGAGGGCAGGCCACCTTTTCCCGGTCGAGAACCATGGCCTCAGACTTGGAGGTGCTGATCCTCATCCCAGCCGCTTCACACTCGGCTGCAAACCGCCCCAACGCACGCTGCAGGTCCAGGCCCGAAGAAGCCAACAGGACAACATCATCCGCAAACAGCAGCGATGAAATCCTGAGGTCCCCGAACCGGACCCCCTCCGGCCCCCGGCTGCGCCTTGAGATTCTGTCCATAAAAACTATGAACAGAACTGGTGATAAAGGGCAGCCCTGCCGGAGGCCAACGCGCACTGGGAACAGGTCTGACTTTGTGCCGGCAATGCGGACCAAGCTCCTGCTCTGGTTGTACAGGGACCGGACAGCCCTTAGCAGAGTGCCCCGGACCCCATACTCCCAGAGCACCTCCCACAGGACACCACGAGGGACACGGTCGAACGCCTTCTCCAAATCCACAAAGCACATGTGGACCGGTTGGGCGAACTCCCATGACCCCTCGAGGACCCTGCAGAGGGTATAGAGCTGGTCCAGTGTTCCACGACCAGGTCGAAACCCGCATTGTTCCTCCTGCATCCAAGGTTCGACTAGCGGCCGAACTCTCCTCTCCAGTACCCTGGCATAGACTTTCCCCGGGAGGCTGAGGAGTGTGATCCCCCGGTAGTTGGAACACATCCTCCGGTCCCCCTTCTTGTAAAGAGGGACCACCACTCCGGTCTGCCATTCCAGAGGCACTGTCCCTGACCGCCACGCGATGCTGCAGAGACGTGTCAGCCAGGACAGTCCCACAGCATCTAGGCACCTGAGGTACTCAGGGCGGATCTCATCCACCCCCGGTGCCTTGCCACTGAGGAGCTTACCAACCACCTCAGTAACTTCGGCTTGGGTGATAGACGAATCCACCTCAACTACCCCAGCCTCTGCCTCCTCGACAGAGGACGTGACAGTGGGATTGAGAAGATCCTCAAAGTATTTCTTCCACCGCCCGACCACATCCCTGGTCGAGGTCAACAGCTCTCCACCTCTACTGTAAACAGTGTTGGTGGGGCACTGCTTTCCCCTCCTGAGGCGCCGGACAGTTTGCCAGAATTTCTTTGAGGACGACCGATAGTCTTCCTCCATGGCCTCCCCGAACTCCTCCCAGGTCCGAGTTTTTGCCTCTAACACAGCATTGGCTGCTGCGCGCTTGGCCTGCCGGTACCGGTCGGCTGTGTCCGAAGTCCCACAAGCCAACCAGGCCTGATAGGACTCCTTTTTCAGCTTGACGGCATCCCTTACTTCCGGTGTCCACCACCGGGTTCTGGGATTGCCGCCACGACAGGCACCAGAGACCTTACGGCCACAGCTTCGCACTGCGGCATTGACAATAGAGGTGGAAAACATGGTCCACTCTGACTCCATGTCTCCAGCCTCCCCCGGTATCTGGTGGAAGCTCTCCCGGAGGTGGGAGTTAAAGCTCACTCTGACAGGGGGCTCGGCCAGACGTTCCCAACAGACCCTCAGCGTACGTTTGGGTCTGCCAGGTCTTTCCGGCCTCCTCCCCAGCCAGCGGATCCAACTCACCACCAGGTAGTGATCGGTTGATAGCTCAGCCCCTCTCTTCACCCGAGTGTCCAAAACACATGGTCGAAGGTCAGATGATACGACAACGAAGTCAATCATCGACCTTCGGCCTAAGGTGTCCTGGTGCCACGTGCACCGGTGGACACCCTTGTGCTTGAACATGGTGTTCGTTATGGACAAACCGTGACGGGCACAGAAGTCCAATAACAGAACACCACTCGGGTTCAGGTCGGGGAGGCCATTCCTCCCAATCACACCCCTCCAGGTGACGCTGTCATCCCCCACGTGCGCATTGAAGTCCCCCAGGAGAACGATGGGGTCCCCGGTTGGAGCACTTTCCAGCACCCCTCCCAGGGACTCCAAGAAGGCCGGGTACTCTGCACTTCTGTTCGGCCCGTAGACCGTAACAACAGTGAGAGACCTGCCCCCAACCCAAAGGCGGAGGGAAGCGACCCTCTCGCTCACTGGGGAGAACTCCAACACATGGCGGCTGAGCTGGGGGGCTATGAGCAGGCCCACACCAGCATGCCGCCTTTCACCGCGGGGGACGCCAGAGTAGTGAAGAGACCAGCCCCTCTCGAGGAGCTGGGTTCCAGAGCCCAGGCTGTGCGTGGAGGTGAGCCCGACAATCTCTAGCCGGTAGCGCTCCACCTCCCGCACAAGCTCAGGCTCCTTTCCCCCTAGCGAGGTTACATTCCATGTCCCCAGAGCTAGCTTCTGTGTCCATGGATTGGGCCGCCGAGGTCCCCACCTTCGGCTATCCACTTTAGATATTTTTAATCCTTCTGAGGTTTTGAAAAACCATTTTGCTATATGATTCAAGAACTGGTAATTGGAGAGCATTTTTGCTTTGATCCAAATTTCAAGCTTCATCATCTGGTAACAAAACCAACAGCGAATCACGAGTGTCTGTAGCTTCAGAACACACCCTTTTAAACTCTTGAAACACCAAAATGTACCTCAGATTCATTCTCCTTATCAATTAATCAATCAATCTAGTTTTTAAATAGTGCTTCTTTAGCAGTTGCTTTCAAAGCAGCTTCACAAAGTCCTAGTGAGTATCAGATAGGGTAATAAGGAGTTCCCTTTGTGAGGTCCCTGGGAGCCTCGCTGACTGAGGCAGTTGTTAGTCACCTACTCAGCAAAAAGAACATACAAACTCAAGATCTTTCAACAAAAAGTTTACCAGACAGCACCTGAAACACAAAACAAACAAAGACAAAACAGAAACTAACAAAGAGAAAAACAATGGTTAGAAAAATGTAACAGACAACAAACAGGGGATCAGCATCAGCTGCAGGATGAGTGAAAAATGATGAGGATAGATTAGAGAGGCACATTGAACCACATTGTTTTTTTCCACAGTTTGTATGTCGTGATAGGAGACTGCTCTGGTAGCAGTAGGAAGTGAAAGAAGACAGCACAAAACCAGTGTAATGTGGTCATATTGCTTTATTTTTGTGAGAACTCTAGCCGCTGCGTTCTGGAATAACTGTAATTTTTGTAGCATGGCAGCTGAGCAGCCGGCTAACAGAAATCAAAATCCATTTTGGAGATCATAAAAGCATGCACTAATTGTTCAGCATCTACAAGAGACAGCAAGTTCAGCACTTTAGCAATGTTCCTGAAGTGAAAGAAGGCGGTCTTGGTAACAAAAGATAACTGTAGTGGAAAAATTAACAGTGTTTACCCCCAGCTCCATATTTAAAACTGAGAGATTCTGTAATTGCTTTTTAGAGCCAACAAGTAATATTTCAGATTTATCAGGATTTAGCATTAGGAAATTTTCATTCATCCAATCATTGACATCAGCGACACATTCAGAGAACTTATTTAGCTTTAAAGGGTCGTTAGGTTTTGCTGAGATATAGAGCTGGGTGTCATCTGCATAGCAATGGAAACTAACCCATGTCTTCTAATTATTTTGCCAAGGGGCAGCATGTAGATTGAGATTAGGATGGGTCACCGGACTGATCCTTGAGGAACTCCAAACTCTACTGCTATTGTGTCTGATGAGTCTCCATTTACATGAACAAACTGACTGCGGTCAGAGAGATAAGTGTTAAACAATCTTAGAGCCTGGCCCTGGATGCCTGTAAGGCAGGGGTCATGTGGTGGAAAGTTCTAAGAATAATCACTAGCAATGATTAGACCATGACAAGAGTGTAGAGATCCGACCTAATTACCAACCTAATAACCTAGTGATAGGCTTAATTGTTTGGGCGGGATGCTAATCATGTTACACCTGCATTGTTCTCTAGTCTCTCGAGGAGAATCCTGTGATCTATCGTATCGAAGGCTGCACTGAGATCTAAGAACTAGAAGAGAGATATTCCCTAGATGCCAATCAAGTAAATGATTGTTTGAAATTTTAACCAGTTGTGATAGCAATTTAGTGTCATTCCATCTTTTTCCATAAAATAGTTACTGATCTCTTACTCTTACCTTTTGCGTTCTTTCTCTGACTTCTCAGCACCGCTGCATGCCCATTTCATACTAGGATAATTAAAATTTAAATTAGGGGTTGGAAGATTTAAATCTAAAGGTGGCACAGGGGTGGAGTTGGTTGTCCTGTAACCAGAAATTTGGCAGTTCAATTCTCTGCCAGGTCCATTCTGCTGTTGTGGGCTTGAGCAAGCCACTTCAACTACTGGTGTGACTGGTGTGGGGTGTTTGGTGTGCAGGAGAATGTAGGTGCAGAATGGCAGCCATGTCCTGCCAGACTGTCCCAGGAGAGTGCTCGTTTATTTGAGCTCGTTAACTGTGAAATTTTAACTCTGTGCTGTGATGTGCTCTGAATCCAGACTGAAGATCTTCATAAAAGCTGCTCTTCTGTAAGAAGGAGCTGAGCTGTGCTATTACAACGTTCTCTAATATTTTTGACAAGAACGGAAGGTTACAGATTGGCCTATAGTTGGATAACTCAGTAGGATCCAGGTGCGTTTCTTGATTAGTGGTTTAATTATTGCATTTTTGAGCTGTTTAGGAACGTAACCTAGCGATGAGTTTAAAATATTCATAAACGGTTCTTGAGCTATTTGTAGCAATTCCTTCCGTAATTTTGTTGGTACAGGATCGAGAGAGAATGTTGTTGATTAGATGCTGTGATTATTTTTAGCAGTTCTTTCAGGTCAATATTTGAAAAAATTTTCAGCGAGTGAGGCAAAGGCATAGAAATTGAGTTAAGCTGCTTAGATTGAATATGAATCTTAGTGATTTTGCATCTAATAGATCTAATTTTATTTGAGACGCTATTCATAAAATCATTGCTGCAAAATTTTATAGCTGCATTTAAATCTGTTGATGTTTGACTGTTTAGTAGATTAGCCATTGTTTCAAATAGAAGGCGTGGGTTATTTGATTTGTTTCAATTAATTTGTTGCAGTATGTATGAGAGGAGTATGACAACAGTGAGATGTGCTGTAGGTCCGACGGAGGAGTTCAAGGTGGAGGTGGAGCTACATCAAGGATCGGCTTTGAGTCCTTTCTTGTTTGCTATGGTGATGGACAGGTTGACAGATGAGGTCAGACAGGAATCTCCATGGACAATGATGTTTGCAGATGACATTGTAATCTGTAGTGAGAGTAGAGAGCAGGTGGAGGGACATCTGGAAAGTTGGAGGTCTGCTCTAGAAAGAAGAGGCATGAAAGTCAGTCGTAGTAAGACAGAATACATGTGTTTGAACGAGAGGGAGGGAAGTAGAACAGTGAGGTTACAGGGGGCTGAGGTCAAGAAGGTGGAGGAGTTTAGGTATTTGGGGTCAACAGTCCAGTGCGACGGGGAGTGTGGAAAAGAGGTGAAGAGGCGAGTGCAGGCAGGTTGGAGTGGGTGGAGAAAAGTGTCAGGGGTGTTGTGTGACAGAAGAGTGTCAGCAAGAATCAAAGGTAAGGTGTACAGAACAGTAGTGAGACCAGCTATGATGTATGGGTTAGAGACTGTAGCAGTGAGGAAGAGACACGAGGCAGAGATGGAAGTAGCAGAGATGAGGATGTTGAGGTTCAGTTTAGGAGTGACAAGGATGGACAAGATTAGGAACGAGCACATCAGAGGAACAGCTCAGGTTGGTTGTTTTGGAGACAAAGTCAGAGAAGCCAGATTGAGATGGTTTGGACATGTGCAGAGAAGGGATAGTAGTTATATTGGTAGAAGGATGTTGGAGATAGAGCTGCCAGGCAAGAAGGCAAGAGGAAGGCCAAAGACAAGTTATATGGGTGTGCTGAAGGAGGACATGAAGGTAATTGGTGCAAGAGTAGAGGATACTGAGGCCAGAGTTAGGTGGAAACAGATGATTTGCTGTGGTGACCCCTAAACTGGGAACAGCCTAAAGAAGAAGAAGAAGATTTAATGCTAGTCTATATTTAGACCTGCTATCTTTCCAGGCAATTTTGAATACTTCAAATCTAGTTTTTTTCCATTTACGCTCATAGTTTCTGGTTTGTCTTTTTAGCACCTTTGTTTTATCATCAGACCACGTAGTAGCCTGTCTCTTTCTGACTTGTTTTAATTTAAGCTGGGCTTAAGTGTCTAGGATGCTAGCGAGAATATTATTCATACTGTAGGGGGTATTTTTCAAGTTCATTTTCATCTACAGGTACACTAGAAAGGTGAGTAATATCTGGTAGGTTTCTTATGAATGATCTTTTAGTATTTTGGTTTATATTTCTCCCTAGTTGGTAGCGTTGAATGCGATCGCTAATGCTTACAGTATGCATAGCACAAGATATAAGATAAAGGTCTGAGATGTCCTCACTTTGAGACAATATAACAATGTCAGTAAGGTCAATGCCATTAGATACCAAATCTAGACTTTGGTTAGACGGTGATTTGCTCCAGCCACATTTTGCTTAAACCCACAGGAATTTAGGATGTCTGTAAAGGCAATACCCAACGAGTCTTTTTTGGTCATCGATATGGGTGTTAAAAGTTTCCAAAAATCAGTATTTTTTTCTGCTTCGACCAAAAGATGTGCGACAAAATCAGCAAATTGGTGGGCTGTAGACAATAGCTAATGATACAAAGAATGCAAATCTTTGTTTGGTTACTGCCAGTGTAATATGGAGCACAAGTACTTCGAAAGATTTAAATTTATGTTCTGTCTTTCTGGTTGTGTTTAGGGTATTTCTATATATTGTGGCAACAACCCCACCATGACCAGTTGAGCGTGGTTCGTGATTAGAACAGTAATGTCTGGGTGTCGCTTCATTTAATCCAAAATAATCGTTTGGAGTGAGCCAGGTTTCAGTTAGGCATAGTATGTCAAGATTAAGTTCTAAGATTAATTCATTTATGATTACAGCTTTTGGTGTGTGGAGACCATCAGGGCGGAAGAGATTGGGGCGCTCTCAGAAGAGATTGCAGTTGTCAACAAACAGTAACTGCTCTTCTCGACAGAAGGTGGTGAGCCCCTCTCTGAGCACAAAAAGTCTGCTGAATTTATCAGTTCCCCTTCGATACGTCTGTAGAGGGCCAGAGATCATAATTTGGTTCATGAGTGACAGGTGGCGAGCAATGCGGATCAGTTTACTGTAATCCGCTTTTAGCACCTCTGACTGAATGTGATGTATCGTGAGAGCTTACATGTGAGAGCCACAGCTTTGATGTTACCATCAGGCTTCAGGATTGCAGGTAATTGTGCAGCTAAGTCAAGAACCCTAGCACCGGGGAAGCAGTGTGTACGTGCTTTGTTCGTACCGACAGTCGCTTGGACGTATCTAACAATGGAACTGCCAATCACCAGAGTGTGCATCTCAGGATCGCTGAGAACGCTGAACCGGTTCTAGGTGCGGATCTCAAAACTTGTTTGCGCAAGAGGAGTGAAGACCCCCCAGGGACAGGTACGTCTTCTCCTCTTCTGTTCACAAAATAAGAAAGCGGGACTGCGATGGTCCAGTGCTGATGTGCAGTTTACTTCAGCAGCATGTGTCCTTCTGGGCACAGACAGTGAAGTACATTTAGAATTGTTATAAGCGCCGATTGCCACACATTGTTCCTTGAGCTTGGATTGTTTAACCTGTAAGAGGCTAATCTGAAGCTCAACATCTGCTAAATCGTATATGATAATGCTGCAATCGAATGACTCATAATTTAGTGAGGAACAGGTAGGTGAGGCCATATTATTATATCCATCTGCTTTATCAATATTGTTTAAGTGATAATTTTTTTTTTTCAATTAAACATGAGTTAAACTTTATAGCTGCACTAAACTATAGACTACGCTACTCCAGTGTTTCTCAATTATTTTTTGTCACGCCCCCCTAGAAAGAAAAAACATCTGCCCCCCCCCCCCAGCACAACTATAAATAGTATTATTTGTTATTACATTTGTTATAATTACACCTCTGCATAACACAGTATCCTTATTAACGTTTAAGAGAAAAAAGAAAAAAATATGAACCAACTTACAACCAAGGAATAGCTTTATTAACTGTAGCAGAAAAGATTTAAGGTGAATTGAAAATGAAAAACATTAAATCCTTAATAAAACTATACATTTTGTTTGACTGACCATGATTGCTGGAAATATTCGGTATGAAATAAACTCAAGCAGCTTTTCAGCATGATTGGGGTGTAATGTCTTTAAGTGATGTCTTAATTTATTTTGCTTCATGCTGTCCGCTGCCAACATTTTTTAGACTCAGTAAGCACACGGGTCTTTCCTCGTCTCCCACCGTAGTCACCGTGAAGTCAAGTCCTACATATGCGTAGTCATATTTCCTCGTCTTAGCTTTCGGGAGACTTTCATTTGTCTCTTTATCTTCATGTCTACACTCCATAGTGTATAGGAGTGCCACTGTCCCCTAATGGTGGTATTGCACTTTATTGTAGAACAGCATGACGTAAACGTAAAAAAGCATGTTCCCTGAAGTCAAACGTGGCTCCCCCATCCATTTTCATGTCGACTTTCTTCCCTTTCGGGAATGAACCACTAACTCTCTGGCGGTTTTATAGACGGATGCCCTTCCAGCCGCAACCCATAGCTGGGAAACATTCACACACACTCATTCACACTTTAACACTCTGGACAATCGTTCTTACTCAATTCACTTATACCGCATGTCTTTGGACTTGTGGGGAAACTGGAG
Source organism: Danionella dracula (assembly GCA_900490495.1). Classification (NCBI taxonomy): domain Eukaryota; kingdom Metazoa; phylum Chordata; class Actinopteri; order Cypriniformes; family Danionidae; genus Danionella; species Danionella dracula. The sequence goes on from UELW01000012.1 coordinate 19,756,377, forward strand.
CACCCGGAGAAAACCCACGCGATCACGGGGAGAACATGCAAACTCTACACAGAAATGCCAACCGACCCAGCCAAGGCTCGAACCAGCAACCCTCTAGCTGTGAGACAACCGTGCTACCCACTGCGCCACCGTTATGCTAATGCGGCTCCCCCTTATCTCACTATTTTTTTTCTAAAAGTTTGTTATTAACTATTTGCTCAGCCTATTTTTCAGTTTAGCCTTCTATGGATTGACCAGCCTTGAGCAGGTCAGTCATTCACAGAGACAGCTGAAACCGAAGCTAAAACTATTTTTAATTTTAGTCTTCTATGGATAGATCGGCCTTGAAACAGAACAAGGGAAGCTGAACTGAAATTTGTGTACAAGTTGTAGTAATGAGTGAAGTATTTTGTCTAATTAAACATTTGAAAACGATGGGTTGAACTCCTCCAAGCAAAACTAGGTTGTTATTAATTGTATTACTAATTTAAATATTTATTTTCTTAATTGAATTTTTAAATAAATTTTTATGCCTAACCGTTAGACAAGATAATTCAAACAGTTGTTTGGGTGAAACTCTTTTTAATATTAAAAGAGCTAAATCCGAGGAGTTTGTTGTGTGTGATTAAAGTAAGTTTAACAAAAGTTAAAGTAGCTTAAAAATGCTACGAGCAACAGAGATCCAACTGAATTATCCAACAGCTAGTATGTTAATTTATAAAAGAGTCGATTTGTTTATAAACCTGCTTAACCAGCAGAGAGTGCAAAAAACACAAGAGTTGCATGTGAATTTTAGCTTTTAGTCTGTCAAAGAAATAACCGTTTGGGTTGAGATGCTCTTTCAGTTGTTTATATACGTTTATATTAGCCTTCTATTGATATATAACTATAATGTTCTCATTCAGAGTGTTCTAACACTGACAGAACATCAAGCTAAACCAGTTGAATGGAGACAGAGGCTTCGCAAGATTGACCTTTTACTTTTCTCTTCTTCAATACAACACGGTGAAAACTGCAAATAAACAACAAACAGTCTCAATATCTCTCACTTGCAACATCCGCCTTACATTAGTCAGTTTACATAAACCGCATTAAAAAATAACTCTAACATTACACAAAGAAAATAAGACTCAATACTTCTGCATAGTACTACAACATTATACAAAATAACACTTAAAGCATTGCCCGATGGATATTTTCAAACGGATGGCTTATGATTTTCATCTGTATCAGATTTGACCCGCGTTCCTGCAACTTCTCGCAACTGGAAAAGATGTTATCACGCATACGCGGTGACGTCATCGCGCAACACAAGGAAGCTGATTTCACACAAAAAAATGCGATCCAAATTAATTTAACAAAAGAACTTTAAATGATCAATTAATAACTTCAAACTAACACAAAATTGTCAGGACCTGTCATTGTATGAATTTTTGTTACATGTAATGATTTTGTTTCGCCACCAGATGTCATTTCTCCCCATGTGTTATTTCTCCCCATGTGTTAGTTGAATCCATTAATTACCTGATTGTTTTCACATGTGCCCTGTTTGGCCAGGTGAATTTAAGTGGACTATTTTTCTCTGTTTCTTTGCTCGGTTATTGTTGATGCTTACCCTGGTTATCTCTCTCAAGTGATATTTTTCAGTTTTACCTTGTGGTCTAAGTTGACTAAGATTATTTTAAAATATTCAGCTTTCATATTAATGATTTTTTTGGGTTCATTGAGACCATGGTTGTTGTTCCATAATACAATTAATCCTCAGAAATACAACTTGCCAAATAATTCTGCACTCCCTGTATGTCACTCACCATTAAACGAGGGCAAGCGGAGATGAGGGAGATGTTTCCCCACAATATAGGCAGACGATAGGAGTGAGTTATCATAGGCTCATCCTCCTCCTGTGGTGGTAAAGGATGGCTGGTGATAGTTGCATGATCAGGAAACAAAGAAGTGGTACAGGCCGAAAGATGTTGAGAAAGGCTGGTGGCTTTCTTAATTAAAGTCTGTAAATTGTCACTGCCATTGTAAATGACATGAAATCATGAAAGCAATTTTTGAGATTTCATTGGGAAACTGAAGAGTGTTAGTCTCTATATAGAGAGAGCATTGCAGGAGGAACCCTTTCCAAGTACTTGGCTCAGCAGCAAAGCTGACGAGGAAAGACCGGTGTGCCTACTGAGTCTAAAAATGTTGGCAGCGGACAGCATGAAGCCAAATAAATGAAGGTGTCACTTAAAGATGTTACCCCATTCATGATGAAAAGCCGCTAGAGTTTTTTTCAGCGAAAACCTGCCGAATATTGCAAACAATCGTGGTCTGTCAACCAATGTTTATAGTTTTATTTAGGAGTTAATGTGTTTTTACATTTCAGATGCACCTTAAATATGTTCTGCTACAGTTAATAAGCTATTCTTTGTTGTAACTTGGTCCATATTTCTTTCTTTTTTCTCTTATACGTTAATAAGGATACTGTGTTATGCAGAGGTGTTCTTATAACAAATTTAAAGACAAATAATACTATTTATAGTTGCGCGGGGGTGCGATAGAAAATAATTGAGAAACAGTGGTGTAGGGTGAGCGATCTTACATACAAACAGTTCAGCTGATGAGTTCAGTAAATAGTTAAACTGTTGTATTTGCGTCCACAGAAGGAGGAGAATATCCATAAAAACCACAGGAGAATAAGGGAGAGAAGATGAGAAGAACCATCTTTTTTTGATTCCAGCTGATGAGAGAGGTGAGTGTATGTAGTGTTTTGGTGATTGCAAGTGGTGGTGATTAGTAATCGGATGAGGGTTCACCTTTTTGAGTGTGTGTGGTGGATAGTGACAGAGGGTGTGACACTGGAAAAAAAATGCATTTTTCTATCATTTTGTATGTTTTGTGTTGATTTGTTGTAATTTTCTGGTCTGCTTGTGACAAACACACATATGGCAAACACACATGCCTGATGTCATAGAAGTTATTTTAAGTAAATAGAATAAATATTTTAAATATTCAAGTTATTAAGATGCATTGTTCTAACCTGATTGGTGAGGACTGAATCCAATTACATACTGAGTCCTAAAGCTTCAACCAAATCCTGTGAGGTGTTTTAGATAAGTGGCCACCAATGTTGTGCCCGCGGGCAACCATGCACCTTAAACAGCATTGCTCATATTGCAACTCAATATATATATATATATATATATATAAAGAAGCATTGTTTTAAAAATTAATGCTTACATTATGTCGAATTTTGTAATTATATTATATAAAATGTAAAAAATTAAGTACACACATTTGATATTGAACTCGCCTCTTTATAAGTCAAAGGTCATGTGTGCGCCACCGCCACACCTCTTTCCTGACATGTTGACTAAGTCAAGTGAGGATGAGGAGTTAGCTTGCTTGTGCTTTTGCCCAAAAAAATGATGGCAGAAAGCAAAAAAGGACATACTTTTTTTTAACAAATAATGGGAAGAAGAGTTCTTCCCATCAAGAGGCAGTTTTAGACAAACAATCGGCTTGACTAAGAAACTGAAACACCTGAATCGGTAACTCCAAGTTAAAGTCAAAACTGTTGCTCACATGATCAGCGCAGTAAATGCATTTAAATGTAAGATGAACATCTTCTCCGTGCAAGTAGAGAGGAAAAAAATGCTGCATTTTCCCTCTGTGCAGGCAGTGTTAAATGACAATGTTCCTGCATCTGCAGCTTTGGATGAAGTTGTAAAAAGGTACTCCCAAGTCATTAAACAGACAAGGACAGGAATTTGAAGACAGGTTTTGTGACTTCGTGCAACTTGAACCATGCGTGTCATTTGTTACAAATATTTTCATGCACGTAGACATGACATCCACTGCTGAGCAGCTCAGTTTTTTTTTTTAGATTAAAAAAAATTTTAAATGTTAAGAAAGCTTTTAACTTGTTCAGCCAAACAAGTGTTTCCTTGGCTTTCAAATGTTTGAGCAAATAAACTTAAATAAGTGTTTTTTGTTTAAACATGTTTTTCTGATTAGTATTGCTGTGTAAATTGCTGATAATTGTAGAAAATAATAATTATTATTGATATATGAGCAGTCACGTCACATTGTGTTTTAATGATTACTGCTATTTTAATACCACTATTATAACGTTAGTTATCCATGCAGTTTTGTTATTTAGGAAGTTTGTAGCAAACAGGTCCTGTGTAGCCCTTTATACTACTCGGTGCCCATGAAGTAGCCCTCAGCCTCATGGCTTATGCTGTAAGCTGTGAACCAATTTCTGACACAGAATACTTTCTCTGCCTCTGACCCTGAAGGAACAGCACCCTCTTGGTGTTCCAGGACCTACTTCTGGACATATTACCCATTGTCGCTCGGAAGCAACTCAGGAGAACTAATCAACATTCAGTTCCAGGTACCATAGGAAGCGTTACTGAATTGAAGAGCAACTCAAAAAAGATACTCTTGACTTCTTCTGAGTTGAGGGTGTGAGGATACTAGTACTAGAACTGTTACATGTACAAGTCGATGTGCAAGAACAAATAAACTCATCTGTCTAGTTCTATTCAACGTTCGGTGCTTCTGGTGGGAGCAGGAACATCAAGAAATTAATAATCCGCATTCATCAAAGAAAGAACGATTCCCTCCCCAAAAACTTATGAGTCAAGATTTGTTCTTTTCGAATAAATTGTTCATGATCAATAAATAATTAAAACACAGCTCCAATGAATATATACTGTAAGTGACAGGTAAATGCATGTCCCCAGCCTCCATTTTCTTTTAAAGCAGTGGTCCCCAACCAGGGGCCATGTCTGAACAATCTTTTTATTATCTCTGCCTGAACAGTCTTTTATTTTCATACTCATGTTATGCTGTTGGCACAATGTTACAAGAAAGCTGCTAATAATGTAACAAACAAGTACACAATGAATTCACATATATAAGTACAATATGTTGTATTAATTCATTTTCACATGAAACCTGCCTCTCTTCATTTCAGATCACACAGAAGTCCAAAACATACCATTCACGAGTTCACTCTGCTCATAACTGCCTAGTATCGCAAGTGTGAATGGCGAGAAATGGAGAAGCGTACTAGGCGAATTGTCCATGTGTTAGTCCGGGACCGCTGAAAGACTTGGGCCTGGAGAATATTCTCCAAAAATATGCTGTAGGACAGTCGCCAGATGAGACAAATGCTTGCGATCTGGTGAATGGGAAGAAGGAGCTTGCGTATTCAGACATGTGTATGATGTGGTTAGGTCAACATAAGCCTGAAGGTGGTTGTGGCTGTGAAAAGAGTTGCTGTGCAGCTCCCTGCTTCCTCCAACATGTACTCGCTAATTGAAGCCCGGCGTCTGGATGGCGCAATAGAACCATGAAAACCTTTACAGCGGGGTGAGATAGAGACAGACAGAGAGAGAGGGTTCTGTTAAACTGTTAATTGGATGCCCTGGGTGGGGGAGCTTAGTGAATGACTAACCTGGCAACTAGCACTGCTTAAAATTGCCTTTGATAGAGTGGTGAAGGTTAGTAGATAGCCTCGGGCATCCTGGTAACCCTCACCTCGCCTGGATCACTTGATCGAAAGGGAGGGAAGATTCTATCGGAACCAAGTAAGGGGGTTGAGGTAAAGCGGAAGAAGAAACCAGGGGCCTTCTGGCTGGTTTAGAATGCTGTGGAGTCACCCCATCTTCCCCTTGTATATAACTTGTTTGGCTCGATAATCAAAGAGACTTGCTTGATGCTGAAACCTCACAAGTTCAAAGGGAACCCTCCCTGCAGGGGATTCTTCCAGAGGAAAGGAGGTTAGAAGAAAGACTGTGCGGCGCTCCCCCTAGGCTTCGACTTGAAGTGCTTGTAAAATATAATTTTGAAGCCATGGTGTTCGAGTTGGTTCAATTGATGTCAGAGTGGGAAGTCCAGGCAGCTGGTTAGTAGAGGGTTGTCATTTATAGGCTGAAAATTGGGGAAAGAACCACCTTGGTGTGTCCCGATGTGAATAGTTAGTGTAGTCTAGGTAGAATTAAAGAAAGTATGACTAAACAAGAAAAAAGGTTGGAGGTGGTTTGGTGGATGGCAATGCAATGCTGCTGAGTTGCTAATGGGTAGGAATCTGAATAACCTGGCAATTAGCGCTGCTTAGTTGCTGGAGACGACGAGGTTCTGGGTAGTCTTGAAACCAGGACTGCTACTATTGGCACTATATAGCTTACTTTGATGTGGACTTGGCATGTGAGAATGTAGCTTTTGAAGATTCGGATGACCATCTGTCCGTAATTGAATTATTTATTTGGTAAGCCTTTCAAGCCACCATAGTAACAATCTGGGTCTGAATCCCCTTCTGTTATAACATCCTGGGAGACGTGTACCTATACATGTGTCCTGGATTCCTGCCCATACCTGGTATTTGACACCACAAGCTGGGAAAGGAATCAAGGGGGGGAAACAACCTGTTGGGGCTGTTGGATAGAGCTGACTGAAATAATAATTTATACTGATGTTGATGGTTGTCGATGTTTTACAGTTATGAGATTATATTACATTTTAAACATAAGGTATCCATAAGAACCCTTGTTGAAATAATGGAAAAGGGGTCAATTTCTTGGATGCATTGTGCGCCTCGTCACGTGACCTCCCAACTTGTACCGACTTGTTCTCAGGTTTTCCTACGCCCCACAATTGTTGAAATGGATGTGGTACCGGTATATGAAAAGGGATGTAGCATAGAATCCTTGCAGTGTGTCGCCGACTCTGTGTATTGCACTTGCTCTGCAATCAACAATTGACTGTATTTAACAGAATCAACTCCTAATCATCCGTCGGCCCTCCTTGGCCATTCTCTTTTGCTTAGGAATATAGATGATTGATTGGTTACCCGGACATACTTTACAGTGAATGTATGACTTATTGTTGCCTTGCCAGAAACCAGTAAGCTAGTAAGTGGTACGTCGCCGCTCTGATCCAATAAGAAAGGGAGACACAAACGCCTGTACTGTAGTTTTGGTAGACAAGATTCTCAACTATGAAGAAAGGCTGGAATATAAGTAAAATAACATTAATACATTATTAGCTGGGGTGAAACGAAATTAGAAATGGAAAGTTTGGCTCTTTGAAGGTTCCGCTCTTTATGCTTGGCTCTCCCTAAAGGGGCCGACTCCCACGTCTCTTTGAGTACTGGCTACACCTGTATAACACAGTCAATGGCACACTCTTAACAGAAGAGGAAACGGCGAATGCACGTGATGAGCTTCGCTTACACATGGAAAATAATAGTGCCAATTTGACTGCAAGCCCTGTAATATCTCCTGTTTAAATTAAGCACGATGGGACACGAAAGAGCAGCTGGACCGAGCTTGAAAACGCTCCCGCTCCAATCTCACAAAAGAAAATAGCACTGAAGAAGTAGACCGAGGAAGAGGAGAAGATAAACATCCAGAAGCTTATATTGTTGGTGTCCAACCATCAAGAGTTGTTCAGTAAAGCCCACAAAGATTATGAAACAGCCTGCATGTTACTGTTGTCCGCAAATAATGGAAAGTTTTGTTCTACTTGGTGCTTTGTTCTTTGATTCATGTACATTCATGAGAACAATTCATTTGAACGATACATTATTTGAATGATATGAACACTTGTCTTATTCATAAATGGACAAAGACCCAAATATAGAGTGAAAAAACACTAATCTGAGTAAACAAACGTGCTTGTCTGTGTTTTCTGATTATTACCAGTCCAATCCTCATGCAGCAGAAAGGATTAACTCTGAGAGAAGAGAACTAAGGAGTCAGTGTCACACCCAGCACCTGCGCCGACACCCCTCATGATCCATCTGCACCTATCCAATCCCGAGAACCATCACCTGAGTACTAATCACCCGCACCTGTGTCGTTCAATCACACCACCACTTTATATACTCACCCAGTTCACTCCATCCTTGTCCCGGATCAAGGTTACTAGAGACTCACCACTCCTGAACCTTCACTTGTATCGTCTGTCTGAACCTGCCTGTCCATTCTTGGAAGAAAGAGAGAGAGAGCATCATAAGGGAAGTGATCGAACAGTTGACTGAACTCTTATGTCTGAACTTACCCGTGCTTACGGAGTAGTCTGTCTGCCTGTCTTCGGAATACCATTGAACTGTGTATTCTAACCACCTGTAAATAAACTTCACTTACCTGCATCTCCCTCGTCGTTTCCCTTTGTGTGAGCATAACAGTCAGATTCGTCGTTTCACAGATGACACATTATTACGAATGAGCGCTGACCGATGGCAAGAAGCGTCAACACATTTCTAATTTATTCTTTTTCCAACTTTAGCATTACTTACATACTTTACAGCTCTCATCGTTTGATGTTGCCGTCACTTAAAGCACTGGTGACCCACAGGATGTCCAGTATTTTGAAAGGTAGCAGGAGCAGGTGGGTGTTGTTATCCAGGTGCATGGCAGATTCAGGGTAAATGATTCTATGGGTCGTCCTTGAACCCACGTCTTTCTAAAAGCCTTTGACTGGTGCCTTATTCATTCTGGTTAAAGCAAAACTAAAACATTGTACACTATAAAAAATACTGGGAGTAACCATTCTGTGTTCATCAAAAGAAAAAATTATACAAGCAATTATTACTTGAAACTAAGATTTAATGCTATTAGTTCAGTTTCTGTGGAAAAAACATATATCAGAACAAATTACCTCACATTGTATCACCCCCTACTTCATTTATATTACATACAAGGCATTCTGTGCCTTTACCCCCGGTTTGAGTGGGCGTGTTCGTTGATTGCGTTTATCATCTGCAGGTCCGGATGTCTGCTTGCTTATGACTTGATCTATCTCCACTTCCCATCCTGATGCGATGTTATGTCTATGTAAATGTGTTGAATGTGCTTGTTGCTATAGATTTTTTGTCCCCCTGATCTCACACTGCTTGAACTGAAGTACAGTTTGAGAGAAGTATTTTTACAGCCACCTTTCCTGTTGTATATTTCCTTTTTTCATTTGCTAGCTTTCGATGACCTGTCTGTCCCCCTATAATGCGATGTCTATATCTTGGTCAGAGGGGTCCAATTTCGCTGCATGTAACAGTGTAATGACCAGTAAAGGCCATATTCAATTCAATTAAAGTTTACTGGACCCCAGTCATGTAAAAGTGCGAAAATGTATTATTTATTCCCACACAAACATATATCTAAACAAACGTTTTAGTATAAAATTGTATGATTGTGTGAATTGAAAGCCCCAAAATGCAGTGGTTCGAGAAGACCCGCCAACCCTGTCAAAGTAACAGTAACATCACACATGGTTTAAATTCTAAATGTGAAGAAATAATGTTAACAATAATAAATAACTAATATATAAATAATAACAATAAAGAAAGTATGTTTCTTAGCTAAAGTAAATATTTTTAAAGTGTTTTAACATAAAATGTCTTGTTTGGGTGAATTAAAATCCCCAAAAGACAATGGGTCCACCAGACCTGCAAATAGTGCCTGAGTAAAAATAATGTCAACACCACATAAGATTTATAGATAAATATTTGCACAATCATAACCTTTATACAATTCAGGAACAAGATTTTTTTTTTGCTTTGTAAGTGGGCAAAACCAGTTAAAAACCAATGCTGTAACAAGTCATGTTAACTGAAAAAAAACGTGTGAAAACTTTTTATGAAAGTACTAAATGTTCAAAGCCCCTTGAAACTTTGTGCACAACAAACAATCAAAAACCACATTGTTTTTTCATTGTTCTTTAGTATTACTCAACGAGGCACACCACGTAAATTACCACACCTTGTATATAAAAGAAATTCTAAAGAATACTCAAAAAGAGCACTACTTTACCCTAACAAAACAAAAGCACACAAAAGAAGTTCATCTTTAAAAATGAAGGGTCTGTCATCAGTTTCTCTCCCTTGACATCTTAAAACCTGTTTATGGTTCAACGATTGTTGAACACGAAAGATGACATTTTTGCTGGAAGGCGTAAAAGACCTTGTCATCCAAACCATTTTTTCAACTGTTTGAAGTATGAATATGTGTAAAATTTCATTGCAGAACCTTTTATAATCAATGATGAGTATAACAATGATTTTACAGTGGTAATGTGACATACCTGCCACCATGTAAAGTTGTCATCAGAGATGTTGCTATTATTGCGAGACATCAGTAGGAGAATGTCTCCTCTGAAGTGCTCCAAAAACCACTCATCTCTACTGGAACCCAGATTGCGATCTATGCAGGCACAGAGATCTATGTGAAAGATCCGTTCTATCATGGTATTGCTCATCATGTTCTTCCAAATGAAGTCATATAGCACTCTATTTATAATCAAGGTACAGATGGTGGTGCTCAACAGAACCATGAGGAAAGACTTCTTTTGTTTTCTACTTTGAGCCATTGTGAATGAGGGAGATCCTCTATCTGAAACAAACAACGCTTATCATTACTCATAGTGCGTTGTCCTGATTTATCAATTCAGGCGCCTGTAGATCTTTCACAATACACTTGCATCAGAAGAGATGAACTTTGAGCTCAGTTGAAAGGAAGGAGATTACATAGTGTCACTGTTTTACATTCTATTGAAAAAATTAAGCCAAATTCAAATAAACTTGCGTTTTGCACCCCAGCTCTGGAACTCTCTGCCTCTGGTCTGAAACTGACCTTGGAGTTTTTAAAGCAGGTATAATTACCTACCTCTTTAAAGCAGCGTTTGGAATTTAAAGCAGTGTTTGTTAGTGAATGATTGCATTGTCTTGTATGTTTAGACATGTAGTGTGAGTTTTTTTGTGAGTGCCTTCTGTTGTTCATTATCTGCGATTTATTTTACAATGTCCAGCACCCTGGGCAAACTTTGTGTTTTGTTTTGTGGCGCTTTTACAAATAAATTTTGATTGATTGAATTTTGAAACCATTCTAATTTCCAGTGACTGAAATTCCTCTCATTAGAAAGCAAGCAGCTAACATTTCTGATTTCCAAAGAAACCAGCTGCTTATACATTAAGTAAAACCGGTTCTGCTGCTTCTTGCACTGCAACTGTTACAGTAAATAAGACCATATGGTATTATATTGATTATATTTAACTTTTTAACAAGGCTTATTGGATTCCATTGATTGACATGTATTACAACGCTAATCATTGCAGGTAAACAGATTAAAATCAAATGATAAAACACCAATATCTTAAAATAAATGATAAATTAAGAACAGTTTACGTATGTGTTATGACTTCAAATAAAACTGCAAGGCGTTGAACTTATTGGTGTGTTAATGTCAGAGCTGATTGTAGAAGAGGTTTTACAACGTCAGTCGACATGTTCAAGCTAAGCAATAATGTTCTCCAAAAAATCTTGTATCTTTCTATCAAAAATACCCCATCACCACAGATTTTTTTTAAAGAGATAATGATTTAAGAATATCGGGTTATTTTAACTGTGCAATATGGTTTAAAGATTTCATTTTATGAGAAGCAACGTTTTTATCTATACTTTTTACATTTCATTTTATTCCTTCTTTTTTAATCTCACAAAATGTTGTCAAGCCTTTGAACACTCTCACAAGCCTTTCTTTCATGAAATCCTCTTAACTATAAATATATCTGCTTTTCTTACGTGTGAGCTATTTAAACTCCAACCGCCCTTTTTGTACCTCTGTTCTGACGTTTTTTGAACCACATGTACTCTCTGTTGTTAACAACATATCAATTCTAATCACCTTGTAAACATTTTTTTAATACCTTCCCATCAAGCTACCCAGCAATAATTGATCTCAACTTTGGGTCGGGCATGTATAAAAATGTGATGTCTTCTGAAACCTTAAAGCTGCTGCAGAGGTATAATTGAACAGGTCCAACCTGTTACACAAGATGAGGTGTTTGAACATGGACCGATCTTTGCTTCCAGATGACGGCAGCGTCAAAGTGCAGAGAAATAAAGTAGTATTACTAAGCACTGCATTGAATTTCATCGAAATTTCAAGCCAATCTGTCATAAAATTGCAGGAAGTTATCTGTGGAAAACTTCATTTTCTTTGCTGTTAGGTAAGTTAAATTTAACTAAATTAATACATTACTTAGTTATTTAACTGTTCAATGTAACATTTGTTTTACCCTTTGTTTATATCGAGTAAAATCGACAAAAATATTAGTATATATTTACTCTGATCATGCTTTTCATCTTCAATTAACTTAATTTGTCTAAACAATTGCACGTTTAGATTTTCCCTGTGACTATTGGAATAAGTGGGTAGATAATCTGAAATAACTTTTTATTCCATACAATGAAATCAAGTGAAATTATCCACCGGTACACTTAATAGTTATGAAACTTCTTTCCTTCAAAATGTTAAAGAATAAAACTAAATAAATACTTTCTAAATATTTTAAATATTTATTTTTTATTTTTTTACACAAAAACAGTGTTTACTTGGTGTAGGATGCTGTTATGTAGTTTTTTCATTCACTGTACAATTTTAAATTAGTATTTGCATTTTAGAATATTATTTTATTGATAACTGATTGTAGAAAACAGATAAATGTTTGTATGAATTAAAAACAATATACATTTAAATATCTTAAATTAAAAAATACTACAAAATAAACCAAAACAATCTTTACAGGCAAAAGTTTATAAAATTGCATAATAATAAATGCTGCTTTCTTATTGGAGTCACGTGACACCTACATGAGACCAGTCGCACACTAGTTCAGATCTGCTAAAGTAGTCCTCTACATTTTTTTGACATAGAGATTTTGCCACTTTCTTCACCTACAAAAAATGACAACGAAGCAGAGGCAGCAAGGATGTATGCTGATATAATAAGTTTTATTATGTTATTTCATATGTATCAGAAAGCAATAAAAATGTTTTAATAGTTGTGAAAATAATCCATAAATGTACTATAGTCTGGAAAAGAAGCAATGATCTCAGAAGAATAACATATATAAAGTATTTTATTGATCATTTTAATAGCTTTCCTGTCAGTTTTTTGCACCCTGTTTATCAGACCAGACATTTAACAGATCTAACAGAGATTGAAGTAATAATGGGGTGGATATGAATGCGGTCATGTCTGGCTGAAAAATCAACAGATAAACACGTACCAGCACGGCTACATCAAATGACTCAGACGAGGAAATGAAATCATACACCTTTTATTCTGTAGCAGAATGCTGTTTTAATACTAACGTATGGAAGACAACCTATTCACATGTTTTCAGTTCTTTTTTTATCAAATCTTTACTCATCTGACGTATCCTCATTGCCGAAGTTGTTCTGTTAATTCCTTATATCCCTTTATTTACCTAAATTATCTCTGGGAGAGGGTATCACAGTGGAGCAGTGGGTAGCACGATCATCTCACTCTGGTGTCCCCCACAAGACATGTGGTACAGGTGAATTCGGTAAGCTGAAATTGTCCATAGCATGTGAGTGTTTGGCTGTTTCCCAGTGATGGGTTGCAGCTGGAAAACATATGCTGGTTAAGTTGGCAGTTCATTCTGCTCTGGCACCCCAAGATAAAGCCGAAAGGAAAATGGATGGATGGATTTGTTGGAGATTCAGATGAAATGTCAAGACCAATAACACATTTGGAATTACAAATCACAATCAAATGAATGAATAAAGGAAAGTCACCCGGAATGGATGACATCCCAACTGTATGTAATTCAACCTTTTGGTCACAATTGGGGCAGCTCATGTTAGATATGATACACTGCGCTATAGAACAATCCTCCTTCCATCAGAGTCTACATAAAGCCGTCATATGTCTCTTAAGAGAAAGATCCTACTCTTTCTCAAACTATCAGTCTCTTTCATCAATGGGTGCAGACCTTAAAATAGATGGCAATTCCGTAAAAGGAGTTACAGCATTCTTGCGGTGATGGTCACTGAAGGCCGACAGAGGGGCTTAGCAGAATTTCCTATTGGTCCTCCTCTTGGGCATTCATTCAACTCCATCTATAGTCCTCCTTAGGTCCTTAAAGCAGATTTCTTCTCTGTAGCTCACCGAGTGCCTGAGTTCAAACAGACTTGCTCTACTCAGTCTCGGTGACCCTATTATTCTCCCTTTAATGAGCTAAAGGAGGTGCCGATGAGGAGGTGCCGATTCCTGTGTTCTTATCGATTATTACATAACCTTATATTAAGTTAACACTTCCACCAACTGATAGAGGAAAGGTTGGCTCCAAAGCAAAACAAGAAGAATGTATTCACATCCAGCATTTACACCTCTCTAAGAAGGAGGGGTTTTCTCCACAACTGGCCCTTTATAGATAGTTAGATAGTGAATTATCTCCTTTGTGTGTTTTGACATAGGAACTGTCATTTTGTATTCCAATTAATATTTTTTTTCTCAAAATGTTTATAACTGACTATCAATTTCATCTAATATTTTATAGGATCATTGCACAAGCAAAAGATGCCATGCTTTCACAGACTGGCAATGCGCTATATCACATTGCTTCTTAGCCTCATGATTCTTCTGCTATTAACCAAAAACTCACCGGTGAAGATAATGGTGGAGCCCTTTGATGAGACGATCTTCCAGCCCTCATGCTCCTGTAAAACCTGCATCATGGGATTCTTGGACGATGACTGGTTTATTTATCGATACAATCCCAACATTCCAGCTCTACTCAACAGAAAGAACAGCAAACTTCATATAAAAACCTACAAATGGTGGAGGGTAAGATATTGTATAAATATTTTCTTTTTAGAAAAAGTTTGATACCGTGAAATTGATTTGAAAAAAGGTTACCGTTCAGTATGTTAATTGGCTCAACTAAGAAAATGTGTTTAAATCAATCATAGTTCATTTAGTTGGTGGCCCTTTACCTGCCTGTAAAGGCCTGGAAAAAATGTCTATTGCTCAGAGAATTTGCATACATAATTTCATCCCAATATAAGCTGTGAATGAATTGGATGCCCATTATACACTTTAAATACCTACCGAAAGTGTGATGTAAAGTCTAGAGTTAAAAATTATATGGCATCCAGTAAGGTAATTTGCCACCCCAGAGTATGTGGTGATGCTGATTATCCCAAACATGTGTAAGATAATATTCTTAAAATAAGTTCTGTGAGTAGAGAGGAAATAAAATAGCATCCTTTCTAGGGTAACACATAATCTAAAAGTAATGGTTCGTCAGCCTTCAATAGCGCTTCTTTAGCAATTGCTTTCAAAGCAGCTTCACAAAGTCCTCGTGAGGATCAGGTAGAATAAATAGGAGTTCCCTCTGGGAGAAGAATCTCGCTGACTGAGGCAGGTGCTAATCACCTCCCCAGCATAAAAAAACATACAAACTTAAGAACTATTAGTTCGCACAGCACCTGAAAAAAAACCAAAAACAAACAAAGACAAACCAGAAACTAATAAGTGAAGAAACAACAGTAAGAAAACTGTAACACAGACAACAAACAGGTGATCAGCATTAGCTGCAGGATGTGAGATAAATGATGAGGATAGGTTAAAGAGGAACATAGGCCAGTTTGTAATTCAAGAATAACTTAGCTGAGGCCTGAACCAAGTGTGGCCCAACTGCAGCCCTTTTCTGGAATCATGGCCTACCCTGATAGCAAATTTCATGCACCCTCTATGTGGCCAAAGTTCATGTTCACTTGGCCAAAGGTGACCACATCTCTATAGCCAGAACTAAACCAAAGCAGCACTAACACTCAACCAATAATGGGCCAGGTAATTAAGCAACGGATAAACATATTTTAGATAAATTTGAGCAGCCTTACAATGTAAATTACATCAACTACATCACAAATATTTTTCTGAACTTGTGTTACTTAAAATCGATCGATAGAAAAGTAATCTTGAAGCCTCTAAATTTGATTATAAACTGTTATAAGGAACAGTAAAGCTGTAATCGAGCATGAAAAGACAAACCAAAGCCAAAGACGGTTTAGCCTGACCTAAAACAGATTTTATTAACTGTCTTATTTATCTTATTCAAATTAATGCATGTAAACACCGCTTGTCAAGAAATAGCCATTTTTACATATTGTGATTAAATGTATTAATGACTAACAAAGGCAACACACATAAACAAGTTAAAAAAAGTAATTTAGCCTCCAACATCTCAGTTCTAAATAAATGAAAGTAATAGAGATGACAACTCATACTTGCAGTATGTCTTACACAAGTCAACAAGATATAAAAAATGCTTTTTAAAATGTTGCATTAAAAGAAATTCTAAACCAGGGTTGCCCAAGCCTGGTCCTGGAGGGCCACAGCCCTGCACATTTTAGTTGTGACATTGCTGTAGTATGCATACTACTCTAGCTTCAGCCACTCAGGGGAGCCTAACTAGTGCCACATGTGTGTTTCATGATGGTTGAACCAAAAATGGGCAGCGCTCTGGCCCTCCAGGACCAGGTTTGGACGACCCCGTTCTAAATGATAGTGGGTATTTGGTGATAACAAAATTGGCAAAGCCAACTTAACATAAATAAAAATGAGATACTTCCACTTTTATCAAAGATGTAAACCCTTTTATGAGGTCAACAGAGAAAATTGCTTCAGTCATTTGTGAATGATGTGAAACTTATCAGGTGACTGGCCAAAGTCTGTTCAGCCATGCCACACTTCAACCATAGGGGCAGCTACAAGTCCATTTATGTATCTTACGTGTTTGTGGTATTTTGACCAAGCTAATAAAATCAAGTAGGCCAGACCTTGGCTTTGTATGGAATAACATTGTATGTCTTCTTTTTAATTAAGGTTTTAAAAATGGCTTTTCTTTACTTTTTCTTTCACAGCGTCTGCAACCAACAAGACACAGAGTCAATTACACAGAGGTGGTGGACCAGCTCTTTACTCTCTTCCCAGATGAAAATCCCTATTTAGATGCTGGACCCGATCGCTGTCGAACCTGCGCTGTGGTGGGAAACTCTGCCAACCTGCTGAGCTCAAACTACGGGCAGCTCATTGACTTCCATGATATAGTCATAAGGTGTTTGAGCTAATGATTTTAAAAGAACTAATCTAATCTTATTATCTGAAATTGTAACAGTTGTCTTTTCCATGCAGGATTAATAAAGGTCCAACTAAAGGTTTTGAGAAGGATGTGGGGACTAAGACCACTCACAGGATTTTATATCCCGAAAGTGCAGTGGATTTAGAGAACTCAACCCATCTTGTGCTGTTTCCTTTTAAGATTTATGACATGCAGTGGCTCATCAGTACTTTTACAACAAGACACATAACACAGTGAGAATTGTTCAATTAAATAAAAAAATCTGTACATTCCACAAGTTTTATGCAACAACTTTTTATTTTGTTCCTTAGCACGTATGTAAGAGTAAAGTCTACAATCAATGCTGATGAAAACAAGGTGAGGAGCACCATTTGACATGCTGTTAAAATCAGATATTCAAAGTTTTTTTTAAACTTAGGTAATGATCCTCCATCCTGAGTTCATCAAATACGCATATGACAAATGGATGCAGAAACATGGCAGATATCCATCCACTGGCTTCATTACAGTTCTGTTTGCGTTGCATATTTGTGATAAGGTAAAGTCGCTCACTTTACACCATGCATGATCTTTAAGACATTATTCTGATGTCCACATAGATTGTTAGAGTGGAAAAAGGTGTAGGATATAGAACATGTGGTCCAGAAAGAAGGATGGCTAGTTTCTGGGCGTGCAACATCATGACATGGTCCCTAATTCTTTATTCCTGATGGTGTCACAATCTGACAAAATTCCTCCACGAGGTGTTCCTTTCAAGTAAATACCATTGATATAGGAGATGCTCCTAACTCTTTGCATCTCACCCTGAAATCACCTTAATTGCTTCTCATCTGGCCTTTGTTATTAAATAAAAAAATAGCCCGTGCTGGTTTCATCTTTAATCGCTGGTGAACAAGCTTGCTGTTAGCCTGCATGGTAGGACCTTTACTGTGGCATTTCTCAGGGTGTCCTCATAGTCTGTAAGTAAAATAATGTTTAAGTGACACGTTACTGTGGGTAGTGTGGGTTTCTGGCTCCTCTGCATCACAGGAAGTAATCAAAACCATTAATACTTTCAACTCACAATACACCATGAAAGTAATGGTGTATTCAAAGTCGTTCCATCAGATTATTCATGCCAATAGATCGATAGTCTTTTGTTTTTGTTTTATTTCACAACCTCTTTAAACATTTTATCATATTAGTGACACCTGAAAAATTGTCTCCCTCACCAGGTGAATGTCTTTGGGTTTGGAGCCAGCAGCACTGGAACCTGGCATCACTACTTTGACAAAACACGCACTAACTTTAAAAGCGGCCCTCACGGAGGAGACTTTGAGAATATAACTCTGCACAAACTTCATGAGAGAAAAAAAATCACTATGTATAAAGGGTTTTGACTTTCTTCAACTGAAGGATGCTGATGAATTTAAAAGAGGTGCAAAAGTGTTATGTAGCATTACCATGCAAATTGCAGACTGTTGCGATAGTGTACACATATTTATCTTATACTAAATGTAATATAACCATTTTATTACAAATGTTCTATCTAAGGCAGAGCTGCACATATTTAAAGAGATACATGCTGATTTAAAGAGACTGCACTGCATTGGTCTCGAATCTGCATGGAGAGGCTAATAGTGGATAAAACTAAAAAGTAAATTTGTTGTCATATATTTATAAAGGGGCTGTGACTTTTTCAATTTGAGGTTATGTGGTGGTAAACTGGTTTACATTTCACCAGTTTCTGCTAAATTCTACCTTAAGCTAGTGTTTAAAACTACTGTATAAATGTTGTTTTGAATAGTAATAAGGTACTATTATTCATTAAATAAAACATTTATTTATTTATTAATTAATTACAATTTATTTATTTTTACATTTGTTTCTGATTCTTGTTTAAATATGAAAATACACAAATTATTTTACACAGGGCAGACTATGCTGTATGGTTCTCAACTAACAGTCTTAATTGCAGTTTTACAAAGGGATAAAGTATGTCAAATGTATGTTATAAATTGGGAGGTGAGCAATTTTATCTAGTGTGCACCAAATGAATTGATCGCTAAGGAGGAAAAATTTTAGAATCAACTTTAGATTCGCTGGGGCATAACACGAGATACTGCACTGCAAACATTAATAAGGTTAATCAATCAATTAAAATAAGTTTGGGAGGAGCTTGCCTTTCTATTAGTTTCTCGATCAGCTTCCATTATAGCTGGTCGCGAATAAAATATTTTAGCACAAACCAACAGGCTAGTTAGAACATTTGAGCAAGCCTTTCATCCATGTGAGTTGCTACACCCTTTTTACAGGGGCATATGTTTCACCTCAGTAAAATGTCAAGGTCTGTTTATAAGTGACTTTGATTTAATTAAAAGAATCAACATTAATGAATTCATTAATACATGATTGGATAACAATGCACATATAAACAAGGCAGTAAAAACAAACATAACTTTATTGGTTAGCACTTTATAATAACTACACACTGTGAATTATTATTATCAAATACTCAATTAATCATTTATAAATTATTGTACAGTTTGGTAATAACGGCTGTTTAATTCTGCTAGTTAAAGAGTTGTTCCAGTTTTTTTTTTACTCTGTATGCTTTTTCCCCCACAGCGTAATGTGAAGAGATGTGAATTGAATACTGCAAACTTCAGCTTACATAACCTGATAATGATTACTACATTTGTACTTGTAGTAACCTAGACCTTGTAGATTGAACAAGGATAAACATATGGATAATCATATTTTCTGATCTCAAGATCCCAATACTTTATGAGGTAACCAGCTACAGTAATTCCTTTTTACCCAAAAAAACAGCCAATATGAAATTGTAATTGAAGTTATACAAATTTCATACTAGACCTTACGTTTGTGAAGCTGTTTTGAAGCAAATAAAATTAGTTTGATTAGTTTAATTAGTAATTTTCAAATAAATTTAGTTTGAATAATTGATTGACGTTCTCCCACCCTTGGGTGTTTCCTCAAAGTAATCTGATTTATGTGAATAAGTAGGTCAATTTGAAACTATAAAATAGAATTATAAATATGACATTTACAATAACGTTTTCAATAACGAAAAATGTGTATTTATTTCTCTCAGGCTTCCCTCAACATGGTGTATATACAGATACTGGTTATAACTGAAGGGAAAAACATTTAAAGGTCTAAGATTGCAAAAGCGCAATAAAATGTGTAAAATTATGCGTTTTATTAGCCTGCCATGAAAATGTAACGACCCAGGAGCAAAGGTGAACCTGTAAACACTTGACAGGTGGAGTTTTCTCTGTTTTTTCAGAATTAGGAAATTGATTCATCTGAACAAGACTCTTCAGCCTCGAGGTATGAAACCGCTTTATTTTTCACATTGTTAGGAGTTATTTAGTTGAATAGAAGTCATATTAACAAAATGTATCAAAATAAATGTCTCTTCAATATTACTCACCTTTGGCAGGGATTTGAAAGAACATGTTGTGCAAAAACATTTATTATAGAAATACAACATTTTGGAAAGACTATTTTCATTTATTTATTTATTTTGAACAGATTTTTTCATCCTTTTAAAATGGTTTAAATTCACCAAAGTTTTTTTTCTGTAAAGTTAGTAATATTATTGGATTACATGCATAAAACATAAGGAAAACTCACATATTGTATTCAAATCATTAAACCAGTTTATCAAAATATCCATGTTTATAAGAGTTTTACATCGGATATTTTAATCAGGTGCAGAATGGGTAGCATGGGTCTTTGTACCAGGAAGTCAGACTCAGGGGAAAATATAATTTCCTGCATTTAAAAACAACATATTTCTTTATAGTAACTGCAAATACTTTATGTTTTGTTTTAATGATTTTGCAACTGCTTGAATCGACATGGTTTTACCTTGGACTTCCTGTCAACAATGTGTATCTGATCTTGGTTGGATACACCAACAATCTATTATTCTGCTTTACTCCATCTACAATGTAAATACACTTAATATCCTCTTGAAGCAAAGCATTCAGAAGAGAAAAAAATACATTTAAAACATAATAATAAATGTTCTAATAAATAGAATAAATGTGTATTTTGAACTGAAACATAACAGCATGTTCAGGAGACCCATACATTGTCTAAAAATGTTAAAATACGTGTCTTTTGAGAAAAACTAAAGCTCTGTCAACAAAACATATTTTTATAAAACTAAGCCATTCTAAGCCGAAACCCTTATTTTACTATGTACATATGATTATAACATGATGTATAATGATTTATTAATTTTACACAAAAGGTCCAACAACACCAAAACAATGTAATTTTAAAGTTTAAAAATGCTTTCACACTGTATGTCAGAACAGATAACATCATGCTCAAAACAGAACTTTTACAGACTAAAGTCGAAATGTACTGTTGTTCATATTGTGATTTGTAACACAAATATATTCCTTGAATTGTATTATTGCCAATTAGAAATTGCATTTTGCAGTACTAAGCAAAAAGCTTAAAGCAGTTATAAATCAAAGCTTATTCCATCTAGAACCGCTCTCAGAGTTAAGAATTCTCCAATCACATGATTATATGTTCCAAAAGATGAGTTTTTGGGCTGATCTTGAGGGGAAAAAGTAACAATATAGAGCTAAATAGAGATATTTTTGTTTATCATAATTCCAGAGTTTTTTCTGTTTTTCCATCTTTTTCTTTCGCAAAGGAAGTCTGTACTACAGCAATTTTATGTCTATTTATTAATTTCTATGTATTTACTACTCTAAGACGGGCCTTAATTTTTTGTATTTAATTTTTGCAATTCCCCCTTATTTGCAACTGAAATACATCTTTAGTGAGATAGCTCATCATTTTCAAATTCTAGTACCTGGTTACAGGCTTATATTAGCTTGTCTCAGTTGATTTGTATGTTACCTCGCCCATGGAACTGCGAATCGACCCAGAAAAAGCTGCCTAACGCCTGGTCAGAGCTTTTCTGGGCATGGATTTGAACGTGTGGAGTATGCGAGTGCACCCATCTGGAGAATGTGCATTGAACCTGCTGTAGGCAGCATGCAGAGTCTGTACAATCTCAGTGGTCACTAAGAAGCTCCTGGGTAAACCACAGCGCATAATCTGCATGGCTACTCCATATGAGACCACTCCAGAATTGCCTCAAACTCTGAGTTTCATTGCGAGCATGAGCATAAGTGCCTAGAGCTATGGGCAGTGTTCCTAGTAAACCACTTCAAAGTAGGTAAGCCTGCAGGGACATCACGTGTTGGTCAGGATGGCAGACTGCTCCTCTGGGGTCAGTCACTAGTTGCAATCCATGTCCCCAACAGGTTGAACTGGACTGTCTGGACTGAAATTTTGACTTAATTCCCTGGTAGTCCAGCAGACTTGGGCTTGCTTTGTTTAGTGGAGGTAGACCTGTTCGCCAGCCCAGAGTATGCTCAGTGCCAGTGGTTTTACTCTGCCCCAGGCTCTTCTCGAGATAGATGTGCTGGCCCATTGCTAGCCCAGGAAAATTCCTTATGTGTTTTCCCCGGAGAGCTAATTTGCACCCTCCTGAGAACAAGGCAGAGGTCCTAGAGGTGGCCCCTAATTGGACCAGTCGACTATGGTTCATAGAACTCTGCTCCCTCGTGACAGTCCCTCCCTGGCCAATTCCCCTGCGGTCAGACCTCCTGACACAGGGATGTGGACAGAAGCACCCACGCCCAGACCTCTGGAACCTCCATGTCTGGCACCTCAAGGCGCGGAGGACCCCCGGGTGAACCACGGAGGATGATCTGTGGTTCAAACACTGCATCTTGCCAGAGCTCCCTCTACTTAGATGTGTATTGTATTATATTATATTATTATAATCTAATTATTCAACTTCCCCATCACAAACCTGAAAGTTTACATCTCCACAATTTCTGCCTATCATCTTAAATGTGAAGGCAACATGAAAGACAAACAAGAAAGAAGGCAGAAGGCCATGACCATTTAAAATGACATCCACTTTTCCTCCACCGAGGTCAAATAACAACCTGTTCCATAAAGGACATAAAAAAATGTAAACACATCATTCAAAGTATTATATTTGTGGTATGCACATGTTTTATGTATTGCACAATGAGAGAGATGCTATAGAGGAGTGAAAGGAAAAGTGAGGGGAGATAGGAGAAAGAGATAGAGGAGACACGAGAAATAGGAGAGAAATATAGAGGAAATAGTGTTAAAAAATGACAAACATGTCAAAACAAATGAATCAATTACTTAAGAGTTTCTTTCTCTGATAGAATAGTTTTATCAACATTAAGTGTGTGTCTCTGAGTAAGTGACCTGAGCTTTTGGAATAAAGCTGTGGCTTTTTCCCGCACTGTCTACGAGCTTGCTGTTCAAAATGCAAAAGTTCTCTTTTCCTTAAAGATCAATTTCTGAGTTGTGATGTCTGTCTTTTTCAGGATAATGTATTGTCCGTGCCTCACTCCTATATGTAGAGGTTCCATATCATTAAATGGCATCCATCTGTGCTGCCATGAATGTTTGGTTGTACAACACTGGCAAGGCAGCTGTGGCTAGACCAGAATGTGTGCTCTGCTTAGGGCTAACCATCATCCTATTAGACAGACACTGTGAAAGTTGTTTGCTTCCTTTGATACCTAAAGATAGGATGATTATGTCCCCTCAAAGTTAAGATTTGAATGTAGGACAGAGCTCCCCAATTGTTCCTGCTGTTTGAAAGGTAATACTGTTCCACCTCTCTCTGAATAGGGAATGGAGACATTATCTCCCCTTGCCACAGCCTTGAGGTGGTGAGTAAGAACCCATTCTTTTGCACAAGTGATATGTACATTCACAAAGCACAACAAAAGCTTTTAATTGGTCCATTTAAAGTTACGGAGTTCAACTGGGTCTTTATCCAAACATACCCAAGGCACATTTAGGGAACAAGGCGTGATACAAGTAAGCCATAGACTTTTTGTCTTATAAACTACTTCAACACAATATTTATAGGTCATACACACCATTTAAGACGTATTTACTTTCCAACTTGTTCCTAACGTAAACACTGTTGATACCCAGCTAACAAACTAAGGTAATTATTTTAGGGTTTTTATTATTTTTATTATTATGTTATTATTTTACTTTTTGTTTAAAAGTAAATTGTACAGTACTCTATTATTTCTTTTAGAAAAACATTATGTCATCTGATGAGGAAAACTACTTTGATGCAGGCAGGAAAGAAAAGGAACAAAGATGCGGGTGCTGATGCTTTGCCGAAGTCTCTATATGACAGCAGTTTTATGTGTGATCATTGTCTGCATGCACCTGGCTTTTTACCTCCCCATGGATGAGTTGGAAGCAATATGTGCTTGTGAAGGTTGTGTCAGAGACCAAATCCACAGCACTTGGTTCAACGAACTGTATGATCTTTCTGTTCCACATCTGCTCACACAGGAAAATTACGAACTTAGAGAGGATGTATACAAGTACTGGAAGGTAAAGCACTTGCTATTTCTTTTAATTATTTAAAACATTCAACTTTTCTCTTTAAAGAAGGGAAAGGCTAATCTCACAACTCACACTCAAACGTGCTGCAATTGCCACCCCAGCTCAAAATAATACGCTGAAATTGTCATACCACAAAAAAAGAGAAAACACATGTAGCTTTCAATTAACTTTACTTAAGCTGGCCTCACTTGGCCTCAAAAATGAACAGTTCAGCACACATTTCAGTGCTTTTAGAGCTGGAGGGGGCAATTTTAGATAAATGTGGGGTGTGTACCATTAACAAAGGTATTGATTGGAAAAACAATAGTCAGATTATATATTTTTGTGTTTGTGGTTTTCAAATAGGATTTAAATTTTGGGGGTCAGATGTTACTATGTATCATTGCAATAAAAATGTCAGGCTTTTCAAAAATGTTAAATGCTATAAATGACCGTTATTGCTGAGTACCTATGAGGCTCCACCAAAGGCTTCAGGGACGTTTTCCTAAAATTTTATTTGGGGGGGCCTTCTGTAAAACTATTATTACACATTGTTGTTATTGGCTGATTGATTTGCACATTAATTCTTATATACCATTTTTATTTTTGTTTTGTTGCATAATAAAATGGAACAAAAAATGTCAGCAATTATTTCCTGCAAAGTCAACAGAAATTATCGACAAATATGGCTGGAAATATTAAGAGTTTCAATTGTTGAAAAAAACAAGCTAAGCAATTTGAATTAAGTAACATGAGAATGCACCAGTTACATAAAAACCCAATCCAGATAATAACATGGATCAAAAAGGAACGGTTAAGACAGATTCGTTTTTGTACAAAATTAAAATCTGGCACTCTAGACAGGATAGTAACAGGCTCCAAAAATATTAGTTTGTAATAAGCAAAGTGTAACCTACAACAATAATTCTTGATTTAACTTTAGCAGTAAAGCAATATTATAGTAAAACTAAAAAGTCAGGAGTGCCCAACTTTTACTCATCATATTTCATACTCATATATTTCCGATTACTTTTTCAACATGGCATTGTAGGGCCTTCAGAAAAACAAGGTGGAAGGGACCTACAGATCAGTGGTGGAGAGGATGTTTTCGCTGTTCCCAGAAAAAACACAATATTCAGACGCAAGTCCAAACCGCTGCAGAACTTGTGCTGTAGTGGGAAATTCTGGGAACCTAAAAGGAACCCGATATGGGCGCCACATAGACCAACATGACTTCGTGATCAGGTAAAAAAAATTAACATGTAATTTGAAATCTGAGAAATTGTAGCTAGTTGATTAGTTTTTATCAGTCTCTGGATTTTTTTTTCCAATTCCAACTCTTGTGTCTAAAGCCTTAAAAGTGCATTATGTTTTAGAAACCCTATATGTTCATAGACATTCTTGACGTGTTTTCTTCATCCTTTTACAAGCTAGAATAAATATGGGCCCAACTAAAGGCTATGAGAAGGACGTGGGTTCTAAGACCACTCATCGGTTTATTTATCCAGAGAGTGCTATGGATTTGGAAAACTCCACCCATTTGGTGCTTTCCCCTTTTAAGGTTTTGGACATGGAGTGGCTAATAAGTGTCTTCACCAATAAGAACATTACCCGGTAAGATTCTGGACTTCTTGAACATTTATGCTATAATAACTTGTAATTTTGGGTTATTGACTAAGCAACACTTATTGTCCTGGAATCCAATCCAGACAAATTCAAGCAAAAAACATTAAAACATTATCACAATCACTTTTATTTTGAATGAAATATACCAACTTCCTGCACTAACAGCACAAGCATGTCCAGTAATTATGACCAGCAAAAATGTTGGCTAGAGTTTAACTTTCATGAAAAGAAAAGCAATTTTCTCAAGCTACATACAATGGGGGGAGGCCACTGGAGAAAGAACTGCTATTATGGCTGTATATTATTTCAAACTGAAAGTGCTTTGTGTATCAAAATATTGCCTTTAATTATATTTTGAGTTGCAGAACATTTTAGGCCGCGAGCTCACACATCTGTCTGTGCAGTACCCAACATCATTAATTAATGCTTAGAAATCAAACTCTAAAAAAAAATTTTTTTTTAAAAACTCCATCCCTCAAGATAACGGCTCTCAGATTAAAGTTGCATGAAAGGAAGCATAGCTATGCAAGTGATTAAAAATAATTATTATTATGCCTTCAATTTATATGATGCTTTTCCAGATGCTCAAAGATGCTTTAAAATTTAAAATTTTCTTTTGAATTTATTCTCTGTGGAGTAAAGAACTGGAATCCTAATTTTACTCAGGACCCTGCAGTACTCTCACATAACAAGCCTCAAGCTTTCCTGATGAGCTCGAGTCAAACATAGACTCTTTATTCAATCACAAGCAGTTTGATGTGTTATTGATTAAACTCTATTGGCAGTTAATTCTGACAATGAAATTTCTCTAAACGTGTTCAAAACCTAGCAAGATAGGTTTTATTCAGCAGCTCCGGTTGCATCACGTAGAGAAAGTTTATTACCAATGAGTCAATAAATGCATAATTTGAGAATAAATTACAAATCCGGTCAAATTAAATGCAATTAATGAGAAAGCAAAAGCTTTTTTGAACATAAATGTATATCAACCTGTTGTTGGAGACTTCCAACACCAAATAAGGACATTTTCTAAATAACAATAGGGGCGCTTTAATGATGGACTAAGCCAGTAAAACTTGACTCTATTAGGGCCTTGTGTCACCTCCTGTGCTCTCGAAGCTGGGTGCACAGTAACATTCTTTGTGACCTTCAAGTTCTTATCTATAAATCTAAATATAATTTATTCAAATCTGTTTTTATTACATATTTATAATCACTTGTCTCTGTTTCGCTACTCAAATGTCCTTGTTATTCACTGGTGATGAACAAAGTCAAATAGTGATGAATAATGATGTGCAATGCAGATGGCAGTTTTTTATATCATTAGACTCAAATTTACCTTAGTCTTTTGACTCAACAATATAAATAAGAGCAGATTTAAGCATTATTTTAATCCCCAAGTACGATAACAGCACGTTTGAGTGTGGATATTTGCCTCTTTCATATGAAAGTTCAATATGGATATTAGAATTGTATTCTGACGTTAAAAGGTCATACAGAGCAGAAAAAATTTTTTGGTTGACAGCTTTTTTAAAGCACAAGCCCATTTACAACCCAACATTTCTAAAGCATGGTCACAGTGCTTACGCAAGTACTGGAATTACCACTCTGTCACAGAGTAAGCTTGTCAGATAAAAGAATGCTGAACTTCAGGGCTGAGGTTGAAATGATGAGTCATGATAAACTTTAATCTCAAATTAGAATGAGCGTAAAAGTATAATTGTTCATAATAACTTCAATGACTGAAGTGCACTGCTAGAGGGAAAAAGATAGCTTATGTTAATCTCTGCTGAATGATATGTGCATTCCAAAAGTGCTGTGCATATGAACATGAACTAGACAATTGTGCATGTAAACACTAATGTAAAAGAATGTGATTATTGAAAATCCGTGGGTGGATTGTTGTCATTTGGGTGGGATGCATCTACAAAGCAACAAGCCAAATTTCAGTTTAACACCAGAATAAGTGTGAAATATATATATATATATATATATATATATATATATATATATATATATATATATATATATATATATATATATATATATATATATATATATATATATATATATATATATATATTACCTGAACATTTACAAAACATTTCAATTTAAATGGAGTTTCCCTGATTTGCTTGACAGAAAAATATTCTCTGCAGATTTGCTGAGAAAGAAAGATCCTCTTGAGTGTGAAATGTATAACCAATCCAATGTTTCTCAAGTCAATCTGGTCATGGAGTTCATGAAAACAATCTGTCTGAAACTGACTAGACTCAGACAAAAGATCTTTATTTCAAAAGTTAGCATTTTTAGGTTTGTTTTTAGGGTTGCGTTTTTATGGTCCCGGCAAACCATTAGCAACATGATAATTGTCTGTTTACAACTGTGATATCAATATCTCATATTAAGTGTTGCAATCTGCACTGTTGGTTTGATTGTTTCTGCTGTCATTAATGATGATTGATTTTGGATGTAACATATGTGCCACTAAAAATAACAATGGCTTTAGATATGCTTAAGAACTGTGACACATATTTGAGATACCATATGTTGGCTCGTATATATAGCTTTAGGGCTTGACATTTGCAAGTTAATGACACATCTAAACAATCATATCCAATTTGGTATTTAAGGTTTGGGTTTTGGTCTTGGTTGATATGTAAAGTTTCAGTATGTAAGTTTGTGGCAGAAACTGGTAGAATAACCAAATAAATACTTGGGGGGGCATGAATCACTTCCACACAGAGACTTCAGCTTGGCAGTTGTTGGAAATCTAAATTATGTGTATATGTCAATTTATGATTCATGTTGCCATGCTGTGCTAATAGAGTCTCAACAGAATGAATTCCTTAAGTTCACAACAAAAAGTAGCACTTAAATAATTTTTTACACTAGATATGGGATAATCCACTTGTTTTGACAGAATTGCTTTAAGCAAGTGTTACTAGGACCCTCTTGCATTTGTGTGCTAACACACTATCAACATATATACATAGTAGTAGAAACATTTGAGCAATACTTAGCCAAAGTTTTCTGTTTTTTCTAACTATACAATTGTTCTCTCCACTTTCAGATGTATTCTTTCACAGCCTTTCATAAGTATCCTGTATTTTGTCTACATGCTTTACATTTCATTGTTCATTGAGGTTTACTTACCTTTATTGTTAAATTTGCATTTTATGTTTTTTTATATGTGCAAGTTAAAAGTTAACTTGGTGTATGTTAAGTTCATGTTTGGACTTTATTGTTCAATACATTAATATTCATGGTTGAGTTTTAGTGTTTTATATACTTATAAAGATGTCTTTCTTTATACTTATAGAAAATCACTTTCATGTACTGCATATTTTTTATTTGTAGCATATAAGGTTAAATAACTTTATAATACTAACTACTTTACTTTTACTACTCATACTCTGTACTTTTAGAAGGGCTACTTTTTACTCAAACTCTGAGTAGTATTTAAAACAGCTACTTTTATTCTACTTTCCTTACTTTTTTGGCAAGTAATGATACTTTTACTTGAGTGTGATTTTTCAGTACTCTTCTCCCTATTGGTCAATACTGTGTAGATACTTCTTAAAGCGTATTCACAAAGTTCCAACACACCCTTTATAAATATTGTTGTTCCTTGTTTGTTGGATAAACTACATAATTATGATCAAGATTTGCTACAAGCTGTTTTTATTACATTTCAAGGTCAAAACATAATACTCAACTACCTTTTATCAACAATTCTATTAGTCTAGCATCTTTGAGCACTGGAAAAGCACTATATAAATTGAATGCATTAATATTATTATTATTATTATTATTATTATTATTATTATTATTATTATTATTATTATTATTATTATTATTATTATTATTATTATTATTATTATATGTCAATCATTGTATTATTCTGTAAGATTATTCACTTGATTATTTTGTCTTTAACAGCACTTACAGAAATGTAAGACCAAGCATAAATGCCAACAGACATAAGGTGAGTGAGAGGGCATTTACACTCCACGAATACAATTTCTCAGTAGTTTTGATAAATTCTATTTCAAAACCTAGCAGTCAGAAAGCACACTTTAATAGGGCTGAAATAAATTAATTGTTCCAATATCTATTTATGAGTTAATGTGTATACATAATATAATGCAGGACATGTATAAGTTTTTTTTGCCAATTTTGGAGCAAAACAGTGCTACAGGCTTCTTTCAAAAAGTTATAGAGTTACACACTAAAAAAGGTCTTATTTGAAAGTGATTTGGGAAAAAAAATAGTATTTTGGCTATCTTTTTTTAATGCATGCTTATATGTAAAAGTATAAAATGTTTTTTGCTCCTAACCTCTTATGATAATTATTTTCTTAGGTTATGATTCTACATCCTGCTTTTATTAAGTACGTGCATGAGGTTTGGTTGCTAAAACGGGGGAAATACCCATCTACTGGCTTCCTTGCCATTATCTTTGCCCTGCATGTCTGTGACCAGGTAAATTGTGCTTCCTATTTACTAAGTTTTCCTTACATTTGTGTATTGTGGACATTTTCATGTTTTAAATGTGTTCTCTGTTGTGCAGGTCTCTGTATTTGGCTTTGGAGCAGACCAGTACGGAAACTGGTACCACTACTTTGAGAAAACACCACGAAACCTTCAGACAGGAGCTCATAGTGGAAGCTTTGAGTTTGATACAATGATGCAACTGTACTTGGAAACCAAAATTCTGTTTTTCAGAGGGCGATGATATATAGCCAGAATTCAGATGTAGACAAGAAATGACTGCTGCCAGGGAACTAACCAGGGCTCTTGAACTTTGTCCTTTTCACATTTTCCTAGACACAGGACTATAAGAGCCATCAAACAAACCATGCATTAAAATACTTGAGAATATATCGTAGCTATTCACATTTGGTTAAAATTGCAAACCGACAACTGGTGGTCATTTCCAGAACTTTAAACATTAAAATGGTAAATTGCTTTTACATGGTGGGAAACTTCAGTTGAAACTAAGCACAGAGAGATAAAATAAATATAAAGGAGACATTATGAAAGGATGTAGAAGAGTTCATACCACTAAAAAGTAAGAGATAGATTATCAACATATACAAGTTTCATCATGACAATTGTGTTTGGGTCTCGTGTTTTGTAACGACATACTTTATTATAGTTTCTGGAAATGCACACATTGAACAGAATTATTTCAGACTATACTATACCCCAAAATATTTTCCCTTCAATTGGTCTCTATATCAATTAGACCAATCATGATCTATCAACGATCACAATAAATTAAACATATTATTTCACAATCCTTTATAGGTTTTAGCCAACAGCTTTCAAGAGTCCCCAGACTCTAAAGTAATTTCATAAGCCTTTCAATTATGTGTTTTATGCTTACTGACTGTCTGGTGCTCATATTTGCCTGCTGAGAAAGTTGAGGTGATTTGTTTGGCTTAATTTTTACTTTGAAGCATTTTAAAAAGTAAAAGTTAGGGTCCTGTAGGATAAAGAGAATTCTTTAAAATGCTCAATATTTTTTCAGTTAAGGTAAAAAGGTGGATATTTGCACAATCTCATTAAATATAATTTAAGTTTGAAATAGAGTTTTTTTATTTCTGCATCATATGTTTGCACAATATAGCTCCTGCTATTGAAGTGAAAAAGGAAAAAAATAACTACTGCCATACATTTACTTTGATAAAGGTGTCAAGCAATGTGTCATTTATGGGCTTTGTAGTTCTTCAACTGCAAAAATTGTCTGTTCGTTCAGCTTGGTTAGAGCCAACAAGGTGTCAGTGATAAAATGCTTGGTCATGTAACTGACACTAAATACATATCGGAGACCAAACAAAGATCTGCATTCATCCCTTGCAACATTACAACATTTACAAATTGTGAAAGGGTGTTAGAAATTAGAGCTATAAAGTCTTTGGGTTATCTTCAAGCTGCTAGCTGGTAAGCAAATAATGAACTATGACGAAAACGTAAAGACGGATATGTGAAATACATCTTCAATCCTGACATTGTGCTGGTCTCAACTTGAATGTTCAAAATGAAATCTAGCACACATTTTACAGTATTATAGACATTAAAATGGGAAAAGTGTGGCCTTTTTATTGTACTTTGTTCAAATGCTTATTAGTCAATAAGTTTGTCCTTATGGTAAAGTGTTCAGGATAATGGCAGGAGCATAAAAAAAAATCAGACATGAACTGCAAAAAGACACATGAGTAAAAAGGGGAACATTGTAGTATACACAGTCATATAAAGCTCAATTGAATAACAGTCTGTGAATTCATGTTTTGGGGTTTTTTTTCTTTCTGACTTGATCTGAATTACATAAATCCTATAATTTATTATTTCGTCAACATTTTAATATTGTTTAACACAATTGTTTTACACAATTTTATGCAGCATACCTTGACAGTGGACATGTGACAAGGGTCACCTTCCATCTAATGGAACAGCACACTCTTTAAATATTTTTAGCAAAAGGTTCACCCCATTGTGATGAGGCCCCTGTGAGACCTCATCCCCAAAGACTTATTAGCGATGGCACCCCTGTGCTTGGTTTAGTCCAATTAAGGCTGCAGGCCTGGTGTCTGTTTAAAAGCCGGGTAGAAACCTCCAATCAGGAGGTGAGCCCATGTACACAAGGCCAGAATCCTTTGGCTCGGGAGTGAGAGCTGCATAAACTTTGAGGCTGCGATGAGTCTTTGTAGTAGTTAGCTAGGGAGCTAACCCAAGTGACATACATACAGGTTCTGCTCTCATGCATTTTTATTATTTTGGTTATTTAGAGCTAAATGTTTTGTTTGTAGATGTGTTTTGTTAATTTATTGGTTTGTTTATTTTGCTTGTGGGGTATCAATAAACCACTGGTGTTTTGCAAAACTCCATGTGTCATCTCCTCCTTCCTAAACTCTAAAACCCTCGGTTACCACGCTACGACACCCATAAAATGATGCTACCTCTATGCATACTGTGTGATGTAGGATTTTTTCGATGAGATGCTTCACACCCTAAAACTGTGCTTTTTTTGACGATACGTTTTAATGAGTTAAACTGCTACAATGTTGAAAGGATGGATTTTCGAATGCTGAAGCAAAATTATTAAAGTTATTGAAGAATAATTTGCTAAAGTTCATTTTGGCTACCTGGCATTTGTTTCATACCATTAAATATGAAAAGTTCCTTCAGTCTTTTTTATAATTAAGCATACATGTTTTACCTGTTAAGTATAGCTTAAATCGTACACAAACCTTTTCTCACCTATTATCACTGGTATTGATAAATCAGAAGCTTATTTTCATTACAAAAATTGAGGAGCATTGTGTTTATGAAGACAAAACTTTCCAAAACCTATTCTTTTTTTTTTTTTTTTTTACTTTTCCACTATGGTAGAGGTTTGTCCTTTAATTTCAAAATGAAAATGTTTCTAGGATCAATGGAATTACACAAACAACAGGCCATTGTGTGATAACAATTCTATTAGCAATCTTATTTACAATCTAATGTGGTTAAGAATTCATTTAATTATTTGTAAATTGGTGACTAGAATAAGAGAGTGAACATTTTACCCACCAGCACTGTTAGCCTGTACTGATTCTAACTGTAGTCACTATAATAACAATAAAACATTGAGTCAATGTTTATTAAAAGCCACTGTAGTATTGCACAAATATGAATAAAAACGTAGGGCTTATTTTGCAAAGATTAATCGCGTTGTAAGGTTTAAATATCTATTGAAAGTTTAGCATAACAAGAACTGTTGATAATGTTTTGATTTTGTTTAATTTAATGAATTTAATTGTTACAAGTTGTACCTTTATTTTTATTCTTTGTTGATATACACTCTGCTTAAAAAAATATGGAAAAAGTATCAGACTATTTTCTTTTAAAAAAAGTGTTTCAAAGGTTCTTCTAGAATGAAGTTTAGTGCATTATTCGTTCATTCCAGATTCATTTTCTGGTGGTGAAAAGCTAAGTTGATAGTCCTCAGCTGCCCTGGGGCAGTCTGACAGGGCGGAGCTGCCATTCCACACCTACCACCTCCTGACCTCCACTAAACACACCCATCTATACAGGGCAATGTGGGTGAAGTTATTTGCCCAGGGCATGAACCTCCTGGTGGGAATTGAGCCTCCAAAAGTGGTTTGCAACCCTGCAGACAAACAAAACAATTAATTATAATAAGTTTGTTTAATAATAAAGGACTATAATATAGTTTAATTTAGAAAATGCACATGTTCACAAAGAGGGATACATAATTAACAATAAACAACAACAAAAACATTGATTATGGGTTTGCCCTTAGAAAATCACCATCAGTCCTTAAATTCCTCCAAACAGATATTTCAAATGACTAATGTCCAATAATGATAATAAAGTAATTCTGGGCTCACCTGTCTCTCTTCCTTTTCTGTAGTGTCACACAAGGTAGGATTAAGGTTTTGTGGCCACACAAGATAGGATTTACGGAGAAAAGGAGGATTGCAAAACAGAAGCAATCCAGTTGGAATAAGCTCACCATTAAATTTCTGAATTGAAGCTTAATTCCAATCATCTCAATTTAAAAATTTCAGTAGAAAGAACACAAACACAACTTTCTTAATAATATATAGTTTTATATTTGTTCATACTCATATCAATTTACATTGGTTAATTCTTTAAAAAAAACACAACAAATAATGAGAAGGTTTCAACCCTCAAGAACGAAAATCAAACAGTTTTGACCATTCAGTTTTTAGATGGGAAAGTATGCATTGCAAAAAAAAAAACTGCACATATCATAAACACTTAACATATGCGAGTGTTGACTGAGGCTGCTCTAAAGAGGGAAACAAATACAAAGTGAAAGTCTGACTAAAGAACTCACATGAAGGAACCATAAACATATTATTTGCCAATGTTAGGCGAAAACTGCTCTGAGGACCTAAATAATTCCAATGTGCAAAGTTAAAATACTTATTTGAAGAAAGGGGGGGTATGTCAACATCTATAAGAGCCCAACATAAACAGTGAGAAAAGCATCATGTGTGAAACCCAACTACTGATCAAACCAATATTAACACCACTCTAAGTGAATATCACACCATTCAAATGAGCCAGTAGGAACCGGCTCCACCTAGAGGGAAAACAATAGACTGTGATGACAGAATCTGAATACTTGTGTGAAAGCACTTTTCTGTGGTTTTTCAGTCATTGCCACTGTTGTTTTCAGAGCTAGAAACAACAGTGGCAAGGCTGCCAGTTGATGGAGTAGGCAGCCACTTAACCGTATGAATGGTATTGATAACAACATTAAATGGCATAACATCTGAAGTGCCTCCTGAAAACCTCAGAAACACTTAAATCTTATTAAACATCTCTAAAAGTGTGATGTCCTTGATCTTCAATCTTGAAATACTAAAATCAAGATGTGAAGTGTGTATCCTTTAATGTCATCTGAAATGACAGAGCAATAATCATTTATTTGAGGAATAAGATCCCAAAGTCATATTTCAACCCACTGTATGATAGGAATACCAACTTGGAATTTATAAAATCATATATCAAGAGAAGGTGATGCAAATAAAATTGTTAACTGGATTTGAGTCAAGAAACACAATCTTCAAAAAAGTTAAAGAGCCGCTATTATGGGTTTTTACAAATGACCTTTCATGAGGTGTTTGAGGGGTACTATAGGAACGCTGGAGTTTTAAAACTGAAAGCACTTTGTTTATCTATTTATAGAACTTTTTATATTTATTTCTTTATTGCCTTTAGTAAGAGAGACTCAGAGTTGCTGAAATGAGTCCTAGTTGAAAGTGGATCTTTTATTCCATGGGCTCACAGGTCAGTCCTTACAACCTCCGAACTCAACCAAACTAAAAAAAAAAACTCTGGCCCAAACATTTAGGTAACGGCTCTCGATTGCACAGTCACATGAGGGGAAGTATGGTTATGCACACCTTCCACAGGGAGTAGCATGCAAGAAAGGGAAAATACTATAGTTTAACTGCATCTGACTGCAGGAGAATGAATTTATTTTCTGTGGCGAAAGGAACTGGAACTATACTTTCACCCAGGCGAGCCTCAAGCTTCTCTGGTGAGTTCGACTCAAACCCTGACTCTTTATTCAATCACAGGCAGTTTGTTGCTCCATAAGCTGCTCCAATTGAATCATGTAGAGAAGGGGTTTATTAAAAACGTTTCAATAAAGGAATCATTTTGGAACCAAAATCATATAATAAGAAAGTGAACAATTTTTAGACCTTGCACTCCAAAATCAAATAAGGACCCTTTCAAAATCATAATAGGAACGCGATAAATGGCTCCCATCATGAAAAGTCAACTTTTGGAAGGTGTTTGGGCAAAAATCTGAGCAGAAAAGGTGTGAAAAACACTTAAAAGATTTTGCTGTTTTAGATTTATTGATTATACAAAAATGACATGATGAATTTTATCAAAATCTTTTAGTTACTCATGAGCTCACACCAGAAAACAGCTGAGATCAGACACCTGTCTGTTGTTTTAATGTATTTTCCTTTCATCAAATGAATGGGACAATGAATACAATATCGCAAACTGGTTGTTTGTTCAACAAACTTTGTTGGCGTGCTAACAAATGTGGACCTGCTAGACCTACAATGTGTGAAATGGAGTATAATACCTAACAAAAGGGTCCTTGTGGTCTGTACCAACAAGTTCTATTAGAAATTAGACATGATTTGTCTATTTGTCTTACTATATGTCTGATTGGTGTTATTCATTTTTAAAGCAGCACTTCAAGTACAGATCCGGAAGTTGTGATCTGATAGGTTGAATTTATCTGAATTTCCAGCAGAGGTGAGTGATGCTTCTTTTCGTTCCGCTGGGAAAAAGTTCAGCCATATGATCAGAAAAAGAATGGAAAAAAATATATATTTATTTTTATATATAAAAAAAAAAATTTTATCAAGAAAGAGGAGTGTTCCTGGTTGTTATTTTTTTTTTGAGGGTTGAAAGATGAAGTTGACATGTTATTGCAGATTCAGTATGGAAATACAGTACTATCATGATACCTTCAACTTAGCATGGAAAAAAGCCTGTTTTACAATCACACAAAAATCTGTATTGTATGAACTTTTCTGGAACCTGGATTACCACTGCAATAAACTATATTAACGAACAGTGTCTTGTATAAAAATAAAAATAAAACATGAACACTGACTGGACAGTACCATGTTAATGTTCAGAACACTGGGCTTCTCCGATGGCAACAGCCTGTTCTTCACAAAACTGCTGACAACGTCAGATAAAGAAGTAAGCAAATAGCTAGAGCAGTAAAAGTACCTCCTATCTTCAGAAAATTCACATTTTATCTGGAGGTCATGATCAGCTACATGAATTTTTGGACCCATTCCATACCTATAAACATTAAAGTGGCTTTTTATTCACATTTTCATCAAGTATCTTTGACTGAAATATTTTAGGGCAGAAAAATGGCTACCAGGTTATCCACACACACTTGCAGACATTTAACCACTTCACCATCACAGCTCCCCCATTGCTCTGCTTGGATTGCGTGAAGTTGTTAAAATCATGGAACACAAGGAATAAAACACTGATTTTAACTTTATTAGCAAACTGGGTGATTATACGTCTCAAACAATGAAAGGATTGTTTAATAAGGCTTGTTGTAATATTATTCTATAATTCAAATTAAAATATTACAAATATCAACACAAAAGGGTCTAAAAAAAAATAAAACTCCATTTAGAGATTTCAAATTTCATGCAAACCCAATCAGATTTTTTGTTAAAGTGTTTTGCTTTGATTGTTAAATTCATATTTATAAAAAAAAAATTCAATTTTCATGGAAATAACAGTTTATGGAGTTAAACTGTTCAAATCTATTTTGAGAATAATTTACGATGAGGCATTTCTCAAGGCAAGAGAAAATGTGGGGTTATAGTGAAGGGGTTGAAAAAAAACCCACTTTTAAGATCACATATTGAAGCTTGATGAAACCGAGATGATTTGTGTGCCCCAGTAAAAAATCACAAACATACAAACTAAAGATATTCATAGTCTATGTTGAATGTAATTTATGGAAAGCTTAATATTCTCACGGATTATAAAGTAAGTGTTTGTTGTTTTGTTTGACTGTGTTTATGTGGACAAAAAAAACATTTTATGTGGACAAAGGAAAACACACCTAAAACACAACAGTGCATGTGTGCATGAAAGTTAGTAAAGGTTTATTTTAAGAGAAAACTATGATTTAAAGCAACTTTATGGAATAGACTTCTAAAGCTACAAAGAAAAAAATCTTGCAAAGATTCTGAACTAATTATTTTGTTCTAATCATTTATTTAAAAGGCTTAGGTTAAACTGAAATGAAAACATCTACAATTAAAAAAAATAAAGAAAAACATCCAGCTCTAAGAAATTTAAGTCATTATAGTATTGTAATTTTGTGCAGTAGAAGGTGCCAAAAGTAACAGAATACATAAAAACAAAAATAGCTTGTAAAGAAAAAGTATACATATTTTTGAGAAGGATAAAGTATGTTTTTTAGTTTTTTTTTAATACAGTAAAATGTTTATTGGATCCTTAGCAGATCTTAACCAAACCACAGTTTAATTGGAAAACAACTTTATGTTTAAAAAGTTTCAAAAAAGGGTAAAGGTCAAAGCTCATGTTGAATACACGCCATTGTGAACAGCACTAATAATTCACGCATTGTATGCCTGCTTTGAGTTCTGGTTAGTGTCACCAGGGCATTGTGCAAATCTGTCAATCTCAAGTTCACATTCAATCATTTATACTGCTATTAAATTGATCGATTTTGAATATTTTTTCAAGTAAATATCCTGATCAAGATGCAGTAGTGTAAATAACACCTGTGATCTCCCTCCAAACGCATACATTCATTCATTTATCTTCATGTCGGCTTTATTCCCTTTCGGGGTCGCCACAGCGGAATGAACCACCAACTCTCTGGCGTATGTTTTATGCAGCGGATGCCCTTCCCTGCCGCAACCCATCGCTGGGAAACAAACGCATACAGTGAAAAGATAATAAACACATATAATTAAAATGATTTGATCCATCCACACTATCAGCATTTACATACTTTCATGGAAAGACAAAAATGTTTAACATTTTTTCTACTTACAATCCTATTTTGCAACATATACTATGGTTCAATATATAAACATAGTTCATATTCCATTTTTTCTGCCTGTAATGATGAGTTTTAGGTGTGTAGTTTGTCCGAGCCTTGATTAATACCTATTGTGTTTGTGAAAGAAGCCCAGTGTTCTCTTCGTCAACATGAAAGACAGATTTAAACATGCAGTATCAGATGTTTCAGAGTCCCGATAGCAATAGTGCTTTGCCCCAATTTTGAAAGCTCATACAGATTCTGAACGTGTCGTCAGTACCCAGCTCTAACCTTTTGTAAAAACAACATACTGCTCCTTTAAGACCTGTAAACACCAGGATATTGCTCAAATATATCTCCAGTATAATGTCGTCATGATTAAATAATCAAAACAACCTTCTTGTAAAAAACGCCTCTATTTGGGTTGATGCATCAAACTATCTCTCTTCTTCTATGTGAAGCTGTACAACGCCACCTTGTGTACAAGAGGTATCTCAAAACCCAGGGAGTGATTTAGCTTGTTTAGTGGACAGTTCACTGACAATAAATCCCTTAATTTTGAAAGCCTAAAAACACGTTAAAGGCAAGCAAAAATCTTCCTGGTGAGCCTTCAAAACGCATGAATAGTGAGCTGTGGTTAAGCTACAGTGCAGATAACCCTGTCACTCTCAAGAGACACTTTCCCAAAACAAAAGCAAGACAGATATTCAGTCTCTGTTTTCAGCTCAGCACAGTCAACACGGGCGACACAGAAAGAGAGAAAAAAAGAGCATCCAAGCTCAAACATGGTGGGGAACATAAGCTGGTGATCCTATCAAATCAAATTGAAGTGGTCCATCCATCAGTTACTGTAACGAGGTTTCTGTCTGTGGCTGTGTGATCATCTTAAAAGGCCACTTCTTCTGTTTATAGTTTCTTTAACAACAGTAGCACATTCGCCCTGTTTTGTCCAGCTGTGTATGGACTGTAGTGTGGATTAAAGCTCATGGTGGATTTTTGAGGTTGCGTCTCCTGACCTCATCAAAGAAGAACACAACAGCGGCAGAATCTCTGGCGGCTCCCGCCCACTGAAGGAGGTGGAGTCACTGGTGCAAAGTAGGCATGGACTTTAATGTTCGGCAAGTGAGTCTGTTATGGAAACAAGAACATTCAAGATAGATTATTTATCATTTTACTTCTATATTTCAAGAGTGCCACACCACAACAGCACTGTTGACCAGAGCATTGAAGAGAGTAACAGAAAAACATCCGTCTTCAGTGATTCCCATCTTCCCAAATTATCAGTTAAAAGGTGAATATTCAGTTCTGATATAAAACCTGGTGCCATTTCCCGTTCAGAGGTGGTGATGGTCAACAATTCAACTAAGATAAGGACAGTTTGATTACACACTTTACAACAGAGGTCTCAAAACCTGGCCCTGGAGGGCCGGAGCCCTACACCCTTTTGGTTCAACCATCATGAAACACACCTGTGGCACTAATTTAGGGTCCTCTGATTGTCTTAAGCTAGAATAGTATGCATACTACAGCAGGGTTACAACTAAAATGTGCAGGGCTACGGCCTTCTAGGACCATGTTTGGGAAACCCTGCTCTATAAGATGCTAAATGGGGCTTGAGTCAGATTTCACTCAGTTCAGGGGAACATAAATGTGCAAATCATTAGCATGGATGTTATACAATTTTTTTATAACATTATGAAAATAAAATAACAGCAAAAATATCTATAATAGAGCCCAGAGGGACAGTGTTGGATACTGTATAAAACTAAACCACTCAATTTTATTAGGTGACAAAGGAACATTACATGACATACACCAACTTATCCATATCAACCAGACTGCATTCCCTCGGAGCTTATCACCAGAACAATGACCAAGATTAGGACAATTACAGAGATAAGTGAAAAGGTTTACATCTTACTCAAGTCAACATTAAAGTTAATGTACCAAACTTTAAGATCACCACTGTCTGAAACATGGTGCTTTGGATTTTTCACTCACAGGCAGCAAACAGAGTCAAGATTCAAAGCGTTTATTGTCATATGCACAATATGGAAATTGGTTTTCCTGTGAATACATATATACATATATATATATATATATATATATATATATATATATATATA
The DNA here is from genome assembly GCA_900490495.1 of Danionella dracula. Lineage (NCBI taxonomy): Eukaryota > Metazoa > Chordata > Actinopteri > Cypriniformes > Danionidae > Danionella > Danionella dracula. The sequence continues at coordinate 19,797,621 of UELW01000012.1, forward strand.
TATATATATATATATATATATATATATATATATATGTGTGTGTGCGTGCGTGTGTGTGTGTCTGCGTGTGCGTGCGCGTGTGTATTAGTGCTACATTAAAATGAGCAGAGAGTGAATGAATCGTAGCATTGTCAGCTGTTGAGGAATCTGATTGCACAATGGGAGAAAGAGTTCCTGAGTTTGTTAGTCTTGCACTTCGCACTCCTGTACCTCCGGCCTGAAGGGGGAGAGCGAACAGACCCTTAATGAGTCCTGGTGAACTTAGACGTAGTCTTCACCATTCTCTGCAGGTGTTTTCGGTAGAGTTGCTGTATCACATGCCTATGTAGCTTATCAGGATGGACTTTGGATCCTGAGGTCTTTGGTGACATGCCAAACTTCCTCAGCCTCTTCAGGAAGTAGAGCCATTGTTGAGCTTTCTTCACCAGCTGTGTGGTGTTAAGAGTCAAGGTGAGGTCCTCTGTGAGACGGACTCCCAGATACTTGAAGCTCAACCTGCTCACCCTCTGCACTTCCAGTCCCTGGATGAACAGTGTTGGTGTGAGGACAACAACCTCACTCTCATGTCGCTAGAGTGGTCATCTCCCTCCTGTAGGCTGCATCGTCTCCGCTCGTGATGTGACCAATCACGGCGGTGTCATCTGCAAACATGAGGATGATACTGTCTGTCTGGGAGGCCAAGCAGTCGTGGGTGAATAGGGTGTAGTGGACGGGACTGAGGACACAGCCCTGCAGCGTGCCAATGTTTGTGATACTGGCTGAAACGCTGTTCTCTGTCCTGACAGACTGAGTCCAGGAGCAAGTCACAGACGATGGGGTGTAATCAAAAAGAGAACAGTTTGTGGGTGATCTTTTGGGGGATGACTGTATTGGGCCAGTAGGCATACTGCAGGGGGTTCATTGTGTCCGGAATACTTTCTAAAAGCATTTCATAATGACTGGAGTAAGTACTTTAAAAAGTCACTTTAAAACATCCACACTGCACTTTAGTGACCATCTGTCACACACAAATCACTTGCCATTCTTGCACGTCACATCTCCTGCATTTTGTACTTTATTCCATTTGTACTTTATTTCATTTTGTACTTTATTTCATTTTCATTTGTATTATATTGTATTCCATTTGTACTTTATTTCATTTGTATTATATTGTATTGTATTTAGTACTTATTTAAATTCATATCTACTTTGTTTTCTCATAATTTATATTTTATTTTTCATTCTTTTATCTATTTCCTAAATGGTTACAGGTTGGACAGTCGTACAATACATTTCACTGCACGTCGTACTCTGTATGTATATGTATGTGACAAATAAAATCTGAATCTGAATCTGAATCTACTACTGGCCTGTAGTAATTCAAGCAGGTGGGGGCTCTTCTTGGGGAGGGGGATGACACTAGTGGTCTTGAAGCAGGAGGGGACAATTCTCAGGTTGAGGGAGAGGTTGAACATGGAGGTGAGAGTGTCTGTCAGCTCATTGACACAGGCTCTGAGGGCTTCTCCAAGAATGTTGTCTGGTCCTGGTGCTTTGCGGGGTTGATTCTTCTCAGAGCTTTGTTCACCTGGGCTGATAAGATGACGTGTGTGAGAGAGGGGTGCAGTGGTCCAGAGGTCTCAAAGCGAGCATAAAAAATGTTGAGGTCATCAGGCAGATTGTCTGTGGTGCTGATGGTGTGGGAGCTGCTCCTGTGGTCTGTGATGTGCTGCAGGTCCTGCCACATGCGCTTGGCGTCAGCAGTGGAATAGAAGGATCCAGCTTCTCTCTGTACTGCTTCTTGGCTGCTTTTATGGTCTCTCAGTCCATACTTCACAACCTTGTACTCAGTCTCACTGCCAGATGTAAATGCAAAAATGACGACAGGGAAAACCATTCCTCTAAACTTCTCATTACATTAAAACAGCTTGAGAACAGAGTTAGTGCCCAAGGGAAAAAAATATATGCTATGCCAACCTGATTCAAAGCATCTTTTTTTCAGCTCGTCTGTAGTTTGTACTGATTACCCAATCTTTTTCTGTAATTTTTTCAGCTCTTGACACGTGAACAAGAAAGAGAGCCACATACAGCAGTTTCCCACTTTGGGCCTTTTTAAAACCAATGTGATCAGGGATAACCAACTTCGGTCCTGGAGGGCTGCTGTCCTGCACATTTTAGTTGCTACACTACTCTAGCATACATACTACTCTTGCTTCAGACAAGCCAAGAGGACCTTAATTAGTTAACAGGTGTATTTCATCATGGTTGAACCAAAATTATGCAGACTAGACCAGTAGGCGCTTAAAGATTTTTCTTTTTTTCATTGCTACCTTTTTTCAGATGACAACGTGAAGTGATAATATGCCTCTGGGTATGCATAGACCTTTAGTTATAAGAAACAAGATAAAGGCAAGTTTTTTACTGCAACAATGTGTTTTCTGACCCGCAAGCGCTTGATCCCAGCGCGGGTGATCTGCTGGCAGTCATAAAGCTCGATGCGGTCTAAGCTGTGGCAGCTCTTTAGATGCTCCAGTGAAGCATCTGTGATGAGTGGGCAGTTGTCCAGCTCAATTACTTCTAGTCGATCATGGGCACACGGACCGCTGCCCAGCTGGCGGATACCATCATCAGTGATGAGCTCACAATGAGACAGGCTCTGAAAACCCACACCACACACAGGAACACAGATATCTCAATCAGCAAGCACAAGATGGATCACAATATAGCAAGAAGTTTGAACACTTCCCAGAAAAAAATGGTTTACCGTCGCTGATGTTGATCAGTATACTTTTAAACAACTAAATACCCACATATTTAATTACTTAATTAAAGTATCCTCATATTTTTCAATAAGGTTTTAGTATTTTTGAAGGAAATTTATCATAGGACATCCTAGATCATATACTGATAAAAGCAGCAGCATTTAGGTTCACAATGAACCATAGGCTCCTTAACTCCTGCTTAGTTAAAATTTATTGAATCAAACCAAAGTTCTGTGTCCATTTTAGCATGTTTCAATTAGGCAGATGTGACAGACACCACATCATACTTGCAAACCAAACTTGAGTGTGCACCAAATACAGGTAAAGGAGACCTGCTATCTGAGTAAATTTGAGATGTTTGAAGAAAAGAAAAACTAAAAAGAGATTAAAATATTGGATGCAACAATGCCTGAAGTTACAAATTAACAGCCCAACAGGCGAAAAGAAGGGAAAAGAACTTAAAATTAAAAACTTTAAAGAAGAGAGAAGAGAAAGGGAGAGAATGTGAAACCAGGAACAAATAATAACAGCCACGGGTGAAAAGAAGAAGAGGAGAAGAAAGGCAAGCTTTCATTAAACCAATAAATGTGCAAACAAAGTAGAGATTGACAATATTATTCGTTTAATTTAGTTATTCTTGCTTTTAACTGCTTCTGTTGTTTGTTTTATGGCCTTATTTAGTGAAACAAAAAATATAAGGAATGCAGCCACAAAGTAATTCAACACAAAAAAAATATTTTGTACACTATATATGTTAAGCTTTGTGTGCTATATGGAAGCTTTTGTGGTTGAAATAATTAGTAGAATATGGGGATTTCAGTAATGTGCTTTAAAGATGTTTCACTTTTCAAAAACTTTGAATGTGTTTCAATAAGATTTCTTCATATCCCAACCCCCTGGTATTTGCAACCTCTTTGGCAATCCCTCCTGCAAGGGTTGTTCATTGCTATCTTCCAACTAAGCACATTTGAATGAATCTGATTGTAAGATTTTCTCAGTGCTTGCTTATCAGAGTATATAAATGTGACCAGAGCCCAGAAAGACCCAGGCATTTGCTCCCCGAGGGAGACAGACAAACTCAGCCATGGATGCTTGGCTGTCTAAGGATCATGGTTTTTCAATATAACCAGATTTGATATAATGATATACTTTTGACTTATAAAAACTTTATTAGGGCCCGAGCATGCCACCGAAGGTGTGTGGCGAAGCCCTATTTTAATTGTAATGCTTATTATTATTATTCCACATCATTCGTTGCAAAAAAAGACCCCTAAATGTACTCAAAAACTCATCAAATTTTGCTGTGGGGTCAAGCTTGTTAAAAAAAGTGATTTGGCACTGTCGGAGGGATCGTAGCTCTGAAAACAGTCATATGACAACGAACATCATCAGCCATAGCACCACCTAGTGGCGAGCATTGAAAGTCTGTTATTTGTGTTTTACACTTCCATTTCAGGCAGTGTGTTGCATATACACTTAAAACTTGTCACATGTGTGTAAAGAAGACCTACAAGAAAGTCCATTGGGTCATGTTTCGAAACTGGACAGAAAACCAGATATTTTAGGTTTTATGTAAAAAATATAGACTTCATACTTTGACAAACTCCTCCTAGGTGAAATGTCCAATCCAGCTGAAATTTGGTGTGGTTACTTGTAAGGCATGAGAGAAAAAAAGTTATCAAAAGCTAAGAAGTATGTCAAATGGCTCTATAGTGCCACCTAACACGATTTTGTAGCTCTTGTGCAACCAGTTTGTCATAGACAAATGTAATTTGGTACGCATATATTAATTACCAAGCTACAACTTTTACTAACAGAAACCCTGTTTCCAAAATTGACAGGAAGACTTTTATTTCACAAAAACTTCTAAAAATGGTTGTTTTTGCTAGTTTTATACTTTGACGAACTCCTCCAAGGCGAAATGTTTAATCCAGCTGAAAATTGGTGTGGTTACTCGTAAGGCATGAGGGAAAAAAAGTTATCAAAACTAAAAAGTACATCAAATGATCTTGGGGTTGCGCTCCAGCAAATTTCACTCTTCAATAATGTGCAAAAACTTGACATATTTTGGACTTTATCTCAGCTCAAGTTAATTCAATTTCACCAAAAACCTGGAATGATTAATCTTGTCAGGCTGAACATAAGGATATGCATCACTGTGACTGTTCACTAAAACTTGGCTCTACAGCACCCCTTAAATGTGACCAAAATCTTCGTTTTAGCCGTTTTGACCCATTGAACATGTTACAAAGACCACCAAAATTTGTTCAAAGATCATGTTCAATAAGTACAATAATCTAACACTCACTGAAATTGTACCTTGGACGACAGCTCTGTGGCGGCCCCTAGAATGCGAAACTCGCATTTTAACAAACTCCTCCTAGGAAAATTTCCAAATTGGGCTGAATTTTGGTCTGCTGACTCTTAAGGCATTCGGGACCAAAAATGATAAAAAACTCGTCACAAGATCTTGCTGTGACACCAAAATGAATTTTACCTTTTTTAATGTATAGGGCTAAATGGATTTCTTACTGTAGCACTCACATACTTTATCCAAAAAGCATGAAAAAATATGGACTGATGAGCCTACCATTCTGACCAAATTGCTATGCTTAAGTAATGATAAACGTTTAGCACCTACCACCTGTTTATATTTGTGGCTGTATCTCCCACATACTTCATCCACCGTACATGAAAAAATGAAGCGTGATAATCTTGTGATTCTGAACAGATTGATATTCTAATGTTATTGTAATCTTATAACACAAACTCTTGGTGTTATAGGATTTGTTTTTGTAACAATGAAGATCATCTTTACATTTAAAGCTTTGTATTGTTCAATACTTTGTAAAGTGCATTTTCATCTTGTTTCAAGCTCTTGACAACAACAAGTGAAAAAACTTGAAAGGCCAGGAGGTGGTGGCTTTGGCTCCTGCAGACACATTGTGCGAGGGCCCGCCCATCGCCGATTGCAGGTTTAATTGTTGTTGTTGTTTTTTTTACAAACCTAATAATTGTAATTCAACAAAACTTTCAATATGTCCCAATAACAGCACATGTAGGCAATAATGGTTCATAAGGTTACAGTCAAAATGGTGCGAACCTTTCCAGGAAAACACCTGATAAGTAAGGGAATGTGTGAAGAAAAGTGAAATGCAGGTGGTGTCAAAGTGGGTCTCATTTTTGTATTATTGTGTCAAGATGTCATACATATTTTGTGAAAATGTTGTTCATTAAAATGTTAAATGTCAAAATGTGGTTTAACATCTTTGCTTAAAATACATTTTCAAGTAATCAACTGATTATTTTTCTATGACTTGTCTGGTCACAGCTCAAATTGTCCATCATGTATACCCTGAGATGAAATGAGTTTTCACACCCTAGCCCAAATGTTTAGGGGTTTTGGTATGAGAAACTAATAATTATGTTCCCAGGGAGTTCCATATTGTTTAGGGGCAAACATAAACACTGTTTTTCAATTGGCTATGTTGCAACATTCATTTTGACTAAAATAAAACTTTCATTGTTAACAAGTGCATTTGGTTTCATTACTTGCTGACTTTTTAACTCAAACTTGTGACTTTGTTATGGAACCTGCTATGACCTTTATATGATCCTGTCGTGTTAAATTCTTTTTATTTGCTTTTTGGATGCTGATCACTTTCCCCAGTTTGTCTGTCACTTTTCCAATAAATTCTCATATAAACTCCACTTTCCCTTCTAGTCTATTTTCGGTTTCAAATATCTCCCTGTATGTGTGTCACTCTCCTAATTTCTAACTACTGTCTTTAAATGATACAGATTGAATCAATAACCCAAGTCTTTATTTGCATGAGCATGAAAGACAGAGAAAACCAGCTCACTGCCAGTTCTCTATTCCTCTGTCATTCTTGTTCCCTTCAAAGTCGTTCGCTCTACTCATAATTGCCTAGCATCGCAAGCGTAGTTAGTGAGAAATGGAAATTCTTACTAAACAAATTGTGTTAGTCCAGGACCATTGAACAACCTGGGCCCGGAGAATATCCCCCTAGATTTCCAAACATTACCAATGCTGGAATGGAGGTAAAATACCATTAATACATTATTAGCTGGGGTGAAGAGAAAATTAGAAATGGAAAGTTCGGCTCTTTCAAGGATCCACTCTTTATGCTTGGCTCTCCTCAAAGGGGTTGACTCCCACGTCTCTAAGCACTGGTACGCCCATATCACACAATCAATGGCACATGCTTCACAGAGGGGGAGACTGCGAATGCATGTGGTTCGCTTTACTGACACAAGGAAATGAATAGTGCCAATGGACTTCATGTTTGAGTGCAAGCCCTGCAATTTCTCTTGTTTAAATTAAGCACAACGGGACTGTGGTCAAAAATGCTCCTGCTCCAATCCCACAAAAGAAAATAGCACCAAAGAATTAGACTGAGGGAGAGATCGTAAAAGAGGAAAATGTAAATATCCAGAAGTTTGTATTGTTGGTGTCCAACGATCAAGAGTTGTTCAATAAAGTCCAAAAAGATTAAAAAACAGCCTGCTTGTGACTGTTGTCCCTAAGTAATGGAAAGTTTCATTAAACTTAGTGCTTTGTTCTTTTGACACATGTACATTTATTGTTCATATAGGGACAAATGAAAAATGCGAATCTGAGTAAATAAACATGCTTGTCGGTGACTTCTGATTATTAATAGTGTAATCCTCACACAGCAGAGAAAGCGACTAACTCTGTAAGAAGAGTTATTACTAAGGAGTCAGATTCGTTCTTTCACGAACCTTACATTATTATGCATGAGCGCCGACCAATAGCAAGGAGTGCCACTGCATCCACTTTTTAACACCAGCTTGCAAAATTAACCCAGCAGAGAAGCTATCCGATGATTTGTGCAAATCTCAGTTCCGATAAATGTGAAGAGATGTAAAAGCTTTGGTCACATCATGCTTGAGAGCTGCGAACGTCACCATATGGTCATGCAGCAGCACGGACCTTGCTTAACAGACATCTCACGTGATGCGCTATTGCAGGTGAAAGTTAAAATTAGATGACCTTCTGTAGGAGCATAATGCAAAATTTCAGTGTGCAGACTGGAAAATCTTGTATCAAGTGAATGCAGCTGATTTCATGGTCTGAATACGCAAAGTTACAAGGAGTAGCGGTCAGTCAAGCGCTGCCCAGGAGGAGTTTCTATTCAGTTTAGCAAGGTGGAGCATGCCATATGTGGAGAATTAATCATTCATGACTGGCATAACTTTGTTCTTCAAAGTTCTTCTTATACATTTTTGTATTTAATAACCCCAACACAGCACAGCAATGTTTCATCCATTATGATCATTATACATTTCTTAGACTCTTACCAGAACCTGGAGTCGAGGGCAGTGTATCGAGAGCTGGATGAGTGTTGCATCTGTAATCTACAAAAAAAACATTCAAAGTTATATTTTGTTTTCAATTCAATGTATTCAATTTATATAGCTTTTTTCTACATTTCCATTCTCTCAAAGACACTTTACAATTGTCACATTCACACACTGATGGTGATAAGCTACCTTGATAGCCCCCAGCTGAAAGGACGTTGCTGCCATTCCAAGCCTACGGCCTCCTACTCACCACCAAACACCCCCCACAAGTCACACACATCCACACAGGGCAATGAAGATGAAGTGGCTTTCCCATGGCCACAATGGCAGAATGAACCTGGTGGGGATCGAACTGCCAACCTTCCAGTAACAGGATGACCAACTCCACCACTGTGCCACCAAAATTTATATGAACTACTTTTTTAATCATTCATTTGTATTGTCAATTTTGTCAGACATAGTCATTTGTCTCTTATTATTATTATTACTACTATTACAAGACGAGTCTAAAACTGTTCATAAGGTACTAAACTATTTTATGTGTAGGAATGTGGGAGCATTTGAGTCTACTTTAGTCTGCTGGGGACCCACCTTGAATGTTGGAAGGCATTTAGATTTTCTTCTGCACAGCATTTCCCTCGTGTCCCTCGTTTGCACAGCTCAAACATTTTTGCACGCCTTAACACTTTGTTCAGTCCCACTCAGAAATTCTACTCTTTATTCTGCTTTCTATTCCTTTTTAATGAATGAAGAGACTAACTAGCAACTAACTAGCTGGCAAAACACACCCGACGAGAAGAACAGAACAACTCAAAATAAAATATATGAAGAGTAGTAGTCCACGAAAACCCTGTATGGTGTACTTGTATTCTGAATTGAATACCACCAACAATTCTTGATCCCAAGAAGAAATTCATCCATTTGAATAGGAGTGTTGAAGATCAAACTACCCATAACTATATTAAAGCACCAGCTAACAAGTTTTAGCTGCTGGATCACTACCAATATGTCTGATTGGGCTGACAATTCATACATACATACTGTATGACGAGACCAAATCTGAACACTTCTACAAAGTAACAAAGCTCTAGCCATGGCACTAACTTGTGGCGATGAGAATTCCATCTTGATACATTGACAAAGTATTTCACCTGTTTTGAAATGTGTGCCAAAATTGCTGTCCAAAACATTAACATACTATTTATTTGTCTGTTATAGCATGACCTAGCAATGAAAATAATTTTCAAAATTAATTAAAATTAATTCTTAAAATTAAAACAGTTGTAAGTCCAAAGACAAGCTGTGAATTGGACAGGAGGTGATGGAACAATGAAGGTGATCATCGCTTTTTCGTCTCATCAATTTAATGGTTTATAATTATTTGAATTAGATGTGACAAAGTCAGGTTAATGTAGAATCAAATATAGCGATGAAATGACTCCTACCGCCCTGGTACTGGTGTTCTGAAACTGGTGGGGTTCAGCTGGATATGTCTCGTGTATATGCATAAAATAACAATCAGTACCCTTTATTTAAAGACCTTCTTGTTACTTGACACTATTTTTTTTTTACATTTAATAACTAATCTTTTTAAACACTTACACAGAGCACCATTTTACCATCCGGGTATTCTTGAAAATACTGGGTACATTATTTCTGTGTGGACAGAGTAAACAAGCCCCAAGCCCAGAGTGAAGGATTGTGCTGTGGTTCACATTGCTATTTTAATTTATCTCACTGTAAATTGCCAATTTGTACGAAAATGTGCTATACAAAAAACACATCACCTTGTCTCGCCTTTTTATCACCATATGGAGGATTTTTCTTTTCTTTTCAGGGTAAGAAAAACTTAAAATGGGAAAATGGAAAACTCTTAACATGCATTGATGTTATGCTAAGTGAATTTATTATTGGTGTGAGGTTGGGAACAAGCACATAAATTCCATCAATGAGGAATCAGAAATGAGGTTTATTTTTAGATTAAGAGGACACACATTTGCATAAACATGCACACCATTTAATCACCTCTAATGAAACCAATCTGCCTCACCTGTACACACTCTTCCAAATCCATCTTTCCCAGTTCATGACAATTCTGAATAGAAAAGAATAGATAAGAAAAGAATAAGAGTAAAAAAAATCAAAGACTTTGATTAGTATTGCGGAAGATCAGGAGGATGAGCTGTTCAGATAGAGGTGTAATCAGAGCAAAGGACTATGGAACAGTTTACTCACTCGTGCTAAAGAGGTGAAGCCTACATCTGTGAGCTGGGAGCAGCGAGCCACCTCCAGTATTCTGCAAAGACAAACAGAGAATGACTTTAGGAGGACACAATCTGAATCAGGGATTATCAACTTAAACAGTCAACAAGATTATTTTATTCACTTATTATTCATAGCTACTAAGTTCTGCTGGTTCCTAGCTTTTGCCCAGACGGACACATATACACAGTGGAGAGGTAATCAAACTAATCATTGGGCCACCATGAACACTCATATTCACTATATAAATTTAAAACAAACAGCAATACACTTCTCATCAATACACTGAAATATTTTAATATTTACATTCATAGTGATGTGAAGCCAGAGACCCAACAACAAGATCTGGAAAAAGCCTGCTGTGGACTATTTGGTTGGAATTGTGGCAACAGTGGTTTGTTTTAAGTTAGCGCAGGTATGAGGGTATTGTTGCGAGAGCAAACAAGATAATTTTGCTCTTACAAAATAACATCTTATTCTCCAAACACATGTAAATTGTCTTTTTCCACTCTCAAAATAGGACTTTTTATGCTCAGAATTGTGACGACAAAATAACCCCATAATCACCAGACAGGTACTCAGCAACACAAATGATTTGCCCAGGACACAGACTGTTGCTCAGGGGTTAGGGAAGGAGATTGTCCAATGAGAACTGCAAACAGAGGAACTCTGTAGCATGTTAATGATGCGGCAGGGACACAAACTGTCACTAGAGTAGTAAGATTCGGCTGAATGGAACTGAACAAAAGAACTCAGACACAGACTATGGCTTAGGCTCAAAGTTAAGAGATCGGGCTGAATGAACTGCCAACAGTCGCAACATTTTAATGAAATAGACTGTTGCTCAGGTGCTAAGGAAGGAGACTAACTAGAAGGAAGGAGGTAACTGCAAACAGAGGAACTCCACAGCATGTTCATGAACACATTTATTTACTCAGATTAGTGCATTTTGCTCTATTTTTGGGTCTTTGTCATAACAGTTTGCACTTAGGTCGGATTTTTCCCGATATGAACAATACAAATCATGTCAAAAGAGTCAAAAGAACGAAGCACTAAGTTGAGCAAAACTTCCTGTCACTACTCAGAGGACAACAGCCCCATGTCCGACTGCTTTATAATCTTTGTGGGCTATATTGAACAACACTTCTGGATGTTTATATTCTCTTCTTTCCCACCTCTCCCTCGGCTGTTCATCATGTAGTTCTTTGTTTGGTGCAGTTTTCTGTTGTGAGATCGACATGAGAGTTTGTATCGCACTCCATTTTTCATGTCCCATTCATGTCATCAAAACAGCCAGCTCCATTGGTTGTTCTCTTCCAAAAAACCCATCCGATATGGCAGAGCTTAACTCTTTCTTGTCCACACGAATCACTGTGTGATGTGCCATGAGCGCCCGTGCATTCAGATTAAGGTATTTTCACGCACACAACTTTGCACCTAATAGTCAGATAGAAGTATAGTGGCCTTAACTGTCGCTCAGCTGCTAAGGGAGGAGATGGTGTGCTATGTGCTGCGTTAATGATGTGGCAGGGACACAGAGTGATGCTTAGGCACTTAGAGAGGAGATCGGCAATCTACAACTGATTAACTTCATACCATGTTAATGATTTTCCAGGGACATCAATTGTCAATCAGTTGCTAAGGTTGGAGATCGACTAAGGGAAACTGTCAACAGAGGCACTCTGTATTATTTTAATGATATGAATGAAAGCTTTGCTGTTCAACAACAACTTTGCAATGTAAACATGTTTGGTACAGTACCTGAGGCGAGGGCAGTTCTGACCCAAGGCATTGAGAATGGCATCAGTGATGTTTGCACAGCCAGATACACATAAAGACTGCAGTCGGTGGCATCCTCGACAGATAATGATGAGCCCATCATCTGTGATCTGCTGCTCAACAGGCAGATCATATATGCATCATACTAAGACACAGCTTTCAAGTAGGTAGGCATTTCAAAGTTCAAAGACGTTTCAGTATGAACTTACTGAACAGGTCTGTAAATTGAGAGAGATCAGCTCTGGACAGTTCGCTCCAATATGCTTAAGCGCTTCGTCCTCCAGCTACAAAAAAAAAAAAAAAAAACGCAAGAGATGGCAAAATGTGAACTTTTGGTTTGTGAGTCAATTGACAGATAGAAAAACACTTGATTTTCTGACATGACTTCTAAAACAATGTTCTTGAATAATGCAATACTAACTCCACCATTGCTTTTAACAATATAACTAGATGTCACTTAAAACCCAAATTATTACAAACTTTAAATACTCATTCGTGGACACTTAAATATTTATGAACACCTTTGCAATGACTATATAACAACAAAACTGGGTGCAAAGGGTGCATTAACTCAAGTACTAAAGATATGCACACTTCAAGAACTCTGATGAATGTGTGTACAGATAGCTTACCTTTTTTTATTATTTTGCCATACAGACTACTATTATTAAAGAGAATACTGAATTTTATTTATATAATCGAGCTGCCTGAACATAAAATGTTAACTTTTTTAAATAATTTCTTTAATGTAAAAAATTTTATTTGTAATCATGTAGATTATAGCGCAATGAAAAGTGCTTAGATAAAGAATGTAACCTGTGTGCAGCCTTTAAGAAACAGGCCTTTGAGTCCTGGACAACACCTGACCAGTGCTTGTATGCCATCTTTCGTCACCTGATCACACCATGAGATGTTCAATTGCTCTAGTAAAGGACAGCCTTCACTAAAAAGAGATTGAAAGAGAGAGTTCAAGACATGATCAAGTTTGTTTTACATCTGCAGTCAAAAAAATGTGTTTCACACTCTGACCTGAGAGCTTTAAGGGATAAGTTTGTGATCGAGGTGCAGGATGCCAGATCCAAGTGTTTCAGTTTAGGGCAAAATTTACTCAAGCTATTACAGGTACTGCAAAGAACATAGAAGACATAGAAGAGGCAAATCATAGAAGAGGTAACAAAATCAGTTATTAAAGGGATTCTTTATTTATATTCAGGGTTATTTTTAATTGATAAAACATTAAAACTGAAGACTGAAGAATTTTACCCATGTGAAGTTTTCATCAGAAGCTAATTATACATTCTGGGTATAGTCTTCAAATCAATACATTCCCTTGATATGAAATCCTGCTGTGTATCTGAGTTTTGGCTAAACTTCAAACAGACTACAAACGTTTATAACTGATAATCTGATCACATGGTGCACTCAACATCATAATAATTACATTTAGCAACAAAAAGAGATTCCGTATTCTAAAAGTCATATATGAAAATTGTATTTTTGAAACTCATTGTATTTTAATACAATAGACTTATGTTGGTGACAACTATGGCAAGGCAAGTTTATTTGTATAGCACATTTCGTACACAGGGTAATTCAAAGTGCTTTACATTGGAAATAAAGAGTAAAAAGAAAGACCATTTATTAAAATCAAGCACAAAAAAGTCATATAAAATCAAACTGATTAAAAACACTGAAATTTAAAACATTGATTAAAACAAAGATTAAGATTTGAAGTACAGAGGTAAAATAGTTGTTCGGACGTTGGTGCTCAGTCGACAAAAGCGCAACTAAACAGGTGAGTCTTTAGCCTGGATTTAAATGTGACTAAAGTGTTGGCACCTTTGATCTCCTCTGGAAGTTGGTTCCATCTGTGGGCCGCATGGTAACTAAAGGAGTATTTTCCCTGTTTAGAATTTACCCGGGGGAGATTTAATTTATTAGATCTGTGGGATCTCAGCTCTCTGGTGTGTATTCACTGATCATGTCTGTTAGGTATTTAGGTGCTAAGTTATGTTTGGACTTATATACGAGCAGCAGAACTTTAAAATCTATTCTGAAGGAGACCGGCAGCCAGTGTAGAGACTTAAGAACCGGAGAAATGTGTTCTGACTTTCTAGTTCCGGTTAGAATTCGAGCCGTTGCATTCTGAACGAGCTGGAGCTGTTTAATGGTCTTTTTGGGAAGTTACAGATGTCCAGCCTGCTGGAGATGAAAGCATGAATCAGTTTCTCTAAATCTCGTCTGGAAATCTTGAGGGACTCCACACGACATGGCAGTCCACTTCGACATGTAATCACCTATGTTTACATAGAAACCTCTTCCTTCTAAGTATGATCTGAACCATTTTATCACAGTTCCTGAAAGACCAACATAGTTTTCTAGTCTATCGAGAAGGATTTTGTGATCAACTGAGTCGAAGGCAGCGCTCAGATCGAGGAGAACCAGGACAGTCACTTTTCCTGAATCGGTGTTTAACCAGATGTCATTGACCATCTTCAGTAGAGCTGTGATGTGCTGTGATGAGCTCTGAAACCAGACTGATAACAATCCATGTATTCATTTTGGGCTAGGAATTCAATCAGTTGTTTTGCCACAATCTTTACCATAATTTTACTAATAAAAGGGAGATTTGAGATGGGCCTGTAGTTGCTCAGTACAGTATTGTCTAAGTTTGTCTTTTTCAGTAGTGGCTTTACCACTGCGGTTTTAAGGGATTTGGGGAAAAAGCCAGAGCACAAGGAGGTGTTTATAATTTCTAAGAGGAAATTATAGGGCGCGCTCTAGAGAGAGGCGTGCTTGCATGTTTAATGAGTTTAGCTCCATATCCAGAAAAGATATGCTCTGGCCAAGGGTTAGACGGCTCTTTTCTGAGTTGATCAAAAGCCCCAGATGGCTGAGGTGGTATAAGACCCTGTCTCTGTGGCCTCGATCACATTTGTGAAGGTGCGAGGGACAGAGACAAGCCGAAGGGGAGGACGCAGTACTGATACACTCGACCTTCGAGGCCAAAACGAAGAAAGGGTCTGTGCCGAGGGAGAAAATATGCATCCTTCAGATCTTTTGTAGGGAATTAATCCCCTGGAAGGACTGAGTGGACCGTGTGTTTCAGGGATATCATCCTGAAAGGAAATCTCAGAAGATCAGAAGGTCGAGAAATGGACGCAACCCGCCTATGTGCTTGGAAACTAGAAAATATGGGCTGTAAAACCCTCTTTCTCTGTTGGCAGGAGGGACCGGCTCGATTGCAACTTTGCGTAGAAGAGAATCGATCTCCTCACGCAAGACCGGGACCTCTGTGGCTGAGACAGAGGTCATTAGAACCCAGTTGAACCTGGGCGGCTTGGCAGCAAACTGCAGCCGATAGCCATGCTGGATAGTGCATGCTAGCCAAGGGGAAATATTAGAAAGCTCCCACCTGGCTTCCTGAAACTCCACTAATGGCGTCATACACACTACGGCAATAGTTTCCATAGTGAGGCCGTGAACTAGCGAACTTAGCGTTGGGGTCCGAAGGGAGCCTAGGTGGAGACCTTCCTGGGCGTCCAGGCTCGACCTCAGAGCAGCATCCGGTTCCAGCCGAGGAGGTCCCACTCGAGGCTGACTCCGACACGGAAGCTGAGAGCCATCCGGACTGCACTGCATCAGACACCACGCCCTTGAATGTGCCTCTGAGGTGAGAACTGCATTCGGATCTGCAATGCAAGCCTCCTGGCTGCGCACATATCCCAGGGAGTTCAAGTTTCGCATGTTTAATGAAAAACTGAGATCTGACCTGTGGGTCCGCTGCTTGATGGTGGTGGGACCCCCTCCCTCCAAGGGGGGGTGGGCTGGTGGCAAAGCAGCAGCTGGACTCCCTGGTTGGCCTGTTCTAGGTCCGCTTCCGATGGACCCTCTTCTCCTGATGATGTTGGGGGGTCCCCGGGACAGGACTTCTCTGTCGACTCCCTGTAGCTGCTCTTGGTCGACGTCTTCGACGTAGAGGCTGACAATCAGGGGAGGACTGAGGAAGTGCACCGCCAGTGCCTGCTCTACCTGAGGAAATCGCTTCATAACCCCTAGCTACCGCGCCGTCAAGGATAGCGAGAGAGGGGTGCCTTCCAAGTTTGGGTCAGTTCCCGATGCACTTTCGGGAAGAATGGGATAGGAGGGGGCTACGGGGTATCATCCCGGCGCGACTCCACAAACCACGCGTCCAGCCTGGAGATCTCGGTTGCCAGGGGCGGAGCCACCTGCAACCCAATTTCTTTGGCAGCCGGGTAAGCAACTCGGCCATCTCCTCCGTAGCACAATCTACCGTCACCCCAGAGGGGGAGAGCGATGTACCATCTCCTTCGGGAGATGCGCCGTCTCTCTCTGATGCAGCAGTGGAGATCGCATTATCAGGCGCACAGGAGTCCTCAGAAGATGCAAGCAGCGCATCATCTGATAACTCACTGTGGCGGAAAGTGGACGTACCGGGGGAGTGGGAAGCTCACGCGGCCAGAGGCTGTGCACGCAACCCTGCTCTAGTCCACTGGGCGCTGGAGACATGCACTCGTTTACCCTTACAGAGGCGAGCTACAAAGCCACCGGTGATGGACTGAAAGTACTCCAACCTTGCCTTAAGTGCACTGCTGGACAGAACTGTGCAATCCACACATTCTGATCCCTCAACCACTGCCTCAGCATGTCTACGCCCAAGACAACTAAGGCAATGATCGTGGCTATCAGTCAATGTAATCAATCCACCGGATCCAACAGGCTTGCACGATCGCGACATGTTTGGAATACGCTACTAAGTAAAGGAGTCTTACTTCTTGGTGGAAGGCAGTGAAAGTATTGGAGTCTGGGGCGTTGCAGCGGTTTTAACCTTCCGGCCGGGCGAAAAACCTCGCTGGTTGCCGTTAAATCACCAAATCCCTAAAATCCACACAAGGTAATCCAAACTGTTTTGTGGTTTCTTTCTCTTAGCTCCTTGCGTGTCAGAGTAGGTTCCAGAGGAAAAACAGGAGGAGTATCATGTTCGCGTCTGGTTTATGTGGGACGGCGTGATCACGTGACCATCAGCGCATTCCCGACATAAGTCATAGTGACCGACTGATGTGAAACTGTGTGCTTCCAAACTCTCCTGATGAGCACACGTGTCTCCTTAAGTAGTGTCTAGCGCCTCACAGTGGTCAAACATAGATTCATCCATTTGGCTCCAACAGGTTAATTGAGAGCACTTTGACCAACTGCATCCCCACGTGGTACGGAACATGCATTTTTTTATTAATCGCAATTACAAGACTGAAACGTTTTTAAATCTCTAAATGTAAATAATTAACGTAAACTGAAGAAACTACTTAAATGAACCTATTTTATCCAAAACATGATTGTTTATTAATTTTTTTGTTGAACTTTGTTTAAATTCAAAATTTGTCATGTAAACAACATGCAATTAAACCATCAATATCCTCTAAATAACTTTTTGCTCATCTTCTTTGGTGGCTGTTAGTTTGTGGCTAGACCACTCTCTCGTGTTTTCCAGGACTCTCTGCCATTAACAGCTTGCTTAGTGAAACCTCATTCCTTTCATCTTTGGGAAGAAACTTTATGTATTTAAACCTTGGAACAATTGCAGTAGCGATCTTCCTTCATGTGATATTAGTGCTGTCCTTCATAAAATCATGTTTGAATTTAACTATAGGCTGGATCATCCTCTGTTGACTCCATAATTTTACAAGTGGCACAAGGCTGGCCACTGAGCAGCAGAAAATGTATTTTATTTACATTACATTGTTCAAAGCCATATTTTTTTTCTTTTTATAACTTTTAAATATTGTTTACGTTAATCTGAACGTATTTTTTTTTTCATGCATCATACCTGACACACACACACACAGTGGCGCCGCCCACACACAGGGATAGCAAAATGGATGTACTATGGTTTAATTGCCCGACAATCTTGCAACATTTAACTAGCACACTTTCAAATTAATTCCGTGAATGGAAACCTGACAGTTTTCACCTGGAAGTAATGTTTCGTGGCAGCAAACATATTATGAACACATGGATTTGAGAGTAATACTATTTCTATTCCCTATATGTACCTAACATGAGGTAGAATCAGCAATAAAAGGCGGCTATGGAACTAAAATAAAATTGGGAGCAAGATAAGTTTTTTTCCCACTCAAATTCTCACACACCTATCAGTGATCTTGGTGCAGCCATTGAGACTCAGGAGCTCAATATTTCTGCAGTTCTGGGCAAACGTTCTGTAAGAAAGCAAATTAACATGACATTAATAAAAAAAAATGCCTGTCAAAAAAAAAACTAGAAACACCGTCAATGATTCTGTTCTGTTCCCAATGACTATGTTTACTTGCACAAGATAACTTTTTAAAAATGACATACAGGCATTTGACTCTGCTTCGCCAGTTCTCACAGACATTCTGACATCACAGCACATTCATCAAAGTGTTTTAAAGGAATAAACCATCCGAGTGATTACATTACCCAAATGTAATTATATTTGTAACATGTGCATGAAAAATTAGAATGGCAATTTGGGAATTTAAATGTTGTTTGTGCTAATTGCAGGAAACACCTAAAGCTAAAGTTAGGTCAAAAAAAGTAGCAAACAAATAATTTAAATCCATTACCCATTTTAACTTAATACACCATAATGAAAGTTAAAGTCCCTTTCAAAAGTGCATTCTGGCTGACCAGACCCACTCTGCATCTTATCTTCACAGCAGGGGAAGGTCATTGTTTTGAAAGCAAAAAGCGCTAAATTCAAGTGAAGGAACATGCCCAGCAGATTCTCCTAGAGGCTGCTCAAGCTTTAGGGAGTAAACGAAAGAGGTGGGACATGGATGTAGGGCGTCTGATTGGCTGAATGTTTAAAGTTTAATAAATCTTAAACAAACCAATGTTAAAATATGTTCATAAAGGTCAAAACTATGGTCAGTTTTAACCTTGCAGTGAATAAGGACCAGCGCACACTTCTGGAGTCAGCCTCAAGGGGCTGATCGAGGAGCTGCAGTTCAGTCACTTCCTATTATGCACCGAGAGAGAAAGCAGGAGGTTGACCTTTTGGTGTCAACATGTAAAAGAATTAAAGGTTATTTTAACACAAACTATGTTCTGATTGGATTTTTTTTTTTTGCAGTAAACCAATTATTAATATTTGTTTTTCCTATTTACATGACATGCTGGAAATTATCTTTTCGAACAGAACCTGTTTACTTGCATGTATTATAACACACTTACTGGTTTTACAACAAATAACCCACAGATAATAATCAAAATGTTGCTCATTTGTAGAAAAATGTGGGAAATAGGCAAATGTCTCAGCTTTAGTCACAATCAAGGTGTAAGCATTCTCAATCATCAAAAGAAAGTGACTGAACTGCAGTTTGTGTCTCCAGAAATGAACAACTGTTAAAAATGGACAACTTTACAGCTGACAAAAGGTTTCAATACGGTTTTTTTTGGCCCATATTGCTCCATAGTCCTTCCCGACAACTCTGGTGGCAGGGGTGGTATACTCTTTTGTATAGGTTATGTTGAGATTTTAAGTTTCGCATAAATGTATATACAGTCAATAGTGACAATTCACTTGGTGGGACAATTCACTTAGAGTTGCACTGTTATTTATCCCAGCTAACTATCCAAAGAGGAAATATTGAGAAAAAGGTGCATGTAAACAAAGTTCACTAAGGGGTTAGCGTTCACGTTAGGCTTTAGCTGACCCCAATTTTAATTTGCCATCAATGTGTACTTCTAGGTGAGACCACTGCTCCATAGGCCTCTGAAGCTTACTGGGATAAGACTAGAAAGTCTATTTCTTACAAGATGCCGTGAAATGTTTATAACTGTCAAACCATCCATCAATGGTTTTGTAGTACGACTTACTCTTAGCTGTAGCTCAATAAAGCACTCAAGGATACAGTCATAGATCTTCAATGTTACTAAATATAACATTCACATGTCTATTTTACTTAATTTTGTCTTAAGCTGCGAAGAGTTTTTGACAAATTACCACACTACTTTTTTAATTGAGCAACAGAGAGGTGACGATGGGTTATGGGCTGAAGAAATGCTAATTAGTAGGATGATTGTATGTTCCAGGAATTTCACAATGACTCTGGGAATTAAACATTTTTTAATAATGATTTTGCGAAGCCCTGTAAACACTGACCATTTTAGAAGGTAAACATCATACAAGAATTTCTTTTCAAACAGCTGTAAGTGATGGATTATCATCTTACGATCACTGTAATGCCTCAGTCACACTATGAAAACAGCTTCATTGACTTGAATGAGATCGCATATGATGGAGGGAACTCGGAAGTTCTAGCCTTTGCGTTGAGATTTCCGATTCCACTCTGACGAAAATTCAGCTGAATTTAACTTTGACCTGCGATACCACATCACGTGATGTCACTACTAAGCACAGATTAAGGAGGTGAGGGCATGTGTTCACTGAAATCATGTTTTATGTCTAGATTTTCTTTTTAGGACTTCAGTGTTGATAAGAAATACATTAGAGTGAAACCTATTGCTGTTTGAACCATTTATATTTAAAGCTTGATTCTTTTTTTAAACATGCTACCCTCTGGGGGGAGAGGGGATGTCTACACCTTCACCATTTGGTGGCCTTCAAAACTCTCAACAGTTAGTATGATCAAGGCATAAGAAAGCCTTACCTGAGTGCACTGTCTCCAACCCCGAGACATCCTCGCAGGCTTAACTTTCTCAGGAAGCCTCCACAGCGTTTTGAGATGTTCTCTACCACACGTCCCTGAAAATGAACAGCCAGAGGATGTTTCAATGCTGTCCATTCAGCAATGTGTGGCATCCCCAGATTGTTAACAGTAAAATCACAGATGGAGATGGTAGAAGAAATTATCAAATGCTACCTCAATGTCTCTTTGGAAGTCAAAGAGGTCAATGCGCTGCCAGTTACTGCCATCAAGGGCCAAAACATTCCATGACTGAGGGAATAAAAGGAAGAAATTAAGAATTTGAGTACAGTAAAGAAAATTAAAAATAACTAAACTTAAGATTTTGAAGAGCAAACTTTATACTGACTTGAAAAAGCAGATATTTTATAGTTTTTCTATCAGTCTGTCACTCTGTTAAAAATGTATAAAAATCTCTTAGCAGAACCTTTTCTCTCACTGTTCAGGGCTGGTGGAACAAACTCCTGGATCCAGTCAGGAAAGCAGCAACACTAGCAGCTTTCAAATAGCTGAAAACTGTTCTCTTCATGAACAACTACTTTTGTCTTCATTTTCTTCCTGCTATGGTTTATTGATCAGCTGATACAATTTATAATAAGAGCAAGCTGAGAGACTTTAACTGTGTAACAAATTGCATATCGCCCTCCTCTTCTGTAAGTTGCTTTGGACAAAAACATCTGCCAAATACATAAATATAAATTTAAATCTAATGATCTGGTGAGTCGACGTACAACCAGCGTAGTTCTTCGGGTGTATCTACAGGCCGGAGCCACTGCACGCTCCAGATTTTCTTTCTCCTGCTGCCTTCAATCAAAAATGAAGACTCCTTTCTTATTAGACCACTTGTTTTGCCAGTTGACTGTTTGTAGCATGTTCCAAACATGTCGTGACCGTGCAAGTCTGTTGGATGTGGTGGATCGATCACAAATCTCCAGGCTGGATGCGTGGTTTGTGGGGTCGTGTCAGGGATCATACCCCACCGCCGCCTCCGATCTCGTTCATCCTGAAAGTGCATCGGGAACTCACTCAAACTTGGAAGGCACCTCTTAAAGCAAGGTTGTTCAGTCTCCCCTTGCTCGCTCCCCTTGACGGCTCGGTCGCTATGAGGTACAAAGCGATTTCCCAGGTAGAGCAGGCGCTGGCGGTGCACTTATGCCTAAGTAACCCTGCCTCCTGGCATGAACAGCCGATGCCTCCATCCAGTCAGCTAAGCTTGTCGTTGAATCTAAACCTGGCTAGTTTGCTTGGCCACTCGATGTCTATGTTCCACCATCCACAACCACCCTGACTGAGATGCTCCCACATGATCTGAAGCATTTCCTCAATGCGCCTGTGGTCCCAGATGGCCTTTTCAGTGTCGCCATAGATTACCCAACTTTGCAGGTCTCTATGAACAGGAAGCAGGCGGAGGGTCTGGGGGAATTCATGACGCCGCGTAGGAAGAGACTTTGCAGCTCCCCTTCTAAGTCGTCGCCTCCACTGCCTGCTCGACACTGGAAAAAATCCTTCTCAGTCCACCCCTGATCGTCAGCCCCAATGTCGGAGACATCGACCAAGTTAGTAGTACCCAAGTTAGTAGTTACCTAAAGTACAGGCAAAAATTGTTGGTCCCTCTGAAGAACTCCATTTGGGTTCTGCTGTAATGGTTATTACACATGAGACCACTCCAGCCTGGCTCAAGTTCCGAGTTCTGTCATAAGCATGGCATTGGGGCAACTAAAGGTGAACATGACACCTCGTTGCCGCCTCCATCTCTGCCTTTAGAAGGACATTTGGTTGCTCCAAGCCAATGTCCTCCTGGAGGTCCTGCCAGAGGGTAGTAATGACTACCGATGCTTCAAAGACCATTCTGGCAAGCAGCACTCCACCTTCCATGCTTACCGGAGCATAAATCACAGAGAGTTGTGCAGTGTCCCTAGCGGTAAAGCACTTCAGGAGATGCTATCTGTTGAACCTGTTGACAGCCAGTTTAAACCTGATGAAAACTAAAACGGACAAATTTGTAATGTATGCCTGAAGAGCAACCAATTCCTGACTACTCCTACTTATATGATCAATCCAGTTATTGGTTTAAATATATTCAACATAGATATATTAAACAGCCTTAAAACATCCCTTACCCGTGAGACCTGGGCACAGCGGCAAAGTGTGACTACATCCAAAAACGAGAAAATTCTGCAGACAAAGAAAACACATTAGAAATCACACAGTGGTGGCAATTATAAAGGCCTCACTGAAACAGTTTGGTCTAGGCAAAAAAAAAAATTAACAAATCCAAAAGAAAATGACTTGAATGAGATAATTAAACAAGCAAATGAAGCAGTGCACCAACCGTAACAGCAGCTCCTTTGGCAGCTTCTTGTTAATCACTGCCTCGTCATTATTTGAGAACATCTGCAAAAGACAAAAAACATTACATTATTTCATAAATCCATTAAAATTAATGTTGTTAGCCATGCTTTCTTTAACTGTAGCAAATTAACCTTTGTTATATTCTCTAGTTCCAGAGATAAGGTTTGAGTGCTGTAATTACTTTTATATATTTAGTTTACTTATTTATAGATGAAAAAATGGTGTTCTAGAGGTTTTTTCACAGAGAAATCTTTCAATAATCATTACAATTTTCTAGCAAATATACAATTTCGTTGCAACACATAGCACTTACAGCTTAAAAGGACTGATAATAAGGATTTTTGACACTTATCTTTTATGTGGTGTGTAATAATAATAATAAGTTTTAGGCCTTTGTAGATACTCAAGGACACCATAAAGAAAGCACACAAAAGCAGTAACAGGATAAAAGTCATACAATGAATACAATACAGGGAAAGCTTCTTGTAACAAAAAGTTAGACGATTATATTTGAAATATTTATGCAATGTGTGGCCAGCAATTTATACCAAAAAGCTGTGCTGCGTGACTGAATGCCCACAACACTTGTTTGGACTTTGCAGGATCCAGGAGAACCAACGTAAGAGAAGCAGATCTCAACATTGGCAGTGGATGGTGGATAGTAAGCAGGTCAGTGATTTAGGAAGATGCAGTTTGCAGACGTCCAAGCTGAGCCAGTAAAGCTGCTTATATACAACATTAAACCCAGAGAAAATGACAGAGTATGGTTTGGATCCGGCATGTTTGTGTTGAACAAATCTATTGCGGTAGGAAAGATAAGAAAGAAACTAAGTAAAGAAAGGGCACTCAAGTCCAAAAGCCCCCAGTCTTGCTAAACAGTGTTTGTTAAACTTGTAACAGTGCTACAAGTTTGAGGAACACCCAATTATAGTTTCAAATGTGTAAGTGCTTCATGTTTTTACTTATTGGCTTTAAACAAAAAGAGTGTTTGAAATTGATTCTGGTCACATAGCCAGACAAAGTCTGCTGGGATCAAGTAAGACACACTGTCATCGATGGTCAGTCAAGTGATCTAGTGATTCCAAGTTCTGATCTATTGCAGCATTTACTGGAAAACACATGTAAAGCTATGATATGAAATGAATGTATATGAATGTATGACACTGTTTATCATCTTCTATCTGACACTTTTCTTTCTCCTTGCACTCAGAGTTCTGGGTGCAGCAAAATACTGGGTCTAACAACCAATCCCCACAGATTAGACTTGCATACAGGAAGGTTAAATACATTGCTGGAAGAATAATTTCAAAATCGTACGAATGCCCAAAACCAAAAAATGTAGCTTTCAAATCATAATACGGGTCTGTTAAGACTGGTATCGCAATCATTTTAGTCACATTTCCCCCATCTTTTAAATATAAATAGCTCAATCCGGCTGATGTGGTCTGAAATGGATCTTTTACTGCTATGCAATTTGTGTCAAATATGTAATCTTGTTTACCTTGGATTGTAAATTTAAAAATTGCTGTCTTAAATATGCAAAAAACAAACAAACAAACAAAGTAAAGATGCATGTATGTCATTGATTACTAAATAGTCTTCTGATAATTAATTAGGGGTCGAGAACCCTATTGTTTTTCGAACAATTCTTATTTATTAGGGGTCGCGCACCAACGGTGCAATTTTAGGTTTCATGTAAAAAAAATATAAACTTCATACTTTCACAAACTCCAAGGGGAAATGTCTGATCCAGCTGAAATTTGGTGTGGTTACTTGTAAGGCATGAGAGGAAAAAGTATGTCAAATGGTCTTGGTGTGGTGCTCTATAGCGCCACCTGAAGCGGTTTTGTAGCTGTTGCGCAACCAGTTTGTCGTAGGTGAATGGTATTTGGTTTACATATGTAAATATGTAAAAAACCTCTAAAAGTGTGCGTTTTTGCGCATTTTATACTTAAAGAATTCCTCCTAGGTGAAATGTTGGATCAAGCTAAAAATTGGTGTGGTTACTTATAACGCATTACGGAAAAAAATTATCAAAAGCTAAGAAGTATGTCAAATGGGCTTGGGGCGGTGCCCCAGCAAAGTTCAACCTTTAAACTTGTGCAAATTTTTTTTTTTTTTTTTTACATATTTTGGACTGTATCTCTGTTCTAGGTAATCCACTATCAACAAAAACAGCCTGGCATGATTACCCTTGGTTGGCTGAACAAAAGGATATGCATCACTGTGACTGCGCTCCAAAAATTTGCTCTACAGTGCTTCCTTAAATGTGACCAAAATCTTCGTTTTAGCTGTTTTTATAGCTATTGCTCAAGCAGTTTGTCGTAGCCAAATGAAATGAAATTTGGTACACATGTGTAAAGTACCAAGTTACAACTTTTACTAATATAATCCCTGTTTCCAAAATCAACAGGAAGTCGGTTATTTCACAAAAAAAACCATTAAAATTGGGTGTTTTGCTCATTCTACACTTTGACGAACTCCTCCCACAGATTTTATATACACATCTCCAAATATCTTGAGTATCATCATAAGGCATACTGAACCTTAAAATTAGAATTTTTTTAGCTATCATAAAGTATGTGGTCGCAGCCACGGGGCAATGTCCAAATATCGACTTCAAACAGGAAGTTGTTATAACTCAGGTTTAGAATATATGATCCAGATCAACCTTGTCTCATTCTCATCGTAGCCCAAGCCCGAAATCAGGCGTACTACAATGAACATCATCTGTTATAGCGCCACCAAGTTGAGGTGAAAGCATGTTTTTTTTGTTTTACGCTTCTATTTCAGGCACTGTATTGCATACACACTTAAAACTTGTTGCATGTGTGTAGGACCTTAAGACCGACAAAAAAATGAATAGGGTCGAGTTTCAAAACTGGACTGAAAACCGGATATTTCAGGGTTTATGTAAAAAACAAAGACTTCATACTTTGACAAACTCCTCCTAGGCGAAATATTCGATCCAGTTGAAATTGTGTGTGGTTACTAGTAAGGCATGAGAGAATAAATGTTATCAAAATCTAAAAAGTACTTTGAATGGTCTTAGGGTGGCGCTCTATAGCGCCACCTGAATTGATTTTGTAGCTGTTGTACAAACAGTTTGTCGTGGGCGAATGAAATTTGGTACACATATGTAAATTACCAAGCTGCAACTTTTAATAATATAAACCGTTTCCAAAATTGACGGAAAAACGGATATTTTGCAAATACCTCTAAAAATGGCTGTTTTTGCTCATTTTATACTTTGACGAACTCCTCCTAGGCAACAAGTCCAATCCATCTAAAATTGGTGTGGTTACTCATAAAACACGAGGAAAAAAAAGTTATCAAAAGCTAAACAGTACATCTTATGGTCTGGAGGAGGCGCCCCTGCAAAGTTCTTCCTTCAAAAATGAGCAAAAAAACAATCGACATATTTTGGACTGTATCTCCGTTCACGTTAATTCAATTTCAAAACAGTCTGGCATGATTATCCTTGTCAGGCTTGTCAAACTTGGCCTTTAGGACTAAATGGATTTCTTACTGTAGCACTCGGATACTTTATCAAAAAAACATGAAAAATGTATGGAATTACGAGCCTGCCGTTCTGACCAAATTGCTATGATTAAGAGACATTAAGAGATATTCTTATAGTGCCACCTACTGCCTGTGTATATTTGTGGCTGTATCTCCCACATACTTCATCCAACATACGTGAAAAAAATGAAGCGTGAAAATCTTGTGATTCTGAACAGATACATATGCTAATCCTATGACACTGACTCTTGTTTTTATGAGTTGTTTGTGTAAGAATCAGGATCGTCTTCATGTTTAAAGATTTGTAACGTTGGATACTTAGTAAAGTGCCTTTTAACCTTGTTTCGAGCTCTCGACGACGAGGACTAAACGGACGCATCGTGCGAGACCCCTCTCATCACTGCTTGCAACTTTAATTGTTATTTTGTTTTCTTGTTTGAGAAGACAACTATATAGATAAATAGGTAGTCTCCAAAGAAACTCCATGAAAAAATATCTCATGGTGAATATTACTTGTGACTTTTTTTTTGCTACAAACAAAAAACAAATTGTGCAAGCATATTGTAACGCAAAAAGAGCCCCTCAAGGGTACCTATGATGGTCGTATAACATGATTTAATATTAATATTATGGGTCTCCTTGGCAGTTAAGTTTCAGTTCAAAATAAATATTAAACTTATAATAACTTTTTAAAAGTCAAATTGTGGGACATGCACTTTGTAATACTTTATCAGTAGACTAAAGCAAAATCAGAGATGGTTAGATTACCTTGACTCCAATCTTCTATACAATGATGTCAGTAAGTCCAATAAAGTTGTGTCTTTAACTAATGACATTTTTTGAAGAATTATCAAAACAAAACAAAAACAAAGGTATTGTAAATAAATATAACTTTAAATATTTGTTTATGCAGGAAATATTTGTTTCTCCTCACAATTTCTGCCTCAATAAATCCTATGATTTAAAGCTGATGTTGTAAATTTTGACTTCATAAGAAAGTGTTTTACTGATTTGTATTTCATTGTCTGTCTGAATCCTCAATTCTGATTGGCTGGCAGGTGTTGATTAATTTTCAACAACTAAAATAACAGGTAGTCTAAGTCGATTTGTTCACTGAATGTATCTTTGCACAAAATTGTATGATAACCATTATCAATAGTTACTCAGGCGCTATAGTCTTAATACGTAATACTTAATACACTGTGTTGCATGTCAGGAGGTTCTTCGCCTCCACAATATGCCTTTAAACAAAAAAAATGCTAAAACAGTTTGTTTTGAGCATGTTATTCACATTATTTTGTGATTGTTTAAAAAATCCAGGTACCTGTAATTAATTAGTGGTACCCATGCCCAGCAGGATAAAGGAGGTTTGAGATGTTATAAACTATAAGAAAAGCTTGATGCTGTTTTACATTTTTTAACATAACAACAAGGATTTGATGAATTTATACCTCTTTAACATGTGTATAAGAGGAGTCTTTAAGAAAAATTTTAAAATCCGGATTAGTTATTTTGTAGTTAATAACCATAGTACTTAACTTATTTGTACAAAAAGTTCATTTCTTGAGTTTTAAAAACTGAAAAATGTACCCTAACATGTAACATATTGAGAAACTAGATAATTAACCATTTATCTGGCTGAGTAGGTGCACATAACCAACTAGCATTTTTAGAAGCATTATTGCAAAGCTATGCACCGGAAAGCAGGTGACCAAAGCTCTTGTTGGCAAAGGCTCAGTGCATAA
Source organism: Danionella dracula (assembly GCA_900490495.1). Lineage (NCBI taxonomy): Eukaryota > Metazoa > Chordata > Actinopteri > Cypriniformes > Danionidae > Danionella > Danionella dracula. Next base: position 19,826,073 of record UELW01000012.1, read on the forward strand.
GCTATCATGTTTGAATTGACGCAGAAGTAAAAATGTTATAGGCGTGAAATGCATCCAAGAGAACTGAAAGAAATTCGTCAGTTTTGCTACATTTAGGACTTAATAAAACTCTTAATAAACAATGGTGTGTTCATAAACTTCTCTGTTGACTCCCACACCATCTAGTGCTGAGGATAGAAGCAGCACAAAAGCTAGCTGTATCGCTATCGGACCTTAAGCCATTATTTGAACCTACGTCATCTACTCAAAAATCTAGCAAGAAAAGCAGGTATACCGTTTTATAAACAACCAGAATGCATTTTATATTCTGTTAAAAATGTTCAGGCACCTGTTATGTTTATGTTCATAAAAAAATACAGGACGAAATGCTGCTTTACTTGACTCTATCGCATTAGTTCAATGGAAAATTGACTAGTGAGTAACTCCTGACTGAATTTAAATGTGAACCACATCTAAAGGCACCAAATCCCTTAAGAAAGACAAACATTATGAGACTGCTTCCAGCTATAGGGTACATGTTGCTCCTCTTTCTTTCCATCTGTGTTTGCTTAAGGAAAAGCATGTGTTGCCTGCATTTTGCTGCAAACGGAGGAGATTGATTGCCAGTGTCCAACTCCTCTAAACCACTTCAATCACGAGATGACTTTACCCATAAACAGCTTCCTTTTTATTTGAGAAATGTCTCCTTTGTTTGCCTTCACCTGCATGATTGCTATGAAATCTAACTTGACCTGGGCCTCATGTATTAACATTGTTCACATACACAACACTTGTGCAGGTCAGCCTTTTCATCAGAGTTGGTACATTTTAATTATCACATTAATTGCAATGTGCAAAGACAATTTGTGAGAGAAGCAGCACATGCAGAGATAAATAGATGCATTTTTGGTGCATGTATACAGTATTTTCTCATAATCTTTAAAAGTTCACATATGAGGCATCTCAAAGCTTTGCTAATGCCATAAACATGGCATATATAAATATATATATTTTTTTTAATATATATATATATTTACATATAGTAAAGTGTGTGTGCGTGCGTGTGTGCGTAAACATATTATAGGAATAAAACAAAATTAAACAAGAAGCTTGATATTGTGCGATCCTTCGTGATGCCAAAGCGAGTAAGTCCCAAACTCTTCTGAAAAGCTCTGTTCACATTTAGCCAAGACATGGTGCACATTATGTGCGAAGAAAAAGCATAAAGATTTGAATCGATGACACTTTAAAACACTGTGACAAATAACATTCGATGATAAGAAAAAGTGAAGACGTAAAAGACTAATCAATCAGTTTCTAGTTTAAGTCGATCCAGGTGCTCGCTCGCTAACAGCTGATGCAGATGGAACCTGACTGAAATCTTAGCTTTAGTTGCGATACAGTATTTCGAGTTATTCATAAATCATTTACCTTCAACCTGATGATGAAGTTGTTCTCTTTATCTGTTAAAATAACTATTTTACCCTCAATTAACAACTCTCAACACCAAAAACATTGTATACACATCAGATTGTGAATAAACTATGGAAGCAGTAACTTTACCATTTTATTTTAAAATTGGTTATTTTACTTATGTCTTTACCTCAAAATTACTTGCTCTTACTAGCAGAAAAATAAATCCCTCCAGAGCAGAGGTAACATGTAAAAAAAGAGAGAAAGACAGCGAGAGAAAGGGATGTTTTAATAAAAACTTTTATCGTAAACATAGCTCGGTCACGAACATGAACGCGAATAAGAAACTGTGAGCATGGGCAGATTGCGTCATTTAAGGTGCTTTCCTGTGTGTCTATAGTTACACATTAAAAAAAAACAAAGACAGCGTCTGGGTATGGTCGCTCTTTAGCCTGGTTTCCAGGCCTGAAAATGTGTCCCACTTCGGACCCGGTGTTTAGCATTGATAAAATAAACAACTATATAAATATTATAAATAGAATATTAAACCGCACTTAACTATAGCTGAACAAGAAGGCCTATACTCTGTGGCTATACTGTACTCATGTATTTTGATGTTGCTTATTATTGTACTATTTAACTTTAAAAGCATGTCAAGCTGCTGTTGTAGACCTTTCAAAATATATACTTTCTACAAGCAGAACTTGATCAATTTTGTGCTTATTTCTCACAAATGTACAGAGGGGGCGGGGAAATTCCGGTCCTATGGTGACACTTTTAACTTTTTGTGTTGATTATATTTATATTGTAACACAGTGTTTGATCTCGTAGAGCAATTAAACCCCGAATATTATACAGAACTTAAACGCCTTCACGTTCGCATTTGGACTGTAGTGAAAAGCTTCGGCGCGTCCTATCTAGTCAGCATCAAGGCACGAGCTCTCTAGAAAGTCAACTAGCTAGGTTTTACTACACACGCAATGTAAAGACAGTTTACACTTGATTAAACACAGCTGATAATGCGCCTCTGAGTTGACTAGCAAATGAAATATTTGCTAAAAGAGAACAAATTACTTTTAATCACGAGCTGTTAGCATGCGCCGATGTTTAAACGCTTAAAGGCCCACGAGTCTGTTCATCTTTTGTTTTGGCCGTTTTCTCTACTTAAGCCCGTGGGCCTAGCGCTACTATCAGTCTACTGGACTCGGCGAGATCAGCTTTATTTATTAAACTACCGAAGTGTAGCCTGCAACCTACTGTTGCTTCGCTTGAACCAGCGAGAAATATTAAAGAACCCCATGTGTCCATGAGCCCAAACATTGGCAGTGTTGATCCACTTCGACGCTAGGTAGACTTCACACAACAGGTAAGCGACCAACGTGAAATGTAACAGTACATTTGGGTCTTATTTAAGTCATCGCGGCTTCCAGAATGAGTGTTAAAGACTGACATGTGATTAATAAGAGCTGAACTCTTGATTGCGGAAGCTCGGCCTCAATCCATCACGTATAGTTAATCCTCGCAGTATTTACTCCGCTGGGAAGTAAAGAAAAACAGCAATATTTTCATGGACTGTTTCAGTGAGATGTAACGTAATAAGCAGTGGCTACTCGCCTCAAAGCGGCTCCGGGAAACACCGTTCACCTCCTTACCCATCCCGAAGACTGTTAAGTCGGTACACCGGGAAGGAAACGTGAGTCCCGTGATTAAAAGGACGCGGCTGTGTCGTCGGTGCCTCGGGCTTTCGTCGAACCCATGTTTCTTTTTCGCATAATTCAGAGTTTATTTATTTCTATGTGTCGAGGAAGCAGAAAAGCCCCAGTGGCTGAAGTATGAACAAATGAAGCTTATCTCGCGTTGTGTTGCGGATCTCCCCCCTCCCTCTCGGTTACCACTACAAGATCTTTATTCCCCTTCTGTGACAATATCTTGGTTCACGCCTAACAATTTCACCTTTTCCTTAAAAGGTGAACATACATATAATATATATTTGAAGCATTTGTTTAGTCATCGCGATAAAACGTAAACGGAACGTGTTCAAAGTCTTTAGTGTTGACTGAGGTACATGTAGAAATGTAGTTTTGTGTGCGTTACCGCAACGGCTAAAATGTGTTATTTCTTTAAATTATACATATATAATGTTATGCTGTTTGCACGAAACATTCGCTTGTTATTTGCAGTTTTGTATTTTGACTTGTTCATTTTCTCGATGAGTGGACCCGTCCCCACAAAATAGTTGTTTCTAAAACAAAAAAGTGGAAGATTTTGTCGAAATGTGTATGGAAAGCGAACTGACTGCAATTCATTTGTTTTCGTGTTATTGTTTTGCTCGTTTCCGGGTTTGTGACGTCAGCTCGCAGCCAATAAGAAATCAAAGATTGTTTCGTCGTTTGATGTAATCATGGCGGTAACACGAGGCAGCGTTTTGGTCATCCTTAATATTAGAACAGCTTGGATAAAGCAAGGAAAGTTAGTGGCAAAAACGAGCAAATCTAAAGAAAGAATTGTTGTTGAGGAAATTTTTAGAAAGAAAAAAGAAGATTTGACACATTGTGAGGTACAGAAATGAGAAACTACAAAATGATTTTGATAAGATATTTGAGAATAAAGCTATAGAAGCATTTACAAGATCCAGACTTAAATGGTTTGAAAAAGGGGGATTTATTTTCTTTGGTCTTGAAAAAAGAAATCAAATGTTTACAACAGTGTCAAAATTATTCATTAACGATAAAAAAAAGTTGATGATTCCTCAAGGATATCAAAATTTGTGTCACATTTTTTTGGGAAATTTGTACTTGTCAGTACGAGATAAAACTGATATTGATTTAAAAAAAGTTATTTAGATATTGATTGGATGAATCTTTCAGACAGAACGTGACAAAGAAATATACGTTAAACAATTAAAGGAATGCATTAACCTACTTAAAAATAACAAATCTTCTGGCAATGATTGGTTTACAGCAGAACTGTATAAAACTTTTTCTGACGAACTTGCTCCATTTTTTTTACAATTTTTCCTGAAGCTATACAGAAGGGTGAACTGCCTGTATCTTTAAAACAAGGTGTTATTACACTAAACCCCAAAACTAATAAAAATAAATTATACATTGAAAACTGGAGACCTATTAGTTTACTAAATAATGAATGTAATTTATTTGCAATAATTTTTGCTAGAAGACTTAAGCAAGATTTAAACAGGTTAATTGGTATTGAACAATCTGGGTTCATGCAAGGCAGACATATTAGGAATAATATAAGATTGGTATTACATATGATTGATTATAATCAGTGTATCGATGAAACTAGTTTTACTTGATCCATTGATCTTTATAAAGCATTTGATACAATTTGTCATACTTTTTTTAGTTTGTTTGTTTTGGGGACTTGTTTCTTAAAGCAGTTACAAACTTGTATAATAAAGGTAATAGTTCAGATAAGCTTGCCCATAAAACCTCACAGAGGTTTGGCATAAATCGAGGCATTAAGCAAGGATGCCCTCTCTCTCCCTTTATTTTTCTATTAGTCACATAGGTCTTATCCTTACATGTTTAAAGGAATCCCTTTTATGGCATTACAGCTTTAGACACGCACTTTAAAATTGATCAGTTTGCTGATGACACTGCTATTTTTCTAAAAAACAAAGTTGAAATACCAAAATTAATTAATTGCATGGAGAATGTTAATTCGGTTTCATTCCTAAAAATGAATGTAGAAAAATCTGTACTGTTTCCCCTTAAAGAATGCTCCTCCACAGAAATAGATAATATTCCAGTTTAACATAATGTTAGGATTTGTCTGAGAAGGCTGCTTAATTCGGGGTTGTCCCCCCCCCCCCCATTCCTCATTCAAAACACCTGCCTGGCTCATTAGGGCGCACCGGTTTCCGTTGCGCACTGATTAGACTTTCTTCTTTGTCAGACGATTGTTACTCTTCAACGCTCTTACCGTTAGTTGTGCATCCTAGTCTGCCAAGTCAAGTCGGAGGGAATCTGCCGTCCGGTCCTCTTCGGGTTTTTGTTTTATTTTTGTGTTTTGGTGGTTGCTCGGATCCGGAGGCTCTCCTCGGCTACCCAAAACGGACTTCACGTGAGCACCTCCTCCGTTCTTCTCGGTCCGGTGGACCGGAGCCTGGCTCCAGCCTGATTTGAACGTTACGTGGGCTCTCGGGCCCGCGATTTTGTTGGAGATTTTTGTTGTGAAGCTCTGTTATTAAAGACTCTCAGTTTGCTTGCAATTGGGTCCGCCTGTGCTTTCCATCCGCACCTAACACATAAACTTACATACTTGGTGATTTGTAAAGATGAGAAACAAAGGATTCAATTAAATTTTGATCCAATTATAGAAAAAAACAAAGAAGAAATATAATTTGTGGCTAATGACAGATTTATAGATGTTTGGTAGAGTCGTGTTATAAAAAGCTTAAGGAATTTCTAGATACGTGTATTATTACCTTTAGAGGTTCCTCCAAATAAAAAAAAAAACTAAATGAAATACTTTACAATTTTATTTGGAGGAAACAATTACACTATCTAAAAAAATAGAAAAAGTTTGTAATTTAAAAGCGCAAGGAGGTCTTGAGGCCTTAAACTATAAAATACTAAATGACACTTTTAAATTCAAGTGGCTAATTGATTTTATGAAAAATAAAGAAAGTCCTTGGAATGTATTCCCTAATTACATTTTTAATACTCTTGGAAGTATGGATTTTTTGTTGAGATGTAACTTTTCAATTGACAAAATTCCAATTAAACTGGCTGGTTTACACTCGTGACGTTAGCTTACAAAAACAACTTTTCACCCCACAAATATTCAATGTGGAACAATAAGGACCTGCTATTCAAAAACAAATCTATGTTTTGTCAGAAATGGTTTGATCAAGGCATAATTTTAGTGAAGCAGTTAATTAATGACCAGGGGTAATTATTAAAATATACAGAAGTCTTAGAAAGATTTAAAATTCCAGGTAAACTGAGAGAATTTACTATAGTTATTGATGCAATCCCCCAAAAGTATGGTTTTTATTAAATAATTATATTTCTGAAGGTTTTGTGGCTAAGCCTAGTGGGATCTTTATTAATGACGTTAACCTTTTAAGGCAAAATTGTAGCAACAAGTAATAAGACAAGCTCTTTGCACTGTGACATTATCTACTTCAAGATGTTTTTGGACTTCTTTGTTTGGTGAAATGTCCTGGGATAAAGTGCGGAATATATATATATATTTTTTTTTTAATAATAAAATTTTTGGGAAAGATTTGGAGACTTATATTAACAGAAAACTAGGTAACAAAATAAAAATGTCTATATTTAATGTACTGTTTTACATAGAATGTGAATACTTGGGGAGGGGGGGATATGAAGAAAATACCATATCCACAAGAAAAATGGTCCCAAAGAAAACCAAACTTTTCAAAATGTATAAATGATTTTAAAATATATGTCAATCCCCTGAGTCAAAACAAAAACAAAAAGACATGCAATGCATTAAAAGCTCTACTTTTCGTTTAATCCATGCAGTATTTTAATTTATATATTTCCTATTTCTTTGTTATAATAATAATAATAAGTAAAATGCAACCCTCTGGCACTTTGTTTAATCATTTTATTTTAGCTTTTGTTGTGTTGAAAGCAAATGTATTATGTTTTAATGACTCTGTATTTTGTGAAAATATGAACATATATGATTATATAAAGATGAGTCAATAAAAAAAGTATTGGTCGTTCTTAAACTAAACTTTTTCCCTTTTTTTGGAAACTATCAAGTAGAGAAAAAAAATATTAATAAACAATCCAAAATGTTTGCATATGAATGATTTGTAGTTGTTACCTCTTGATCACTCTTAATCTTACTTTAGCATTATTAGAAGTAACTTTGTAACTATCTGACAATTCATGTTTTTCTTTGGGCGAGCTCAAGGTTCCAAGTGATATTGGACATTTGTGTTTTGTTTTCTTGTAATGAATCAATTAAAATAAATGGGAAAAAGCTTGCCTGAAATAAAATGGTCACTTTATAGTCAATTTACACTTGTAGGTCTATCACGTTATATTTTTACTTCCTCTATTTATAGAACATTACTGTATTCTGTTTACTCTTAACTTTAGCAATTTATTTATATAACCTGTGTTACTATGCAGCGTTATTGTGTCGTTTTTTTGTACCAACACTAGCGAGTACCCCTGTACCACAACAAATTCCTTGGTTGCAATAACTTGGCAATAACGATCTTTCTTGTTTTCTTGTTTCTGTTTTTACAACGTAAAAAGTAAATGACCTAGCTGCAGTTTGTTGTCTCTAAATGAGCAGGTTTCTATTGACAGCAATGTGAAAATGGCCAGCTTTCATTTTATGTATCAGGTTTGAATTTAAATTTATTTTTCTATTAAACATTTGTTTAAGATATTTTAAAATGGAAAATTGTGTTTAATCAAGGAATGGGATACTTGAGAGTTAGGAGATTACGGCTTTTGATAGGTGCATATATAGTAACGCCTTTTTTCTCCGACCTGCTGCAGCGATCCATAAAAATCTAAATTAAAATCACGTTGAAATAAATTAAATGTTGAAGGTTATAGAAAAATGAATTTTTATTGACGTATAACTTAATGTATTTCAGATTTCATACAGTCCACTTCTTCTTCTTCTTTCGGCTGTTCCCAGTTTAGGGGTCGCCACAGCAAATCATCTGTTTCCACCTAACTCTGGCCTCAGTATCCTCTACTCTTGCACCAATTACCTTCATGTCTTCCTTCAGCACACCCATATAACTTGTCTTTGGCCTTCCTCTTGCCTGGCAGCTCCATCTCCAACATCCTTCTACCAATATAACTACTATCCCTTCTCTGCACATGTCCAAACCATCTCAATCTGGCTTCTCTGATTTTGTCTCCAAAACAACCAACTTGAGCTGTTCCTCTGATGTGCTCGTTCCTAATCTTGTCCGTCCTTGTCACTCCTAAACTGAACCTCAACATCCTCATCTCTGCTACTTCCATCTCTGCCTCGTGTCTCTTCCTCACTGCTACAGTCTCTAACCCATACATCATAGCTGGTCTCACTACTGTTCTGTACACCTTTCCTTTGATTCTTGATGACACTCTTCTGTCACACAACACCCCTGACACTTTTCTCCACCCACTCCAACCTGCCTGCACTCGCCTCTTCACCTCTTTTCCACAGTCTCCGTCACACTGGACTGTTGACCCCAAATACCTGAACTCCTCCACCTTCGTGACCTCAGCCCCCTGTAACCTCACTGTTCTACTTCCCTCCCTCTCGTTCAAACACAGTCCACTAAGTTTATCTAACAAAAAAAAATTGTATAATGAAAATAATGCAACAAATTTAAAGAGGTATTTTGCAGCAATGACAAATAAATTCAATGTTTGTGTGTGGCCTAGTCACACACTCCCAGTGATGCCATCCATCGCATTAATCACAATCTGAAAAAGACATTTAATATATTAGTATTATTCACAAAATAAACCTTAAACCAATAGGTAACATGTTTGCCACAGACCCAGGAATCTCCTGTGTCTTCTGTGTGGGGATACTGCTCAGCACATAAGCACAGCTCAGCCAGGTCTTCTGTTAAATAAAGACAGCACTTAAAGCAATATAAAAAAATACATAACATAAACAATGTGTAGTTAGGTGCTTCAGAAAGATGGTTGTTCTAAAACCTGTTTCTTGTAGAAGGCATATTGCTATATGCTCACGATATGCGTTTATGCTTGTAGCTGATGAGGCAAACTGGAGAGTTCCCCCAGTTAGCAAAGCTTCTGCAAACTACAAACAGTAATAATTGTACTGAAATTGGTAATAACTTTTTATTTTAGAAACAATGTACTATTTGTGCCACACATATTTTGCAAAGAAATACCCCACAAGTCGTCCAATCCTCGTAAACACAGTGGGGCACAGTGCTGCATTCCTATGATGTCTGTATACTTTTTTCCCTTGAAAAGTTCTAATTGTGAAAAAGATTAAAAATATAATAAGCCAGACAATTCTAGATTTTAGGAGGTAAAATTGTTTACATCCTACCTAATTGCCTTTTTACGATGAACCAAATTCAATTGGTTCACACCCAAAGGGTTTATGTACAGGATTCTTTTCTGGTGTGAATAAATAACCTGGACAAATGTATAAACTGTAAGTAAGTGCATTACAAAGTGTGTTACAAAGTTTGACAAAGATATAGCAGTAAAGTCCAATGGTTGTTGTTCTCACACACCGCACCCAGTAGCACATCAAATACCCATGGATCCATCTACAAAAGCATACATTCATTTGCTCTATATACAGTTTCATGTGGTTACCTTTAAATAATAATTCAGGGACAATATAGTACTTACATTTTTGAGCAGTTCGGCATTACCCTTCCAGATGTTTGTGGCAAGATAGGATTCAAGCACAAATGCATTTCCTACATATTTGTTTTTTTAAGAGAGTCAAGTATGCATTCATTACCTTAAAAAACAAATAATAAACGTACATGTTTAATAATTAATTCATTTACAACCCATAATTCTACTATACCTTAACTGTTAAAAACACAATTTTTGCAAGTCAATAATTTTCAATAGGATTCCTACCTACTTCACTCTCTACTTCTTGCCCAGGGGACAGATGTTCGATATCCCAGTAAATATTTTATAGTTGCCAACTTTGCAACAAATCATGCCTCCTATTGCTTGTCTCTATAATTTATTATATCTATATTTTATTATAAAATATATCTATATATTATATATTATTACATCTAATTTAGGATAATATAAGGTCTTGTGAAATAGTTTCCTTTAATATTTATTTTTTTGTTTATCTTTCTTTCAAAGGTTTATTTTGTGAATAATACTAATATTAAATGTCTTTTTTAGATACAATTTTATCAATGCGATGGATGGCATCACTGGGAGTGTTTGAATAGGCTAAAAACAAACATTGAATGTGTCATTGCTGCAAAATGCCTATTTATATTTGTTGCATTATTTTCATTATACAATATTTTTTGTTTGATAAACTTAATGTATTTCGGATTTCATACACTCCACTAAGCGTCAGGAAGGTCATCCGGCGTAAAACATGCCAAAACCAAATATGCAAGCCATCAATTCAATTTCCATACCGGATCGGTCGAAGCCCGGGTTAACAACGACCGCCACCGGTGCTGTTGACCTACAGGGTGCCGGTGGAAATTGGACTACTGTTGGACAAAGAAGGAGAGGAGGGAGAAGGATTCGTAGGCAGAGAGAGAAGAGGAAAGGCAAAAGTATAGGTCTGAGAATAGGGACTCTCAACGTTGGTACAATGACCGGGAAAGGTAGAGAGCTGGCGGACATGATGGAGAGAAGGAAGGTAGATATTCTGTGTGTGCAGGAGACCAGGTGGAAGGGTAGCAAAGCGCGTAGTATTGGAGGGGGATACAAACTGTTTTACTGTGGTGAGGATAGGAAGAGAAATGGGGTAGGAGTGATCCTGAAGGAGGAGTTTGTGAGGAATGTAGACAGGACTACAAGGAATCACAGCGCAGGGTGAAGAGGGAGGTGGCAAAGGCCAAACAGAAGGCATATGATGAGTTGTATGCCAGGTTAGACACGAGGGAAGGTGAGAAGGAATTGTACAGATTAGCGAGACAGAGAGACAGAGATGGAAAGGATATGCAACAGATAAGAGTGATTAAAGATAGAGATGGAAGGGTTCTAACAAGTGAAGAGAGTGTGCAGAGAAGATGGAAGGAGTATTTTGAGGAGTTGATGAATGAGGAGAATAGTGGAAGCTAGGCTAAGAAGGGAAGTGGATATTTGCGAGCAGCAGTATGGCTTCATGCCCAGGAAGAGCACTACTGATGCAATTTTTGCTCTGAGAATGCTAATGGAGAAGTACAGAGATGGTCAGAAAGAGCTGCACTGCGTCTTTTTGGATTTAGAGAAAGCGTATGACAGGGTGCTGAGAGAGGAGCTATGGTCCTGTATGAGGATGTCAGGAGTGGCAGAGAAGTACGTCAGAGTAGTTCAGGATATGTATGAGAGGAGTATGACAACAGTGAGATGTGCTGTAGGTCAGACGGAGGAGTTCAAGGTGGAGGTGGGGCTACATCAAGGATCGGCTTTGAGTCCCTTCTTGTTTGCTATGGTGATGGACAGGTTGACAGATGAGGTCAGACAGGAATCTCCATGGACAATGATGTTTGCAGATGACATCTGTAATCTGTAGTGAGAGTAGAGAGCAGGTGGAGGGACAGCTGGAAAGTTGGAGGTCTGCTCTAGAAAGAAGAGGAATGAAAGTCAGTCGTAGTAAGACAGAATACATGTGTTTGAACGAGAGGGAGGGAAGTAGAACAGTGAGGTTACAGGGAGCTGAGGTCAAGAAGGTGGAGGAGTTTAGGTATTTCGGGTCAACAGTCCAGTGTGACGGGGAGTGTGGAAAAGAGGTGAAGAGGCGAGTGCAGGCAGGTTGGAGTGGGTGGAGAAAAGTGTCAGGGGTGTTGTGTGACAGAAGAGTGTCAGCAAGAATCAAAGGAAAGGTGTACAGAACAGTAGTGAGACCAGCTATGATGTATGGGTTAGAGACTGTAGCAGTGAGGAAGAGACACAGGGCAGAGATGGAAGTAGCAGAGATGAGGATGTTGAGGTTCAGTTTAGGAGTGACAAGGATGGACAAGATTAGGAACGAGCACATCAGAGGAACAGCTCAGGTTGGTTGTTTTGGAGACAAAATCAGAGAAGCCAGATTGAGATGGTTTGGACATGTGCAGAGAAGGGATAGTAGTTATATTGGTAGAAGGATGTTGGAGATGGAGCTGCCAGGCAAGAGGGCAAGAGGAAGGCCAAAGACAAGTTATATGGGTGTGCTGAAGGAGGACATGAAGGTAATTGGTGCAAGAGTAGATGATACTGAGGCCAGGGTTAGGTGGAAACAGATGATTTGCTGTGGCGACCCCTAAACTGGGAACAGCCGAAAGAAGAAGAAGATACACTCCACTAAGTTAAACGTTAATAATACATTATTTTTCCACAACCTTCAACATTTCATTTATTTCAACGTGATTTTAATTTCATAGCAATTACTGATAAAACAAACATTTCAAGATTGTTCTTACATTTACTGCACTGTTTTCAAAGATTGCATACTTGTAATTTTTGAAAACACGTTCCTTACTTTAGCCCTTTTATAATTTTGTAACAAAATGTCCTTTCCTTGTTTTCTACATGTGAAATCTAATAGAAGAAATGAATTAAAAACAAGAATCTCATCTTGCAAAACAACTCTAAACTAAATAAATAAACCAATTTGTTTGGCTTTAAGCCGGAATAATGACGTTCGTTATATGTAATGCTAAATTTCCTTGAAACAAGCAGTTGATTTAGCAGAATAAAACAACAAACTCGTGGTTTTATTTTCAGCATATAGAGCATATAGAGTTCGACCAAAATATACATCACAACACTCGAAAATGTAATTTAAGTTTTATTGGAACAACAATAGTGTTTTCGTTCATTACATCACTCACATTACAGCTTGCAACACAACAACAACCTAACACAGACAAACGATAAAGCATAACATCACAAAACAAATATTCAAACCCCATATGGTGAACGCCTATAGCCGCTAGCTATGTTGTTTTTTACCTTTAAATCCTCGAAATACATTTCGGTCGTAGAAACAACTTTTCACGCCGTTGACTTGTTGAAGCTCATAGACAAAAGCCGCACCCCTCCACCGAAGTCTTATTAATATTCATGACTATTTCAACCAATGGCGCACTTCCTCACGAGGAACTTAATTTTATGCAACACCAGCCACGCCGCCGATTTTAATTGGATCATGCTATCTTAGGATCAATAGTGTTCTGGTTGCGCAGGAAAATAATTGAAAACCTACTCGTGTTCGTTATTGTAAAAGTTTTGCAAATATTAAGGTATTTCTCTTTTTCTAAAAGATTGTAAAATTAACCCAAGAAACCTTCGTATTTCCTGTTCCGAGGGACGGGCTTAAACACGCGTGCGCAGTACATCTTGCGCACTCTTTGGCTGCAATGGTCGAAATGATCTCTCTCTGAATCAAGGGCCGTGGACTGTTTTATATCCACAAACATCGCCCAATTTCTGGGTTTAGTTTGGTTCCAGAGTCGTTTAAGTGAATTGGAATACATGTGAACAAATCGATATGTACTAATTTCCGATGAATGTGAAACTGAAGAGAGTTTAAATTGAACATTAAAGCGAATATGTGAACAAGAAGCAAGCGGGTCAAGTTTTATTTTCAGTTATGTGGGAATACTATCCCCACTCAGCGAACTGTACTGCTCCGAAACCGTGAGCAAGGAGGAATAAACAACAGATTAAGCTTGGTTTTCGATCAAGGATAAATTTGCTAAATCCCGGAGAGCCTTGTTTTTCTTCATTCTTTTTTACTTTTCGAGCGACGCTAGCTTAGCTAAAGCTAACGTTAGCTGAGCGCGCTAGCGCTGCTTTGGTCGCCCAGGAAACCACCAGCGATGCCATCCTGAAGGACATTTCGTCGAAAATCTTTTTACACTTTTGGATTATTTGTGAGGAACTTGGGGAACCAGGAATGAGCGGGTAACCTTTGCACATTGAATCGCCGGTGCATCTGTGTTCGTCTCACCAGCGACTCTCTCCCCGCAAGAATTCACACTTTTACTCAGAAGAACTGTCATTTAAACTGTTCATGTGCTGTCCTGACCGCACAGGTCCGCGTCTCCGGAGGACAGAGGTATGCCTGGATCAGACCGTCAGCATGGGACCAAGAGGAAGGCTGATTCGCTGTACCGTTTCCAGCTGCAGGCGGCTGACGCGGGAGAAGGCCAGTCGGATCACGCGGGCTCCGGTATACTCACCACCAAAACAACAAGCTCGTCCACTTCTTCGAAGAACAAACGGAGCAAGTCCAAACACGAGGCCGAAACCAGCTCTGCGTGCATCGTCGCCATGTTTCCAGCAGCGGGCGCCATTAAGCCGTTGGTCGAGTACGACGACATTAGCTCTGACTCGGACACGTTCCTTGACTCTCCTGCCACCGGGAGACCGGCGGAGAGGAGGGATGCTGAGCGCATAGACACGCTTGACTACGACGAAGAGGCGTCGGTACCTGCAAAAGAGAACAGGACTCATAAAGCCAAACGCTCGCGGAAGAAATCCAAAGACCGACACAGGGTCAGAGAGTCTACGGAGAAGGCAGAGGTGCCCAAAAAGAGCAGCAAGGACCGAGAGAGAGCGAGAAAAAAGGCTAAGGAGAAGGCAACCTTGGCTGCAAGCCTAGGCTCTTCATCCAGCCGCTCCGGTGAGTCCGCTGCGAAGAAGTTTAGTCTCTCCTCCGGGGCAGTCCAATCGGTAGTTGGTCTGGGGAGCTACGCTCCTTCGGTCGTCTCGTCCTCCTCCTCCATCAGCAAGGACAGTGGACGGTCGTCTAAACCTCGCAAGGAAAAGAGGAGAACCGAAGATTATGAAGAGGACCGGAGTCGTCGTAAGCCCGTTAAAAGTCACAAATCCAGCCCCAAAGGCAAGAGCCAGTCCAGGAGAGCCGCAGCGCAGAGTCCTTCCGTTGCGGAGTTTTCGAACAGCTATTCGTCCAAGCGCAAGGCAGCAAGCCCGAGCCCATACCGGGAGGCTTCCAGGCGGAATCGACAGCGATCCGAGAGCCCATACAGCAGAAGGAGATCCTCGAGCCAGGAAAAGGATGGAAGCCCTTACCTGAGCAGGAAACATTCGCCGGGGAGTTCCCGACGCTCACTCAGCAGCAGTCCGGTACCCAGGTGAGGATTCACACTTTCTCATTCACGTTATTTGACGCACACAGTCCAGGAAATCCTTGTAATGGTGTACAGTTATTATCTCTTTTTTTTGTTCAGTAAGCATATGACGTATAAATCCTTTTTAATAGTCTGTTATATTTCGTTTTTACTTTAGTGTTCATTTTTTCCAAACAGAAGTCAGTAATTGATAGTCTTTCAATATATATCTTACCAATTTATGTTGTACCAACATAATCTGTGTTGTTTTGCTGTGCTATAGTCGTTGCTATAGCTACTTCGGCTGGAAATATTGTCTTGACATTGTAGTGAATATAGTGACATAGCGTTTATCATTTAGTTATTGGTCTGGTAGTGTCTGTTTTTGGGCAATTTAAAATGTCAACGCTGTCTGTGAAATCCCGTATTATTCTGTTAGTGACGTCACAGATCTACAAAAGCCTGCCCTACTTCTTAATTACCCATGTATGTTTCTAAACATACTCTATAAATGTCTGAAAGGGCACATAATATAAAACATGAATCCAGGAAGTTTGGATACCGTTGTAAGGCACAGTATGGCGACAAATTCATGCCATTAATCGAGCGCATGTTTTTGATTATTAAAATTTGCGCGAGCAGAAACACTGCGGGGGCAAAGAAACAAACCGCGAGCTTTTTTTTCAACCCGCGCACGCGCGTCACTGAACCTGAGAGCAAAACACTCTGTCTCGAACGAGGGAGGGGCTTACGGGCTCGCTCGCTCTCAAATCTCCCTCCCTTGTTCGCTCTCAATCTTAAGCTGTGTGCCCGACTCATTCCTGCTTGATTTTTGTCCAAGATAGGCCGGACCCTCATTTCCCGGAAATCAGCTGTGATTGGACGTCTGTCTGTCAGTCAGTTCTGTCCCTTTAACACTCAGTCAAGTTTCCCCCAACAAAGACGTTAACCTACTTATAAAAGTGACTCTTTAATCAAACAACAACGACAAGCCAAAGACATTTACAAACAATTCAACAAAAACAATAAAGATGACTACAAGAACGATATAAATCTGACTGAATATTACTCCAACAGTTTAAAGAATAAAAATAAAACAATGTTAAGTTGGTTTTGTTTGTAAAGGATAAAAAAAATTGTTTTAATCCTGTCTCAAGAAGAGTTGTTAGTTGTGTACATATCCGGAATATGGATGTATGAATAAATACGTTTTGTTAATGTCAAATTAGACCACTGTTAAAGTTGATGTAATATGTCATGTTTCTATCTTTAACAGATTTTTAAGTTTTTGTGAGTTCTCAATTAAATAGTAATTAAATTTTACTGTTTTGACACAACTAGGCCTGCATTATTGAATTTTTGAGTTTCTAGAGTGTAATGCAAATGTATAATTTCAGATTTGATTTAAATCCTGGTTTTGATTCATTAATTTGTTGAGTTTGGGGTTGGATTACTGCATTATTTTGATAACTTATTTCTACAAGCAACTGTATTTTTTATCCTGATATTACTAAATTCAATCAGTTATTTTTAGAAGCAGGGGTTAATGGTCAAATTTATTTAAATTCAGATTTTACTACTATTTAAATATTAATTTTATAAGCAGCGAAAAATAGTTTAATTTAAATTCTGACTGTACAAAGTTAAACTGTTGCATCAGGTTTAGCGCAATATGTTAAGTACTGCCCAGCTAGCATTTTTTGGTTCATAAGTGGTTTAATAAATGTTTATTCATAGCCTAGACTTCTAGGCTAAATTTGGGCTCTCAGTGAAAGTTTAAAAGACGCTTAACTGTAGACCAAATATAACCTACACATCATTTAGACCTCTAACAAACAACTGCATCTACAAGTTTAAAGGACATAAAATATGTGTTTAGGCTACACAATAATCAAAGTAACATTACAATTTAAAGTTGACATGGTTATCATAATAAGCTAATGTAACAAATTCAAGGAAATGTAATTTATTTTCGTTTTAGTTAAATAAGATTGGAATGTAACACACTTGTGCAAATGCAAATATACATAAAGGTGATGGCAATTATGAACAGTAAGACATTTCAAACACATACATGCAGTTAAAAAAAAGATGTCTTTATTTAAAAACAAAACCTTTATTTAAATGCTGGAATTTTAACCACTGTGCAGCTGCTCTCTGTGCTACATGAAGAGGTTTCTGACTGCTTTCCTGAGATTAGCTTCCACTGGGAAAGTTGTCAGAGAGGAAAAAACGTTCTTCTTTAAAAAAACATTTACCTGTATGTTAATGTTTTAAATACGACTGCACGTCTAATTTAGAGCTAAATCGTGGCTATATAAAGACCATGTAATAAATTGACACGTAACTGTTGTAAATATGTTACCGATATTGTAAACATAAAGAGATATGGTCAATCATATGCGCTGCCAGTCCAAAACAAAAACAAATAATTTTCATCTAAAAGTGGGCTACAAATAGACGATTAAAAGATGAGTTCAAAAAGGTGCTGCGTGTAGCCCACATATCAACCTTTAAAAAATAAATAAACAAGACACCTACTAATCACTCCTGACTCCATGCACATCATAAAATTTAACATATTGTTTAGTTTCATAAGTTATTTCGACAAAAACGACATAAAATGAAATATAAGGTTAGTTGGGCTAGAATTGGGTTATATATAGCCGGTCTAATTCTGATCTATTTGCTTACCATAGATGTTGAAATGACATCTTTTTCTTGCTGGGTGATCTCCATTTGCAAAAGCAGCAGTCAGAACTCAAAATAATGCGCTAAAACTAACCTAACAGGTTATCTTTGTAGAATCAGAATTTAAATTAAATAAACTATTTTTCGCTACTTTAAAATAATTATACATTTAAATAGTAGTAAAATCTGAATTTAAATAAATTAATTCCTGCTTGTAAAAATAACTTTGATTGAATTTATTAAAATAAGGATTAAAAATACAGTTGCTTGTAGAAATAAGTTATCAAAATAACGCAGTAATCCAAACCCCAAACTCAACAAATTAATTAATCAAAACCATCTTGTAGTCGTCTTTATAGTTTTTGTTGTAATGTTTGTAAATGTCTTTGGCTTGTCATTGTTGTTTGATTAAAGAGTCACTTTTATAAGTAGGTTAACGTCTTTGTTGGGGGAGACTTGACTCTGAGCGTTAAAGGGACAGAACTGATTGATGAACAGACGTCCAATCACAGCTGACTTCCGCGAAATGAGGGTCCTGCCCCATCTTAGACAAAAATCAAACTCGCACGAGGGCAGGAATGAGTCGCGTGTGCACGCAGGTTAAGATTGAGAGCGAGTAAGGGAGGGAGATTTGAGAGCGAGCGAGTATGTAAGCCCCTCCCCTCGCTCACGACAGAGTGTTTTGCTCTCAGTTTCAGTGATGTGCGGGTTGAAAAAATGCTCGCGGTTTGTTTCGTTGCGTGCGCGGATCTGTTTCTGCTCGTGCAAATTTTAATATTATGCGCGCAGGATTATCAAAAACACACACTTGATTAATGGTACAGTTTGCCGCCATGGCACAGTGTCTTTCCCCTTCTGTAAGTCGCTTTGGAAAAACGTTTCTGCCAAATGGATAAATGTTATTTGGAATTTGTGTTCTGCATGTAACCCATCCCGATGTTCACACACACAGCTGTGAAAAAGTGTACACACAACAAACACACCATGAACACACACCCGTGCAGTGGGTAGAAAAAGTTGCGGTGCCCATAGAACAGTCGGAAAACTGATATCTTGCGCAAAGGCACCCTAGCTGTGGTTGTTGAAGATAGAGAGCAAATGTTTCATCACTCACACCAGCTTCAACTCGGTGGATCTGGGGATTAAACTGGCAAGCGTAAGATCTGTAGTTGATCTCCTTATCCACCATGATGTCAATATTGTTGCTTAATTTGCTAGTTTTTCCACACTTGTCTAGAGGTGTTAATACAATCTAAAAGGGCCTGCAAAATGTTTATACAAACAACTAGCGCTGAAAGGGTTTATTGAATTAATTTATTACCAAACAATTACGCATTAAATTTTTGCAGACAGATGCTTTGTTTAATAAAAATACACATTTAAAGGATCTACTTCCGGTGCACCAATCATGAGAGCAAGCCAGATTTGAGCCCCAGTCGAGTGTTTAAAATGCGACTGAGACAGAGGAAGGATTAAATCTCAGAGAAAATGGCGGAAGGTTTCTCAAGAGTGGGATAATTTCAAGCATGTGCACGTCACAGTGCCTGAGTGGAGTGGAGGGATTTCAGAGAGCGGGGGTTTTTTTTTTTTTTACTCTTCCATGATTTTTAACCTGTTCATGATAAACCTGCACTGAAAACCTGGATTAGTTGAGTTTACTCCAAAAAAATGAAGTAATTAGTTACATCCATTTTAAGTATATAGAAATATCGTTGTTATTTTTTTAAGTTTATCAACTTTAAATAACTGATTTGTCCTAACTGTAAATACAGACTAGCCTAACTTCTTTTTTTAAATGTATTTTATTTTTCACAACTAGGTCATAAACAATTACAAATGCATCAAATACGTTTCCCCCTTAGAGCAATTCCCCCATACCTTGCTCTCAACAATGATGAGTAACACCATAAAGAAAGTGTGCCTTAATGACTGGTCAAACATCAGAAAGCAAACATTTTACAACATTTTACAGCATTACCAGTTTACAAAGCAAGCGTGTGCTAACTACTCAGCAATGTCAATGAATGTACACTCTTTTTAACATTTGAAGTTAATAGAAATTAGTTAGTTTCAACATTCTGGTTTACAGTGTAACATAACGATGTATTGGAAACTGTAGGAGAATAATCTATTAGGATTTTAGATGTGCACCGCATTTTGTTAATGTTAAGTTGTTGGTTGTGTTGTACAGTACAGCAGGATCATGCTGAAACTTAAAAAAAAAACACTAATGTGCTTTTGAACATGCCTATTTTAGATTAAACATGGGAGATGAAGACTCACTTTAAAGATAAATTAAATATATTTGAATTATGTTATATAAAGAACTGAAATCTGGGCACTTTTTAAAAGCAGCACAATGTGTTAACCTTCCCATTGCATTTAAGATTTCATTTTCATAAAAAATAAAAATATTCCTGAAGTCTTGCATTTTTTAGATACTTATTAAAACATTTGTGAAACATCTACTGTGAATAATAAACATATTTTTATAATTATAATTAAATTGCCATGTTCAATCCGGGTTGTGTTTTTATTTAAATATACTTATCTTGTGAGTTAAATCAGATAGTGGTCACGGTTCTGAGCAAAACCATAGTCAGACATGGTCCTCCATTTGTTGATGCTTGATAAACAAATATTAAAGACAACATTAGATTAATTTATATCTATGAACTAACTACAAAATAGCTATTGAAAATAAATGTGTATGAAATGGGATTCAGTATATTGCTGAAGACAAATATAAATGTTTAAAATAATCAGGATTAAATTTTTTAAATCAAATTATTCATGATAATAATTTTTCAACCTAGAGCTGCTTGATTATGTGAAAAATAATAATCACAATTATTTAGGTAAACGTTTAAATCACGATTCTTTAAAACAATTATTTAAATAATTATTTTTGAAAATTTCATTTTCATATAATTTCAAGCGCTATTTTACAGTTTGTTGGAAATTATAATTCATTTATATCTAGTTTCCAGAGACATGCATTTTAAAATAACTGATTTATTTCTGTTATTATTTTCTCTGCTATATAGTACTAGAGTTCTGTCACCATCAGAATCTATTCCATTCACTCTCGCTGAGTGACACAAATGTGTACTGTAACTATTGTAATCCTTTAATTAGCATTACCAATATTAAAATTATTCTGAATGTGCTTCGGTGGTGCATCAATGTGCATGCACATTCATAAAACACATAATAAATGCAAAAAAGAAAAATTTCTCAATTGCTTTTGTGATTGTAAAGGGCTGAAATTGATATCGTAAAAAGAACTTGATTCATTGCACAATTCTATTTCTACACAATCACTCTGCCTTTTCCCTTTTCACTACTGGAACATAACCTCTGAAAATGGGTCATCATGTCAAGATCATTGGTAAAAAAAAAAAAATAACAGTTTTATATGTTGAGTGAAGCAATTATGTCTTTATTAGGCTTCGTTATTTTTAAGAGTATAAAGATGAGCTTTATGGTTACAATTTTGACTGAATGGTATCAGAGTTCTAGAGCAGATATGACTCAATGGTGGAGGTGGCCTCAATAGACCTTTCATAAGGAAGCATGCGCTAAGCTCAACTTAAGTTACACTAACAAAAAGGAAAGGATTGAATCTTTGCATTTTTTTTATTTATTTTTTTGACACCATAGCAGCTGACCCACTTTCTTTTAGCTAAATGACTAAGGCTACATTTAGATTGGAGCCCACAGTGACCCAAAATAGATTTTTTTTGTGACCTGAACCGAATAGTTTCATGACAGACTAAACAGCTAAATTCTGGTTTATTTATTGTTTTAATTCAGGCATTTGTCACTTTCTTATGTGGGCATATGATGCATATTAGAGATGCACAGATACCAATACCTGTATCGGCCCAATTCTGTGCTCCAGAGCTGTACTTGTACTTGTCAAAAGCACACCAATACCACTTTATGATGGCGAGATGTGAGTAAGTAGACACGGGTAACAGGTGCAGAGGCCTCCAACACGTGCAGAGGCCTCCAACATATCAGCATACTGGACCTGAGGTAGCCGCTTCTAAACATCCACAGCATTTAAGTAGATTTTAATGACTGCATTTGGACAAGCAACAGTCCGTGTGTTCTCAGTTTAACTGTGGTCGCGCAGTTTTGTATCTCACACACCAGTCGTGTTTCTGAGATTCATTTGCGGAGAATCCCTAAAGGTTCCATTCAGGTCGTCCTTCGTCAATGCGAAAAACATTATAAAATCCCTGAATAATGCTGAACTCTGCTGCGTGCCACATGTTGTGGACTCTCCAACTCCCTGTTAATGAGGAGCGCGGCGAACATTGAAACAGTTGAAGAAATGCAAACTAAATACTGCTAATGAAGAAATTTTATTTTTCATAAACTAAAAAGCTTTTTAACTGTTTTGTAAGTTTTGAGTAAAAAAGGGTGATGAAAAACGTTTTTTGTACTTATTCAGGTACTCTGTATCGCCAAGAAGAACCAGGCGGTATGACCAAAAATTATTATTTTATCTACAACGCTGTCATAGTATTTTACTGTATTTCCATGCAAAAACTAGTTTTATAGTTTATAATTTAGAGAATAATTACTGCTGTAAAATGGTTGAAAATGAGCAGACTAGTGTTAATCCAGGTTTGAAATTTAAGCTTCTTACAGTGTGTTCTCTGTAACTTAGCTGGGCTTTCATTAAGGCAATAATTGAAACAGCTAACGTTAAGTACAGAAAGTGAACTTTTTTTTAAAAACTGAATTATTAATAATATTGCATCAACTCCAATCATGTAGTATTCAAGTATGCGTTTCAATTATGTCTTTGAGTGACGTCTAAGTCGTCTTTTGTGTTGTTGTGAGAACATTTACCTGCAGACATGGAAAAACATGTAGATCTTTGTTTCAATATCCTAAGACATGTTGGTGGCAGAGGTGATGAAGCAGATTGTTGTTGTTGTCTCCTGCGGTTAAATTTTTTGCTACATACAATCACAAGTAATGGTTGTTTGATCTGCATCAGATTATTTTCAAGCTGAAGTATTTCCAAGCTCCTGTTTTTGGAAGAATCTCTTCTATGTGCTTGGCCTTGTGCTTCTGCTTTAAAGACGGATTATTTTAAGAGCATGTGCTGTCGTCATTCTTTTGAGTTTCTTTTTGAAGTGACAATTCGGTTTTTGCATTAAATGTTAAGCACGTTTACTTGAAATGTTTAAACTTATATTTTCTCCTCAGAACATCCCTGCGAGCCCGGAGTCGTTCTCCACACTACTCTTCCTCTCGTCGCTCCTCTTCTCGTTCTCGTTCCAAGAAACATTCATCATCCCACAGCAGTCGAACTGGCAGCCGATCACCCTCCTCTCTGCTACCAATCTCCTCCAGCCTTGGAGCTGAGCTCACAAGAAGAAAGAAGGAGCGTCAGGCTGCTGCGGATGCTGCTGCCGCCGCTGCCATACTTGTCAATGCATCTAAAAAGAACATAGAGATTCCTCCACCACCTTTAGAAGCTAGTCCTTCACCTGAACATCAGAAACCAGCTTTACCTTCTCCTAACACTGTTCCTGCAGAGGAGATTGCAACTGTTTCTCCTCCATCCACCCTGACATCTATTCCACCACCATTACCCCTCACATGTCCTCCATCTCTCTCTGTTGACTCTCCTCTTCCTCCTCTTCCTCTAAACAGTCCTCCTCCACTTCCTCTAAACAGTCCTCCCCCACTTCCTCTAAACAGCCCTCTGCATGCTCCCCCACTCACAGCTCCTACTACTCATGTTTCCTCCCTACCCAAAAGCCCCACTCAAAAAGTGACGCGAAGTCCTGCACACCCCATGAAGACCTCTACGCTACCTCCTCTTCCTCTTCCTCCAGTTCTTCTGGGAGACTGCAGGGGCAGGTGAGGCCTGAATTTTTTTTTGTTGTACAAAAAGGAGGCAGGACATGTCTTATGATGATTTGGAAGTATGTATGTGAGTGGTTTAAAAATGACCTTAAATATTAGTGCTATTTATAAATAATTTTTCATGTTCTTATTGAGGTCAGTTTTGGAATTATAATAAATGGTAGGGCTGGGCGGTATGATGGTAAATATTATTATCGTGGAATTAAATGTGTACAGATTTTTTTAATTTTGCGTATACTGTGAAATATAATTAAGTGGTGTGCCAGCTCACGTGCAGCATGCATGAGGCTGAGACTGGTCAAACCGTTTGATGCAAGACTGAAGGATATGCTTGGAGGTTGTAAAAACATGGAAAAGGGTAAACAAACAGACAAGGAAGGTTTAAAAGAAAATCCTGAGTCCGAGGAAAAACTAGAAGGTGCAAAATCTGACAATGAGCTGGAAAATGGGATTTGCAAACTGTGTCGTGCTAATGTACTTACTAGCAGTGGTAGCACTAGCAATCTGTCCCCACCTTGCAATGAAACACCCGCAAGAATATGGGGAAAGCCTAAAGATGCAAGCAAGTAGACTATCAGCAAAAAAAGAAAATGGCCCCAATAAAAACAATTAATAAAAAAGGGAGGTAAATTATTTTAAAACTTAAGTCATGATCTTACTGAACTCGTTACTCTTTTCATAAATGCAATGATAGTATTGATCTTCATTGTTACAGAACTTTAATGAGGGCTTGCATTCGTTTCGTTAGCATTCGTGCTGACTAAATTTCCCAAGTTTAACAATTATTTTCATATATCTTCAGAAATATTTTCAATAAATCTGTCATCTATGTTTACTAAATTGCGTCAATACGATTTATGTCTGTATGGAGAAATATTGGTAACCTGGCCTGTTTACTGATTTAACCTGTGCTGTTAGCTGATTAACTTTCGTCTTCCGTCAGTCATAATCTTTACAGTGATCTGATTGGCTGTTCCACATGTGGAAATTTAAGTTCCTGTTCACGGGAGAAGACTGTAAAAAAATATTCACTCTTATAGAAGTGTTAGCATCTGCAGATTGAGATTGACCTGCACAGTCCTCACTGCACAAATGGGTATGACAAGAGATGTACTTGTAAATTCAGTTTTGTGGTTGTAACAGCGGGTGTGTGAGAAATTCCTTACTCTTATTTTACTGTAAAAAAAATGATTTCACACAAGTCCAAATTTATTTTACAATTAATTTACACGTGTGACATTTTCTGCATTAAATTCACTCCATACATATGATAAAAGCTTAAAACGATGTGTGGAATAGCTGCACTAAGCAGCTGTATATGAACTTGACAGTCCACTTCATCAGACTGGTCACTGTGCACTAGGTGTCTATAGACATCCTATTTTCCAGAAGATCACACTGGAGAGATGATTTCGCAAAGCCTAAAGCCACCACTGAAAACGGCACTAACAACATCACACCGCTGCTACTAAATGAGGAGATTATTGTTTTGGCCACTGTCTTCATTTAGTTATCAGCCTAAAAAAATCTAATAATGATCATAACAATAGTTCTTATCACTGTCTTTAATTTAGCCTCTGTTTTCAGTGAAATTGTATGAGCAAACAGTTAGCTAGATTAGTTAACATGAACGAATAATGAACTACACTTCAATAGCATTTATTCATTTTTGATATTGGTAATTTACACGAATGAAATTGTAAAATTATTATTTTTAAATAACACATTATAAAGTTTTGCGGCTGGAATGGCATCCACTGCGTAAAACATATGCCAGAGAGTTGGCGGTTCATTCCGCTGTGGCGACCTCAAAAGGGAAGAAAGCCGACATGAAGATGAATGAATGAATGACATTATAAAGTTCCTTATATGTCTATCATTTTACAGTAATGAGTTCTGTCCACATCTAGCAGTGTGAAATATGATGTACAGTGGATTTTTTGTTCATATAGTCATATTTTGTTGACTATAATTTATAAGGTTACAAATAAAACACAATATAATCAACTATCAAGTCCTTTTCTTAAATATTCAATCTTATTTACTATATAAACCCATTTTATTGGAATAACAACCTATACAAAAACTATATTGTGAAAGATATTGTTAACGTGAAATTAAATACTCATAACTTGAAATACAATTTTGGTCATTCAGCCCATTGATAAATGATAATGTTCAGATGCATATTTGTTATGACAAGTTTTTAAAAATATTCTTTGTACATTTTTCTCAAAGAAACAAAGGCATTAGCGTAAGAAAGAACACATTCTTTAATTAAAATCTGTATTTAATCAAAGAAGCACGGTGGAACCATTGATAATTAATCAATGTGAAGAGTACCATATTTTCCGGATAATAAGGCGCACCTTCAATGAATGGCCTATTTTAACACTTTCCATATATAAGGCACGTCGCATTATAAGACACAAAGAATAGAAGCTACAGTAGAGGATGCTGTGTGTTTGTGTAGTATCTTGCTCTCCTATTGGTTAATTCCAGCCCTGACGCTGTGTTTTCGTGTGTGGCATTCTGCTCTCCTATTGGTCACCTGACGCCCCATGAGATTTTCCCGGAAGAGCTCTTCCCTGTCTTCACGAATTCACAATTTCGTTTTTATTTTGATGTCTGCAGCGTTCACACCAAACGCCAAACACACAGAGAGAATGCGTCTTCCGTAACTACCTGACTGTTTAAACCAGTTGTTCTATCACATGAAGATGCGCAAGCTTACCGGTGTCTGTGAGGCTATGAGGCTGTGAATATTTTCGTGTTTCTTTTTTGATAAAGCGTATTTTTATGACCATGGCTCTCCTCCGCTAGCGTCCGTTCTCCTCCACTACTAATGTTACGTCATCCAACACTTCACCACATCTCCTTACTTGAAAGGTAAGGGTCATCATTTTTCATTTATTTTATTCTGTTTTCATTGATTTATTATTATTTATTAGATGTATAATGTGTACTTTTAAGGTTTGAAGAATCCTAGTTTATTTTTCTCTGGTTTTCCATGCTATTTTCAGTTTTTAGTGTTATTTATGTGTGGCTTGGAATGATTAAGCATTTTACATATAAAATTGCTCCGACATACAAAAAATTCTGCACACGAAGACCACCCTAGAACGGATTAGTTTCGTATCTCCGGGTATCACTGTACTACTGCTGTTTAAACTACTGTTAATGTCCATTTTCACAATATGACCAACCTTGTTCAGCTGTAAACATAAAAAAGAAAATATTTTAGGAGTGCAGTGATGAATTATGTTTGTCTTGAGTACTTAGTTCCAATCAATAGTAGGTTTGGGTCTTGTTTGTTTTTTGTTTCAATACCATTGCCAAATCGCAAAATACAATGCTTAAAATGTAACAATATATTAAAAGTTTAAAATATATATAAATACATAATAAAATATAAAACACAACAAAAAAACAAGAGCCACCTAACCAACTACAACAGTTTAACCAATTGATATTTCTGCAAAAGAACTGCAAAAAGTTGATCAATTGGTGGCATGTATGCAAGATTTTCATCTTGTGATTAACATTGTATTATCCTACTAATAACCTGAGGAAAGGCCACTGTTAAAGGCTGACTCCTTTTTGCGATCTCTGTGCCTGAGGCTGGGGTCTTCCACACCGATAGCGCCACCTGTTGTTCTCAAATGTTTCATTACATTTCATGTGCTTCTTAGGGGAGGAGATCTTTAAGTACTTTACGATCCGATTCTGATTCCGACATTCTTTTTTTTTTTTTTTTTTTAATGCTTAATTTACATTTAAAATATGGGTGGGTTAAAATTCATATCACATTATTTTCACTGTCCAGACAGCATCGGCATTATACCGTGATATGAAAGGAAAAATTAGGATCACATTTTATTAGACCTTAATAACATTAGAGACCAAATTTGCATCATAACCTTGTTTAACGTGGGAGATTCGACAGATAACTGAAAACTGTTTTTGCCACTGTTAAATAACAACTATTTTTGTTCATTTCTACCAGGTTTACTTGCTGACGTTTCACATCAAACAGCACTCAGTGTTTAAATCTCTGGTGTTCTCATGTAGATTAGTTGTGAAGTCTGCTACCTACAGCCTACCTACATAATATTTTCATAATGAAACCTCAGTAAGTATTTATACTTAAGGCAAATGTGACTGGTTAACACTTTCTCCCCCTTGTTAAAAATAAATTTCCCTCCCACGGTTTTTACTCACCACTCCAAGCTGCAATACAGACTGTTTATCTTCATTTACATATTTTCACCAATAACCAAAGTCTTGATTCAAGAGAGAGAGTGCTGAGAGAAAGAGAGAGAGTGAAATAAAGCGCTGAGAGTCTACGTGCACTGAGGGGAGGCCCCGGGCAGCCGTCCTCATGCCCATCAAGTGTTGCCAGCTTAGAGACTTTGTCGCTAGATTTAGCGACTCTTCAGACCGCCTAGTGACTTTTTTTTCAGACTGAGTATCCACGTTATTGGAAATATTATGGCACAACACTATACCGGTATTCACTTTCATACCGGTATAGCGCCCACCCCTAATTTCAAATACATAGTTTTTATGTTTTTTTGCTCGTAGTTTTAATCTCTGTTTAACAGTATTTCAGTCTTAAAAATGACAGTTAATCGAAGGCTCATTCGTGATAGTGAGCCATATCAGACACATAAAAACATTTCTAACCTCGCGTCAAGGCTTTACAGAGCGTGAACTTTGTGTTTGAACAAAGTGGGGTTTCAATTTGGAATTTAGCATTTTTGGCATGCATTGTTGGAGAAAGAATTGCGCTGCATTGTTGGGAAAGTGTTTTTTTATTGTTAACTCATTGATAGTACTGTACAGTATAGCAGGATCATGCTGAATGTTATAATATATTAAAAAGCACAACTAATGTGCTTCTGAGTATAGCTATTTTTATTGAAATATTGGAGATGCAGGCTTCTTTTGAAGAGAAAATGAATATATAGTTATATATAGTGAACGTACCTTAATCTTTATTTACACTTTCTTTTGTAATAAAAAAATGTAAATAAAAATGTTCTGAAGTCTTTCAGGAGTTTTTAGGGATTTGCATAATTTTGTAAAATATATATTGTGTTCATAATAAGCAGATATATTATTGAGCTCTGTATCTTGTGTCTTTTAGACACAACATATAGTGCAAGAAAGTATGAGCCATCTGATATTGAGTTGTATACGCTGATTATTTTTTGTAACGTAAAAATACAGGAGATGAAAAAACTAAGAGCTTATCCGATTAATCGATCAATTACAGTGAACTAATCATTAACTGCAGCACTAAACTCAAGTGTGTGTGATTTACATCGATTTGCTTGAATGAAAATCATTTTAGTCTTGAATGGAAATTGCTAGAAATAAAATGGGCTCAGCCCTCTTTATTTGCACCTTTTTATCAACACTGGCGATACAGAATGTTGTAAGGGTGCAAAGGAAACCGAGTGATTGACTGATTCTGCCAGAGAGAGAGAGAGCTTCATTTTACTGCAAAATATCTGTTTAATTATACATCCAATTTTCTCACCAAAGTTTCAAGAACAAAACTGCCTATAGCTCTGTCTCGAAGTTGAGCAGAGGGTTAAGAAAATCATATTGATTTAAGAAAAAGCAGACTTCATAGTTGCTTGAGTTATTTATATATATATATATATATATATATATATATATATATATATATATATATATATATATATATATATATATATATATATATTTATTTTATTTATTTAATTTTTTTAAGCAATGACATTAGTTTATACTATAATTCATTTATTCTTGTAATTAGGGTGGTCAAAGGTACCAAAATTTCAGTAATATCAAAGGTTCTCTGTACTAATTTTGCCACCAAAGTAAAACACAAAAACATGAATTGAACAAACTACTTTTGGTAGTACAGCTGAATAATAATAATAATAAACATCATTGAATAACTCACTCTTTATTTATAGACCTAAACCTTTTTATAAATTAAACAAAAGATCCCATGACTGAACAGAAATGTATTATTGTTATTATTATTAAAAATATAAGAAACATTTGCTATAACTTTTCAGTACATAACAACCCTTACCTTTTTTTAAGTAATAAATATATATAAGATTTTTGTTTAGTGTATATAATATCACTGTTAAAATGATGGAAAATCTGTAGTGGTTAACACTTTACAAAAAGAAGCATTTGTTAGATAACATGACTTAAAGGTGCCATGTCATGACAATGTGACTTTTCTGACATTCTTGGCATTCTGAAGTGTTGTTCCCTCAGCAAAAAGATGCCTTAAGTAGTATTCAGATTAGTTCAAGCATGTTTGAGTAATCTTTTATTCCTTTTTTCTGAGCTGAAAATGACTACTAGGCTGTCTCTGTCACCGGTTGCTTTTCCAACTGTCCTGTGTTCATAGATGTGGAGGCCCACACAATAAGTTGTGAAGACAGAGGAAAAAAGACAAGCGCATCAGTGTTTGAGTGCACCGCCACCTCTTGTTTTGTGTGTGTTCGTGTTTCATTAAATAATAAAGAAATGTTGTTAACAGTGAATGAGCGATTTGAATGCAACACGGAAGTGCCGTGTTATATATTATATGAGATATGATATAAATGCAGCTTATTTTCTCAAACTCACAGTTCAACTTTCTGATGAAGAAACATCTTTTAATGTGAAGAAGTGTTGGTACATTTAGGAATAAATAAGACTGTTAATAATAAGCATTCAAGTTTGCATTCTTTTCTCCGTCCACTCGCACTCCATTTAGCATCGAGTAGAGAAGCTCGCTTATCTCTTTATTACAGATTAAAACATGCAGTGCAGAAAATTCACTGTTGCAGTGGCAACACTGAAAACATATAATACGTGACTCCTTGCAGCTAGACCAGTGTCTCTGAAATGGATTATAAATTCAGCCCTCTATGAATTACGCGAAAGTTCAGATAGCTACTGCTTAATGTTGCTGCAGTGACGCTCCTTGGCGCTTATATGTATTAATGTCATTCATGTAAAGAACTTTAGTAATAACTCTTTGTGGAGTGAATCATCATTTTTGGTGCGTGCAGATTAAACTGCTAATAATCAGAAGACACGTGAGCAATTTTGTTTTGCCATATTCTTGGATTTTTCGACATTTTTGGTCTTATAACAGTTTGCAAATAGATTAGATTTTTTTCCCCCTGAGGACATATGCTACTAATCTGCTGCAATAATGACAATGATGAGTTGATTTACATAACTAGTGCTTTTCATGGCAGTTCTTTTAGCATTTTTGTTAGTACAGGATCAAGGGAGCAAGCTCCAGATGTAGATGCAATGGCTATTTTATGCAGTTCTTTAAGATCGATATTAGAAAAGTTTGGCTCTGTGAGGCAAAGGCATATATATAATTTGAGCTAAGCTGCAAAGGCTTAATATCCGTTTCAGTATCTATCTTGCATCAGATAAATTTTTATATTTATTTGAGAAATAATTAATAAAACCATAACCATTTTGTGTTTGTATTTGAATCCGCCAATGTTTGACTTTTTAGTAGATTTAGTCTGTATCAAACAGAAGGTGTGGATTAATTTGGTTAGTTTATATTAAGTTGTGTTTAGAAGTCGGTTTTTTGCAGTTGTTAATTGTAGTTTATGTTTAGACATTTTCTCCTTCCAGGCAACTTGAAATACTTCTTGTCTACATTTTTTCCATTTATGTTCATAGTTTCTGATTTGTCTTTTTAGCAACTTTGTATTATCTGAACCCTGAATTATTCGGCTATCACCAATTTGTTTGTAGGAGAGAGAAGGAGATAAAGTGACAATCGAAAGTCTCCTGAAAGCAAAGACGAGGAAGTATGACGTATGTAGCGATTGGCTTCACTGTGAATACAGTGGGAGACGAGGAAAGACCGTTGTGCTTCCAAATGTCTAAGAGTCTAAAAATGTTGGCAGCGAATAGCAAGAAGCCAAAGAAATTAAGGCGTCACTTAAAGACATTGCACCCCAATCATGCTAAAAATCTGCTTGAGGTTTTTTTAGCGAAAATGTGCCGCATATTGTCAGCAATCGTGGTCAGTCAAACAATGTTTATAGTTTTATTAAGGTGTTAATGTTTTTTTTTTTTTTTTTCATTTCAGGTGCACCTTAAATCTTTTCTGCTACAGTTAATAAAGCTTTTTTTTGTTGTAAGTTGGTCCATATTTCCTTCTTTTTTCTCTTATACGTTAATAAGTATACTGTGTTATACAGAGGTGTACTTATAACAAATTTAAAGACAATGCTATTTATAGTTGCACGGGTGCGATAGATGTTTTTTTTCTTCCAAGGGACGGTGGGGGAGGGCGCGACAGAAAATAATTGAGAAACACTGGACTAGTGTAACGTGGAGTATGAGTACAAAATAATTCTTTGTTTCTTGGTTGTATTTAAGGTAGTCCTGAATATTGCAAAACCCCCCAAATAAAAGACCCCCATGGCGGCCAGTTGAGCGAGGGTCATGCTTATACAAATCTGATTGCCCATTACAAGTCAACTTCAGAAACAATAGTGATGTGCACTTTAAATGGAGAGAACAGCTTGTAGAAGTTATGTTGCAGGCATCGCAAAATGTATTTTGATTAGTCGATATCGATAATCTTCACAATGTTACATTTTTATTTCTAGTACAAATAAAACCAAGTATTTTCTCTGGAGTGAAAGTTGTACAAACATGTGCATTAACTGCAGTTTTCAACAATTTTTATTATCTTCAAATGAAGGCAAACATTGTATAAACATCAACAGTAATATCATTGTATAATTACAAGAATTAACAGTAATATTATTGTATAATCAAAATCGTTATGATTGAAAAAGTCTATGACTTATGCAGCTGTCACCTTTCTCTATATCAATTGCTCTGACCACTGCTAGTTTCTTTAACAGTAATGTTATTGTATAATTAAAATAATTAACAGTAATATTATTGCATAATCAAAATAATTATGATTGAAATTAGCCTATGACTTAGGCAGCAGTCACCACTCTGTATATCAATCGCTCTGACCACTGCCATTTTCTTTAACAGTAATATTATTGTACAATCACAATCATTAGGATTGAAAATAACCTATGACTTAGGCAGCTGTCACCACCCTGTATATCAATCACGCCAACCACTGCTAGTTTCTTTTCTGCTGCAGAAATGAATGCGTTTCCATAGGCTGAAAAAACTCAAGTCAACAAGATAAACCAATTTGCAAAAGTTGATTTCTTCCTGGTGAAAAGTGGCTTGTCTTTGGTATTCCAAAAGATTAAATAATGTTACCGGAAGTCTCTGCAGTGAAGATGCGGAAAGATTGAGATTTTAAATTCCTGCATAAATTTGCCGCAGTATTCCGATTAGGCCTGACTTAATGGCTTTCTTTTTTTCTCTTTTTAAAGCCCTAAGAAAAGCAACATTTCCCAGAGGTTGTCCCGGAAGGAGAGGGAGAAGGAAAAAGACAAGGAGAAAGAAGTGAGGACTCGGCTCCTCAGTGAGTTGCCTCTTCCTCCGATGTTTTCAGGGGGAGACACCTCCCCCCCACTGTCCCCTCTTCAAGAAGCACCACTGCTCTCGCCGCTAACATTCAAAAAGAGACCAAAGTAAGAGCCAGTGCACATGTTTTTTCAGACACTACATTAGAGTTGTGTTTGTAGAATTACTTTTAGTCTGTTATATATGTAATACTGTGATTTTGGAAGTGGATCAGCTTTTCTTTCATGCCACATAGAAATCCTAGTTTTATAATTATTGGTAAAAGTTTGTCTTAAGACTTGGTTATATTTCTCCATCTTAGCCTTAATGCTTGTCTTTGAGGCTTGAAAGCACGTAGAACTGAAAGTATAGGCCTATGGCAGAAGTCACATTGACATTTCAGAGAGATGTACAGCCAAGCATTCATTGTGACACCACCCTGAGATGTGATTAATTCTTAATATAATGTATCTAAATGATAAAACTTTAATGTCTTATCTAGTTTGTAGCATGGCAGAAGTGCTAAGAAATACCTAGAAGTTTCTATAACATAATTTTTATTTTTATTCAAATCAGTTAGGGAACATGCTTTAAAGATTGACTATGGTGACATCACTTGTGTACCGACCACCAGGTAGCATGTAAAAAAAAACCAAGCTCTGAATATAAATAATAAAATTGGCAACAGGGTTTACCGAAACACTGTAATAATAAATTCTTTACAACCAGATTTAGTAATCTCATACTCTCACCTCTCCAATGCAGTGCTTTTTATAGTGTGACTGCGGTCTCAGTTTCATGTTGGCAATGACTAGGCTCAGAAATAGGCATAAAGGTGTAGTGGAAGTTTATTAGCCATAAGCCCCGTGCTATTGAATGGTGGTTAGTCGAAGTGAAAGTGACCAGTTAGCCAGATATGGGGTGACCCATACCCGGATTTGTGCTCTCCATGTAACCCATCCTAGTGTACACTCACACCCGGAGCAGTGGGAAGCCATGGCTGCGGTGCCTGGGGAGCAGTCGGGAAACTGGTGCCTTGCTCAAGGGCACCACAGCTGTAGTTGTTGAAGATGGGAGAGCAAGTGTTTCATCACTCACACCTTCAACTCGGTGGATCTGGGGATTGAACCAGAGACCCATAAAAGTCGATCTCTTTTTCTACCAGACCACAACTGCCTCGACTTCGATTTAAAATTTTAATACACATTAAGAAAAACCTGTAATAATGAACTCAAAGTTGTTATGACAGTCTAAATCAACAAAATGAATCAGAATACCCCTTTGAGAGCCAGGGTTTAAATTTTGTTTTCTGTAAATTAGTTTTTTGTTTTTTTTAGGGCGGTTACAGCAATGCAACACAAACTCAATTGTGATTTACTTTTACACAAAATAAGATTTGATGAAAGAGTTCATCCTTAACGTATTATATAAGCCTTATTCGTAATAAACTAGAGTACAAACTCAATTCTTTACATGTTTTTAATATGTGGGTGCAAAAAATGGCGCACTGGTTTAAGAAATCAAATATGCACATGCGGAGAAAAGGAGACATCTCCTAAGAGAATATACTATGTTCCCAGGTAGCAATGCAACACATTCGATTCACAACAATGCTGTCGTCTAGACTATGGCGCAGCATCTTTCTTGAACAGATCCAGACTGATCAGCCATTTTGCAGCAGTATAATAATATTATCTGCGGTACACAGTGTTTAAGAACTCTGGTTTCTATCAGCTGTCATGTTGAATGAAACTTAATCACTACTTGCATGAAAATAAACAAGGTTTTGCCATCTCAGTGCTAGTTTAATGTTCTAAGCTTATAATAGACTGAAGCCACTAAGTTGTGCATGCATTGCATGTTCGTATTAAGCAAGGCTATCAGTTCAATGGTTCAAACTTGTGTTTTTGCACAGATTTGCCCTCTGTGTTGTATTTTGTTGATTAGAAAATACGACTGTTCAGACAGGTCTGGTGTAGTGTAGAGGTTTTACTCAATGATTGTTGCTTGGTTCTGTGCAAAAACACACACACAGAATCACTTCACACAGCCTCCCCAAAGCCTCTCTGCTCAGATTCATCTAGTTATTGATTATTTTATTTACTTATTTATTACTTTCTTTATTCATTAAGTAATAAAGAAAATAGTATTTATTAATAACATCATTAATGTGCTGCATTAATTCTGATTTTGCTGATAATGTGCAGGATTTGCGCTCCAAGATTTGGAGAGAAGAAACAGACAGAGACAGACTGGGGAAAGCGTTGTGTGGATAAGTTTGACATCATCGGCATCATCGGAGAAGGGACCTACGGTCAGGTGTACAAAGCAAAAGACAAAGATACAGGTCTGTTACTTGAAGAGGGGGTTAACACTATGTGCGTGTGTGTGTGTGTGTGTGTGCGTGCGTGCATGCGTGTGTGTGTGTGTGTTAGATGGTTGTGCTGCAATCAATTGCATATATTTGTTCAAAATACCTTCACAAAGGATCATCTTAATCATTTTCCAGAACATTACTAAATTAAGAATGCCGTAGATACTCTTTCTATTTTTCCCGTTTCAAAATTATTTCATAATCTTAGCATCACTTATTCTCTTGTGGTGTGGTGAAGACATGCTGACAGCTTTTAATGCTTTCTAAAGGAGAGCTGGTGGCACTGAAGAAGGTGCGTCTGGACAACGAGAAGGAGGGCTTCCCCATCACGGCCATCAGAGAGATCAAGATCCTGAGACAACTCAACCATCGCAGTGTTGTCAATATGAAAGAGATCGTCACTGATAAACAAGATGCACTTGATTTTAAGAAAGACAGAGGTCTGCTTAGCTTTTCTTTTGTTTTTGTTTGTGTTTCCATGTTGTCTGTTAGATTTGTTGAGAACACATTATAGCATTGAGTATTATGTAAGTGTATTAAGTTGTTTCTGTTCTCAGGTTTGGTGTATAATGGTGAGAATTCCTCTTTATGAATGGTAGAATGTAGTTTATTGGCTGGTTGATTCAATGAATGGTAGATTCAGTGGTAATGGGCCAGACACAGTGGCTTTGAGTGGCTGTCCCTGCATGGTCCCCTCCCAACAAGGAGCAGGTTTTAATTAAATACATTCTTAATATAAGTCATCCAAAGGCAACAGGGTTCACTTTTATCTACTTCATCAACACTGAAAATTTAAAATTTGTTTTTAATTGAGACTTCAGTAAGCTCACTCAGGTGGTTGTAGTAGCAGCATGTGATTTGATGTCGCTGATCAACATTGAATCCAGCTTAATTTGTTGAACACTTACTTCACATCTCAGCCATTTTGAGAACAAAAGTGTGGCTCCATTGTGACCCTGAAGTAGTGTCTTGGCTGCAAGATTTTCTATCATTGAAGTTAAAAATTGGGCTGAAAATGCATGTCACATCTCACTGGCTGTTTTATGAAATCATGTAAAAATTATTACCAAAATCAATGGTAATGTTAAATATTTTACATTAATGGTCAGATTGTAATTGCATAGCTTACATTTAGTACTGTCACTGTTGTTTACAACAGTTTTTTACTAAATCAGGTGCATGAGGTTGTAAGGGGATGTTATAGACATGATATTAAAAAAAATAGAATCTTAAAAAAAAGCAAAGTCACTTAATAAATCATGATGTCAAACATTTCTGAAAATTCCCTCAGGCTGTAAAATTTGTAATGCTGTGCAGAAAGAGGAGGACTCTTGTTTTTTGTTTTTTTTTTTTTACTATTTTGAATCTTTGTTCAGTAAATGAGTAAGACTTTTATGATGATTTGGGATTTAAATTACTTTTAACATCTCCAGTCTTTGATGCACTGTTAAATTTGTGAAGTTATAGTCAGGGTTATTGTAGCAGAAACCAGGTTCTGCCTCAATATGCTAAATTGTGTGAAGATGAAGGCAACAGTGTTGATATTCTGATCTGTTTATTTGAACAATAAATTAACCTATTCTGATAGTATATCTGAATAGATTTGTCACATTTCTATTAGAAATTAGCATCAGAAGTTTTTTTTTAAAACCCTGTATTCTAACTGGCTCCTGATATCCTTTGTGTTTTCCTTAATTAGGTGCCTTTTATCTGGTTTTTGAGTACATGGATCATGATCTGATGGGACTGCTGGAGTCAGGCCTGGTCTCCTTCTCACATGAACATGTTCAGAGCTTCATGCGGCAGCTTATGGAAGGACTAGACTACTGCCATAAGAGGAACTTTCTACACAGGGATATCAAGTGCTCTAATATCCTGCTGAACAACTGGTACTAGCATGGGACCTTACTATTTATTATAACGGGGTTGTTCTCTTTCAATTAAGGATTTGTTTTTAACTGGGCAGCATTCGAGGTGTTTCGATGAGGTTTATTTGATAAAATGTTGTTCTGTTGATACTTTTTAAAAACCAAGAACTAGATTATGTTTACTAACGTTTGTTCTGGGAAGCCTTTTTTTTAACGAACACAGACCTGTTATTATTAGTTAGACAATATGCTATGGTTTTTCAAATATCAATGCTCTACACTGAATGCATTTTTAAAGACAAGCCTATGCATATTTAGGAAAACTTTCTTCAGCCTGTCTCCTTATAAGGAGTATTTTTATAGCAGAATACTTAATGTTTTGTTCTGAATTGTTCTGCTCTTTTTTTTTTTTTAAATAGTGGTCAAATCAAGCTGGCTGATTTTGGTTTGGCACGTCTCTATAACTCTGAGGAAAGGTGAGTAAAAGTTTTGTTCTAATTTGTCTAATTGTGGTGTAAGCTGACACAGGACTGCAAACCGTAGATAATAGCAGAAACTCTCACTTCACTTACGAAAGTCAAAAAGTGAGTCTTGTAAAGACTTTTGTTGTTGTAAAAACATCTTAAAAGAAGAATGAAATATTTTAATCATTTATATATTGTTTTCCATAATTTGAATTGTGTTACGTTCAGAGAATTGATTATTTTGACAGTTGTTTTTTTGTTTGTTTTTGTTTTTTGTGCAGTCGGCCGTACACTAATAAAGTGATCACACTGTGGTATCGTCCACCTGAGCTGCTACTAGGGGAAGAGCGTTACTCACCAGCTATTGATGTCTGGAGCTGCGGGTGAGTAATATTTATGTCCCTCTGGGTCAAGTGTATCGTGGCTGAAATGCACCATGAAAATTTACAAAATATCAAATGCTTTAAGATGCACAGTAAATGTAGATGTTAAAAGTATATTTTTACATCAATCTTTCAAATCTAAGCCAAGTACTCTTCTTGTCCATCCCTCCATGGAATCTCCAGAGAGCGAAAATCAATCTGGAAATAGCTGAAAACAAGAAACCCACCCTGATTTCTACTATCAACAATACTTTAATTAAAGAGCAATGTATCCAGATCACATACCCATATTTACTGATGAATCCAAAATAGAAAACAAAGTAACAACAGCAGCAGCAGCAGGAGTAGTAGGAGACTTGCAGTACTCCACTAAACTATTGGATAATAGCACTGTTTTCACAGCCGAAGCATATGCAATGCCACTTGCCATAAAACACATGAAAAATGCAACAGGCAAAAAAATTATAGTTTTTTTTTTCGAATTGCAAATCAGTACTACAGGTTCTAGGATCCATGAAATCGATCCATCTGGCAGTAGTTGAAATAATTAGTAAAACAAATAATTTACTGAGGACTGAATATAACATAGTACAGGGAGTGCAGAATTATTCGGAAAATTGTATTTCTGAGGATTAATTTTATTATGGAAGAACAACCATGTTCTCAATGAACCCAAAAAATGCATTAATATCAAAGCTGAATATTTTTGGGAGTAGTTTTTAGTTTGTTTTTAGTTTTAACTATTTTAGGAGGATATCTGTGTGTGCAGGTGACTATTACTCTGCATAATTATTAGGCAACTTAACAAAAAACAAATATATACCCATTGCAATTATTTATTTTCACCAGTGAAACCAATATAACATCTCAACATTCACAAATATACATTTCTGACATTCAAAAACAAAACAAAAACCAGTCAGTGACCAATATAGCCACCTTTCTTTGCAAGGACACTCAAAGCCTGGATTCTGTCAGTGTTTTGATCTGTTCACTATCAACATTGTGTGCAGCAGCAACCACAGCCTCCCAGACACTGTGTACCGTTTTCCCTCCTTGTAAATCTCACATTTGATGATGGACCACAGGTTCTCTATGGGGTTCAGATTAGGTGAACAAGGAGGCCATGTCATTAGTTTTTCTTCTTTTAGACCCTTTCTTGCCAGCCACGCTTTGGAGTACTTGGACGCGTATGATGGAGCATTGTCCTGCATGAAAATCATGTTTATGACTTTTTCCTGTACCACTGCTTGAAGAAGGTGTCTTCCAGAAACTGGCAGTAGGACTGGGAGTTGAGCTTGACTCCATCCTCAACCCCAAAAGGCCGCACAAGCTCATCTTTGATGATATCAGCCCAAATCAGTACTCCACCTCCACCTTGCTAGCGTCTGAGTCGGACTGGAGCTATCTGCTCTTTACCGATCCATCTGGATTTAACGAGCCCATCCATCTGGCCCATCAAGACTCACTCTCACTTCATCAGTCCATAAAACCTTAGAAAAATCTGTCTTCAGATATTTCTTGGCCCAGGCTTGACGTTTCAGCTTGTGTGTCTTGTTCAGTGGTGGTCGTTTTTCAGCCTTTCTTACCTTGGCCATGTCTCTGAGTATTGCACACCTTGTGCTTTTGAGCACTCCAGTGATGTTGCAGCTCTGAAATATGGCAAATCTGGTGGCAAGTGGCATCTTGGCAGCTGCACGCTTGACTTTTCTCAGTTCATGGGCAGAGATTTTGCACCTTGGTTTTTCCACACGCTTCTCTGTTGACTAATTTGAATGAAACACTTGATTGTTCGATGATCACGCTTCAGAAGCTTGGCAATTTTAAGAGTGTTGCATCCCTCTGCAAGATATCTCACTATTTTTGATTTTTGGAACCTGTCAAGTCCTTCTTTTGACCCATTTTGCCAAAGGAAAGGAAGTTGCCCAATAATTATGCACACCTGATATAGGATGTTGTCATTAGACCACACCCCTTCTCATTACAGAGATGCTGTAGCAGTCTGTTTATTTTAGTTATTAGTAGCATCAAAAATAAACCTTAAATTGTTTATATGTGGCCAGTAGGGGAAACAAAGTAATCAAATTAAATATTAAATACCAAATGTAAAATGTGCAAGGGAAAAAAACGGAAGAGGAAGATAAGAGGAAGTGATTGACCAGAGTCAAGTCAGTCAGTGCGGCAACCTAGACGTCGGAGCGAGAGAGCCTTGCTGGCAGAAGAGAGAGAGAGAACGAGCACCGGTGTTGTTAAGCAGCGAGACCGAAGCGGCATCTCAATTAAGCCCCAAACAGTGGCATGAGGCCACCAGAAGGAGTGAGCGCTGTGATTAGCTGAACCGGGACACCACGCTCATCGACACATCCGGATAGTTATTGCGGTGACGGAGTGCATTTCGTGAGTACCTGATTCCCCCCGTCCAGCAGAAAGGTACTGGACCTTTATAACGGAAAACTCTCCTAAGTTTGTGCTTGGCCACTCGCTGCTATCCGGAACACCCACAAGACATGATGGTCCAAATAATTCCCCCCCCACCTGACTCTGCGTTGTTGAATTGAATTAAAACTTTCTCACATATCCTGCAAGCTTTATTTTAACGGTAATCAAACATTCCTGGAAATTTATAAAGGGACAATTTCTGTTAGTGCGATGAACTTTAAGTTATGATTTTTTTGAACTGTTGATGTAATGAATGACAATTGATACTTTATGTTGGTTTTTGGGATTGTTATTGTAAAACAAAGAACTTTAAAAGACAAAATGAAGTTGAACTGATTTAAAGAAAAAGATTGTGTTTTGTGGGCAAACTGAAATTCATGGGCAACTTTATTTTTTTTCTTATTATTATGTAAAGGTGGTGGGGAGTCATATTTGTCAGTTTTCTTTAAAAACTGTCTGGCACCTGAAGAAGGAAACCATTTGGGTACGCCACCGTTACAATGCACATCACCTAATATGCCTAATTGAGAGTTGGCTTTCGAGCCTATACAGCTTGGAGTAAGACAACATGCATAATGACGATGATGTGGTCAAAATACTCATTTGCCTAATAATTCTGCACACAGTGTATTCTGCTGGATTCTCGGTCATGTGGAAATGAAAGGAAACGAGAGAGCAAATAATATGGCAAAATGAACAAACCCAGAGACTTATACCACCAACAGACCTAAAACAGAAAATAAACCATCAAGTAGTCAAATATTGGGAGTAAGAATGGAACCAAGAAACCGAAAACAAATTACATAAAATCTATCACGAGCAAGGAGTAAATTAAACAATTTTAGAAACCAGACGAGATCAAATATTATTTTGACAAGATCTGAAAGAAATCCATGCTAACCCAAAAGGACTAAAAAAGTTTTTACTAAGGACCGACTTGACTGGGAATTGTAACTTAGTTTTAAAACACGTTTTTAATAATCCTACGAGCCTTTAAATTGAAATATTAACAGCATTTTAAAACTGGGATAGCCATGAAATGGCCATGTTGCTGTCAGAGCTTTAAAAAGAAAGAAAGAAAAGTACATTAATATGTTCGAAAACCAATTTACATGTCCAAAAAACAAGAAGGGGGTGACACTGGAATGAAAACATGGACTCACAGGCAGTCGAAACCACTCAGTTTTGGCTACCCTTTTAAATGAATTTAGAAAAAAAATTGAATGTCTACCCTCCATTATCTGAATAGTCTTTATGAAATTCTATTGCATAATGTCACCTTTCACCGCAGATTAGTTGGCTACATGCAAAGATTCGTTTAAATATCATAAAACAATTCAAAACCTAAACTCTCTTAATAAACAAATAAGGAATGTAACCACATTTCCAAAAGAGAGATACGGTTGGAGATAAGGTTGTGTTGATCGTCAATTCCATCATCCATCACAATGGCAGACAGACATTGCAATACTTGTTTCATGTGGTTTCCCCTGTTTCTTGGGTCAAGCATCATACTCCCAGTGGCGTTATTGGTATTTGCCTTTGATTTGCTCTAAGATTATGTGCTTCATGTTTGCTGTGAGTTTAACATCTTGCTCTGAACTCCCCAAACCACTTCAGACATTTCTTGTGGCTGTCCTCTAAAGCCAAAATATTGCCAGATAGGTTAATGTACTCCTTTTTTACCAACCAAAATCCTCGACACCATTATAATGACACAGATCACTCTGCAAGGTAATGACAGAGTCCCGCAGACAAAGTGATCGGCAGGTAGAAATTTCTGTGTAACTTTTATTTATTTATTTTATGCTTTTGTTATTGGTAAAACACATACCATGTGGACAGGCTTCAAGTATTTAAGTAGTTATGAATTAATTATAGAATACAACAATCCCCGTTACGTAGCTAAGCATTCCAAAGCATATAAGTACTGTAGTACTTTATACTGCAATTTTATCAGACAACATGCCTGCTAAACCACAAAAACAAAACTGTCAAACTTTATTGTCACTATAGCAATACTGTTTGTTATTTTTGGATATTTTTATTAATTTTTTTCATATGGAAAAATATAATTTCCTTGTGAAGATAATAATTTGATCTTTAACTGAGTATTTGAAGAAAAACTTTTTTCCTACATCTTATGCTCTTTTCTAAATCTTAAGGTTTAATCTGTGTGTTTTATGGCAATAAAGTTATCTCACTCATTGTGTACGTTTGTGTTTTCTTGAAAAAATAATTTTCAATGTTAATATTCTACATTTTCTAACCTCAACAATAAAAGGAACAACTTGATTAGCTACCCTTGTGGAAAAAAATGTGTAAATCCCCTTCTGTCCCTCTAACTAACACTAGGTGACTAACCTAGCTAAATTTATTTACAAATTTACACATCTCACAATAGCAGATTAGTTGAGGATCAAGGTGTTTAACACCAGGGAAAAATGGAAAAAGCGGTCAGAACATTGTCAATCTGAAGGTTGTTTATGAATGAGGAGCAACGGTACTTCCAAAAAGTTGCCAAAATGCATGTGTGGCTATTTTATCAGGGGAGCTTTATGGGGCTATTTGCTAAAGGATGTCTGTAATTTCCAATCTTCAAAGTACTCAACTACAATGTATTACCAGTACAACCAGCAGGAGAACAGGGATGGATTTTTTTTGGTGTAGTAGTGTGAAGCACTAATCGCAGAAAAGTTTCTGGGTTTTGAAAATTTTCAAATGCTCTCTTCATGTTTTCACAGTTGCTTAAATTTCTCCCAATTGTTTTTGAGAGGTTTTTGAGCCAAGAAAATAAAAGTAAATCTTTGAATCTGTGACTAGCTTTACCGAAGTCTTCACCACCAAGTACTGGCCGACCATGTTTGCATGTTTTCACTTTTCTTTTATCAATGGAGCTGGTACTTTCCCTTTCTGGTATCATTTAAATGTGTTTTCTTAAATGGACGTTTGTTTAATAACTAGAAGGTTTTCACAAGATGTACATTTTTTTGCCAGCCACTTTACTAGTGGATTGCCCATTTTCACAGTTATACCTACCTCACAAACTTTCTGGATGTCACCAGACATGCCCACACAGACACACAATAGTCACCAATGCACGGTCCTTAATGCTCTTTTTTAAAGTCCATGAAATCCTGTGTCTCTATTAGTCTTATTCTGGGTTCATTGAACTGA
Organism: Danionella dracula; assembly: GCA_900490495.1. Taxonomy (NCBI): domain Eukaryota; kingdom Metazoa; phylum Chordata; class Actinopteri; order Cypriniformes; family Danionidae; genus Danionella; species Danionella dracula. Next base: position 19,869,998 of record UELW01000012.1, read on the forward strand.
AGTGATATTGGTTGAAAAGCTGTTTCTCTGACTGTGTATGTGTTCGGTTAAAGGTGTATATTGGGAGAACTCTTCACTAAGAAACCAATTTTCCAAGCAAACCAGGAGCTTCTGCAACTTGAACTGATTAGGTATAAACATATATATACATTCTATAGCTGAAGAAAGGGCCTTTTTCAGTTTTTAATATTTTCTATCTTTGCTCAGTCGTTTGTGTGGTAGTCCTAGTCCTGCAGCTTGGCCGGATGTGATAAGGCTTCCATACTTCAATACCATGAGGCCCAAGAAACAGTACAGACGACGCTTACGGGAAGAATTCTCTTTGTAAGTAAAACTAATTATTAAATTACTTATGTAAGTTTTAAGCTATTGTCTGTATAAGACTGTGGGTGTGTGATTGATTCAACAGGTGAAAAAACCTTTATAAATGCGTAGGTGAAAGTAACCAGCAGAGAAAGTTTTCCTTAGTTCATAACATTGTGAACAAAGAAATCAGCTCAGCTCCTAGTTCTTTATTATTCTGTGTTATAGGAAAGTCATTATAAAATGAAAATGCTCCACTCTTTGATTGTTTTAAGAGCTTCAATAACAATGCAGTGAAGAACCACTAGCTAATTATTCTGATAATTCTGAGATTAAAGGTGCCATATGATGAAAACGTGAATCTTCTAACATTCCTGTCATCTTGAATGTTGTTCAAAAACATCCCTCAAGTTGTATTCATATTATGGTTGCAACAACTAATCAATAAAATCGATAATTATCGAGGGTGAAATTCATCGTCAATGAATGAATGCCATTATCAATTAGTTGGCCTGATCACTTGATGTCACGGAGGTGCAACCAAAATAAACCAAAGTGTGAAATAATTTCTCATTAAATGGTCTTTAGAAGGCGGTGAGCTGCATGCTACGCTGGCCGAGCTTTCATGGCTTGGAAGCACACCGGTGATGCATGAACACCTTAAACAAAAACGCGTTGGTAATTCGGATGCCGAAACATTATTAGGGCAACTAAAAACTATTGTGTCGTCAAGGAATTTTTTTTGTTTTAAGTGCGTTTGTTTAAACTTTTTATTTAAGCGACTTTGTTTAGCCCTTGCTCTCTAAAGGAATTTCCATAAATTAGTGTGAATGATGTAGCAGATTTTAGCAGTGAACTAGAAAACTATTTTTTACTTCAGTAAAGTTGTACACTGATCCACAGATTAGCTTTTCCCACTTTTCTCAATATCTCGAGGTATGAGCACTGATGATAAACATATGAGAGCTCTTTGTGATATGTGTAATATAGCCAATGAAATACAAAGCTGTTTTAGCAGAAATAATCCTTCTTCAAAATGGGTTTTTGGGGTTGGGCTTTTTGCAGCGCTTCCTCAGCTGTCTCCCATAGCAGCAAATCCTTGCCTTAAATGGAGCGTGTATTTTTCATCACAATATTAAGATTTGAGCGAACAGAAACAGATCAGTGCGAGAAAAAAACGCAAGCTTTTTCTCAACCCGTGAGTTTCACGGCACCTCTTACCTGCTCATACCTCACAGCACCTCAGCTGCTCGTACATTGGCAGCAATACATTTCTGCAATCTCTAAAAAGGATTATTTCTGCTTAAACAGATTTTTAGCTTGGTGTCTATGCTACACAGATAACCAAGAGCTGTCACAACAATATTTGGAAATTTCTGCAGAGAGCGAGGGCATACAAAGCCTGCGCTGTTCTAGACAGAATGCAGAAGTATTTGTACAAGCAGCTCATTCACTTCAGTAGTTCACTTGCAACGCACTAGCATTACTCTGCATTATCGCCTCATGAGAAAAAGTGATTAGTTAAATGGTGCTACTTTAAATTAGCTTAAATTAAACGGTGTGATTAACAGTAGAATATTACATTTAGTAATTGTTGAGGTTTTCATGAATGCAAGTAACAGTTCATTTGTACACCAATGTAAATTATTCTTTCCTTTAATTTTAATAAAGACTATTAGCTTTTTTCATTTTTAGAGTTTTTCTTTATAGCCCACAATAACAACTTGTTAACTACCAAATCTGTTTTCAAAATTAATTGTTTAACAAGGATTTAGCTTTTTTTTATATATATTTATTTATTTGCATTAAGTTTTACAGTTCAAGAACAAACTTTGATTTTCATTTAGGGTTTAAAATTTCAGAATTAAATATCATTCAACTCTATTTGAACACACACTACAGGATGTTACACGCTATTGTCAGACTCTAGTCAAAAAGTAAAAATCGTGTCTAGATCTTCTATTGGGATTTTACTGCATTTGTCACAAGTACATCTATAACAAAATAAATAAGTCATAAAACAGTACACCTACATTAGAAGTCATACAGTGTAACCGTAAGTATGTCTGATATCCCATGTGAACAAGTCCTTGAGGAGCTTCTTTTATTTTTTTTTTTTTTCTCTGCGGTTTCCCTCCGTGTCAGAATCTGGTTCACACGTTGAATCTGGTTCATACGTTGCTGGTACATCACGCATAGCCATTGTCTTTCGATTATAATGTTTTAAAACAATAACACGTGTTGTTGTTTTTGCTGAATTCAGACTAACAGGATACTGCTGGTTAGTAGGGGCATGCCGAATGCACGTCTGTGGGAGGGACTGGTGTAAACAGCGCATTTTGAAAGTTATTAAGTGCTGCGGTAGTATAGAGGGCTCAAATATTTATTCTAAGTTATGTAACAAGAGCACAATATGGGTCCTTTTCAAGTCAGACTTCTGAGGGAAAAAAGTCAGAATTCTGAAGAAAAAATCAGAACTAAAATAAAAAAAATTGTTTGAAGTCCACAAATGTTATTACTTCAGCAAGTCTCAGGAAGCCACAGCAAATCCATCGCAGATCTTCAGAGCACATTACTTTTTTACATTGCTTTACTTTGTAGTAAATGTATTTTATGCAAACTAGTTATAATTGTCAGTACACATCGGCTTCTCCTGCACATTCTGTCTCTTGTATGTCAAGGGAGGTGAAAATGTCTAATTTTCCCTGCACCATTGTGCATTCAATAACTGGAGAAAATTACTTCACCGCATCCAGGTCTCTAAATCAATCAGTTTGAATGTACAGATTAACTGATTCCAGCTCTAGTAAACAGCCTATATTTTGATTCTGTTTCAAACAAATACAGGCCAGCTTAATATTACGGTACTAGTTGTAAGTGTGCATGCACAGTACTCTGTAATCCTAGTTTCTCTCTATAGTTTGCCTACTCATGCTCTGGAACTACTGGACCACATGTTGACGCTTGACCCCTCGAGACGTTGCACAGCTGAACAAGCTCTTGTGAGCCAGTTCCTGTCTGATGTGGACCCCAACAGGATGCCACCCCCAGAGTAAGCATATACCTTCCCACTTCTGAGATTCAGAGCTGCTAAAAAGTCTGCTAGTTATCATTGCTAGATGCAAACCAGTAAAACATTTGTTTTATTTTAGTCTGCCTCATTGGCAAGATTGTCATGAGCTATGGAGCAAGAAGCGGCGACGACAGAAGCAGAGCGGAGTGCCAGAGGACATACCTGTTTCAAAGGCTCCTCGAAAGGAGTCCTCAAAAGCTTCTGTAGGGGAAAATAGCCGCCCACCACTCAGTCCACCCCCTCCTCCCTCATCTGCTCCCCCTGCAGCCACAAACACCATAGCGATTGAGCTGGAAGGTGAGATGCTTGCCAGAACAGGTGTGAAGTTAGCAAGGAGCTGACTTTACGTGGTTTGTTGCTCTTCAGGAGGGAAAACTGGTTTTAGCTTCACAAAGTTCTTTGTTAAGTTTGTTGTGCAGCTCAGCATCTGTACAAATATTGAGATTTTTATTGATAAGAACTTTATAAAAACGTTGAATTGTTTGTGTGCACAGGTCTGGGAGCAGCAACAGAGCAGCTTAACCAAACAGAGCTGGCTGTGCTGCTGAATCTTCTTCAGGGTCAAACAGACTCTGTGAGCGTCTCTCAGATGGCAGAGATTCTACGTAGCTCTTCTGCTGAAGCCTCCACCTCTGTCCGTCCCAGGACACCCCCTGAGCCAGATGCCACGCAGCAGCAGCTGGTGCTCCTGAGCCAGCTATCCACCCTGATGCAGTCCTCCGGTGGAGTGGCATCCTCAGAGGAGCCCCAGGAGGAGCAGGCCGGGCTGCTGGCACTTCTGCTGGAGCAGCTGATCAAGGACCCGGTGTCAGGAGGCGAGAAGGCTGATGAGAGCAACGGGGTCTGCTCAGGGGAGCCACGTGCAGGCACCGCTTCGCTCACTGGCACCAATCGCGAGGGCAAGTGTTAGTTCAGTCTATGAGGGGAGGGGCTGGCTAGTCGAAAGCTGTGATTGGGATGTACAGACACCAATTATATTGTCTCGTCAGTCTGGTAGGTGATATGGGAACCTGCTCTGCCGATAAGCATTTCTATTTTTGTTGTTTTCTTTCCATTATCGAAGGGGTAAACTTTTTTTATTGGCTAAAAGTCTAAAGAAATAAATTATTTCTGTTGTCGTGATCTTCCAGTGAATCTTTCAGAATATAGTTTTAGTCCAGGCAGACACTAACATGATCTCCCGATCACCACCAGTGGCAAGCCTCTGAGAGATGATGCCATGTTTTGGAGAAGTTGTCACACTTTTAAACCAGTCCTGTAATAAAGAGCTGTTTTGGACACATCTCTACCTATGTGTCTCTGTTCTCGTGGTCTTTGGTAACGCAAGTGCTGACCACCTTGATATCTTTACTTTTTGCCAACAAAGTGTCCAAATCATAACTTCTTCAGTTTTAAGTGGCATAGAGGTGAGAATAGTGTTCAGGGTTGTTCTCCAGCTGATGTGAAAGCATGTTCTCGACATCTTTCTAAGATTTGTTTGGTAAGTTTTGACTGGTGCTGATCTTGTCCTGACACTCCTTTCTTTCCTCTCTTCTTTCACTTTCTCTCAGAGGATCACACTCTGTAATAAAAGCCTTGCTGTGTGATGAGTGTTGAGTAAATTGTAGCTTTATGCGTCCAGGAGTTCCTCTCATCCTCATCAGTCCTGTTTGATGGAGAGATTTTTTTTTCTTGCACTACATGAAAACATAAACAAAAGTTAGTTTCGTCCTAGAAAGTTCTAACTGAAAGTTCAATTCAGTTCAAACAGATGTTATACACATCTATTTTAATCTATTTAATACTTCCAGCTTTGTTTCAAAGGAAACAAAGCTTCACTGAACAAAACTAATGGGACAGACAAATAGCATTTTCACGATACACTGCTGCTAGAGAACAAATTAGGTAAATTAATATTTTGAAATAAGCATCATTGACCGAATCAATTCTGTTCTGAACTGTGAATATTTAACTAAGATTAGAAAGCGCATGATCAAGCTGTTACTTCAGTGGAGAATTAGTTTTTGCTAATTGGAAGAAACTTTTAGGTCATCAGGAAAGTTTGTATCTACACTAATACATATTTAAATTTTTTAATATAAAATCTTTTATCTGTTGATAATGTGCTTGTTTTAATTATTTTACAACACAACTAAATTCTAGTAATTTAGTAGTTGCCTAGTAACATACCAAAATTCAGGTATTTCAAACACACTTTGCTTGGTTTACGTTTGTAGAACTTTTGTTGACATTCTTTACCTCTTTAACTAGTTTGATGTGTCTGATTTTGTTCATGTTCAGAAAAATGAGAGTCTGAATGAAATGGAAAAAAGTCTGATTTTACCCATGACGGTTATTAGTAGTTAAGACTAGTATTTCAGGACTCTGTCTCCAGGGAACTCTCTGAGACAAAGAGCCACTGACGAGTGGTGCATAAGGGACTGCAGTATTTTTTTTCATATGTTAAAATTGCCAGGAGTGCAGTTGTAGTTGCAAATAGCTGCACAATTTGCTTTATGCTCAATAAAAAGCAAATTACATAATTTTATCTGTTAAGAAATATAATTTTATACTATTAAAGTATAAGAATGTTGCAAAGTTATATATTTTTTGTAAAGAATTCCCTAGAACTTGCATTAACAGGATTGCTGCTTTTGGAAAAGTGTACATACATATGTTTGTAATATATTAATTATCTCAGATTCTTTCAAACAAAGGCATATGCTTCTTTTAACTGAGAGGAATCTGAGATGGCCAAGAATTAATAACTCAAGCAATATTGTGAAAAGAAATGTTGAAAGGGAAGATTATATCTGGATTATTTGCTTAATACAGAGTTAGTCTGTATATTAACAAAGAGTAAAAGGAACTGAAAAATGTGGCCAAAAAAGAGACTTAGCTGGGTGCAGCAATTAGAGGATTGTCAAGCTAAGATGGTTGCCTGAAAGCCACCAGCCCTTCATACTGTAATTAGTGTAAAATGAGACCCAACAGAGGACTCAAATCAGTAGATTTTCAGAAGTTTAAAGTTATTTTTTGGGTCAAATTGAGTATCGTGTAGTACTGGATTAGAATGGCTTGATTGATTTTAAAAAGGCTTAAAATATTTCACTTTGTGGATACTACTACAAAACAATTGAAAAATAATGGACTTTTCAATTTGTAAGCACATAGATGACAAATTATGCTTCATTTTGTATGCATTTTGTCTCAAATTTATTCAGCATAAAACAAAATTTGTCGATTAGTGCAATATTTTTCTAAAGAATAAAGCAATTTCTAACGTTTTTTTGTTTGTTTTATTTTATTTTTACCATGAACGCACCTCTGAAATACAGTGAATGTAGATTGTTCGAAATCTAGGGTAATTACAGTAAGAAAACATGACAAGAGGGTTCATACATTTTTTTCATAGTTTTATTTTACATTCCATTGTTTTTAAAATACTATACATTTAAACCAAATACTTATTAGCTTTGCAGATCAACTTTTACAGTTTCAAGATTTTTTTTTTACTTTTGAATAAAAGTACTTGCAACAAAAAAAGCTATTTTTGACGTACTGTGATTTTACTGTTAAGAGTTTATTTCAAATAATGTCAGTGAACACAGGAAAAAATAACTGGACAGAGGCATATGAATATGGCCTTGTAAATATGGGCAATATTTAAGTGACGTTTTAGCCAATGCATTTTCAATCTGGATGCCTCTATTGGTGGCTGTTTGTTGATGTTAATTGTGTAGTGTTCACCTTCATTTAGCCCACTAAGATGCTGATTAACTATAATGCTTATAATTATAACCGTATGGCCATACACTACTCAAAAGTACAATTAAAGGTTTTCTCAGATATTTATAGAAGTTGATTTTTGCTCCTCCTTGGTGTCTCAAATTTTCTCAAAAATATTTTTTTAACAATCTGCATGTTTTAATATTACCGTTTATGTCAAATTAAATATCACCACTCAGGCTTTTTTGATCCTATAAAATGTATTAAAAAAACCATGTCTTAAGTCAATAATACAAGCAATGCTTCATTAAAAAAAAACAACAGCAAAACAAGGAAAGTTGCTTATCTGATATTCTTGAGGTAGGACCAATTGAACTCAAGAGTCATCATCTGTAACTGGCATTCCCTGCATGGGGAACAGAGATGTTGTTTATAGGAGCATATTAATCACACTCCAACTTTCTCTAAATGTGCGGTTCTTGTTTTTTTGCAAATTTCCATACTTGAGTAGAATCTATTTTAAGCTTAGTCACTTGATCTCAGGGCTGCAGCAAGGAGTTGTATCTACTCCATATTCAAAGAACTTTGGCTACACCAATAACAAAATTGAAGAGTAGTGCTCTACATCATGTATGGACGGTTTGTGGTTTATGTTTTTTGCTTTGTGCTTCGCTGTGATCGCTTTACTGCTATGTTTAATAAACGAGAGTAGTTTTCATGATGTCCTATGCTCGCCAGCCGGCTGGGGTCTACGAAATAGGCCATGCTCGGATACTCATACTCAAACCAATAACACTGTTGTGATCAAATGTGCCTCTGATTGCTTAATGTGAGCACACACATAGACCTAATTATCTTGAAGAAATTATTTGCAAAGCCTTTATACTGCAGGATTTACCAAAACAAAAATTTTGATAACTCCCCGCAATGAGTTTTTATCTCAGAGAAAAAGCACTGAAAGACAACACCACCTTTGACCAAAAGTTTGAAGAGCAGACAAATGAAGATGCTAAGAATTTCCATGTGAGATGCATTCTCTTCAACTCTATTGTCATGAAGGGAACCTATGAAGACTACTTTAGAGAGCACAGAATCTCGCAATTGTGTTTGGGGACTAGAAAATACAGGCTGTAAAACACACATTCCCCCTTCAACTGGAGAAAGGGAATCTGTCTCCTCGCAGAATAGGGGGAAATATACCCTCGGAAGCTCCCTTACTCAAATGAGGCCACAGTGTAGATTCCACCACAACAGGGTTGACCCTTCTTTTAGGTGATCTAGGAAAATGCTAAGGGTTACAACCATCAGGGGCTGAAATAATATTTTTATTAATGTAATCATAACAATCCTTTAGATGGGGAGTAATAAACCCTCTTTAAATTGTGTTATCTGTTCGATCATTAGTGTGATCACCCCCTTACATTTGCTTTAAAACCGTATGCCTCCTCAAAGCAAAGGGGGTATCAGGTAAAATCTTGCCTAGGCCAGCAATTTGGTCAGGGCCAGCACTGCATCGCAACCTTGGACACATTACTGGTCACTGACTCTTAACTGTGACTTGACTGTCTACGCCAATCAGTGGGGGTTCAGATTTAGAGTGGGGGAAATTGCTCCTCATGTGTGAAAGTTGGAAGCACCAGAACATTTTGAAGTAAAAGTCCAACATAAGTACAACAAACTGTTCAAGTGTTTTGGGCGACAAGGAACAGACTATTTTGTATATTCTTTAGTCCAACAGGAAGGACTTCCCAGACTTGTAAGCACTTGCTGTGAAACCCTGTTTCCTCTTAGAGAAGTCTTGTGTACTTGAAGGCAACTATACAGTTGTAACTACTGCACTCTAAAAATGTACTTGACTCGACATCAATTAAGACAAAATTTCAAAGAAATGTTTATTGTCTTCCTCAAAATTGACTAAACAGACATTTTTAACTGACTCAACACATCATTCTGACAAAGCTTAACACAATATTTGACCAAACAACAAATACAGACTAAATTTTGCCCTTAGAAAAAAATTGAGTAACCAAACTTGAATTGGTTGGATTTTTTTTTTCAGTGTTTGAGGGATACCCTCTCCCTCTGTAACTGATCGTTACAGTGTGTTGTGATTGATCAGAGAGGGAGAAGGACAACGAGGCTCATAGTTTAGGTGCTAGGCTCACTTTGCTATTTCACAATGTTCCTTCATTGGCCCTTTACATATTAGCTGGAGTGTGATTGGCCCACTCGTTAAATTCCCATACTTGGGTATTCAAATAACCTTTAGAAGTAACTGTCTGAAGAGAAGCTTTATTTCTGTGCATGGTTTGTAACATACATCTGTAGACATCCAACCTTCTTGTCATAGGCTACTATGATAATTTGCTACTCCAGTCTCTGGTTAGGCTTTTACAGAGCATGTGAGAAGTCTGAGAGAGGTTTAAAACTAAACAAATAAATATAGAACATATATTTATAGAAAAAATAGAAGTAAGTAATGTGAGGTTGTAAGAGTTTACCTGTCAACTTGTGTTCACAGGCCATATTGCTCTAGGAGCCATTCTATAACACCTCGTTTTAAAGTCTGAAACTCTGTTAGCATTGTCAGCTCCGTTGGTAAACTGTTGCAGAGAAGAAAACCTTTTTTGTTTTTAGTAATAAGCAGTTGTACCTGGTGCTGCTGATGAAATCTCCATTTCTACAATGTTTTGAAATTAACTGGCACATGATGTTATAAGCTAAATTGTTAAAACAATCTAAAAGTTATTTGAACCACTAAAGGCTTAATAAAGTTGGCATGTTTAAGATTTTTAAAGGATATTACACTCAAATATGCCAGAAATGCAGGGTTTTGAAGGTGCCTTTCTTCAGCTAACTCAGGATAAAGATGTCTATTGGTTGATAGCACTTGCAATTTTGCGAATGATATGCCCACTGTGACCTTCTTAAAGTCTGGCATCTCACTCTTGGTCTCTCTTTCCAACAGATCCCCTGGTAAACCCTGAATCATCGACTCCACTGCTGCCAGACCCAGTCAGGACAACACCGCAACCCTGAATCTGGTTTAGCAGTTCACTTTTTGTTGGAGACCCGAACTCCTCCAGAAACCCTTTTGCACTGCTGAAACGTTACTATGAATTTACCCGTAAAGATTTTCTTTTTTTGAAGGGTTAATTCAGCTCAAAATGCTTAATGTCATCGTTCGCTCTCTTTCAAACCCACTCCTAATTTAAATGCACAGTTAGATATTTTTCTTAGTCCCTCAGACAACAGCTAAGGATGTTAAATGCTGTAAACAGAAAGCAGTTGAGTCCTGTATCATGTTTCTTCTGCATAGTTTCCACAAGAAAAGCTTGTTTGGGAGGGGATAAGGTGAGTAAAATTTACTCTTCCGTAAGAGATTTACATCACTCACATTGAAAGCCAACCGGATGTCAAAAGTTAACCCTTGCAAACCTTGCTGAGCCGTACATGTTGAGAAATGATCAATAAAGAGTTCAGAATTCAGAACCGTGAGGAATGGATGCAGTCCTATTATATCATAGAAAGGAGCTCTGTTTAGAATCTGTGCGGAGAACAGTTTTCCACACAACACCGGGTTCAAACTTGAAAGCTAAAGTAGTCAGATGTTTTGATGTTGATAATAAAAATGCTTTTATAAAAACAAAAAAACAATGCCGAGTAAGCTGTTGTTGAATATCTCCCTAGTGTGCATTGATCATCAGTATCACAGATGTGAAAGGTGAATATAAGTGAAGAATACACATATTGATGCTCTCTTAATATCAGACTGTTCAACATACAAATTTCAATCATTACAGAAAGAAAAACTGAAATCCAACTGTATTTTACAGGTATGTGTTCATATTAGGAATAAATGAAAATAAGATTTCCAGTTTTCTGAGCAGGCCAACAAAATGTGCTTTCTTTGTGTATAAACTGCAAAGAAAGATAATGAGGAAGTCTAGTGGTAGATTTCTAAAAACTTTGTCACTTAAAGTGCTGTTCAATCAAAAAGTTCAAAACACAACAAACAGCATGAAACAAGAAAGCATAATCATTCAAACCAAAGCTGATATAAAGATCTAGCATATTTGTTGCAAGCTCTTACTGGGTCATCACTGCAAGGTGTCTGATTTCCACTATATATATGTAGTACGCCCACACCTGACTTTGTGAAGTCATAACCAAAATGAAGATGCCACAAAGATCTGAATTACACAGCTCTTACTGTAGCATGAGGGTAGGGCTCAGTTTTCAGGTTTGTGGAACAGGGAGAATATACTATATCTATATGAGCGTATTTGCCTTAATGTATTAGTGTCTATAGAAAATGTTGACAAGATACAAATAAAAGCTTTGTGTATAATTATACCGTCTTAAATTAACACACTTCATTAAACCATCAGTTTTTAATTAAAAGAGCAATTACACACTCACTAAATTACAAAAACTAGACATTAAGCAAACACTCTGATAGAGAAAAGACTAGAAATTAATAAAAGATAACACAATCATCATGCACTTCACAACAGAGACTCCGGTGCTCTTTTATTCTGAGGGACACTATAACGCAGCTTGCCATTTGAGTGATGACTCGTACTAAAATATAGATTCATTGGATCTGTTTAAAACAATATTTTAATAATGATGTTGGTAAATATAAATTTAATGGTAAATATTGAATGAACATTTGTTTTAATGAGGCTAATTCAAATAAGTCTACATTAGGTGAAACATGAAAAGGGCACTACATATATATGTTTAACCTTGCACATTTATTTCATGGGAAAAAGCACCACTTTTATTCAAGCAAGCATTTACTGAGCCGTTATCAAAATATAATATAATATCCAATCCAGATGTGTCCAGGGATGCGTAGTTTGATCCTCATGGGCTCTTCTTAAACCGTTATTATGGAGTCCCCAGTTTTTTTTGTTTTTTTTTCATTCATGACAATATAATTACTTGATTATTATTGAAAAAAGCACAAAATTTTAAAGGGAACCAAACTCTAGTCACCTAGTTCTATAATTCTGGGTGTTTTGAGTGTTTACACAACGTAATGGTCAATGTTCATCCAGAGCATGTTGTTTGTTTGTTTTTTTATATCACCACAAATCTCAAATAGTTTTTGTTCGTGATGTCACAAAGCTTAGAAGCACAACCATCAACTCGCACCTGTGGTTCCCTTTTACTTCCGTGTTGAAAAGTGTTGTGTCTACTAAGTGATGTTGTTTAGTGTACAAACAAAATAGTTGTTATTTAAGTGCTTGGGAGTGGCAGACTCAGCTGTCACTCAGGATATTTTAAGTACTCATGGGAGACGTTGACTGTATTCTGTAAAAATGTATTCTTTTACTAATCATACAAAAAAACTTTGTTGCAGAAGTTTCATTAATACATATATAAGGAAATAGCACCACATGTGAACTAAAACCATCTGAAGTCAATCGATATGTATTTGCGTAACAGTTCCTTCAAAACAGCGTTACATTCATTTAAAGCATTGACAGTTCACATGAGACGTTTAACAAAACAGAAAAGAATGAGTAGATATTGTACATTTCTGAGTTCAGAGAAATTAGGAAATAAAAAATTGTAGAATGGCAGTCCCCACGTCCTAATAATACTATCCGATCAAGCCTGGTAGAATGCCTGCTGCCGTAATAAATGTCACGCCAGCATCTGGTCATGATGACCCTGATTTGTTACTCTGTGAACTGCAAACAAGTAGATGAGGTCGTTCTCTGAGCAGGTTTCTTTCTCCTGCAGCCCCATGTCTGGAGATCAGAGGTCCGTCCAGGTTCTCTGTGAATCTGAAAGTAATGCTCTGGTTATCAGAAATACAAATTAGTCAGGGTACCAGGAAACCACCCACACACTGTTTCTCCATCGCTCATGTTCTCGATGTTTACTAGAGATCCTGACACCTGACAGCAGCGGCTCCACAACAATTTTGCAGATCTGGCCAAATAATATTTAACCATATTATTGTAAACTTCAAAAGGAACTTTGTAGCTGGTTAATTAATTAATTAAATAATGCTTTCTTCCCACCAAACAGTATAATAAGTTGTTAATATTGCATAAATCTGGATTAGGCCCTTACTTGGGAACCTGCTTTGAAGCCACATTTTTAAAAACCGATAAATACATTTTTTTTAGGGGTGCCATCTTTTAAGTCGAATAGTCGATAGTCGACTAAAACAGGTTTATTCAACCGAAGTTCTCACTAGTAGTTGGTTTGTCTGGAAAAAAAAATTGCAGGAAATCACGCAGTCACAACCTGTCCTCATGTAGAAATGAAAATCTACTGTGTGGATCATTTTGAAAAGTTAAAAGACTGTCAAGAAATTTTTTTGCAAGCTCTTACCTAAAGAGCTACAGATAAAGCATTAAATGAAACAAAACAGATATTGAAACTTTATTAAAATAGTAATTCATGGACTTCAAACACGTAAAATACAAAGCAATAAACACATTTTTCAATTTATTCCTCTCGTAAATAAATTTCTAAAAAATAAAATTATAACGTGAAATACAAAGGAATTTGCTTTCCTTTCAGTTAATTCCTCATCCACAAATCCTTCATTGTCATCTAAACAGTTTTTCAGCGATTTCAGCATCATGCATACCTGATTCTCTCTTGCTCCCTCAGGCTCGTTGCGTTGCTGTCTCCGGTACTACACGCTTTAGTGATGATTCCTGCCTTTGTGAGATTCGATAAAGCTCTAACACTTGACTGATATCCAACGCCTGTCTGTTTACAGGTGCCATTTAAGGATAAAGTTAACTGTTAAGCTGTGTGTCAAGGCATAGTTTGTATTATTCCGTGCATATCGAGATAGTGTGTGTGTGTTAGTTTGCGCGTACCAAAGTGCACCCGCAGTGATACGACGACATTTCATCCAGCTGTTTGGCTTCGTAGTGTACCAAAGTCGTTATAAAACATTTTATTTTTTGCATTTTGAGTGACCAACATTCATATATAAGGTGCACTGGATTATAAGATGCACTGACACTTTCTGAAAAAATTAAAGGCGACAAAATCAAAGTAAGTGTCATTTTATTTTTGTTCCAAGAGTTTGAACCTTTGATATTATATTTAACATTGATTTGAATGCCCAGCTTGTTTAAAACCTCACACTGAGCTTTCTGCAATTACCATGAGAAAGAAGCTTCAAGTACAGTCTAGTTTAGCTTGATTTGTCCCTGATGAACGTTATAGAGGAATACATGCAGATATAATGCTTCCGGAGTGATGTAAATCTCTGCTGTACATTGTGTTCATTTCATCGAATGGACTGATTAACAGAGTGAATAAAAGGTGACATAATAAGTCTTTTGGGGTGGAATTAATCCTTGAAATGTTTAAGTATGATTCGATTCTTCCGTTAAAGGAAAGGTGAATATTTAGGAGCTCTTCCTGAATGTGATTGGATGATGTTCATCCCTTGAGTGGCTGTCTTCTCCAGACTGCAGCAGTCTGCCAGTTAACTCTGTGCCTGTGTGTGTCTTCTGATCACTTTTGAGTCCATCTCTCAAACCAAGACTTTATTCAGCTTGTGTTTCAACATGAAGACAGAATGCAAAGCCATTTTGATCGAGGCCTTGATTCACTAAGGATGATTTATTTACATTGTCTCATCTAAACATGATGGTCACATTGAGCTTATGTCAATTCCGCTTTGTTGCACATTCAGAGTTATGATGTAAGAATAATAAAAATAATGTACAGCTTTCAAGTAAAATGTGTGTTGTTGTGGCTCTAATCCCACTGCCATTTTTTTTTCAGAAAAAAATAGTGGCTTTTACTGAACAGTTGTTCACAATATTTGTGAGGTTAGCTTGTAACCATTAATATAATAATATAATAATATATATTTGTTTTTGATGGGGTTTTGTGTACATAAATAGGAAAGGTTAAATGCTTGTAACTCTTCTGTATTGATAGTATCTTTTATACTCATAAGGTGCTGTATAGCAAAGCGGTTTGTATTAAATTGAGTCCCAACTTAATCCTGATATACAGAAGAACTTAGACAAAACCATCCATTCAGAATCTGGGCTCTGAACTAGTATTGCTGCCACACATTTATCAACACACAATAATTTGAGACCTCTCTGGTGCTAGTTTGAATATATTTGAATGTCATTTTGTTTAAAAAAATGGAAACAGGTTTGAAAACTGCCTCGTTTACCATAATTAAGAGTTAATAATATGTATTCTAGTCTATCATGTACTTAATTTACACGCATGGCATGATTTCTAACTAGCTGCCAGGACACTGGAGTGTTTGGGATGGTTGCCAGGACTTACCTGTAAAGGCACCTTGGAGCTTGAGGGCATTCAGTGTGTGCCATTTAAATCCATTTCTCTCTTCTCACATGGGTTAAGGTTGGGTAAAGTCAATATATTTTTATCCCTGTATTTTAAGCCTATATTCATAAATAAAATCCTAGCATTTGTAACTTGAGGATCAGTTGCTTTTTTCATGAAGTTGGGCTGATGAAGTACCAGTAACACAATAAAAGTGATCAACAATGCATACATTACATGCATCATGCAAACATTAACTTTCAAATAATAGAGAATAGGTCAATTAAAAAGTAAACACGTTAATCATATTTTGAAAAGCTTATCTTGAGTGTTGGCCTTTGTAAAAAAAAAAAATTCTAATAAAAAAGAATCTGCATTCTGGTGAGTTTACAGATACGAATGGGGATCTATGAGTCAGTGTTGTAAGAAAAGCTCCATATAAATTGAAGGCATTATTATTATTATTTGTTAGAAGTCTGAAATATGTATTTTTTTGTTCTTTTCAAAAATCAAACCATCAAATGAGGTTTGTAGGTAGAACGAATGCTGACAGTACAGCAGGATATTGAAATGAGTTCAGTTCAAAGTAAAAACTAGAGAAGAATGAAATACCCCGCCACAGAAACCAAAATGAAAGCATGAAATGAAGGCTTTCCCAATACCACTCATGTCTCACAGATTTTCAGGCCTTTAAACAGCCTCCACCTGCCATCAGGGGTTATATACAGACATTCTGATGACAGAGTAAACTGTCCCTGCACTGCCTCTGTGGAGAAAAAAATAATTGCTAAACTGGTTATTTGTGACACATTAGCTTTTTTTAACCTGGTAAATCCTTAAAGGTGTCGTATCATGTAAACTCATCTTAATGAATATTGTACGTAATAACTGACCTGGAAGTGAACCGTAGCAGTACCGTGTCGAATAAACAATGAAAAGAAGAAGTATTTTTTGGCTTTCCAAATAATGATTGGTGGATTTTCTGTGCGCTAACAAGCAAAACCCAGCAGGGGGTGTGGCAGAAACATGGCAGTGGGGGGAACATGTGATACACAGCTTTTGCAGAGCACAACCATTTGAGGAGATTCAAATGCATTATTTAGAGTAAATGCTGCATTTCAGATGTTATCAAGGGTGCAGTAATAGTGTAGAGGGGTCAAATATTTATTGTGAAGGATTAAAAAGGAGTGTAATATATCAGCTTTTACATGAAAAGACTTTACAGCAATTCCCCCAAGGAAAATTACAAAAACAACATTATAAAATGAGTCTATGCTTGTCTTCCAGAAGAGGGGATGATTTCATGCATTTATTTGAAAAAATAAATGTATTAAATAAAAATAAATAAATAAATAAAAAAAAATATATATATATATATATATATATATATATATATATATATATATATATATATATATATATATATATATATATATATAGTTTAGGTTAATTAAACATGTGCAGTGTAAATATAATCACTTTAACTCATTTCTGATTGGAGGAAAACAACCTTCCCCACTAAAACTGCTATTGTATGTTATTTAAATTCTAGAGAGTTGGATTTACTCTGTTCTGGTCCTTCTCTAAATAGAATTCAGTTGAAGATGATTACTATTCAATGATTACTATCACTATGACTAACTATTTTTTCATTAAGAACAGGACACAAAAATAAGCAAATTACATATATTCATTCAACTATTTTGAGAAAAAAAATGGCTGTTTCTATATTTTACCAGATTTTAGTATTTTTTTATACTTTTATACTCTAGAGAAGGAACAAATGCACTATAAATGTTAATTTTGTTGTTAGTGGGTTGATTGAAAATTCATAGTAATTGGAATGAAATAATTGTCTATCACACGAGACTGAGCTTGCATGTTGTTTTGTTTAAATGTTTATATCATTTTATAATTTAAGGTGTGGATGTTTTGTAGATAGTTTCAGCATGGATTGTATATTGTTATGGATTTTAACTGGAGCTGTTTACAGGAGTGTTACCAGACTCCGTCTCTACTGAAGCACGGCCCAGATTTATTCATAACCTTTGTTTCTGGAATATTTTAGTTACAATTTTAGTTACATACGAAACCTATTGTAGTTGATTCTTGTAAATCAGATATTATATAATTGAATTGAACTTAATTTACTTTATTTTCAGTAATCTATTTGTTTTGTCGCTTTATGAGTGAGGATTACCTGTTGCTTTATCAAAGAGAGTAAATGTAGCCTGCTGTAGCTTTGATCTAAATATAGCAGGCAGTCGTTCACTATTTTAATTGTAGTTATACATGCAACCTACGTTAATTGATCTTCGCATCTGGAGGAATGTTTGCTAGAATTGTATTTATTTTAAACAGAAACCGCTTAAAATAGTGGTCTAAAATAAATGTTCACAATACAAACAGCTTTTTAGAAATTAAATATTTTATCTGGATTCCTCGGAATTCCACATAATTTGATTAAATTAAACGTTTTACTGGGGCACAACTGCTTTCTATCCACTAGATGTCTCTAGAGAGTTTTGAGTCTATGCAAGATAGAGATCCGAGTGCGGGTAATTGTAGTTAAAAATATCTATTATTAAAATCTTAAAAAGGAGACTAAGCCACTTACACGGTTTCTATTACGTCAAAATTAAAATAAATGGGAACAATTTAATTTGCTGTGTTTAATTTCAGTCACAAGTTAAGATAAAAACACATAGAATATGTTGATTTGTAGTACAGAGTACCAGTAGAATACTTCTTTATTGTAGTTGATCGAGACAGCTGTAGTTGTCTGTGTACGGGATTTAAATGAAAAAGAAAAGCAGGGTTGTAATCCACATAAGATACTATAGTGATATAAGATTCACTTTGTTCAGTTTATCGTCTCTCATGTTTGCCAAGTCCCTTATAACAATGTTATAATAATATTTTAGTATTGAATTATTTTTCATTTATATACTGTAAACAATCAGAAAATAGAATCACTCTGTGTTTAAGAAGTATTATGGTAGTGTTCCACAAATACATCAAGGAATTGTCCACTTTTACTCTTTCATGATCTTGTTTTGGCTCTTGATCTTGTTAATCCTAATTGTTTTTCTGTTTGATTGTTTTTTTTGTTTACTCGTTTGTTTGTTTTTTGTTGTTTTGTTTGTTTGTTTGTTTTTGCATGTTTGTTGGTTGTTTCTTTGTGTGTTGGGTTACTGTTTTATTTAATGATTTGTTTTTATTTTGGTTTGGCTGTTTGTTATTGTGGTTGTTGGATTGGTTGTTTTTGTTGGTTTGATCTTTTGTTTAGTGTTTTTAATTGGTCTGGTTTGTTGTATGGTTGACTTGTTGTTGGTTGGTTAGTGTGTTTGTTTTTTATTATTAGTTTTTGTTGTTGTTGGTTTGTTTCTCAATTAGTTTGCTTACTTTTTAAATGTTTTTTTTAATGTTAATGCTTTTTAGCATTTTTAAAATAAAACGTAAACTCCAATTGGAAAAAAAAACCAGAAGTAGTGAGAAGAAAAGGAAGTACAACAGTGACAGAATAAATACTTTGCACAATGTAAGCTGTGTAATTGTGGTCTGACAATTAATGTAAGATATTTAACATTACTTTAGCTATTGGTGATCATTTTTTTATAACTGAATAAACCAGTCAGTAGGATTTCACATACATTTTCGGCCCAATTGTTTACATCAATAAAAGGAACAATTTGCCAGCAGATCCCAATTGGTACAACACCATGATTGTTTACCACTGCTTTCTGTTTTTTTCCAATAGGAACCTTGCTTTCATTTTCAAAATGCATGAAATAAGCCTATTGGTTTACTATTTTTGCTTAATTGTTTGTTTTTCTTTATGTTTGTGTGGTTGTTTCTTATAATGTAATGTATTTGATAATGTATGTTTGAGTGGTTGTTTTTTGTTTTTGTGTTTGTTCATTTTCTTTTTGTTGATTTGATTTTTTGGTTGGCAGGATTTTTTGTTGTTGGTTTGCTTGTTTGTTTTGATGAGTAATTTAGTTGTTTTGATTGTTTATAGGCTTGGTTGTTTTTGTTTCCTTATCTGTGTTCTTGTTTTTTTTCTACATTCTTACATTGCACCATATTCAACCAAAGTCTATTCATTAAAAGAATGAATGATTTGTCATTTTAAAAATCATCCTAAACATGCACAAGAAGCATGAATTAATGGCTGAAGCATAAAGGATTAAATGGCTTCTTAAGTGAAGTACTCAGTTTAGTTAAGGATGTACGTAATGCTGTCTGATTCAAATCACTCCTGTTTTTTTCCAGCTTAAGAAACTACATCCATGTCTAAAATCAAAGGGTGCCTTAACATTAGTTGCTGACAGCAGTCCAGCTCTATATATGTATTTTACTGGCTCTCTATTAATCTCCTATTCACAAATAGAGGCCAGAAGAGGCTCAGCCAGCTGGATGAGATTATCTTTTTTTCTGATTAGAAATAAACGTCAGCAAACCCCCCTAAAACACACAGTGTGCCATCCTGAGCCTAAGCTCCGCCTCCTCTCCTCCCAGTGCTCATATAAAAGCAGAGGCAGAAAAGCAGAGGTCACACCAATAGCACAAGGCAGAGAGATAATCAGAGTAGAATCACGCACCAGACACTACTTCATTACTCACCAGGAAAGCTGTGTGAGTGTGTGGATGTTCAGCCAGGCATTGCTGGATTCCAGGGATTTTTTTTTTTTTTTGAAGGACTGACAAAGGAAGAAAACAGATTATGGAACCCTTGAGTCCCTCGGAGGGCCCCTTGGAACCCAAAGAAAGGAGGAAAATCCAGTTTGCTGTCCCAGCAACAGAGCCTACCCAGCTGGACCCCCGGCAGGTTGAGATGGTGAGTTATGGCAAACACACACACAGAGAGAGAGAGAGACAACTGGGGGCATTGACTCTGGAGGGCTCTGCTCTACTTAAGCATAGTTCACAGTGAACTAGAAGTCTTGTGCTTTATATTTTTTGCTTCTATCTGAGACAACTAATGCATTTCTCTATTGAGATTCATAATTAGACATGAGGAAAATTAAAGGTTTTTAATTATTTCCATTATTTGCGCAAAAATTTTTTAAATGTAGAGTGAGATGTCGTCATTTCAGTCTACTAAGTTCACTTTTTAAAGTAAAGCACACAAACAGATATGCAGAATGTGGTTTACTATGAAGTGCTTTCATCCAAATGTGTTTCGTTTACAGCTTTGAAGTCGTGGACACACGTTAGTTACCATATAAAGAAATGGTGATAAATCTAGAGTATGTACTGAAAATCTTCTTCGAAAACAATCCTTAAAGTTTGTTCCATTTTCTTCATGCCTAATACTATTTCTCAATTTCTCCTGCAATTTGGAGGTCAGATGTGACCTGAAGACATGTCTGTTAGATACACTTACTAAGCTTGCTCATAAAACGTGACATTTAAGGCTATAATTCTATGATGGAAATGCTAAATGGTGTGTGACTTGGATTGGGGTGAGTTGCTTTGGGTTTCTCAGGCTGTTCTGCAGTTTGTGCTTGTTTCTAAGTTCACTATTGATTTTGTTTTGCTATGTGTTGAGGTTTTGGGATAGAGAGCATTGGCCTGTTTTTCATGGAGGCTTGAACTAGACCAGTTTCTCCTTCTGTTGGTGTTGTAATTTTAGTCTTAATAAAGTGGGTCATAGTGCTCTTCTGCACTGCTTCAGCAATTCATCCTCAGGAGACAGAACTTTAAGAAGGTGAGAGGAAGAGAAGTGCTGATAATAAATCCAGTGTGTACATTTAAGGACTTCTGAACAAGTTTTTTGCACTCCAAAGGTTCACAATTTAAATGTAAATGCTGTCGCTGTTTGAGTGGGTTGGTTTAAGTTATTAAATAAATTTAATTCTGTGATTGTAGACAAGTTCTTCATTATTTACATGAGAATTTGAATGAATTGCGGAGTATAATCAGCAGCTTGTGACTAATATGACAAAATGATATGGTTTGCCTGATGAGGGAATGGAAAGGGTTAAATCCCTTTGCCACAGTCTGACGATGAAGTCCTAATACAGGATGGGCATGTGTTGCTTCGCTTCTGCATTACAAGAAGCATGCTTGTTTTCACTCTGGTTATTCCATCAGGTAGGTGTGGTGTGAGTGGTTATTTGGTTTCTCAACATTTTCTTCTTTTACTTTTCAGAATGCCTATTTGGTATGTCGCAATATATGGAATACTATGGAAACCCTCTGTAAAGCTTCACAACAGAGGGTCATAGCCCCATCTGTGTGTTTTGATGTTTGTGGTGTTGAAATATTCACAGTTTTGACAGCTGTGCTCATTTATGTAAAATGCTGTTATACTGGACAGACTTGACCACTTAAAAGTAATTGTTATGTAAGCAACTTCTTCAAAATCTAAAACCCAATTCATTACACAAATTAGAGGGCAAAGGGCATTATCTTCTATTTTGAAGGAATGTTTAGGGGAATGGTGTCACGGTGGTGCAGTGAGTAGCATGGTAGTCTCTCAGCAAGAAGGTTGCTGGTTCGAGCCTCGGCTGGATCAGTTGGTTCTGTGTGGAGTTTGCATGTTGTCCCCGTGATCCTGTGGGTTTACTTTGAGTGCTTCGGTTTCCCTCACAAGTCCAAAGACATGCGGTACAGGTTATTTGGGGAAAGCACAATTGTTTAGAGTATGAGTGTGTGAATGTTTCTGCTAATATGAACTGTTTGTTACGCAGACATAGAATTTATTACTCTAACTAAGCTAAATAAATGTTTCTAAATTAAACGTTACAGGCTCCTATTGTCAGGTAGATGTTAACTGTAAAAAAAAATTACTGGGACCCTGAAAGCTTCCTGATTTGTGGGGATCAAATAATAATGAAGAGTAAAAGTCAAGTACCAATCAGTTTATAGATTTGTGGATGTTTTGTGTCTCGTTGAAATCAACCTAACTCTGCATGCATTGAACGATCAAATCAGTTTCTGGGTAAACAGATAAACAGGGGATCAAATTATGTTCCCCACACTGTAATTAAAGGAACAGTATCAAGATTTTAGATATTTAGCAAAAAAATTAAATGATGTTACAACTAGACAAGGATGTTTCAAAGTAAAAATAGCATACTGAAACATAAGTGTGTTTATTCTTACAAATCAGATATTTAATCATAGCACATGATTAGAAATCAAAATCTCATGGTAGCTAAAATTAAAATGCTGTTGTAAAATGCTAGCAGTAATGTTAAGCACCACGCAGCATCAGAGGGGGCAGGGGTTTCCTTTTGGCTGCATAATTACTGCAAAACATCACAGCTGTGATGTCAGGTTTTAAATAAAGCTGCCAGTTAACATGAATGGCTTTTAATGCCAAGATAGTTGATGCATTTTATTTACTAGTCACTCATCACAAAAGGTAAAGCATTTCCCTTTTGGCCTTGTTTAAATCGATGGTGGGCCAGCCTGTGTGGGAGATTACTCAAGTGATTCTGAGTTCAAATGTAGAGAAGAACTTTACTTCAATTAAAATCTACTCAAGAAAAACTCGACTTTTAAACCCTACTCAAAAAGTACAAGTACATGAAAGAAGTAGTTAATTACAGTAGTACAGGTAAAGGTAATTCTCTACTTTCCCTCTCGCTCTTTACTGGAAATGGGTGAATTTTCTAAAATTCATGTTCAAAGGCAATACTGGCTAAACTTATTTTGAGCTTCATTTGACAATGCCAGAAACCCATCAAACGTCACCAGCACTATCCATGTTCATCCATGCTAACTGCAGTCAATGCTTTAGTGTCACATGTCAGTACCAAAACAAATTTTTTTCCAGTCAGCAGGAGTGTAAAACGAGGTTGAAGAAATGGAATACAGCACTTTTTATGGAGCTAGATCGCACATTTCAGTTCATAAATAAATAGCACAAATCAAATGTACAAAATCCAATTCGTATATTAAAAACATTGTTCGTATATTTCCAAGTGAAGGCATAAATATTCCTCTCAATTGGTACACGTGTGCATTTTACCTGAATTAATTTAAAAACAGGTTCACGGATTTTATTTTATTAAGTTTGTCAGCTTCTTCTCATGAAATATTTACGAACCGTGTAAGCAGCCTCACAAGTACGTTCCGCCCTGAATTTGTGTTCGCTCCTTTTGAGACTATTCTTGCACGTTTTGGGTTTGTATCGGTAACTTCAGAACTGCTCGTGTTCTCCAGCAATTAGAGCGCTGACTCAAGCAGCTCACAACTGCACTGTTTCTGCGCATTGTTAAACTCTGTTGAAATATTAGCTTTTTAAGTAGCTTTTAAAGCTTTTTATAATTCCTAAAACTTTGCATAATATAACAAAGCCACTCGATTAACAGTATGTATATTCAGACCAATCGGTAATGTTTTTTTTATATTAATCCAATTACCAATACATATTTAACATTAAAAATCTGTTACCCTAAAAGCTTTTGATTACAATAAAAAACAAATTAGCATGCATCAAAGTACAATTCAGGAGCACTTGACAAGCAGGTCAAACATCACATTGTTTTGCCTATAATCTTCTTTATCATACTATAGCTTTAAACTATATTATAGAAGTTATAGGATAAACCTGTAATCATTAATCTTACAAAGTAATTAACTCCTTTTAAATTTTACAACAAGAGCCAACTTTATAGAGACAAAAGTGTGATAAGTTTGTGTGATATGTATATGTATTGGTTATTTTTGAGTTTAATCAGATTATTTTGGTGTATTTGGGTAATTTCGCTCGTTTCCCCCAAAATTAATCATCTTCTATATAAAATAAATAAAAGTACAACATACCAAAATATGAACTCCCTGTTTTGTTCAATACATTTAAATGTGCCTTCAATAGAGTATGATTTTGGTAGTATTTGTGTCTGAAAGACCTGCGGGCTCAGTGTTAATGTCAATCAACCTACGAGTCTAACAGCTAAAGTCTATGCCATCTACAATCAAAGACTGAAGAAATTATTTTATACAAGAGTGAAGTATCAAGAATCTATATGGGATGTGATAAAAGATGTGACGGGTCACTAAAAACTGCCATAAAGAAGAACGTCATCTCAAGTTAGCCATGTGGTTTCATGAACCTGGTTGAAAGTAAACAAGGTCGTTAAGAGCATCATTTGGACAAAAAAAAAGAATAAGGTTAAGTAATATTTATTACTTGCTGGTGTCTGATTGCACACAATGGCTACTCCTGTTGGATCAATGGGAGAGGATAAGAGGACTGTTTTTCGACTTCCGTCTGGCTGTCCACCTCATGAAGGAGCAGGTTCTGGAGACTTCTGTCATGTTTGTCATCGGAAACTTCATCTGGAGTCTTTCTGACAAGTATGTCTATTTGCTTTACTGTTTTCTTAACTTTATATAGTTAAAATTGAAAAACATTAAAAAATTTAAACCAGGGGTACTCGTCAAGTGGCCTCAGGGCCGAGAAATCCCAGGTGTAATGAAGGGAATCTCACAGAAAGGTGTACCACAACTAAATTCAAACCATGCAATGTTTGACATGCACCCTAGCTGATTGTCTGTGTTCTGTTTTGTACAATTTTAAATGAGTGAAGGAACTTTTTCTGGTGAAGGAAAATCTTAATAGGAGTTGCTATGCAACTGGACCTGTCAACCAGACCCTTCTAGCATGAGCTAGAAAGGAAGATAACTTACTCATCAAACACATTCTCGATTAATAAAAACTTTAATCTCTTGTTTGTTGATACAAAACGAGTTAAGCTGACCTCTTATTAACTTGTGTACTCAGTCTCAGAAGAAGGTCTCATCACTTCTACACCAGATCACACACTTGGAAGAGTAACGTTAGTGGAAGCACCCTGGAAGACTCCTTTTCATTGACCTAATTATGAATTAAAGAAAAAAGAAGTAGGAAGGCTTTCTGTGAAACAAACAAACAAACTAGTAAACATTTGAAATGTCACTTTAATTAAAAGTTTGGTTAATGAAACTGTCCAAATCCCAACCAATCAATGTAATTTGCATCTATTATATTTATATTGATGAAACGGAATTTAACCTAACCTCTTGTGATTGTTGAGTACTGGTTTAAATGAATCCAATTACAAACAAGAACATCACCATTTGTGAATTACTTTTTAAAATGCTTCATGGAATAGAAATTCATGAAGCAATCTTCATTTTGTTTTTCAGAGAATTGGAGGCCCTACATGCTTATCTGAGTAGTAAGGTAAGCTGTCTTTTCATTGGTTGATGAAAGTTTGAAAATGTACTGCTTGTGAGGCATGTTAATTCCAAAGTCTAGTGAGCTCTAAAGTAGGAATATGAGTGGTTATTCCTTATGCCCCTGTAAAACACAAATAGTTATTCATTTACAAACAGTAACATGTATGGCAGATAAACGGAGGAGTTAAGAAGGGTTTGAATATTTGACCAGGGCAAATAAAATAGTGAAGTCAACTGAATATGAGCTTAAAGGGCTAGTATTGTGACTCCTTAAGTCACTGTAAGTTTGAGGAACATCCAGTTTGAGCACAAATACTTGGTTCACTGAAATGAGTCTTTCTGAAAAGTGACATACTACTGTACAAAAAATACTTTTGTATGTTTCCCCCACCACTCATGCAAGGTTACCTGGAAAGGTGTTCCCCAAACGTAGTTGTGATTCGAATGCATCATGCTGAGAACTCTTTTTTTTCTTTTGTGAGCGATTCATATCTTTATATTCTCTGTTAAGAAAAAAATCTCCTGTGTATACGACGTCAAAATGTTTGTATGACATCAAGCAAAATATCTTTTCCTGGACACTTCCACAGATGATAGAAATAAGTTCTAAATGGATAGATCAAAATTTAAATAAGATTTCTTTAACTAAACCCTGAGATAAGCTGCTCAAAGAAATTATTTTTAAAAAGCATGTAAACATGTTAAATCAGAGTACAGTTGATCTCAATAACTGAATGGTTAACAGGGCATCTGCAAATAGTGTTTGGAGAGAATTACTATTTAAGGGTGTATTCTGACAAAAACTGTCTCATTAATAGTTTGACTTATGAGGGTAAGTAACAAACAGAGCTATAATATTAGCTTAGCTGTTAACAGCTACTGAACTGTGACCTACAATAGCAAATCATCAACATCTCTGCTAAGTACTAAAACGTTTTTATTCTTATTGTTTTTGTGAAGGATCAGGGCTGCCAATGTAAAAAAAAAAACTCTTTGAATTTGGACGATAAATAATCGAATCACAGATACTTTTACTTTGAAAGAAGAATCCCGACATCGGTGTGTTTTGGTTATGGTGGTTGAAGTGAAAGTTTTGTATACAGGATTAAGTTCAAAATTATTCCAGCTGAATAAGGTAAACGTATCAGGTTGACTTCACAGCATTCTTCAGGTGTGAAACTTTACTCTTCTATATCCCAACAGTAGGTCCGTCAACACCGCTAATCACCCGAGCAGAATTCTTTATTAGTTAAAAAGGAACCAAACAGAAGGTTTGCATCTTAAAATAGTTTGAAATCATTCAACAGCCAGAACATTGTAGTAAAGGGTGCAAGATTCCCCTCAACTATGTATTTCAGTAAAAAAAACAAGCAAGTGGGGAAAAAGGTCTGTTGACCATTTTCTTCTCATTGTCCTGATATGCAGCAATTTTTAATTGCTTCGCACCCTTTGTAATTTAATTAATCCCACATGGAGGCCTTTATGTGGAACAGCAATAATTTTGTGTTGCATTTTCTGATTTGCATTGAGGGGTAATAATGTAAAAAGTGAAAAGATAAACAACATTGGTAGCTATTGTACATACAACCAATTGAAAATGTTTTTTTTACAACCACGATGGTATTAATAGTCTTAACTCTTTTGGATTTTCTTGATAATTATCAAAATAGTTTGATGTTAGAGGGTGTGTCAGTCTGAATGTGTATTGGTGATGAATTTTGATCTAAACTGTTACAAGTAATAATACCTTGTATCTTTTCCCACACAGGTTTCCAGAGAAGAAATCTGTCAGATGCTGACTTCCATCTCAAAATCAGCCTTTGTTATCACAATAGACTTTCTGTCTAAGGTGTCCAGGTTAACCTCCATTGATTCAGCGGAAATTGTTAAATCTAGGAGGGCATTTTTAGCCAATGAGAACAGTTCAAAGATTCTGCAGGTGAATGCCATTCTTCTACCCTCTGGAAAACATGTTTGGAATCAAAAGGGATCTCCTCACACGGATCTGTGATTTCAGTGACTCTATAGGACAGTGGGGCTCTTCTTACACAGATTTTGCTGGCATGATCATGCAGGAGGTCCTCTATCGAGTTAACTCTGTCGTGCGACACAGGGTTCTGAAAATCAACCTTTATTCTAGTTGAGTCTCTTGTGCTTCTTTCCTGGTGGTTTCGTTGCTGTTAATTGGGAGATCCTACTCATAAGAATCATCAAGGAGTCCAGAGAACTAAAACGAGAGCTCCCTTGCTCAGTTGCTACAGAAGCTATTGAAGCAGTTCTTGCAGCAATCACAGCAGCAATTCCTAACTCCCCCAGACCCAACCACTCAGTGGAAGTCTCAAACAATGTCCTAGAATATTTCATCCATGATTTCATTAGCTTCTGGGCCCAAAACCTCTAAGAAGATCCTGTTCAACCATTGACCACAGTGTTTAAATCTTCAGAAGGTGGACTGAGTCTGTTTTACAGCAACCAGAACAGCCCTCATGTGAAGAACACACAGGAACAACCCCCTTGTTTAACTCTCTGATGGCAGCTCTATGTTCGTCTAAGTTCAGCGATAACCCTACCTCATCGTAAGATGGCATCGCTGCATCAGATAGAATCCACCAACTGCTTTCTGATATGATTAAATGCAAGTATGGTGTCAAATATGCAGCAGAACCTTTGAAAGTCAAAGTCAACCTTTGAAGTCACCTTTGCGTAGAAGGGACGTAAGTGGATGTAAAACCCACCAACCTCAATAAAACCAGCCCATATCTCCAAAAAGTAAAAACATTTATGTTGGACATAAAAGTATGGAGATTGGATAAAAAGGCACAAACACGTTCTCCTCTTATGCAAGAAATTGAAGAGGCCAAAATATTTCAATATAAATGTGTATATTTGTAAATATGTGTATTTACATATTAAGTGATTCATCAATCTGCTGTTTAGGTATCTTACTCTAACAAAAATGTGAAATTAAAAAGACATTCATATAAGGGCAGTGTTGTTCATAACTTTTTTGAAATGATGTCTTGTGCTCACTGGAAAATTTTTCAGAGACTTAAACCTTTAAAAATGTTCATTAGATTAGTTGGCCTAGTTAATTATTTATGGGCACTGTCACTATTTGACACATATAAGAAACGTGATCCATACGTTCTTTTGTCCCTTAATATCATAATATTCATATCACAGTTATTTCAGAGTAATTGAAATGTAAGGTATTGTTAGGTAAGTTATTGTTGCGAGAATGCTTTTACGACAATTTAATTAACTGCAATTGAGTTACGAACTTGTTTGATAAGTAGTTTTAACAAGTTTAACCTAACCACTCTTCCCAATTAGTTTGAAAGAACGTTATTAATGTATTTTTATTAAGTGAAAATAATAAATACTGCCAAGTATAAAGAGTCTGTGCATGCTGGGAATGCCTGCAGCTCGGTATAACAGCACAATGACAAGTGATCAATCAATCCAAATGGATTTATAAAGTGCTTTTTTGCAGTCGCTTCACAAACAAGAGGTCTAATCGATAATTCCATGAGGTACAAATAGTTTGTGAATTAGATCCTGATGTATGTTTGAGTGAGACGTTACTGAAAGTCATTCTGTTAGCCATTCAAGCGAGGAGGCTCCACTGGTCATGATATTTATTTATTTTTGTTTGTGTTTATTTATTGATTTTTTCAAAGAACAGCTGTATTGATACAGATCTTTCTTAAACATCCTAAATCATTTTGATGCCCCTTTGAAAGAAAAAAACATGAGTCAGTTTAAACCAAATTAGTTTGAGTAATTTGTTTATATAAAATTAAATTTAGTTTGCACGAGGACAGCTAAGCAAAAACAGAATTTACATTTTTAAAGCTCTTTTATAAGTCCTTCAGAATGGAATGGCCTTTCCTAATAGAAAACATCTGTGTTATAAAGGATTGATGACATACTCCAGATTTTTTCCTGTAATGAAAGAAAGCTGTAGCTTTACTCCAAAAGTGGGAAGCGAATGGATGAGTCGATGGATGTATGTGTTTAGTGTCCCTGTTGGCTGGAAGTGGGTGTTAAATTTGTGTGACAGCAGGGACACAGCCCTGTGGCAGGTGTAAATCCTGGCGATCATTGTCTAGTGAAGTTTGAAATGACCCAAAGGCCATCTTGAGCTTTTAATAAAGCATCCTAAAAATAATATATATATTATACATAGAGATTCGTCTTAATTTTTTTTAATATTGTTCTCTGGCTATGTGTTAATGGCCTTATAATTTGGAGTGTATGAATCAACTTGGTGACATCTGTTTAACAGCTTGAGCTGCAGGGGTTTAGTTCTGCCTCTAGGGGTACTAACCAAATGCTTCTGCCTTGTTTTGTCATTCTCTGGCCCCTGGTGTGTAAGCTTGGTTTATAGATGTGTATCCTAACTGTGTGTTTTTAAACTTCATTAAGGAATTATTAGGAGAGAAATACTGATAAGAACCGCAACACTGAATAATTTTGCTTGTGTGTGTTCACTCTTTTAAAGGGGAATAATTAACAGTGTGTTAGTCCTTAACAGACGTTTAGTTGAGAGTAAAAATTAATGCTTCAATAAAATATTGTATACTAGCGTATAAGCAAGGCTCAATGTCTCCTTAATTAATAGTTTGTTAGTACTTAACTAATACACTCTTATTATGATCACCAAATGTATTATTAATTTACTGTAAAAAACTATGTACCATTTCTTTAAATAGAAATATATTTAGATCTACAATCTTACTCAACATTTATTTCTAAGGAGATTTTAGCGTGTTCAAAAGCATGAATCTGGACTGAGGACACTCACAGTTTGCCACCACCAACACTGAATAGTGTGCAAATTAGTCAACTGAAGAAAACATGCTTCAGGAATCATTAAAAGTGCTAATTATTCCACATTGTATCAAACATTAATCTCAGAATTCTGACTTTTTTTGCAGAATTCTGACTTTCTGATTTTTAAGATTAAAGTCAGAATTCTGAAAAAAAAAGTCTAAACTTGTCAGGGCTGTCCTTTTTCTCTCCCTGTAACTCTAGTCTCTGTCTCTCTCTCTCTCAGCTCCTCTTCATTTGGTTCAGGTGTTCCTAATTATACTCTCCTTGCACTGAGCCAGTCTAAATAGGTTCACCTGCTCCTCATTTCCTCCTGCTTCTATTTAAAGCACTCTCAGCTACAACTCTGTGTGAGTTACTTTGTTAGCCATGCTTTTGTGCAGTTCTTGTCTTTCTGTTGGATAAATTAAGTGTGCTCTGTCAAGGATTTAGCCTACCTTCTTAAGTACAGGATCCTGCTGGGAGTTTTTTCTGTTCTCATTACGTTTAGCTTCTTTTGCTCAGTTTTTGCCCTTGTGCCTATTTTTCTGATTGTTTGCCTTGGTTGCCTTTTAAAAAAGACTGTCTAGTGTGAAAGACCGCTTCTGGGTCCTACTCATTTCCCTGACAGAACTTCAATTTTATTTTTACCATGGCTCTAATCCTATTCCATAAGAATTTTACTTCAAAATATATTTTTTATTTAATTTTAGGACACAATAGGACATCTACGAGTGTGCGTGCCACTTTTTTAATTAATTTATGAGCATCAGGGTTGCTGCTTAGTCGTCCTAGTTTCTAAATGGCCTCCTAACCATTAGCTCTTCTCTAACAACGACCTTAAAGAGCATACGATTGCTGCAGAGATCAGCTGACATGCTTTAGAAACATTCATCTTCATCTTTATCAAAAATTCTAGCGGAACCTGACACAGATCCAAACTAGTCTCCATAAACAGTGGCACAGTTTAACTTTAGTCGTCTCAGAGGAGAGGAAGCACTGGGGGATCTTCAGCAGCCTAGTTACGATCTTCATTATGAGGCTTGAATGAATTGCTGTTTTTAAAAAGTAAAAAAATATATATATTTATATTATGTTTGGATAAATTGGAAAATTAGCTCATTGGGTTAAACGGGAGGGGGAAATTATGATGTGTCCTAGTTCAGTGATGATATGAGGACAACTGATGGTTTTATTACCGCAGGCAAAGAACTATACGTGCAGAATGTGGCATCTGAGCCAGTGTTATAACTGTCCAACCTGCTTTTTACATCCCTCCAACACGTCTTTACCACGCATGCTCAAAACTACAAAAAGTAACATGCTGCTTTGTGGTTGACTGTGTTTAGTGTGAGGTAGAATTGGTTCACCATAGTATTATCATATAATCAAAAAAGTAAAAAAATGGAGAAAATCTTGAAATGATGAGTGTTTAGTTTTTCTTTGTCTGTTGGATCTTATCTTTTGAGCTCATGGGAAAGTTGCTGTTCAAGGACCTTCTATCACATTGATAAAAAAAAATTCTCCCATTGGCCTCTTCAGTTCAATAAGAGTAATCAACATGAGATCCATTCTAATATATATATATATGTGGGAAGCCTCTTGGCCAAAAACAGACCTGTCAAAAACCTTTAACATCTCTTTCTTGAAATGGTCAAAGTCATCAGAGCAACGAACCCACGCGGAAAGACATAGATTCAGATAGAGACAAAGTTCAACAGCTTCAACAGCTTGTGTCTCCCCAAATGTGCCCCTTGGTGTTCAATTGCAGAACGAAGCAGGGCCTCCCTCGCTGGATCCATGTTATTAGTGGTTGGATTCTTCTGTCAGGTGCAGGCACAGAGGACTCAAAATCATAGGTGAGGTGACAGACAAAAGGCTTTTTTTCTAGGAAAAAGTAGAGATCTTGAAAACTTCAGAAAGGAAAGCAGGAGTAGGCATCCAAAACTTCAAATGAAAACAGGCCTCCAGGCACTAAAGCAGTCACTAACACAAAGTATCCATCTTAAGAATGAAGAGCAAAACTCCTCCACCACCGTCGGGAACCGTCTGAGGGCTAAAACAGAGCAGATAGGCTAGATACCAACAGAATCAAACAACAGAGGTGGTATTTGGAGAACTAATTGGCTTCCACAGGAAAGCTGTTGAAAGGTGATTAGCAGGTACTGAGGCAGGTGTGTAATGAGGCTTGCTACTACAAAGACAGGTAGAATATTAGCTTAGGAAACACAAAAACCTAACTGTTTCGCGGTGGCTTTTGTATGCTGAATTTTTTGTTTGTAGAACAGCTTTTACATGTAAAATGCCTAATCTGTTCTAAACCACACAGAAACAACACAAAAAATTTAAAATAACATGGAAAACCAGAGAGACTTAATTTAGGATTCTTCAATCCTTAAAAGTACGCATTTAATCTAATAAATAATAAGAAAACAATGAAAACAGAATAAAATAAATGAAAAATAATAATGCTTACCTTTTGAGTAAATCAATGTGGGGAAGAGTCGGAGGAGGTGGTAGGGGAGGAGAACTAATGGTAGCGGAGGAGAGCCAGGACCATAAAAATACGCTTTACAATGCAACACACAAAAATATTCACAAATTTAAGACACCAATGCGAAACCGAAAGAGGGCATGAAGAGAAGGAGAGCTCTTCCAGGAAGACGTCATTAAGAGAGGAGGATACTACACACAAACACACAGCATCAGGGCTGCATCTGACCAATATGAGAGCAGAACAGTTGGTGGCACGTCGAATGCAGTCTTGTGATGCCAGTGTTCCCTTCTGCACAGATTTCAAATATGTATTTACCGTATGCGTTTTTCGTATCTTGAAATTTTTTTCGTATCACGAAACTAAATATTCTTCACGTGACCTTTCATATCTTGAATTTTCCGTAACAAGAATGATTCGTATCTTGAGGTAACACTGTGTATATATAAATTAAAATAGATTTAATTAGATTTTGGAGATTTTAAAATTTTTCTTCTATTTATCCACTTACCATTGCTCTGAAGATAAACCTCTGCATGACTGGGCCGGTGTTCCCCAGACCCTCTAAATCTTCAGTGGGGTCCTGCACAAGTTCTTCATCAACTTCTAACAAATGGCTGGAATAATACTCTAGCCTTACATCACAAGCATACTCGGACAGTGAGTTTCATTCTGTAGTTTCAGCTTTTGTTCTTGTGTTTATTTCTGGTTTAATTTTATTTAAAGACAGTCCTTCACACAACAGTACATCAGTATCTGTGAACGCATCTGCACATTACCTGAGAAGTGTCGGGTCATCGACTGGGTCACTAGATATGACCAGACACCTCCTGAGCTTATAAACAAGAAAAACACAATTGTATTGATTTCCTTGTTCGAGAGATGTTTAGGACTGACTGTGCTGTGTGGATTCACCAAATAGTCTTTTTTAACTTTTTTTTTTATATGTTTATCATACTTAAATTTGATCTCCTGAGTGATTTGGGTGACTCAAAGGTAATTTAACCTTGAGATTTTGTCTGAGCTAATACATCAGTTCAGTCAGATGGACGGAAACCAAAAGCTCAAGGGGACCTGAATCACTGCATTAGGAGACATGATGCCTCTGCTTTCATTATAAAGAAGTGGTGACAGTTGAGAGATTAAGATAACGGGATCAGAGAAGCATAGAGCTATTGACCCTTTTCTTGAAATCTGTAGAAGTCTAGTTAGAAACAAAATAACAAGTTTCTCAAGAGCTGGTTTAAGTTGCAATCTACGCACACACACGCTCACACAGAGAGAGAGAGAGAGAGACTCACTCACGTCACAAAGTGACCTTTAGAATGGGAATGTTTGTGGGCAAACAGAAATGAATTTCTACTAGAGGATTACTTGCACCATGTTGGAAAAAGATCATGTGTGTTCTTGGTCAGCTTGCACGCACTCACAGAAGTGTACTTCTCTGCTGTTTTTGGTTTGATAAAAGGACTTTCCAACTACAGTACAAACCTCATTCTGAAGCTCAAAGCAAGCCAACAGTTTTTCAAAATTACCCTTTTATCATGTGACCACAAATTGCTTTTTAAATGCATTTGAATCCACGTATATAGTGCCCAACTCAAACAAATTAAGCATATGTTTGGCTAGAGTGAACTTCCACCTCAGATTTTACATCATCTGGTTTGAGAGTAACAGAAAAAGAGATTTAAAGTGTGGCCTTATTGATGAGTCAAACTTGATTTCTTTAACGACTTCAACCCTGAATTACAGTGAACTAGACCAGGGGATTGCACTAACTCTCCAAAGAACCAAATAATTCCACCTCTGACTCCACCTAGGCTTAATATTCCATCTATTTAAAGTGTTTAATGAAAATAACATATTGGTTCAGTTTAGTCTTTCAAAAAGATGTACATAACTTTGTAATAACTGAGTATGTATTTATCAAAAATTATAACAAAAAAGCCAAGACTTTATAACCTGATAGGAGTTTTAGTTATTAAATAAAACTCTATTAGTTGTGAACTGGCAATAAAGATCAATTAATTGCATCTTTAAAATGTGATTTCATCTCACACAAGATAAACAGTAAAATTTAAAGCTGCCTTCAAAGCATTGTCTTTGAATAGCCTGGATTTGTGTTCCTGGTGTGGTGTATTAGACTACATGCACTATAAAATTAGACTACAAATTATGCAACTCGCAAACATACTCTCTAAAATTTGGACATCAGATCTCTTAAACCAAAAGCTGTAATTGTAAATTAGTTAATCTCACAATTTAACCTTGACATACTATGCTTACTTGAAACTTGGCTCACTCCAAATTACTACTTTGGATTAAATGAAGCGACACCCAGACATTACAGTTCTAATCATGAACCGCGCTCAACTGGTCATGGTGAGGCTGTTGCCACAATATATAGAAATACCCTAAACACAACAGAACATAAATTTCAAGCTTTCCATATTACCATGGCAGTATCAAAACAAAGATGTGCATTCCATGTAACATTAGCTGTTGTCTACAGGCCACCAAAACAGAATTTTAGCTTTCTTCAAGAATTTCTTCAAGTTTGTCACACATCTTTTGGTCGAAGGCTATAAAATACAGATTTTTGGAGACTTTAACATTCATATCGATGACATAAAAGACTCGTTGGGTATTGCCTTTACAGACCTTCTAAATTCCTGTGGGTAAAATGTAGCCGGAGCAACTCACCGCCTAAATCACACTCTAGATTTGGTTCGCATGGCATTCACCTCAGTGACATTGTTATATCACCTCAAAGTGAGGACATCTCAGATGTGGGTCTTATATCTTGTGCTATGCATACTGTAAACATTACCAATAGCATTCAACACTACCAACTAGGGAGAAATATAAACCAAAATACTAACGAAGCATTGATAAGAAACCTACTCACCTTGCTAGTGTACCTGCAGATAAAACTGAACTTGAAAAAAATCCCCTGCTGGATGAATAATTTTCTCGCTAACACCCTAGACACTGTAGCGCCGCTTAAATTAAAACAAGTCAGAGATAAACAGGCAACCCTGTGGTTTGATGATAATACAAAGGTTCTAAAAGAAACTATGAGCGTAAATGGAAAAAAATGCTGCATAAAAATATATAAATATAAAAAGTAGCTATAAAATTTAACAGCGACGATATTATAAATGGTTACTCAAATAAAATTACATGTATTAAATGCAAAATGACTAAAAATCATACTGAACTTACTGCCTTTGCCTCACTTTAAATATTGACCTGAAAGATCAGCTTAAAATAATCACAGCATCTAAATCAATGACATGCTCTCTCGATCCTGTACCAACAAAATTACTGAAAGAATTGCTACAAATAGCTCAAGAACCGTTTTTGATTATTATAAACTCATCTCTATCACTAGGTTATGTTCCTAAACAGCTAAAAAATGCAGTAATTAAACCACTAATCAAGAAAACGCACCTGGATCCTACTGAGATACCCAACTATTGGCCACTCTCTAACCTTCCGTTCTATATTAGAGAACGTTGTAATAGCACAGCTCAGCTCTCAGCTCTTTCTTACAGGAGAACAGCTTTTATGAAGATCTTCAATCTGGATTCAGAGCACATCACAGCTGGTTAAAATTTAAAACGGTCTGTTACTTGAATGGGATCAAGACAATATCTCTCTTCTAGTTCTGCTAGATCTCAGTGCAGCCTTCAATAAGATAGATCACAGAATTCTCCTCGAGAGATCTGTTTTGGAACCCATCCTATTCTTAATCTGCATGCTGCCCCTTTGAAAAATTATTAGAAGACATGGGGTTAGTTTCCATCGCTGTGCAGACGACACCCAGCTCTAAATGTCAGCAAAACCTAACGACCTTTCAAAGCTAAATAAGATCTCAGAATGTGTAGCTGATATCAATGATTGGATAAATGAAAATTTTCTTTATGCAGAATCCTGATAAAACAAAAATATTATTTATGGGCTCTAAAAGCAATTACAGAATCTCTCAGTTTTAATTATGGAACTGAGGGGACAGACTGTTCATTTCTCTACTACGTTAAACATTTTTGCCTTGTTATAGATCATGAACTGACATTTAAGAACCATATCTCTTATGTTACTAAGACCGCCTTCTTTCAACTCAGGAACATTGCTGAAGTAGAAACATGCTGTCTATTGTAGATGCAGAAAAAATAGTTCTTGCTTTCATGACCTCCAGAATGGATTATTGTAACGCTCTGTTAGTCGGCTGCTCAGCCGCCGCGCCACAATAATTACAGTTAGTTCAAAACGCAGCAGCTAGAGTTCTCACAAGAACAAAGAAATAGGATCTCATTACACCGATTCTGTGCTCTCTTCAAAATATCTGTGCTCCTTTAAAATATTGCATTGACTATAATATATTCCTCCTTGCCTTTAAGGCGCTGAATAGCTTGACTCCGTTCTACCTGAGCAGTCTCCTGTCACGATAAATTCCAGCTCGCTCTCTTTGATCACAAGAGGCAGGACTACTGATTAATCTGAAAATTAATCCACCAGAGAGGGAAGAGCGTTCTCATATTGAGGCCCAAAGCTCTGGAACAAACTCCTGGATGTTGTCCGGAGCTCAGCTTCGCTCACAGAGTTCAAAACTAAATTAAAAACATATCTGTTTAATCTAGCATTCGAATAATTGGCTCCTTGATATGGTGTCTGAGCGCTATAAACATTCACGCTGTTGAAAAAACAAGGTTGGTCAATGTTCCTATCTAATCTATCCTCATCATTTATCACTCATCCTGCAGCTGATGCTGATCACCTGTTTGTTTTCTGTTACAATGGATCTTAAGTTTGTATATTCTTTATGCTGGGGAGGTAACTAGCACCTGCCTCAGTCAGAGAGGCTCCCAGGGACCTCACATAGCGAATGTTAAGCTGCAATGTTAAAAGCAACTACTAAAAAAGCGCTATATATATATATATATATATATATATATATATATATATATATATATATATATATATATAT
This sequence comes from Danionella dracula, assembly GCA_900490495.1. Lineage (NCBI taxonomy): Eukaryota > Metazoa > Chordata > Actinopteri > Cypriniformes > Danionidae > Danionella > Danionella dracula. The sequence continues at coordinate 19,907,861 of UELW01000012.1, forward strand.
ATATATATATATATATATAAACAACTTGATTGTATGGAAATGTGGGTATGGGAAGCTTTTGAATTAGAGAAGGAAAACCAAACTGAAAACCAAAAAAGTGTTCACATTGTTACAGGTTAGTAGATTATAGATTATTTAAATTTCATGTGTTTTATCTACATAAAAAGTAACAGAGGTTTTGTGCAGTACAGGACAATCTTTTGATATCATTGTTGTGTGTATATATATATATATTCATGATGCATAGCAAATGGATTAAACCCAGATCAGCTGATTTACATTTACATTATGCATTTGGCAGACGCTTTTGTCCAAAGTGACTTACATTAGGGGAGAGACAATATACAATCTGTTACACCGTCAAAGTCTATCTCAGCTTCTCATAATAGAAACTGATCAATAAACCAAAGCAGTGAGGGAGTAGAGAAAGAAGATAAAGACAGAGGAGGAAAAAAAAGAAAGTAGTTTTTTTTTTAATAGTAGGTGTTCCCTGAAGAGAAGAGTTTTCAGTTGCTTTATGAAAGCTGTTAGTGTTGCTGCTTTCCTGACTGGATCAGGGAGTTTGTTCCACCAGCCAGGTGAAACAGTGAACGATAAGGTTCTGTTGAGAGAACTGATACAACTTCTAGTGCAAGCAACCCGAATTAGACTTTGACTGTGAGGCCATTTAGACAAAATTGTCTGCTAAAGCATAAATGTAAATAGATAAGTCATTTGAATTAATATATAAATATCTGCCTTAATTAATCATTAATTTTTGTTAGTTAATGAATTTATTCATTGACACTTTTAGGTAAATTAATATAAAAAAGATTTTGTAGAAATATAATGAATAATTTGATGATAAGTTCATGATGAATTAATATCAAAATGAAAGGGATTTTGTATCTACCTAAAAACTTGATTCAAATTAAGTGCATGTCTAACATTTGGCTTACAAATATGGGCAGGATTGGGAAGATAAGGTAAAGCCCATTATTACTGAGACTGGTGTTACGTTACTTAAACTGTTTTTTTTGTTTTGTTTTTTTTTGCCACTGATTGGACGAATGCAAGCGTGCGATCACTACTCCAGAACAGAACTCCGGAGCATTTTAGCCCTGTGATTGATTAAAACCTAGATTGTTTCATAATACCCAAAACCCAGGATTGGTGCAAAGCCTACCAGTTAATCCTGCTTCATGGTACAGGCCCCTGACCAGGGTTAAGTATGAATAAACTAGGAATAACACATCAAACACATGAGTAAATGAGATGTTTCCCAAATCAATTCCTGCAATAAATAGTCAATTTCAGTCATTCATCCCCAATACAGCTCAACGATGCTGTAAATGGTTTATCAGCCATCATAGTACTGCAGGTTTCGCTTCACAGGGAAGATGATACAGACCATGACAGTTTGCTCTCGTCAGCCAGGTTTTATGTCTTCCTCAGCTAATGGCTTCTTGCACTTGCACTTTTTATGAACGGTGGGTTAGCAGCTAGTTCATTTTGGAGTTGGCTCGACTGCTTGCGAAAGCATTTTTTTTTTAAGTACAAACTCTACATTTAGTTGCTGTTTGATCATAGCATAACACTGGTTAGGTATTGCACAAGCGCAGTTGTTGGCCAAATAATATGACTGCAGTTCTAAAAGCAGATAATAGGGGTACATCTTAAACAGAGTATTGTTTGTTTCAAGCTGTTTTACAATTTACAAATATTTCCTAATAGACCCACAGCTGGTGTGTGTTGGTCCTGAATCAATTAATTATTTGAAATAGTTTTGGGTAAATGTTAGATGAATTTGTGACACTGTTTTTAGCTATTTATTTCTACAGTTTCTAAACCCTCAATTCTACAATGTGAAAAATGTTGCAAAAAAAAAAAAAGCGCAAATATTTAACTGAAGCTAAAAGAAGAACTTTTAACATCATTAGGCCAAGTACATCTGGGACACAGGGACTGGATGGAAAAAGCTGCATCATCACAACAGGTTATTGCTATAGACAAAACATCAAGAGACGTCCATCAAAGTGGCTGATACCTTATCAGGGGTTAAGTGAAGAAATCAACTGGGTGTTTGTTTCTGAAAACAAGGTGAGGAAGATGTTTCTGTGACAAACAGTTGTGGAAAAAAACAGAGCATTCTCCTTTGGTTTGATAGTTGCTGTGATGTTCTGTCATGCTATTTGATTCTTGATGTGTGCTGGAGGAGGATTAACTACATATAAATATTATAATTTGATGCGAGAGAGGACTCATAAAAACTCTTGGACTCAGCAAGATTTGACAAAAGGGCCTAAATCAGAGGAAATCAAGACAAGTCTTCTTTGGTTTGAAATTAAACCAAACAAGCTGTTTTTTCGTGCATAAACCTACAGTACACCCTAAAAACCCAGCTAATGAAATATTGACTGAGCATACACATTTATTTGGCTCAATTTCTGTTGAAGAGTTGTTGACTAAATTAGTATTTTCTAATTGAGTTCACATTCTCAGTGGCTGTTGTTGACTGGACTAAAAAAAACTTTCAACAAAAAGATCATGCCATGACTGCCAGCCAGTTATCTTTTTCCTGTTTTTCCATTAGTCAGTGGAGAAGGTAAAGATTGTGTTTCTTTACTAAAACAAATTAAATAACATGTAATTGGATAAATATTTAAGGTGTTGAGTTGAATAACTTCCGGTTCCAAATACAAGAGTTCATTTAAAATGTAACAATTGCAACTATTATCTCATGGAATTGTAGGTGTTAGGGAGAACCTGAAATCACAGGTGTTCTGGGATTCGGAGTTCAAAACCCAATTATGATGTTGTTTACCATTGTTTGCTCCTCCAAATTCAGTTTCTCTCTACAAACTCTCATATCTTAAAAAAATATTATTGACAAAATTCAATATATAAACAAAAAATATCAGTGTATTCATATAGTACATTTTGAAAGCCAATTCATGTAATTAATAAATGACAATCAATCAGTTTTTATATAGCGCTTCTTTAGCAATTGCTTTCAAAGCAGCTTTACAAAGTCCTCGTGGGAATCAGGTAGAGTAGATAGGAGTTCCCTCTGTGAGGGGACTCTCGCTGACTGAGGCAGGCGCTAATCACCTCCCCAGCATAAAGAATATACAAATTTAAAATCTATCGATGAACGGTTCGCCGGACAGGACCTGAAAAAAAAAAAAACAAAAAAACAATGTTGAAGAATAAGAGCAACTACTCAATTGATTTAACATATTGAATCATCATTTCTGTGGGAATTTTTTTTTATTTTTCAATTTGTAAAACATGGTAAGGCTAGAATGCAGTCTCACATTTCCAGGGATGGCAGTCAGTGCAGAGAGTGTGACTTATTTGAGATACGGTGAGTGATGGAAAGTGGGGTTTTTTTTAAGGGAATCCAATATGGCTGCAATTAGGATCCAATAAGATTTCTAGCAATCGATACAGGGCCTCATACACTGTCTGGGAAAAAGGTACAGCGCAGGAACAATTTTGTTCCTAGGGGTACAAAACATTTAGTGTTACCTAAAATGGTCCACAACAGGTCCTTAAGGTAAAGTTTTGTTCATTGGGGTACAAAATTACCCCTTTAATAGTACAAAAGTCTAAATATATGACCAAAATTGAACCCTTCAGGTTACCACCCCAGTGACAGCCATTGTACCTTAAAATATATAGTTTTATACCTTTTTTTGTTTTATATTTAATAACTGTAAAGCGAGCCTAAAAATCTTTTTTCACTTTTTAAAATGTCAAACAGCGGCCGCGCTGATGGTCAAGTGACCATGCCCCACGCATAAAGTGGGTGCAAGCATCTGCCCAATGGAGCCATAACTCTCAGAACATAAGCGACTGGTGAAAGAGTTGCCCAGGTCTTATGGATGACCTGAAAGCTGCTACTGACTTTAACGCTTACTGCTGTAAAAGTTGAGGCAAGCTCGTTGGCCACTTGATATCAACATTGGTAGTCCATGCTGGCTAGAGCGGCTACGAGGAGTTGACGGAGGAGCAGTCCTGTTCGGGGCCCCCCCCCCAACATCATTAGAGGACCGAGAACAGGCCACCCAGGGAGTTCAACTTCTGTGCAGGCTTTGCCACCAGCCCGCCCACCTTAGAGGGAGGGGGTGACACCACCATCAGGTAGCGAGCTCACAGGTCAGATCTCGGTTTCATAAAAAATTTTGCTTCCTGGGTTATGTGTGCAGCCAGGAGACTTGTGTTGTATATCCGAAAGCAGCTTTCGTTTCAGAGACACCATGTCAGAGTCAGCTTCTAGTGAGACCTTGGCTGGAACCGGATACTGCTCCGAGGTCGAGCTCGAACATTCAGGTAGGTCTCTACCTAGGCACCCTGCTTACCCCATGGCTAAGTCCGCTAGTTCGAGACCACACTTGGGAACTATCAGCGAAGTACGTATGGCACCAGTAGTGTAGTTTCGGAAGCTTGGTGGGAGCTTCCCAGTATGTCCCTTGCCACATACACACTTTCTGCAGTTGCGGTCAAGCCATCCAGGTTTATTAGCTATTCCAGTTCCCTAACGCACAGGTGGGTTGTGTCCAATCTTCAGAAGGCTTGTCTCCTGAGACTTCTTCAGGATGATGTCTCCAGACTCACAGGTCCATTCAGTTCATCCAGAGGATTGTTTCGCCACAAGTGATCTGAAGGATGGGTACTTCATGAGAGTATACTCCCTTGCCACAGACCGCTTCGGTTGTCCTGGGAGGTCGAGTGTATCAGTACTGCGTCCTCTCCTTGGCTTATCTCTGTTCCCTCGCATATTCACTATGATGTTTGAGGTGGCTTTGTCCCGTTATACGGGAAAGGGTTTGAATCCTGGTCTACTGGATGACTGGCTGATACTGGCCTTGTCAAGGTCTCAGTTGATTTATTACAGAGACCTTATCTTATGTCACCTCAGCTTTTGGGATTCGAATTAACCCAGAAAGGAGCCGCCTTCGAGTTCCATCGCAATCATGATATTAGGGCAACTGAAGGTGAATATGGTGTCTTGTTGCCGTCTTTGGAAGAACATTTGGTTCCTCCGTGCCGGTGTCCCCCTGGAGGACCTGCCAGGTGCGTAGTAGTGACTACTGATGCTTCAAAGACTGGGGTAGATTGCTGTATACTGGAAGCACGAGCTTGGCAGTGTCCCTAGCGGTAAAGCACTTCAGGAGAATGCTGCTGTCATATCACATGTTGATCAGGGCAGACAACGCTGTAGCGGAGTTCCTATAGTCAGCACCAACATAAGTTTCTGTTCCCTATTCGGGGAACGGCGGTTAAGAAAGTAGCCATTACGTTTTAAATCCATCAACTTGTAACCAATAAAGAGACAGAAGCAGAACTGCTAAACTGAACTGAAACATGAACTCTAACATTGCTTATCTGCAAACATTTATCAGACTAAATTTTGCTAATCAAACTACACTTGTTTGAGAGCTCACTGTGGAAGCACAAAACCTCTGGAAGGATACATCACTCAGTTGCTCCATGGAATGCATATAATGTGTTGTGAATCCAGATAACTTCTTCATGAGCGAAACAAAATTAAATAAAAATGGAAAACCCCTGAAATGTCAAATTTTGAATGTTAAATCTAAAGCTTTCACTTTGATTCCTCTAAGGGAAGCTCATGCCATGTTTTCTGTATCATAAAACTTATTTGAAAAGGACTTATTGAGGTTTTTAAATGAATCACATGTCAGGTCTTAAAGAGTGGATTAACCTAAAGAAAGTCAGATATTGTTTTTTTTCTGCAAAGACATGTTTCTGAGAGGAGTTCACATGAATTTCCTCCAGATACATTAAGTTTAATGGTCATTTTAAATTGGTAAACAGGAGATAATGGTGACCCTGTGGTCATGTAATGCACTAGTGACCTTTTCAAGATGTCCGTGTCCCTGTATAAGCTGGGAAAGCAGACCCTCATGATCTTAATTAGAATTTATAAGCAAGTAAAGACTATAAAGATGAATGAATACTAATCCAAAGCTGCCAAGTAGAACATCTCTGCTCTCTAGATGAGTTGCAAGCCACAAAAAAGGCCTTATCAAATCCAGCGTATATTTCCTTCTCCAGAAGGTTCATTTTATCAAGCCAGGGCCTTGTCCTCCGGCATACTGATATTAGAGGAATTTTTGTAAAGTCACTGATGAAAAGTTTATTGTGTAATATGCATCAGACAGACTGAGCTGTGTCATCTGCTGGAGCTATTGAACAGATACAGACACAGTACAGACACATGCATGCCAGCGTTTAGGGCATTACACTAATGCTAACACACATAAAAACTCTGAAAAAGCAGATTTCTTTATGGATATTGGCTCAAATTATGAGTTGATTCTAAGTAAGCAAGCACTACAAAATAAATATTTTGATTGCCTGAGTGTCACCCTAACACTGAAAGAACACTCTTGTGAAGGTTATCAAGCTTCACTTCACCAGAGAAGATTTAAAGGAGAACATTTCGTTTGTTTCCAGTGTACCATGAAGTCAACAGGCTGCTGAAAGTCATACAGCTTACAAGCAACAGTGCATGTTCTTGCTTGCCATTTTCTTCAATAAGCTTGTTTCCAGCTTGCTTTTGCTGTTCTAGAAAAACAGGAATAGATATAATATAGATATATATATATAGATAATGTGTAGTTCCAGCGCACGTCACATGATCATGATAATGTTGAGGTATGTATGACAATTTTTATGTTAGGAAGATTTATTCTAAATTGATGTTTCTTTGTTTTTTGGGGGTGGGGGTTATGCACTCGCATTCTTTTTATAAATAAACAATGTATTTATTTTTACAATGGCAGAAAAACTGTAACAGTCATAGTGTGTTAAATCAGATTTTTTTTCCTGAACTGAAAAAGTATTTGAATCCCTAAATATCTGGAGTCTCTGCACATTTTACTTGAAACGTGACTTCAAATCACAATTGGTGTTCCACAAATCACAAATGAGACAGCTGTGTTTTTGATGAAAATATATGAATAGGTGCACTGCCCTTAAAGAGCTAGGTAGAATGGCTCTCTGTTACTGTATATACTAAAAATTATATATTATTTGTTATCCAGTATGTACTCTGTACATACAGTAGATGTGTACAGGGCTCTGGACACTACTGGTTGAGACGCAAACAGAAGTGATCCTGGACACAAGGGAGTATATCACTGATGTATAAAGAAATCATCTCAATGATGTTATAACTATCACTAACAATGAAATGTTTGGTCATGAATTTCACTGGAAAGTCAAGTCAGTTATATTTGCAAAGTATGCATGACCACTATGAATGGAATATTAAATGGACGTTTCTAACTAGTTGATATTACTTTTTACTTACCCATAACAGAGCTGTGACTTTCTTGGCCTTTTAAATGATAAAGAGTTATCGTTGATCCCACCACGACAGCATCATGTGGATGTGGTCCATTCCATCTTCAGCCGGTTATCTTGACTATTATTTTCTGCTTTTTATAACTCCTGAAACTAGCAACTATTTGAAGAAAACAGGATGACAACGACTTAACTATAGTTAATTAATACTTTTGCAAGTCTTCTTCTTGCTAGCTTAGTTCCTTTTAATTTCAAAGGTCACCACAGGGGAATGAACCGCCAACTTATCCAGCATGTCTATTTTACAGTGTAAAGCCTTTGAATCGCAACACAAAACCGGTAAACATCCACACACACTCTCATACACTATGGACAATTGTGCTTACCCATATCACTTGTACTGCATGTCTTTGGACTTGTGGGGGAACCCGGAGCAATTGGAGTAAACATGCAAACTACACACAGAAATGCCTCTTGACCCAGACCTTGCAAGTCTTTATTTTAAAAAGATATCAATTATTTGTTGTAAATAACAAATTGTGTTGTGTTTTAGATCAATATAAAGTGATGGTGGTTGTGTTACCTCCATGCTATACACAAAAAGTCAACAAACAACTTTATAAGTTTCTCATAAACCTGCAGCATTAAATGAAGCCCCCCCCCCCTAGGGGCCGGAGTTAAAAGTTGTACTTTTAAATCCCAGACATGTAGCCACCTCTTCTTTCAAGGTTCTTTAGAAATCTTATTCAGCCTTTTGTATTCAGTACTAATATCCACTCTTTTGTGGAAGGTTACTCATTCAAATCATTTGCTCTTTTAAGAATTCAATAATCATTCAAGAATAAGTTTCACAATCAACCTTCTAGATAATTTCTTGACAAAACTATATTTTGTGAAGACCCTCTTTGAAAGAAATTTAGGTCACCTGTTGTATTTCCAGAGGGAAATTAATGTTGCTCTGCTTAGTGTTTTTTGTTGTTTTTGAGTTGCCTTAAACTGGGGAGATGAGTTGTTTTCTTGAGGTCATCAGCCTGTCAGTTCTCAGTGTACTCCAGAGTCACTTTTTCCATTGATTTCCTCCTGGAGAAGGAGATATGCTGTGTTGGGTGAGGGGACTTTGAAAGAGTCAGACAGGACTGAGGGATGACATTTTTGGCCAAGACGTCATATGTGCAGTGACATACTTTTGAAGTGTGTCCTAATTGAAGTCAACATCTAGAACAGGCTTTCCCAAAAGGGGGTAATGGAAGGATGGTTGATAGACTGTGTTGGAAATCCTTGTGTATATACAACACTAAAGTGTAAATATAAATCACTAAATATAAAGGCATTTAGGTTCTCCAACCATAGGCCAGTTGTCCTTTGAAACCTCGTCTAATAGATTGGTAAGAGATCTGCCGTGGGACGAGCCCAGAGGAGATTAAGAATTGCCGGAAAGAGCTGAAACCCTCTTTAATGCGAAGAAAAATGTCCAGTTCTAAACTGTAGTTTTAACTTGACTCTGGATAACCTTCCAGAAAATTGGATGGTCACTAAACTGCATCATTTATTTGCTTGTCTCTCAGATTCGACGGAGACGACCCACACCTGCCACTTTGTTCAAAGTAGCAGACCAAACATCTCCAGAGGATGACCTCTCCAGCCATCAGGTACAACAGTGCCATCTTTATTTTGGAGACTGAAAGTGATACATTTTGAATTAAAAGGGTTTTTTAAAGAATTCTAAAATGTATTTTACATTTGAAATAAACATATCTAATTCCTTTTCACATTTTTAATTCTCGTTACAAATTTTGACCTCAGTGGCTACCCTGAGGGGGGGAAATGTTCTTGTTTTTCCTTGTATATTTTTTTGGGGATGGGTACTTGAGTGAGAGGCACTCACCTGAAGTCTCGTTCTCATTATTTCTGGTGCTCTTTGCCTGTTTTTGACTTTCTAATAGTAAGATTTTGTCAAATGAAGTGTAACCGAACTCATTTGTTGTCTGCTAAAACCTAAGGATAATGTCATGCATGAATAGACAATAAGGCTGGACTATTCATGGTTTTGAAAAAATAAAAATAAATTCTAAGCAAAACAATTTAGTCAAGTATACATTTTGGCTAGATATGGATAAATATTAGTAAACTTAATAAGTTCATGATGACGCAGCAAACACAGAGACCCAAGCCTTACTTAACCATGTGCAAAATGCTTCAGATCCATTACCACAGTTTGTAATTTTGCTCATTTACAACACAAATCTCCCACAAGCAACTATCTACTCACTAATACACATTTAAATTTAAAAAAAAAAATTTAATTTGTCCGCCACGTAAAACATATGCCAGAGAGTTGGCGGTTCATTCCGCTGTGGCGACCCCCAAAAGGGAAGAAAGCTGACATGAAAATGAATGAATGAATTTTAATTTGATCTATTAAATTCCTTTTCAAGCGTCACGGTGGCGCAGTGGGTAGCACGGTCATCTCACAGCAAGAAGGTCACTGGTTCAAGCCTCAGCTGGGTCGGTTGGCATTTCTGTGTGGAGTTTGCATGTTCTCCCCGTCATCGCGTGGTTTTTTTCCAGGTGCTCCGGTTTCCCCACAAGTCCAAAGACATGCGGTATAAGTGAATTGAGAAAAAAACAATTGTCCATAGAGTATGATTGTTTGTGTGAATGTTTCCCAATAATGGGTTGCGGCTGGAAGGGCATATGCAGCGTAAAACATTTGCCATAGAGTTGGCGGTTCATTCCGCTGTGGCGACCCCGAAAGGTTAAAAAAGCCGACATGAAGATGGATGGATGGATGGATGGATGGATGGATGGATGAATTCCTTTTCAATAATAATGCTCTTTCAGAGTAGCTCCTATTTAACGACAGTAAGTATGAACTTAATTTTAGCAGATACCTCAGAAAAGTAAATCATGTTCGTAACAAGCTAACATTGTTCCTTCAATAGCTTACATGTTCAAAATAATTTTGCCAAAAACATTTTGGCACTATAGTCATTTCAATTGGGATGCTCGGTGTGCTCAGCTGAAACCCACAGAGGATGAAATTACCACATTTGTCTGCTACTCACATTAGCAATAATTTTACTGATCTCCTGATGTGTTTTCAGTGGGTTGTCGGAGAAAACGGCGTCCTCAAACCAAAACGAATTAACCCAAACATCTACCAGCCTCCATCATTAAAAGGTACATTCCAGAACTTTTTTGTGTGGGCTATTTCAGCAAGACCTTTAAAAAAAAAAAAAGACTTTCCTGCACTGTGCCAACCCTGCATCCAAAACTCTGCTTGAACCTGAGCACACAGTGAAAACTGTTTAAGACATGATGATGTTTAAAGTAATATAGAACCTAAAACATAGAGTGTTCAGTGTTTGAGGGTTCTACACCAACGTTCATTCGCTTTCTCTTTCATACCTTCATGCTGCAACCTGTCACTTCACCTGTCCACTGCAAATCTCTTCCTCCCTGATTAATGTGCTAGTGTATTTGTTTATGTGTTTGTGTGCGTGCATGCGTGTGTGTGTGTGTGTGTGTTGTTTAAGATTAGAGATGTGACAGCTGTGATGGGTGTGAGTCTGTGCTGCTCTGGATCATCCTGGATTACAGCAGATAGCATACAGCTGCAAACACACACATGCAGGGTTTTAGCGGACATCCGAAACATTCGTCATACGTGCAGAGCATCAGAAGATTGTGATCTACTGAGGACAATCTACGAGATTATGTCAAAGAAATACTCTTTCTGTTTTCCTCTTCGGCTTCATGTAGAGCTGCGTACATTAACAGACCAGATATACTTACTTTCCAAAGAAAAAAAAGACAGTCCATATGTAGCCTAAATTTGATCAAATGTTTGAAATGAAAGGTGCTGTTTTAAATATTAAAATATAATAAATGGTTTGTGCCTGGCTGTCTGCTGAAGAAAGTAACCTGAGCCATTTAATATATGAAAAAGATCATTTGTTTTGGTTTTCGACCATACCAATGTTGCAGCAATCTTGTCAATGTTTCGAAACAGGTTACGTCTTAAGATCTCTGTTAAAATGCAAGATTAAAGACTGGGAGCTATCTAATCGGCAAATAGTTTGGTGAATGTGTTAAAACCACATAAATCTGAAGATGGGAGTCTACCTGTGACTGCAAATCTCTTTCATCCAGTTTGGAGTTTATTTGTTGTTTGCATGCATGACCCATTTTGTAAAAGTGGCAATATAAAAGAAGCGTTTTCATCCCTTGCAACGTGAGCCCTGCATAGCTGTGCATTCAAGCAAGGCAAGGCAAGTTTATTTGTATAGTACATTTTCATACACATTGGCAATTCAAAGTGCTTTACAGAAGAATACAAATCTTAGATAAAACAGAAAATAAAAACAGATCAGAGATAAAAGCAAGGGATAAAACATTAAACAAAGAAAAACAGAAGAGCTGTTTGGACAGCTGTGCTCAATCAGTAATCGCACATTTAAATAAATGTGTTTTAGTCTAGATTTAAATTTTTAGGTCGTCAGCATAGTAACTGAAAGCAGATCTTCCCTGTTTAGAGTGAGCCCGTGGTAGTTCTAATTGATTTGAACCCACTGATCTTAGAGCTGTGTTTGGTTTGTATACAGTAAGCAGATCTTGGATATATTTTGGATATAGTTTGGTGACTTATAGATGAGCAGCAGCACTCTTTTCTGAACGTCACTGGCAGCAATAGTAGTTACATGAGGACTGGCGCTATGTGCTTTGACTTTCTAGCTCTGGTTAGGATCTGTGCAGCCACATTCTGAACAAGCTGAAGCTGCCTAATGGTCTTTTGGGAGACTGTAAAAAGTTCTTGTTTTATGAATGGTTTAAACGCTTATAAATAAATACACTTATACACTAATTATTCATAGTCATCCTCGAACCAATTCAGGCCGGCACGGTGCAGGAATCTTTCCCAAAACCCAATTTCTTTCCTTTGTGTGTGTGTTTGAGTGAATTCTCCTCGTGGTTTGGTTATCCATGATTTCTCCCCCTGTGTGTGTGCGTGCGCGTGTGCATGCGTGTATTTGTGTGTGGGTGTGTCAATAGTTGTGCAGCAGATGGCTGAGGCTCAGATGCAGAAGTTAGGTGTGTATCCTCATGTAGAGGAGGAAGGGGAGGAGCCTCTTCACAGAAAGCGGGCGGAGCTCTGCTCATCCTGCACATCTGGTAATTTAAGTGTATGACAGTTAAGGAATATTTCCTCATGCATGGCTTGTACTAATAAGAAATAACAGAGTGTTGTATTTTTCCTGCTTTATATCAGTGTTAACCTATAGACAAAGAAACCACCAGTACTTGAATGTAATAGAAAGTTTGTTTTAACCCGGGAGAGACAGAACAACATAAAAAAACACTGCATTTAATAAAAGTTGTCAAAAAAAAAACATAAAAATCATAAAACATAATGGCTCACTTGAAATAAAGCACTGTTCAAGCCCAGAAAGATTCCTTTTTAAGATTCATTAAAACAGGTTTCTATTTTTGTAAACATTAATGATGTATAATGAGCTAATGTAAACAAGTTCTAAGTAACTCTGTAGATATTTAGTTTAAAATAACAGGTTGAAATTGTTGGTCAAGTTTTTTGTAGATTAATTGTATAGATTGTAGGCCGAGTGATTGGCTTTAAAACAAGTTTTGAGTCAACCTTTCAGAACCGAAGAAAAAAAATTAGTCATTGGTTTTTGGTATGTAAATAGAAAACCAAGTACACTGTTCTCAAGAGCCATAATGTTTTATATTCTTTTTATTTTACAAAGATGTTTTTAACATGTGACTTATTTAGGGTTAGGGTTTTTTTTTATCTAAAAGAAAAGTTCTAATAGACCTGTTAAATTACACAACTCTGGAACAGATGCAACCCTGTACTTTAAAACCCATACTTTCCTCATATTAAATTGCTATCTCTTATCTCATTTAGAAATTGAAAACCGGAAATTATAAAAATCACATTTGCACTCATTCATCTGAGAACCCTGGAGCTTTCATTCATTGTCAGTTATAAAAAGCTTCCCCTGTTTAAGATTCACAGGAGCAGAGGCCTAACACCGAAGTGACAAAAGTTCCTACTGATGAAGAGGAGGAAAAGGAAGAAGCAGAAGATGTAGAAGAGGACAATGTGTCAGAATTGGAGAGCAGAAATGTGGACTGATAACGCAACTTAAGCTATTTTAATGAAGAACCTTCTTTGAAAATCAGAATCTTTGTCTATTAATCATCCATTGTGTGTTAATTCATGATTACAGTAATCTGAGCTATGACTTCAAATTGTGAAAATGGATGTTTGAACAGCAAAATATGATAAGATACAATAATAACCTACAAATTTAGGCAATATATAGGCAAACATGGATCAAATCTATCAGAAGTTTTATTTATACTTTAATATGAATCTACTACTGTTGAGTTATGTCTTCTTTCTGTGTCAGTTTGCATTTCTTCTTTTATTCTTTTTTTTTCAATGATTTTATAATTTTTTTTCTTCCAGAATGGTTTGCAATTTCAGCCACATTTCTGTGTTTCTACACTGCCATCTACTGTGCAGGCAGCTGAATTGATCGAAATGAATGCTCTTTCATCATAATATTGTGTCATAAAGATTACTTCTATTCAATTAAATGAGTAGTAACTTATATATAGTATCCTTTTAACAGATTTCAGAATTTTAAAAGGCACATATATTTTACTTTTTAAACAAAACCGGATAAGGCCATGTCTCACACCCGGCAGTAAACTTTGCTGTCAACACCATTTACATAATTCATTTGCTGACCCTAAGTAGGTCTTTGACATCTAATACCTTGGTAGACAGCAGATTCCATCACTACATCTGAAACAATTATTTCCTAAAAGGTGCTCCACGAAATTAGTACAGACATGTGAAATCAAAACAGCAAAGAAGGTCCTTGACCAATAGCACCTTGTCCTGATGTTGATAGCTCCTACTGATTGGCTACAAGTTTGTTTTGGAGGAAAGCTGACCTTTAGTGTATTGATATTGTTCATTTTGCCCATTCCTGAACATTTATTTCAGGGGTTTATTTTGGATGATTCTAGCAATAATGGAACACTGCACATACTGGAGCTGACATTGGGTAGACCAGGTACCAACAGCAATTTTTTTTATCATTGCACTAACAACACATGGAAAACCACTTTTGAAAACTGTTAAAGCTAAATAAATGCTTTAAAGTGGAGCCTAACATGTGTAAAATACAACTTTCTCCTTGTGGAAAAAATGATAGACAAATGTACATGCTTTAATGGCTGTTGCTAATTTGTGATGAGCAAACTTTGTATTTTTACAGACTTGGCATTAACTGACATGAATGATTGAACAAAAACTCTGATTTCAGGGCTCTGGGTATGAGGAAAATCATTCCACTAGATTGTTTCATTCTTAGCTAGACTTATTTTTGAACTGATTGAGGACAGTTCTGTATTCTTGTGTTGCTTTTCTAAGAAGAAAGGCCCTGGTTTATGTTGATCACGGTCAAGTTTGTAAGTATACAGAGTATAATCTTCTGAATACCCATGCAGGCACATGCTGTTTTTGATTGATGTACAATAACCGAGATAATGTAGCAAATAGAGTTAACACCATCAGATCAGATATGTTAAAAGTCTCTGTTTTATTAAAGCTATTTTCATGCAATCAAATGTCTTTTCTTTGTTCAAATATTCCTTTCAGAATATATTTTAAGATGTAACTATGGAATTGAGTGAAGTGAGCTAATCATAATTTTCAATTGATTTCAACTTGGAGAGTGGAACCTGCACTAGGCTACCAAAATATACAGCACAACAATTTTTGAACGTTTTGATTGGTGAAATTAAACATTTTTCACCAATCCTTAAACCATAACCCAACCCACTCGTGCTAAAATTGTTTCGCTAAGGTTGTGCTGTGAAATTCTGGCGTAATATTTTCAAATGCATTGAACTTATTCATCATTTATTTCTGTCCACCAAAAAGGAATCTCATCTGAAGAACTGCTAGGTAAGTGCGCACAGATGATTGATGAGGAGAAAGCTGCTGTTATTATTATGATTATTATTATTATTAGCGGCTGTTATTATTGAAATACAACTAAATCACAAAGCATCCAATCCATGTTAAACACTTTATAATGTGAGAGGCTTCTCCCTCATTTCATTTCCTCCCACTCACACTGTGGATTACTGCTTTTTACATACTTGTATTTCGAACATACGGCTTGGATTGCTAATTATATTTCACAAACTGATTAGTAATGCTAGGTTTTTTATTAGAATGCCCCATATTTATATATCATTACCTAATATGTGGATTTTCTTATGTAAACATGAAAATGGCAAGTAACAATTCAGGATTTACAGGGTTTAACTTTATGAGGAGGGGAGAAAACAACGCTTAGGCCTCAGAGTTAAAGAACATGTATATTTATGTGGATGATAGTGCCCAGGAAAGTGGTGTAGATGGAGAAGAGAAGAGGACCAAGGACTGAATCTTGACAATGACCAATGAACGATTATTTTGAAACTGTAACATTTGATTACAGCATAAAAATTTTTGGTCATTTAATGGCAATATCTCCTTTGGTGAAGTAGGTGTTTCCCACTCTGGCTTCAACATTACTTGCACTTGGTAACTTTAAACAAATCTTCCACTCATTTAAATAATTGGAAATGAGGTTTGCAGCCAACGATTGATATAAAATCTTCGAAATCTTTTTGTCAACTACTTTTATCCCTTGGTGCTGGTAACCTCAGTTCGGTTCTGTCAGATTTGACTGCTGCATTTGATACGAGGAACCATAGAAATGTAATTACTTTATTGGAACAATTGTTTTTCGGTTAAGGGCAATGCCCGAAAGTTAATATTGACTTTTTTTTATCCATTTATTTATCACGTTGCTTTTTGTGATTCTGTCCAGCAACCTTTTAAAGTGATAAAATGTGATATGCAAAAAAAAAATTTATTTGAAGACCATCCGATAACAAGGTCACCAAGATTAATTTCGTAAGAAGCACCAATGATTGTGTTAGATTGGGAACAAAAGAACACGTTTAGCATAAGCATTGATGGGAACATCTTTGGTTTGAGTAGTTTTCAAACTTTCAAAAAAAATTAGGCGGTAGATAAGTAACACAATATTTAATTTTTACTGTCCATAAGGTAATCATAATTGGACAAATTAATGTTAAACTTAACGAAGGCTGTTTCTTTTTCCATTTCATGCAAGTACAAATAGCAGTATTTTTTATCAAATATTTTTGGATATATATATATTTTTTTTTTATTATTATTTTTTTTTTTTTCAAAATTGAAGGAAATAGAGTAACACAATAGCAAAATTGACTATGTATCTACATTTGTATTATTCTCTTTTATTATTAATGAGTGGATATATCTGTAAATGGTCCTGTTTGTTGTAATGATCAAGTTGGAATTTATAAAGTATAACGTTATAGTTTGACATTTTAATGTTTTACTAATCATTTTAGGCTATTTTGAGTTATTATGAAATACTTACTATCCTTTTTCTCTCTGTATACATACATATATATATATATATATATATATATATATATATATATATATATATATATATATATATATATATATATATATATATATATACACACACACACACAGTTTTCTTGTCGTTGTGTTTTGTTTGGATAAATACATTTGACGAAAACAATTCACGGGGAGGGCGCGCAAGATGGCGTCAGAGTAACAACGTTTTGCTGACGCTCTGCATGTGTTAAGTAATTATAGTTAAATAATTAGTAAAAGGGTGTGAACTTTAAATCCCTCGGCGATTTAAATAACGCGTATCCGCGTTCTGACACTCCAAACCTTAAAAAAGAACATTTAACTCGTATAATGGAAGCAAGTAGAATGGAAGAGGACAGGCCTATCCGAAGCACCATGCACACATATGCGAGGAAATCTCTTGAACCGCTGTTAAAAGGTACCGAAGGTTCAAATATTAAAGTCCCTGAAACCCCCAAACAACCATCTAAAAAGTCCAAGTTGGGAGAGAGAGCGGAACAGGACACGAAGACCGTCTCGAACTCGCATTTACTAGTAGTTTTAGAACGAATGGAAAAGGCGCAGATCGAGTTCCTGAACCGAATGGAGTCTCTCGAAGCCTCTGTAAAGGACAACACGAGCACGCTGAACAGTGTCACAGAGGCCCTAGAGTCGGTGCATAACCAGGTGGAGGAAGTCTCGAGCACTGTGAGCTCGCTGCAGACCCGAGTGACCTCTCTGGAGAACGAGAACGAGAAACAAAGGGAGAGATGTGATGAGCTGGATGCCTACAAACGTAGGTGGAATCTACGTGTTCCTGGAATACCAGAGAACCAGGGAGAGGACATTAAGAAGGTTGTGATGGACTTGTTTAGTTGTGTTTCTCCTGAGATCGCGAGCCAACTGCCCTACGCGCTGGACATCGCGCACCGACTGGGTCCGCGGCTCTTAGCGCGCGCTCACCCGGGCAGACGGATCATCGTTCAGTTCACCTCCCGCACCGTCAGAGACCATATCTGGAGAGACGCGAGGTCTGCGGCTGTTCTGCGAGAGAAGAATATCAAGATATTTGAGGACCTTCCTCAGTGCGTAAAAGATGCCCGGAACAAACTCTGGCCGCTGGTGGAGCAGGCGAGGAAGGAGGGGAAGAGAGCAGGATTCCGAGGAGCGTTCGCTTATGTGGACGGGACGCGGATCTCCGCTAAAAACTAGATGAAGGCCCTTGTAATCTTAACATTGGCAAGATCTCGCACTGGAAATCAATCACGACCGGTTTAAAGGTTCGCTATGAAACCGCAGGTCTTTCATTACTTACAAGTGTTTGCATGTCTTCTCGTTCCATCTCTAGTTAATTCATTGTTTGATTACGTGCTGTTAAGATTAACGTTGCTCTTTATTATTGAACAACAAATTAAGAAATCCTAAAAAGGGAGATAAACCAAAGACTCAAAAAAGCCCTTATACTTAGTGCAGAGTTAAGCATTTAGCTTAAACTAGTAGTTTCTGTACTGGTGTAGTTTGTCATTTTCTACATCTCTATTTTTCTATACCTAGTTCTTTAGGTTTTATTCTGTTCTTTTATGTCTTTATCTCTTTTCTCTTTAAACGCCAGAGGTTTGAAAAATTATGTGAAAAGGAAAGCCTTATTTCTCTTCTTTAAGGGACACAAAGTTGATTTCTGTCTATTCCAAGAGAGTCACTCATCAGCATCTGATAGCTCGTTCTGGAGATCTCAGTGGGGAAACGATGTATGGTGTCCATGGTTCCGAGCGTTCTGCAGTTGTCGGGATTCTAAAGTACAAGTTTAATGGGAAAATTCTGGAAACCATCTCTGATTCCCTGGGTCACTTCCTATTTATAGTAGCTGAAATCAACTCATCTCTCTTTATCGTCATAAACATTTATGGATATAACACTGTGGTAGAAAATAGTACCCTTTTTGATGATTTAGATTCCAAACTATCCAGATTATTACTAAAATATCCTATGGCCTACTTAATTTTAGGAGGAGATTTTAATATCTCAATTAACAACATGCTTGATTGTTTTCCACCCAGTAAAAGTACTTCAAATATTTTCCTGACTACATTTATGGAAAAATATGACTTAATTGACATTTGGAGAGAGCAACACGATTCTTTAACACAGTACACATGGCGTAATAATGATTGTACGAGGCAGTCGAGGATTGATTACTGGCTGATATCAGAAACCCTAAAAAATAACACTACATCTGTCAGTATTCTTCCCAGTCCTCTAACTGATCATGATGCTATCTCTATTTCACTTTCTTTACATCCAAACTCCACATTTGTTTCCTCTAAACCCTCATTTTGGGAAGTTAAACAATTCTCTATTAAATTATGACAAGGTTAAGGAACAAATTCAAAATGTCATTCAAATTCACTGGGATAAAGCTGAGTCAGAAAAAAGTTATGGGCGTAACTGGGAACTTCTCAAATATGAATTAGGAAAACTGTTAAGAAAAGCTGGAAGTGAATTAGCAAAAGAAAACAGATTATTAGAAGATGAGATGCTTTCAAAGTTGTCAGCTTTGTCTAGTGTTAATCTGCGAACAGATTCTCAAAACATAGAATATATGAAATTACAAAGTAAGTTAGATAATATTTACAAATCCAAAGCAAATGGTGCCTATATCAGATCTAGGAAAAGGTGGTTAGAACAGGGAGAGCAGAATTCTGCTTATTTTTTTAGATTAGAGAAATCTAACGCCATCAACTCATCTATAGATTTCCTTCGTATAAATGATAAGGTAGTAGATGATCCCAAAGAAATAGCTTCTTATTGCTCCAAATTCTATAATGACTTATATACTTCCAAATACTGTGAAACGTCAGCCAAACTCTTTTTCGAATCTATTAATAATAATAAAGTTATTTCAACAGAGGACCAAAAGGTGTGTTACAATGAACTATCTCGACTTGAAATATTGCAAGCAATTAAAAAATTAAAACATAATAAAAGCCCTGGAAGTGACGGGCTAACTGCTGAGCTTTATAAGATTTTTGATGATAAACTCCCTCAGTTTCTATTGGAAGTATTTAGAGAGAGTCTTGAGGTTGAAGCACTTCCCCCAACCATGACCCAAGGTGTAATTACATTAATTCCAAAACCTAACAAAGATAAAAAATGCTTAAATAACTGGCGCCCCATCACATTATTAAATAACGACTATAAGATCTTAGCTTTACTTGTAGCAAAAAGGCTAAAAGATGTATTGAACAGCATTATTGATGAGTCACAGTCTGGGTTTTTAGAAAATCGACACATCACAAACAACATCCGGTTAGTCCTGGATCTGTTAGATTACGAAGAGCTTGTTTCTAGCGACGGCTACATGCTTTTCTTAGACTTCTACAAAGCATTCGATACATTAGAACATGAATTTTTATTTCAAGCAATGACTAAATTTGGATTCGGAGAATCTTTTTGTAAAGCTATTAGAACTTTGTACAAGAACAATAATAGCACTATCAAATTAAAAAGCGGAACTTCCCCAAGATTCAGTTTATCCCGGAGAGTTAGGCAAGGATGTCCCATTTCACCTTACTTATTTCACACTACTTCTGGAAATTTAATAAATAACACACACATTATTATCAGTCAGCTGGCAGACGACACTACTTTATTTTTGAGAGATGCTTCTCAAGTACAATTGGCTCTAAATTTGATTAATACATTCACCAAAGCATCTGGTCTCAGTCTAAATTTGAACAAATGTGAACTAATGTCTATAAAAAACAATAATGACTCTTCTATCTGCAACATACCTGTTAAAAATCAAATAACTTATTTAGGAATAGCAATTACAAAAGATTCTAACGAAAGATGTAGTCTAAATTTTAATCCTCTAATCTCAAAAACTCAGAATAAATTTAATTCGTGGCTGCAAAGAGATTTATCTCTGAGAGGAAGAGTTCTGCTTTCTAAAGCTGAAGGTCTTTCGAGATTGACATATGCTGCTCTCTCCTTAGGAGTAAATAATGATGCTATTAAAAAAGTGGAATCTTTGCTGAATAACTTCATTTGGAAAAATAAAACCCATTTTATCAGAAAATCTGTAATTATGAATTCAGTTAAAGAAGGTGGATTAGATTATTTAGATTTCAGCACTCTTAACAATACTTTTAAAATAAATTGGATCAAGAATTATCTGAAGAACCCTCTTTCACTCTGGAACGCAATTCCTAACCTAATATTTTCCAAAGTTGGAGGCCTAGACTTTCTCTTGAGATGTAATTACAAAGTTAGTAAAATCCCCATCAAACTCTCAAACTTTCACAGGCAGATGCTCTTAGCCTGGTCACTTATATTCAAACATAACTTCTCTCCTCACAAATATTACTTATGGAATAACAGTGATATTCTGTACAAGAATAAGTCTCTATTTTTTCAGAACTGGGTTAACAACAACATTACATTAGTCACTCAACTAGTGAATTCAGAAGGGTCTGTTCATAAATATTTAGAATTTAGAAACACTTACACATCTATATCCCCTATAGAATATGCTATTGTAAGTAACGCTATCCCCTCTGGAACACGATTATTGCTAAGAGGAACACGCTCTCTCAGTCTTACAGTCAGATGATCCCTATAACAGAAACAGAAATAGGTAGTATTTGTTTTCCAAGTCTCACTCTAGAAGTAACATCAAAATTAGAGCATTATTCCATCAGAACATCAAAACAAAACCGTATGTGATTCCTTATTGGAACGGTATTGTAATCTCATCCTTGGAAGAAAGTCTGGGTTGTACCCATAAATATCTCCTTAATAATAAAATCAAAGAAATATATTTAAGCTAATTCACAGGTGTTCCCCGCTAGAGCCTCTTTAAGAAATATAAAGCAGGTATCAATGTGAAATGTAGTTCTGTGAGTCCTGCGAGGAGGATGTAGCTCGTCTGTTTTGGGCAGTGTTCATACTCTGAAGATTCTGGTCTGATGTTCTTCTGTATATTCAATCGCATTTTCTGAGTGACTTCTCTTTTGCTTCAAGATGTATTTTTTGGTATATTTGATCATCCCTCTGAACATGAATACCACTGTTATTTAATTAATCTAATATTTAATTCTGGCAAAAATTTCATATCCACAAGCAGAAGTATGTGGGGTGTAAACCCTGTTTGTAAAGTTTAAGTGGACTTGGACTCATATTTAAGTGATATTCAAACATCAACAACCCAAAAGCCATGAAAACTTGGAGAATATTCTCTTCACTTGTGACCTCTTGAACTGTGCTCTTAAATGGAAAGCAGTGTGTCTCTCCATCTATCTTTCACTCTGCGTGAAGCTTATTGTTGTACTCTCTGGCAGTCTTTGTACCTTTGAGTTTTGTTACGTTCTTGTTATTTGTCAATAAAAAAAAAAAAGAAAAGCTTTGTTTTTATGGCATCTGTTTGGACCAATTGCATGTGTTCTTGGTGAGTCCCGCGCCCAATCATTAGCGATTCTTTTGACGCGTTGATGTAACGGGACAGTTCTTTTACACGTTCACTGGCACAACGTAAAAACTCATGCTTGCGAAACAAAACACATTGTAATCTCCAAGGTAAAACCGACATGACTTAAAAAAAAAAAGAAAAAAAAAAGAAAATAATTCACGGAAAACAAATTCACACAGGCTGGCGGATGTGATGTTCTCCCACTTCCGTTTGTTATTGCGGAAGATCAGAAGGCTGATTCCTCAGCGAGTTTGGTGAGTTTCGGCTGCTTCAATGTCTCTTTCGGTTACTTTATTTCCCCCATGCAGGGTTTCAATAGTCATTAAAACTTTTAAGAGGCGTCTCACTACTGTTAACCCCCCGCGTTATTGGATTTAGGAATCATGTTCACAAGCATCGTTAACCGATCCGATCGAAAATCAAGCGAAGCTGACTTTATCTGTTCTTTTGTATTAGAAATATTTGTAATTGTAAGTTGTAATTCCTTTTTGACACGACTAAAGTTAGTCAGTTAAAGTGACTGATAACGTTATCTGTCGTGACGAACGTTACACGAAGAAGTTTCTTATTTTTTGCTTCTCTTTCATATCTGATGCCATATCTACAGTCAGTTTGTAGTTCAGGCAAATAAACAGGCGATTAACATTAACTGCTTTCATGAATCAAACATTTATGTTTGCTTTTGATTACTTTCCATGTTTTGATATGTATACTTCTCAAGAGGAACTTACTAAAAAGAAAATCTACTGTTGAAGATTTTTTTCACACAAAAGAACGGATAAGTGAAAAATGAAAACAGAATCTACGAAAATAACCCCAGCTTACGTATTCACAAACATTAAGGTGTATTGAAGTGAAACGAAAATGAACAAACAGTACATAACAGTAGGGCTGCAACTAAAGATTATTTTGATAATTAAACTGTTGGACAATTATTGATCTGATTAATCGGAGAAAACTAAATGCATTTTTTATTTGATGTTTTACTTATAACTATGTAAAACCATAAATCAGGTTAATATTTATGTATAGAAGTAAAAAAAAATGCAAAAACCTCAAATAGTTAAATTACATTTAATTCTGAAATTTTAAACTTTAAATTTTGAAGGTGAACAGAAAATAAAGTGAACATTCACGCTTTGGTATTTTTATTAACAGCCCGAACTTTTTTGAACATTCTGACTCGTACACACAGCTGGAATTTGGGTGAATTCTAAGCTATTCAGAACGTATGTACGTTAGCTTATTAACTCAACACGATTTCTGTTGTTGCGTAAAGGGAATGGATATTCCAGAGGGGCGCAAAATCGGCTGTGACACCGGTTATAGCAAAGTTATTGGCCACAGCTTTGTTTTACAATCCGTCTCTGCAAGAATTTCCAAAAGTTGGTGTGACTGACAGCTCTTTGTTAGCTGCGTAACATAGTCAACGAGCTACAAATCTGTTTGAGCAGAAACATATAAAATTATTAGCAATGAAAACAAATATTGCCTAACATACTCAATTCACATATATCTTCTATCTTTGTTCAAGGGTCTGTCACAAGAAATATAAGAGTTATTTAAGGTTTGTGGGTATTTAATATGGACTTTGCTCATTATACCTGCATACACTCCATTAATGTGCCATATTTCTTTTCAAAATCCAGGAATATTTTGTTAGAGTAGAAGTCTACAGAAACATTCTAAATCCTGAGCATGAGTCTGGCTTAAAAACTTTGCATCTATTGTCATTCATTGGCTCATGTATGCCAATGATTCATGTTCTGTAAATACAGCCTATATTGGCATAATATTATATACATCAATCAGCTAAGTAACTGGTTTTAAATTCAGATGTCACTAAAACATGTTTTAAAGGATATTAACATAAAAAACTCCTCTTCATTTACAAGTCCATCTCACTGGCTTCATTTGTACTCTCATAAAGCCCATCATCGTTTATCCTATTATGTTTTCAATGTATTGGAAAATTATAAGAGTGGACATTATATCATGTTCAACCAATTATTTAAAAAAAATCTCTGCACATTTAAAATGCAGTTCAAAAGATTAAAACATATTTTCCCTGCCATGGGGCTTGCGTATAATGAGCAATTGAGCCTGTTATTACCTCATGTCACACACAGGCAGTTCCTCTTTTGATCCACATGTCCTGCCCATCCCACCGCTTAAACTGTTCTCGAGACTATGTCTGGAAAGGGTTTTGGTAACAGTTCCTGGAAACAAAAGAATTGCTTTCACACAAGCAACAATAATCTGCTATCGAAGCCAAGTGCTTTTGGAAGTGCAGGGTAAATTTTTAAATCCCTGGTAGCCCAAATAAGAGATTTTTTTTAATCAAATCTCATCAAATCAAATATTTTGTTCTAACTGAACAGAATTTTTAATGAACTTGTAAAAAATGTATAACAGGGATCAATTAGATTCTGAGTATGAAACTTCAGCTGCGCTTTATTTTTGCCTAAAAGTCTGATTTTCTGTACTTTTCTGCGTTTCTTATTTGGCCCAACAGAACTGAAATACCTTTGTAAATCCATGTACTTATTTTCCACCCCAGTCTTGCGGCAGTTAAATCATTAATAATTCAAAATTTTCACATTAAACAATTGCTATACAAACACTGCTAAATTAATATAACAACATTTATTCAGATAAGAACTGTTTATTTTCTTTGTATACAACCCAAAATGACTTTAAAACATAATGCACAAAACAACTGGTTTTATTTATGTGAAGAGCCCATGGCAACTGTAATTTCGCCAGGGGGAAAACTAAATGTGGTAGAACGAACGTTATTTCCTATTGAAGTACATAGGACTCAAATTAGGATTCTAACCCAACTGTGTTTGTAAGAGAATGCAGAGCATTAAATTATATTGTTCCTCCCTGTAAGATATTACAGAGACAGAGATACATTTTGGTAGCCCGACTGGAAGACACAATAACCCTGGGACGTAGGGCTAGGATTTTTGCGAGCCCTGAAACGGATTACAGACATCAGTCTGAAAGAGGCCGAATAAAATCAAAAACCTATCAACGGGACTAGGTCTCTCTTTCCACATTTGCTCAAGCTCCCAAAGACCTTGCACCGATTAGATGATCATATTCTGCTACCACTGCTCACTTTCACTAGAGAGAGAGAGAGAGAGAGAGAGAGAGAGGGGTACAGTACAATACAATCACAATTGTTCTCAAAGGCACAAGACACACTTTTTTTTTCTCACATTTGATGATTCATGTCTGACCAGATGTCGAAATTGGCACTTCATGCTTCTTAAAAAAGAGGCAATGCCTTTATGTAGACATTGCAAATTTATTTTATCTATTAAACACATCCTGTCACAATGTCCAATATATAATTATATGAGGAGAAGGTACCTGACTGGACAAGATCTGAAATAAATCCTAAAATCCAAGTTTTTACTAAGGACAGCCTTGTGCTAGGAATTGTAGTTTTTTAGTCAGGGCTTTAAAACGAAAAGAAAGAAAAAAAGATTCATGTCTGCTTGGATGTTGGAAAAGTAAATGAAATGTTGGAGGGAGAGAAAAAAGTGGAGGAAGAGACAAAAACCATAGCTGTATGCTCAGAATCTTTGATAATGTATAGGTAATTTGCAACAACTGTTAATTGTTGAAATAAATGAGAAAAAAAACAAATGCGTGTGCGTGCATGTTTGTGTATTTAGAAAATGGATTTACATTCCAGTTTGTTGGATTTTTGTAAAAGTAACTGTGTAAAGGACTGAAATCAAATGAACCAACATTCATGATATGAAATCATAGCTAGTCTAATGATGGTGGCAAAATATGACTTGAGATGTCAAGTCTCAAGTTTCTTTCTCTGGTTTAGATGATGTGCTCCATCCGCTCATAGTAATGACGAGCGGAGCAGACTACAGTGAGTTGGGGGGAAGCCTTCCAGCCATTGCTTCTCTGAACGCCTCATACTCCCAAACCTCTCTCACCCTCCCCTCCCCTTACTACTCCTTGCTGCCTCCCAGAGAGAAGAAAGCCTTTTCAGATGTACGACGAACATTCTGCCTCTTCGTCACATTTGATCTTCTATTCATCACGCTCCTCTGGATCATTGAGTTGAATGTAAGTCTTTATCAAATGTGGATTGTTTTTGGCTGTTCTTTTTTCTGTGGTTAGGTAAGAGTGCCCTAAAAAAAATTCAGTCTAGCATAGCCAGCGCTTCAGGGAAGGTCTGGTGTGTTTGGCAGCTCTTTATGGCTTCCAGGCATCATGGTTCCAGGAAATGTCTAGGGATGCACCATTACCACATTTTTTAGTGAGCACAAGTATGAGAAAACAATTACCTAAAGGAGTATTTATTGGCCAGAACCGCCACACATATACAAAACTGCTTACTTTGCCATTATCATAATCAAATAACATTGTTCATATTGCCACAAATCACCTGAAGAATCAACAGTAGCATTAAGCGTTTTTGAGAGAAATCATTTATTTACATCAAGTTGAATGGACAAATGAGGAACTGCAGACCTTGATTTTTTACATGTAAGAAATTAGTCCAAACGCAGACGTTTTATTGAGTTTACTGGGTGAGCAAAAATGCTCTCCTTGCTCTATGTAAACACTTCAGAGCGACACCATTGAGGGAGGCTGTGTGCTCATTCACCCATTTTAGATCCACAAGACATCTTTTCTGCCTTTTACAAAGAGTGGTTCTTAGCATTAAGAAATGTCCTCATGGAATTAAGAGAAAACATAGTTTGAGGACGTTACGTGAGAGCTATTTTGTGGCGAGTGTATCCAGTAACAGGAACATACTTTAATGGTTGTTTGTGCTGTTTTCAGCTTTTGGGAGCATTTTTGCCAAGAACAACTTTTAATGGTTAGTCAAGTAGAAGTCTTTGCTGTGTTAAAGTGGTTAATACAATTCATTTTGACAGTGGGGGTTTTACCATGTGACCTAATTAAATGGAATACATGAACATCTGACTACAGCTTTAATTGTGGAGTTCTCCTAAGTTAAGGATTTTTATGCACAGGAAAAGTGGTTTTGCGCCAATGGACTGTTTTTGTAGCTGGTATTAGTCCTGTCTCTTTACAAACACAACATTGGTAAAATTTACTATGTTTGGTTTTACTGCCTCAATTTGAAAAATGTGCACATGATTTTAGTCTGAAATGCATTCTGTTTTTTTTTTTTTTTTATAATTAAGCAGGAAACCAGTAATTTAAAATAATTTTAGTTTTTTTGTTTAAAACAGTCTTATTTGTTTGTTTGTTTTTATTGTATTTATAAAGTTGAGGCCTTTTATTGGAGTTCACTTGCTCTAGCTTAAAAAACCCTGCTGTTGAAGAAGCTTGCGATTCTAATTACTCTCGTGAAGTTGCTGATAGATGAGATCATCTATTGAAATTGTTTGCCTAATTAGTTGTTTTCTCTTCCAGATGAATAAAAGTATATGGACCAGTCTTGAGAATGAGGTTATTCTCTATAACTTCAAGTCATCTTTCTTTGATATCTTTGTAAGTGATAATTTTTAATATAAATTCGCAGCAAGCTCTAGGTAAAATTGTGTAGAAGCTCTAGATTATATGGACAATTTAACTAAAAGCTCTAGCTAAATATTTGCATTTCTACATGATAAAATGAAGACTTTATTTTAGAGTTTGTGGAGGGGTCATTTTGAGTAACTGAGAGTAACCAGCATGCTTTTTGCATCAACCGATTCTCATCCTACAATCATGAGTTGTTTTTGTTATACACATGCTTACGATCACTTACTAAATGAGTTTTTGATTAAACAAAAATTGAACAGATGTTTTATATCATTAATTACTCTGATTAAACAGATGGTGAAATTCTGGATGACTAATTAAATGGTTGGAAAATTTAGGCCATAATTACAAGTGGACATTTGATTTGCAGTGTAGGCCAAAAAGTCGTCTTTTTCTCCAAAAACCTACACAGAGTCTATGGTTTAAACACATGAAATATTATAAAAATTTAATGTACAGTTTCTTTTTTTATAAAGTATGTCTTTTTGTGCTTCCATTCAGCTGTTAGCCTTGTTTAGGTTTCTATGTTTGCAGCTTGGTTATGCTGCATGTCGATGGAGACACTGGTTGGTTGTTGCGGTAAGAACATGTTTATCAACTTACTAAGTAAATTAAAGTGATTATATTTCGATTTTTACGTTTAGATTTTATTTAACTTTTACAGTTGAAAATGGTTCAGTTGTGATGAATAGCACTGTTGAATTTTAGTCACTGTTCATTGTAAGTGAATTGTCTCCTATTAGATCACTACTCTAGTCACCACTGCCTTCCTCATAGCCAAAGTGATCTTGTCAGATGTAAGTTATCATTCATGTCCAATTTCTCCTATGTGTTTTTTAAAACAAGGTTTGCATGAGCCATCCTTGTTTTTCAGCTGTTTAGTCAGAATGCATTTGGCTTTGTTCTTCCCATCATCTCTTTTATCGTTGCGTGGTTGGAAACCTGGTTCCTGGATTTCAAAGTGCTTACACAGGAAGCTGAGGATGAGAGAGGTGAGTAATATTAATCCAAAATTCTTTAGAATATGGTTAATTTTCTTAAATGCATTATATGTCAGTGATAGTCCCTGGTTAAGTGTACATTATTTCTTTTTAAACCCATTTTGTGGAGACGTAGAATGACTCGACACACAAACACACGATGTTTGATGTAGATTATGCTGCTTATACCATTATCTTTGGTATAATAAAACAGATATTGTTCATATCTGCTCTTCATTTTCAATCCTTAAAATCTATCAAAGCTCTGATTTTGATGCAGGTTTACAGTTTTAACTACCAGGTTTTAATTAGTTTATTTTTAGTTCTAAAAATAAAAAGAGTTTTCATATTATCATATTATTTTTGTTAGAAAATTGTGGGTGACCTGTTAAAGCTATCAAAGCCTAAAAAGAGGAAGCTTATCTCTTGTGTTTTGATGCATCATTGTGTTGTATTTGGGTGCAGTGACTGTTGGCCACCACTACTTCTTCCTTCTTAAACGGATTATTGTTGGGGAAGACCGTATGCTAGATTGATGATCTGTGTGTTCTCTCCTGTCTCTCAGTGTATCTAGCAGCAGTGAACGCTGCATGTGAGCCAGCTCCTCTGATCTGCCCTAGACCCGTGTCTGATGGGCAGTTTTACTCCCCGCCAGAATCCCTTGCAGGTATCACCATTTTAATGACACTCTTGATACTCATGAGACATGATTTATGAACACGATCGCAAACTGCAATTTATTATTTATTCCAAACATGAATTAAGCTCATACCTTGTTATCAATGAAGCATGTGATCACATTGCAAGCGTCATGGAGAGAGAAAGTGAGAGGGAAAAAAGAGAGAAGAGAGAGGGAAAGAAAATGAGCAGACTCGGGAGCAAGAGACTGGAAACGAGGCCTCCCTTGAGATTCCGTTCAGTTTAAATCCCGCCCCTCTACATCACTTCCTGTTGCATCCCGAATAAACATAGGCACCTACAAACTCAATCTTATTGGATAATTAATTACAATTATTGAATATTCTATAACACCATTCACATTCATTATTCAAAATACAGCATCTGCTTCCTTTTGTGCTTGCGGTTCCCATCCATGAGAAATGTGTTTTTGTTTATTTTATTTCACTTTAACCATTTGATGTCTAATGTAAAGATAGATAAAACCTATGGGGATTAGTATGCTGGACAAAAAGGGGCAACTTAAGTTTGCTTAAGTTGTTTCTCATCTGAGTTTTGGTGGTGGCTGATACGTGCAATACACCTTTACATGACGTGAAACACTGTTAGAAGTTACAAACCAAATGTACAGTTTAGAAAATAAATTTTCCTGTTAAAACAAATTTTAAAATTATTAATTAAGTTTACATATTATATAACCCCTTAACATGTTCCGAAACACAAATACATTTCAGAAACAGAAAAGGATAGGTACCATTTGAGAACTGACAACTTGCAGCTGATTGGACAAGTCTTTTGTCAATCTTGACGAACGCTCATACAATGGATTCTTGAACAATTTCTGTAGTTATCAACACAAACTAAAAGAGCATAATAGATTTTTAAAAATGAGGAAGGGAATCTTTGAGATTGATTAGTCTGGATAAGGTTATAAACCCTTTAAAGACAGCAGCTGCTCATCCACAATGAAATATGCACCACTGCTGACACTGCGCAGGTCAAGGAGCCGCCCTAAATACTGCTCCAACAGATCAACATCTGGCTATTAAATAACTAGTGTATCTCTTGTCTGGTCTGTGAAATCTAGCGCAGTAAGTAGAGGACTAAAACACATTTTTCTTCATTATTTGTTGCTGTTAATGTTTTGATTTCATTGCTTTTGTTTAGAAACAGTAAGCAGTCTTATTATCAAAAAGAAGAGGTGGGCAGTTTGAAAAATAATGCCTTTTCTAAGCATTGATAGACTTTGATAAACACTAATGGCTTAGTTGGAGAATGTGCAGAGCCTCTCTTGGACACAGGGAGTAATAAGGAGGGATTCCATTCAGCTCTTGGAAAAGGGCTGTTTGAGTACCTTTGTATTTTTACAGAACAGTAATAGCAGTTCAAACAAACGATGACAATAAACGTCTGCAAAAAAGCCAGGAAAATGTTGTAGATTTAGCACTAGATAAAAAAAAAACAAAACAAAAGAGCCTTTAAAAAATCAAAAGTGGCGACATGATGTATACATGGCAGAAACCGTTGCTCGGCAAAAAAAAGTCTGCAGGTTTGTGTCCTTTTTTGGGAAAACATTCTGTAGATTGACGGGACAAAGGGTGAACTTAAGGAAGATGTGTTTCATATCATATCTAGTGTAATGTATTCTTGCATGGTGTTTGGCAGCTTTCTTTGTCTAAGACATGCCCAGGATGCTGTTTGACCTATATGCCATAAACACAAATCAATGTTCTTTAGCAAAAGGTCATGGTGCGAGGCGTGAAAATCTCACCATTACAACTGACCGTTTCGCAACAAATAAAAAAGTCACAGAAAACAAGAGATAATGCAAAGTTACAAGAATAAAACAGCAATCTTCTATAATCTATAAGAGGGGGTACACAGCTAAAGTAATCTTTTTGTGATTATACGGCTGAACATAGTTTCCAAGTGGAGGGAAAATAAATGTGAAACTTGCTTCTAGAGGAAGTACCATTAAATACAAGCTATGAGACTATACAATGTAACACTGCATTTCAGAAAAAAAATAGTTTCATGTTTAAAATGAAATGAGATGTTTGTGGTATGATGGTCTGGGCTTTTGATGTGTCAGGCACTGAAAGACTTGTAGTAATACTGTGGTTGTTTTCCCGCAATATAAAATACACTTTTTTAAAATAAATTCAATAAAGACAGACTACGACTTTTCAGTCCGATTTCTCTTTACTTTTCAGCACAAGATCAGGAAACAGCAATGTGATGGGTTACAGAACCTGGCTCGAAAACTGCACCTCCCTTGGTGTTTCATAGGCGCGGTATATATGCAGAAAGCTATCCTTGCAGATAAGTTTCACGTGGCAGATATTTTGTCTCTAGCTGCGTATCCCTATCAGAAAAGCGTCACTCCTTTAAGTTAGACTGTCTTTTTCATGGACTCTAGGCTTTTAAGGTCAGACTGTCTTTTTCATGGAGTCAGGTCCAATTTATGAATTAAATAAATGTTAAATCAGGTCACCTAATTGCCAAAAAACACCCACATTCCCTCCTTGGGAACTTTCCAAGTTTCCATTCGTTAAGGCAATTGAGTTAATTATGTAAAATCGTTTTTTCTCCATTACTTCAATTGGCTAAGTTAAGGAGTAGCACTTTCCCTGTCTTTTGCCAATTTTCTTACAAAAAACAGTAAACAAACAAAATAATAATTAATCAAAAGTAGAATAGATCACCAGATGATGATCTTCTTCGTAAGGAAACGCGATTTCGATGAGATAGTCATCGGAGGGCCGTTCGATACCGGTCTGTCCGATCATGCTTTCAAGACATCATTCACACATTAGCATTACTTCTTCACTTCTCATTAAAACTTTCTGTTCAGTGGTTACAGATGCTCCAAATATAATGATGTTCAAAATGTCCTTCAAATGTCATTCACTCAGTCATCATTCTCTCAAAGACAAAATTTAAGAGATGCCTCATGGAAAAGTTTTTTTTTTTTTTTTTTGGCATCTATGTTGGTGATTAGGATGATTATATAACTTGTACACTGGATAATGAGCATAATATTTTGGAATAATCTCCATATTTACAATAATTTTGCATAAAATCCAATGTTTAGCCAAACTCTGTTCTCTAACTCTCCAACAACCAGAAAATCAGCAATTAAACAGCTTTTCACTCACCCAAAACTAAAAAATTTATTCAGCAAAAATCAAAAAGTAAAACTAGATTAACTCAAAAATCTCCGTATATACTCTAAGTAGAAATAAAGTAATAAAAAGAAAGACAACTCGCTCGGATCCTCTTCATTCGTAATCCTCTCATTTGTAATCCTCTCATCCCACGCACACACAGAAACAGGTGTACTGGGGTATCTGACAGTTCTTTAGGTGGATCACTTTTTCTCTCAGCATTGTCCATGTGATCACCTTTTTAGGAAATAGGGTACCTTTGAGCATTTGGGTAGGCTTTAGGCAGGATAGGCAAGGTCAAAAGGTTGTGGTGGTTGTAGAGTTGTTTGGCACCATGCTTTCAGCATCACTCCGGGTGACTTTCAGGAACCATCGCCATGGGTGACCTTTTAGCAGTGACATGGAATACGGGAGTCAGGAAATCTTTCGGGAACCCTCAGGAACCTCCAGGTGTCTCATCAGCGATCTCTTGTTGACTGCTACCGCGACTGCATCCATGTTTCTCAGGAAAGCCTTTCAGCCTTTTGCTCAAGTCCCTCAGGATCAAGCTAATAGAATGAATGCTAGGTTTCTTTGCACTCATTTTCAGAATAGCACAGATAGTGGTTCTGCGCTCCTAAGAGTCTTTAGAGTTCAAACACATTGTCCATTGTCTCCACTAAAAAATTGTCCATTCAAAGTGGGAGACTTTCTCTGGTTTTCAGCCAAAATTCTCTCGTGAGTGTCATAAAAAACGCAAAGTATTAGATATCTACAAAATCAAAAAGTACTAAGAAATATCAATCAAAATAAAACAATCGACATTATTAAAAAAGTAATAAAACTAAGGGCTAGAAAACAGCAAACGCTATCGCAAAAACTATTGAATAAAGATTGAAAACAACAAATTTGGGTTACCATGCTGCCTTCATACCAATCTTAAAAGTTGGCAGTGAACCGGAAAAAAGAGTTTCATGATTTTTTTAGATTCTATATTTGATTCTACATAAACAACTTTATTTTTGATTTACACTCTCAGAAATACTTTATTTAAAAACCTTAATTGTACTCCATCATTATTTTATACTTTTTTTTTTCTTTTTATAATGCATTTATAATCACATACTCATTTTTAATTCAATAACAGTTCAAAATATCATCTTGTTTTTATTCTTTAGCACTTAAAAATACGCTCATTAGTAGTGAAAAATAAATCTTAGATACTAGGAGAAGCAGCTTCTCATCACACAAGTTCTCCTTATGATTGGCAAAGACACAAGGTTTCAAAAAATACACTTTTACTTCTTATCTAAATAAGGAATCAGACAGTGCTAAATATGTGGATCAAACAAAAGTGAACTTTCTCTTTAATGTTTCTACTGATCTCAAAGGATATTATTCTGGTCAGCTGAAGGTCGGTTGAAAGGAATCCTTCATTCACAGGACCTAGAGGGGATGCTCTTCTCTCCCCGAGCATTCACGTTGTCATGGAGTTCACTCAGTTTTGTTCAAACAATCATTCTTTCTATAATCAAGACAAATAAAATTAATATCCAACAGTGGAGTGGAGAATCACTCATTCCTCCATTCTCCTTTCACTCGCTTTCATGCACATATAAGACAGACATCCTAGCTGAGGAATATGTTACATGCATGTGTCCACTTCGTCGCAAAGTAGTGAACCAAGCTCTTCCTCAGTCGCAGCAAGATCCTTTCCTAAGTTTTAGGGTAATAATCAATAAATCTGTCGCTTGTATTTTGGTACATCATCCTAGTCATACTATTTTCGATAGCTTTTTGAATGAGTCCTCGAACGCAGGGTATCACGCAGCATCCCATGATTGCGATAATGGCAAGTGCAACAACTATAGTAATTGCTATTGAGGAATAATCTTTCCCCATTTTCCAAACCATCTTTCCATCATTTTACCAAATGGATCTCTTCTCTGTCAGTGTTTCTCTTCAGTTCCAGGGATACCTTTTCAGTCCGTTTAGTGCGTTAGTAATTGACCCATCGATTTCGGTATTTGAGGGTATGGCAGTACAGCATTCGGTTCCAAACAGAATACAAACTCCTCCTTCTTTTGCAAGTAGCATATCTAGAGCTATTCGATTTTGTCTTGTCATGATAGAATTTTTGTCTAATTGGTCTTTTATTCCTCCAATAGCTTGGATGGAGAGGTTAACAAATCTCTGCTGGTTGTAGTACAAATAGTTAATCCATGCTACATTTTTGTTAATTGTCGCTTTAATATGCTCTAACGTTAGGTGGAACCATTGGTTGAGTTATCGGGTACTTTTGTGCTATTTCTTGGCAAATAAATGGTAAAGGATCTTGTGCTCTAAAAAGCGTGCTAGACATCTTAATTCTTGAAAGTCTGTTACTCTGACAGGTGTAGTTGTTAATAGGGGTTTTGCTGTTGCACAAATAATACAGTCACTAATGTTTAAGGATTTAGCCGTATAGGAGATCCATTCTAGCCATTCATTTCTACCTGTAAATCCTATTTCAATAGCAAATAATTCTTCAATTGAACTGGCTTGGATAACATCTGCTCTAATTTCTTCAGTTTCAGCGTACGGGAAGTTGGTCCAATTGTCTTAGTGGTTGTGCCGTATGCTCTTTAACTTTAACGTAAATGATCCCACAGGGTCCAATCCATCAATTGACGCACCCCACTACATAGTAGTTTTCATCACTTTCAAGGGCATCTTTTAAAGTATCATTAATCCATTACACTAAAACTGTTCGCATTGGCTTCCTTGGTTGGGCATTTTAATGATACTAGTCGCTGAATAGAGTTTTTCCCTTGCTCACAGTTTCCGGATTGGTTGTCTTTGGTGGAGGTTCAATAGCCCAGCTTGGATCAGTAGACCATCCTACTAGACTCCAAGATGAACAGGTCGAGTCTCTAGCTCCACTATCTCCCTTGATTGGGGCTGTACAAATATACATCTTAGCACGTTGGTACATATTATGGTGTCCTACACATTTGGCTAATCTACAAAATCAATTCTCCCAGGTTGTGGTAGCTCCTTTTGGTGCAATAAACAGTTTGGAAGTTTTGAAGCTTCTCCTTTCCAAGCATTCATAATTAAAATGAGAAGCACACAGACCCATCTTAACACAGACATCTTTCTGTTTTAATTCCGATTTGTACCTTAGAACGGTTTTAATCAGCTCTGGAGTGGTAGAGGGCTGGAGCAGTCTCGATCCGCCTCAAGTCTAAGTGGAACACAGGAATACTCTTATCCCAGGTTCTCAGAATCTCCAGTCGAAAGTAATCTGTAACGCAAAAATTCAACACAAAAATGGTCGTTTTTATGGTTATTTGTCTATCGGGATGTCTGGATTTATTTCAAATAATCTACTCCTTCACAGGGTCATCTGCAATTTGATCACTTGTTGGAAAGGTCTCATTAAGATTTCTTACTTTCAAGCAGTGAGATATATGATACCACAGGTTGGATCCCTTCACCTTACAGCAGTAGGTGTGGCTTGGGTGACCTCATACGGACCCTCTCTTCTCGGTTGATCCCACTTTCTCTTAAAAATGTTTATGAACACGTGATCTCCAACTGATATAGGACCTGGTCGTCCAGACTCCTCAGGAGAACACCTTGGTCGAACTCTCAGCCTGTAAAACATGCTGATGATTCTTTACCAACAAACAGATATATTTGTCAATATCATTTCTCAGATCATTCCAAATTGTCACAGCTAATAAATTCTCTATCAGGTCGAGGCATCACTCTTCCTGTCACCATTTCATGGGGGGTTAATTTGGTTTCACCGATTTGTGCTGTTCCTGATGCTGAATAATGCAATGGGTAAAGCTTTTGTCCAATTGAGCCCGGTTTTTGCACAAATTTAGAAAGCTTTCCCTTTAAAGTCTGATTCATTCTTTCACACTTTCCTTGGCTGGCAGGGTGGTCACAGACACTATACTTCAAATCAATTTGCAACCTCTTACACATCAATTTCATAACAAACGCTATGAAACCCGGTCCATTATCACACTGTATCTACAGAGTCTCCACTCTGACACTTTACCCGCGAAAGCTTCTACCCAGCCGCTAAATCGGCAAACAATTGTTAAAATATATCTTCTTTTCCACTAATAACCTTAATCATATCTATAAAGTCAATGACTATGCTTACAAAGGGTCCCCTTGGTTGTCGGAAAAGTTCTGATTATATGTGGAGCACTTTTGATGTTTCTGACACGTTTCACATTTCTCTAGAAAGTTGTTTACTTTAGTTTGAAGATCCGGAAACCAAAGATTTAGTTGTCTAATGATAACATCTATCATTTCTCTTCGATTGTGGTGCGCTGTACCATGAGCATGTAATAGTACCATTTGTTCTGCACTCTCTGGTATTATCAATTGACCTTGAAGTGTTGTCCAAATTCCTTCTTTTGATTTAATCCCTCCTTTGAGGTTCCAGTCTAATGTTTCTTGTACACTAGCACTTGATTGCATTTCACAAAGTTTTTCAAAATCCCATTCACCTTTTAGTTCAACTGCTTCGTTTTTCTTTTATATACCTTCTTTTGGCCACGAAAGATCTACAGATTTGTCTTTTCTCAATTTGTTTTTGGATTTTTTCAGACCAGCGTCTAAGTTTTACTCCTGCCGTTGAGTCTTTCATTTCAATCCACTGTTATTGGGGGTTAGTGAGAACATTAACCTCAAACACCTGTTTACAGCCAGGTGCCATTTGTTGATAAGAGGAGCCAGCTCAGAAGACCAAATCTTCGCCTCTCGTTAATGGGAATTATTTAATTGCAAGGGTTTTATTCTTTTCTTCAAAGCTAGTTACTTTTAAAAATGGTCTTATGTCTTTTTCCGGTCGTTACAAGTTTCCCCCAGATTAGATGCTTTTAGTTTTAAAGTAAGAATATTATTGTCTACCCACTGATTTGTGTATCCACTTTCCTAATAAAGTTGTTCACTATAAACCACTATCACCTCCGTCATTCAAGGACATCCATGAGTATTATCACCTCACGCTACCCTTGAGCGTGCTTCAGATCAAAATATCTGGGCAACCTTAGCTACTTGAAGCGTGCTCCCAGATTCAAAATATCCTGGCAACCCTTGAGCGTACTTCAGACCAAATGTCTGGCATCAAAAACAAGCGCAAGTTTTCCGGAATAACTTCGCCTCCTCGGTAAGCTAACTATCCCGAAGGTATACTAAACAAATCCTAGTTTATTATATTATCACCCGATTCAGCAGCGCTGCGCAGTCACCGTGATCTGAGTCTCTTCTAATCTTATCTATTACCACACTCCATTATTATAAGTTTCAATTTGTTTAGTAGCTAATCGACACCCCCGACGACTAGACTTTCTCAAGTTCAATACTCATCCACTCTCAACATTTGTGTTAGCAGGTTATAAGTTCAATTTGGTTCAATGATTATTTTTAAAGTGCTCACTTTTTCATCAGTACCATCCTCTCGGCCTTTCCTCCTTCTGAATCAGACTTATTCTACTCAGATAATAAACAATACTAACCGAATTGTATTTTTAGTTTTAACTTATTTTTAATTCTTTTAAGGGGTTTAAAAACAACCTGTTCTTTTTAATTCAGAGTCTTATTTTTACACACTTCTTTCAGAGTTAAGAGCTTTTTCCCAGAGCCAAAAACCTCATTAATTCTAATCAAAAAACTGGAGCGGACACATCACTTTTCTTAACATTAACTACAACACAGTAAGCATAAATGAACAAAGAGTTATGCTTACAATCCAAATGATGTGCGTAGCTCCCAGTTACAGGGTGAGGTTGCTCTTTGCTCTCCTCGCTCTCGAAGCTCTGGACAGCGGCTCCTGGACACCTCTTCAGGGTCAACGGCTGTGATCTCAGACTCTTGAATCTTGCCGACTACGCCATTAATGTGGTTGTCATTTTTTCCCGGAAATTATAAAATACACTTTTTTTAAAATAAATTCAATAAAGACAGACTAAGACTTCAGTCCGATTTCTCTTTACTTTTCAGCACAAGATCAGGAAACAGCAATGTGATGGGTTACAGAACCTGGCTCGAAAACTGCACCTCCCTTGTGTTCATAGGCGCGGTATATATGCAGAAAGCTATCCTTGCAGATAAGTTTCACGTGGCAGATATTTTGTCTCTAGCTGCGTATCCCTATCAGAAAAGCGTCACTCCTTTTAAGTTAGACTGTCTTTTTCATGGACTCTAGCTTTTAAGGTCAGACTGTCTTTTTCATGGAGTCAGGTCCAATTTATGAATTAAATAAATGTTAAATCAGGTCACCTAATTGCCAAAAACACCCACAATACATATAACCATTGTTACGCCCCTGATCTTCAGTGAAGCAGATTGGCTCAAAGAGCGTACATTGAGGTAAGGTCAGTTAGGAATAGACAGCACCAGAGCCACAGGGTTAGAACTTGCGTATACTCTTTATTTGCCAAACACAGGCCAAATATAACAACAACTTAAGACAACAACCAAAAGATCTCCGAAGAGCAGGCCACAGACTTTAAGATTTCTATTTTAGTTCCCCGGGACTTTGGGGAAAAGAAAGAAAACAGTGAAATAGCGAAGTAAATGAATAAAACCCTCTAACTGAACCCGACCACCTTCCTAATCTGTAACAAAAAGAAAACCGAAAATCTTCAGCGACACGGCGCTCTAACTAATCTTCACTAACTAACCAAAAATACAAGCGCAAACGCTATTTCACTCCTATCTAGTGTGTTTAACAGAAAGTAAACTCTGTATGGTGCATTTGAAACTAACTAATAACAAACCAAGCCACTTGAATATAAAATAAATCAATAGAGCAAACTAATACAGCTCAAACAGCTAAAAAAAACACGCTACACCCGCTCTTGCTCTCACTCTCTCGCTAGTGCGCTTCTCCGGTCGCACGCACCTAACTTCACACACGCTCCCCTTACATTCACTGACTGACAAGCTGGACTACTTTAAATACACACTCACACATGAAACCAGCTGACAGCGTTCACGATACAAGCACACAGCAGCGTAGCGTTCGGGGAATGAAGCCGGGCCGAAGAGAGAGAGGGCTGAGCCGCATCGAATCCGGGCTTTGTAGAGCAGTCGCGCTTCCGGATTGGTTTACGAGCAGCGCGTCATCCGCTCTAACTCCAATCGCCAGCATGTAAAACATAAATAAAGACACGTGTTAGAGAACACAAAATAACACCAAAATTAATAACAATTACGATCTTGTGGAGATTGTAACACCATGAATTCTGCTGTCTACTCAAAAAAAAGATGTTTTTGCAAAGCGTTGAAAATGTTTTCTAGCATGATGTGATACATTAGTGTGAAGAAAGATGAAGTCCGAATGGGACAAGCGCAAAGCTTTCTTAATAACGGGCAAATCCTGGATAAATACTTTGTGTTTTAATGGAAAAACTAATGTTGGGTTCCACCGCCATTATCTTTTTACATTTGTTATTGTTTGTTCTGTAGGTTCTGAGGATGATCTCGATGAAGAAGGTCTAGGCCGGAGAGCAGTAACAGAGCAAGTAAATTAATGCATGATTCTTTTTCTTTATGCGCAAATGAGTAGCAAGTAACAACTATATATAAAGCAATGAGAATTCTAAAGAATGCACTTTTTCAAGGAAAAGGAGTTTGTACGTCAGGGTCGGGAGGCCATGGCAGTTGTGGAACAGATCCTGACACAAGAGGAAAATTGGAAGTTTGAGAAAACAAATGTAACTGGAGGGGTCACAATTTTTAGCTGCTCATGCTCATTTTGCATTGTTAATGTTTATCCTTTTTATTCCTAGGAGCTGGGAGATGCTGTTTATACACTTGAAATCCCTTTCCATGGAAAAACGTTTATTTTAAAGGTATTCTGTCTTGGTTTGAGCAGTTTTTGTTTTGTTTTGGAATCTTTTTCTTACCTCTGTTTGCACAATTTAGGCACTCTTGCAGTGTTCAGCTGAGCTGGTCTATCAGGAGGCCATTCTGCAGCCCGAGAAGATGGTGCAGTGGAACAGAACGGTGTCTGTATGCCAGGTACACTCACTGTCATGGTCATCTCTATTAATAATATCTGAAACACACACAATTAGGAGGCTGGTATTGATAGTGAAGGTATTGATAGTGAAAAGACAGAAATACTCTTCAGAACTTCAGAAACTCCCAAGTTTGATGTGTGTGAGAGAGGGAAATGCGGTATGATGTCACATCCACTGGGTAGGTTCATGAAAACATGAGATATATAAATCATACATAGAGATGCTGTTATTTTACTTTCGGTGTGTGTCTCACTAAAAGTAAAAGATGGCAAACATCATCAAGCAAACTTTTCCCAATGCTGGAACAAGTCCTCTTGCATGTCCTTTGAGTTATCTTCAAAACCCTGCAAATACATTTTTCTCTTTTAAAACATAAACTTGTGTTTACAAATGTTTACTTTCTAAACTGTTAGACTTAAACCTAGAGAAGAAGAAAACTGAAGTCTTGGAGAGCCATCTAGGGGTCTCTGAAAGGCGTATCTAACTTTTATGGAGAGTCTAAACGCTATGAAGGCCAGCACTGCTGATTCTGAAAGGCCTGAGCAGATCAAATATACATAGCAGCACATAAAAGCTGAACACTGATTGGGATAATGTAACCTCTTAATTTGTAGTCAAAAGAAGACGTTTATGAACGTGAATAGACATTTGGGGTGAATTAATGAGATTTCATTAAATACTTTTCAGAAGTAATATTGTTGTTGGAAAAAAAAGTGCTCAAATCCTTTTTTAGATGGGGAAAAAATGAGTCCCTGTTTTAGGTCAAAATAGCACTTTCACTCATGCTCATGAGACATCTATGAATGGAAAAGGGAATGCACACAGTGTGACCGTCACCACTCAGTCTAGTCACTTTTACCAAACTGCGAAGAGATTAAATGTCTGCACAAAAATGCAAGGGAAATCTCTTGTTATTAAAACCCAACTTGAATTCCAGCAAGAAACCTTTTGAACTGTGCAAATATCTAGTGGCATTCAAGTATATGCTAAAGTAAGGGTTTATTAACTAATACACTTAATTTGTGTATATAGCATACCTTATATTTAATATTAAATTACAAGATGTTGGTCAAATGAAAAGCGAATCATATGCTTTGTATGTGTTCGTATTGATCTGTGTACTGGGGAACAATAAGCAACATAGTGTGAAGATGTAGATTCCTCATGACCTCACATACAAGAAAGCTAAAATGTTACTGTTCATCTCATAGGCTGGTCGATATCTCAATATTTTATATATATATCAACACTGTAAAAAAAAAAAGGTCCGTAAAACTACCTGACAAAATACCATAATAATATGAAGGAATTTTCCATATTGTCATTTCGCTGGCATTTTACCGTTATTTTGAATTGTGCGATGCGTTGTGGGTGGAAGAAGTCGTCGGCACAAACCGCAAACACCATTACACACGGTTTGGAGGAGGCTGCAGGCGCACTTCTCTGGTAAGTAATATTTAATATATTCATCAGTAAATACATAACATTTCCCTTATCGTCCTACTACAGTAACATTAGGATCATATTTGTGGTGTTATATTAATCGTTTGTCTACATTGTTTTGATATGACTCTTATTTAGTTTGTTTTTTTTGGTGGTAATATGACTGACTGTCACTATTTACTTGCTTTTTAATATTTTAATCACATTTTTGGTCGCAGTGTAACATACTTTGTGTCGTTTAATTCCAGATAAATTATTATGATTTAGTGACATTAAGTAGCTGCATCTGTTGTAAATGTAAATTAACGATAATTTGCCGACTTGTTTTAGACACTTAAGGCCTTCAGTAGAATGTAAGGAAAACATTTATTTTATTATTTTATGAACATTAGTCAATGAGTGAAGTTTGCAGGAGATAGATGTTATAAACTATGATTTAATTAGTTTGATATCTTTCTAGACCCTTGATTATACAACAATTATGATGTTTTTAAAGGTGTATGTTTGTATGCCAGACAACGTAGATGTAGCCTTGAAATAACTTTAGCGGCGCTGTTGAAACTTCAACCTTGGATTAACGTCAACAGAAGAAAACATTGCTTACAGCAAAGCAGATCATTGCGATATTTAAGCAGGGTCTGGGTGGACATTATTCACTCAAAACATTTTTTCCCATACATTTTTAGATCATTCAAATGTCTGTCTGTCTTTCTAAGAATATTTCATAGTAACTGTTTATTTTTCTCACTTTATGTATGCAATGACTGAAGAGGG
Source organism: Danionella dracula (assembly GCA_900490495.1). Taxonomy (NCBI): domain Eukaryota; kingdom Metazoa; phylum Chordata; class Actinopteri; order Cypriniformes; family Danionidae; genus Danionella; species Danionella dracula. The sequence continues at coordinate 19,950,763 of UELW01000012.1, forward strand.
AGAGCCAACATGCTCATCAAATCTCAGTTTTTAAAAAGAAGACATTTATTAAAATACCAGTTTGATTGGATCAGTTTCTTGCAGTGGGTAAGTGATCCATTTTTATAGTTGTGTATTTACTGTCATTTCACAGAGGTAATGAATAAAAACAGTAATGTTTTTTGTTTTATTCATTAGTGAAGGGGAGGTTTTCAATGTCAGAAGATTTAGTTGTCACAATCACAGATGAAACTGGCACAGATGTGAACAAAGATGTTTCCTGAGTTGATGACCACAAGTGGCTTGGTTCTCACCATTATTGATTTGAATGACATTGGTGAGTATTTCCAGAGATTAATTAGATACAATTAGATTTTAAGTTTCTTAAATCTTAAAATGGTTTACAAAATGTGATGCCAATTAGGTTAGTTATGGAACTTTTTTTTGTGTCAAAAATCAACATTTTGTTAAAGGCATCAGGAGTCAAAACAGTTTTTTTATTCAGTTATACATTTTACCAATTGCAAATTAACATCCGTTTTAACACTGTATCTACGCTGACTAAAGATAGAGATGTTGATGATCCTGACAGACACACTGTGTTTAACTTCAAAAAGCAGTGAGGACAGTGATTGGTTTGGTCCAAAAAAGATTTAGAAAAGACGCAGACCTGGCTTTGCAAACCTTCGATACCAATGATCAGTCCTTGCAGATTTATACAAACGGAGCTTTACAAAAATAATTATACGTCTTCAGGCACATAAACGGTTCTGATCTTTTTTGTATAGTAAATAAATAGTATGCTGGTAATGAATCTTGCAAGTTTACCCTAAATCGGGCGACTAGAACTTTTATTTCATTGTATAGTTTGTTAAACAATTTCTACAGTCACGGCCAAGTGAAGCAAATGTGCTGAAGGAGCATGAAGAAACAGTGACTATTAGTAATGAGATGAGAAATATGGATATAGGATCACATTATTTCCTTCTCTCAGAGAGAAAGCACTGGATATGCAAGTTACTGTCTGTAATCGGTACATTTAATATATCTGTACTTTTAAAATGTCATGGTTCACTAGACATGATCGGAATAATATTGTAATGTAATAATGTAGCATTCTGCCATAAACTGATTGAAGATTCATATTAAATTAATTTAGTTGTTCCTTTATTCTTGCAATTTGTTTTACTGCCTTAATTATTCTTTTTACATTTTGTTAGAAATAATAATTTTGTATACTCCTAGTTACAAAATTGCCTGTTTTGACAGGAACATTTTTACGATGGCCAAAAAAACACTGCATTATTTTATGGCAATGAAGAAAATCTAGGCAATGATCAATGTCTAGAGGCCATCTCGCTGATGAATCACACTAGTGCTTGCAAGGTAATCATACAGAAGTTGAGTTCCATATAGATAGCATCTAGTTCATGACCCAGAGAGATCCAGCACATTACTTTCAGTTTTCTAGAGAATGTCGAAAGCTAAACGATTGGTAAGTTTATCCACATAATCAAAACTTTGTAATATATTGGGATCTTTTATTTAACCAAATAAAAACGTTTCAGATAAAACAATCAATAAATCAATAAATTTTTTATATATATTTATATAATTTTTAGCAGTTGCTTTCATAGCAGCTTCACAAAGTCCTAGTGTGGATCAGGTATGGTAAATAGGAGTTCCTCTCTGTGAGGTCCCTGGGAGCCTCGCTGACTGAGGCAGGTGCAAGTCACCTTCCCAGCATAAAGATTATGCAAACTTAAGATCCATCTATGAAAAGTTCACTGGACAGCGCCTGAAAAAAAGAAAAACAAACAAAGGACAAAACAGAAACTAACAAACGGAACACAATGGTTAGAAAAGTGTAACAGACAACAAACAGGTGATCAGCATCAGCTGCAGGATGAGTGATAAATGATGGGATAGGTTAGATAGGCACATTAAACCACATTGTTTTTTTCAACAGTTTGTATGTTTATAGCGCTCAGACACCATATCCGTTTTGATAAATCCCAGGAGCCAATTATTGGAATGCTAGATTAAACAGATATGTTTTTAATTTATTTTTGAACTCTGTAGGCGTAGCTGAGCTCCGGACAACATTCAGGAGTTTGTTCCAGAGCTTTGGGGTTCTATATGAGCATCTATGATTCTCTTCCCCCTCTGGTGAATTTTCAAAATAATTAATAGTCCTGCTTCTTGTGATTGGTGAGAGCGAGCTGGAATATATCGTTATCGGAGACTGCTCAGGTAGGCCGGAGCCAAGCCATTCAGCGCCTTAAAGGCAAGGAGCAGTATCTTATAGTCTAAAATTAACCCCAATATTTTTAACTGTAGTGGAGAAATGAACAGTGTGTCCCCCCGAGCTCCATATTTAAAACTGAGAGATTCTGTAATTGATTTATAGAGCAAATATGTAATAATTCTGTTATCAGGATTTAGCGTAAGGACATTTTCATTCATCCAATCATTGATATAAACGATACATTCTGAGATCTTATTTAGCTTTGAAATGTTGTTTGGTTTTTTGGTCAGATATAGACTTGGGTGTCATCTGAATAACAATGGAAAGTAACCCCATGTCTTCTAATAATTTTACCAAGGGGAAGCATGTAAATTAAGAATAGGTTGGGTCCTAAAACAGATCTTTAAGGAACACCATACGCTACTGCTATTGTGTCTGATGAGTCTCCATTTACGTGAACAAACTGACTCCGGTCAGAGAGGTAAGAGATAAACCATCTTAGAGCCTGGCCCGGATGCCTGCATCGTTCTCTGGTCTCTCGAGGAGAAGCTTGTGATCTAGCTTATTGAAGGCTACACTAAGATCTAGCAGAACTAGAAGAGAGATATTCCCTTGATTCCATTCAAGTAATCGATGGCTTGAAATGTTAACCAGCGCAGTCTCTGTGCTGTGATGTGCTCTGTATCCAGATTGAAGATTTTCAAAAAAGCTGCTTTTCTATAAGTAGCTGAGCTGTGCTATTACAACTTTCTCTAATATTTTTGACAAGAATGGAAGGTTAGAGATTGGCCTAAGTTGGATAACTCAGTAGGATCCAGGTGCGTTTTCTTGATTAGTGGTTTAATTACTGCATTTTTGAGCTGTTTAGAAACTTGCGATAGAGAGGAGTTTATAATATTCAGAAACTGTTCTTGAGCTATTTGTATTAATTCAGTAATTTTGTTGGTACAGGATTGAGAGATTGTGTCATTGATTTAGATGCTGTCATTATTTTAAGCTGATCTTTCAGGTCAATATTTGAAAGATTTTGCATGCAGGCAAAGGCATAGAATTTTAGTTAAGTTGCTTAGACAGAATATAAGTTTAAGTGATTTTGCATCTAATACTCTAATAATCTAAAACTCTTCTCTTCAGGGAACACCTACTATATAAAAAAACTACTTTCTTTTTTTCCTCCTGTCTTTATCTTCTTCCTCTACTCCCTCACTGCTTTGGTTTATTGATCAGTTGATACAATTTTTAATATGAGAAGCTGAGATAGACTTTGACGATGTAACAGACTGCATATTGTCTCTCCCCTAATGTAAGCCGCTTTGGACAAAAGCGTCTGCCAAATGCATAAATGTAAATGCATAAATGTAATTTTATTTGAGAAATAATTCATAAAACCATTTTCTAAATTTTATAGCTGCATTTGAATCTATCGATGTTTGACTGGTAAGTAGATTAGCCATTGTTTAAAATTGAAGGCGTGGGTTATTTTGATTTGTTTCTATTAATTTGTGGTAGTAGTTAGGTCTTGCAGTATTTAATGCTACTCTATATTATACTCTATATATCTCTTTCCAGGGAATTTTGAATACGTCTTCCAATCAAGTTTTTTTCCATTTACGCTCATAGTTTCTGGTTTGTCTTTTTAGCACCTTTGTATTATCAGACCATGGAGTGGCCTGTCTACATTTATGCATTTGGCAGATGCTTTTGTCCAAAACGACTTACATTAGGGGAGAGACAATTTGCAATCTGTTACACTGTCACAGTGTAATTCGAAGTGCTTTACATTGGACATAAAAAGTACATTTAATATGATCAAGCATTAAAAAGTCATGTAAAATCATAGTGACTAAAAACTGAAAATTTAAAACGTAGTTTAAGATAGTGAAGTGCAGAGGTAAAATAGTTGTTCAGTCGTTGGTGCTCAGTTGACAAAAGCGCAACTAAACAGGTGAGTCTTTAGCCTGGATTTATACATGACTAAAGTGTTGGCACCCTTGATCTCCTCTGGAAGATGGTTCCATGTGTGGGCCGCATGGCAACTAAAAGAGTATTTAACCTGTTTGGAATTTACCAAGGGTAGATCTTGTTTGGTGTGTATTCACTGATCACGTCTGTTAGGTTTATATTTTGGTTTATATTTCTCTCTAGTCTGCAGCATTGAGTGCTATTGCTAATGCTTACAGTATGCATAGCACAAGATATAAGATAATGGTCTGAGATGTCCTCTTTTTGAGGCGATATGACAATGTCACTGAGGTCAATGCCATGAGATAGACCAAAAGATGTGCGACAAAATCAGCAAATCCTTAAAGAAAGCTAGAATTGTGTTTTAATGGCCTGTAGACAAAGGCAAATGTTACAGAGAATGCACATCTTTGTTTTGATACTGCCAGTGTAATATGGAGCACAAGTACTTTGAATGATTAAGTTTATGTTCTGTCTTTTTGGTTGCATTTAGGGTATTTCTATGTATTGTGGCAAGTCCTCCACCACGACCAGTTGAGCGCGGTTCATGATTATAACAGTAATGTTATATTCGCTGGGTGTCGCTTCAATGAATCCAAAAAGCATAGTATGTAAGTTCTGAGATTAATTCATTTAAGAGTACAGCTTTGGGTGTAAGAAATCTGGTGTTTATGAGTCCAAATTTTAGAGAGTATGTTTATGAGTTGTATGATTTGTAGTCTAGTTTTATATTGCTCAGATTATTGGTGTTAACTAAATTGGTGGGGGCTTTTTTCTTTATGTTTTGGGGGTATGGACACTGTTTTGATAGCAAATGTTAGGTTGTGACAGTTATTAGGTAGGTTTTCTAAGCGGTTTTCTAAGGTGTTAAATTTGGAACTGTTTAGTCGGATGTTAATAAGGACCCTAGAGATGTTATCTGACAGAAGTTTAGAGCCTAGTTTGCTTGGATAAAGGCCTTCAGGACGGAAGAGATTAGCGCGCTCCCAGAGAAGATTACGGTTGTCAACAAACAGTAACTGCTTTTCTATGCAAAAGGTGATGAGCCACTCTCTGAGCGCAAAAAGTCTGCTGAATTTATCGGTTCCCCTATACGTCAGCAGAGGGCCAGAGACAATTATTTGGGTCAAGGGTGACAGGTGGCGAGCGGTGCGGATCAGTTTACGGTAATCCGCTTTTAACAAACACCTCTGACTGACAACGTGACGTAATATTTGAGCCGACGTGCAGCACCACAGCCTTAATGTTGCCATCAGGCTTCAGGATTGCAGGTAAACATACGGTTAAGTGAAGAACCCTAGCACCGGGAATCATTGCATACTGAAGCTTCATGATGCTGAGATCTAATGACTCTTTATTTTTGCAATTTTTGTGAGGAACAGTGTGGTGAGGCCATATTTTTATGTAGAGTAATATCTATCTGTTTTTTTTTTTATTAAACAGGAGTTAAACTTTTTACCTGCACTAAACTATAGACCACACTAAAACTTTAATGGCGTATGTTCAAATTAGTGCCATTTTCTTCTAATAATTTGTTATTATTTATCTGTTCAGTTTATTTTTCAGTTTAGCCTTCTATGGCTTGTTTAGCCTTGAACAGGACAGTCAGTCAGTCACAAGGAGAGCTTAAACCGAAGCTAAACCTATTTTTCAGTTTGGCCTTCTATGGATAGATCGGCCTTGAAACAGGTCTGTCAGTCACAAGGGAAGCTGAACCAAAAGAGACAAATTTGTGTATAAGTTGTAGTAATGAGTAAAGTTTTTTGTCTATGTGTGATTCGGTGGCATCTAGAGTCGTGAAAATCAGAAATGTCTGTACAGAAAAAAACAAGTGGTTCAATGTATAAGAATATTAAAGAAATGTGAGCCTGTTTTAGCTGAGTAGTCAGTGGTGATGCTTGAAGTAGATGTTTACTTCCACTTCTTGGGAACGCAGGTAGACTAGCACACCAGGGAGCGGATGTAACGACAGCCAGTGAGATTTACTCACCTGATGTCAGTCAGGTGAGTAGATCAGTAGTACTCACAGCATCAGTAGATCAGTCAGGACTTCACTCTCCTCTTTGGATCTGAAATCTTGTTGCATATTTTGGAAAAATGGCCAACTAACTTTAAAGCAAAAGTCATCAATCTTGCTGAAGTCCTGGTTTCTTCTAAAGAAAACACAGAAATCGCAGAGGTACCTGATTTTTCAGGTGCAGTTAAAATAACTGAAATATGTAATGTTGTATCACAGTTCTTGTTTTAAATGTACTTAGTGTATTTTGTGTTTTTAAGAGTTGGACAGTGATGTATCCTCTTTCCTTCTCCTGCTGCACCGTTTGTCCCCGCAGGCTTCTGGTAGACAGAAGAGCCAAAAGATCAGTGTTTCACATGCGATCGATCGTCCGGTGGTTTTTGTTGAAATCCTCTAATCAATAAAATAAAGTTTATTGCTTAGTTGTTTATGCAATAGTTGTTAAAATCTATCACAAAATAATCACAGTATTAAGGTCTTCACACACATATGCATACTTAAATTCCACACCAGCTTCTCTGTAGAGGGCTTTCGTGCCTCTGTTGATGAAATGGGTGCTTGGGTTATGTGAATAAATCTGTTTTTAAAATTTTTTACTTTTAAGTTTTTTTAATTCAAAACATGTCTTGTTTAATACTCTGTTGTTGCGATATTGTTTTCCCCTTTTAAATAGTCCTATTAAGGTTTGTCATATTTGTGATTGATCTTAAGTTTTAATCTAATGACTTAGCATCCGTTTTATGTTTTTTTTTTTTTTTTGCTGAGTCAGACATGCCAGAGTTTACAAGAACATATGGAGTTGGAAGACAATGGCCAACCATACACTCTTGCTTCAGAGAGCAGTGAGGGGCCATCAGTCAGTTCTTCATTATGGTTGATAAGAAGCTCATATCAGGTCAAGAATCCTCATCACTGGCGGAAATTGATGAACTCTTCAAGGTCCATTTTGTTTTCTGCTGTGGTTTTTCACAAAAACGTCTTTACCTTTCTTCAGACAACCATGTACAGGATTAATATAGGCACAAAAGTGAGAGCCCAAGGGTAAAAGAATTGAAAGATGTTTAGAAGCTTAATTTGCTTATGGAAATGATGGTGAGTTTTACGCTGTTTTGCATTATTTAGCTCTAATCTCATTTGAGACATTTTTGGCAAATGTTAATGCAGGGTATATCTTTAGAATAAATTTCTTGAGATCTGGAATAAAAATTTGAGTCCGTCTGATTTTTTTATGAACAGAATGTCCATTAAAAAAAAACTGAAAATGTACTGGTATTTTTCTGCCAGTACTTTATCCTTTTTTTTTTTTTTTGTGAAATATAACTCTAAACACGCATTTCACACCGCTTCCTCCACTGTTTCCCACACACACACACACACACACACACACACACACACACACACACACACACACACTCGCTTTTTGCCCCCAGCTCCCTCTAAAGTCACTCTGTGGACCCCCCACCCGTACTATAGTTGTGACCGAAGAAAATCCAACTTTTATCTTCTCTAGCTAAAGCTTACAGAGTGTCATTACATTCCCAGCGTGAGTAGAACATTTTAAGATGCTCGCTGTTTTATGCGACCACCCTCCGGCCAACATGTTTATATTAAGCCATTTGAACATTTCATATTTTAGACTTTAGTATAGCATAGTTTAGGATCTTTAATTTAGTATCTAGTGCCTGTTTTATTTTACTAGTATATTTTCCATTTTGTGACTAGTGCTTAGTTTTGAAAACATTATTCGTAATGTCCAATCAATCTGTTTACATAAATACACAATACAAATTAGTTTTTGACTTGGCAACAGACACTTTTTTTTGTTTGAAAAAATGTATTAAATGTATCCAGATGTTCTTTCTATAGACCTCTTAAAAGCATCAGCAAAAATAAAAATATGTATTCTTACTTTTTCTGTGGATTTGAATACTAGAATTCTTCTCTGATCTGTCTCCAGATTCTACAAAGGGTAGATGACAACACACTGGTGTCCTATGATGTGTCTGCAGGAGCTGCTGGAGGAGTTGTGTCTCCCAGGTGAGAAGAGATATCTCCTCAGTTAAAGCTTTGGGTTATCTCTACTTATAGTCACCGCCAGACTACTTTTTTTTCCAGGGACTTTGTTAACGTGCGTCGGGTGGAGCGCAGAAGAGACTGTTACATATCTGCAGGAATGGCCACGATTCACAGCTCCAAACCCCATCACAGCCGTTATGTCAGGTCTGACTCGCCTGTTCAGCCATTAGACAGAAACAACAGCTTTAAACTTGAGCTCAACCTGTTTCTGTCTCAGAGGTGAAAATGGTCCAGGAGGATTCATTGTGTTGAAGTCCAGCAGTAATCCGTCAGTTTGTACTTTCATTTGGATTCTCAATACAGATCTGAAGGTAAGTGTTCCTTGATGATGTAAAAAAGTAACATAATTAAACAGCATGAAACAAAATCCTAAGAATACTGTGTTACTTTTGGTCTGGGGCATTGTTTCTCATTAGTGTTAGCCACCTGAGGGGAGGAGCTGAGGAGTGGGCTAATGTTAAGAATGACATTGATCAGACTTGTGCCGGACTGAATTTTCAAAATCTACAAAAATGGACAATATTATCTCCAGCTTGTGCTCGCAGTATTAACGTTTTCTCCTGCTTGCAAAATCTCACTGGTGAACATACAGGGTATAGTCAACATGGACTCAAACAAGTAGCTTTTTCAGAACGACTATAAATCCAGTTCACAGTTGTTACATCTGTTATCTATTAGTTAAGTTGTTTTGTGGCTTATAGACAGGCAGCAGTACTTTACAATCTACTGGTATTCTCAGAGTCATTGGCTGCAAGTGTAGAAACCTGAGGACTGTTAGAAATTCTGTAGAACCTGCTGGTGATAAAGTATGGTTGAAAACACTAGATCCTGACTAGAAACAAAGCATCTTGTCATATTTCTAGTAATAGGAGATTGAATAAAATTGACAGTTTTTCATTTTTGGGATGATTTCCACACTTTCAGCTACAGTCCTGTCTAAACACATGGAAGGTGTTAATACTCCCCTTTAAATGGTATTCAAATGTTAACCAAATATTATAGATCAAGTTATTATTTAAAAGTGAAATCGATCCCATTATATTCTACATTTACTCTCTTGCTATAGGGCCGTCTTCCACGATACCTCATCCACCAATCACTGGCTGCCACGATGTTTGAGTTCATGTCCCATCTCAGACAGCGCATCAATGAAGTCCACCTCCCCTACCGATGAGCTCGCCTAAAACTCAGCATCTCTTTATTGTGAGGAGCAGGTGACCTGGAGAAGGAGAGGACATTGAGCATTTCAACTAAAAATCAAAGTCCTGGTCATTATCTAGGCTATAAACCTTTTTTTTTTTTACAGACAGAAGAGTGTTCTGCTGACATTAAGGTTATAACTCAAACTGCTCTCAAACACTAGAGCTGGAGAACGCATGTGAAGCAGTCTGAGAGCTAGGATTGGTAGATCAGAGAACAGGGTTAACACATGTGCCTACAAACACTGTTTTTGTTTTTTTCATTTAGTGAACATGACTGATGGGTTCTAAACCAGTCTCTGAGCCAAATGTAAAGCTTTGTCTGCTTTTATGAATGTCTTACTCAGCCCTGCACACAGTCTAGTTATATCTGTGTTTGTTTTTTTCACAATGTAATGCAACAAAGTTCAGCAAAGCATAATAAGAACTCTGATTTATTTTTTTCTTATCATTTCAATTATGTTTACTGCATTTGGTTACCTGTCAAGCTAGTCATTTAGTTTAGGAGTTTTTGTATATTGAGTTGCTAAATAGATGAATAATGAAAGTTATGTGGTTTCAAATGTTTGTGTTGCTAATCATAATTTTCTCTTGGAACTTGTGCTGTTATGTGGAAATCATGTCCATCATGAGCAGCAGCCTCGTATCTAGAAAAATCGTTGGTTTAATTAGAAGATTGTATGAGGAAGCCACACGCATTTGAGCTCAAAAGAAGAGTTTGGTTTCTTATGTGCCTTTGTTTCATTACCCTAAAGTTACAAGTGGAAGATTTTTGCATGTTACTTGTTTTCAAACTCTGAAGTTTAAGCACATTCCTTTATGCGGAGCTTTTTCACAACTTCGATTCTGGTTATTTGAGATTTATGCAAAAGTTGTTTTATACTGATTGACAATTTTAAGCTATACAGAATTTTGCTATGTAATTAAAAATCGTGTTTTAGTTTAAAATTTATACAGTTAATAAAACTAACCTTAAATTGTATTTGGTACATTTTTATTATTATTCAGTTCACCTAAAATAATTTTGTCTGTGTTACATCATATTATAGTACTGCCTTCAAAGCATTCCTGGTTCCTCACAAAAGCTGGGTGCAGTTGGCTGATAAATGAAATATATTGATGCCCTTGTTGCTCCTTTGGTGACTGGTAACTAACTACATTTACTTGAGTACATTTTTAGATTCACTCTCATAATGACTCATTTGAGCGACTCTTTCTTATTAAAATCATTAACTTGACACTCAAACCACTTTCAGATTCAAAACTCTAACCAGGTGTTCCTCACACATGAGGTCATTTTCAGGAAGGTTGTAAGTATAAACTCAAGAAATTTAAATTTGTCTCCTACTGTAAGTTGCTTTGGATGAAAGTTTCTGCCAAATGCACAAATGTTGGTGAATTAATGACAGAATCCAAGTTAAGAACAAGGTAAGTAAGTACCAAGTGTCTGATCAATGGTTGAGCTTTCTGAATAGAAACTGATAATGTGGTAAATTGTAAATTGAAAATTCAGTGATCAACAGAATGTCTAAACTTGCTATTAGAATCTCCTCCAAACGGGTCCAGAAAAAAGTGTGAGTAACAAGAACAGAATGGTGGGAAAGCCCCCTGAAGCACCCAAGTCCAGTTGTTCCTTTACAAAACAGCTTCGTGAAAAGAGGTCCTGGTATGCATTTTTTTCTTTAGAAATAAAGGCTTGAATTTTTGTATTCTATGAGCAACACATTTACAAATGTTTTTTTTTTTTTTGCTATTTTGTTATTGTAATTTTATACACAGTTGTATAACGCTTATCAAATGTACCAGACAAATCTGTGTTTAAAAGATGAACAAAAACAATTGAAGACAAGACTGTGAAGGAAACATTGGCTTAAACCAAAATTCTATCATTTTTTCTTGAACATAGCACATGTTTGGGACAATTGTCATGTTCAATGAATTCAGATACCTTTAGCTCATATACATAGACAACCTTTTAAGTGAAAGTGACCAGATATGTAGTGATCCATACTGAAAATTTGTGCTCTGCATTTAACCCGGAGCAGTGGGCAGCCATGGTTGCGGCGCACTGGGAGCAGTCAGGAAACTGATGTCTTGCTCAAGGGCACCACAGCTGTGGCTGTTGAAGATGAAGAGCAAATGTTTCATCGCTCATCATCACCACCTTCAACTCTGTGGATCTGGAGATCCGGAGTCCATCTCCTTATTTACCAGACTACAACTGCCATCTTCAATGCCTTTTCAATGCATCTGCATAATTCAATATATTTATGTTTAATCCTTAAAAATAACAGACTGTTAAAATGTATATTATGCTGTTAATAGGAATCAATGCAAAGCCACTTGCAATGTAGTGAAAAAAGATAGCATACTTAAAAAAAACTGATTTGATTGTTTTTTCATCCCCACTGTACACCTCTAACATATGTCAAAGTTCAATCTGTTGAAAATGTTCTGGTATGATCACAAATGTAAGATCTCTTGTGTGAATGCTGAGAGCCTCTGGCAGAGTATGTGTTCCTCTAGCATGTGATTAAACACGGCCTATGAGCCTCTCACATGAGAATCACGCATCAAGTTGCTCCTCCTCACTCACTCACAGAAAAAGAATGATTTTAATTTAAGGAGAACTTTCAATTCCTTCTCAGATATGTCTTTGTTCTAATTTTTGAATATTGATTCATTTGTCTTCATTTTTGATCTCTGGTTCAGACTACACTGGGTATTGTTGATGCTTATGTAGATACACCTTTGGAAGGCTGCCAGATTCTCACCGATCACATTCACCTTGTAGAATCTGAGGTGTTTTTTTTTTTAAGCTGTTAAAGAGCCTTTGATAGTTCTTCCATGACACCAAACTGTGACAATAATATTTTCTAACGGGGTTCCCTCATCAGTTTTAAAAAAATGTACTGAGAAACAAATCCAAAACCTCTGGACAAAAGCACATTCATGTTTTGGGGCTGTTGGATGGGTGACTATTTAGAGGACTGTGAAGCCCTTGGGTCACAGCGCTTAGACTCATGACTAAACTGTGATGTTATTCATTTGAGAGAGAGACTGAGATGCGTTAGTTGCACTCGCTGCCCTGAAAGATGCTTTACTACTAAACATGTTTTTGTTTCATTGGATGGATTTAGGATTTTTCCAGCAGATTTTGGGGTAAGTTGCAATGTTGCCATCTGTACGTCTCACTTTATTCTTTCTATGGTCAGGGAAGTCTTTGAAGCTCATCTTTGAACATAGATCGCCTCTTTTCCATCTTCTAGCTTCATAATTTGAGGATGGGTGCTGCCTTCAGGAAGTTTTGTGTGAAATTCTGCTGTTGCTGCTGCTGTGAGGGTGATGATGAAGAAGAAAAGACGCCATTACTTGGGTAATTTTATCTTTTAAAACCTTTGAGGAGGAAAATTAATCATACAAAAAAACAAAACAATAAAAAATCAGACTGTTGGCCTTAAGAATTAGATGAAAAGATAAAAATCTTTATTCAAACTTGGTTCACTGAAAAAAACTTTCTGTCTGATTATTTCTAAAGACCTGTCCTGAAAATTAATCTAAAGTTAGATGGATTGAACTCTCCACCATATGCTCAAACCATTCCCACAAAAGCTCAGTGGGGTTCAGATCGCTGTGCATACCCAACCAGCTGACCAGTTAGGTGTAGTCTCTCATTATCGTAAAGTGCTTTTCTAATTTTGTGTTTAATTATTCATCAACTCTAGCAAATAAATCAGGTTTTTGAGTTAAGATTTTAAATAGGTAATCTTCACAGTTCAAGACTTTTTAAATCTAACCATGCTGTTATTTGTCTGATTAAATAGTTTGTTGCATTAAAAAAATCTTTATAGACCCTATACCAGTAGCTTCAAACAAGTCCTTTGAAGCCTAATTAATAGAATCCCTGGAAATTATGCTGTTAATGAATGTTAAACTCAAATGTCGTCTTCTTTTCTGTTTGTGTCAAGTAAGAAAAAATAAGTTTAATTAAAACTTTTTTGTCTCCATATTGTAAAGCTATTTGAAAATGTTCTGGGTTTGTTAGTCACGACACACTGGAGTATTTTGACCGGGAGGCAAAGAAGCGGCGGGACCAGGAGACGAATCTATGGAGTGAACCAGGAGATTCATCGCACACTGAGCGGGACGATGATCGTGCACTTCACAACCTGCTGCAGTCCCGCGCCAAAACACAGCGAGGCTCACAGGTGAATCAGTTATCTGGTTCTTTTTAGGTCGTCTCAGACGCAGACGTGTCACCACAAGAACACTTTTACAGTTTAATGGACAAACAGACTGTTGAAGTCATAGATATGTTCAGTAGATGCTGTCTCCAACACGAGCGGCAACTCCCCACTTTCCCTCCAGGCATATAACAGGATATGAGTGAAGTTGTAAATCTTCCAACAGACCACTTGAGGCTAGTCCCAGAAGTGAGCAGAGATCCATGTTAAATTGACACTTTTGTGGTCTATGGGAGGAATTGTTGTTGATAGTTTGCTTGGCCACATGGTAGGTTAGTGGTCCCAATCTGCCATTTGTGGCTGACCCAGGCCAAAATGCTGCCCAAGGACAAGAAGCATTTTCTGCTTCTCCATATAACCAGCTGCTAATATGTTTTGGGGACCACTGCTGTAGATCATTTACAAGTTTTGTTCCAAACATGGGAGAAGAACCCATGCTCTTTCCACTTTGGAGCTATATCTACCCAGTTTCTTTGTTATGGTGCAGTTCATTGTTAAAAGTATGTTATGAAGATTCTTCTGTGAGCTGTTATCGCTCTCTTGAGTAAGTTGTGAATAGCTGACCACTCCTTTTGAAGAGATTTACTCCTACTGTGGGGTTGATGCTGTCCCAATTGTTTTTGTATATAAAGCTCTTTGCAACTAATCTGAAGGCCAAAGTAATGGCTGTGGTGACTTAATGCACAAAGTGCCTCAGCATCCAATAAACAATATTAACATATTATGTGGGCTACCACGATGTGGCCAAATTGTTATTGTTCCAAATGACTTCCATTTAACTAAACATCACTGACTGCCATATGTTTTAATGACATATACAATCCACACTGGAATATATAGGGTGTGTGTATATGTATTTATGTTGATATTGTTCTGGTGAAACTTTAGGATAAACATGAACAATTTCAGGGACATTCTTTGTACTGGAAAAAAAAAGAAACCCATGAAAGATATTTTTCTGATGATGTGAAATTTGTCCTTTGCATTAAACAAAAAAATGTGATTTCTAAAGTTGTCTTCCTCACAGGGTTATCGACGTTTAAGCATTGACATCGAAGCCATGAGAGACATGAGGAGAGAGGTGCGGGATAAATGGAAGATGATTCTGGAAAATCTAGGTGAGTCAGAAGACCCGATGAAAAACATTTTGTCTTGATGAGCATATTTTATAAGATGCAAGTACTTAAATTTAAAGACACTCCTGGGTTTGATTGTATGACATTTTAACTAAAAGATGTCCATTCGGGGTGTTCAGCTTGTAAATAAAAAAAAATTCAAAATGAATCATGAACTTGCAGCACAATCTTGTTTTGTTTTTTGTCAAGCTTTGGATTTTGGGGAAGTTCCCTTTCAGTGTGCCAGGTCCCCAAGGTCTCAGGTTCTCGCTGGCCTTTCAATCACCAAGAGCTGTGGGCAGTATTTCTTCAGGAATGGTATTTAATTGTACACTGTAAGGATACTATGTGTAGTTGGTGGCATAGGTCATTCAGCAAGGAGGATACTTTCTTCTCATTTTCCATGCTCACTCATAGACTGCACGTGTGGGATCAGCAGTGGGCTTTGTCCCTGACAGCCAAACAATCCCTTTATTTTATACCATATATGTGTTGAACAAGTTAAAGATCCAGGCGGCCAATTAATACTCTCTTGGTGGAAATCTTGTGGTAGAGAATAGTGGCCTCATTGTCTAGTAGGTGTAGTAGTAGTAGTAGTAGTAGTAGTGGAATTACTGCTGTGTGGCACAGACAGGTGTAATTTGCACCATCCAAGGTTCCTCTCAGGATAGATACTCTGGCATACTGCTGGTCCAAGAAGAAATGCCCAATTGTGTCTTTATACGTTCATGGTGGGCAAGAAAGATGTTATAGGATTAGTAACCTCATGATGGATAAATATGTTTTTATATAGCACTTTTAACAGTCGCTTTGAAAGCAGCTTCACAAAGTCCTAGTGTGGATTAGGTAGAGTAAATATGATTGCCCTATATGAGGTCGTATATACATACATATATATATATATATATATATATATATATATATCTATATCTATATATATATATCTATATGTCTGTCTGTCTGTCTCTCTCTCTCTCTGTCTGTCTGTCTCTCTCTGTCTGTCTGTCTCTCTCTCTCTGTCTGTCTGTCTCTCTCTCTCTCTCTGTCTGTCTGTCTCTCTCTCTCTCTGTCTGTCTGTCTCTCTCTCTCTCTCTCTCTCTCTCTCTCTCTCTCTCTCTCTCTCTCTCTCTCTCGTGCTCTCTCTCTCTCTCTCTCTCTCTTCTGTTCTCTCTTCTCTCTCCTCTCTCTCTCTCTGTGTCTGTCTCTCTCTCTCTCTCTCTCTCTCTCTCTCTGTGTCTCTGTCTCTCTCTCTCTCTCTGTGTCTCTGTCTCTCTCTGTCTCTGTCTCTCTGTCTCTCTCTCTCTCTCTCTCTCTCTCTCTCTCTCTATTCTGTCTCTCTCTCGTCGAGGGTCCGGGCCGGCCTCTATCTCTATATCTGTATATCTCTATATTCTTCATTCATTCATTCATCTTCATGTTGGCTTTCTTCCCTTTCGGGTCGCCACAGCGGAATGAACCGCCAACTCTCTGGCGTATGTTTTATGCGGCGCATGCCCTTCCAGCCGCAACCCATCGCTGGGAAAAATTCACAAACACACTCATTCACACTTTAACACTATGGACAATTGTTCTTACTCAACTCACTTATACTGCATGTATGACTTGTGGGGAAACCGGAGCACCCAGAGAAAAACCACGTGATCACGGGAAGAACATGCAAACTACACACAGAAATGCCAACCGACCCATATGTAAATATATATATATATATATATATATATATATATATATATATTATATATATATATATATTATATTATATATTATATATATATATATACATGAATGGGAGATTTGCAGGCATTCTTTGTTTGCACAACATGGTGCATTAAATATTGGGAAGAATTCATACCTAAAGTCTCAACTGTTCCTTTTAGAAATTAAAGGGTGGGCCTTCAAGCTCTGTCCCAGTGGATGCTGAACCAACCCTAAGCACTAAGAATGAACAATACCATGATTTGGGACACACTAATTCAGACAGTAATTGGACAGTGCACCAATTGAGGCACATAGAAGGAGGTAACTAGTACACATCGGGCGTAATGACATGGTCAAATGTTAACTTTTTCAATTTGGTTTTTAAAAAGAAAAGCAAATCCATCACAGTCCGTACTGCATCACTGCATCAGTCCGTCAGTCTGTGATATATATTACGTTTTGTACATTTGTAATATATAAATATATTGTAAGATTCAATAACTTTAAAACATGGAATACGAGTTTTGTGTTTTATGAATTATGGAATGATGAAAAAAAGCACAGTAGACAAATTCTTCCTGTGTTCACATCTCTTTCTGATCAGGTACAAGCATAGCAGGGATAATCTTATCCAAATCAGCTCTCTGAATGGGTTTTAATGATTGCATACTTTAATAAAGTGTGGCCTATGAATTGAAAATCATGTTTGTATTATGGTTATTTTAACATAACATTTTCCGTTTAAAATAATCATTCATGAACGACGTGTGACTAATTTGTGCTGTAATGTGTGCAGGCTTCATGGCTGAGGCAGACTCTCTGCTGACAGTGTCTGCTAGTGCTTCGTGCGACCGAATGAGAAATGCAGCCTCTGCCCGGACCCTTCTACAAGCCCTGCATACTGAGACTTCCATCTTTAACAGCAAAGAGCCCCCACCTGAGAGATACCTCTTCATCCTGGTGAGAGTCTTGAGCAGTATACCCCTCTTACCCTTTATGATATTCACAAACTGTCTAAAGAACAACACACCTTGACTTGTAGCAAAATTGCTTCTTTGTGAGAGATGAGGATAGTTGATGATGTTCTTCAGCTCAAAAACATGATAATTTGGTTTAATTATTTAAACAGTGGAATCAGAATGCTTAATGCAGGGTGCCAGCTGAGCAGTATTCTAAATCCAATTGTTTGAAAGACTATACTTGAGAAGTTGTTGGACAAATTTAGTGTGTTTGAATGTGACACTATTTCTATAGATTTTCCTACTATATAGTGGGTACTTTTCTGCCAGTTGTAAGTTGAGTTGACCCAGCTTTTTGATCATATAGGTAAACTGTCTGAAGAGAGGCTTTCAATAAAAATAGTCAACAAAATGTGTGTCACATTGGCGCAGTGGGTAACACTGTCATCTCACAGCAAGAAGATTGCTGGTTTAAGCCTCGGCTGGGTCAGTTGGCATTTCTGTGTGGAGTTTGCATGTTCTCCCCATGATTGCGTGGGTTTTCCCCCACAAGTTGAAAGACATGCGGTATAAGGTAATTGGGTAAACAAAATTGTCCATAGTGTATGATTGTGAGTGCATGTTTCCCAGTGAGTTGCTCTGCGTAAAAATTATGCCAGAGGAGTTATTCCACTCTAGCGACCCCTGAAAAATAAAAGGGAAAGCTTAAAAAAATGGATGCAAGGATAGTCAACAAAATTAGCATGCATTAAGCTATTAAACAACGTGACAAAATAAATGCTTGGTTGAGTTAAATGTCAATTATAGAATCATTATAATGTTTAACCAGTCTGTCTATATCATTTTATAAGGTAAGCTTGATATTAAAAGTTTTATTCAATGCATTACTTTTTTTACACCTCAGGACCGCCTCATTTATTTGGATGCTGCAGAGGATTTTGTTGCTAAGGCACGGCGTTTCTACCCTCCTAAAGACGGTGACGATGACGATGAGGAAGAAAACCTACTTGGTATCAATCTGCCGCTACTGCTGTCCCGCATGAACCAGAACATCTCCGGAGCAGACAATGATGATGATGACGATGATGATGATGATGACATCGAGGCCAGTGGAACAGAAAACTGAGCCTCAATCCATTGATTTAAAAAAAAAAAAAAAGAAGTTTTTCTTCCAACTTATGAAAACTCTTAAAGAAATTAGCTTTTTATGACTTACCAAAAAATACAAAATATCTCTTTTGATTATTAAAATGAACAACAAAGTGCTGATTATGTTGACAAACACAACATAAAACAGATTGTACAATAAACCATGTTTTTACTATGCAAACAAGTAAAATAGTAGTGCTTGAATGTTAAAGCAGTTTAGTTAAATGCATGATTTAGTTTGGTTCATCTCAAGCTGTACACTTTTGAAAGGTGTGAAATTGGTACCTTTGAGTGTTCACTCACTCAACATGTCAAATTGGAAATATTCCCCACAGGAAATATGAACCCCATAAACATCAAGATCCATCAATCTAAGCACCAGTACCCTTTATTAACCATCTGGTTAGAAACTACTGCAAAGTAAACTTTTAATACCAATTTGAAAAGAGAGGTGGGCGTTAAGGAGTCAAAAAGTGGCTAATATTTTGACACATTAGAGCTTAAACATCAATAAAACAACCACTTAAAGTTTTATGTTTTGGTTTTGAAAAAGAAGGTTCAGTGGCGTAAATAAACCTTTTTAAATCCTCCCTGGGGGAGTAACGCCATCACATTAACGCTGGTTGAAGGAACAATCGTTAACAAGCCTGTATCACATTTGAGCACAGAGGACTAACTTCAGATCTAAAACAGACTGTAAGCTCAGCAAGTCCGAACAATGAGCTAACTTTAAATAAATTGAAATCACGTAACTGGTAAGCTTTTGAAGTGAAACTATTCAAAAAATACTATCAACACATTCCAGCTTTCAAGATTCCCAGCATAGGAGTCTGTAAGAACTCATGAACCATCACAAATAAACAAGGGCTGCAGCTATTGACTTTTTATTATCCAAATGCAAACGAGAAGTAAAAAGATTATAGAATTCTAGAATGTATGGCACGCTTCCAAGTGTTGAATTCACCTGAGATTACATAAAATAGAATGTTTATTATACACATATAGATATTTCACAATAATATGCATTAAGTATGTATCACTTGATAACATTAAAAGTATCACGTTGTAAAAAAAATACAATTTCACGAAAAAGGTGTTTTTTGAGGCAAACAAATAAATCGAATTGGAAAGTTGTTAGATATTTGAATAGTCATTAGATTTCTGTTCAGTACACTATATAATTCTATATATTTTTTTCTCTTCAAAGAGATTCTCCATCGCCCACATTTAACTTAGAACAGACATGCTCAAAAAGTACTTAAGGTGTTTTTTTGGGGGTTTTGTTGCATGATTTTCATTTTTGTGTGTAATTCTGTGTTTTCTTTGAATCAGACTCTAAAATCTATATATTAGAATTTTACAGACACAATGTGAATGTGCATACCTCTGACTGTTCACAACAGCAGGAATATTAAAGTTTAACGTTAACATGCTACAGACCACAGAAGAAAAAAAGTAAAGAATTAAGTTAATTTTAAATCAAATAAAAATCTAATCAGTAATAACATAAAAGATTCTTATGAAAAAAGATTTATGTAAATGTATATTTACAAAATAAATATATTAATTAAAGCTGCAAGCAGCGATCAAATGGCATCTGTGATCTAACTCTCAAGGCCAATTCATTGTATCAGAAAACTTTGATCCTAGAACGATTAGTAGAATGAGATCTTTAAAAATTTAGAAGAAAAACTAAGTGTGTTGTAATGTCACTTTTTGTTGTTTTAGAATGATCAAACATTGAATGGCTGAACTATAACAATTTCCTGTTGAAAATCCATATTTGGATGTTAGCTAGCCTCTACAGCCTCGCCCTTTATCGTATCCAAACAAACATGGCAATTTAATATTGTCCATACCAAAAGCTAATACTGGCTGAATTTTCACCCGGTCTGAGGCATGTGCAAAACTGAGTGACTTTTCATGCATGTGTAAGGCCTTAAAACTGTGTATAAATATTAGTAATAATCTGAGCAATTACAATAGGGTCCCACCACATTCTGTGCTCAAGTAACCTTACCATAGTCATTACAATGGGTACAAGTTCAGAGAGATAAAACATGGTAGTAAATGAAAACAGAACACATGCATCTTGAAAAGTGATATTTAGTGGCCAGTGTTGTACGAGGGAGTTGATGAGGGATTTGGAAGTTATCTGAAGGGGTTTAAAATGAACATGGAAAAAGCTGTGCAGATGTTACATATGTTCTATACATAAAAAAAAAAAAACAGGAATACTGCAGCTAGACTCATCACCAGACATCTGGCTCTGATAACATCTGCACTGCTTTCCTGTTCTAGTCAGTATGAGAAAGCTATGAAAAAAATATTGAGTTTTTTTCCCAAGGTGATAATTTTAGTTTTCACAGTTAAGTTTTGAGTAAAAAGACAAAGATAAAGAGGTTTGGGAAAACTACGTATTAAGAAAAAAAAAGCGTGGTTAACCAAACAAGAAAGTAAATGAGGAAGAGAATGGGACCCGATGCAAAAAACCTGAGGAACACCAGAAGCAACTGGATAAGATTTTGGATCAGTTTTCTTTTAATTGAAACCATGTGAGGACTGCGATCCTAAAGCCTTGAGCATGTGTGTCCCAGCATCATCTGCGTTGATATTCAGCCGTACAAACAGGTTCAGGGAGTCTGACTTGGATCATTGATATTATTTTTGCTAGACTGTGTGAATAAAATCTTGCAGCTCTTTGGCAACAGTTCTTTTAAGTGGTAGGTTTAATATTGACCAAAAACTATACTTGGTTGGGTCACTTAAGTAGTTAAGGGTGTAGCATGTTTTTTTTTCATCAACCACCATATAAAAACTAATACATTTTCAGTTGTTTGCATCTTAAAAAACTTGCTTTTAAATGTCATTAAACATTTGCTTTTTTTTTTTTTTTGATCGATTATAACATTTTTATTTGACCTGGGATTTAAATGTAATTGTTCCTAGTCATAAAATTTACTTTATACAAACCAGAAATCCACAATTAAATAAAAAATAAAAATGCATTGTCTTGTGTAATTTTACCTTGTGCAATCAACCTTTTTATGCAATCCATAGAGCTGAGTTAGTAATCAAAATGTAGGTGGACATATAAATACTAAAAATCTGGTAAACCTCAAGCCTTCCTGTAAGAATGGCTTAACATCAGCCAACAATCGACAGAATGTCATGTTGAATTACATATTAACCCTTTGACATTGAATTTCATAACATACACTCAGCTCTTTCTGCCACAATCTTAACTCTCAATTAAAATACTTCTATACTGGACTTGGTGACTATAGAGTTTTTCCCCCAAAATAAATCAACTTCATGAGCTAAAAAGTAAGAAAGTAATGTAAGCTTACTGAGGCATGTGAATGCTGGAAGTGGGACACAGTCTGGAGTATTTTAATAAAATTTGAATAGTTTCCCTTGAATGGTGTCCGTGTTTCTTTTACAATAATCCAAGCATGGCTAAAATGTCATGCTTCGCAACCAGTCAATGGATGAATCGTTAAACCCTCCAAAGCAGAAGTGTCATACTGTATCCAAAGATGACAACACTGTGGTTTAATTTAAACGTTTCAACAAACATACCTTTATCTTTAAATCAAGCCTTTATTGTGGTGATTATATTAGACCTGCAAGAATTTGGTTCGCATGAGTGCTATAATGGAAAATTTTTTAGCAAGGAATACGCTGATTTTTTTTCCTTGTGAAACAGCAATAACATGAACTGTATAAGTGTTTAAAGTTAAAAGCTAGAACAGTTTAGCTGTATTTCAACAAAGTAGTAAACTGGCTGCTGCACTGGGCACCGAAACGTTTTTCACTTGCAAAAGTCGGGATCATTTTCAAAAAGGCCTGGGTGAGTTTCTATTCATAGTCCATTGCCTGTGTCCAAATAACCAAAGTACTTGGCAAGAGAAGAGCAACGAGACCGCTCTACTAGATGGAGAAGCTGCAGAAACAAGAACCAGGACAGTTAAGCAACACAAAGGCAGAACGTATAGCAACAGGAAAACTATATAGCTTTAGATCATTAGATATTTATTGTATCTGTATTATCGCTATAATTAAAAGTTTATATTTACTTTAGAATATTAATGTAGTGCTTAAATTTCACCTTAAATTGAAAATAGCTGTATCAATAAAGTGTGGAAAATATACAAAACTTTTAATTAAAAGATTCTCCTTAGGTTGTATAAATCTAGCATTCCCTCGAATCAGGAAAACTGGCTTTAAGGTGCAGACCTGCCTGGTATTGCGTACTGACGTGAGACCGTGTGCTCAAAACAGTTTACATCTGTTAGTGGCACTGCTTACACTGAGATACTCTCACAAGAGACCAAAAGAATTTCAAACAGGTTGGTTTTCTAAAGACTGCACGATCGCTTCTCGTGACCGCAACACATAACATTTTTTAACTAAATTGAATTAAAATAAAAGGAAAAAGAAACATTTGTATTTAACATTTTATTGAGGTCCCAAATCCGTCATTGACAATAGAATGTAAACAATATTAATTAGGAAAATAATAATAATAATAAAAAACAACAGCTCAGCTCCACAGTCCTGAGGGTTGAGCGGACAGTATGAGGCTGTGGACTCGAAGCTCATACAAGATGTCATGTGCAATCAGGAATGTAGAAATGGTGTGTGGCACTCAGGACTGCAGCCTGATGAGGGTTACTGCTGCACCTGGGGAAACAAAACAAAAACAAATATCATGAAAGAGTCCACACGCTGTAATAGCGATAGACTATAATAATGTTAACAAATTATCAAGTAATACAGTAAATCCCATCCAATGTCAGAATAGGTGTTGCCAATCTTAAATCTTAAATGCTCATAGTAATCATGTTTTGGGATAGTGCATTTCACATGTTTTCTTAAAATGCATTTTAAAAGGTTCCATATGATGAAAACGAACATATTTTGAGACTCCTGGCATCTTGAAGTGTTGTTCTCTAATTAAAAACATGCCTAAAGCACTATTCACATCAGTTCCTGAACACCACCCACAACCAATCAGTTTATTAACTTTATTAACTAGTACAGCTGCTCATATGATGAACAGGAGATGCAGTTTAACCCAGAAGTGTGAGAGCAGCAGACCCGCACTGGTAAACAATGCTGGAGAAGTGTATTTCGGATGTCCAGAGCCTAACCTTTTGTTTGGATTACCAAAGAATGAGTTTATTCGTCAGAAATGCCTTGTTTTTTTGTCTGGCCATCAAGGAAAACTTGGAAAGATCACTTTTGTTTGTTGATAAACCAGTTGACTGTGAAGTGCTTCTCACTAAGAACAGCTCAAAGAACATAATTTAAGATGAGGCTGGCTCTTACACTGGGTGTTTTCCAACTGTCCCATGTGATGGTTTGGAGTTCTCTGCAGTAAGTGTTTATTTTTTATTTTTTATCTAGTGCTAGGCTTAAATACATTAGTAAAATAAGCAATGTAAACTCTTCATACATCAAACCAAGTGCTCACTACATGACTTATAATCCTATAAGGAAATCTGGTTTCAGCACACACTTGTAGAAATGCCTGTTTGCTTTTTTACACAACTTTACTCCTCTATTTATTAAATTGGATGCTCATCAATATGCAAGAAGTTAAAGTAAGGGTGTGAACTATCGGATATGTGGTGTACCTGTTGAGACTGTGTGTCTGGTCCTCTGCTGGCCAATCGGCTTAGAATATTTCTTTCAGACATCTGCAGTCTCACAGCAACAGGTGGTATCCTGGCGATGGTTGCTGGGAGACGGGTGACATCAGCTTTCATGTCACTTAGCAACTCCTCAAGCTGTTTAAGTACTATAAAATAATCAAATATCAAATGAGGTAACCCATAAATGACTTTTCTTCCCTTTAAACTATCAAGATGTTGAGTACCTTTATGTAGGACGGCATTGGCAGGTTTGTTTCCAGACATGGACTCCTTGCTGAGGTGCTGGTGGGACTCCGCTAAACACTCGACTTCACTGAAGCGTGTGTTGAGGGCCATGGAGGGGTGTGAGGTGTCCTCAGTCATGTTGAGATACGCAGCTCTGCGCAGCTGCTCTTCAATCACTAGAGCCTGCTCCAGCAACTGTCATTGAAAACAATTACTTTAACTGACCAATAAGGGCTCTAGCCCATCCCCCTACATTCCAAATGGACTATAGAACACAAGGCCCATCTGAGTAATGTTTGAAAAAGAAAACTAAAAAAATAAATTAGCATAAAGAAATAATAATGGGTGGTTTGCAATATATTTGCATATTTGTGTGACTCTTAAAAAAAAGGGGAGCAAAGGAATCATCTAGGAATGACACATCATTCTTTGGCATCTGTCGTTGGGCCAAGCAGGAGGAGATTGCACTCTTAATGTAAGAAAAAACAAAAAAAAACAAAAAAACAATTGAGATGATACCTTGAACCTCCTGGCCAAAAACTTGTTTTTGATCTCTAGGAAGTTTCCTCTGTTGATCTCACCCTTGAAGGGTTCGTTCAGAATGGCAAACCGAACGTCATTCTGGATGTCTTGCCAACGAGCGTAGCCGTGTCTGAGTCAGTGAGTTAAAGTGGATTTCATGCTGCTGAAACATTTAGATACAACGATGTTCTCAGAGATTTAAGGATACTGTATGATGCCAGCAAGTAGCCAGTAGTCATGGCGACGATGCCAGATTTCGTTGGTCTTCTTGGTGACGGTAGCAGCTCGCTCCTCATTCTGCCACAAGGAGTGTAACTCTGAGGAGCGGAAAAGATCAAATATAAATGGATTTAAAAATGTGACCAATTATAGAATGAACTTAACAATAGGGATCTACTTTATTAGCATCAAAGAGCGGGATTCATTCTTTCACAATTTACTAACAAATACAAGTGTTACAGTAGATATAATATAACTGCACCACCTATATTCAAGACTTTTAGATGGTTACAGTTGGCTGTGCATCTGTGATGCTCAACCATAAAAAAATACAGCTTAAACATCACACCCCCTTCTATTCTCCATGCATCGCCTGAGCTAACCTGAGAACTCTCCAGCCAAGGAGGTAAAAAAGGCAGGACAAGCAGCAGTAGAGCAGTCACTGCTGCATTTTTAGGCAAATAATAAAGTGCAACCAGCTGCTTCCTTTTTCCATCAATTATTTGCTGTCTACATTCATTCATTCATCTTCATGTCGGCTTTCTTCCCTTTCGGGGTCGCCACAGTGGAATGAACCACCAACTCTCTGGCATATGTTTTATGCAGCGGATGCCCTTCCAGCCGCAACCCATTGCTGGGAAATGCTGTCTACATGTTTGTCTTAAATTTTCAAGTAACCACTCTTGTTTAACATTATATCAAGGAAAAAGTACTTGGCACATTTGGTTGAGTATTTTTACTAAACTAAGGCAGAAGTTGTGTTGTAAAATGTGCATTGCACCAAAAAACATGTTTTTAATATTAAAAAGCTAATTTAAAATCATAAGTAGAGCCAAATGCCTTCAATATCAGAGGATGACTCACCTGTAAACCCCCCGTCTGCGATGTTAAACATGAATCGTGTTTTGGCTTTCTTCTTCTCTTCAATTCCTGCTGGTGCAGCTGCATCTTTGGCACTTTCTCCATTTGGCAGTTTTCCTGCTTCCTCACTCTTACCAGCATCTTTTTCATCTTTCTCATCCTTCTCACCTGTATTCAGCCAAATAAGACAACATTACAGCAGGAAGTAAACAAACCTAACAAGCTCAACGTCTATCAGGAGGAACTGACTTTTCCTTTCATCTGTAACAGGGGTAGTGTCCATCTTCTCAGGTTCATCGTCTTTCTTTTCTATAGAGGGAACAAAAAAAGTGGGTGAACAAAGGAGACAACTGTGCTTTTGGGTGAGGTGTTAGAACATAAAAGAGCAGCTGGGTGGCACTCGATAAACACTCTCGCATTGACCTCAACAGGAAGAACAACAATGGTGAGAAGAAGAGGCAAAGAAGAAACACGTAACAACAACAGAACAGGAGCTGCTGAGCTACCCATTGTGTGTTTGTTTGTCAGCGAAACATCAACAGCAAAATACATTTCCCCAGGTCTGACATCCCACAATGTTTTTCAAGCATAAATGTTTTCCTTCTGTGTTCAAAAGCGATTGTCAGATGCAAACAGTTCCCCTGTGTAGCAGGTTGTGCCATTGTTATCCCTGGAGCGCCCTCCAAGGGCAAGGAGCATCCCTGCATCAACATTAAACAGCAGAGAAGTGAAGCTTGCAGAGTAGCCGTTCAAGCAAGAGGCCGAGAGCATTTTAGCTCATCAGCAGGTGGTCTTTATAACACAGGAAAAAAAA
This sequence comes from Danionella dracula, assembly GCA_900490495.1. Classification (NCBI taxonomy): domain Eukaryota; kingdom Metazoa; phylum Chordata; class Actinopteri; order Cypriniformes; family Danionidae; genus Danionella; species Danionella dracula. The sequence continues at coordinate 19,977,710 of UELW01000012.1, forward strand.
TATACTGGACACCTAACCCACTTTTTTTCTTGATTTTAGTTCACCTTTGGCATCAGATGTCTCCTTCTCAGCCTCTGACCCTTTAGACTTGTCTCCGTCTGTCTTCTCATCATTCTCTCTAGTCTTTTCTTTCTCTTCCTCCTTCTCTTCCTGGTTCCCATCAGGCTTTTCTGTTTCCGATGACGATTCAGGAACCTTCTCTTTCTCCTCTGTGTCTTTGCTTTTCTCTTCAGAGGCAGAAGCAGCTTTGACTTCATCAGGAACAGCAATGACCTGGACATGATGAAAACAGAGCCTTAAAAAAACAACAACTTCATTCAGACAATAATAGCACTAAAACAAAACAAAAATGGCACCAAACCAGTAAGAACGGTGATGTTTCTTAAAAAAAAGTAACAAAAATATAGAAACTCAGTTTAGAGAGAAGAGTACAGCTCTTATCTGTTAATGTCATACTCTTTGGCATTAAGTACACAAACTTTACAAAGACATGGAATAACATTATTTGAAAACTGTTTTGAGAGTTACGTTGATGACATTAACATAGTAATTTTAGTATTAAAAATAAAAGCAAGTGAAAGAGAGGATATCTTCTTCCAGTGGAAGACACTGTGAATGTAAACTTAAAAGGTCATTCCTTTAACAATTGACAGTAAAACAAAGAAACTTCTGCTCTGCAGCAATGTGTTGATTGTGAGCATTAGGCATGCAGAAAAAGAGGAAAAGGAAGAGGGTGACGCTAGAAATGTTCAAACAGCATAAAGGTGCACTCTAATCATTGACATAGCGTCATTTTGGAACAATAAACAATGCTGGCTGCTAATTAAAAATGATTTTAGTGGTTATGATACTTTGTTTTTAAAAAAGAAGTACATCTTAAAGTATAAATCTGCACTTCCGAGGGCCTACACCCATACCTGCAGGACTACAGCTGGGCCCGCAGCTTTATAATCTTAAAATTAATATAAAACAAACAATCTGTTATTTATTCACTGCACAAATGCAACTAGACTGACAGATAAAATAAAAACATTTTGCAAACACTAAGTCTCACATAGTTTAAATGGTGTTCACATTCTCAAGGAGAAACCCAAGAAGTGAATGATGTTCTATTCCTGCATCGACACATTAACCCTTGTGTGGTGTTCATATTATTGTTACTCAGGCGGTGTTTCTGGGTCTCGTGGACCCATTGCCTTTTGCAGATTTTAATTTACCCAATCAAAACATTTTATGTTAAAAACTTAAACAATATTTCCTTTAGCCAAGAAACAAGTGACAAACAGCAAATATACTTTATTTATTGTTCTTTAACCTGATTTCTTCACGTTTAGAATTTGAACCATGTGTGGTGTTCTCATTATTGTTACTTTGGCAGGGTTGGTGGGTCTGCTGGACCCATTGCATTTTGGCGCTTTTAATTCACACAATCACACAATTTTATTCTCAAATGTTATGTTTATGTGTGATTTATGTTTGTGTGGGAAGAAAGAATTAAGGTAAAGAATCTACCATTTTCACACTTTAACATGCCCCGGGTCCAGTAGACCCGAACACCTTGTGTGTAATATAAACGTGTAGGGGGGTGTACGTGTGGGGTCATAAAAAATCTGTTCTGATACATGTTTTTCACAGGAAATGAGCCAAGCCCAGTGAATCTCAGCTTCAAATAATAAATGCTTTTTAAATTTTTCTTTTGATGAAAACTGAAAATGGGTCGCATAGACCTGAACACCAGACAAGGGTTAAATAGGCCTATTATTTTTTAGCTAATTAAATTAGTTTTTTTTCTTTCTGATAAATCTGTCAAATTTGGACAGCGTCAAAGGCCAACAGAGATTCTGAAGTCAATGTTTAAAATTCATTTTATAAATGTAACATTGTTACGTTTACTTCTGTTCTGACTGTCCAGTAACCATCCTAACCACTCCCCCGCTTTCTTTAGAAATTGATGCACAGATATTTGACAGAAGGAAAGCAACAAACAGGCTAACGATCATGGCAGAAGCAGCAACAAAATCTAAGAGGGATTTCCTTAGCAGAGTTCACTTTTTGGAGTGCCATGGTTAGAAATCGTTTTTTTTCCCCCTTTTTTTCTGGTATGTTAATTTGATCTCTTCATGCCAAATGAGCAACATGTCAAACACCGATTGCCATAATAATGCATTATGAATACAATAAATACATTTTATAAATCCCTTAAGTTGTTTTACTGTAGTAAACAGTTTGCTGGTTCAATGACTGGTTAGCAGTGTTGTTTTCATCATTGATGACAATAACGTTAACAAACAAATTTAGTTGACGCACGTTTTTCTCACGATGACAACGAAACGCTGAAAAGCTAAAAATATCTCTTATGACGAAATCATGACAAGATGCACATGAGTTTTTGTTGACAAGATGAAAATGGTGGGAAATGTTATTATGGGGATGGTTACACGTTCAAAATGCTGACATTTCTGCTTTTCATGATTTTTGACTGACGGCCCAGTGCCATTTCTGCAGCAATGTGTTCTGATCTTTTTTTGTGTGTACTTTATTGACTCAAAAACATGAAATAATTATTACATACAGTAAATAATCGCCAGAGACACCAGAATACCAAAATAGTCACAATCACATAAAAGAAAAAAGTAAATGTAAAAACTTTTTTTTTACTAAAAGTAAAATATATTTAAATTATATAATAATTTGCCAGACAGTTCTAGCTAAATTACAGTGATACAGAATTAAAAATTGTGATAATTACAATTATTGTAAAATTATATGAAGTTTTACAATTATAATGTGAAATCGAGCATTAATTCATAAAATAAGTTTCAACACACAATTTGTAACATTTAAAATTTGTTTAAACTTATTAAAACACATTTTAAATTAATTAAATTTACTAATGCGCATACACTAAAATTAAACTAAAACCTTTTTTTTTATATTTGTGACAAACTAGACTAAAACGCTTTTGATTTTCCTTGATTAAAACTATTACATTTATAAATGACTAAAATGTGACTAAAACTAATGACAGTTCTCAAACAAGAAGACTCAAGACTCAAACAAAAGGTGGCTGCCAAAAACAACACTGGTTGGAAAAATCATAGTTGCTTGTTTTTTTTCCAATTTTCTTTAAGTGGCGTAATATCTTTCTTTAGCTGTTTTAGTTCTCCTATTTGTATCAAATCTTTCATATGAACACTAATAATATCCTTTTTTACACTTAAAATGATCTATGCAACATCTTCGATAATTGTGTTTAGACAACAAAACTCACTTCATTGTCCTTATTTTCACTGCCTTCTTTCTCCCCATCTCCATTTTTCACTTTTTCACCATCCTTTCCAGGATCTTCTGATTTGGAAACAGCCTCTGCAGACAAACACATCACCCAATTTCAAGTCTCGTCAGCTTAAGATCCTAAAAATCATACACGAAGGAAGTTACATGAATACTAAAAAAAAAAAAACATGTGCAAGGATCCAAGGATTTGTGAACTAAGGATTCCTTTACTCCGAGAGAAACATGTGATACACCTGCAGCATTTGTCAGTACTTTTGCTCACTGACTGCCAAGGCCCGTACAAATTGAAACTAAATAAAATGGTCACGCCACAACATCTGAACCTCACATTTACCATAAAGCTAATGGAATTTTGTTCCAAACCCCCCCCCCCCACCCCCCAAAAAAAATACTAGCAAGTTAAACTAGCATAAATTATGATGGCTAATTTAGAAAATTATACAAATCAAGAAAAAAAGTAAATGAAACGGTACCTGGAGCAGGGGTGTTGGGCTGAGTGTCTGATGGAGTGCCTGTAGAGGAGGTTTTGCTAGGTGAGTCAGGCTGGCTGCCAGCGGTGGATGCCACTTTGTTTTCACTCAGCTCCATCATCCAGGGTAAAGACCACTGACCGTTCACATGCTCAAATTCTTGCACCTGAAGAGTTTTTTACAAACACAGGCAATGTTAAGAATTTGAAATCTTAGGAATTCCTATTTCGTTCAACCAGTTCGACACACATTTGTGTTTCTCAGGTAGTAGATCATGTTGTGAACCTGAGAATGATGATTCCACAAAATAAATACAACATAATTTACAAACTATTTAAGGTGCAGTGTGTGATTTTTAAAGCCAAATTACTTCAGACTATCAGAACACACTCTGTAATCTCCAAACAGGAGCAAGACACTATTGGTCTAGGGGTTCTTCTGAAAAAATCTGAACAAAAAGTATAATTTGCTTTAGTAAAAATAGTATAAGAAAGGGGGTTTGAAAACAAAACACCCCAACACCCACAGTAAAGAGTATAGAATATAATGTGGTAGTTAATTCAGACACTGTACCTCAAAAATAATAGAGTAAAAAGAACATAAAGGAAGCTCTGGCTTGGTGAATAAAGAGACCAGATGGTCGCTGGTTCGTTCCCCAGATCTCCAAATCACTAAATCTGAAGGTAGGGTAAGTGACGAAACACTTGCTCTCACATCTACAACAACCAGAACTTTGGTGCCTTTCAGCCAGGCACCAGGTCCCAACTGGTCCCTGAGTGCTGCAGCCATGGCTCCCCCTTGTGTGTATGTTCATTGTTGTGTATGGGTTAAAGTCTAAATGTGAGAATTCACATTCTATTCACTTTCATAAACACACAAGATACACTAATATCTGAAAAATACAAACAATCATTCATCTTCATTCATTCATCTTCATGTCGGCTTTATTCCCTTTCGGGGTCGCCACAGCGGAATGAACCGCCAACTCTCTGGCATTTTGTTTTACGCAGCAGATGCCCTTCGCAGCCGCAACCCATCGCTGGAAAACATTCACACACACATTCACACGTTAACACTATGGGCAATTGTTCTTACTCAATTCACTTATACCGCATGTCTTTGGACTTGTGGGGAAACCGGAGCACTCGGAGAAAACCCACGCGATCACGGGGAGAACATGCAAACTCCACACAGAAATGCCACCAGCCCTAGCCGAGCCTAGAACCAGCGACCTTCTTGCTGTGAGACAACCGTGCTACCCACTGCGCCACCGTGACACTACAAACAATTAAACGTAGCAATTAACATCTGTAAGATTTTCAAGTCACCATCGACGTCAGGGTTCTAAACACACACAAATGCAGCGAAAAAAAACATAGTCTTTTCTATTATATTTTAAATGTATATTTCAATCAATCAATCAAATCAAGTTTGTATATAGCATTTTTTTAGTAGTTGCTTTCAAAGCAGCTTTACAAAGTCTTAGTGTGGATCAATTAGAGTAAATAGGACTTCCCTCTGTGAGGTCCCTGGGAGCCTCACTGACTGATGCAGGTGCTAGTCACCTCCAAAGCATAAAGAACATACAAACTTAAGATCCATTGACAAAAAAATTGCCGGACAGCAACAAAACAAAGACAAAACTAACAAACAAAAAACAATGGTTAGAAAAATGTAACAGACAACTAACAGGTTATCAGCACCAGCTGCAGGAGTGATAAATGACGGGGATATGTTAGATAGGCACATTGAACCACATTGTTTTTTCAACAGTTTTTATGTTTATAGAGCGCAAACATATAGTGTATGACACTTTAGTATTGCATTGCATCCACACAAGAGCATAATTTACCTTCTTTCGGATGAGTGACATTACACCAATGCGTGTAAGGACATGTTGTCGTGAAAGTCCTTCCCGAGGAACACCATCCGCAAAGCTTTCTGCGCCATCAGCACCAGGCTCACACAGGTGTCGCATGAAGAGAGAGACATAAGCCCTGAGCAAAAGAAGAAAGAGTCTTTATTAAGATTTAAACCACATAAAAATTATAAATCAATGAATACTGGGTTTCAGCAATGCAAAGGACATGTTTGAACCAGCTATAAGCTTTTCCACCATCTGCGATGAATAGTTTATTAGAAGCACCTTCAACATCAGGGCACTGAACAAGTTCAGGGAATAAAGATGAAAAAATAAATAAATTATAAAAGGAAATGCCTTCAGTCAGATTAACTGCATTAACTGAAGCTAGGCTCGTTCATAAACCAAAAAGTTGGCTTTTTGTCAAATGACTGAAGCAATCGTCATTCGTTTGATTCAGAATTCCTGCTTTGTAATTTACCTAAAGGAAACGATATTTTGCAGGACTTTCTCCAGACATGGAATTTAACCGAAAAGAAACAAGTGTGCATGACTACAGAGGATGTAACAGCAGTAACTGATTTACTGGACAAGACTTTCATGGATCGACAACTTGACCGGTTACATGCGTGCCATAACATGGCTCATCATTCTGGTCCAGTAGTATGCATACTGTTAGCAATGCTATCAGATAACAGGACCGGCTAAACTCTCAAATATTGACACTTAATTTAATTGTTGTTATGTCATTGGCTGACTGTGAAGAAAATAGCTTCCACTTTAATTCTTTAAAATGGCATTTTGCTGTATTTGAATGGCCTATAAAATCTTTCAAATCAAATATTTATTATAAACTAACAAAATATGTTTAAAGGCAACCTTGACATGTTTTACTGCACTGTCGTTTTATCCACATTTATCAGGCAAAGCATACCAACATAAAGGACCAGTGGTCTAAAACAGTCAGTCTTGCTAGAAAAAAAACAGATTTATTGGGTGAAATCTGAAAATCCTGTCTCACATGAGAATAGAGATCAATAACAAAAAATCCTGTCTCCCATCAAAGTAAATTTCAATCATCTTTCTTGCAATCTCTGCACAGAAGACTACCAAATTTTTAAGAGAAGACGCTCATTATTAAGCAATTTTATCTCACTCTAATTAACTTACATTTATAGCTAAATAGCTATAGTTAAATTTATCTACGGTGACCACAAGTAGGACATACTCATGGACAGGAGGAATCAATAGAACACCGGCAGTGGAATTGTTTGAAATTCATTTATAATTCTTCATTTTTTTAAGCTTTAAATGTGTTATGCATGACATGTTTGTATCGGATGGTATTGTTCCCTGTAAGTGTGTTCTTTCATTACAGGTAGCCAAAACAATGTGAATAATAGTTTTGTTTTTTTTACTTGCACCAAAACTCTATAATGACGATTCTATTCAGAGTGATCAGCTCATAACTGAATAGCTCCTGAACAGGTTTGTTTGTTTATTCCCTGAACATCTTAAACTCACTTGAACTCCCTCTCGGATTTGCCACGGAGATCTCTAACAAGCCATTGGGTGGTGAAGGCATCCTGGGGCGGCATCCCATAACGCATCACTGCATTCAGGAATGCCTTCCTTTGACGAGCGTTGAACCCCAGCACCTGTGAAAACCAAGAATTTGTTGGTTGAATCAAGCCTCTAAAAATGTGGTTGATTTCTTAGTACTTGCTCTTACCTCAATGTTGCCGCTCACTCTGGCCAGCAGAGGGGGCAGAGGTTTATCTTTTTCATTTCTCAAGCCTTTCCTGTTGGGTCGCCGCGAATTAGCTGCAAAACAAGCCAAAACAGGTTATTTAACCAATAAAGACTCATTTTTTGATTGAGCTCCAATGAGATCTCACCTTCTGCACGCTCATCAAAGTCCTCATCTCCTTCCTCAGATGCAACAGAGTAATCTGATTGGCCATCAGACTGATCATCCTGCCAGTCTGTAACAAAGCGAACAGCACAATTTAATCCTCATGTGAGAAGGAACCAAGTATCTCAAAGAAGGTTTGTAATATGGTTTTAGCACCTCTATTACCTCTGTCCTCCTGCGAGCCGTCATTGTAGTTGACCTGTTTGCGGATTCTCTTGCCCTTCCCCAGATTTCGCGCCAAATCCTCCTGCTGCTGCTCATAATGGTGGCGGAGCAGCTTCTCCCAGTAATCGGGGTCCACACTTTCCTCTTGCTTGATGATCTCTCTCTGCACTTCCTCCTCCTGGAAAGAAAGACAGGAAATAAAGTTGTACAAAGAAACAAGACAAAAGGGATGACACGAATGACCCATACTTAATGTTACAAATAGAAAATACACAAGTAGCTTTTGAATGACAAATCTCATTTGACCATCTTTCTCCAACATCTCTATCAAAAAATGGCCAAGTGACATCAACACCAAAACAGATCAAAGGAGATAAATTATTTAATGTTTGAAAAAAAAAATCTGTTCTTTTAGGTTCTCCTATTCTAGCCACAAATAGGTCTTTCAGTGACAGAATTATTATATAATAATTAACCACAAATAAACATAACTTATTATAGATGTAACAAGAAATATGTTTTAAGGGGTAAAAAAATATTACACTAAAAATAGTGCATATGGTAAATATTGCTGTGATTGTCATCATGCAAGAAAGTGTTTGAAAACAAGATCAAGATTGACATTTAAAATGTCAGCCTACTAGATTGGAGCTATGATGTACACAACAGTGAGTGTGATTGAACTGCAAACAAAAGATGATCCTTAAAAAAACAATATTATGAAATAAAGGTGATTTTTTAAATGTTCTTCTCCAGCCTGGGTGAGCTCTTTAAGCTCTTTAGGTGAGGGTTGTGGCCTCATGTTACACCCAGACTATTTTTTGAAGGTGACAAAAAAAGGCCCAAGCTTTTAGTATAGATAAGAGACCTCCTATGATTTTATTTTGTTGATTTATATTGGAGGAATATAGCCCTGGTTTGTCCAATCAATATAATAATCAAGAGTGAATACTTTGATTGGTTGAGGACCCATTCTGTGTGATTATCAACTCTCTGAGAGCTGGGACCATTTCACCCAGAGCTTGAGTTGAACTGCTAGAGCATTATGACTCAGTGTAGGAAGCACACCTGGTAATTTTATGGTTATACCTTCATTTGTTGACCAGCAGTAACAAACCCTAATAAAATAGAACACTGCAAATTGTGTACTAAGATGGAGAAAACAAAAACATGTATTGAAACGTCAAAAAAAAAGAGAAAATTATTTTTAGGTTAATAACCTGTACTGAGGTCAGACAAGGGTGGGGGGCATACTAATTAAAGCATACTGTCTCTCATTGAAAAGACTCCATGGCAGAGCACCAGCTGAAAACATGTAAAAAAAAAAAACACCTTTATAACAATGCAAGTGTTTTACTGGGTTTTTTTAATTATTGAAAAATTACGATAGAACGTCTTGAATAGGAGTCTAATAAGCACAAATAAAAATGTTTCATGTTTATACTCAATCAGTGTGAAACCTGGGCCTGTTTGCAGGAACACAGAGGTGATATCCTGGCAGGAATCGATTAAAGACACACACGAAGCTCTTCCTCCACAGCTCTGTCTTTCTCTGTTTGTAGTTTTTACACCAGTCAGGCTTGAAAAGCTCACCTCACACAGATATGTTGTGGAAGATGGGAGCAATGTCAAAAAAGCTTTGCTGGCCAGCATGGGGATCTCCTTAGCAGCTACCAACCAAAAACTGTCCAAAGGTAGATCGGCGAAACTTAGCTTGAGACCGCGATCCTGTTTCAGTTCACTTAGTTCCTCCTGCTCATGTAAAGTCATGTTGTTTCCAACAACTGATGCTGAGCTGAATGGGTCCCTAACCCAGTCAAGGCACTCCATGGAAGCTGAAGAGAAATAAAATGAAATCTTCTCCTCAAGAGTTTTCAAATGTTTAACTAATATCTCACACAATGCAGCAGTATTACCATCTTGCCATTTATTGGTGAGTGGAAACATTGCAAGATTGCCACTTCTCACATGTTGGTGCCAGAGTTGCATCTTTGAACGGAATCCATTTATTTTATTTGTACTTGTAAGCACTTTCATTTTGGCCTTGTATTTGTGTGTTCAGGTCATTAAGGTGTTAAAAATATCTGCAAGGTATGCCAGCCTTGCACAATACTCATCACTTGCAAGCAGCTTTGCGTAATCAGACCCCTAATTTGTTAGAAACACTTTAAGTTCCTATTACAGCTCATACACACAGGTCAGTACCTTACCACGCGACAACCATCGGACCTCCATATGAAACTGCAAGGCTTTAGCTTCGCTCCCATTTCCTCACACAAAGCACAAGAATATGCGACTTTTCACAGGTTGTGACTTCACAGAGTTTACCATGCGCACAGCATCCTCCAACACAGGAACGTGTCTGTTGGTAAAGTCTTGGCCGTGAGGGCTTCGCGGTGTAAAAAAACTATGCGTTATTATCACATCTGGGTTTTTTTCCTTCACTCTGCTTACAAAGACTTTGATGCACTCGACCATGGCCGCAGCTCCATCAGTGAAGACACTCGCAGTTTTCCCACTTAAGTCTTCCTTTTTCCAGATATTCTGATGTGACCCGAAACATTTCCTCTCCTGTTGTTTTTTCTGGCAAAGCATTGCAAATTTTTTTAAGTTTTCTCTGATTGTGTCTTCATTCACAAAACGCGCATTGGCCAAGAGTTGAGCATGTCCACTTATATCAGTAGACTCATCAAGTTGCAATGCAAATTTTTTACTGATATAGATCTTGTCCAAAACCAGACTTTCAATGTCTGCAGACATCTCAATAATACATCTGGAAATTGTGATATCTGAGAACGGTACTTTGGCTATTTCTTTAGCTGCTTCAGGTCCGAGCATCTCATTTACATTGACTTTGCAGGCAGGAAGTATTAATTGCTCTGCCACAGTGTGGGACATTTTTGATTTAGCTACAAGTTCAGCAACATGGTAGCTAGCATTAAGGGCTCTGTCATTTACCTTTACAGTTTTCCTCATGCAAGTCGCCTGTTTTTATGTGCGTTCATGCAAGCGAATAAAATACTCCACATATTTGTTTTTAAGTGAAGGATGTTTCGTTTGGAGATGGCGTTTAAGCTTACTTGGGAACATAGCACTGTAGGAGAACTTTTCACCACATACCAAGCACAACAGAATCTGGCCTCGCGCCAGAAATTTTGCTGGACATCCCAGTCATGGCTTTCTTTTGAACTTCACTCATACTAGGGCCTTCATCTGGGTCCAGTTCAGAATCAGCATTTTTCCTCAAAAACATCACTTTCACGGTCATCCTGCTATCCACAAAGCCACCTGCTGCTGCATCCATGCGTCACTAATTCACTTGTCTCCAAGCACAAGGTGATTAGCTACCTGCTGCTGCCAACTACTAGTATGAAAGAGTAGGCAACTACATAATTACTCTGCCAGGTGTGAGACCACACGGGCACCCAAATTAATAATTTCCCACGGCACACCTGACAATATCTCTGGTGTGCCGCGGCACAGTCGTTGAAAAACACTGCTTTAAAACACATAAAAAACAAAGTCTACTGCAGTAAAAGCCTGAAACGTTGATGTTTTTAGTGATAAAAAAAAACTCACTGCTTCCTCCTCATCCTTTACCACATACTGTGCCACTTTAAAGGAGCTGAGATACTCGTTCATGCTCTGAAGTTCAGTGTCTTCGGTGGCATCCTGATTACGGTCCAGCAATCGGTCGATGGCTTTATCATCATAGTGGATAACGCTGCTGTCCTCTTCCTTATTCTCTCCTACTCCGATAAACACATTTCAGAAACATCCCTATTGTGAAACTCTTCATTAGTATTAAGAGAAAGTGGATATTGCTTCTCACCTTCTATGTCGTCCTTAAAGAGCTCTTCTGTGCCAAACTTAAGAATATCATCCAGCTCCTGTTTGGACATGGAACCTGTCTTTGAACCCAGTCCAGGTCGAACCACCAGATGAGTCAGCATCATCTTCTTCTTTGCCACCTTGAGATTCAAAACAATAGGGTGTCACAAAAGCTGGTTTGCCAACAGAAATCAGTGTCTTGCAGAGAAATGACTAGGTTACCTGAGTAATTCGCTCTTCTACAGACGCTTTGGTGACAAAGCGGTAAATCATAACCTTTTTGTTTTGACCAATCCGGTGAGCTCTGCTAAAAGCCTACGAAGAGAAACGAGTAGAGGTGAAAAATCACAAAACTCAAACAATTTCATGGAAGTTACTTCTAGACTATCAGGAAGAGACATGAAAATAGAGCTTTTTTGTTTGGGTGATTTAGCAACACTAGCTTCTGCAAAATGTTTACCTCACCTTTAACATTTCATGCCAAATATGATAAAGGAACTGTATAGCACTGTCAAATCTAAGCAAACTGTATTTAAATTAGTTAATATATCCTGTTGGAAAAAATATCTAGCCTGGATTTATAGAAAATGTTTAACCATTTAATTTAGTTTTCTTACTTAGAAGAAAAAGCTTACTCTAGTTATGAATTTGTTTATAATGCAAGATACTTTTTTTTACAGACGTGTGGCTGGTTTGTCACAAACATCTCAAGAATTGTTGACCCCATTCCTCCATCTGACTCAACCAAGCATCAACTTCAATTTCACTCTGAACAGATCCGTGAATCAAAATGATTGATTTACAATGATAAATACACAATTAATTAAAATCCTTTTCATCATTCAAGATTTTTTTTACTTCGGAGCCAAAACTATTAAGGCAAAAGCAACCCTGCAGAAATCAAAAATAATTAATAGTATGTACATTAACCTGCAGATTTAAACGCAAATTAAAAGAAATGGTGTTCTTAGTGTTTACCCGTTTTTCTTTTCTTCACAGCAACACTACCTTTAACCTCATCCTTCTTCATAGTTTCATTAAATATTCATTCCAAATTTGATCAAGCTGACGTTACATCAATCAACTGACCTGAATGTCATTGTGAGGATTCCAATCTGAATCATAGATGACAACAGTGTCTGCGGTTGCCAGATTGATCCCCAGACCACCAGCTCTGGTTGACAGCAGAAACACAAACTGAGGAGCACCCGGCGCTGAAAAAGAAAATTTATTTATTATAACAATTATTCAGTGATAATCTGGTTTGATATTCTGGTTGAGCCAGCAATGCTCAAATGACACTAAAAACATAGAATGACATTGATTTAATGAGTAATCTCTAGGCAAAACCATTTGTTGTACATCACGTCTGTTAAAATATTTATTCTCCAGTTTAAATTTACTTGCTTCCTCATGTCTTTCCTATCATTACTTTGAAAGTAACTCTCTGGGGGATTTCTTGTAGGGAAAAAAGGGTGGGGCTGGGTGGACAGATATAAAAAAAAACTTCATATTCTAACTGTAAAATAACTTGTTTATATATTGCATACCATGTTGTTCAAAAGAAACAATGCTAATTAAAACAAAAGATAACTTTGTTTTTTACAACTCTACAAGCTAAATTCCTCAGAGACAATTATTTAAGTCACAAATACATGGTCTCACCATTAAAGCGGTCGATGGCTTCCTGTCTCATGCCTCCTGTGACACCTCCATCTATGCGCTCATATTTGTAGCCCTCATTCTCCAAAAAGTCTTCCAGCAGGTCTAACATTTTAGTCATCTAAAGGACGAAGCAATATGTTACTGTGTAATATTACAGTAAAATATTCTTCTTCGGTAAAAAAGGACAGTTTCCATGATGAATCATCCATATTAGTAAGCCATAATCAAATCAATGTATATGAATCTACATAAAGTAAGAGAAAGAAACATGTACTTTTTTATACCTGTGAGAAGATGAGCACTCTATGACCTCCCTCCTTAAGTTTCCTCAGCATCTTTTGCAAGAGCAGCAGTTTCCCAGCTGCTTTGGTCAGACCACCACCCTCGTACATCCCGTTGGGCATTTTGGCCGCTTCCTGTTGCCGCACATCCAATCAGAGAAGACATATCCATAATCAATCCATCGAGAGATCATTCTGTTTTTAATCTGTTCAGCTTTTCTACAGATCTGGCGATAACAGTTTTAACAGAGTTTAGTATAGATCATTTAATTAGATTAGAGCTCTAACACAAGTAGCAGAACTATTAAATCCATTTTAGGGGTGATACTGTTACAAACAACACTATTTCTGTCAAGAAAATTTAACCCTCAAAATAAAATCTCTATAATTTAAGAAACTGGAATGCACCATAGCTGCAGCAGGGAATAGGTAAGGATGATTACAGCACTTCTTCAGATCCATAACTACGTTCAGCAGAGAAACCTGGTTTCCTCCTCCTCGAGTGTTCAGGGCATCAAAGTTTCGGGTCAGGATGAACTTGTAGTATTTCCTGAATGAATAAAAGATTGTTTCTTTGACTCCAGCTTTTTTTTCTTGAACTATCTTTTGTTTCTCACTCTATACTCACTTCTGCATGGGGCTGAGCTCAACGCGGACAATGAGCTCAGTTTTTGAGGGCATGTGCTTGAAAACGTCAGCTTTCAGTCTCCTGAGCATGTGCGGCCCCAGCATGTCATGCAGCTTTTTGATCTGGTCCTCCTTTGCAATGTCTGCAAACTCCTCCAGGAAACCTTCCAGATTACTGTAAAAAGTGTGTTGTTGGTGTCTATATGTCACTGTAGGATCCTAGCAGTACTTAATAAATGGTATTAAAAACATGAATTGTATTTAAGTTGTACTGCAATTTATTTTACACCAAGTACCTTGGTGAAATTTGATAAAATCCGCTGCCAGCACAAGTACAGACAACAAAGAACAAGAGCTAGCTATGTAAATGAGAAAAGAAAGAGTGAAGTGGTCTCCAGTTCCTCTTATCTTGTATAACTTCACATTAAAAGAAAACAAGGAGTTTCAAGTTGGCCTTTGTCTGTTTTCATTCATGTACCCGACATTGAAGAGCCTGTAGTGAAGTTTTACATTGTTAGTGTTCATTTAAAAAAAAAAGTGTTTCTTGCTGCTGTGTGTTTCTAGTAACTAATTTACACACAAAAAATGACACAAAATACAATGGACACCCATGTGTCTGAAACGGTGAAGAGTCGGACGTCAATCACTTTTGGAGTGCGTACATGCAAAGTCTCATAAAGGAAGGGAAGATTCAGACTGGAGTTAATAGACACTTCTTAGCTTTTTGTGTTAAAGTAAGTTTTAACATTTTCGCACCGTCTTTAGAAATCACGAATACATCTTAACCATTGACTCTCCCTTATGAAAACCATTGCATGCCTAAATAGCCCAGTTGCTTTCCTATTCTCTTCATCTTCCCATGTAATATAACATTTGAAATGAGAACCTATAAAACCTAGATATTGAGTCACTACCATCTCTGTTGCACCCATAGACGCAATCTATAATTGCATAAAACAAACCAATTGTGAAATCATACAACCAATTTATAAACTTACATTTTACAATCTTTGTATAAAAAGAAAACATAGCTTAGGGAATTTACAAAATTAATGAGTTTGTGGGGTATCTTGTTTGTGAGGTCAACTTCACATGTCAAGCACTTAAACCCAAATGTTATTCACTTAAACTCTGCCAATTCAAGAATCTCACCTGAATCTCTCCGGTGTCAGGAAGTTGAGGAGATGGAAAAGCTCCTCTAGATTGTTCTGAAGAGGTGTTCCAGTCAGTAATAATTTGTGCTGTAGTGGGTAGTTGTTCAGTATCCTGAAAAACTGTTCAAGCACAACAGTGCATTACACTTTTTTTACCAACAAAACTCCAAAAAATTGCATCTTTTTGATTCTCACTTTTGATTGGTTATTCTTCAATCTGTGAGCCTCATCAACAACCAAACAAGCCCAGTCGATGGAACCTAGCACAGCCGTGTCAATAGTGATCAGCTCATAAGATGTCAATAGAACGTGAAATTTGACAGAGGAATCTTTCTGTAGGGTAACAAACATTTACACAATGGCGTTATGGTTAAAAGAAAAAATAAACAAACCCAAACTCTTTCCAAAAAGCCAACCTTCATCTTTGAAGGTTTCTTCCCACCACGGATGGCGTTGTTCTCGAACGAGAACTCGTTCTCTCTAATGACCGCTCTGCTGTCTTTGTCACCAACGTATGTGACGACATACATATCCGGAGCCCACATCTCAAACTCTCGCTCCCAGTTAATGATGGTGGACAGAGGTGCACTCACCAAAAATGGACCCTTGGAATGACCCTGTAGATGGTTACAACAAGCTCTGTTTACTATTAAAAGAGGACTAAACCTGATTTAATAGAGTATATGTTTTCCCTTTTAAGATGTTGCGCAACAATATTAGTTCAGTAAAAAAAAAAAAAAAACAAGACACCCACTTTACAAAGCATGAATGGGTACGGGTGTTATATAACTAATAGAATATTGTTTTTCAAAATGTTATGAATCCATTATGATAAAATGGGTTTTCTTGATCATGAAAGAGGTTTGAGGAAAACCACTATTTTCTTATCCAAACTTTCACCTTGAAGTTATACTAACATGAACAATTCAAACCCAATTTGTAATATTAAATATTTATTTTAAAAACACAAATTCTTCATTAAATGTAAATAATTCCGGTCAAAATTATTTTCAACAAATTAAAAGCATCAATATCAATGTTTTTAAACAAATGAACCTAAAAAAAATAAGGGTTAACCATAATAGGTTAATCTCTGACCAAAGACAAGTTACGATGCATTTTTAAATACATATCTAAACTTACAAGAAAACATCACAACCAGTAATTCAGCTCATCTCAAACAAGAATGTATGCATAATTGATCTGGCAGTGTAACTGTAGTAGAACTGCATATAAAATTTTTTTTTTTTTTTTTAAACCTTAAAAAAGAAAGAGTGTTTTTGAATGTCTTGGCCACAAGTATTTTTGGCTTCGCAAAAGATGCAAGTATTTGTTGGAAGTTGGTGGACAGTTCTGTAAACATGTCAAAAATTGTTTTGTCAAAGTGAGTGAGTAGGAGAAAGGCAGAAGCACGGCTCTGTGAGGTTCTGTTTTGTCTTGGCCAGTGGATTTTAATCTCAATTGGTATTTGATTGGTTTAGGTATTTTACTTTATATAAAAGCTTATGTTCCCTAGAATATCACCTCTTTATACAGGGAATAGAGGAAAACAGCAGTCTGCACAGTCTTTCCCAGACCCATCTCATCTGCCAGGATGGTGTCTGTTCCCTGAGCCCAAGAGAAGCGCAGCCAGTTAAGGCCCTCCAGTTGGTAGGGGTGCAGGGTCCCACCCGTGGTGTCCAGGTACTCTGGCTGACGCTCAAACTTGATGGTGGGCTATAGAACAGGGCGAGATAGGGTTAGCAATCTATAGGATGGTTAAGATTATTGAGTGGGATTAATGTAGTCAAGCTTGCTTACATCCACAATGGGATTCTCAGGAGGTCGCTCCAATTTTCGTCCTTTTCCTTTGACCTTGATCTTCTTTCCTGGTTTGCCCTCATCCCCCAGCATCAACTCCCTTGTGAAGAGCATTACAATATTTAAATCTACTTCAAGTTTCTGTCTACTGATTTAATCTGACCAAAGGTTCTTTAAATCAATGTTTCAGGTGCCCTTGAGGTGTCTTTCTCCTTAAACATGAAAATATACTCAAAAGCTTTAAATGCCTGACACAAATATTGCTTGCATTTAATTTAACCTTCTCTGACTCAATTTAAATTAGGGCTATAGCTACAGAATATTTTAGTAATCGGGTATTCTACTGAATTGTTTATTGATTAACCGATAAAAATAATAAAGGTTAGAGTCAATTGGTCCAAAACAATATCTTAATAAAGTGGAATGTGAAACAACGGCGTCTTTACCTTTAACATTCATTTCATAATAGCAGGTTCCACTTCATGAAAGTAGATTTGTCCCGTTTACGCCATTGTTTTTTTTGCCAACACTCGTATAAATAAGTTATTATTAATAACTTAAGAGCAAGAAAAGAGTGGAAAGTATTTTTCCAGTGAGTCTACATCTTGCTTTCACTACGCTGACAGAAGTCTAATGTTGTGATTTTGAACGTTCAGCATGGATTATGCGGTTTAACACATAGCACATTTTTTTACATGTTAATTCAAAATAAACAACAATAAAAAATATTAACCTACATTTACATTACATTTACATTTATGCATTTGGCAGACGCTTTTGTCCAAAGCGACTTACAGAAGGTGAAATCGCCAATGCCCCTGGGATTGAACCCAGAACCTCATACATGCAAACCATGTGCTCTACCACTGAGCTACACCCCACCTATGAAAAAATTCTGCTGAAAGTTGTCACTCATGTACCTGTGGGTCCAGTACTGCAGTTTGTAAGTGTCATACTCAGGTAAATCCATATCCTCTACTTCCCATGTGGCTTGGTCGTAAGTTATATCCCTCCACTTGATCAGATAGTGACAGGTTCCCTTCCTATCAACACTGAAGTGAAAAGAAAAAAAACTTTAATGTAGAAGTCCATCCAGACATTGTGATGGTTTTGGGCTTCGCTCACCTGTGGTTCAAGACACGGTGAATCATCATCCACTCCATCTTGATCCCGAAACGGTAATACTTCTCCTCCATTCGAGCATAGGTGGGGTCTTTCTTCTTTCTCTTTTCGCTCTTCTCCTCTTCTCCATCAGCACCAAAGTCAATCGGTGGAGGCTCATCCATGTCGTTCTTACGCTGGTAGTTTCTGAACATCACCTGACAGTGCATTTCCAGCTGCAAGACAGTAACACATTTAGCAAAAAAAATAAAGAAGTCTATCTGTATCTTCTTTTGTCACCTAGGTTCAAATATATTCCAAGTTGTTGAGTATAATAAAGCAACCAATATTCCTTTAAAGGATAGTCAATATGTGCAATACTATATTAATTTTGCAACACAGCATATAAAGTAGCAACATTGTTCACATACTTACACACAAAGCTTTGTGTAAAGTTGAGCTCAAGTTGTAATTTATAAACAAGTCATGTAACTGGCAATTGTCCTGGCAATTTTTAAATGGCCTTTAAATTGTTTTTAAAATCAAACAAACACGATATGTTTATTAACGCTAATAGTAGGCCATAAAAGTTTTTCCCAAGTAGTAGGTCAAGTTTTTTAAAAGGGGAAAATTACTTATAAACAGATTCACTTACAAGTAAAATAACATATTATTTTGTTGTTATTCAGTCTCTCACTGTTGACCGAAGTCTGCCATTAAATCTATGGACTAATTAGTTGATTTTGTTTTTTGTCTTTGGGTAAACATTCAAATTCAAAGTTCAAATATTTCATTCCAGCGCATTATAATCAAAATCAACATTTTGTTCAGAAATAAAATCTCCAACTATAAACAAAATAAATGGAAAATAGTGTCCATGTTCAAAGAGAATTAAAATTCAAAATTCAAATCCTAAACCCTTCTAATGTCTCATTGACTAATGAATGAGAAATTGGATTTCGGATTCATACCTGTGAATAAGGTCAATCCGTTTGAAGAAAAAGATTCAGTAAATCCAGTACCTGTAACTCAGTCACCCAGGAGCAGTGCCAATAGGACATATTGTGCCATTTAACAAAGAACTCTCTCTCAGGTCGACCCGCCAGTGAT
This sequence comes from Danionella dracula, assembly GCA_900490495.1. Classification (NCBI taxonomy): domain Eukaryota; kingdom Metazoa; phylum Chordata; class Actinopteri; order Cypriniformes; family Danionidae; genus Danionella; species Danionella dracula. The sequence continues at coordinate 19,996,987 of UELW01000012.1, forward strand.
TTGGGGTCAGGGGCATTAGCAGGGAGATCAGCCGGACGTGGAACAGGGGTCGGTGGAGGAGGATCAGTCCAGCGCCAGGTCAAAATTTTTTGCACCTTTCCTTTCATGTCGGGACACTGGAAGGGAGAAAAAAATTATTTAAAATCCACCAAAATAAGTTCTAGGATTTACATTTCTTGTTTAGTCAAGGTTGAATTACAAGATTTTCTTGCAAATTTCAACAACAGATGAAAATCAATGGTTATGGTATAATAATTTACAAAGGTCCAAATTTCCTCTTTTTTTATATTTAGCAGACACTTTAATCCAAGTTTACACCATTTTTGGTCTCCATAAGATATGACAAAAAACTAACTGGAAAAAAACATTGAAATACTTTAAACAAAAAAATAAAAATAAATCTATACAAATTATTAAATTGAAAGAAATGTAAAATAAACAAACAAACTGTTAAAAACGTAAGATAAATTGTGTAAATAAAGACAGTATCACACATGCAGAAAGTATATAGGCATAAAAATACTACAGTTATGCGAAAAAAATGTAAAAATATAACAAATATTACAATTGATCTATAATATCCATCAGTTCTGTTTCTATAAAAGCTAAATGAACTCAGGACATCTAAAAAAAAGAAATAAAATGAAATCCATTACAATCATTATAAAAATGCAATCTTATTAAAATGTAGTTACTCTTTTGTGTAACTTCAATGCATTTAATGACATCTAATACAAACACATAAAAAAAAAACAACAATAACATATTTAAAGATTTAAAGCACCCATTCGTTATTGGGGTTCTGGAAGCAACATCCACTTCCCAAATCCACTTTTCCATTCAAGAAAGAATCTCTTGATGAATTGCTTCTGACTATTTTAAGAAGTGTTGATGAAATCTTAACTCACAGTGCAGCGAGGGCAGATCCACTCTCCATTGGGGATTTCAGGCAGCGGTGGGTTCAAGCAGTGGATGTGATAAGACGAGGGGCAGGAGTCACAGCAGAGCAGCTCTCCTCCATCCTTACACACTCTGCAGAACTCCATGTGATGGTCATCCTCTTCCGCTTCACCTACCACCTCGTTCTCATCCTCACCCTCACCCTCTGAAACATCCTCACGAGCCTCCCACTGGATGCCCATCTTCTCCTGAACAATAATAGCTTTTCTTCAACTCAAATAGGAAACAATATGCTGAGTAAACCCTCAATTATGTTACTGACAACGAAATTATATAAAAAGCTGCATTCTGGTGCCAAGAAGATCTTAACAATGACATCAATTATCCATTATCTTGTCAGCTTTCTTCCCTTTTGGGGTCACCACAGCGGAATGAACCGCCAACTCTTCTGACATGTTTTATGCTGTGACGCCCTTCCAGCCACAACCCATTGCTTGGAAACATCCACAAACACACTCATTCAAACTCAATCACTATGGACATTGTTTTCACCCAACTGACTTATACTGCATGTCTTTGGACTTGTGGGGGAAACCGGAGCATCCGGAGTAATTCCACGCGATCACGGGAAGAACATGCAAACTCCACACAGAAATGCTCAAACCAGCAACCTTCTTGCTGAGAAGACCGTGCTACCCACTGCGCCACCGTAACGCCCAACATCAATTATAGTTTCTTCAATGTTAAATTCTTTAGATGAGCACGAAACAAGAAAGATGCACAGTGCTCACTATCTCTCCTTATGGGAAGGACACAATAAAGGAAGACTTAAATTTGCAAGTTAAAAGCATTTTTCCAAAACCCCACTATGCAGTGAGTGAATCTTCAAAACATGTTTACTTACGCAGTGTGGGCAGCTCCAAGTGCCCTCTGGTGCCTTCTCCATGTCAGGATCCAAACAGACCATGTGATAAGCACGAGGGCAGGTGTCGCAGAGAATGATCTCCCCTCCCTGCTGACAGACCTCACAGTAGTCCTGATGATCCGTCTCATAGCCATCACCCTCCTCATCTGCAAGAAGTTGTGAATCATGAAAAATAACAAAAATAAAAATATGGAAGAGAAAAAGAAAATTGTGAACGAGTGAAGTTCAAGCGAGAGAATGATACTCACCTTTTTTTGTCTTCTTTTTGGGCTTCTTCTTTGCACTGCTGCGACTACTGCGACTGTTTGATCCATTCGACACAGACACACTGTTAATGCTAACATCATCAAAGTCACTGTCTGCATCATCATCCTCTTCGCTCTAAAAAGGATAAAAAGAACATGACAATTGCAGCCCGCTCAATCTATGCTTGGGTCTACAGATGATAAGTCAGCCATGTCCTAACATTAGCAGCAACAAAACGTCACTGGTAATAAACAAAATCTGGTTTCCAATGAAAAGTTGGGACTTACAGACGAGCGTTTTCTCTTGCTGTTAAACCCTCCGAGTTTGATCTTCAAAGGAGCAACCTTTTTGGTCTTCACTTTCTTCTCCTGAGGTTTAGGAGCTGGCTTGGACTTTTTGCGTGCATTAGGACCTTGAAACCAAAAGAATCAGCATGATTTAACAAAACTTGAACAAGGCTGTCGTCAAGAAACCTGATTATGTGGCATAAATGAATATGTATATAATATGGATAAGGTAAGATCGAGAGTTTTTGGTTAAAAAAAACCAAGGTATCTTTCCCGGTAAATCATGGCAACATCCACTCTGAATGCAAACTGAATCTGTGTTTAAAACAGAAAATTGCTCAATATTTTTTGCCTCCAAGACATGTATGTACACTGTGGGCTCAGTTCGGACAGCATGTTTGGCATTAATATGGTTCCTTAACACAGTTCTGTAGAGTTTCCAGGTTCGAAAAATTCAGCAAGTGATTAAGGATCCATCCATTGGTAAGTAAGTCTTTTGATGTAAAATGCTGTCTGTCACTAAATTTGCATCAGTTCGTATGGTTGAATTTTCTAAACAGACAAAATTGTCCTTCACATGTGATGATCACTTTACAATACAAATGTTATTGGCTGCATAACTGATACCCACATTACTAAAAAAAAGCTTCTTCGATCAATGAGGGTGATTATTTAAACAAGAAATATTTCCATTGCATCAGTAGGCAGGTTACACATTATTGTTCTAATAATGCAATGGGTAGGTTTTGAAATCATAAAATAAATTACCCTCTCCTCTAACTAGGTAATATGTGATCCAAACAAGCTCATCACTAATGTTAAGACAAAAGAGCCAAGGTCTGTACATGATGCCAGAATATGCAGTCTTTCTTAAGCCAAACGAGATGGCGAAGGTGGATAAGACAACAGGCATGTTTTAGGCAAATTTTCGGTGTCTGTACCTATGAGCAATCAACTTAAAAAAACATTTTAGGTCTCATGTTCCCAAAGAAATAATATTAACTGTTATGGAGCACGTGGGGGATGACAGCGTCACCTGGAGGGGCGTGATTGGGAGGAATGGCCTCCCCGACCTGAACCCGAGTGGTGTTCTGTTATTGGACTTCTGTGCCCGTCACGGTTTGTCCATAACAAACACCATGTTCAAGCACAAGGGTGTCCACCGGTGCACGTGGCACCAGGACACCTTAGGCCGAAGGTCGTTGATTGACTTCGTTGTCGTATCATCTGACCTTCGACCATGTGTTTTGGACACTCGGGTGAAGAGAGGGGCTGAGCTATCAACCGATCACTACCTGGTGGTGAGTTGGATCCGCTGGCTGGGGAGGAGGCCGGAAAGACCTGGCAGACCCAAACGTACGCTGAGGGTCTGTTGGGAACGTCTGGCAGAGCCCCCTGTCAGAGTGAGCTTTAACTCCCACCTCCGGGAGAGCTTCCACCAGATACCGGGGGAGGCTGGAGACATGGAGTCCGAGTGGACCATGTTTTCCACCTCTATTGTCACTGCCGCAGTGCGAAGCTGTGGCCGTAAGGTCTCTGGTGCCTGTCGTGGCGGCAATCCCAGAACCCGGTGGTGGACACCGGAAGTAAGGGATGCCGTCAAGCTGAAAAAGGAGTCCTATCAGGCATGGTTGGCTTGTGGGACTTCGGACACAGCCGACCGGTACCGGCAGGCCAAGCGCACAGCAGCCAATGCTGTGTTAGAGGCAAAAACTCGGACCTGGGAGGAGTTCGGGGAGGCCATGGAGGAAGACTATCGGTCGTCCTCAAAGAAGTTCTGGCAAACTGTCCGGCGCCTCAGGAGGGGAAAGCAGTGCCCCACCAACACTGTCTACAGTGGAGGTGGAGAGCTGTTGACCTCGACCAGGGATGTGGTCGGGCGGTGGAAGGAATACTTTGAGGATCTTCTCAATCCCACTGTCACGTCCTCTGTCGAGGAGGCAGAGGCTGGGGTAGTTGAGGTGGATTCGTCTATCACCCAAGCCGAAGTTACTGAGGTGGTCGGTAAGCTCCTCAGTGGCAAGGCACCGGGGGTGGATGAGATCCGCCCTGAGTACCTCAGGTGCCTAGATGCTGTGGGACTGTCCTGGCTGACACGTCTCTGCAGCATCGCGTGGCAGTCAGGGACCGTACCTCTGGAATGGCAGACCGGAGTGGTGGTCCCTCTTTTCAAGAAGGGGGACCGGAGGATGTGTTCCAACTACCGGGGGATCACACTCCTCAGCCTCCCGGGGAAAGTCTATGCCAGGGTACTGGAGAGGAGAGTTCGGCCGATAGTCGAACCTCGGATGCAGGAGGAACAATGCGGGTTTCGACCTGGTCGTGGAACACTGGACCAGCTCTATACCCTCTGCAGGGTCCTCGAGGGGTCATGGGAGTTCGCCCAACCGGTCCACATGTGCTTTGTGGATTTGGAGAAGGCGTTCGACCGTGTCCCTCGTGGTGTCCTGTGGGAGGTGCTCTGGGAGTATGGGGTCCGGGGCACTCTGCTAAGGGCTGTCCGGTCCCTGTACAACCAGAGCAGGAGCTTGGTCCGCATTGCCGGCACAAAGTCAGACCTATTCCCAGTGCGCGTTGGCCTCCGGCAGGGCTGCCCTTTATCACCAGTTCTGTTCATAGTTTTTATGGACAGAATCTCAAGGCGCAGCCGGGGGCCGGAGGGGGTCCGGTTCGGGGACCTCAGGATTTCATCACTGCTGTTTGCAGATGATGTTGTCCTGTTGGCTTCTTCGGGCCTGGACCTGCAGCGTGCGTTGGGGCGGTTTGCAGCCGAGTGTGAAGCGGCTGGGATGAGGATCAGCACCTCCAAGTCTGAGGCCATGGTTCTCGACCGGAAAAAGGTGGCCTGCCCTCTCCAGGTCAGTGGAGTGCTCCTGCCTCAGGTGGAGGAGTTCAAGTATCTCGGGGTCCTGTTCACGAGTGAGGGGAGGATGGAGCGCGAGATCGACAGACGGATCGGTGCAGCATCTGCAGTGATGCGGTCGCTGTATCGGTCTGTTGTGGTGAAAAGGGAGCTGAGCCAAAAGGCGAAGCTCTCGATTTACCGGTCGATCTACGTCCCTACTCTCACCTATGGTCATGAGCTTTGGGTCATGACCGAAAGGACAAGATCCCGGATACAAGCGGCCGAAATGAGCTTCCTACGCCGGGTGGCTGGGCGCTCCCTTAGAGATAGGGTGAGAAGCTCCGTCACCCGGGGGGAGCTCAGAGTAGAGCCTCTGCTCCTCCACATCGAGAGGAGTCAGCTGAGGTGGCTTGGGCATCTGTTCCGGATGCCTCCTGGACGCCTCCCAGGGGAGGTGTTCCGGGCATGTCCCACTGGGAGGAGGCCCCGGGGAAGACCCAGGACGCGCTGGAGGGACTATGTCTCCCAGCTGGCCTGGGAACGCCTCGGGATCCCTCCCGGGGAGTTGGAAGAAGTGTCTGTGGAGAGGGAAGTCTGGGCATCCCTGCTTAGACTGCTGCCCCCGCGACCCGGCCCCGGATAAGCGGGAGAAGATGGATGGATGGATGGATGGTTATGGATCATGGATAAAATTTATTGATTTAGAAATATTTGTATTTAAAAGAATTGATTGTTGAAAGATTAACGTAGGTGAACAGAATTGCTCTCAAAGTCAGACCAGAGCTCAAGTAAAATTAAACAAAATGTTACCCGAGCGAACCTCTGGTTTTCAGATGAGAGAGTGTGATAGAGTGAGAAGCAGGAAAAAAAGGGGGAAACCAATTATCAGTTATGCATGTAAATTAACAGCGGAAATTTCTCCTGGCAGGGCACACCATACCACACCTTTGGCTGTATATAACTTGGACGTAGCATGCCTGACATTTCCTATTAATGGTAGAGGAGGCTCATAATGGGTGTAGCCAGCCATCGTCATCACAGGAGTGAGTCATTTGCCTGTAACCAAAAATAGGTCCAGAGAGGCAGGACATGGCCGTAGTGTAGATGTCTAATTGACTGATTGTTTACAATTTTATAACAATTTTACAAAAAAAAAACTTACAAACATTACAAATTATCCACCCTATCCCCCCCTCCCCGATTTGAATAAACAAACCTAATGGAGCCTGGGGAGGAAACGTGTTTATTTCAGCTTTAAAGTAAATGAGAAGTAAATGCTCATTCCAGGACTGTGGTCGCTGGAGGAACTACAGTTCGGTCACTTCCTATTATGCATCAAGAGGGAACGCAGGAGATTGCCTCTGGGGAAAACACTGTGTTTATGTTTCTTCTTTACTTGGACTGGAGTTCTTTTAGCTTCACACTAATTGCACTTGTGAGTAGAATGAGAATTATGAATGTACCATATATGAAATGAATATGAAAAAAAAAAAAAAAAAAAAAAAAAAAATCGATGGTTCACATTACAATAGAAATAGGTTTTTTTTTTCATAATTTGCTTCATATGTTTGTAACCCAACATCAATACCTTTCTCCTTTTCTTATCTGGTTTGTAAACAAATCGTTAATTCTGCAATCTATTATCAATGTCTTTAAATAAGAACTTTATTTTTGACGAAATCAAGTACCACAACTAGTACTTACTAATACCGGTACATTTGTGTTCTGAAAAACAATGTTTCTGCAACAGCATTAGTATCTGACTAAGATGCCTAATTTACATAGAGAAAAAAATACATCTTCATAATCAATACATTTCTACGTGTCAATGTAATTGAATCATAGAAAAAAATGTGGATCACTAATTTTGTGCTATCTTACAAGGCTAAAAATAATTATTTAATAACATTAACTGTGTTGTTAACTTTTGTTTGATATCAGATCATTAGTAATAAAATATCTTCTGTACATAATTAATATTAGTTATTAAGCTGCCCTGAATTTCTTCAAAACTCATAAGTAAAACCATCTGTCACTTTTATTAAATTAGCTTTCATAATCTCTTGCATGAGAAACTATCAAAAGCAAATCTGACAAGTTATAACCTCAAACAAACTCCAACACAAAAGAATATCAGCATCCACCTTTGCCCTCTTTTGTCTTGGCCTTGCGCACTGGTGCAGGTGGTGTGGAGTCAGGGCTAAGCGGAGCAGTAAGTGAGGTGGCTGGAGTTCCAGATGGTGTTTCTACAGACAAAGCAGAGACTGGGCCTGTGCTTGCAGCAGTGGCACTGCGCAGAGGATTGTTAGTGCTAAACTCCCGCCACTTCGCTCCAAGAACCATCATCATCTTGGAAACAGCTATTTTAGGATTCTTCAAAGCAATCAGCGGCCTACAGGGAGAATATTGAGGTTAAAACCCAATGGAAGACTTTTGCAACAGATACTCCGACGATTTAACAGCTGTTTTTGGCAAAGGCAATTGTACCGGACAAACTGACTGAAGGCTTTGTAGTTAGTGAGAGTTCTGTAGTCTTCTTCAGTGAAACCATGATCGATATCCTCCATTCCCCATGTATCCAAAAGCTGTGAAGAACTTTTTGGTTCCTAAAACAGGAAAGAAAACCTTTCATAGTATCTAAATTGTTTAATTTGAATTATTTTAATCTTAAATTAACTCACAGAATCATCGTCATCCTCATCATCTTCCTCCTCAGGCTCCCTCCGTTTGGCAGATGCCAAGCTTCTCTCCGAAACCCTACTTTTCTTCTTGTCCTTAGCAGTGGTGCCACCTTTCTTCTTTTTCCTTCCTGGTGTGTAGTCACTACCTTCACTTTCTGAGCGCTCCTCTTCTCTGTCGTCCACATCATGACCTTCGACTGGCTCCGGAGAGCTGATATCCTGAACAACAGTACGAAATCCTAGTAAGTTCATCAATTATTTAAAATATAGGTTATAAATCATTCTTATTTTACACTTTATTTATTCATAACAGTACTGTCAAAAGGAACACGCTAATACAGGCAATTTACTCTTCTTTCACATGATTAATGCAAGTGGAGCATTGCAAGTCCACTGGAACATAAAGGCCAGTTTATTGTCTAGGTCCATAAAATTAAACTATTAGTATCAGTTAAATAATTTTCTTAAAAACCCAAAAGCAGAGGTTCCAAAACAATTTACTACAAGAGCCACATCATTTTATTAATCATTTTTTATGGCCAGCTTAACTCATGGACCTTGATTGGTCTGTGCTGAATTACGTTCATTAAAAAAAAGGATGACAAAGAGCCTTTACCCCCTTTTCTTGAAAGATCAGATTCAATTATTTTAAAAACACTCTTGGCCATTTGTTTAAAAATGTAAAAAAAAAAATAAAAAAAAAAGATATTCATTTACCACACTATTTGTTACTATTGCTTCGTTGTGTTCAACTAGCATGGGATGTGGGACACAGTCATCATCCCACCTAAAAGGTACCAATAAAAAATTAATAACGGTGCTTTAACATCTCCTCTCACCGATTCTTTGTCTATGTTAATGTCTGTTTGACTGACAAAATCTATGGGTAGGGAAGGGAAAAATGTATTTATATACATATATACACACACACATATATACATATAGATATAGAAATACGGTTTTATCTCTGAGTGATTAGAACCCTTCTAAGGTCTTCATTAAAGGGGGGTTTAGCCTTGGGGTGTTAAGTAAAGGAGCTGAATTGTAAAGTATAGCCGTATCAATACCAATTATCAGATAAATCATCATATCAGCAGCAAATTGATTTCAATTGATCCAGTCCTGATTAATGTAAACAAGGCTGAACTTGCAAAACACAAACACAATGGCATTTTACAGAGTTTAAATAGAAAAAAACCTTTAGAACAGTGGTTCTCTGTGGTATGCACTTGTAGTACTTGAAAACCTCTAGGTGGTAGGCAATGCCAGTTACTGTCATTACTGTGTTTGTGTCTGCGTGTGTGCGCGTGTGTATAAAACTAAAAAATATTGTCCATGACAGTCTGACACATTAATCAGGGCCCATTGGTTCATGACTTTTGAAGGACACTGGAATAGTCCAATGAAATCACATGCCCCTCTCACCAGCCTCTGGCTAATTCTGTCGTTTGACCCTCCAGAGTAGCGAGAAAGAGTTTCAATCTCACACCAAGTGTGTTGGCACTATTCTGGCGCGGGTAACTTATATAACGTTACTTTAAGGTTGTTTAAAAGGGAAGCTACTCACATGTATTCTGATCTATGTGCGTCTGTTGGTCATGATAGGAGGAAGATGTTCTGACTAAAAGCAGAGCTAATACAAACATATATATTCTGCTCTATGTGCGTCTATCGGTCATGATAGAAGGAAGATGTTCTAACAAAAAGCAGAGCTAATACAATAATATAAACAAATATAGTAACATTTACATGTCACTAATTTACAGAGGGTGAGAGAGAGAAAAGAAGAGGGAGAGGATTAGAGAGAGGCAGATAAAGAGAAGATATTTTGCCATGATTTTAAATCATTACATTCTTAATGTTCAGGCTGTATACTGCTGCTAAAATAAATATTTTGATTAGCAATAATATTAGCAATAAAATTGCCTTTTATTTGAAATGTACTTAACTATTGCTGAACTCTACTTGGTGTGGCTATACCGGAGTCGTGTATTTTAATGTTGCTCATTATGGTGGTACTTGTAGTGCCGTATTTTTTCTGAGGTGCTACTTGGTGAAAAAAGTTTGAGAAGTACTGTTTTAGACAGATCCGTCTGTATTTTGAGTCCATTGGACTGAAATATTAGTGACTGCATGAAGGTTTGATGACTCAAAACAAAAGCGGCTTTCCTATTACCAGCCATTATCACACATTATCCCATTTAAAATAGTGATAATAAGCAGGTGATAAGCTAAACACATTGAAGATTGTTTACCATAATTCAAGGTGTTACGGCAATTAATATCCAAACAATAACAAAGAAAGTGCCTTTACCTCTCTGCGGGGTCGATTTCTCTTGCTGCCTTTGCTCTCACGACTACTTTTTTTAGCTTTCTTCTTCTTTTTCACTTTTGGCACTTCATTCTCCGACAGCTCCTCATCCAGGTCTTCCTCATCTGTCAAACAAACATGTATGTTGCTAATTTGACACTTAAATTACATAAATCTGGCCCTGTGTAAAATATATTTTATCATAATGACTTATTATGCAATAACATTACCTTAAACTGTTTAGAAAATGTTGACTTGTTTTAAAAATATAATTTATTTGAAAACTTCAGTTAACGAGCTCGTTTGTTTAATACCAAAGCAAAAACTGACTTTTATTTGTACCAGAAATAAAGCTTTGATCAATTTCAATAACGAATGATAAGAAAACAATATTGTGATATATTTTTGACCATATCGCCCTGCGAATTAAAAAATACACAATCTGAATGAATCACAGGGTCGTCAGCATGAATCTGTACGAACTCTAGCAGTCTGATTGTTATCAAGGGTGAGCCATTTTATATAATTAACCATTATATCAGTAAAATTATTATTAAAAGGTGACAATTTTCATAGTCAAAGTATTCTGAAGCGCACCGTAGCTACGCTCAATCTGCTACTGGTTGGAAACTAAGCAGCATGGCTATAGAAAGTTTAGCAAAAGAGTGTAAGAGTAAAAACATAAGGAGGACTCGATAGGGAGTAAAATCAATCACCGTGGTATAACGCCATTATATTCCTCTCACACTTTTATGCCACCATAATGAAAGTGTTCTTGCTGAAAACATGCAAATCCACATGCTTCAGTAGTTAATAGACAAAATCTAACTCAAATCTCGATTTTGGCCAGAAAAGAACAGATACAGAACAAACCACAGTTATGAGCAAACAAAAGCTCAGCGACCAATCCCAGCCACACATCAAGGCAAGGCAAGGCAAGGCAAGTTTATTTGTATAGCACATTTCGTACACAGGGTAATTCAAAGTGCTTTACATTGGAAATAAAGAGTAAAAAGAAAGTGCATACATTAAAATCAAGCATAAAAAAGTCAAATAAAATCAAACTGATTTAAAACACTGAAATTTAAAACATTGATTAAAACAAAGATTAAGATTTGAAGTGCAGAGGTAAAATAGTTGTTCGGACGTAGGTGCTCAGTCGACAAAAGCGCAACTAAACAGGAGAGTCTTTCGCCTGGATTTAAACGTGACTAAAGTGTTGGCACCCTTGATCTCCTCTGGAAGTTGGTTCCATCTGTGGGCCGCATGGTAACTAAAGGAGTATTTTCCCTGTTTGGAATTTACCCGGGGTAGATCTAATTTATTAGATCTGTGGGATCTCAGGGGACATCAGAACTATGTTCAAAAACAAGTTTGAAAAGTGGTGACACTGCTGCATCTTTGAGTAGATTTACTCCATGTAACAACAAAATCAAACACTAGAAAGACATCAGTGAAGCATCGCCAACATGAACTGTTACATGCATGCTATAACACCGCATATTCTAGTACGTATACTGTTAGCGATGCTATCAGATAACACGACACCCTAAACAATTAAACATTGACACTTAATTTAACTTTTTTTTGTCAATCCTTGATTGTGACGAAAATAACTGTGTGAGCACTTTATTTCTGAAGTGTATATATTGGGCTGAGAGACTGTTCCATTTTGTTGATTATTGTCGAAAACAAACTAACTTTTAATAGTCAGCATTGAATAAGAATTTGTCTGTTTAAAGAAACACACAATGAAGAAGTCAGAAGAACAGATACTGGAACAGATACAAAAACAGAGAGAAAAAATTTGCACCCTAGTTATTTGAATTAATGAGTACAGTTCATAAACAAACAAAAAAAAAACTCCAAGATTATTTGAAGGCTGTGTTTTATCTTCTCATACAGCCTGTGAGTGAAAAAGTTGAAAATTGGTCTGATAACCAAGAGCATAATCTCCTAAAGCTAAAACACCCTTTTCAAGTTTTGCATATTTTCACATACCATTAAAGGTGCCGTATCAAGCCAATTTTTAGAGCATTTAGAATAAAAATTTGACCCCGCTAGGTCATCACTGCACCCTGGATAACGTCATAAAAAGAGGATTTATCATAAACAATCCCTTTGAATCAACTCAGAGTGTTGGCTACACAAAATTGGCTGTTCACCCTCGCTCCTCACATTACCAGTCATCTACAGAACTAGGGTTGCAACAACTAATTGATCAAATTGATAGTAATCTTTAATGAAATTCATCATCAATGAATACCATTATTGATTAGTTGGCCTGATCACTTGATGTCATGGAAGTGAGTGACACCAAAACAAACAGATCAAACATAGATACACAGTCACCAGCGCAATGTAGGAAGCATCGTCAGCGTGTACCCAAAATCTTCCAAAGTGTGGAATCATTTATTAAATGCTCTTTAGAAGGCGGTGAGCTGCATGCTTTGCCGGACGAGCTTTCATGGCAACAGTGATGCATGTGCACCTTAAACAAAAACAAGTTGGTATTTCGGATGCTGAAACATCAGTACGGAAAGTAAAAACTATCACTTCATCGTGTAATTTCTGTATTGCGTAAGTGCTTTCCTTTTAATACTGTTTGCTAACTTCGGGACAGTCACTCTAGATCTATGGGCTATTTGGACAACTTCTGTGTTCTGTCTAATAAAGCACAGTTCATTCCAGTTATAGCAAAGGCAATTGCTGCGGCTTTGTTTTGCACTCGCTCTCTGCAGAAATTTCCGAAAATTAGTGTGAACGATGTACATCGTTTATGCAAAAACGCTTGAGTGATGTTCAGCAGTTAACTAGAAAACTACTTTTTACTTCAGTAAAATTGTACACTGATCCACAAATTAGCTTTTTCCGGCTCAATATCTCAAGATATAAGCGCTGATAATAAACATATGAGAGCTATTTTTTAACTGTGTAACATCAAGCTACAAAGCTGTTTGACCAGAAAAAATCCTATTTCAGAGATCGCAGAAATGTGTTTTTGGGGTTGGCAATACATTTCTGCGATCCCTAAAGAAGAAGTATTCCTGCTCCAACAGATTTGTAGCTCATTTACTATGTTACGCAGATAAAGAGCTGTAACAAAATTTTTTTAAACATATATTTTAAGACCATTGTTACATATAATGTCTTGTTTTTCTAGAGTTGTTTGTTCTGTGCGTGTTCTTGTCCTATCCGTTTCCCAATCCAGGTTCCACCCATTCACTCCCACCAACGCTCCAGTCTCTCTGTAATACGTCGTGAAGAAGCTTTGGGTCTAGAAACTGGATTTGGACCTATAGTATGTGAACTAGTCAGGTGGGATGGAGTAAAAACATTCTTGTGAGTTAAAACAAATTCATCTGCCAGAACAGCAGCATGACTCAGCGACGACACTTTCTGTTCATTCAAATGAATTATCAATTTCTCTGGTAATCCTCTTTTAAACTCCTCCAGCAACATTAACTCTCTCAGGGAGTCAAAATCATGTACCTTGCTGGCGCTACACCATTTATCAAATAGAAGTCCTTTTTCCCTTGCGCTTTCAACAAAAGTTTGATCTGGGCTTTTCTTATGATTACGAAACTTCTGTCGGTATGCTTCTGGAACAAGTTCATAAGCATGAAGAATAGCACTTTTTAAACATTCATATTTCAGACTATCTTCTAAAGTTAAGGATGCACATACTTCTTGCGCTTTGCCTACTAACTTGCATTGAAGCAAAAGAGACCACACATTTCTAGGCCAGGCAAAAGCAGTCGCAATGCGTTCAAAAGCATTGAAATAGGAATCTATCTCAGCTTCTCTAAATTTAGGAACCAACACAATGTAATTGCTAACATCAAAATTGTGCAGAGGACTAGATGGCGGTGGAGAGACGGTACTCTGAGTAACAGGCAGTACTGGGTTTGAGACAGAAGACGTAGCGCTCCTCGCTGCTTCCAATTCAAGCTGCTTCAATCTTATCTCCTTCTCCATGTCTAACTCAAGCTTTCGGATCTGCAGCCGTAGCTTCAACTCAGCTTCGCAGGCGTCAGCTTTCTGCTGAGCCTCAATCTGCAAGCGAGAGCGACCCGTAGATTTAGACGTAAATCCTCACGGACAGGAGACCTGTGCGAAGACGCAGGACTTTGCGCTCCTTCCTCATCAGTGTCAGCTTTCGTCTCAAAGTTGATGAACCCATTGCCATTTTTACTCGCTACACCCTCTCTTTGTGAGAGTGGAGTACCTGCCACATCATCATCCGGGTTGTCTTTCGCCTCAGCACTCGGCTGTGGAAGAATCTCTAAGACAACCAGTTCCTGCACAATAGCTGCCCTTAAGTCTGCTTTACGACTTTGTCGATTCACATTGAGCTTAAAGTGCGAAGCAATCAACAATAACTCATCCTCTTTACACTCAAAAAGGTTATCAATGCTAGGATTGTCTGCAAACTCTTCCAAGTTAAATACAACCATCCTAATCACTGCAAGTAACAGTCACAAGAAAACTGCCACACCCGACGCTGCCAAACACAATTCAACTTTCGGACTCAACCACTCTGAAAACAGTTTGGAAATCTTTGCAAAACTTCCAAATCTTAACTCGTTTTGGATTTGTGGATTGTAAAATGAAAAAGGCGGACGAGCCCCCAAAAATGTTACGTTTCTTTTAAGATGGCAAATGACTCTGGCCGTAACATTTATTTTGCAAAGAAAATTAAACCGTTTAACAGAGTGGAGAAACCAAAAGAGACAACAGCACAACAAATGACTAAACGAAGTGCTTTATTTAAAACTATTTACAAACAACATGACTAGCGTACAGACAAACAAAAACTTAACCAACCTGAAGAGAGAGTCCCTCCCTTTGATGGCGCAGGTTCCCTACAATATCCCCAGGAAAATAATATCTCTAAACTAGCAAAAAGGAAAACGAAAACATCAGGCAATTACTGTTTAACTTCTAATCTACTCTAATCTTAGTTACAAGTGCGCTCATCACCTACCTAGTGTACAAACAAAAGGTTTACCTACACATGATATCGGTCTCTCACCCTTCAGAGGTTTAGAAAACAGAACAAGCCAATGTTTCTGGAGAACCAGAGTAGTCAAACAACTGGCACTGTGACAGCAAGTCAAGTTGTACAAAAGTACACATCTCAACTTCAAAACGCACAACAGCCTAGGATCTTGATCAGAGCTGATCAATGGTGGTGTGTGGAGACCTTTATCCAAATTAGGTCGTTTTGGAGCATCCGGATTGGGTGGTGATGTGATGACGTCATCAATGTAATGGTGATTGACATCCTTCACGACGTATTACAGAGAGACTGGAGCGGTGGTGAGAGTGAATGGGTGGAACCTGGATTGGGAAACGGATAGGACAAGAGCACGCACAGAACAATCAAGTCTAGAAAAACAAGACATTATATGTAACAACCATGTTCAGACTGCAGCCCAAAGATAAACAAATTAGATTTTTTCCCTCTATAAGACCTGCAAAGTATTTTCATTACAGTTTCATGACATATGTAATTTTTTTTTTCAAATCCGACCCATGTGCATTTCACATGTGGTACTGAATCTGGCACATTACATCTGAAAGGCGTCACATTATTTTGGGTTTTGCATCAGATTGCAATTTTGAAACCGTTTCTCTAAGATACAAGAAGCTGGAGAAGACATTGTTTAACTGAAATAGTTTACTGGAAGTAACTTCGATACTTATTTAAATGGCTATGGTTTTTATCCCAGCACTTATAATCCAGAGTGGGTGTAGCCATGGTTCGAATACACATCCTTAGAGGCGAGACATTGCCATGGTAAAGGTGTCGATTGGCTATAAGGTTAAAATGTTATATCTTAAACAAAAAACTATAATAAATTTAAAAATCATGAAGGTCAGAACTAGCGATCTGAATCAACGAACTTGATGGAGCCAGGGGTGGAAACGGGCTTTTATTTTCAGTTCCAAAGTTGGCCAGTTTTAACATTGAAGTGAAGAAGAACTTGCTCTCTTTTAGAGTCAGCCTCAAGCGGGCGCTCGGTGCACTACAGTTCAGTCACTTCCTATCGAGCTTCAAAAGGGAAAGGAGGTTGGTCCTTGGTCATAACAAACAACGAAACTTTCAAGACACATAGGAGTCCATGCACGAAAACATGCACAAAACCAGCTGAAAGTTTGGTGGGATTTTGAGGTTATTTCAACTCAGCCATTGCTGAGTTTTAAATGTACTATTCTGTTACTTACTATGACAAACTTTTGACTTGTCTTCTAGATCCAACAACTTAGCTTTAACTTATTTACAATAATAGATTATTACAGTTTACCAAAATATACACACCAAAAGGCCTCGAAAACTGCCTAATAATACCCGGCAAATCACCCATTCGACAATTTCCCACCAAACTGGCGTCACATCCGATTTCTGTATAGACGAACTTCTAAATATTACTCAAAAAATTCGCCAAAACGCATTGCTTCAAAATCATAAACGTAGTTTATCGAACGTAAACACTGCAGTCTGACAGCGCGCGCGATCGACAAGCGCACGAGGTCACCGAAAGGCGTCAAGCTATTCAGGCTAGCACGCGACTGTTACCGGTAGGCCGCAAATTTCCGCTACCGGTAAAACACAAACACATTGAATTAAACTACGCTTCCACCCCGGCCTTCAAATGACTAGTGTGAAAGTAATGTATCTACAAAGACTGAAATCAATGAACACGTTATTGTGTGCGTTAAGAAAAAAAGAGAGAGAGAAAACAACGTTAGCCGCGAAAAACAATCAAGCTAACGTTAACACAAAGCGCAAGCTTAAGGGCCAAATGCGGAACAACAATACCAATAAATTGATAACTGAAAGGTAAAATCTAAGTCAAAAGTAACAACCATTTACAGCATGTGTACACATTATACTACTATCTCGAATATTTCTCGACTGTTATAATCTAACTAAAGTTAGCCACGAACGGGTCGAATAAAAGAGGCTTAACACAAAAAAAGTCCGACCGTAAATTTGATATACATCACTAACATTTGGTTTACCAACTATATTTTACCCACGGTGTAATTAACGTCACTACAGACATACTACATTGAGTTGACCCATATAAATAAAGGTACATATTTTAACGTTACCTTGCATCATAGAACGGCGTTCATAATCGTCTCTGTCGTCTTCACTCCCGGACATTTTGTTGTCTAAAGCAGTTACAGCGGACCGTACACACTCGTTTGCCGAATTTTGCCTCCTGTGGACCCTTCCTGAAGCCGGGGGAGGTAGAAAATAAAGGAACAATACAAACGGAAGTTAATAGTCACAGCAGCATGCTGATCTGTGTGCTAACGTTTACTCAAAAATTTTAAAGCATGTAAATAATATGAAATTTCTGCAAGATATCCCTTTCAAGCGAATCTGTATATTTAAACGTGCCAAACTTTTAAACTGTCACAAATAGCTGTCAATAAATAGATTGTAAATGCATGGTGTGAAGGAGGTATTAGCCACAGGCTAAGTAACGTTATGCTAACCTGCAAAGTATAACTTTTAAGGTTCTTTAAAAACAACATGCAATAAAATATACAAAAATATTATAATTAAAGAAAGAAACATTAGTATTGATGCAGCATGATGTTTTAAAGTGTACTCACTCAAATGTAGACTTCCTTAAAAATTATATAATCTAAAATGTCTTCAGGTTGTTTTGCCTTTTCTCATCCCTTAAGTGTAATTTAGAAGATTACTGTGTCTAGGGAGATATTGCTATAAGTCCAGAATCTGTTTTTCCTCTGCTGTATGCACACAACGTCGCAGTTTCTTCTTCTCTGGCACTTACACCCTTTGCATAGACACAAAGAGATCAGGGGCCAGACATCCCATAATAATCTCCCTCCCCATATTCACACATACACATACATACAGACATTCACCCCTCCTCCCACCGCATAGTTACCTTGCAATATACAGACCATAACCCCCCCCCCCCCCCCACACACACACACACACACACGCATACACACGCAAACCACCACCACTAACAACCAAAGACAGACCCTCTCTTCCCCATTCCACTGTGTCCTTGGCAACAGTTACTATGGTGAGAAACACCCCTCCCACCCCTGCTAACATCCCATAATAATAAACATAGTCACTGACATCCCACAATAACCATAACTCTGAAAAAAATAAATGGGAACTGAGCCAGTAGAAAGAGAGAGAGAGAGCGAGAGAGAGAGAGAGAAAGTCGATTAGCAACTCCTCGCTCACCCCGCTTCCTTATTACAGCAGATGTACAGTAGATGTTTTTACCTTATCAAATAGCTAAGGTAAGAGGAGGCCATGTCATGTGAGTTTCAGCAACTGTTCTGTACAAGAACCTTAAGTGGCTTAAAAAAAGTAGCCCTAAGAAATTTATTTAATTTAATAAAGCTCTTTCCATTGTTACAGATGGTTCTCACTTCAAGTTCAAAGCTCACATCAATAAGCATTCCAATACTGTTAGATAACCTAAGTTTGTTTTCAAGTTCATTCATTTCAATAATTTTTAATCCTTTAAGCAGCCTTCTTTTTAAATTGAGGATTTTTAACATTTTCTTACGGATAGAAATTATCAGCCAATCAATTTAATAGTAGATTTATTTAAAGGTGCCATGTTATGATAAAATTACTTTTCTGACATTCCTGGCATCTTGAAGTGTTGTTCCCTCATCAAAAACATGCCTCAAGTTGTGTTCAGATTAGTTCATGCATGTTTGAGCAATCCTTTATTACTTTTTGTGAGCTGAAAACAGCCCGTTTTCCTTATCCCTGTCCAAGCCCCACCCATTTGTCAATCATATGAATCGCGAGTACAGCCCCTCTCTTTGCATTTTATCATCTTTAAAATCCTAAACATGCACACAATACAAGAGTCAATCATGTGGGGCGCACACTATAGGGATTAATGTTACAAGCTATTGTGCAAAGCTCCCGCATCAAAAAGTAAAGTTTGCGACCAGATCGAGTATTGGCATTTTACACAAATACCTCTATAACAAAATAAATAATTCAAAAACAGTACATCTACATTAGAAATCATTAAGTGTAGAGTAGGCCCATCTGATTTACCTGTAAACGCGCTGGTGAGGAGCCTTTTTCCCCCAGTTTCTGTTTTATTCTGTGACTCAAACTCCGTGTCAGATTCTGGTTCACACATATAAGGGGCTGTTACATCACGCATAGCCACTGCCTGTGGATTATAATCTTTTAAAACAATAATATGTGTTTTAATTTTCGCTAGTTGTGCCTGATTTTGCTCAAACCAGACATGATTGAGCGTGCAGGTCAGTAGGGGTGTGTTGAAAGCCAATCTGTGGGAGGGACATGTGTAAACAGAGCGTTTTTGCCAGGTTAAAAATACGAGGTGTTTCAAAGACTTGAAAAATATTGCATTTTGAACGTTATTAACAAAGCAGCTCTAGTATAGAGGGCTCAAATATTGATTTTGATAAGGGCTATAACAAGGGCATAATATGGGACCCTTAATCAGAGAGTAAAAACAAATAATAACTGATTGAGTCATTTAATATAATTGAATCTAATTATTCAGCAATGAATTGACCCCCTCACAAAACATGAAACTAACACTTATTTTGTATACTTTGCAGTTCAGCTTTTCTTATAGTTGCAAACCAGGTTGTCATACACATTTTGATATTGTCCTGAGATCGACCAGAGTCTGGTCTCAGCAGAAGTTGAGGCCCACAAGCTACGTTCACATTGAACGCGGGAGGCGCAAGTGATTTCCATGTAAAGGCACGATCTCATGCGAATTGGCACGACGCGGTGCCAGTCATGAGAGCGGCGCGGGCACGGGTGCGGCACAAACGACTTTGAAGTGATTGCCTGAGTTTAAATGATTGCACTTTTGAGAGAATTTGCACCACGACTACCAATAAGCAGCTGTATTTTACAGTGATGTGTTTTTTTCTCAAGAGAGAACATTAAAAACAACATGGAGGACAAGCTGATCCTAGCTGTGTGCTGGCATTCAGTCATTCACGACTCAACAAATTATTTTTACAAGGACAGGAACAAGAAGGATCTTGCTTGGAAGAAAGTGAAACTTTGCTTAAGGGTGCTGTGTGGCAAGTTGTGAAGCTAGTGAAAAGCTCCTCGCAGAGAAGCCATCCGAGTGAGTGATTTAACTTCAGAAAAACACTCCCAATCCATAACGCTTCCACCACCATGATTGATAGTGGAGTTTGCTGTTTGGGACTGATAGACAATCCTTCTTCTCCAAACTTGGTAGTGGAGCTGATGCCAAACAGTCTTGGTTTCATACAATATCCAAACAACACTTTCAAAAAGTTCTCTGAAATGTGTGTTCTTAAACAGTTGTGTTGTGAGTCTGCTAGAATTGAAGTCATGGTGTGGTACCCATTGTTTTGTTGGAAACTGATTCCAGTTGCCTTGAGATTATCTAGAAGATTACCCCATATAGTTACTGTTTTTTAAAGCCTAATTTATACTTCTGTGTCAACTCAACAAATTGCCCATTGCGGAAGCTTCGTGCACACCCATATGTAAACGAAGCATTTATAGTTGTGCTTTGTGCTCTCTGTCTGCGCTGCCTACGCTCTGATCAATACTGGTTTGATAAGAATGCCAACTGCTAGCAAGCCATAACACAAAACAGATACTAACAAAGACATTTTTTATTTACTTGATCATAAATCATATAAATTTAACTTCTTATATTCATTCGCTGCTGCTGTGACAGCTGTTCTCTTTTTCATTTATGTTAAATCTCACCAATGAGCTTGTCCATGGCCTAGTAAAGCACATCTGTCTTTTTTAGGTCTGTAATCTTGCCGGTGACTGCCTCAGACAGCTCTCATGACAATTGGGGGAATTTTGGAATCAATTTGTTTGATTGTGTGCTCAGGTGTGTTTTATACAGATAACTAGATGACACTCCTTTTAAGTGAAGTTCCTAATCTAAGCTATTTACCTGTAATACACTTTGGAGAAAGATTTTTCCCCCAAATCATTTTATAATTTAGCATTTTATAACTTACAGTTAAAATGTAACGTGTTGTTTCTATATATAAAAATTATTCTTTTCATTTCTTTGTTCAAATGGTAAAAACCATCAGTTCAAATACTTATTTTCAACATCATGTATAGTCACAACTATATACTTTATAAAGAAATCTTTTTTTTTTTCAAACATATTCATAAATACATATCAAAGAAATATTGAAGTAGTTGTCATGACAACCTACTCCGGCACACCCCTCCTCCACACAAGCACCAAATATTCTGTAAAAATCTCTTAGCCAAAAGAAAACACAAACCATAATATTCTTCATGTGCAGGCAGTTGTCATGGTGATATGCAAGAAAGATGTGTTTCTGTGTGTGTCTGTCTTTTTGGGGTGGGGTGGGGGTGGGTGGTTAAGGGAGGGGTTTCAGATTACCATGCATGCTAAAATGAATACTATTATACCCCATTAACACTTTCTGCCAGTTTCTGCCTCCTCCCCCCACACCATGAGCATACCAATCATATGGACCAAATACCACATATGGACACCATCAGAGGTGTAAACTCTCAAGGTAAAAATGGACACTGGACTAAACCAAAAAAGAAAAAAAGAAAGCTTGATTTTCACAATTCTCAGTCTTCTGTCAGAGTGGCTGCAGTCAATTTCAATGTCACAGATGTCAAACAAACCTCCCTTGATGCATTCACCTTAAAGCAATTTTGAAGGATTCATTTAATAAAAAAACTACACAAAATTTAAACAAAAACAAAAAATCTATTATCTTCCTGTTTGATAAGGTATGTACCATTCTTATCCAGGTGTACTTCTAACCATAAACCCCCAAATAGCCTCCAAAATGAACAGTCTTAAGTGTGAAATCCAGTCGCTTTCACCCTGCTTTGAATCTGGCCCCCAACCCCTCCCCCTCACTAATGGCCTAGACATCCCATAATGTCCCAGACCACTATCCCCTCCCCCCACCAAATCATGCAAAACTGTACCTTAAAAGATGTTTGATCGTGATATATACAAGCTAAAGTGGATCTCTGCAAGTCTTTCTAAAAGAAACACATCAGTTTGAGTTTTCCTCTTTAAATGGAGTTCCTTGACCACTTATTTCCTCTCACAGTCCAAATCCATGCTTGTAGTCGACTTCACGTCATGCAAACCCAGTACACTTCTGTATAGGAAAACATCATTATAATGGATTTGATTGCATCCACCCTTGTAATACACCATATGGAGTTTTACTAATTGATACACAAATATGAAGATGCCAAAGATCTTACTCCAGTGTTACCACTGGAAACCATTAAATTCAGGCTGAGTGCTGCTCTTTATTAATTAATGATTCTTACATGTTCTTACTGGGGTTGATGCTTATTTATAGATCACGTGGAAACATAGATGGAAAATGGAATGAATACAGATGTAAAACGACTCTTGGACTGTTAGAAATGGCAAACTGTATTTTGGCTATGTTACATTGTGAAAGATGTACAAAAATAATAATACAGACCTGTAAAATACATAAAAATATGAGAGAATGCTCTGCAAAATTACATGTAATATTTTTTATTTTATTTAAAGAAAATAATGTCAAGCTTACATGTAAAGGTATTATACATGAATGTAAATGTTTTTAGAAATTAAGGGTGTAAATTTTATCATTATTACTCCTACACTGTGAATTTTTTTAACTATTGGAAACAGTTGAGCAAATTTGCAGCTATTTTTGAAGTTTGTTTTTACAGTGAAGCATTTCAAACTTTTATACAATTTAAATTGGTACCTGAGTTCATCAGCTGAGGTGTACGATCCTCCAGAATTATTTTGTAAAGTGGTGAAAATAAAGAAAAAAAAAGTTGTTTTTTTTTTTTTAAATTAAATATACTTATTTGTCACACATCTGTTAAATTACAATAATTACAACAACAAACAAATTACAATATTTTTTTTTTAAGATTTTGTCGAATTTGACTATTACATCCTTTACATTGTTCTACTGTGTTTTATCCACAGGGCTAGGTTGTAAGTGTGTATTTTATGTATTACATTTTTTTACTTGTAAATTAATATGATGGAGTCTATCCTTAAAAATGCATGTATGATCAAATGAGCTGTATCAAATTTGCGGTTTAGCAAATTTGCAATTTTGTGTCCTTTTTTACCACCTAGGACAGGAGAAAACATAGTTAAATTGAAATGAGTGGAATCAGTTGTGCTATATGTGGGTTGAAGCTAATCTGTGCAGGACTGTGGCCCCCAGCACCATCTTTTGTCACTCTTGACCTAGTAGGAAGGAAATGTTTTCAAGAATTATGTACTTTTTCCAATTTAGTTACATAATCCAAACTTGTTAGTTACAAAGTCAAGCTTAAATGAATACTCCACTTTTTACTGAGTTGGGTTTATTCCTAATCTTAACTCTATTGATATTGTTTTACCATTTTAGTATATGTTCAGCTTGTTCCAGTTCTGTTGAAACCACATTTACCATTAATCATTGAATAAAAATAGAATTGTTAAATATAGTCTGCCCTACGATGAAAAAGAGAGAAAAAATACTTTAAAGTAATTCTGTTGTCTCTTTTAAGTAGTTATAGGTATATAAATTCACTTCACTTCACTTCTCGCAAGGTGGGGGTGTTGGTCTTCTCATCTCTCAGACCTACAGATTCTCTACCTTCACATCTTTTGGTAAGACATGCTCATTTGAATATCATGCTGTCACTATCATTTTCCCTCTTGTAATGCACATCCTCACCATACACCCCCCACCTGGAGAACAGCTCTCCCCATTCCTGGAGGAGCTTGATGGTTTGCTATCCTCTTTTCCAGAAGATAATATCAGCCCACTCATTGTATTTGGGGACTTCAATATACATCTTCATAAACCAAATGCTACCGACTTCCACTCACTCATGTCCTCCTTTGGCATGACTCTTGTCCCTACCACAGCCACACACAAATCAGAAATTCAGCTAGATCTCATTTACACACGCAGCTGCTCTCCTGATCATCTCACAGTTACTCCTCTGTACACATCTGATCACTTCTTCATCATGTTCAAACTCACACTACCTACAAGCTCACACTCCACACCACCTCCTGTCACCGTCCGACATAATCCTCTCTATTTTCTTCAGCTGTGTCCTCTTCTCTCTTAACACCTGGAAACTTTTCCTCTTTAAACACTCACAATGCAACTAACCGTTTCTGCTCCACACTCACTACATGCCTCGATCAACTATGCCCTCTCTCTTCAAGACCAGCCAGAATAACACCATCAAACCCCTGGCTATAGGTCCACCCTCAGATCAGCAGAGCGGAAATGGAGAAAATCAAATAGCATGGCAGACCTCGAAGCGTACCAAACTGCACTCTCAACCTTCTCAAGCAAGGTACAAGACGCGAAGACAACATACTACCACGACAATATTGAACATGCCAAGGACAGTCGAAAGCTCTTCAGGACTTTCAACTCACTCCTCTGTCCACCTCAACCTCCCCCAGCGACCTCTCTCACTGCAGATGACTTTGCTGATCACATTCACACACAAAACTCTCACCAACAGCCGGCAGTTTGCACCACCTTGCACCCAAATTCATCCTCAATCCTCGACACCTTGTATGTCCGAATTCACTCCACTAACAGAAGATCAGGTGTCCAAACTACTTCACTCAGCGCATTTAACCACCTGCCCCCTTGATACCTTCCCTTCTCACCTTCTACAAACCATCTCACTTACCATCACACCTGCCCTCACTCACAACTTCAACTCCTCGATCATTACCGGCATTTTCCCTAACATCTTCAAGGTGCCCAGAGTCACCCCACTTCTCAAAAAACCTACAATCAACACATCACTGGTGGAAAATTACAGACCTGCCTCTTTGCTGCACTACACTGTAAAACTCATTGAGCGGTTTGTCTTCAATCAACTCTCTACCTTCCTGACTCAGAACAACAAGCTTGACGACAACCAATCAGGCTTCAAGAACGAACACTCAACTGAAAAGGCTTTGTTGTCTGTAACATAAGCGCTGCGAGGGGCCAGGGCTAACCACAGATCATCTGTCCACATCCTACTAAACCTCTCTGAAGCGTTTGACACAGTCAACCATCAGATCCTTCTCTCCACTCTCTCTGCGATGGGCATCACTGGAACTGTACTTGATTGGCTTGAGTCCTATCTCACTGGTAGATCTTTCAGTGTCGGGTGGAGGGGGGAGGTCTCAAACACTCATAAACTACTCACAGGGTTTCCCCAGGGTTCAGTCCTTGGCCCCCTTCTCTTCTCCATCTACACCACCTCCCTGGGCTCTATCATCCTCAGACACGGATTCTCCTACCACTGCTACGCTGACGACACTCAACTCTATCTGTCGTTCCCCCCTGATGACCTGTCAGTAACTACCCGCATAACTGACTGCCTGAACGACATCTCTACTTGGATGAAGAACCATCACCTACAGCTCAACATGGCCAAGACAGAACTTCTGGTAATCCCGGCCCATCCCTCTGTGCATCACGACCTCACCATCCAGCTGCAATCCTCTACAGTCATCCCTTCTCCTTCAGTCAGGAATCTTGGAGTGCTTTTGGATGAACAGCTGTCCTTCAAAGACCACATCACAAAGACGACTTGAGCGTGTAGATTTGCACTGCACAACATTCGAAAGATCAGGCCCTTCTTAACTGAACATGCAACTCAACTCCTGGTTCAGGCTCTGGTCCTCTCACGTCTGGACTACTGCAATGCGCTCAAACCTCTGCAGATGATCCATAACTCTGCAGCTCGTCTTATCTTCAAGGAACCGAAATGAGCTCATGTTACTCTCCTCTTCATCACTCTTCATTGGCTCCCCATTGCAGCTCGGGTTAAATTAAAATCGCTAACATTGGCATACAAAACTATTTCCTGATCAGCCCCTGTTTTTACCTCCATGAGCTCATACACATACAATGCCCTCCAGAAGCCTGCGCTCAGAGAAGGAACAGCAACTCGTGGTTCAATCCCACAAGGGCAGAAGATCTCTCAGCAGAACCTTCTCTTTCACTTCCCTGGCTGGTGGAACAAACTCCCTGATGCAGTCAGGAAAATAGCAACACTAACAGCTTTCAAAAAGTTAATGAAAACTCTTCTCTTCAGGGAACACCTACTATAAAAAAATAATAAATAAATAAACTACTTTCTTTTTTTCCTCCTCTGTCTTTATCCTCTTCCTCTACTCCCTCACTGCTTTGGGTTATTGATCAGTTGATACAATTTCTATTGAGAAGCTGAGATAGACTTTGACGGTGTAACAGATTACATATTGTCTCTCCCTTAATGTAAGTCACTTTGGACAAAAGCGTCTGCCAAATGCATAAATGTACATGTAAATTGAAATATAAATGCTTATCGATACACGTATGAGGTTATATATTTTGTCACATAACAAAGGATCCCTTAAATATAATGAAAATTTACCGAAAATGCAGTTATTGCCTTTTTGCTTTATAGGGCATTATTGGTATGCTGAAGAAAGCGCTTTCAGTTTGCTTAGAGAGCATTTAGTAAAGCTGTCTCTCATCCTCTTAGATCATTTGAGCTGTTGTTTTCTACAATCTGGTATTATTTCTGTCAAATTGTAGCAAAGGACGTTTCCTGTGTAGTCTACAATTTGTTTTTTTACCAGGAGGGTTCAAGAACTGAAGGCCATTTCGCCATTATTAATTATATTTATTTACAGGTCGTAGAATGATTTGCAGTAAGTTTTAGATAATAAATGATGAGGGGGTGATTAGAGTTGGGAGACTGGGCTTATTGTCAGCTGACCACATACAGTAGTTGAAAGTCAAGTTAATATAGGTTATCTTTACATACACATATGTTAATTAGACATTAACAGTGCAACACAGTATCTTAAAACATGACAGAATGTTGGTATATTTGGTGCCAGTTGTCAGAAATAGTGTTGTTGTTTCTAAAATTGTGTCATTGGTTTGAGTCTGTGTGTGGATGAAAAACAACAGGGAATGTTTGCCATCTAGTGACAATGACTTGTAATTGACACCCTACAGTTACAGAAACTGGTCCCATGAACACAATAGGACTGACTTGATGGTAATATTGGTAAGTGATACATGTTGGAGTAGCTTTTAGTGACCACCGATACTAGAAACAATTGTTTTTGGGACTAAAGATTGTTGCCTTTTGGAAAAATTTAAATTAATTTCAAATGGAAGCTAGATGTGTGCTTTTATCATAAGTCCTTTTCTTTAGGGTAGTTTAAATGTGGACTTGTTTGCTGAGTGCCAATAGAAATTATGATGTTTTTAAACTGGAGATATATTTTTATAAATCTGATAATAAAAGTGATGTTTTGACAATGAAGAACTGTTAAAAAAAAATTTTACATTAAAAGGAATTGTTTGAAAACCTCAAACTACAAATGACGTAATTGCAGTATATCTGCCCAGTAAAAAAGTTTGCTTCAGGCTGTTTTACAGTTCTTAGTTCAAAAGCATTCTCCTTTTTTCTTTAAAGAAGCCATCTCCGACAAACACCAATTTTCAGACATTTCTACCATGTTTTAGCATTATTTCCTCTTAAAAAAAACATGCCTCAAAAAAGATTGGTTCATGTTTGTGTAATCCTAGTTTCTCTTTCTGTGAGCTCAAACATGGACACTAGTAGGGGCACCCATTGGCCATAGCAGCGCCCGCTAACCAATCAGATGAACTGCTAATGCAGCTTATCACACTGAAGAGCATATGCGCTGCTGACTTACCTGAAAGTGTAACCATAGCAGAACCGTGTCGATAAAACAAAGAAAAGAAATTGTGTTTTTGGATGTCCAAGACCAAAAGTGTTTTTAGAGTTTTCAATGACTAGGTGTTCATGTCTGTTGCTTTGTTGAGCATTTAGTTTTATTATGTTTTGTGATGAATCTCATCACTGGTTCATTCGGCCCAGCTAGCTCTCTCCTTTCTCTTGACGTTTTCTCCCTAGCTCTCTGTTTAATTCCCTACAAATTGATGGTGTGTTCTCAATGTTGTCTTAATCTTCATTTGACCTTTCAGTTAGTTTCTAGGTTAGATTGTTAGTGTTTTATCTAGTGTATTTCATATACTTTCATTTTTATCATTATCTCCAATGTGTTTAGTTTGAATTATGTCCTTTCATGATGTTTTACCATATATTGAGTCTTTTGGGTTGTCTACATTTACTAACAAGCAGTCATAGCATTATCTATTTTCTCTTCAACGTTTCTAAAAGGGAAATGTTGCAAGCATCAAAGAATTTTCTAAAATAATAGTAGTAGTTAAGTTGCTGAAGTAAGAAGTAGCTGTGTGGTGCTATCAATTGGCATGGAGGGTTGAAACACAGAAGGTGCTAGAGTCCTTGGATCGCTGTTTGCAGCTGTAATAATATTTTTTTGCAAGTGGGCCCTGTCTGTCTCTCTAAACTCTGCCAATTATTTGTTGATAAATGCAACATGAAGATTAGTTGGATTTTAACTCAAGGGTGCAAAAACACCATACATTTCTTTTTGCTTTAAAAGCTTCTCCACGGTGACCTTTTTTAGTCTCCTGTAAAATAACATTGAATTGATTCAAAAACTATTTCAAAAGCAAAGTTAATAGCTTGTGTTTTAATAAATTGGATGCTATTCAACATTTC
This sequence comes from Danionella dracula, assembly GCA_900490495.1. Lineage (NCBI taxonomy): Eukaryota > Metazoa > Chordata > Actinopteri > Cypriniformes > Danionidae > Danionella > Danionella dracula. The sequence continues at coordinate 20,025,867 of UELW01000012.1, forward strand.
TCCAGGTCTGATGGCACCACTTTTAGCATAGCTTATTATAGATCATTGAAACAGATTGAACTGATATATCCACATTTCTCAAAATGATCAAATAGAATATTTTCCTATAATTTTCACTTAAAAATATCAGTGGAAAATAAAAGTATGCATTATATCCCTCGGTGTGCTTGGCAGCAGCATTTCATGATTACAACAAAGTGATCCTAACAATATCAGCCTCAAAGAGTCATTTTCTATTTTTAACTTGAAGCAGATATTTTTTTTAATGCCCTTGATAATTTTTTGGTCATTATTTAATTGAAACACAGGTTATTCAATCATTTGCGCTAATTCTAAAAGTGTTAGTGCTAGAATACCAGAATTCAGTCTAGAGTTAATATTCCCATAAAGCATTTCCTTGTAAGGAAGCATCTTCCATCTTTGCATGATACCTTCCTCCATGACCTTCTCAGTTCCAGAGGAGCAGTGAGCCCCATGTTTGTTGTTTCCCTCCTGGATCCCTCATTCCTGCACATTAATCTTGACCTCCTCTTTCTCTCCTCTGTAAATTCTCAGCATCTGCCTATGACTCATCTTTTCATCCCCTCCCCCTCAGATTCTCTTCTCATCTCTCTCTCTCTCTGCCTTGTTCTCCTTTCCACCCACCCTCACTCTGTTTTTCATCTCTCTTCTGCAGTCACACACTTCTAGGCTTGCACTGGCTCTTGCAAGGCTACACACACTGACGACAGGTAATAAGCCTTTTTTTTTACCTTTTAACACCATCTGTCTGTTCTTTGGATCATCCGTGGTGATCATCATGATGCTCTGATTTTATCATGAATAATGGCTTCTTTTACTATACTCTCTTATGAAAATGTTTCAGTAAGGAAATTATTGTTGGCTTTGATAAGAAGGCATTTTTGGCCGTTTTTTGGCTTTGCTGATTCTCTTGATGGAATGGTGCATTCTTCAATGTGAAAGGCTTCAAAACTCTCATGGGGGTATTACATTGGTGTCATAGAAGAACCCTTTTTGTCTCCAAACACACAATTAGGACACAAGAACAATATTGAACAATATTGAAATTTTATAATTAATCAATGTTATACTGTTAAATACATTAACATTTAATTTGTAAAAATGTCTTCACATTTTGGCAAAAGTCGAGCAGATGGGTCCACACTATGTGTCAGTTTTTTTTTTTATCTGCTAGACTAGTGTGTGTACAATCTGTTCTCCCCGGTAATGCGGTGATGTGAATATTTGCTAGATTTCTCGGATTACTCTAGATTAGATTACTCTAATTAATCTAACAATGAAATGTTTGTATCGTTAACATATTATTGTGCTTCTGATATTCCATGACAAAGACATATTACGTCAAAATACATCCAATAACAAGATAAAACATTGATTAGTTTACGAGTTTACAATTGACCGTTTACGTCACGTGACACGAAGGAAAGAAACGGAAACGTCAAACGCGCATAGCGCAGCTTCGAGGCTCAATTTCTTAAATTATTTATCTTCTTCGTGGCCCATCACGCCACTTTCTGCGCTAAGCACCGCACCCCGCAGATGCGACCACCTCCACGCGTCATACCTGCTGCAGTATCACAGGTTCTCTCGACGGGAGCAGCGGAGCCCGAGTTTAGGCTAACCGTCGTAAGCGGACACCCATTGGCCCACACGTTAGTGCTTGTATCACGAACAACGAGCGTTCTTTCTGCTCTGCTATGAGCGGTGGATAGTGGCATATGGCCGCTCATAGCTTTGCTGTCTCAGTGGTCAGCCCTGCACATGAACAAGGTGGCCCATGCGTTTGTGGTATATGTATCATACACTTCGCATGCGCTGGTTTCATCAGCAGTGTCGCCCTGTGACTTTGCAAAAGTGTGCGCTTTAATCAGTGTTTAGGATCTGCATGTTCTAGGAAGAAGCTGTTTTCTGAATTATTGACCGCAACACTATGTTTTGTGGATGTTGAGGGATCAAACATCCACAAAGACTTCTAGGTATTTTGAACAATTGTTAATTGTTTTTTTTAATTAAAACATTTTCAGATTCAAATTTTTTCAATGTCAATTAGTTAAAATCTCAGTAGATAGGCTAAGTGTTGGGTTAAAAGGCCATCCTTGTGGTTGGTCTTAAAGATTTGCTAAACATAAAGTGTTACTCTAAATCACACCTCTCAAGTTTGGATATAAAATTAAGGGGCTTTTCTGCAGTTGATTGCCAAAACATGAAAAGGTATTACCTACTTATTATGTCAGTATAATATTATTTATTATATATTTACCCAAATAAAACTCTCATTTAAATATAATTTTGTTAAAAAAATGCCAATTACATGCTAAAATAACAAGGTTCGATTTATATAGCTTTTTTCTAGACACTTAAAGTCCCTTTACAATTATCAGATTATTCATTCACACTCTGGGGGTGACAAGGGGTAGTCTGTAGGCCCTGTCCACACGCATACGATTCCTTATCAGTCGGTCACTACGACTTATTTTGGTGACGACTATGGGAAGCTCCGCTAGGGGCACACCACTCATTCCACATTGTTTCAAAATGCCAATCAGCGAATGTGCTGATGGTCACGTGATCACGCCATCCCGCATAAATTGGACGCGAGCATGACACTCTTCCTGTTTTTCCTCTGGAGTCTACTCTGACACGCAAGCAGCTAAGTGAAAGACACCACAAAGCAGTTGGATTACCTTGTGTGGATTTTGGGTCTGGTGATTGAACGGCAACCAGCAAGGTTTTTTTGGCAGGCCGGAAGGTTGAAACCGCTGCAATGCCCCAGACTCCAGTACTTTCACTGCCTTCCACCAACAAGTAAGACTCCTTTTTCTTAGTAGAGCACTTGTTTTGCCAGTCGACTGTTTGTAGCGTGTTCCAAAAATGTCGCGACCGTGCAAGTCTGTTGGGTGCGGTGGATCGATTGCACTGACGGATAGCCACGATCATTGCCTCAGTTGTCTTGGGCAGACATGCTGAGGCAGCGGTTGAGGGATCAGAATGTGTGGATTGCACAGTTCAGTCCAGCAGCGTACTTAAGGTGAGGTTGGAGTACTTTCAGTCCACCACCGGAGGCTTTGTAGTTCGTGTCCGTAAGGGTCAACGAGTGCATGTGTCCGTGGACCCTGCCAAGTGGAGTTGAGCAGGGTCGTGTGCGCTTCCCGCTCCCCCGGTGCGTCTGCTATTTGCCACAGTAAGTTATCGGAGGATGTGCTGTTTGCATCTTCTGAGGACTCCTGTGCGCCTGATGATTCGATCTCCACTGCTGCATCGGAGAGAGACAACGCATCTGCTGAAGGAGATACATCGTTCTCCCCCTCTGGGGTGATGGCAGATTGTGCTGCGGAGGAGTTGGCCGAGTTGCTTTCCCGGGCTGCCAGAGAAATTGGGTTGACGGTGGCTCCGCCCCTGGCACCCAAGATCTCCAGGCTGGACGTGTGGTTTGTGGGGTCGTGTCGGGATGATACACCGCAGCCCCCTCCTATCCCTTTTTTCCCGGAAGTGCATTGGGAACTGAACCAAAACTTGGAAGGCACCTCTGAAAGTGAGGTTGGTCAGTCTCCACTCTCTCGCACCCCTTGACGGCGCGGTAGCTAGGGCGTACGAAGCGATTCCCCAGGTAGAGCAGGCACTGGCGGTGCACTTATGCCCAGGTAACCCTGCCGCCTGGCGTGAACAGCCGAGGCCTTCATCACGCCAGCTAAGCCTGTCGTTGAACCTGACTTCGAGGGCTTATGCTGTGGCGGGTCAAGCTGCCTCTGCCCTGCATACCAAGGCAGCCTTTCAGGTGTTCCAAGCCAAGGCCCTGAATGAGACGCAGGAGAGGGGTTGTGGCCCAGATCTTACAGAGGATCTAAGGGCATCAACTTACTTTGCTCTCAAGGCGACAAAAGTTGCATCTAGCTCGCTCGGCCACACGATGTCTACGTTAGTAGTTTACAGCCAGCCATTTTTGGTTGACCAAGGCTGACCGGAGGCTTTTACTCAACGCACCTGTGGTCCCAGATGGCTTCTTCGGCGTCCCTGTAGATGACCTTACGTCGAGGGTCTCTACGATTAGGAGTAAGGCGGAGGGTCTGGGAGAATTCATGACGCCGCGTAGGAAGAGACGTGGCGGGTCCCCTTCTAAGTCGCCACCCCCACCGCCTGCTCGACGCCGGAGAAAACCTCCTCAGTCCTCCACTGAATGTCAGCCTCCACGTCAAAGACGTCGACTAAGGGCGGCTACAAGGAGTCGACAGAGGAGCAATCTTGACCAGGGGCCCTCCCAACATCATCAGTGGAAGAGGGTCCATCGGAAGCGGCCCTAAGACAGGCCACTCAGGGAGTCCAGCTGCTGCGCGGGCCTCGCCACCAGCCCGCCCCACCACCATCAAGCAGCGGACCCACAGGTCAGATCTCAGTTTTTCAATAAATATGCAAAACTTGAACTCTCTGGGTTATGTGCGCAGCCAGGAGGCTTGCATTGCAGATCCGAATGCAGTTCTTATGTCAGAGGCACATTCATGGGGGGTGCCGTCTGATGCAGTGCAGTCCAGATGGCTCTCAGCTTCCGTGTCGGAGTCAGCCTTGAGTGGGACCTCCTCAGCTGGAACCGGATGCTGCTCAGAGGTCGAGCCTGGACGCCCAGGTAGGTCTCCACCTAGGCTCCCTTCGGACCCCACTGCTAAGTCCGCTAGTTTGCAGTCCTGCTATAGAAACTATCGGCAAAGTCAATATGACACCATTAGTGGAGTTTCAGGAAGCCTGGTGGAAGCTCCCAATATTTCCTCTTGGTTCGCACCCACTATCCAGCCCAGGTTCAACGGGGTTCTAATGACCTCTGTCTCAGCCATAGAGGCCCTGGTGCAGCTCGAGGAGATAATTTTCCTTCTACGCAAAGGTGCAATCGAGCTGGTCCCTCCTGCTGGCTTGGAAAGAGGGTTTTACAGGCCATAATTTCTAGTTTCCAAGCGCACAGGCAGGTTGCGTCCAATCCTTGACCTGCATCATCTGAATGCTAATCTTCTGAGACTTCCGTTCAGGCTGATATCCCTCAGACACACAGTCCACTCAGTCCGTCCAGGGGATTGGTTCTCCACAATAGATCTGAAGGATGCATATTTTCATGTGAGTATACTCCCTCAGAACAGACCCTTTCTTCATTTTGGCCTCGAAGGTCGAGTGTATCAGTACTGCGTCCTCACCTTCGGCTTGTCTCTGTCCCCTCGCACCTTCACAAAGGTGATTGAGGTGGCTTTAGTACCGTTAATACGGGAAGGGGTTTGAATCCTGGCTTGCTTGGACGACTAGCTGATACTGGCCCAGACGCGATCCCAGTTGATTCGCCACAGAGACAGGGTCTTATGCTACCTCTGCTTTTTGGGGCTTTGGATCAACTCAGAAAGTAGCAGTCTAACCCCAGGCCAGAGCATATCTTTTCTGGGTATGGAGCTAAACTCATTGAACATAAGAGCACGTCTCTCTCCAGAGCGTGCACTGAGCCTGCTGAAGGCAGCACATAGAGTCTGCACAAGATTAGTGGTCCCTCTGAAGAACTTCCAGGGGTTCCTGGGGCATATGGCTTCCGCAGGAGCGGTTATTTCTGCTCGGCTTATTACATATGAGACCACTCCAGCTTTGGCTCAAGTTCCAAGTTCCTTCGCGAGGATGGGGTCCAGGGCGACTGAAGGTGACCGTGCCACCTCGTTGCCGCCCCCCACCTGCATCTTTGGAAAGATGTTCCTCCATGCTGGTGTCCCCCTGGGAGGATCTGCCAGGCGCGTAGTAGTAACAATCGATGCTTCAAGAACTGAATAGGGTGCTGTATGCCGGAAGCACAAAGTCTCAGAGTTTGGACAGAGAAACACACATCCTGGAGCATAAATCACACAGAGCTTTGTGCAGTGTTCCTAGCAGTAAAGCACTTCAGGAGAATGCTGGAGGGACATCACGTGTTGGCCAGGACGGACAACACGGCGGGGTAGCGTATATCAATCGATAAGGAGGTATACAGTTACCCCATATGTCGGCTCTCGCCCACAGACTGCCTCTCTGGAGTCAGCATTGGGGTCTGTCCCTAGTGGCAGTCCATATCCCCTGCAGATTGAATCAGACAGCGGATGCATTGTCTCGGTGGAAACGCCAGTCAGGAGAATGGCGACTCCATCCCCTGGCAGTCCAGCAGGTCTGGGAACGCTTTGGTATAGCGGAGGTAGACCTGTTCTCACCCCCAGAGAATGCACAGTGCCGGCTGTTCTACGCTGTTCTACGCTCTGTCCCAGGCTCAGGAAGAAATGCCTATATGCATTTCCTCCAGTGAGCCTCCTTGCAACCCTCCTGTGCAAGACCAGGGAGGATGAGGCAGAGGTCTTAGTGGTGGCAGCTCATTGGCCCAACCGACATTGGTTTGTAGAACTCTGCCCCCTCGTGACAGTCCCTCCCTGGCCAGTTCCCCTGCTGGCAGACCTTCTGACCCAGGGATGTGGGCACAAGCGTTAACAGTCAGATTCCTCAGAAGGGTTAGACCATTTAGGCCATCCTTAGTTCCCTCCTGGGACCTTTCCATTGTCCTTAGAGGACTTCAAGGTCCTCCATTCGAGCTGCTTGAATCAGTAAAGCTTAAATTTCTGTCAATTAAGACATCGCTCCTGGTCGTGTTAGTCTCGATCAAGAAGGTGGGGGATCTGCAGGCACTCTCTGTCGATGAGACCTGCTTAAATTTCGGACCTGGTGATACTCATGTTATTGAGACCTTTCCCCAGTGGTTCAAGGCGTATTTCCGTAGGTCCCTCAATGAAACCAATAAATCCAGCCTTTGAGGTGGCGAGTACGGCCTCCGCACGTCTCCCTTCAGCTCTGGGATCAATGCACCCTCCTCTGGTATGAGTCAGTATGAGAGAAAATTGCAGATTGCCCATTAAAAATTAAGTCTATACTTAAGGCCAGGACAGAGGAGGGCCCGTTCGGTGCCGGACTACTGATGTGCTCGGCTTGCCTGACCATCAGCCTATGCGGAAGGACCTAGGTTGTGGCGTTTTGCAGGGTGTTCCCATAGTCGTCACCAACATAAGTCATAGTGACCGACTGATTGGGAACAGAATGGTTACTTTCATAACCCCCGTTCCCCGAATAGGGAACGGAGACTTATGTCCCCCAGCCACAACCGTAAGGTCGTGAGTTGCCTAGGGGGTGAGTACACCTCCAGCGTCACAACAGGAAGAGTGTCACGCTCGCGTCCGGTTTATGCGGGACGTCATGATCACGTGACCATCAGCGCGTTCACTGATTGGCATTTTGAAACAGTGGAATGAGTAGTACGCCCCTAGTGGAACTTCCCATAGTCGTCACCGACATAAGTCTCCGTTCCCTATTCGGGGAACGGGGGTTACGAAAGTAACCATTATGCTATTTTGTAACCGCGCTGTTTTTAATTCGGTTACAGAGTTTGTCCAAACGTAACCGGAGCAGCGTTTTCACTGTAATCCCCTAATTTGAAAACGCCAGCCAAAGTGGTTTTTTTTATATGCTACAATTTTGGTGTGGAGAGGATAACCACGCAAATTCTAGTTTAGAGTTTGAATGTGTTATATGAGCTCTTTATCTGATGCAGCAGCATTTTCTCAGCGCTCCATAAGGTTAATGGGTTTGCACTCCAGCTCTCTGTGCTAAAGCAGATCTTCAGAGATGTACAGGACTACACAAGCACACAACATATTTCATAACGTGTTTAATCACAGAACAGACGCGTCAAATCGTGGCAGTGTGTGTTATTGCTACAGATGTGCTCAACTCGTACAAACGGAAAAAAGTGCCAGTTTTGAAAAAGAACCATTTTAGCCTCAGATAAATGAGGACATTTTGAAAGTTGTTGGTAAAGACTGGCGAGAGAATTTTAAAAGGAAGCGCTGAAGTCTGACGTTTCAGCACGGAGCCGAAAGAAGCATCTGGTTGATTGATTTAACCTTAATGGGGAAGAGTCTGCTACCCTCTACTGAGTAGACAAATTCTCTGCAATGTTTTAGAGCATTTCGTGTGGACGCGGTTTTTCTACCCATGCTCATGTGGACGCGTTTTTTTTTTTGTAAAGGGGAGTAAGAAAGAAACATTTAAAAAAAATAAGCAGGTACGTGTGGACAGGCCTGACAGAGCATGGCTGCCATTTCATATGTAGGGCCTCCTGCCCACCACCAAACACACCCCACCAGTCACACACATCTATACTGGGCAATATAAGTGGCTTGGCCAGGGCCACAATGGCAGAATGGACCTGACGGGGATCAAAACTCTCCAGTTATAGAACAGCCAACTACACCAGTTTGCGCTCCAATCATCCACATACAGGGTCAGCCTGTTTAAAGCCAGGGTAACACTTTTTCAAACATGAAGTATTAGAATAGTTTCAACTTTTAATACTATTGTTAATTGTTAAATAATATTTGCTAAAATAATAAAAGGTCGAAACATTTAATATAAGTGAACCCAATCTTTAAAATTTTCCCCGAATGGAGTGGAAGTAAATGGATCAAGTGATGACTGGAAAATAAATGACAAAACCAATGAAACTTATATCTGAAATTTAATTTGGTACAATCAACCAATAAACCAAACATAAATTGTTAAATAGAAAATTTGCCACAAAGAAACAAAAGAATAAATCCCTGGGTAGTGCCAACCTAGTATAAAGAATCAAAGCACAATATAACCTAGCTATTAATAATGAAACTAACTTCCTACCCTAAATGTAACATAAGGGCACTCCTGATCTAAACTAGTGAAGTAATACATAATTTAAATAACTGACATTTGTTTTGCTACCTTTTGTTTGGCTACCTTGATGTCATTTGAGCAGAAATGCCACATAGCAGAATATTAGTGCAAAGAATTCACACGGTTGTGGAAGTGTTGTGATAGTTTATCCTTGGCACTCATTTAACATTAAAATATTGCACTGTTCCTTACTGGCCATTGTCATAATACAGTATTTGTACATGACAAATCTAGAGAATAGCATGTGAAAACTCTAATATGCTTGAAACTCCCTGTAATTATACAATATGTGACATTTATTGGAAAATACTAATACAGGATGGGGACAACCAGTGGGAAAGAAAGACAGGTAACATATGATAGTTTCCCAAAAGAAATGGGACACTTGACAGCTTTGCTATAAGGGTCTGTTATATGTGTAAATGGTAGATGTTAGCAAGGCCGGTCTTACTAGGTGAATGCTAAGACTTCCAACCATCTAGGGCTACACAATTTTTGTTGATGTGGAAAAATAATGCCTCTGTAAATAGTGTTACCAAACTATATAAATAAAAGGGGTTATGTTTTCAATATTTTCTGATCACCCCTTTAAGTACCCTTTAAATCTATTCGAAACCCATCCAAAAACTTGTCTTTTTAGCATAGCGTTTTATCTTCATTCTATTGATTGTATAAATCTTGGACGAAGTCTCCATGACATCCCCTGTAGATTTCTGATGAAAATAAAAGAGGATCTGAGTAAAAACAGTCAATGGCCAGTACAGAAAAAAAGAGGAAAAGTAGGCTCCGAATGGCGGTAGCCAGCCATGAAAGTGTCAATATCCAGTAATTATGGAGAAGCAAAGTTCATCAGGGGTATTTACCATGAAGCTAGATAATTAGTTTGCAGCAATCCTGGATTTTAGATAATATGAAAGGATCTAGGATTTAATCAGTCTTTGTCACCCTGTTACTTACGCCACATGGCTAACATGCTTTTGAGCACGTTCTGTTCTGTATTAGAGATTCCGTGCTTGCATTCGTCCAATCAGAGGTTATAAAAGGAACTTTAAGTGGCGTAACACACCAGCAGCTATATCATACTCTCCACCTTTTCTTCCCAATCCTGTGCATGTTTCTGCACAAACTGTTAGAGGAGCAGTTCATTCAAGTAAGAATTTACCAACATGTATTTGCATGAGAGATACAGGTTCTCTGTGGAAAGAATAGCTTACATTTGCGAGCTTCAAAATGTGACACGCCGTTCAGTCACCCTCAAGTGGCCACTTGGGGAACTGTAGTTTAGGCCTTTCCTAATATGCACCGAGAGGGAAAGCAGGAGGTAAACCTTTTGTCAGGACACATGCTTAACAAATAATTAAGATCTGTGGCTATCGTAACACCAGTGTTAAGGGAGAGGCTGAAGTACACTGGTATCAGCATGAGTAGTAAAGCTCTATTGTTTGCTCTGATTTATAGGATGTCCATCGTCAGCATCATTGCCAGGGAAATCCTGGACTCGAGGGGTAATCCTACAGTGGAAGTGGACCTGAGAACTGATAAAGGTGAATTAAACAAATGTATCAGTTCAAAATGAGCATGTACTCTATGTATACTTAGAAACATTGTATCTGTGTTTCTGTAGAAAAATCCAAAGATTGAAAAACTATTTATATTTAAATATTGTTATTTAAAACTAAAAATATTTTAAAATATCTGTCTAAAAGCACAGAGTTGAGAAGAGTCTGAAGGCAATAAATGCTTGTTTCCAGGTTTATTTAGGGCTGCGGTTCCCAGTGGAGCATCAACAGGCATCTATGAGGCTCTAGAGCTCAGAGACGGAGACAAAAGCCGCTACAATGGAAAAGGTACGCAATCTGATACTGGAATCTGGAAAACTATAAAGAAATTATTGTCGTGTTGAAAAAACCTTTTCTAGCTGGCATTTAAACATCTAGTAAAGATAAATTAGATTCAAATATTTCAGTGACTATGAGCTGGATTAAAACCAGAGCAATTTTGTGACATGTTCTAAACAGGAACATGGCGAAGTGTACTTTATTTATTCATAGAAGAGTGTGGCTTGTTTCCCAGCAGTCAAGGTTTAATGACCATTTGATTTTGGTTTGACTTTAAAAGAGAAAACAACTTTATTATTTCACTTATTCTCAGTCTCCATTAGGTTCTACTTATTTATATTCTACAAAGGAAAAAAATTTACTCAATATTTTAGTTTTTATGTATGCTTAAACAAAACAAAAGCTACCAGATTGCTGTGATACGTTGAATTGTTTACTTACAATAATTTAAATGGTACTTCTTATTTCACATCTAACATCCATGCAAGATGTGAACTGTTATATAGAAATTATATAACCAGTTATAAAATAATAACTTCCTTACAATAGATGCTAAAGCACCCAACACTTTGCCCCACGAAGATACCTTCGTATTCTCAAGAAACCCACACTCGACACATCACTGGTGGAAAATTACAGACCTGTCTCTTTGCTGCCCTTCACTGCAAAACTCATCGAGCGAGTCGTCTTCAATCAACTCTCTACCTTCCTGACTCAGAACAACAAACTTGATGACAATCAATCAGGCTTCAAGAACGGACACTCAACTGAAACAGCTTTGTTGTCTGTAACGGAAGCGCTACGAGGGGCCAGGGCTAACCACAGATCATCTGCCCTCATCCTCCTAGACCTCTCTGCAGCGTTTGACACAGTCAACCATCAGATCCTTCTCTCCAGTCTTTCTGCGATGGGCATCACTGGAACTGTACTCGATTGGCTTGAGTCCTATCTCACTGGCAGATCTTTCAGTGTCGGGTGGAGGGGTGAGGTCTCAAACACTCATAACCTACTCACCGGGGTTCCCCAGGGTTCAGTCCTTGGCCCACTTCTCTTCTCAGTCTACAACACCTCCCTGGGCCCTATCATCCTCAGACACGGATTCTCCTACCACTGCTACGCTGACGACACTCAACTCTATCTGTCGTTCCCTCCTGATGACCTGTCAGTAACTACCCGCATAACTGACTGCCTGAACGACATCTCTACTTGGATGAAGAACCATCACCTACAGCTCAACATGGCCAAGACAGAACTTTTGGTAATCCCAGCTCATCCCTCTGTGCATAGCGACCTCACCATCCAGCTAAAATCCTCTACAGTCACCCCTTCTCCTACAGTCAGGAATCTTGGAGTGCTTTTGGATGAACAGCTGTCCTTCAAAGACCACATCACAAAGACAACTCGAGCGTGTAGATTTGCACTGCACAACATTCGAAAGATCAGGCCCTTCTTAACTGAGCATGCAACTCAACTCCTGGTTCAGGCTCTGGTCCTCTCACGTCTGGACTACTGCAACGCTCTCCTAGCAGGACTTCCATTAAATACGCTCAAACCTCTGCAGATGATCCAGAACTCTGCAGCTCGTCTTATCTTCAAGGAACCGAAACGAGCTCATGTTACTCCCCTCTTCATCACTCTTCATTGGCTCCCCATTGCAGCTCGGGTTAAATTGAAATCGCTAATGCTGGCATACAAAACTATCTCCAGATCAGCCCCTGTCTACCTCCATGAGCTCATACGCTCCTACATGCCCTCCAGAAGCCTGCGCTCAGAGAAGGAACAGCGACTTGTGGTTCCATCCCACAAGGGCAGAAGATCTCTCAGCAGAACCTTCTCTTTCACTGTCCCTGGTTGGTGGAACAAACTCCCTGATCCAGTCAGGAAAGCAGCAACACTAACAGCTTTCAAAAAGCAACTGAAAACTCTTCTCTTCAGAGAACACCTACTATAAAAAAAAAAAAAAAAACTACTACCTTCTTTTTCCCTCCTCTGTCTTTACCTTCTTCCCCTACTGCTTTGGTTTTTTGATCAGTTGATACAATTTCTATTGTGAGAAGTTGAGATAGACTTTGACGGTGTAACAAATTGCATATTATCTCTCCCTAATGTAAGTCGCTTTGGACAAAAGCGTCTGCCAAATGCATAAATGTATAAATGTAAATGTATACCAGTAACAGCAATGAGTAATGGGCTAAACATATGTTTATTTTTTATTTTATCAATTAAATCTAGTAACAACACAAAGACTAGGCACAACTGGCTACCCTCAGTCAGGTCTGAACGACTTTGAACAGCATGTCCATTAATGCACTCATTCTAAACCATCTCAAAACTGCTATAATAAATGTTAATGTTGTCGCTGCAACAACATTTACCTTTCTTAGGGCATTCATTAGTTTTTTCAGCAATTAAAAGAGTTTAGTTTGAAACAGAACAGTCCCCGAGAGCATGAGCATGTCAACATTTCTTGCAGAAACCGAAATTCTCATAACACTGCTGGCTGTAGCTGTCAACCGTTTTCTGACTGGCTTACCAGGCGGTGGGCAAGGCTTACCTATTTGTGGATCTCTCACTCTCCTGACGGAAAATGTAGAAAACAGATCCACAAATAAATCAAAAGGAACTTGTACTGTGAACATATTTGTGGATTATGTTTTAAATTATAAATGTGTGTTTATTTGTTTGTGAATCTGATTTATTTTTGTGGATCTATTTACATTTATTTGTGGATCTTAAACATAATTATTTATCTTCATGACTCAATTATACCCCATATAGTATGGACATTTAGGTCTTATCCCAAATGAAACACTCCGGACTTGTAGACATCACACTTTGGTGACATCATGAAGGCCAGACGCTAGGGACCCTAGACTAAAGTCCACGAGGGTACTCTGAGGTCGTATTATGGGACAAACTCATATCTCGCCTGAAGTAGGTAAAGTTCTGCTGGTGTTTGCCTTACAGCTATGATTCAACTTTAATAAAGATGTTACCTGCTTTGAATTCACCACGGTTTTTGCATAAGGCTTTAGATTCTTCAGAAGAGGTTTTTGTTGTTGTTTATTCGTTATTAATGTACAAAGAATTAAGACCTATCACTCTTAAAATAAATAGGATAAATGTTGCTCTATGTTTGTTTTGGTACAAAATCTCTTTAGGAATGTATAATCACATGCTGTCCACATGCCAGTTTAAATAGTTACATAATATATTGCTAGGTTATTTCTCTGATAAATGTTTACAAGTCACTTCAGGCTTTGTTCCCCATCACATCTCCGATCTGAGTGAGCTCCCAACAATTGTTAGATTGGTAATTTGCAACCAATTCTGAGTTGTAATGGCATGTGAAGCCTGCCTCGATGTGGGCTTTGCCGAAGACAGCAAAAGGACGCTAATGAGCACACTTCAGGGGCTAAAACTGACAAGTGGGACAACCTTTGGACTCGTGCACTTCGCTGGCACATGTGATTCAAGTTCACGCGTCCAATCAATCAATCAATAAATATGTTTTTACATAGTGCTTTTTTTAGCAGTTGCTTTCAAAGCAGCTTCACAAAGTCCTAGAGTAGATCAGGTAGGGTAAATATTAATTCCCTATGCAAGGTCCTGGGGAGTCCCACTGACCGAGACAGGTGCTAATCCCCTCCCCAGCATAAAAATGATTTGAAATTAAGATTGATTGATGAACAACTCGCTGAACAGCAGCTAAGAAAAACAGCAAACAAAAAACAAAACAGACACAGACAAAACAGATATTAGAACAATGTAACAAAGATGACAAACAGGTGATTAGCATCAGCTTTGTGTGCAGGATTTGTGTGTAACGCTTCCTTCCCTATGTTGATTGATTTAAAAGTAAGGGCGTTGTCAGGTTCTATGATAATTTGGGTCTATAATTCACTCTGTCGAATTATAATGTAATAAGGGATTTCTTGTGTATATATATAACTATTAATTCATTCAATTAAACGCCAGAATTACATGCAAATACTTTACCCAAATTCTATTAAACAACTTTTACTGAACGCGAATCACACAATGAACAACAACACATACAAGAACACAATAATAATACATTTCAATTTAAGTCCCACGTCAATCACTAAACCCTAAGCCGGCACAACTAACCCCACCGTAGCAGGCCTGATCGTTGCTCGTGTGCGTGGAGGTTTGTTAGCCACTTCACTCTTACTGAACTGCAAAGGGGATAAATTCCCAATGTACCTGAATGTCCGTCACGCATCCGTCCCGATGTTGGAATTCGGGAAGTCCCAGATTCATCCACGTCACGATGTGAATAATCCAAACCAGTGACGCGAATAACTCAAAAATCCTTGGTTTCCGCTCTCCAATGTGATCCAGAAACTCTCGTCGTGGGTTTATGCAGATGTAAGAGCGGAGAAATCATACCTCGCCCCGAGACTTCCTCTCTCTCTCTCTCTCCACCTCCCCCAGTCATTTGGTATTGGTCATTAATCTGCCTATATTCTATCATTTAACATAGACATATGATTGGCAGTCCATCAAGTTAGTTCTTGTAAGCCACATGTTCCAAAAGTATGTTTAATGAAAAATGGCATCACGGTGGCGCAGTGGGTAGCACGGTCGTTTCACAGCAAGAAGGTCGCTGGTTCTAGGCTCGGCTGATGCAGGTGGCATTTCTGCATGTTCTCCCCGTGATCGCGTGGGTTTTCTCCGGGTGCTCCGGTTTCCCCACAAGTCCAAAAACATGCAGTATAAGTGAATTGAGTAAGAACGATTGCCCATAGTGTTAAAGTGTGAATGAGTCTGTGTGAATGTTTCCGAGCGATGGGTTGCGGCTGGAAGGGGATCCGCTGCGTAAAACATATGCCAGAGAGTTGGCGGTTCATTCCGCTGTGGCAACCCCGAAAGGGAAGAAAGCCGACATGAAGATGAATGAATGAATAAATGAAACATACATAAATAATACAAATACAATAACCTTGTCTGCATATTAAATTTTGCATAATAGATTAAACAATAATAAACACAAAAAAATATTAAAATGAATAATAATAAACACAAAAATAACACACCAGGTTACATGTGGTAAATGAAGGGGAAATGTACAATGAACCAAATAGTTTTTTTCAACAATTTGTATGTTTATAGCACTCAGGCACCATATCCTATTGGACACATACCAGGAGACAATTATTTTTATTATTTGAATGCTAGATTAATTTTAATCTAGTTTTGAATTCTGAGAATAGCTGAGCTTCGAACACCATCCGGGAGTTAGGACTCTAAATGAGAATGCTCTTCCCCCTCTGGTGATTTTACTAGTCTTCTGAATAATCAGTAGTCCTGCTTCTTCTGATCGAAGAGAGCAAGCTGGAATATATTATGATAGGAGGCTGCACAGGTAGGCTGGAGCCAAGCCATTCAGTGCCTTAAAGGCAAGAAACAGTATCTTGTAGTCGATGGAATATTTTACAGGAAGACAATGAAGAGAGCACAGAACCGGTGCAATTTATGTAGCACAGCGGCTGAGCAGCCGGCTAACAGACTATTACAATAATCCATTCTGGAGGTCATGAAAGCATGAACTAATTTTTCTGCATCTACAATAGACAGCATGTTCCATACTTTAGAAATGTTCTTCAGGGGAAAGTAACATAAGAGATATGGTTCTTTAACCTCAGTTCACTGTCTATAAAATTACTATAATATATTTTTAATTTTAGGGGAAAAATCAACAGTTAAATATATTTAAAGTTCTATATTTAAAACTCAGAGATTCTGTAATTGATCTTAAGAGCCAATAAATAATATTTCTGTTTTATCAGGATTTAGCTTAAGGAAATTTTTATTTATCCAATCATTGATGTCAGCAGCACATTCTTTTATATTTTATTTAGCTTTGAAGATTGTTAGGTTTTGCTGAGCTGTAGAGCTGGGTGTCATCTGTATAGCAATGGAAACTAATTCCATGTCTCCTAATAATTTTGCAGAGGGGCAGCATATCTAAATATAGACTAGCATTAACAACTGCAATAACTAACTACTATCACAAATTAATAGAAACAAATCAAAATAAACCACGCCTTCAATTTAAAACAATGGCTAATCTACTAAACAGTCATACATCGACAGATTAAAATGCAGCTATAAATTTAGAAGCAATGATTTTATAAATTATTTCTCAAATAAAATGACATCTATTAGATGCGAAATCACTAAAACTTATATTCAGTCTTAGCCGCTTAACTCAAATTATATGCCTTTGCATCACTCGCTGCTAAAATGTTCAAATATTGACCTGAAAGAACTACTGAAAACAATCACAGCATCTAAATCAACGACATTCTCTCTCCATCCTGTACCAACAAAATTACTGAAAGAATTGCTACAAATAACTCAAGAACAATTTCTGAATATTTCAATCTTATTAAGTAATTAAACCACTAATAAAACACATCTGGATCCTACTGAGTTATCCAATTATAAGCCAATCTCTAACCTTCCGTTCTTGTCAAAAAATATTATAGAAAGTTGTTATAGCACAGCTCAGCTCCTTCTTACAGAAGAGCAGCTTTTATGAAGATCTTCAATCTGGATTCAGAACGCATCACAGCACAGAGACTGCGCTGGTTAAAATTTAAAACGATCTGTTAATTGAATGGGATCAAGGGAACATCTCTCATCTAGTTCTGCTAGATCTCAGTGCAGCCTTCGATACGATAGATCACAAGATTCTCCTCAAGAGACTAGAGAACAATGCAGGCATCCAGGGCCCGGCTCTAAGATGGCTTATCTCTTACCTCTCTGACCGGAGTCATTCTGTTCATGTAAATGGAGACTCATCAGACACAATAGCAGTAGAGTATGGAGTTCCTCAAGGATATATATAAATTTTACTTATTGGCTCTAAAAAGCAAATACAGAATCTCTCAGTTTTAAATATGGAGCTGGGTGGGACACTGTTAATTTCTCCAACACAATTTAAGAACCATATCTCTTATGTTACTAAGATCGCCACCTCAGGAACATTGCTAAAGTATGGAACATGCTTTCTATTGTAGATGCAGAAAAACTAGTGCATGCTTTCATGATGTCCAGAATGGATTATGATAATTCTCTGTTAGCCGGCAGGCTTAGCCACCACGCTGCAAAAATTACAGTTAGTCCAGAACGAAGCAGCTAGAGTTCGCACAAGAACAAAGAAATATGATCACATTACACCGTTTCTGTGCTCTCTTCATTGGCTTCCTGTACAATATCGCATTGACTATAAGATATTGCTACTTGCCTTTTAGGTGATGAATGGCTTGGCTCCGGCCTACCTGAGCAGTCTACTATCACGATATATTCTATCTCGCTCTCTTCCATCACAAGAAGCAGGACTACTGATTGTTCTGAAGATTAGGAAATCCACTAGAGGGGAAGAACGTTCTCATATAGAGCCTCGAAGCTCTGAAACCAACTTCCAGATGTTTTCCAGAGCTCTGCTACGCTCACATAGTTCAAAACTAGATTAAAAACATATCGGTTTAATCTAGCATTCCAAGAATTGGCTACTGGTATTTGTTAAAATGATATGGTGTCTGAGCACTATAAACATACAAACTGTTGAAAAACCAATGTGCCTCTCTAACCTATCTCCATCATTTATCACTCATCCTGCAGCTGATGCTGATCATGTTTGTTGTCTTTTACATGTTTTCTGACTCTTGGCTCAGGGGTCCTGAAAGCTGTCGGTCACATCAATGACACCCTGGGACCAGCCATCATAGCATCTGTAAGTGAAATTTTTAAATTTATTTATAAGCATCTTTTTTATCCTGCTAGTCAGTTTACAGGCTACGTGAGAAGAATTAAAACAGAACTGTGTAATGAGCAAAGATTAAATATTAAGATTACTGCCTCATTTCTGTGTTTATTGCATTATTTCAACAAAATAAACTGAAAGCAATGGAAATTGTTTTAGAAGAAATTTCATGTTAAATGACATATTGCATAAACCTATGTTTGTTAGTCCAAATTAGCAAATAAATGTTATCAGATTGCATGATTATTTGTTAGCCATTTTAGTTTGACCAATGCCATTTGTTCCTGCAATATCTTTTAGAAATGTATTGTCTATTTGAATGATCTTGCTTAAATGCAAATCTTTTTTTCTCCATTTCATTCAGATCCATCCCTTATTTATTCAATTTAAAACAAACCATTGATTAGAATTTTTCTGTTTGTTTGTTTGTTTATTTTCCAGATCAGATTTCGATCAGATGGGATCAGAATCAGATCCCACCGCTGCCCTTTTTCCATTTACTTTTTGTTTCATTCGAAACCTGTTCATAACTGGAGATTTGAAAACAGGTCCAACTGCTTCAAATCTTTCAATGACAGAGAATGTCCAGGTCTTGATTTTTATTATTAAACACTTAATTTTCTCATTGCATGTCCATTTCTTCAGCTAACAACTTTCTTGTGGATGGAGCACAAAAGCCATTGTCTTTGATGTTTTGGTTTTTAATTAGGGATGTCCCGATCAGGTTTTTTTTGCTTCAGAATCTTTTGATTTGAAGATCTATTGATACTGAGTCCCGATCTAATACTTATCTGGTGAATAAAGAAAGAATAAAGAACACTGAGGAAACAGAAGTGATTTATTTAAATAACTTTTTTTTTAATATTCACAACTCTTAAGGAATAGCCTTATTATATTTAGCTAGAATTTTAGCTTGAGAATCTTGTTTGATTGGCTACCGTGATGTCAAACACACTTTTTAAAGGCAACTGCTGCCGCAAAGAACTGTTTGAGAGTATCCCTTGCACTCATATATTGTTAAAATATAGCGCTGTTTGTTAGTGGGCTTTGTCATAATAGAGTATGTACGTGTAAGTAATCTTGAGTGGGTGTGTGAAAATGGCAGGAGACTCTCTGTACTTATAAAAAACGGGGCATTCCTGGCCAAATCATGACACTTGACTCGTATGTGTTGGATCTGCTCGTGTGATCTGCAAAAAACCCTGGACATTTTCACACTCTTTTGTATTGAGAGCTTTACTTTAATCATTAGCATCTCTGCAACAGAGATGACTTGCTGTTTTTAAAATTAACACAAAACACAAAAGTACATATATATATATATATATATATATATATATATATATATATATATATATATATATATATATATATATATATATATATATATATATATATATATATATATATATACACAAGATTATATATTTAAAAAATTAAAACCGAATCCTGATAAAGAGGCAACTTCCGATTTTGATCGAGACAGAAATCACATGATCGGATCAGGACATCCCTACTTTTAATATTTGAAGATTCCAGTGGAACAAATCTTTATTTTACTAACCAAAGCAGTTGTATTTGTATATACTTTAGGATATCAGTGTGGTGGAACAGGAGAAACTTGACAACATGATGATTGAAATGGATGGCACAGAGAACAAATGTGAGTTCATTGACACTTCGTCATTGGCAACAACAACAGAATTGAGGACATTCTGACATAAATTCAATCTTCATTGTGTCTCTCCATTACATCAAAACAGACTTGTAATTACAGTGACCACCCATCAGATATATATACTTGGGCTTTTTTGATCAATTAAAGTAGCTGTATGTGAATATTCATAGTCGATTGAGTAACTCAACAAACTTGTAGCTAATAAGCAGTAGTTGGGCCGATGGGGAAACATGGATGAGGCGCTTTATGACAAACACTTTTTTATTATTTGTCAACATTACTCCTGGAAATCACATGTTGCACCATTTAGGTCCAATGTTGTGCCCTTGTTATAGCACTTAGAATCAATATTTGAGCCCTCTATACTAGCACTGCACAGTTAATATCTTTCAAAATGCAATATATTTTGTAAAAATGTCTTTGAATCACCTCGTATTTTTGGCCCGGCAAAAAAAGCGCCGTTTACAACAGCGCTGTTAGTACGGTTTGAGCAAAAACAAAAACAACAAGCGGCGCCTTAAACACGTGTTATTGTTTTAAAAATATACAAACTTAATATAAGTTCATTTGATAAAAAAATGAAAGTATTGCAGGTACATGTGTTTTATGTCATTAAATTAACACATATGGCCTTATAAAACAAAAATGTAATGCTAACTACAATTAAATAATAATACAAACAACGAGAACGGAATTAAATTTTGCTGTTGCTTGAAAATGAAAGGTAAGCTCTGTGATTTTAAACGTTAATCATGTCTTTAGATCAATTTTGATTTCATGGTTTGTATAAAGAAATAATATCTAAAAAAGTATTTTTATAGTGTCAAAAGGTTGGGTTACTTTGTAATATATGTGATGATGATGTTATGTGAAGAAGGAAAACCTCACATAGGCATAGGCTTCTGTTCTTGTGCAAATATGTAAACAAAACATTATTACAAAACATTGTTTTTGTAATAAAGACCCATAATCTTGAAACCTTGCACCAGGAAAACCGGAAATTTTGATAATTGTGGAGTAGAGGAAACAATTGAACATTCATCTTCGTGACGGCTTTATTCCCTTTCGGGGTCGCCACAGCGGAATGAACCGCCAACTCTCTGGCATTTTGTTAACAATTAAGTATAATAATATCCAAATCAATGAACATGGGCCAGTTGGAAAAGTGCCCGGTGTAAGAGCCAGCCTTAAATTCTTTATTGAACTGTTCTTTGTTGATAAACCAGGTGAATGTAAAGTGCTGCTCACAAACTGCTGATGGGCAGACACAAAATTGAGCAATTTCTGACAAATAACAAAAACAAAATTCTTTGGTAATTAAAACAAAAAGTTAGGCTTCGGACATCCTAAAATGCACTTCTCTGGCATTGTTTATCCAGCACCGGTTATGCTGCTCTCACACTTCTGGGTCAAACCCAATTTCTTGCTTGTCGTAAAGAAGGGCTGTACTAGCGATTCATATGATTGACAAGTGGGTGGGGCTTGGGGAGGGATAAGGAAAAAGGGTGGTGTTAAGGAAAACAAGCCGTTTTCAGCTCACATAAAAGGAATTAAGGATTACTCAAACATGGCTGATCTAACCTGAATACAACTTGAGGCATGTTTTTGATGAGGGAACACACTTCAAGATGTCAGGAATGTCAGAAAAGTCACATTATCTTTACATGGCACCTTTAAATAAGTACTTATTGACCCATCCGAAGCTTCTGCTTTGGGATCACATTGAAGCCAAAAAAAAAACAAGTTCATACCTCAAAGGGTCAAACAAACATATTCCTTAAAGAAGACATGATTAAAAAATGTTTATTTAATTTTCTTTCTGTTTGTTGTTTGCAGCCCAATTTGGTGCAAATGCCATTCTGGGGGTGTCTCTGGCCATTTGCAAGGCAGCAGCTGCAGAGAAAGGCGTACCTCTCTACCGTCACATTGCTGACCTGGCAGGAAACACAGAACTGGTGCTGCCAGTACCTGTAAGAAAGCTCACTATCAAAAATGTATTATCTCTAAGATTAGGTCCTGCTAATGGTCAGGGCGAAAGGTGGTTCAGTGGGGGGAGTTCTGCCATTGTGGTCCTGGTCAAGCCACTTCACCTGCGTTGCCTTGTATTGATGTGTGAGACTGGGAGGGGGAGTTTGGTGGTTGGCAGGAGGCCATAGAGGTAAAATGTGGCAGCCACATACTGTCAGATTGCCCCAGGTCAGCTGAGGGCTACCAAGGTAGCGTATCACCACCAGTGTGAGAATGTGGTGTGAATGAATAATTGTCTGATCATTGTAAAACGTCTTTGAGTGTCTAGAAATGTGTTATATAAATTAAAGACATTATTATTATTATTATTATTATGTAATAAGACAACTTGTTTTAGAAACATTACATACTAACCAGGTGAAAGGAAAGCTTTAGTGTTGTGTTATATTGCACATGGGCAATTAAAAACCAGCTTCATAAAGGTTGCTACAGGAGAAGGAAAACTCAGAAACTTTACTACATGTATGAAGATTTATTAATTGTATTTAACATCACATGGTGATGGACTTGTTGCTGTGTGTCTGTATCCTGTCATTTACTGTAGTGTAAAGAAAAATGAAATTTGACTTGTGGGTACGTTTGTGAAAAGACGGAGACACAAACTTGCAGATTTCTTCAATGCTTTTTAGTGGTACTTCAGTCAGCAAAACATAACATAACTCCAGTTTCCTTTCAACACGTGTAGAATGGATTAACACACTTAACTGCAAAAAAAAAATAAATATTGCATGCTCTGTTCAGGTTCATGCTCTTGCCTCGATACAAAATACTCATCTCCCATCATGCCCTACTACTTCTACTACATCCTGCCAGTTCTCTTCATAAGTGCTCTCTATTGCAACTTTAAGTCTCAGTGAAACTGAGGGAAGCATAATTTTAATAAAACAGCTAGGTAGCTTGTTGCATATGCATTTAAGATTAAAACTGGCTCTGCACTCTGGCTCTGCTCTGTACTCAACTGGTTTGAGTCTTATCTCAGAAGTTCATCTTTCAGGGTAGGGTGAAAAGAAGAGGTATCCAATACTCATCGACTACCCTTTGGGGTTTTGTCCTTGGTCCTCTTCTCTTCTCCATCCACATCACTTTCCTGGTTAAATTCATCAACAGACATGGATTATCATACCCCTGCTATGCTTATGAAACTCAGCTTAATCAGTCGACCCCCCCTCCCCTTGTTGATCTATTAGTAATTACCCGCATAGCAGATGGCCTGGACAACATCTCTGGATGGATGAAGAACCACCACCTACAGCTCAACATGGCCAAAACCAGTTTTGGGTAGTCCCTGCAAATCTCTCTGTGCATTATGATCTCACCATTCAGCTAGGATCCTCAATATGCACCCCTTCTACAGGAATTAGATAGTGATTCTGGACAAACAGCTGTCCTTTAAAGACCGCATCGCCAAGACTGGCTTGTTCTGTTCATGTTATATACAGTCAATAAGAGGCCCGAAGTCATTGCAGTGTCCAAAATCATGACGAAAAGCCCAGGATGACTGAAGAAATTAGGGAGGAAGTCTGCCTTGTTTATAGCAGTATTGCAGTTCCACAGACACTTAGAGAGTTTGCATGGCTCTGGTGATCAGTGACAGTGTAGGTTGGCTGGGTTGCTGTGTGTTCTATGAGGACATGTTTAGCAGAAAATCGTCCGATTGAGGAAAGCTTTATAAATGCTAACAGACGTGTAGAACAAATAGCACGGAGAACACAACCAAAGTAACACCACAAAGCGTTAATAGGCTCCTAATTATGGTTAAGCATCAGCAGCTGAGCAATCGCTAATGCCTTATTTGCACCCAAACTTGACAGAACCCTGGCTAAATTATTTTATATCTCTCGCTAATGTCCTGAATCATTGCTTGTACTTCAAAAATGTTATATCTAAATTGTAAAGTGACAACAATTGTTCTTCTTTCCTCACACATAAAAACATGTTCCCGTTATCCACCCTGTTTCAAGGATGCTTGGATTTATGGAGGCTTTCAATCAATGAAAGGCCCAAACACATTGAATTTGACAATATTCAAATGTCCAACTGATAAGGGAATTGCAACGGTCATAATATTGATTAAAGTTGAGTTATTCCTTATAGAAAGTAAGACAAGGGGTTGTCAGTGAAAAGTATCTTCAACACTTCAAAACTATCTCCAGATCAGCCCCTATCTACCTCCATGAGCTCATACGCTCCTACATGCCCTCCAGAAGCCTGCGCTCAGAGAAGGAACAGCGACTTGTGGTTCCATCCCACAAGGGCAGAAGATCTCTCAGCAGAACCTTCTCTTTCACTGTCCCTGGTTGGTGGAACAAACTCCCTGATCCAGTCAGGAAAGCAGCAACACTAACAGCTTTCAAAAAGCAACTGAAAACTCTTCTCTTCAGAGAACACCTACTATAAAAAAATAAAAAACTACTACCTTCTTTTTCCCTCCGCTGTCTTTATCCTCTTCCCCTACTGCTTTGGTTTTTTGATCAGTTGATACAATTTCTATTGTGAGAAGTTGAGATAGACTTTGACGGTGTAACAAATTGCATATTGTCTCTCCCTAATGTAAGTCGCTTTGGACAAAAGCGTCTGCCAAATGCATAAATGTAAATGTAAATGTAACACACTGATTGACCATCTACATTGTTTTTTTAGGCCTTCAATGTGATCAATGGAGGTTCCCATGCTGGAAACAAGCTGGCCATGCAGGAGTTCATGGTACTTCCTGTAGGGGCGGAGTCATTTCGCGATGCACTGAGAGTCGGAGCGGAGCTCTATCAGACGCTGAAAGGTGTCATCAAGGAGAAGTATGGCCAGGATGCTATCAACGTTGGGGATGAGGGAGGATTTGCTCCAAATATCCTGGAGAACAGTGAAGGTGTTGTACATAAAGGGATGTTTTATGTTTGTCATATTTGATAGGATAACATCTTAACTGTTGTATGCTGTTTGAGTAAACATATCCAAGAACACTGGTTGAGTAACAAAGATATGATCATCACAAAAAGATGATAATTTACTGTTATGCTTAGTCATCCACAGTAGCATGTCATTCGGGTAAATCAACTCATGTTGACCAGGTTTTGTATTGTTTGAGAACTACTGATAGTGACCATTACGAACATCTATATCAGTCAAACAAGTCTTTTTCAGTCTGTAAACATAGTTAGATTAGTCCTATAAATGGTCGTCTAGATATTAGGGAGGACATAATATGAATATAATAAAAATAATAATTGATTCTAATTTGTTATGTAAAAAAAAATGCATCGAATGTTTTGCGCTATCAAAACTTATGCACATGTAAGGGCTCAAGAAAAAAATAAGGAAGATTTTAGTTTTTATCACAAACAGTGTGTTCACAAACGGATTAGTGAAGGATATGCAGTTTAAATTTTGTGCATACATTTTTTTTAAACAAATTATTCACCTTTATTAATGAGTTAATTTTTACATCCCCTGTGACACCTCCTTATTAGATGTTGCTGTAGCTTGTAAAAGACATGTTACGCCTTCCTATTTTTAGGAATGTATTCGGTGTAAGCTACCTTCTTGTCAGCACAGGTTAAATTAACATATATTGCTATTCTTGTAGATTAAAAAAATTACATTATGCTAGAACAAAGAGCAGTCATGCTGTTCTCTAAATAAATGACTTTAACACTTTTTTGAAAACATGAATGAGCAATTTGAGACAGTTTCATGAATCCATGAGCTGGGAACTAAAATACCTCACACTAAACCTTTCATAAATAGAAATGTAACAACATTATAACTTTAATCATCAGTCATTTACCCTCTGTTTTATTCCTTTCAATCTCATTCTCACAGCACTTGAGCTGATAAAGACAGCCATAGAAAAGGCCGGCTTCACAGATAAAGTTGTGATTGGGATGGATGTAGCTGCATCTGAGTTTTACCATGAGGGCAAGTATGATCTTGATTTCAAGTCGCCTCCAGATGCAGACAGACATATAAGCAGTGATGAGCTGCTGGAGATCTACCAGAGCTTCATCAATGACTATCCAGGTGAACTTTAAATAGCAGAATCACGAGACATGTCTAATTATATAGTTATATTTCCAATACTATTAACATATTTCTTTGCAAACAGTGGTGTCTATTGAGGACCCGTTTGATCAGGACGACTGGCCTGCTTGGACTAACATGACAGGTTCAGTGGGGATCCAGATTGTGGGCGATGACCTGACTGTCACAAATCCAAAGAGAATAGAGAAGGCGGCCGAAGATCGTGCATGCAACTGCCTGCTCCTGAAGGTCAACCAGATTGGTAGCATCACAGAGGCCATTCAGGCGTAAGTCATTGACTGTCTACAGTTAACACAATCAGTGTCGGAAATTGTCATTCTATGAGATTACATTTATTTTATGGTTTGAAATATGACATTGTAGGGCATGAAACACTCTTCCAGTATCAGTTCTGAGTGATCTTGTTTTAGACACGTCACTTAAGACATGCTGCTCTTCTACATCATTGTAATTTTATTTAATGAATAACTAATATGCGGCAGTAATCCACAGTGCTGATCAAGCACAACAGGGAACAATGGAAATTGTTGAAAGTGGTATACTTTACGCTGTGTATATGCTGATTTTAACTCTGAAATGAAAGATTATATAAAAAGATGGATGATTGCAGCAAGACAAATATTCACCTAAATGTACAGAAGAATTCTTGAGTTTGCTATTTTATTTCTGACTAAACAGTAAGCTCAGTGATTGGGATTCCATCACATTGAGCAGATTAATGTATATTGTTAAAGAAAAAAGTTTATCTACTTGAAAATTGTTATGTCAAAGACCCAAAAATAGAGCATTGTACAAGAATCTGAGTAATTTAACTTGCTTACCTGTGCCTTCTGATTACTATCAGAGTAATGCATGGCTACGCGCACCAAAGAAAACAATTGACTCCTCAAAAAGAGTTGGTAGTCATGTTGAAGATTTGTTCTTTTCTTGAAAAACACACTCCTGAATGACATCCTAAGGGAAATAAGTGTCATTGCATAAACACAATCAGCAGAGATGTGAAGCTAGCGAAAAAGCCCCCTACAGAGAAGCCATCCTAGCAACTGAGTATGCAACTGTCAATTAATCTAGGTGTGTGGTGACCTTCAGTCTGGAAATCACTGTACACGTTAAGATTTTAGTTAAAGGGTCAGTGACATTGTGTTATTTTCAATAATTTTTTGTTTGCATTGGTAAAATTGTATGGGAGATATGATTATTTTACTTATAAAGTCTCTATTTTTAATTAAAATCGGATTCCATCTTCTTATTTTCTAACCTAGGCTTATTATGGAAATTAGCTGAGATTTTCACTCTGCAAACTTCGTAACCACTCCCCAGTTAATCACTTATTGGTTAGTGATTAGCATAGTCATGACGTGTATGCAAAGTTACTGTCTGATGGTCGACGTAGATTCGAGACATACTAGAGGGATTCATTACAAGCAAATTCACTACCCCTAGCCCTAAAGGCCGCTTCACATGTAACTGAACTGAGATTCGAATGATCCTCAGATGCTTCTCTGCTGGGTGCATTTTGCAAGCTAGTGGAAAAAGTGGAAAAGTGGCAGTGATACTCCTTGCCATTAGTTGGTGCTCATGTGTAATTGTGTGTCGTTCGTGAAAAGAACAAATCTGACTTTTTAGTAATAACTCTTTTGAAGTGCGGATTATCCTGTTAGTAATCAGAAGAGATTGATAAGCATGTTTATTTACTCAAATGAGTGTTTTTGCTCTCTTTGGATCTTTGTCGTAACGTTTTGCAATTAGATCAGATTTTTCCCAATATGAACGATACAAATGAATCGTTCAAATGAATTGTTCTCATAAGTGACCAAGTATGAAAAGAACGAAGCACGAAGTTGAACGAAACTTTCCATTACTCAGGCACAACAGCCACATGCCGTCTGTTTTATAATCTTTGAGGGTCTGACACCAGCAATACATGGGTCCTTATATTCTTCTCTTTGGCAGTCTCTTCCTCTTCTGTTCATCTCGAAGTTCTTTGCTGCTATTTTCTGTTGTGAGATTGAAACAGGAGTGTCTATAGAGCCCCATCTAGTGGCTCTTTCATGTCCTATTCACGTCATCAAAATAAACGACTTTTATTGGTCGTTCTCCTTGCGAAAAACCCATCCGTTATAGCAGAGCTGAACTCTTGTTTGCTCGCACCAATCGCTCGGACTGATGTGGGATGTGCCATCGTTGCCGTGGATTTCCTATCGAGATATGTTCATGCACGTCACTTCACATCCGAATATTCGGTTAGATGTGAAACAGCCTTAACCCTAACACAGAGCTACCAACATTGATAGACACTATAGTGGCTTTTGGAGGAAATACTATTTTATAACTTTACCTCTATGAGCCAGAGTCATATGGATGTTTGGTTTCTCTACACCCTGGAATTGAGCATCTTCTTTTAATACTTACAAGTCCTTTTTAATAGCCTCCTTTTAATAACACAAGTCCTAGTTGTTTGCTGCTCTCCCATTGCACTCTGTTTGATTCACTTGCGTTGGTTTTTGGATATCACAAAAAAGGCGTGGTTTTGTGGACACCGCATCACTTCCGGGCGAGGGAAATTGCCCCTTTGAAATCTAACCGTGACATTACAACGAGACTCGAGTGACACCATCAATGGTGCGATTAAAAACAGTTTTCAAAAGAAACAAATTTATTGTTTGTTTGTGAACATCCAAGGTTTGATTTTTGATTCAATCTGCTCTTATAAATCACTATAAAAGCCACAAAAAGACTCACCATGGCATGACCCCTTTAAGCTAAATGCTCTCAACTGCATGAATGTTTGTTAATGTTTTCAAAGACTTACCATTTAGTCTTTTCAAAGCAACGTTGAAGCTGATTCAGAGGTGTGCAATTAGTAAAATGTTGATTATCGATTTCTGCCCTTTACAATCTTAAAAACTATATAACTGAATTTTTTTTTTTTTGTTTCCGCTCATTCTTTAAGCTCTCACTCAAAGTGCATCTTGTGATGATGGTAATTATAGAATCTAGAACTACAAGATTCAGCTGAAAATTAATAAACACAGTAATGGGGATAATAGATGAAAGGCAGTGTCATACAGGATATAAACAAAATGTTATGCGTACCACTTCACATCACCTGCTTGATTTTCCCTTCAAAATTTACACACAAACATGCTTAGATAAACTCTTCTTTCCTTTCCATTTGTCTTGTTTCAAAAGTATAAATGGAACACTGATGTACAACAGTTACAGGCTAGTGCTAAAGTTAGCATGTTTTGATTCAGACAGCGAGAGCGCTGAGAAAATAATAATAACAGCAGTGAATATTTTTGTGAAGTGTTTACTAAATTCTACCTTAAGGGATGAATATATTTTGTGAAAATATCTCTGGAAACTGCAGTTTAATTAATGGTAATGCACTATATTCCCAAAAACAAGAATAATTGTTTAAAATAAACAGTTATTACATTAAACTTAATTATTTCCATAATCACGTAGCTCTAGATTTTGTAATGGATGAGCCACTTCTTTGCTCATCTATGTAACATGAAGTGAAGTGAAATTGATTATTTGGCCAAATATGGAGTGACCCATAACCGGAATGTGTGCTCTGCATTTAACCCCTCCAGTATATTTAACCTGTGTACACACACAGCAGTAAACACCCAGAACACACACACGGAGCAATGGGCAGCCATGGCTGCAGCGCCTGGGTAACAGTGACTATTGCCTTACTTGAAGGCATCACCACAGCTTTGGTTGTTAAAGATAGATTGCAAGTGTTTTATCACACCACCTTCAACACTGTGGATTGTGGATACAGGGGAGAGTTCCAAAGCTCAAAAGATTTCTTATCAGTAGATACTAAAGGAGTTGGTGTGCAATCTCCACAAGCCCTCTGTGGCCCTGGTTTCATTTAGCTGTTGGTGTGGAGACGTATACGTCTAGAACAGGGGTGTCCAACGTTGGTCCTGGAGAGCCACTGTCCTGCACATTTTAGTTGCAATCCTGCTGTAGCAGTATGCATACTACTCTACTTCAGCCAATCAGAGGACCATAATTTGTCCCACAGGTGTGTTTCATGATGGTTGAACCAAAAATGTGCAAAGCTCCGGCCCTCCAGGACCAACATGGACACCTCTGGTCTAGAATGTCACTCGGTGAGTACATTTTCAAACTCCTCCTAGATCTTCATGAAAAAAATCCAGGTAAGAATGAATATCAGAGGGAATTTCGATACAGCCTCCACAAAGTGCAAATAGCCCCTCTGCTGTTTAATGAAAGTGAACATTGAACCAATCCAGTCTGCGATCTAGGGACAGACGAGCATACAGGATGCCCAGTCCTGTCTGCAGCAGAGTCATAACACAAACAGCAGTTCTAGGTACAGGCCTGTCAGACAGTAAGGTAGAATAGCACTAACCCACCCTGCGATCCAGACAAACAACCGAGCAAAATTTACTTCCTTGGATTTAATGTGTCACATTACAGAAATCAATTTCCCCTACAAAAACAAACAAATCAGGCAAGAATTGGACATGGTATATCAATCAAAGAATTTACCATAAAAAAAATTGCGCATACATACACATGCTTCAGAACCCCCCTCCTCCCCCTTCCACAAACTTAGGCAAGTAGGAATTAGAATGTTATAGGATTGTAATATTCTGTCATGATGTCAACCACCCACAAAGAAGATACCAAACTCCTAACCCCTATAAATAATAGTTTAGTTGATCTGCTTACTGGGAGTCCTGTCTCACTCAGGTGTAAGCTGGCTCAGGCCAATGGATGGGGCGTAATGGTCAGTCATCGCTCTGGAGAAACCGAAGACACATTCATCGCCGATCTAGTGGTGGGACTTTGCACTGGACAGGTATTAAGCTCTCTTCGGAAAACCAGGGGGGATTTTTTTTGGTTTGTGTAGCCTGTCTTAAAACTGCTTGG
The DNA here is from genome assembly GCA_900490495.1 of Danionella dracula. Taxonomy (NCBI): domain Eukaryota; kingdom Metazoa; phylum Chordata; class Actinopteri; order Cypriniformes; family Danionidae; genus Danionella; species Danionella dracula. The sequence continues at coordinate 20,056,918 of UELW01000012.1, forward strand.
AATCTTTTTATCTTTCAGATAAAGACTGGAGCTCCATGTAGATCTGAGCGGCTCGCCAAATACAACCAACTAATGAGGCAAGAGAGCATCAATTTTCTTTCTCACATTATTTCTCACTTAAGTTTTACACGCCATTAGTTAAGATTTTGGCTGATATCAAGGAGGAAGTTTTCCTCATCTTCAGAGTTTACTTACTCTAAACGGTGAAAATAAAATACTCCAAATAAAATCATCATGCAGCTGGTCCCTTTAAAACAAAATTGAGCAAGATTGTTGTGCTGAACTGACTGACAGGAAGAGGCTGAACATGCTCAGGAATAATAGTGAGCGGAATGTGTGGAGTGCAAGTTTTTTGGTACCACCTTCAAATGAGTTTCGTCCACTTAGGTTTCGATCATGACATGATGCCTCATTTTTTTTTTGCATTAAGTAATCAACTGAAACCAAACTTTTAACAAAGGAAGTCATGTTGAAAATTACTAAAAAGAACAGAAAATATATTTTAATCAAAGAGGAATGCATTTTTAGAGATTTTTCCTTGTCTCCTTACCTTGCAAAACAAGTGTTTTTAACACATTCAGATGAACAGCAACCCAAATACATTTGTTAATGAATCTGCTTTGAGCACTTAAAGCCGTTGTCTATATAATGCCTGGAGTCATATAAAGAAGTAACAATTACTTTGATGAACACTGCTGATTACACTCTTCTAGATCACATTCGGCGCTCTCAATAGACTACAATTAAATTAAATCATTCTCATTCTATCTGTTCTTCTTCCTCTTAGGATTGAAGAGGAATTGGGTGACCAGGCTCGATTTGCTGGACACAATTTCAGAAACCCCAGTGCACTGTGATCCTGACATCTAATCACCAAAATCACGCACAATAAAAGAAATCAACTGACACACCCAGTATTTACTGCACTAAACCACCAGATACCACTGACACACCCCTTAAGAATGATTAAGAATTGCACTATTGCACTGATTTTCAAACCTTAACATACTCATTCACAGCATAGAATCTCAACCCAGTCTTACACAGATATAACAAAATATTATGCACAGTGGATCATAAACCAACTATAATTATGCACAACAGAAGATAACTTGATGCTAAAACCTTGAACCCCTTTACTGGCTCCTTCTTTTCTGTGCACACATTTGAAAAGGTTACTGTTAGGTCTAAATTGATTTAAAAAAAAAGTCAAGAAAATCAATAACTGCATTTTATTGATAATATACTATTAAAGATGCTGTCTCATCTTAGTTTTAGTATTGTCCTCTCATCAAAACATGCCTCAAGTCATATTCAAGGGCCTGTACCATAAAGCAGGATTAACTGGTTAGCCAGCTAAATTTAGGATTTGTTTGCCCCAATCCTGGTACTATGAAAAGATCTAGGATTTAATCAGTCTTTGTCACCCTTAGCCACAAGGCTAACCTGCTCCAGAGCAGGCTATGTTCTAGATTAGAGATTGCAAACTTACGTTTTCACGTTATGCTTACTTTTATCTGCTGCTATGAGCTATGATCGTTTTGCGTTGAGGTTACATCAAACGCATATCATGCATGATACTCAATTTAATATCAAACAGAATGTGCTTCTTTGACATAGTTTTCACAAAATCAGCAATTTGTATGTAAAAAAATGTATGTAAAATATAAATTATGCATCGTATTTTCTAACTTTAATCTCTTTCTCCTCCTCCGCAGTGAAAAAAACAAATTGGCTCTATCCATGCTCATCGTGATTGGTTATTCAGTGCCAACGTCAGTCTTTTACGTGCATGCGCTCATGAACTAATCATAGCTTCAGGATCAAAGCCGTACTCAACAAGGAATGCTGATGAGCTGCTTCATCTTATCGATTAAGCCTGATTGAAATGGTTAGGTTTTGTCAAGTCAAAACCTATCCAGTAATACTGAGTTTAAGCCACGTTCATGGTACAGGCCCCAGATTAGTTAATGCTTGTCTAATCCTATTCTGGGAGCTAGATGGCCGAAGCACTGCTCACTAACCAATAACATTAAGATCCTAATGCAGCTCAATAAAGACATACGTGCTGAGTGACTTGGAAGTGTAACCGTAGCAGAACTGCATTGATAAAATATGAGAATGAAAGAGTTTTTTTGGCTTACCAAAAGATGAATGAATTTGTCAGAAATGGATGGATTTTCTATGTGCTAATAATCAAAACCCAGCTGGGGTGTGGCAGAAGCATGTCAGTGGGAGGAACATAAAGTACACAGCTCATTTCGCTCTTTGGGCATTTCAGGTAATTCAAAGCCATTGTCTATTATAAATTCTGCCTTTTGAAGGTTGTCAAATGTGCACTGATCATGATTAGATCAGCTGTTTCAAACGTTGTATAGACATTCAAATAAGCCAATAGGTTCCTTCTCATTTTGATTGTTTAAAGTTTGTTTAAAGTGTTCTGGCAAGTACCATTACAGGCTAAGTAATCATCAGAAACTTGCTTGGACTTAATTTTGGGCTTGAGAGAAATGATTAGAAGACATTAAATCTTTAGGAAATCACTGTTTCTTCACAGAACAGCCCCTTTAGAGATGGGAGGGTTGTTGATGTTAGAATATATTAATAAGGACCTACTACAGTCTACCAGAAACGTGAGTAGGCAACAATCAAACCCTTTGAACGTGGTGAAAGAGAACAATAACGTCCATAAAATGACCTGATTAGAAATTGGGTTCGTTGCTGCTTTCTGAAGCTTGCACCTCATGGACTCATAGAGGATTGGTGACAGTGAAGGGGTTCAAAGGGAAAAAAATGAAAGGAACTAAGATGGTCAAAATGAAGCTTTGTTTTAATCAGATGTACAATTTACATTTATGCTTTGAAATAGATGTAAAATATGCAATATTAGTTTTTGTATGCTTCATAGCATGAAGAATAGGCTAAATATTTATCTAAAGGGTTGATTTTTTTAAAGATTCAGCTTCGATTAGAATACAAGACTGTATGGTTAAGAGTTTCCAATGGCATTGAATGCTTTTTATCAAGCAATCGTCTCTTTCAGGCACAGCTATTTGTGTCCATCTCTTGAGTTAAAAGCATGCTGAGGAACAAGAGCCAAGACTCGAAACCTTTTGATGAATTTTACGTGTAAAGAAAAACATCATCATTAAATTATGAAAATATCTTTTTGTTTGAGATGGTCTAATACGTGTTGTGCAAAATTTGTCATTCAACTGTTAGGTCCCTTTACATCAAGATGACAAACTAAATTATTATGAATATATTTAATATTTCATATACATAATTAAATATATGAAGGTAACTACACAAATGTTAGTTGGTGGATTTATGGAACTACATGCTACATGCTAAACTGGACTCCAAATTCAGAAAATCTATAGAGTTGCCTTGAAAATGTTTGAAAATGTTTTGGAACTCCTCTAAATTCGAGGCAACCTGTAAAAGTTTTGATGGACATTGCAAGGGTTGAGAAAAGTTGGGTGTGTTTTTGACTTGACAAAACAATCGAAGGTGATGTAAAGTTACATCATTATGGTACATCATGAAACAGTCAAACTTCAGATCTGACTCAAAAACCTTTCCTACTGACCAATAGACTGTCACTCACTAACACACACGCACACACTCTCTGTTGAGAAGTTTCACAACACACAAGTCTCCTTCTCTGGAATTATGGACTTGGGATCATCCTTTCTTGTCTCTTCTCACTCTTTCCCTTTTGTGATTATGGCTTGTTCCTCGAATCTGTTTCCTCCCTGATGACCTGCATTTTGTCATTGTGAGATTATTGTGGTGAAAGAACAAAAGAAAGCAGAAAATTAAATTGTCAATCTTGTGTCTAAAAAAAGTGTTTCTCTTTTTTGATGGATCCTAGAGTGTGAATTCAGGTTTTGTATGAAATATCTTCCAAAATTATTTTTTCTTAAGATATTTTGTCTAATAAAAATTACATTTACAATACTTACAGTTTAACAAGCAAGCATTCACAGTGGAAAGTTTGCACATGTGATAGAATGTAACAATATTTAGTGCATTAATCAGTAATTATTCTATCTTAAATATTCTAAAGTGACTCCTCCGCTTTAGACATAGTGAGTAATAAAAAATGCTAACAAGTCAGAAGATGAAGTGAAGTTGAGTTTCTTTAATTAATCATGCTGCATGTTAGTAGCATAGATCACAATTTTACTGGAAATGTAAATGAAGTGGAAATGTAAACATAAACAGGCCCGTCTGAGCGAAGCAACAGCTGGCTGACGAGATCACCAACGCGGAGCAACGTTTTACGGGCTCTGTCTGTGTTATACTTGGAGACTTCAACATAGCCAATTTGAGAAAATAAGTGCCAAAGCTCAAAAGTGCCCCACCAGAGAAGGGAATATTCTGGATCACAATGTCCCCTGCGCAGCTCTAGGACTCTCTGACCCCTGCCTGGTCCACCTTATTCCACCTCAAATAGCTTTGTCAAGCCAAGGGAGCTGCCTACAGAAATGGAGACCGCACTTTGCACAAAGAGGCTAGAAAAACGTTGAACACTGAAATCAGAGCTGCCAAAACAACATACTCTGAAAAACTGCAAAACCAGTTTGCTACCAACAACCCTGCTTCAGTGAGATCAGGCCTAAAGACCATCACAAACTACAAAGTCCCAGCATCTTCATCAATGACCAATCAAAACTTGCTGAATGATCTGAACAAGTTTTACTGCAGATTTGAGACACCCTTCGATTATCTCCCTGAGCAGCCATCAACACCTTCAGCACAGACCATTCTCCCACTCCTGCTCTACAGATCTTCGCTGATGTTGATTTTTGTCAGCTCTTCAGGAAGCAGAAGAAGAGGAAATCACCAGGTCCTGATAGGGTCTCTCCAACATTCCTCAGAACCTATACTGCCCAATTGGTTCCCATCTTCTCTCTGATCTTCAACAGATCACTGGACCTGTGTGAAGTCCCTTCATGCTTCAAACGTTCCACCATCATCCCCATCCCAAAGAAGCCTAAAATCTCAGGTCTCAATGACAACAGACCAGTGGCCCTGACATCTGTGGTCATGAAGTCCTTTGAAAGACTGGTGCTGGGCCACCTGAAGAACATCACTGGACTCCCGGGAGTTTGCCTACCAATCTAACAGTTAGGAGGATGCAGTTAACATGGGGCTGCACTACACTCTGCAACATCTGGATAAGCCAAGGACTTACATGAGGATCCTGTATGTGGACTTCAGCACAACATTAAATACCATCATCCCATCACTCATTCGAAACAAACTCTCCCAACTCTCCATCCCTGACTCCACATGTCAGTGGATCACAAGCTTCCGGACAGACAGAAAACAGTGCTGTCAGACATCAGCACACGGTGTGTTCTCTGGACTTCTCTTCTCCCTCTACACCAGTGTTTCTCAAATAGTGGGTCTCTGTCAAGAGGGGCACGTTTGAGTTCAGGGAACCTGCAGTTTTATTTTACTATTTTGATGTTTTTACTGTTCTAGGATAAAGTGCAATATCACTCCACTACTTTAGGGGGCAGTGGCACTCTCATTGGCAGAGTGTGCGCAGGGAGCATTCGGTGGTGTAGGGGTTTTGTTTGCACTGAGAATCCACACATTGCACACAGTACAGAGTATGAGTATGAAGTGTAGACACGAAATGTAGCAGACCCTCAAGTGATATCATGAAAAAATATTTAACATATTTAAAATATTTATACGTTAATAAGGATACATTGTTATGCCGGGGGAGAGGGGGGGGGCTCTACAATCTAATTGAGAAGCACTGCTCAACATCAACCTTGCATGACTCCTCTGTAAAGCTCAAGTTTGCAGGCGACACCACCATCATTGGTCTCATCCAAGACGGTGAGGAGTCTGTGTACAGACAAGACGTGGAGCAGCTGGCTTTCTGGTGCAATCCCAACACCCTTGAGCTCAACAAACTCAAAAAGGTGGAGATGGTAGTGTACTGCAGGAGAAGCCCCCCGCAAACCCTCCCCTTACCATCATGAATAGCACTGTGGCACCAGTGGAGTCATTCAGGTTCCTGGGCATCATCATCTCTCTGGACCTGAAGTGGAGAACACACAGATCCACTCCATTGTGAAGAAGCCCAAGCAGAGGCTGTACTTCCTGTGCCAGCTGAAGAAGTTCAACCTTTCACAGACACTGCTAACCAAGTTTTACTCCATGGTCATCGAGTCTGTTCTCTACTCCTCCATCATTGTCTGGTTTAGCTCTGGCTCTAAAGCAAATGTCCATTGTTACGACTCGTTTTAATGGGAGGAGAGTGTGTTGAATAGTTTTAATCTTAACCCGGAAAAAAAATCGAAAAAGTTTTAACCATCACCAACAAAACACCACACACAGAACGAATTCAAATATGAAAATGCTACAATTTTATTAATGTAACAATAAAATACCATTTGAAATGAAGGAATCGAAGTGACTGGGAGGAGATAGGCCAAAATAACAAACAAAACCCCCTATAAAAGAAAAAAGGTACGACAAGAAAAAAACGGACAAGAAAGTTAGAAATACAACACAACTTGCCTAAACTTCCTAACAAAATTATACAATCTTCCAACAAAATAAAAATAGGCCACCCACCACGTTAGCCAACCAATCTGTAAATAATTAAATGAAGAGAAAGAATCAAATTATAAAACAACAACACAAATCATACTTAAGTCAATGTCGAAACTAAACATGAAGATGTTTGCTGATGGAGCTGGAACCCAGAGCTCTTCACCGAGCGAGGTGACAAACGGAATGAGCTCGCCGAATTGAAGAACTCCGTCTCTTTTGAATCCACGCCACTCTGTTATGCACCAGGATTGACGTACACCCAATCATTGAAGTTCCAGCTGGTTTAAATCACAAACACAAAACATAAATCAAACGTAACACAAAACAGTTTAAATCTAACTAAAGTGACTCAAAGGCAGGTCAGAAGACTATTCATACGTCTGAGAAGATCATCGGTACTTCCCTACCCTCCCTCCAGAACCTGTTTACCACCAGAATGAGAAAGAGGGCTAGCAAAATCATTCTGGACCCCACTCAACCCAGCCACCACCTTTTTGAGCTCTTGCCCTCTGGCCTCCGCTTTAGAGCCACTAACACCAGGGGCCTCATGTATAAACGTTGCGTATGTGATAGGAGGGTGTGTCAGGTTAATTGCACCCTCTCCCCGATTGGGGGCGGTAGTTTATAAAAGAGTCCCATCTGCCCCGGCAAAGTGTCAGCTGGTTGCACTTCCGGAGAGGTGAGCTTTTTCCGGGACTGCGCACATCTGTGTTTAGTGACTGCATAGCTTTAGGTAAGGATGAGTTGTTGCTGGGGTGCGAGCCCATTGGCTGGTGCAGAAGGTTGATCGTAGGAATATGTACGTGCAGGTTTGCGTCACTATAGGAAGTCAGCTGCCGGCACATTAACCCTTTAGGGGAATGCGACAGGGATCATCTGGGCGTCTGGTGAGTAACCAACCTTAATGCAGTGGTGTAGAGTGCCGTGAGTACCCGGCTCCCGCACATATCACCGGAGGCGACATTCTCTCTGACGGGCGTTGTTCACGACACCAGCGGCGCGCGGAGGCGATCGCCTGGCGTGACGGCGGATCGCTCCGTAGGGATCAGCGCGGAACATCAGCTTCCTCGGGAAGCGAAGGAGGCACAGACTATGTCCTCACTGTTCATCAAGACTGTAGCGGGGATCTAAAATTAGCGACCTAAATTTACTCAGTCCGAAAGGGAAATCTGGGGTTGCAGCGTTGCGTGTGTGTCTCTGAGCATACGGTGCAGGGAAGGTTTTTATATGAGCGGTCTGCGAGGGACCTGTGTGCGTCTTGCGTGGTGACTGAATGTGTATTTCAGGAGGAAGGAGCTGGCCGCTGGGACCTAACCTTGCGAGCACGTGTGGTGGAGGTTTGCTGTGAGTGATTTGAGTATAACCCACCTTGCAGTGAATGTGATGTGAGAGCACTGTGGTGAGTAACTTTACACATGCTAACAGCAGTATTAGAGGTCCCAGTGTGGTCCATTAGCTTCTCCTGAATGTGTATGTGTGTGCGTGTGCGTTTTGCCCAATGTGATTCGGAGTGGAGCTCCGGAAATTGTATGACTGTTTATCTTCGTTATAGTGAGTACATTTATATATAGTTAGTTTTTTTGTTTATTACCTGTGTGCATTTTGGTTAAGTTGTTTGTTTTCCTGTGTTGATCCTTTGAAAAGATTATCATTTTGCAGTTTATTTCTTTAGGATTTATGCATTGTTTTCATGTGTGACCTATAACAGCCCTCTGTCTCAGATACGGGCCGGTCCGTATGTTCTAACTTATTATGAAAGTGGAGAGTGTTTTAACTGAATATAAAATAAAAGTAATTAATATTTTTGTACATGACCCTGATTTCCTGTTCTTCCTTTCTCTTTTAAAATGAGTGACGACCTGATTAGGGGTGTTTTGTGAAAATTTGAAATGTATGTGGGTTGGTCCCGCTACACGTACTCATAAAATGGGCATAGAAATATGCGTACGCATTTTTTCACGTACATACCGGGATTTATAAAAAATGAACTTGGTGTAAATAAGTGCGCACCGTATGGATGCTCTTGCCCGTGTGTACGCACTCTTTTAGAAGAGTATGTGTTTTGGTGACACCAACTGTCCCAAATAGCAATAGCTATTTAAAATGAAAAACTTCTAAATTATCCTATTACGTCACCCAATAAATCAAATTGTATCAACCTGAATTATCATTATTAGCATGCTTAACCAGGTGCAAATACTTTGAATTTACTAATTTGTTTTAATGAATGGGCTATAAAAGGTATGTGTTTATATAACTTATCATCATAATGGATGCTCTAGCGCCGTTAGAAGACCTTGCTAATGACGCTCTACGGAGGGAGCGTGTTTTCAGAGACCATGAAGATTTCCTTGCACATGATGATGATTGGCTCATGAGCCGATTTCGATTTCCAAGAGCCATCCTCTTGGAATTGTGTTCTGAATTACGGCCAGTATTGGAATGACCCTCGCGGAGAAACCATGCGCTGTGTGTTCCTGTGCAAGTATTGACCACATTAGGGCACTTGGCCACTGGTACTTTCCAGCGAGAGTTGTCTGACCGATCGGGTATGTCGCAGTAGTCCCTGAGCCGTGTCATTTCATAGGTATGGGATGCCATAGTGGGGATGGCACCCCGATACATCCGTTTTTCTTACACGCAAGCTGAACAGGCCAACATCAAAATGCAATTTGCAGCAATCGCCAGTTTTCCCAATGTAATCGGTGCTATTTGTCGCCGGGCCGCGCCAAGAACGGAGTGGGGTTGAGATTAATACTGGGGCTTGGACCAGGTCGGCTCAACCAAACTTAGTACCAAGGCCAGTCAGGGAGTGAGTTGTGGATTGGAGAGAAAAGAGAGAACAAGAGAGGAGAAGAAAAGCTAGAGATGACCTGAGCCCCGGGGGAAGAGTGTATCCACTGTTCCACAATGTCGCGAGAAACTCCAAAATGGGACAGGGCCACTCATCCCCTCAAGCCCAGGAACCTTTGTTTTAAATGTAGTACCGACTACGCCACCCTAGCATTAAGGGAACTAGGGACCCTATAACTCACTCCCATACACAATTTAAAGCACGCAGGTTCAACAGTGTCAGAGGCATGGACCAGAATCAATTTCTTAGTAAACACCGTTTTATTATAATCTTCTTTTAAAAACAGTTAAAAGTTTTGTTGTGGAATAGATGAAGGAAACAAACAATACGGTCTGAAGATTCTGCCCCCTTTTCCAGGAGCCTCAGCAGCCAGCGATGACAAGCAGCACAGCAAGCACACGTGGACTCACCCCACACACAGCACACAACACCCGTGGTGACACTGCATTAGGTTGCGCACACACACACAATACTGCTGCTTGGCTCTGGGAAAAAGGGGAAGATAAACAAAACACAATAATGAAAAGAAATAACAAAAAATTAGCAAATGAATTGAATAAACAAATTTAGAATTATCTAACTTCACAAAAAGAGGACAAAATCCCATGCCAGCACTGGTTCGATGTTAAACACAAACAAAATACAAACAAATTTCGAAGTAAATTAAACAGAACACTATAATGGTAATCACAGATTAACCGGTGAGACCGAATGAGCCTCAAGTTGTGAATGACACTACAGAGTCCACAAACACGGCCAGGGATGGAAGTGAGGGCTCCAATATAGTACTTAAAGTACAAGAAATGAGTGTAAAATTAAACGAGCTGACCCAGTCAATGATGTGATCCTCCAACGTCAGCGGCGTGGTAGTCTAGTTAGCGCTGTAATCCTCCGGTTAGGGCGTCTGGCGGAAGAGAAACCCACAATAGAGTCAACCTGATTGCTCGGAGGGACACCCGAGCGCCCACGAGTGAAGCAACTCCGGCGGTGCGGATAAATATGACGGCCTGTCGTGAGCCGGCGATCGGAATCTTCACAACGCGTCTGGAAGATACGCGGTCTCTTTGAGCCTGCTGCAGCACTCAGTATTTCCGGAGCTGCGAAGCACAACACCAGGTGAATATGCCAGCAAGTAAAACACGCAAAGACAGTCCACATACCGGCAAATCCCTGAGCGTCGCGTTCCTGCACGCCAACCACTGCGTCCTAAGTTACGGTCTAAAGATACCCCAAATTAGCACAGTCAAACGAGCACATTAATCGGGGAGAGAGAGCTGCAAGCGCGCCCTTACCTGCTAATGGTGAATAGCGACACACGGAAATGACGTCACCTCCAATTCTAACGGAGCTTGTCTAGTGCTCAAGATGGTCTAGCCTTTTATACGGTATTCCCCGATTGTGTCCACATGTTCCCAATTAGCACATCATTACATATTGACTGCACTCATGTTGCAATAAAGGCATCATTTGAGAATGAATTTGCTCTTGTTAACCGAATTATTGGTGGTATTAATATGAAGGGAGAGCATACATATTCAAAATGGGCAGTCTTAACCTCCAAATATGGTTATTTCGAAAGAGATTGGTGTAAGCAATAAGCACGTGCACCTGCGCACAATATTCAGATCATTTTGACTTATAAAGCAAACCTTGCGCAGGTTCTGGCGTATATACGGTTTTATAAATCTGAAAACTTTTGTGCATACGCAAATTCTGCCTTATGTGCGTACGCACACTTTAAGGATTACATCTACGCAAAGTTTTATACATGAGGCCCCAGGACTGTACTGCACAAACAGAGCTTTTTTCCCGAAGCTATCCTTCTACTGAACTCTTAGCTCCCCACCATTTGTTTCCAGCACCTGGACATTTCATCTCCTTGCATTTGCACTTAAGCACACTACACTTTATAGAGCACACTGTTTACATTTCATAATTCGTTCAAAATACTCTACCTCATAGCCTAATGTTATTTGCATGTCTGATAGAAATGTAAAAACATTATATTTGGTATAATGAATAATGAGTAATGAGTATTCTTATTAGCATTTCATTAATCATATTGAATGATATTGAATGTGTGTTTTCTGTGTGTAAGGGAGGTGAGTGGTGGAGAAAGCGGGGTTTCCGGGCAGGTGAAATAGAATATTTAATCATTGTAATTAATTTTCAAATAAGATTGAGTTTGTTCGAGCCTATGTTTACTTGGGATGGAACAGGAAGTGACGTAGAGGGGCAGGATGTATACCGAAAGGAATCTCAAAAGGGTTACCAGTTTAGGGTCTTTCCCTGCGCTCTCTCTCTCCCGCTTGCCTCTTCCCTCTCTCCTCTTTTTTTCCTCTTTTTCTTGCAATGTGATCACATTCTTCATTGATACCAAGGTATGAGCTTAATTCATGTTTGGAATAAGTAATAAATTGCTGTTTGTGATTGTTTTAATAAATCATGTCTCACGAGCATCATATTTCCATTAAACAGGGATGGACCCGTCTTTTAAGAGGGCATAAATTAACCTGCGCAAGGAAGTTCTGTCTCTCTTTCCTGCTTAGAGAGAGTTAATATTTCCAACATACTTGTTAGTTGTGTTGCACTTTACTGTACTTACTGTGGCTGGTATTGTACTTATGTTGTTTTTACTGACGGCTCTACCACTGACCACAGCAAATTCCTTGTGTGCGCACACACACATGGCAATAAAGTTGATTGATTATCCTGCTTAATTAAAAAAATTAGATGCTCAGTTAAAAAATAAATAAATAGAAGACATACATTCACTGAGCATTTTTTCTTCTGCACGAAGCCAATTGCTAAGGATTCATATTTTCAGAAACCGAAGGTCTCTTGTACGATGTGACCTGTGAGAGCAAACAAGGCATCACATTGGACTGATGTCAAAGGTGTATTAAAGAGCAACGTCTACCCAAACACTAATGCTCAAACAGTGTTTCAGAGCCACTGGACAGCCCCAGCTCTTCAGTCATTTCTACCTTTCATTACTGAGAGTGCAATTTTTATCTTTTAATACGACTCCAGAAGTGTGCAGGTTCACATTCACTTCGTTCCTAACAGGCCCAGAAGCCATTTCATTGAGACCAAACTCAAACTAATGCTTTGGCTAAAAATCTAGCGGGGTGCTAATTTGAACCAATGATGGACAGTGATTGTCATCCGTACGGTTTGTTACTAAGTGAATGTGAACGCATTGCCCAGGATTGCACCAGTCACCTAACAGCTGAAACAATCCAGAATTTACCAAACCCTCTTTGTTATGAGGTACTCCAATTAATAGGGATACATTTCTCTAAAAGTTATTCTATTACATACTTTATAATAATCAAAGAAAAACACCATTAGATGGTAGGATTAAGAGGGTTTTAATTGTCTTCAGAGGTAGTCTTTTTATACAAGTAAACTGCCTGTCAAGTCACTAAAGTGTCAGTGAAGCAAGTGCAGCAACAAGACAAACATGTCAGACTTTCAGTCATGTAACCACACAATATATGCTTTTTACAAACCAAAACTTGCAATAGTAACAGACCAGAAACAAACTCGAGCTAGTAAAATGACGATCTTGTGGGTGAACTAAGAGTGTGCAAACTCCGGTTTAAGTGATGCGCCACCAAAAAGAAAGCCATTAACATCAGCCTGGGCTGCAAGCTGGAGTTTCCTCCAGTGACTGAGCCTAACAAATAAGAAATACAAAAAAGCTGTTGAAACTCTAATAAAAGAGCATGCACACTACTATAGGAGGACTCAGATTTGATCCAGTATATCATTGTGATATCTGAAACGCATAATTCATGGATTTTCTTCCTCCGGCTACATAAGCTGATTTGATCTTTAAGCCCCTATGAACCTTAGCTTGCAGAGAGGACATGCATTTCTTACTGGTGTAATTTTGACCAACAATTGGTAGACACTTGATCGCTTCTTTAAAACTTAATGATTCAAACTTGTAGGTTTCACTTTGTCGAGCTAAAATAGCTAAATTCAACATCCTTAAGAGTACCAAAAACCTATCCTTTTTTAAATATCAGTCAACATCAATAATTATCGTTGGTCAAAATGTTTTTCTGTCATTGAGTTGAAGTTGTAAAAAAAAACCCAACATTTCAGTGTGACAAGAACATCAAGACATGTACTGCGTCCTAATCCGAACACTTACACTGCACCCTTAAAGTAAATAGTAGTTTTCTGAAGAAAAAAATCATATTTATAGTGTGTGAGACGACAGTGAGCACAAACTGGGACGCACTAAAAAATCACTTAATGGCAGTAGTTGTGCCACATCATTACGCATGACATGTGCTGAAACGTAACTCCTTTTCCATTCCTTCACTAAATGTTGTAATAATTAATATAAAACTCTCTAAATTGATATGTATTTATGTGCTTCTTTAAAAAAAAAGAGTCATATTACAGAGGGCTCTGTAATACGATGGTTGAGGTTCTTCGATCTGTACTTAACAATATAACTGTAAAACGTACACATCCAGGCACTGATCTAATACTTTATGTACACTACAGTTGGGATGCACTAATTCTCGTTTCACACCCATAAAAGTGTGAATAGTGCGACGATTGGAACGCAGGACATAGGTTTTCGAACTCCTGGAGTGCCACAACCCCTTTTTCAAATTAACAAGAATTATAGGGTTTGCATCATCCTGGAGGGAGTTATACCAGTGAATACAATAACTTTTGATTTCTGAAAAAAAAAAAAGATTTGGAAGAAAAGAATCGTAAGAATTTCCTTCAGCTGACTCACCGCCATAGATGATGCACAGTGAGTCTGCAACTGCTTCTGAAACACTGCCTCTGAGCCATCCTCTCAGCTTTTCATGTACCTCCTGCACCTGAGCAGCCAAGTAAGACATTAAAATATCTTTGAGTATTATATGTATGTATTTGATTGTTAAAGATATATTTTTAAAATGTGTGCCTTTAAAAATATTATCATAAAGTACATTAAAGGACTAGTTTAATTGTCTCTGAAACCCTGGTGTTCCATACCTAATAAGTGATGGGAATTTAAAAGAAAGCCCATAGATATTTGTGTAATAAAAAAAAAGGTTGAAATCAACCATTTAAACTTGTGTCAGTGCAGTTGAGTTTTATGTTTGTAACTTTTTTTTGTACAAAGCACGAGATGAGAAGTTTGATTTTCTCTCTGGCTAAACTTTTAGGACATCACTGTTGAGCTTTGTATGCATTCATTATTAATGAAAGACTAATGAAAAGTTACGCAATGATTTAACTGTGCAGAAGTGGCAGTTATGTCAGTTCCAATGGCCAATACTGGCATGTACGCTAAAACTACACTTGCCCAGTCTTTCACGTTGTCTTTAAAAGAAAAAAATAAATAAAAGTGTAAGAATATTTGCAAACATTATCTGTGATATTTAAATTGCTTATTAACACCTCAGGTTACGTATGTAACCAAGGTTCCCTGAGGGAACGAGAGACTGCTTCCAAACGCTATGGGGAACGCTCACTGCGTATCCGGCTCTGAATTATGTGTCAAATGTCATCCGACCAAAAGGTGTGATGTCATCCCAGCGCGACGTCACACCCGGAAGTGCGCAGTATATAGGAGCCAGCGATGGAGACGGGAACCAGCTTTTAGGCACAGTAAGCGTCGTCAGGACGTGGGTGAAGTGGCCTTTAAAAGCTGGCCTTTGGTGTCATCTATAATTGCAGCTTCAAAGTGGACCCTGTATCTTGGATCAAAACTGGTGGCCTTTCTCAGGAGCTCTTGAAGTGGAGCTGGGCTATACTTTTCATAAAGTACAGCGCACATTTTTTTCTTGATATTTGAAGTAAGAGTTGTGTCATTGGAATCAGGGGATAGGAGTTCATCTTTTAAAAGGTCTAGAACAGGCTTCACCGAAGACACCGTAACATACTTTTCCCCTGACAGAACATCTGTGAAATCAGCCCCAGGTTTCAGTGCCGCATTAATGGACTCGAGGACGGATGCATCCTGCCAGGTATGGTTTAGGTGTCCATGTTTTCTGTCATCAATCACGTCTGATTGCAGGTATTTGCTCCAGAACTCGGTCTATCATTTTTTGTTTTGTTCCCCAGCGTGTAGAGACATCCTGGAGTAAACATTAGTTTTAGAGATTATATAGTATAATTTAAAGTAGAAAATTGGTTTACAATATATTTTTTAAAAGATAAATTTACTTTATACTTTTTTTACTTAATTTAATATACAAAATAAAAATACATTTAATAAAATATTTAACTAAATTATGTTGAGGAATGTTGGCCTCAATCTGTGCCTTTTTCATGTCTCTTCTTTTTAACCAGCTCATGCTGAACGTGTTCACCAGATTCCTGCAAAGTCCTAGGGCACGTGCTGTGCGATCCTTCTCACTTGCTATGGCATTTGTAACAGCCAAGTGGAGATTATGGCCAAAACAATTTAGCCATGGCCAGCCAAGTTTGCCCACTGCAGCCACAATATTAGCCCCATTATCAGTAGTAATGCAGTGTCCAGTCAGTTGTGAGGTAATGTACTGTTAGGCTAATGTGCGGGGTCATATTTACACTGGACCACATGTCTGTTGTGGCTGAATAAAAATCAATTTCTTTAAAATCCTTAAGTATTTCATCCTTCACTTCCCTGTATAAATTTGGAATTGCTGCTTTGGAAATGTACATTTTCCCTGGCAATTCATATTGCTTGTCAAAGTTGTAAAGCATTTCTTTAAATGCTGGTTTCTCCACAGTATTAAAAGGCTGCATTTCCTTAGCGATGTATCTCTTGACATTGTCGGACAGCATCCGTTATTTCATACTGTCGCGTTTATATTTTGTTACCCGTTCGAAGGCCTACGATATTGTCACCTGACTGGAAGTATGAGTGGCTCTGGATGACTTAAAAAATTCGGCTAACTCTGTTGGTTGATGTGCTTTCAGGTGATTCCTAAGATTTGTGGTGTTGGCAGCTTTCGCTGGTATTTCTCTCCTACAAATTTTACACACTGCCGTGTCAACGTCTTTTGGCTGTCCTTTATCATCGGGTGTAAAACCAAAATGTGCCCAGATAGGTGCTGTCGTTTTCAGGTTCGAAACTAAATCCATCTTTGTTAAATAGCTGGGCTGCTCTAACTCAAAATGATGGAGAAACCAACAGGGCAATATCATTTGAATGTAATGCTTGTAATTGCTCAGCGTAATGAGTTCAGAAGGAGACCTGTAGAAGTAGAGTGCTTCATGTATTACAGCGCCCCTTGTGTCTTCTAATATTGGGCAATAATAACGATCATCTGTAATGACCGCAATTAGACCAATTAATCGCGATCAAATGATTATTTAATAATCGTGACAGGTCTATCAACGACCTCGGCTGAGAGCCGAAAGCTAGGAGCTGCACCCCCTCAGGGAGGGATGTACCACCGTTCCCCTGTGTTAAGAGAGCAGATCCCACCCTTTGACAGGGAACTCCCATGGGTCGCCAGAAGGGCCAAGTGGTCCGCAGACCATAGCCGGCCTGGCCATAGGGGGGGTCATAAGGAGGAGGGGAAGGCCCTCTTGATGTACCCTCTCCAGGACTCCAGGAAGCAATGCTACTGTGGGTGACGACTCCTGATAAAGGCACTGGATTCAATGGAAAACCCTCCGGCCACCGAGAACCTGGGTGGGCACAGGGGCAAAGCACATGCTCTAATTCCCAGGCAACCCTGCCGCCTGGCATGAACAGCCGAGGCCTTCATCTAGTCAGCTAAGCTTGTCATTAGGACTGACTTTGAGGACTTATGCTGCTGCGGGTCAAGGTGCTGCTACCCTGCATGCCATGGCAGCCTTTCAGGTGTTCCAGGCCAAGACCCTGAAAAATATGCAGGAGGGAAGTTGTGGCCCAGGTCTTACAGAGGATCGTCTACTGACTTTGCGCTCAAGACGACAAAAGTTGCAGTTAGCTTGCTTGGCCACAAGATGTCTACGTTAGTAGCCCACAACCGCGATCTTTGGTTGACCCAGGCTGAGATGCTCCCACACAATCAGAAGCATTTCCTCAACACACCTGTGGTCCCAGATGGTCTCATCGGTGTCGCCATAGATGACCTTACATCGCAGGTCTCTACAATCAGGAAGCAGGCAGAGTGTCTGGGAGGATTCATGACGGCGCGTAGGAATAGACGTTGCAGCTCCCCTTCTAAGTCGGTGGCCCCACCACCTGCTAGATGCTGAAGAAACGGCTTCGAGGAGTTGACGGAGGAGCAGTCCGATCCAGACTGGTCTTCATCAGGGCAAGAGTTTCCATTGCAATCAGCCCTAGGACAGGCCACCCAGGGAGTGCAGCTGCTGTGGGGGCTTCGCCACCAGTCTGCCTCCCCCTCGAAGGGAGGGGGTGCCACCATTATCAGGTTGTGGACCCACAGGTCAGATCTAATTTTCATTTAAAATGAACTTCCTGAGTTATGCGCGCAGCTAGGATGCTTGTACTGCAGATTCGAATGTAGCTCTCATTTCACAGACACATTCCAGGGCTTGGTGTCTGGTGCAGTGCAGCCCGGATGGCTCTAAGCTTCCGTACTGGGGTCAGTCTCAAGTGAAACCTCCTCGGCTGGAACCGGATACTGCTCCGAGGTCGAGCCTGAACGTCAGGCTAAGTCTGCTAGTTTGCGGCCCTGCTTGGGGACTATTGTCGAAGTGGGCAGTCTGTACTATACGGCTGGCTGATACTGCCCCAGCCGAGAACTCAGCTGATTTGTCATAGAAACAGGGTATTATCACCTCAGCCGTAGGGGCTATGAATCAACCCAGAAGGAGCCGTCTGAACCCCGGTCTGAGCATATCCTTCTGGGTATGGAGCTACACTTGTTGATTGCTATTAACTTAACTCCCTGGAGGCCATGCCCCAAGCCTGCTGAAGGCAGCATGTAGAGTCTGTGCAAAATGGTGGATCTCTAAAGAACATCCAGAGACTACTGACCATATGGGTTCCGCAGTAGCGGTTATTCCACATATCCACTCCAGCCTGGCTTAAGTTCTGAGTTCTGTCATGAGCATGGCGTTGGGGCAACTAAAGGTGAACGGGACACCTTGTTGCCACCTCCATCTAAGTCTTTGGAAGGACTTATGTCAGTGACGAAATTATTCGGAGGATGAAGGACATTCGGTTCATAAGTCTTCCTCCAATTCTAGACCTCATTTATTATGATTATGTTATGCTTCAGAAAACTGATGTCAAAAGGCTATGGACTGCTTTGGAGAACAGTCTGGCATTTTAAAATTTTCATTTGCACAAAAGTTGGAACAAATACATAATGGAATAAGTATGACATAAAATGACATAAAATATGCAATATATTTCAAAGTAAACCATTACAAACCTGCTCTAAAAGCCCTGTGCCCATTTTGTTTGTTTATTTTAAAATCAATATTTAAAACAATAATTAAAGTGTCAAATGAAAGTTAAGAAATAAATTATATAATTGAATATAATATAAACTTTTTCCAACCAAAAATGATCGTATATAAATCAAGGTGAACAGAAAATTAAGTAAAAATTTGAGCTTTGGCATTTTATTAACAGCCTGGACCTTTTTGAACATTCTGACTCACCGTACATTCAACTGTGATTTAGACGTATTCTAAGCGATTACCAAACTGAAAGTACATATGGTAGCTTAGCAACTTCACATGATTTCTGTTGTTGTTACATAAAGACAACGAAAATTCCAGAGGGGCACGAAATCGACTGCGTCAACTGCAGCCATGCACCTATAATAAAAAGGAGAGTTAAATATCATTAAGCAAGAGTGCAAAGGAACACGTTAAATGGAATAGCATCTGATGTTGGACTTTACGGCGTCCAATGCATGTTCAAAATGACCAAGAGACAGATTGCCAACTGATCGAGTTTTAATGAAGACTTCAGCAGAGAGAAATCAACAGCAGTAACAGCGCGCTGGAGAAGATCTATTATCTACTGACTCCTCTCTGAAAAGCGCTAGCTTTTTATCTGCTCACAAGACAATGTTTCTTTTTCTGGCGAAACGAAACTAGGTGTTGTTCCTCCATTGAAGTAGGAAGCATCCTTCTCGCCTGGTACGGCTGGTTCAGGTGTTTTCCGGTTTGTTGCAACAGGGGCTTTCCTCTTATCTGCTGAGTCCAGATGTTTCAAAAACAGGATGTGCTATGGCCTTGCCTTTACACACAAACTTCTTAACTCTTCAGTTTTCTTAATCAGAATTTAGAAAATAGAAAGTTGGTTAATAAAATAAGTACTTTAAAAATATATATAAAAGGTAAAATATAAATCCACGCTGAGTATTTGTATTTTACCAGTCAATAAGCAGACATAAATGAAAAATAAATTGCTAAATTTACAATGGGGTTAATCCATGGACCATTTTAGGCAAATTAACAATACAAGATAAGTTTTTTCCTCTTTTACACAATGAAGCAAAAGCATAAAACTCACTTGCTATACTAGTCAGCTCTTAACCATTTACCACCTAGCCAGATGAAGAGGAGGGTCATGGATATGCCACTGGCAGCTAAGTACTGCAGACTATACTATGAGAAGTGCAAGCGAACTTAAAAGCAGAAATAACCCTGAAACAAAACAAGGAACTAAAAGAATATAAAATAAATACATTTTAATTTCAAAACATTAGCTTATTTGTTTTTCAGCATGATTAAAGCATTAACATTGTAAATAAATGTGACTGTAAACATATTTACAGTAAAAAGAGGTCTAACACTATTAATACAATCATGCAACAGAACATGTAAAACACATGTTTCGAGAGAAGTGTCAAAAGGTGAAAGAGGTGGCAGCTGTACCATCTGCCATGGAAAGGTTTTACCCCTGCATGAAATTCTATATAAACTAACTGTTGAATTACTTTCCATGCGCCTTCATACATTAAACGTGACTACACATTTCAATGTGTTCATGAAGCACTTAGTATAAAAACCTGGTACAGTCAAATAACACAAGATTATATGTCAATAACTAAAAGCAATTTCTACTCATCTGGTTCAGCAAGCGCAGCACAATAGCAAACAAACGCCAGGGGCCATTCTTTTTGCAGTATTCATCGACGAAAAACCTTCTTGGGGACATTTTGCAGATAAATGACGAATAAACCCTGCCGTGCAGTACTCTTGTGAACATAGTCGGCAGTATTAAAGTCCTACTGAGTGGATATGAACTTAAATAATTATGAGGCGTCTGTTTCCATTGGAAGATTACTGAAGACGTAATTGAACATTACTATTCAAGATTTAGCGGAACCAATGTCCTCACTGCAAAAACAGAGGAGCAAAAAAGGAAATTTCAATTTTTAAAGCAGTTAATACATTTGGATAATCTTAGGAGAAAAAAAGACAAGTTTGGTAAATACATGTATAAAAAAAATTATATATTTTTTAAGTGAATATTTTTTAGCTAACTTCATTTATACCCGTATGTAGATTTGTATTTCAGTTAGATAATAATAGTCACAACGATAGATTCATATTCAAGTTGCCATTATTGCTCTTTGAGGGGATCCTGATTTTTGCAATCTGTTCAAAAGAATGGCTCTTTTAAAATAGTTTTTAAAAAAGAAGCGAGCTTGGGGGTTTCTCAGTTTATCCTGGAAATAATCACTGGGAGGATTTGTCATGTGAGGACTATATTCCATAGGGTTGGACAACATCCCTCTGCTTAGACAGTGACATTTTGGATAACTTTAATAGATTCTATTGACTGGATTAAAACATGGCTCCTACCTTAAAAATATTGTATTCCCAAAAAAGCAAAAGATATTCATTTTAACATATTGCATTAAATATACCTAGTCATGTTACGACCCCAAAAGGTGATGGTGTCTAGGGTTGGGGTGTAACAAAAAGGTGGAGAAACAGAAATGAAAACTGAAACTACAGGACACAAAGAATAACTTTTGACAAATCAAATGTGCTTTAATTAACACAACTGGTGCTACAATGTGTAAAACAAATCAAATACAAATACACACACTCCAGGGGCAGAGACTAAGGGACGCCAGGTAAAACAAAACATAAACTAACTAGAAAGGACAGACACTTTTAAACTAACTAAATAACACATAAAGCTAGAACTAATCTACACTAACTAGAGAGTTATACAATAAACAAACCTGGCGCACACCACTAAACTAGTGTGTATAACAGAAATATTCCTACGTGCTGAATATATGTCACGTGACATGCTAAGCTGTCTCAGACCCTGGAAGTCAGAAAACATACGTGACACACTGAGTAGGAAACAAAATTTAACTCAAACAAACACTGAAAAGGGAGGACGAACAAACAAAGAAAACGGGCGTCACCCAAGTGGAGCCACTCTCTCCATGCCGCATGAGCCAAGGGACTCCACAGAGCCCTCGCCGCCGTACAGGTGTTGGCACGTTCCTTTTCAACTCCAGCAGACGAGCTGAAGTGGTCCACCTCCTTGATGTTGATCGGCGTCCGAACTGGCGAATCAGGCGACAGCTGGAGTCACCTAGCAAATAATCAGAAGCACGCCAAGGCACGTGCACAAGCAGGTGACAAGACAAAACAGGAACGCTTTAAAACGGCTGAAGCCATAACAATCACAAAATGTAAAAACATTGACAGTAACAGCTCATTTAGTTGTACTGAGGACGAAATTCTGATTCATTTCTTCTTTTTTTGTTAAAAATTAGATTTTTTTGGAACAATTTGCACACCTATCTGAGGAACCTCGTTGACTGCCAGAACGTTTCAATTGCTTTTACACAAATTATTCTGTTATTGAGCTATAATATACATTTAACTATAATATACATTTTTATATTCTACATGGTAAATATTTCCTGCACAATCAAGTCTCAACCCTGTTTTAGTCATTTCTTTTCAGACATTGTCCTCTATCACATTAGTTAAAAACAAAAGTAAAACGTTGACGTTAGAATATGACAAGTTGCTGGAATGTCACTGAGAATTGTATTTCCTCTTGTCCAGCCTCACTGAACGAATGTATGGAGTCTATGTATCTTGTGTTTTTGTATTTTACGTTAGGCATCATATGTGTATTGTAGGACTTTAAGGCGTCCAATGCATGTTCAAAATGACCAAGAGACAGATTGCCAACTGATCAAGTTTTAATTGACTTTCAACAAAGAGATATCAACAGCAGTTTCAGCGCGCTGGAGAAGTTCTAAACAGCTTCTGAGTCCGTTTTCCAAAGCTCTAGCTCTTTATCTCCTCTCAAGCCGTTTCTGGGGAAACGAAACCAGGTGTTATTTTTCGTCTTCGCAACTGGTACAAGGCGGCTCCTCTTGCTGGGATGGTTCTTTCATTCTGTTGCAACAAGGAATTTTCTCTTATCTGCTAAGTCCAGATGTTTTCCCTTGCTCAATAACAGGATGTGCCATGGCCTTCAGACACACAAAAGGCTCACAAACCTTCATGAATCTCTTCTTATTTAACTCTTCAGTTTTTCTTAATCAGAATTTAGAAGGTAAAAAGTCAGTGAATAAAATAAGTACTTGTAAATATATAAAAGGTAAAATATAAATCCCACAGTATGTCTGAGCTTAAATAAAAAAAATAAACAAGCAAACAAAGTGTGTGTAAGTGTAAGGCTATGTTGACTTACATTATTCATACAATATATACTCACAAACAAACATTAAAAACAAAGCCGGCTGCAATTAATTTCTTTGCTAATTTTTGAGCTTTTTTTTTGTCTCTTAAATGTAACGTTTTATTCCATACAAATCCGCAGAATTTGTTCACAATTCATTCCTTTTCATTAAAAACAGCTGTTTATGACATTGCATATGCTAAAATGAAAGATTTAAAGAGAAAAGGCAACTAATTTCCAACTTGAACTGAGCTACACTTGCTTCGCCATTTTAACAAACAACTGCAATGCTAGTCAGTTTTTTTAACTAACATTTATTTTGAATTAAAGGATAGAATATGCAGCCATACAGCTTCTAAAACAATTAATATCAAGAGATATTAGCTATCTTTTCCTTATGAAAGCTAGAGAACTTTCTTCTCTGGTCACAAAGAGAAGTGAAAGTCAGCGAATTGCAACTACCATTTAAAAAAAATCCAAACAAACTAAAAGAAACCAAAACAAATGATTGTCCCATGCCACAGAATCCCTAACAGCGAAGGAATCACCAGAAAAACATCTAATCGAAACGTAATGGTTTCTTTCGTAACCCGCGGTCCCTGAATAGGGAACGGAGACTTATGTCGTTGACTACTATGGAGAGCTCTGCTAGGAGCGCTCTACTCTCCCCACACTATTTCAAAATGCCAATAAGCAAACACGCTGATCACGTGATCACTTTGTCCCGCACAAAGCGGATGCAAGTCTGGCACTCTTTCTGTTGTGAAGCTGAAGCCGTACACACCCTCTAGACAACCAGACTTACTCACGACCTTACGGTTGTGGCTGGGGGACATATGTTTCTGTTCCCTATTCGGGGAACGAGGGTTACGAAATTAACCATTACTTTCCCCATCAGTCGGTCACTACGACTTATGTTGGTGACGACTATGGGAACACCCTGCAAGACACCACAACCCAGGTCCTTCTGCATCGGCCAATGGCCAGGCAAGCTGGGCACATCAGTAGTCTGGCATCGACCGGGTCCTCTTCCATCCTGGCCTTAAGGATAGACTTAATTTTTAATGGACAATCAGGCAAAATTTTCTCATACCAACTCATACCTGTGAAGGGACGTTGTGGGATTTATATTTTACCTTTTATATATTTAAAAGTACTTATTTTGTTAACCAACTTTTTACCTTCTAAATTCTGATCAAGAAAAACTGAAGAGTTAAATAAGAAGAGATTCATGAAGGTTTGTGAGCCTTTTTGTGTGTCTGAAGGCCATAGCACATCCTGTTTTTGAGCAGATAAGAAGAGCACAGGAGGAACCATCCTGTACCAGGCAGGGAGCTGACCATCCTACGTCAGAGGAGTCTTGTACCAGTCGCGGGGACGAGAAATAACACCTGGTTTCGTTTCCCCAGAAACGGCTTGAGAGGAAATAAAGAGCTAGGGTTTTGGAAAACGGACTCAGAAGCTGTTTAGAGTTTCTCCAGTGCACTGTAAACTGCTGTTGATTTCTCCCTGCTGAAGTCAATTAAATTTGATCAGTTGGCAATCTGTCTCTTGGTCATTTTGAACATGCAATGGACGCCTCAAAAGTCCAACAACGTCAATGCCAGAGCTGAATGAAGATGCGTGGAGGCCGTACTCGCCACCTCGAAGGCTGGACTTAGAACTTCCGGACAAAAATAGTGCACGTATCACTAAGAATGGTGCAACCCATGCAGGACACCCTTCCTACATTTCAGACAACCCCTGTTTGGAGACAGTCCTTTCTACATAAATCCTCAGTGCTCGAACTGGGCAATTGGGACAAGGGGCTGGTGCTGCCTCCTCTCTAGGCAGGGCTTGGAGGTTCACTACCTGCGTTTTGAAGGGGATGGTAGGAACGTTGGCCACATATCTAGACCTGGGCTTTAGAGTAACATGAGTATCACCAGCTCCGAACTTTAAGCAGGTCTCATCGACAAAGAACGCTTGCAGATCCCCCACCCTCTTAATCGAGGCTACCGCGACCAGGAGCGATGTCTTAATTGACAGAAATTTAAGCTCTACTGACTCAAGTGACTCAAATAGAGGACCTTGAAGTCCTTGTGGATCTTGGACGATCTTTGCGTGTTTAAATGTTCAAGACTACAGTTTGAGAATCAAATAACAGAGGTTTAATATGCTGATACAATGAAGATCATACAGCTGGGTGCCAAGTGAAGACACTTCTACACAGTATTCACAAACATTTATATCATACAGCTCCTCGTTTGTCGAGAGAGAGAGGGGGAGAGAGAGAGAGGTGAGGGTCACGTGGACAGTACAGTCCTGAGCGGTCTAGTCCATTCTTCCTGTTTCAGTTATGCTGTTTTCTGAGAAATGCTGGCTCTAGACGCCCCCACCCTGACCTTCAACAGAACTTTCAGATCCTCTCCTATCTCTTCATATCAGGGACTTTCCAGCCCTGCTTCTAACGAGCCATTACCCACACCTGGAACTACCCAATGTTATCTGACTGAATGTCATTAAGCACTTACAGTGAGTTCTGCATGCAGGCAGTCTGTTTCACTGGAGAGACTTTAGTTTTGGCCTGTTCTCTATTACATCTAACTACTTCTTGACTATTCTAATACACACATAAAACACCTATTATTTCTAATACAATATAATTTGCATTACTGGCCTACTAATGTAAAAACCATTAAACCCCCACCCAATAAATCAATGATCCCATATACAATTATCATTTACCAGCATACTAACAATAATCCCTTAAACCCCCACCCATCAAATCAATAATCCCATAATGAGTAGAGAAAGACTGAAAAGGAATGTTTCTTTTGATTAAGCTGTAAAGATGTTCTGTTAGCAGTTGATCATATGACAGAACTTTAAAAAAGCATTGATTTAAACAATAATAAAAATCCCACATCCTCTAAGGACAATGGAAAGGAGGGAACTAAGGATGGCCTAGAAAGTCTAACCCCTCTGAGGAATCTGACGGTTAACTCGTGTCGTCACAATGCCTTCAACCAAAAGGTGATAGGCAGAAATCGCAGTGTTGTAAACCTTCAGGGTGGATGGAGACAGTGCTCGATCAAGATCCTCTTGAAGAAAGGTTAGCATGAGTTCAACAGGGCAGCTGCTCGGATCTACTTGGCGAGAGTGACACCAGTCGAAGAACCAACCCCCCTTGCTGGAAAAATTGGCCCTAGTAGAGGGAGCTCTAAGTGATTTAGGTCAGAAGGTCCGACCGCAGGGAAACTGGCCAGAGAGGGACTGTCATGAGGGAGCAGAGTTCTAAGAACCAAGGTTGGTTGGGCCAATAAGGTGCCACCACTAGGACCTCTAATTTGTCCTCCCTGATCTTGCACAGGTGGGGTGCAAGGAGACTCACTATGGGTAACAAATATAGGCATCTATCCTGAGAGGAGCCTGGGAAAGAGAATAGAACAGCCGGCACTGAGCATTCTCTGAGGTGACGAACAGGTTTACCTCCCCCATACCAAAGAGATCCAGATCTGCTGGACTGCCAGGGGATAGAGTCGCCATTCTCCTGACCAGGTTTACACCTAGACAGTGCATCCACTGTCTTATTCAACCTGCCGGGGATATAGACTGCAACTTGGGGCACACCCTAATGCTGACTCCAGAGGAGCAGTCTGCGAGCAAGAGCCAACAAACAAGGTGAGCATATCCCTCCTCGTCAATTGATATACGCTACCGCTACCGTGTTGTACATCCTAATCAAGACGTGATGTCCCTGCAGCAATCTCCTGAAGTACTTTACTATTTTTTCTCTAGGAAGCCTGTTTCTCGGTCCAAAACCCTGAGATTTGGTGCTTCTGACATACAGCACCCCACCCGGTCTTTGAAGCAGCTGTAGTTACTACTATGTGCCTGGCAGGTCCTCCCAGGGCAACACCGGAATTGAGGAACCGAACATCTTTACAAAGACGTAGGTGGAGGCGGAAACGAGATTTCACGTTCACCTTCAGTCACTCGATGCCATGCTCGCGACGGAACTCGGAACTTGAGCCAAAGCTGGAGTGGTCTCATATTTAATAAGCCGAGCGGAATAACCACTGCCGCAAAAGCCATATGCCCCAGGAAACTCTGGAAGTTCTTCAGAGGGACCACTAATCCTGTGAAAACTCTGCGTGCTACCTTCAGCAGGCTTCGCATGTCAAAAGGGCTCCATACCCAGAAAAGACATGCTCTGGCCATGGGTTAGATGGCTCTTTTCTGAGTTGATCCAAAGCCCCAGTCGGCTGAGGTGGCATAAGACCCTGTCTCTGTGGCAAATCAACTGGGACCTCATCTGGGCCAGTATCAGCCAGTTGTCCAAGTAAGCCAGGATTCAAACCCCTTTCCGTATTAACGGTAGTAAAGCCCCATCAATCACCTTTGTGAAAGTGCGAGGGGACAAGGGCAGTTCGCCGTACTGATACACTCAACCTTCAAGGCCAAACCGAAGGAGGGGTCTGTGCCGAGGGAGTATAGTCACAGGAAAATACGCATTCTTCAGATCTATTGTAGCGAATCAATCCACTGGAAGGACTGAGTGGACTGTGCATCTGAAAGATATCATCCTAAACGGAAGTCTCAAAAGATGAGGATTCAGATGACGCAGATCGAGAATGGATTCAACCCGCCTGTGCGTTTGGAAACCAGAAAGTATGGGCTGTGAAACCCTATTTCCCTGTCGGCAAGAGGGACTGGCTCGATTGCACCTTTGCGTAGAAGGGAATCAATTTCCTCGTGCAAGACCGGGGCCTCTGTGGGTGAGACAGAGGTCATTAGAACCCTGTTGAACCTGGGCGGCTTGGTAGCAACCTGCAGTCGTTAGCATTGCGGATAGTGCATAGGAGCCAAGGGGAAATATTGGGAAGCTCCCATCAGGCTTCCTGAAACTCCACTAATGGCGTCAAACGCAGTTCGCTGATAGTTTCCATAACAGGGCCGCGAACTAGCTAACTATTGCTGGCGGATTAGCATTCGGTTCCAGCCGAGGACGTCTCACTCGAGGCTGACTCAGACACGGAAGCTGCGAGCCATCCGAACTGCACCGCATTAGACACCACGCCCTTTAATGTGCCTCGAAGCAAGAACTGCAATCAGATCTGCAAAGCAAGCCTCTTGACTGCGCACATAATCCAGGGAGTTTTCCATATCTAATGAAACTGAGATCTGACCTGTGGGTCTGCTGCCTGATAGGCAAGGGTGAGCGGGTTGGTAGCGAAGCCTGGGCAGCAGCTGGACTCCCTGGGCAGCCTGTCCCTCTTCCCCTGGTGATGTTGGGGGGAGGGCCTGGACATGACTCTTCCTCCGTCTACTCCTTATAGCCGCACTTGGTCAAGGTCTGCGACATAGGGGCTGTTGATCAGGGTAGGTTTTCTTTGGCGTCAAGCAGGCAGTGCAGAGTGCCGACTTAGAAGGGGAGCTGCTACATCGCTTTCTCCATGGCCTCATGAATTCTCCCAGACCTGCCTGCTTCCTGATCGTGGGGGGAGTTTGTAACTTAAATATGTAACGTCAGCTATGAAGCTAAGCAAATGTAAACACTTTCACACGATCACCCTCAGGGAATGGTAAAACTTGACCACAATCTCTGCAGAGTAAGATATTTTACAGTAACCACAACACTTCATGGTCTCGGTTAGCTTGTGTTCTCGCTGCTTGCTCCCGAAGTTCTCTTGGGTTTAGTCCAGCAGAGCTTTTCAAACGTTGGTTGGTGTAAATGTGTTACCATACAACATAAATAATACGGTCGGCTGGTCGCTAAGACAATCTAGGTTGATGAGTCTGTGAACTGCTGAAATGGTGCTTGAAATGGGCTGATTAATGGTTCATTAAGTTGCGCAAATATACATCGAGTGGTTTGATCGAGTCAGCATGAAGTGTGGTATCTATAAAATAAACCACACTTCAATCAGAATCGAGTGTTCAGACAGATTGTTGTATAATGTTTATGAGTCACTTCAGGGCTTTTTCTCATATCTCACATCTGCGTGAGCTCTTCCCAACAATCATCTGATTGGTCATTCTCAAAGAATTCTGGGTTGTAAAAGCACATGGAGTCTGTGTCGACAGGTGCATTGGGGGCTTTATTGAGTACACTTTAGAGTCCAAAAATTAGAGAGACTGTACGGACTCATACACTACACAGGCATGAGTGCGTGCCATTTCAGACAGGCCTAGAACTATGTAACTAGTGCATCTATTTCCAACATCACCTCATATGTAAGACAGAAAATGCTTTCTGTGCATGCACATCAATAGATGTCTTTCGTTTAAACCATGCTTAACTTTATATTGTGTTTTATGAATAATATTAAAACACTAACTAAAAAACATAATGTTTATTTCTCTCACCATAAAAATGAATAAATCTTAAATTGTGTTTACCTCCACGGAGGAATTCTGGACATGTCACTAGCTCAGTCACCACATTTTTTGCATGTTATGTTTTTAAATATGCCTGAGTATCTTAATGAAACTAAAAAAAACACGACCATTAAATTTTTAGGTATGTTTTATTAAAAGTGCGAAATTCGTTTGATATAGAAATTGCTATATCTACGTTCTCCAAAATATTTATACTTGCAGTAAATATTCTAAATTGAGTTCATTTCGGAGTGAAAAGTGTTCAGGATAATATTTTGACATCGAATGCCTACATACATTTAAAAAAATATTCAAGCAAAAAACAAAACAAAAAAAAAATACAAATTATCGGAAAATGTATTCTGACTATGAGGTCACGACACTACAATATTCCCCATGGTCCTAAAAAGCATATTTAGAGGCGTGCTCATGACGAACCAGGAAAGTTCCAAAAAGCTAACTTTACCACAAAAGGCGTCATAAAGTAATGTCATCGTAACCAAATTAAGACTAACTGATGACGTCGTAAAAACGTTCCTTGTTTGCTGGGTAGCATGTTAAAAAAGTGGTATATTGACTCAGAAATTCCAAGATCTGAAAAACACAAGCAATTATTAAAAGATGAAAGTGTACAAAAAGTGATATGTTATGATAAAAAAAAAAGTCAACACATTTCTGAAAAGCAATAAGTTTTGAACCACCCCAACAAGTGGCACTAACCAGAATTTTCGAACAAATCAGTACCATTGTGAGGGTACCAAAAGTGACAATGGTAGCAATTGAAACTCTAGTCTGTTTAGGCAATTGAAGCGGTTTTACAGCTCAAAAATGTACACAGGTAGAAAAACAGACAAAGGCACAACAGGGTTGTTTTAGCACTCAGAAACTCTCTCAACATTAAGTCAACATTTAAACTACCCCAAATAGAAGCACTTATGATCAAAACACAACTCAATGCTTCAATTTGAAGTAATCTTAAAGTGCTGAAACTGATCTCCATCTTGTAAAAGTGTAGTTTTAAAACATAACCGTTTCCAGTAGCATTGGTCACTTAAGACTACCCCAACAAGTATCACTTACCAGAATTGCAAAAAAGTCAGTGCCATTGTGAGAGTATTGATAGTGGCATTGGTTGCGATTGAAACTCTTGTTTGTTGAGATTGTAGCAGCAGAGGAGATCATCAGGCATCTCAGACGTGAGCATCATGGTAGCAGATTGGAAGAAAGATCTGCTCTGAGCCAAGATGTTGTGAAGCCTCTGATTCTTTCTGATATCCTTTCTATTAATTCTGATTTATTTCAGATCCTGGATCAAAACGATTGTGTTATTGATTTGATAGTAATGTTTAAATTTAAGGTGAAATCATGTGTTTAGATTAGCTGAACTTGGGGGTCAATTGGGCCCACAGGGGTTTTCGCCCCAACCCTATCCGGGCACTCTGGTAGTAAGGATGCTTTAGCAAAGAGGTTTTATCGCAGTCTTTTGTTTCTATTTTTGCTGTGTATAGATCTGGTGTGGAGGAGAGAGCCTAAGCGTCAACGTCCACAAGCCAACTTGGGGGTCGCTTGGGTGTCTTTTTTCCTCACAGAGGTTTTTCGGCCCGAGCACTCACGGACGCATCAGCAAATGTGTCAGGCTTAAGATAGTGTGAAGATAGTCCAGGATGCATATTTATTCTGTCTGTGTTTTGAATTGTGGCCTACTTCTGAGGCCAAGAGAGGGATTTGTGGGATCTATAGTTTATTTTATCTTTTTATATTATTCAGTACTTATTTTATTAATCAACTTTATTATTCTTTAAGATAAAACTGCTAAAAACCGATGAGTTGAATAAGAGAGGATTTATACGAGTCTGTGTGTCTGGCTGAAGGGAGAGACGAGCTAATACCAAAAGATAGACATGTACAACTGTTATGATTAAAAAAATCAGCAAATATCTACCCAACTTGAGAGCACTTTCTGCTTTGCTCACAAGAAAAACGCTAAAGTTGGAATTGATAGGAACTAGTTTTCTTAGTCAATGGTGTAAGTAATTAAAGCTATTTTAGTGTGCAACTGTTCAAAAGAAAAAAAAAAGTAAAGACAATAACATAGAAAGCATATGTTCCTTTTTTGAAAACACGCATCAATTTAAACTAACCCAAAGAGTTGGACTTGTGAACGAAACACAAATATTAGCTTCCATTTGAAGCACTTTTGTTACGGTGAAATTTATTTCAACATGGAAGAACCGTTCAGTCAAAAACAAAAGTTTTCCTGTAGCAGGGGTCACTTAAAACCACCCCAACAAGTAGCACTTACCAATATTACCAACAAGTCAGTGCCAATGCGAGGGTACCAAAAGTGACATTGGGAGAGATTGAAACTCTAGTCTGTTTTTGGCAAATAATTCAGTTTTACAGCTCAAAAATGAACACAGGCAATGATAAGACAGGCACAATGGGATTGTTTTAGCACTCAGAAACAAGTCAACAATCACACTACCCAAAATAGAAGCACTTATGATAAAAGCACAGCTCAATGCTTCAATTTGAAGTAATCTTGACGTGCTGAAACTTTTTTCCATCTTGTAAAAGTGTACAGTTTAAAAACATAACGGTTTCCAGTAGCATTGGTCACTTAAGACTACCCCAACAAGTAGTACTTACTAGAATTGCAAACAAGTCAGTGCCATTGTGAGAGTATTGATAGTGGCATTGGTTGCGATTGAAACTCTTGTCTAATGAGATTGTAGCAGCAGAGGAGATCATCAGGCATCTCAGACGTGAGCATCATGGTAGCAGGTTGGAAAAAAGACCTGCTCTGAGCCAAGATGTTGTGAAGCATCTGATTTAAGCACAAGCAGACCTTTTGTCTTCACTGAAATCGTTAACACCCAAGCTACTCAAGTTTTGATGGCTACCTAAACGGTTTGCTAACAACTTAGCATATTACAAAAGTAGACAGGTCACACATTTAAATTACCCTGAAAAATCAACAATTCCAAGAGCCAAAAAAACAAGCTAATACCAAAAGATAGACATGTACAACTGTTATGAATAAAAAAAATCAGCAAATATCTACCCTAACTTGAGAGCGCTTTCTGCTTTGCTCACAAGAAAAATGCTAAAGTTAATAGGAACTGGTTTTCTTAGTCAATGGTGTAAGTAATTAAAGCTATTTTAGTGTGTAACTGTTCAAAAGAAAATAAAAAAGTAAAGACAATAACACAGAAAGCATATGTTCCATTTTTGAAAACACACATCAATTTAAACTACCCCAAAGAGTTGGACTTGTGATCGAAACACAAATATTAGCTTCCATTTGAAGCACTTTTGTTACGGTGAAGTTTATTTCAACATGGAAGAACCATTCATTCAAAAACAAAAGTTTTCCTGTAGCAGGGGTCACTTAAAACTACCCCACCAAGTAGCACTTACCAATATTAGCAACAAGTCAGTGCCATTGTGAGGGTACCAAGAGTGACATTGGTTGCAATTGAAACTCTTGTTTCTTCAGACAATTAAGGCTGTTTTAAAGTTCAAATGTACAACAGCAATGAAATGATAGCAACAGGCACAGATTTATTTTGCATACAGGAAAAAAGTCAACAATTTCACGAGTTCGCTTACATAGAATTAGCCCAGAAAATGCAAGCGTATGTGGCGAGATTAAGATAAGCATACTGGGCGAGCTGTCCACGGGAGGGCCTCGAGGCGAGAAGCGATCCGGGCCCGAGAACCCCCCCCATGAGATGTGGAGACAGGGGTGGCGGAGGGACTTTTGCATTTCATCGTCGAATTGGAAGTGGAGTGGTTACGGTTTTATCTCTTGAGTGAGCAGAGGGATTGGAAACACCTGTAGATTGTTCGCTAATTATCTGATCGCTCCTCCCGAAATTGCGTTCACGGAACTTTACTTCACGAGTTCGCTTACATAGAATTAGCCCAGAAAATGCAAGCGTATGTGGCGAGATTAAGATAAGCATACTGGGCGAGCTGTCCACGGGAGGGCCTCGAGGCGAGTAGCGATCCGGGCCCGAGAACCCCCCAAAAATGCATTGGGACAGCCGCCAGATATGCATCCCGCCAAGCTTGCGATCTGGTGGATGGAGTGAAGTTCAGGGTTGGTCCAGTTGTTTCGTATGGGAAGTTTGAAGCTGGAGAAGGGATTCTTGCTGGTTAAGTCTCCTGTTTCCTGGGGAGACCCAGCTGGAAAGTCCTGGGCCTATAACAGAGAAGAGGTTGTTCTCAAGGGCAATGGAATCAGACCCGGGCTGGGCCCAGCGACGAAAACAAGCCCACCCACTCTGGGTGAGGGATCAGGAGGGAGAAGGCGAGTAGTGGCTTACAGATAAGCTCAAACTGAAAATGGCTTCCCTGAAAGCAGACATGACCCAGTAACGCTGGAATAGGGAGCAGAGGTTAAGCGAGTGATTTGTAGAGTGCTTCCTTTTGCGAAAGCTGGAGATAGTTTGTCGATCAATGAGGATGTTTACCTTAAAGTTTTGAGTGAGCTTGTGGTTGATCTCTTTGATCCAAACTGGAAACGGCCTGCAATCAAACTGAGAAGTCTACTCAGGTACGCTGATATGCAGGCCGGAGCCCGACACGCTGGGTGAAGGGGCTGAAGTTGAAGTTAGTTTGTCCACTGCTTTGGTCTGGACCCAACTGGAGAAGGCTTGACATCCGAAAATGAGAGTTGAGCTCATATGCTGGAGGCCGGCCAAACCAGACATGCTGGGTGGAAGAGGAGCGCGGGGAGGGATGTGAGCCTGTGGTAGAATGTTTTGACCCAAACCGGAGATGACCTGCCATCAAACTGAGAGGCCTTCTCAGATACGCTGATAAGCAGGCCGCCACCGGACATGCTGGGTACAGGGGTTGGAATTGTTTGTCCGCTGTTTTTAGTCTTCACCCAAACCAGAGACGGCCTGCCATCAAACTGAGAGGCCTTCTCAGATATGCTGATAAGCAAGCCGCCGCCGGACATGCTGGGTACAGGAGTTGGAATTGTTTGTCCACTGTTTTAGTCTTCACCCAAACCAGAGACGGCCTGCCATCAAACTGAGAGGCCTTCTCAGATACGCTGATAAGCAGGCCGCCGCCGGACACGCTGGGTACAGGAGTTGGAATTGTTTATCCGCTGTTTTAGTCTTCACCCAACTGGAGACGGCCTGACATCCAATATGAGATTTGGGCTCATACACTGGAGGCAGGCCAAACAAGACACGCTGGGTGGAAGAGGGGTGCTGGGAGAGATGTGAGCCTGTGGTACAATGCTTTGACCCAAACCTGAGACGGCCTGCTATCAAACTGAGAGGCCTTCTCAGAAACGCTGATAAGCAGGCCGCCGCCGGACACGCTGGTACAGGGGTTGGAATTGTTTGTCCACTGTTTTAGTCTTCACCCAAACCAGAGACGGCCTGCCATCAAACTGAGAGGCCTTCTCAGATACGCTGATAAGCAGGCTGCCGCCGGACACGCTGGGTACAGGGGTTGGAATTGTTTGTCCGCTGTTTTAGTCTTCACCCAAACCAGAGACGGCCGGCCATCAAACTGAGAGGCCTTCTCAGATACGCTGATGAAGGCCGCCGCCGGACACGCTGGGTACAGGGGTTGGAATTGTTTGTCCGCTGTTTTAGTCTTCACCAAAACCAGAGACGGCCTGCCATCAAACTGAGAGGCCTTCTCAGATACGCTGATAAGCAGGCCGCCGCCGGACACGCTGGGTACAGGAGTTGGAATTGTTTGTCCGCTGTTTTAGTCTTCACCCAAACTGGAGATGGCCTGACCTCCAATATGAGATTTGGGTTCATACGCTGGAGGCAGGCCAAACAAGACACGCTGGGTGGAAGAGGGGTGCTGGGAGAGATGTGAGCCTGTGGTAGATCCTAAACCACAGGCTGCTTTGACCTAAACCGGAGACGGCCTGCCATCAAACTGAGAGGCCTTCTCAGATACGCTGATAAGCAGGCCGCCGCCGGACACGCCGGGTACTGGGGCTGGAAAGTGGTTTGTCCGCTGTGTTAGTGTTCCCCCAAACTGGAAACGGCCTGCCAGCCAATATGAGAGTTGGGCTCTTACGCTGGAGGCAGGCCGAAACCAGACACGCTGGGTGGAAAGCGGGGGCTGTGATATTGTGGTAAATTCCTTAGGTCACACGGGAAACGGTCTGCAATCAAACTGAGGAGCCCTACTCAGGTACGCTGATATGCAGGCCGAAACCAGACAGGCAGGGTGGGGGAGCTGGAGTAGGAGAGTAAGGAGTAGTTGCAGTGGAGTGCTGGTGGCCAGACTAAGAGGAAAGCCATTGACGAAGGGAGGGGAAGTTTCGAGGTTCTGTTGAATTTGTGGGGTTGAAGTGCTTTTAGCTGATGAGTATTTGATGGTCTGTTTTCAGGTCTGAGTAGCTTGTTCGGATGTAGCTCTGGAATGCTTCTGAGGACCATCTGCCTAGTTTTTGAATAAGGTGGTAGGGCAGGCCTTTTTGGGCAGCGGATGTGGCTGCCCCAATGCGGAATGAATGGCCCGAATAGTTATCGGGTGAAACTCCAGACTTCCTCAGAACCGACTTGAGGTGTTTCTGGAACCAGAAACGACTGGCCGGTTTACCGGACTCATCAACGAACAGCGGTTCTGATGGGCTAAGAGTTTGGGAGGACCTCCTGAGGCGGTAATGCAGGACTGATTGAAAGGGCTGAATTGGAGAAGGGAGGTCGAACAGGTAGATGAAATGGCCTCTTCTTGTTTGGTCTGTTTTGCTTTGTTTAATGCGAAAAGAGATGGTGTCCTTTTCGAGAACCAGAAGGTCTCCAATGGTTGGGTGGAGTTTTGGGTCGAACGTGGATGACGCTGTGAATTCGGCGCATCTCAGAAACCCGAAAAAAGCAAGAAGGAACATAGTTTCTAAGGTGTGAGAAATCGACGATGGCTGGTATCCTGAGCGGAGGGTTAGGATGCATTTGTGAAGGATGTCGAGTGTGATAGGGAGTCTGGGGTCTGGGCGTGAGGGTTGGGATTTCAGAATGCCTCTGAGCAGCATGTTTGTTTGGGAATTAGATATGGCAGGAGAAGGGGTGCCATATAATAATTTATGGAAAAAATTAATTCCGCTCAGATAGCCTTTGATGGAGCCCACTTGCAAACTCCGAACGTGGTGGAGGAAGGAGATAAATGAGGTGACTGAGAGTAGTGAGAAGTCAGGGAAGGGCGTGTTGTAGGTTGCGTGGAAAGTTTTAAAAATTTTCCAAGCAGATAGGTATGAAAGAAGGGTTCGGTAGGAGACTGCTTGGAGAATGCTGTCCAGTGATGCGTCCAGAAGACCTTTGAGAGGGTGGTTCAGAGGAATATTAGCTCCGAATAGGGAGGGACTGGAGTTGGGTTGACCTCCGCTTCCGGAGCAAGCTCCCTGAATTTCTGCCAGAATTTGGGCTCTCACAGCGTGGCCAACTTGCGGGGGCTCGGCTGCCATGGCGTTGATGGGAGGGGGTAGCGGTGTAGCTGTAAACAGAGAATAGGGTGATTTATTGTGGAGTAAAGGGCTGGGAGGGGCTAATTGGTTGGGGTGGGAAGGGGCCGGGTAGCTAGCGGGAGCGGCGGCTCCCGTGTTTAGCTGGCCGATGAAGTGTGCCTCCTGGGGTGGCTGTAAAGATTGTGGAAACCCGAGGCCGCTAGGAGCTTGTTGAAGGGGCGGGGCTTGGGCGAGAAAGCTAGATTGGAAGGGTACCTTGTAAAAGTGTACAGTTTAAAAACATAACCGTTTCAAGTAGCATTGGTCACTTAAAACTACCCCAACAAGTAGCACTTACCAGAATTGCAAACAAGTCAGTGCCATTGTGAGAGTATTGATAGTGACATTGGTTGCAATTAAAGCTCTTGTTATTTCAGACAATTAAAGCTGTTTTAAAGTTCAAATGTACAACGGCAATGAAATGATAGCAAAAGGCACAGATTTATTTTGCATACAGGAAAAAAAAAGTCAACATTTAAACTACCCCAAAGAGAAGCACTTATGATAACGGCACACATCAATGCCTCCGTTTGAAGTAATCTTAATGTGCTGAAAATTCCTCTCAGAGGGCAACAATCTCTAGTCCAAAACAAAAGTGTTTCCTGTAGCAGTGGTCACTTAAAAGTACCCCAACAAGTAGCACTTACCAATAATAACAAAAAGGCAGTGCCATTGCGAGGGTACCAAGAGTGACGTTGGTAGCAATTGAAACTCTAGTCTGTTTAGGCAATTGAAGCGGTTTTACAGCTTAAAAATGTACACAGGTAGAAAAACAGACAAAGGCACAAAATGGTTGTTTTAACACTCAGAAACAAGTCAACATTTAAACTACCCCAAATAGAAGCACTTATGATCAAAACACAGCTCGATGCTTCAATTTGAAGTAATCTTAACGTGCTGAAACTTTTCTCCATCTTGTAAAAGCGTACAGCCTTAAAACATAACCGTTTCCAGTAGCATTGGTCACTTAAGACTACCCCAACAAGTAGCACTTACCAGAAATGCAAACAAGTCAGTGCCATTGTGAGAGTATTGATAGTGGCATTGGTTGCGATTGAAACTCTTGTCTGTTGAGATTGTAGCAGCAGAGGAGATAATCAGGCATCTCAGACGTGAGCATCATGGTAGCAGATTGGAAGAAAGATCTGCTCTGAGCCAAGATGTTGTGAAGCATCTGATTTAAGCACAAGCAGACCTTTTGTCTTCACTGAAATCGTTAACACCCAAGCTACTCAAGTTTTGATGGCTACCTAAACAGTTTGCTAAAAGCTTAGCATATTACAAAAGTAGACAGTTCACACATTTAAATTACCCTGCGAAATCAACAATTCCAAGAGCCAAGAAAACACAAGCTAATACCAAAAGATAGACATGTACAACTGTTATGATTAAAAAAATCAGCAAATATCTACCCCAACTTGAGAGCACTTTCTGCTTTGCTCACAAGAAAAACGCAAAAGTTGGAGTTGATAGGAAATGGTTTTCTTGGTCAATGGTGTAAGTAATTAAAGCAATTTTAGTTTGTAACTGTTCAAAAGAAAATTTAAAAAGTAAAGACAATTATACAGAGAGCATATGTTCCTGTTTTGAAAACACGCATCAACTTAAACTACCCCAAAGACTTGGACTTGTGATCGAAACACTAATATTAGCTTCCATTTGAAGCACTTTTGTTGCGGCGAAATTTATTTCAACATGGAAGAACCGTTCAGTCAAAAACAAAAGGGTTTCCTGTAGCAGGGGTCACTTAAAACTACCCCAACAAGTAGCACTTACCAATATTACCAACAAGTCAGTGCCAATGTGAGGGTACCAAAAGTGACATTGGGAGAGATTGAAACTCTAGTCTGTTTTGGCAATTAAATCAGTTTTACAGCTCAAAAATGCACACAGGCAATGATATGACAGGCACAATGGGATTGTTTTAGCGCTCAGAAACAAGTCAACAATCACACTACCCCAAATAGAAGCACTTATGATAAAAGCACAGCTCAATGCTTCAATTTGAAGTAATCTTAACTTGCTGTAACCTTTCTCCATCTTGTAAAAGTGTACAGTTTAAAAACATAACCGTTTCAAGTAGCATTGGTCACTTAAAACTACCGCAACAAGTAGCACTTACCAGAATTGCAAACAAGTCAGTGCCATTGTAAGAGTATTGATAGTGACATTGGTTGCAATTGAAGCTCTTGTTATTTCAGACAATTAAAGCTGTTTTAAAGTTCAAATGTACAACGGCAATGAAATGATAGCAAAAGGCACGGATTTATTTTGCATACAGGAAAAAAAAGTCAACATTTAAACTACCCCAAAGAGAAGCACTTATGATAACGGCACACATCAATGCCTCCGTTTGAAGTAATCTTAATGTGCTGAAAATTCCTCTCAGAGGGCAACAATCTCTAGTCCAAAACAAAAGTGTTTCCTGTAGCAGTGGTCACTTAAAAGTACCCCAACAAGTAGCACTTACCAATAATAACAACAAGTCAGTGCCATTGC
Source organism: Danionella dracula (assembly GCA_900490495.1). NCBI lineage: Eukaryota > Metazoa > Chordata > Actinopteri > Cypriniformes > Danionidae > Danionella > Danionella dracula. Next base: position 20,096,308 of record UELW01000012.1, read on the forward strand.
GAGGGTACCAAGAGTGACGTTGGTAGCAATTGAAACTCTAGTCTGTTTAGGCAATTGAAGCGGTTTTACAGCTTAAAAATGTACACAGGTAGAAAAACAGACAAAGGCACAAAATGGTTGTTTTAACACTCAGAAACAAGTCAACATTTAAACTACCCCAAATAGAAGCACTTATGATCAAAACACAGCTCGATGCTTCAATTTGAAGTAATCTTAACGTGCTGAAACTTTTCTCCATCTTGTAAAAGCGTACAGCCTTAAAACATAACCGTTTCCAGTAGCATTGGTCACTTAAGACTACCCCAACAAGTAGCACTTACCAGAATTGCAAACAAGTCAGTGCCATTGTGAGAGTATTGATAGTGGCATTGGTTGCGATTGAAACTCTTGTCTGTTGAGATTGTAGCAGCAGAGGAGATCATCAGGCATCTCAGACGTGAGCATCATGGTAGCAGATTGGAAGAAAGATCTGCTCTGAGCCAAGATGTTGTGAAGCATCTGATTTAAGCACAAGCAGACCTTTTGTCTTCACTGAAATCGTTAACACCCAAGCTACTCAAGTTTTGATGGCTACCTAAACGGTTTGCTAAAAGCTTAGCATATTACAAAAGTAGACAGTTCACACATTTAAATTACCCTGCGAAATCAACAATTCCAAGAGCCAAGAAAACACAAGCTAATACCAAAAGATAGACATGTACAACTGTTATGATTAAAAAAATCAGCAAATATCTACCCCAACTTGAGAGCACTTTCTGCTTTGCTCACAAGAAAAACGCTAAAGTTGGAGTTGATAGGAACTGGTTTTCTTGGTCAATGGTGTAAGTAATTAAAGCAATTTTAGTTTGTAACTGTTCAAAAGAAAATTAAAAAAGTAAAGACAATTACACAGAGAGCATATGTTCCTGTTTTGAAAACACGCATCAAATTAAACTACCCCAAAGACTTGGACTTGTGATCGTAACACTAATATTAGCTTCCATTTGAAGCACTTTTGTTGCGGCGAAATTTATTTCAACATGGAAGAACCGTTCAGTCAAAAACAAAAGTGTTTCCTGTAGCAGGGGTCACTTAAAACTACCCCAACAAGTAGCACTTACCAATATTACCAACAAGTCAGTGCCAATGTGAGGGTACCAAAAGTGACATTGGGAGAGATTGAAACTCTAGTCTGTTTTGGCAATTAGATCAGTTTTACAGCTCAAAAATGCACACAGGCAATGATATGACAGGCACAATGGGATTGTTTTAGCGCTCAGAAACAAGTCAACAATCACACTACCCCAAATAGAAGCACTTATGATAAAAGCACAGCTCAATGCTTCAATTTGAAGTAATCTTAACTTGCTGTAACCTTTCGCCATCTTGTAAAAGTGTACAGTTTAAAAACATAACCGTTTCAAGTAGCATTGGTCACTTAAAACTACCCCAACAAGTAGCACTTACCAGAATTGCAAACAAGTCAGTGCCATTGTGAGAGTATTGATAGTGACATTGGTTGCAATTGAAGCTCTTGTTATTTCAGACAATTAAAGCTGTTTTAAAGTTCAAATGTACAACGGCAATGAAATGATAGCAAAAGGCACTGATTTATTTTGCATACAGGAAAAAAAAGTCAACATTTAAACTACCCCAAAGAGAAGCACTTATGATAACGGCACACATCAATGCCTCCGTTTGAAGTAATCTTAATGTGCTGAAAACTCCTCCCAGAGGGCAACAATCTCTAGTCCAAAACAAAAGTGTTTCCTGTAGCAGTGGTCACTTAAAAGTACCCCAACAAGTAGCACTTACCAATAATAACAACAAGTCAGTGCCATTGCGAGGGTACCAAGAGTGACGTTGGTAGCAATTGAAACTCTAGTCTGTTTAGGCAATTGAAGCGGTTTTACAGCTTAAAAATGTACACAGGTAGAAAAACAGACAAAGGCACAAAATGGTTGTTTTAACACTCAGAAACAAGTCAACATTTAAACTACCCCAAATAGAAGCACTTATGATCAAAACACAGCTCGATGCTTCAATTTGAAGTAATCTTAACGTGCTGAAACTTTTCTCCATCTTGTAAAAGCGTACAGCCTTAAAACATAACCGTTTCCAGTAGCATTGGTCACTTAAGACTACCCCAACAAGTAGCACTTACCAGAATTGCAAACAAGTCAGTGCCATTGTGAGAGTATTGATAGTGGCATTGGTTGCGATTGAAACTCTTGTCTGTTGAGATTGTAGCAGCAGAGGAGATCATCAGGCATCTCAGACGTGAGCATCATGGTAGCAGATTGGAAGAAAGATCTGCTCTGAGCCAAGATGTTGTGAAGCATCTGATTTAAGCACAAGCAGACCTTTTGTCTTCACTGAAATCGTTAACACCCAAGCTACTCAAGTTTTGATGGCTACCTAAACGGTTTGCTAAAAGCTTAGCATATTACAAAAGTAGACAGTTCACACATTTAAATTACCCTGCGAAATCAACAATTCCAAGAGCCAAGAAAACACAAGCTAATACCAAAAGATAGACATGTACAACTGTTATGATTAAAAAAATCAGCAAATATCTACCCCAACTTGAGAGCACTTTCTGCTTTGCTCACAAGAAAAACGCTAAAGTTGGAGTTGATAGGAACTGGTTTTCTTGGTCAATGGTGTAAGTAATTAAAGCAATTTTAGTTTGTAACTGTTCAAAAGAAAATTAAAAAAGTAAAGACAATTACACAGAGAGCATATGTTCCTGTTTTGAAAACACGCATCAAATTAAACTACCCCAAAGACTTGGACTTGTGATCGTAACACTAATATTAGCTTCCATTTGAAGCACTTTTGTTGCGGCGAAATTTATTTCAACATGGAAGAACCGTTCAGTCAAAAACAAAAGTGTTTCCTGTAGCAGGGGTCACTTAAAACTACCCCAACAAGTAGCACTTACCAATATTACCAACAAGTCAGTGCCAATGTGAGGGTACCAAAAGTGACATTGGGAGAGATTGAAACTCTAGTCTGTTTTGGCAATTAGATCAGTTTTACAGCTCAAAAATGCACACAGGCAATGATATGACAGGCACAATGGGATTGTTTTAGCGCTCAGAAACAAGTCAACAATCACACTACCCCAAATAGAAGCACTTATGATAAAAGCACAGCTCAATGCTTCAATTTGAAGTAATCTTAACTTGCTGTAACCTTTCGCCATCTTGTAAAAGTGTACAGTTTAAAAACATAACCGTTTCAAGTAGCATTGGTCACTTAAAACTACCCCAACAAGTAGCACTTACCAGAATTGCAAACAAGTCAGTGCCATTGTGAGAGTATTGATAGTGACATTGGTTGCAATTGAAGCTCTTGTTATTTCAGACAATTAAAGCTGTTTTAAAGTTCAAATGTACAACGGCAATGAAATGATAGCAAAAGGCACTGATTTATTTTGCATACAGGAAAAAAAAGTCAACATTTAAACTACCCCAAAGAGAAGCACTTATGATAACGGCACACATCAATGCCTCCGTTTGAAGTAATCTTAATGTGCTGAAAACTCCTCCCAGAGGGCAACAATCTCTAGTCCAAAACAAAAGTGTTTCCTGTAGCAGTGGTCACTTAAAAGTACCCCAACAAGTAGCACTTACCAATAATAACAACAAGTCAGTGCCATTGCGAGGGTACCAAGAGTGACGTTGGTAGCAATTGAAACTCTAGTCTGTTTAGGCAATTGAAGCGGTTTTACAGCTTAAAAATGTACACAGGTAGAAAAACAGACAAAGGCACAAAATGGTTGTTTTAACACTCAGAAACAAGTCAACATTTAAACTACCCCAAATAGAAGCACTTATGATCAAAACACAGCTCGATGCTTCAATTTGAAGTAATCTTAACGTGCTGAAACTTTTCTCCATCTTGTAAAAGCGTACAGCCTTAAAACATAACCGTTTCCAGTAGCATTGGTCACTTAAGACTACCCCAACAAGTAGCACTTACCAGAATTGCAAACAAGTCAGTGCCATTGTGAGAGTATTGATAGTGGCATTGGTTGCGATTGAAACTCTTGTCTGTTGAGATTGTAGCAGCAGAGGAGATCATCAGGCATCTCAGACGTGAGCATCATGGTAGCAGATTGGAAGAAAGATCTGCTCTGAGCCAAGATGTTGTGAAGCATCTGATTTAAGCACAAGCAGACCTTTTGTCTTCACTGAAATCGTTAACACCCAAGCTACTCAAGTTTTGATGGCTACCTAAACGGTTTGCTAAAAGCTTAGCATATTACAAAAGTAGACAGTTCACACATTTAAATTACCCTGCGAAATCAACAATTCCAAGAGCCAAGAAAACACAAGCTAATACCAAAAGATAGACATGTACAACTGTTATGATTAAAAAAATCAGCAAATATCTACCCCAACTTGAGAGCACTTTCTGCTTTGCTCACAAGAAAAACGCTAAAGTTGGAGTTGATAGGAACTGGTTTTCTTGGTCAATGGTGTAAGTAATTAAAGCAATTTTAGTTTGTAACTGTTCAAAAGAAAATTAAAAAAGTAAAGACAATTACACAGAGAGCATATGTTCCTGTTTTGAAAACACGCATCAAATTAAACTACCCCAAAGACTTGGACTTGTGATCGTAACACTAATATTAGCTTCCATTTGAAGCACTTTTGTTGCGGCGAAATTTATTTCAACATGGAAGAACCGTTCAGTCAAAAACAAAAGTGTTTCCTGTAGCAGGGGTCACTTAAAACTACCCCAACAAGTAGCACTTACCAATATTACCAACAAGTCAGTGCCAATGTGAGGGTACCAAAAGTGACATTGGGAGAGATTGAAACTCTAGTCTGTTTTGGCAATTAGATCAGTTTTACAGCTCAAAAATGCACACAGGCAATGATATGACAGGCACAATGGGATTGTTTTAGCGCTCAGAAACAAGTCAACAATCACACTACCCCAAATAGAAGCACTTATGATAAAAGCACAGCTCAATGCTTCAATTTGAAGTAATCTTAACTTGCTGTAACCTTTCGCCATCTTGTAAAAGTGTACAGTTTAAAAACATAACCGTTTCAAGTAGCATTGGTCACTTAAAACTACCCCAACAAGTAGCACTTACCAGAATTGCAAACAAGTCAGTGCCATTGTGAGAGTATTGATAGTGACATTGGTTGCAATTGAAGCTCTTGTTATTTCAGACAATTAAAGCTGTTTTAAAGTTCAAATGTACAACGGCAATGAAATGATAGCAAAAGGCACTGATTTATTTTGCATACAGGAAAAAAAAGTCAACATTTAAACTACCCCAAAGAGAAGCACTTATGATAACGGCACACATCAATGCCTCCGTTTGAAGTAATCTTAATGTGCTGAAAACTCCTCCCAGAGGGCAACAATCTCTAGTCCAAAACAAAAGTGTTTCCTGTAGCAGTGGTCACTTAAAAGTACCCCAACAAGTAGCACTTACCAATAATAACAACAAGTCAGTGCCATTGCGAGGGTACCAAGAGTGACGTTGGTAGCAATTGAAACTCTAGTCTGTTTAGGCAATTGAAGCGGTTTTACAGCTTAAAAATGTACACAGGTAGAAAAACAGACAAAGGCACAAAATGGTTGTTTTAACACTCAGAAACAAGTCAACATTTAAACTACCCCAAATAGAAGCACTTATGATCAAAACACAGCTCGATGCTTCAATTTGAAGTAATCTTAACGTGCTGAAACTTTTCTCCATCTTGTAAAAGCGTACAGCCTTAAAACATAACCGTTTCCAGTAGCATTGGTCACTTAAGACTACCCCAACAAGTAGCACTTACCAGAATTGCAAACAAGTCAGTGCCATTGTGAGAGTATTGATAGTGGCATTGGTTGCGATTGAAACTCTTGTCTGTTGAGATTGTAGCAGCAGAGGAGATCATCAGGCATCTCAGACGTGAGCATCATGGTAGCAGATTGGAAGAAAGATCTGCTCTGAGCCAAGATGTTGTGAAGCATCTGATTTAAGCACAAGCAGACCTTTTGTCTTCACTGAAATCGTTAACACCCAAGCTACTCAAGTTTTGATGGCTACCTAAACGGTTTGCTAAAAGCTTAGCATATTACAAAAGTAGACAGTTCACACATTTAAATTACCCTGCGAAATCAACAATTCCAAGAGCCAAGAAAACACAAGCTAATACCAAAAGATAGACATGTACAACTGTTATGATTAAAAAAATCAGCAAATATCTACCCCAACTTGAGAGCACTTTCTGCTTTGCTCACAAGAAAAACGCTAAAGTTGGAGTTGATAGGAACTGGTTTTCTTGGTCAATGGTGTAAGTAATTAAAGCAATTTTAGTTTGTAACTGTTCAAAAGAAAATTAAAAAAGTAAAGACAATTACACAGAGAGCATATGTTCCTGTTTTGAAAACACGCATCAAATTAAACTACCCCAAAGACTTGGACTTGTGATCGTAACACTAATATTAGCTTCCATTTGAAGCACTTTTGTTGCGGCGAAATTTATTTCAACATGGAAGAACCGTTCAGTCAAAAACAAAAGTGTTTCCTGTAGCAGGGGTCACTTAAAACTACCCCAACAAGTAGCACTTACCAATATTACCAACAAGTCAGTGCCAATGTGAGGGTACCAAAAGTGACATTGGGAGAGATTGAAACTCTAGTCTGTTTTGGCAATTAGATCAGTTTTACAGCTCAAAAATGCACACAGGCAATGATATGACAGGCACAATGGGATTGTTTTAGCGCTCAGAAACAAGTCAACAATCACACTACCCCAAATAGAAGCACTTATGATAAAAGCACAGCTCAATGCTTCAATTTGAAGTAATCTTAACTTGCTGTAACCTTTCGCCATCTTGTAAAAGTGTACAGTTTAAAAACATAACCGTTTCAAGTAGCATTGGTCACTTAAAACTACCCCAACAAGTAGCACTTACCAGAATTGCAAACAAGTCAGTGCCATTGTGAGAGTATTGATAGTGACATTGGTTGCAATTGAAGCTCTTGTTATTTCAGACAATTAAAGCTGTTTTAAAGTTCAAATGTACAACGGCAATGAAATGATAGCAAAAGGCACTGATTTATTTTGCATACAGGAAAAAAAAGTCAACATTTAAACTACCCCAAAGAGAAGCACTTATGATAACGGCACACATCAATGCCTCCGTTTGAAGTAATCTTAATGTGCTGAAAACTCCTCCCAGAGGGCAACAATCTCTAGTCCAAAACAAAAGTGTTTCCTGTAGCAGTGGTCACTTAAAAGTACCCCAACAAGTAGCACTTACCAATAATAACAACAAGTCAGTGCCATTGCGAGGGTACCAAGAGTGACGTTGGTAGCAATTGAAACTCTAGTCTGTTTAGGCAATTGAAGCGGTTTTACAGCTTAAAAATGTACACAGGTAGAAAAACAGACAAAGGCACAAAATGGTTGTTTTAACACTCAGAAACAAGTCAACATTTAAACTACCCCAAATAGAAGCACTTATGATCAAAACACAGCTCGATGCTTCAATTTGAAGTAATCTTAACGTGCTGAAACTTTTCTCCATCTTGTAAAAGCGTACAGCCTTAAAACATAACCGTTTCCAGTAGCATTGGTCACTTAAGACTACCCCAACAAGTAGCACTTACCAGAATTGCAAACAAGTCAGTGCCATTGTGAGAGTATTGATAGTGGCATTGGTTGCGATTGAAACTCTTGTCTGTTGAGATTGTAGCAGCAGAGGAGATCATCAGGCATCTCAGACGTGAGCATCATGGTAGCAGATTGGAAGAAAGATCTGCTCTGAGCCAAGATGTTGTGAAGCATCTGATTTAAGCACAAGCAGACCTTTTGTCTTCACTGAAATCGTTAACACCCAAGCTACTCAAGTTTTGATGGCTACCTAAACGGTTTGCTAAAAGCTTAGCATATTACAAAAGTAGACAGTTCACACATTTAAATTACCCTGCGAAATCAACAATTCCAAGAGCCAAGAAAACACAAGCTAATACCAAAAGATAGACATGTACAACTGTTATGATTAAAAAAATCAGCAAATATCTACCCCAACTTGAGAGCACTTTCTGCTTTGCTCACAAGAAAAACGCTAAAGTTGGAGTTGATAGGAACTGGTTTTCTTGGTCAATGGTGTAAGTAATTAAAGCAATTTTAGTTTGTAACTGTTCAAAAGAAAATTAAAAAAGTAAAGACAATTACACAGAGAGCATATGTTCCTGTTTTGAAAACACGCATCAAATTAAACTACCCCAAAGACTTGGACTTGTGATCGTAACACTAATATTAGCTTCCATTTGAAGCACTTTTGTTGCGGCGAAATTTATTTCAACATGGAAGAACCGTTCAGTCAAAAACAAAAGTGTTTCCTGTAGCAGGGGTCACTTAAAACTACCCCAACAAGTAGCACTTACCAATATTACCAACAAGTCAGTGCCAATGTGAGGGTACCAAAAGTGACATTGGGAGAGATTGAAACTCTAGTCTGTTTTGGCAATTAGATCAGTTTTACAGCTCAAAAATGCACACAGGCAATGATATGACAGGCACAATGGGATTGTTTTAGCGCTCAGAAACAAGTCAACAATCACACTACCCCAAATAGAAGCACTTATGATAAAAGCACAGCTCAATGCTTCAATTTGAAGTAATCTTAACTTGCTGTAACCTTTCGCCATCTTGTAAAAGTGTACAGTTTAAAAACATAACCGTTTCAAGTAGCATTGGTCACTTAAAACTACCCCAACAAGTAGCACTTACCAGAATTGCAAACAAGTCAGTGCCATTGTGAGAGTATTGATAGTGACATTGGTTGCAATTGAAGCTCTTGTTATTTCAGACAATTAAAGCTGTTTTAAAGTTCAAATGTACAACGGCAATGAAATGATAGCAAAAGGCACTGATTTATTTTGCATACAGGAAAAAAAAGTCAACATTTAAACTACCCCAAAGAGAAGCACTTATGATAACGGCACACATCAATGCCTCCGTTTGAAGTAATCTTAATGTGCTGAAAACTCCTCCCAGAGGGCAACAATCTCTAGTCCAAAACAAAAGTGTTTCCTGTAGCAGTGGTCACTTAAAAGTACCCCAACAAGTAGCACTTACCAATAATAACAACAAGTCAGTGCCATTGCGAGGGTACCAAGAGTGACGTTGGTAGCAATTGAAACTCTAGTCTGTTTAGGCAATTGAAGCGGTTTTACAGCTTAAAAATGTACACAGGTAGAAAAACAGACAAAGGCACAAAATGGTTGTTTTAACACTCAGAAACAAGTCAACATTTAAACTACCCCAAATAGAAGCACTTATGATCAAAACACAGCTCGATGCTTCAATTTGAAGTAATCTTAACGTGCTGAAACTTTTCTCCATCTTGTAAAAGCGTACAGCCTTAAAACATAACCGTTTCCAGTAGCATTGGTCACTTAAGACTACCCCAACAAGTAGCACTTACCAGAATTGCAAACAAGTCAGTGCCATTGTGAGAGTATTGATAGTGGCATTGGTTGCGATTGAAACTCTTGTCTGTTGAGATTGTAGCAGCAGAGGAGATCATCAGGCATCTCAGACGTGAGCATCATGGTAGCAGATTGGAAGAAAGATCTGCTCTGAGCCAAGATGTTGTGAAGCATCTGATTTAAGCACAAGCAGACCTTTTGTCTTCACTGAAATCGTTAACACCCAAGCTACTCAAGTTTTGATGGCTACCTAAACGGTTTGCTAAAAGCTTAGCATATTACAAAAGTAGACAGTTCACACATTTAAATTACCCTGCGAAATCAACAATTCCAAGAGCCAAGAAAACACAAGCTAATACCAAAAGATAGACATGTACAACTGTTATGATTAAAAAAATCAGCAAATATCTACCCCAACTTGAGAGCACTTTCTGCTTTGCTCACAAGAAAAACGCAAAAGTTGGAGTTGATAGGAAATGGTTTTCTTGGTCAATGGTGTAAGTAATTAAAGCAATTTTAGTTTGTAACTGTTCAAAAGAAAATTAAAAAAGTAAAGACAATTACACAGAGAGCATATGTTCCTGTTTTGAAAACACGCATCAAATTAAACTACCCCAAAGACTTGGACTTGTGATCGTAACACTAATATTAGCTTCCATTTGAAGCACTTTTGTTGCGGCGAAATTTATTTCAACATGGAAGAACCGTTCAGTCAAAAACAAAAGTGTTTCCTGTAGCAGGGGTCACTTAAAACTACCCCAACAAGTAGCACTTACCAATATTACCAACAAGTCAGTGCCAATGTGAGGGTACCAAAAGTGACATTGGGAGAGATTGAAACTCTAGTCTGTTTTGGCAATTAAATCAGTTTTACAGCTCAAAAATGCACACAGGCAATGATATGACAGGCACAATGGGATTGTTTTAGCGCTCAGAAACAAGTCAACAATCACACTACCCCAAATAGAAGCACTTATGATAAAAGCACAGCTCAATGCTTCAATTTGAAGTAATCTTAACTTGCTGTAACCTTTCGCCATCTTGTAAAAGTGTACAGTTTAAAAACATAACCGTTTCAAGTAGCATTGGTCACTTAAAACTACCCCAACAAGTAGCACTTACCAGAATTGCAAACAAGTCAGTGCCATTGTGAGAGTATTGATAGTGACATTGGTTGCAATTGAAGCTCTTGTTATTTCAGACAATTAAAGCTGTTTTAAAGTTCAAATGTACAACGGCAATGAAATGATAGCAAAAGGCACTGATTTATTTTGCATACAGGAAAAAAAAGTCAACATTTAAACTACCCCAAAGAGAAGCACTTATGATAACGGCACACATCAATGCCTCCGTTTGAAGTAATCTTAATGTGCTGAAAACTCCTCCCAGAGGGCAACAATCTCTAGTCCAAAACAAAAGTGTTTCCTGTAGCAGTGGTCACTTAAAAGTACCCCAACAAGTAGCACTTACCAATAATAACAACAAGTCAGTGCCATTGCGAGGGTACCAAGAGTGACGTTGGTAGCAATTGAAACTCTAGTCTGTTTAGGCAATTGAAGCGGTTTTACAGCTTAAAAATGTACACAGGTAGAAAAACAGACAAAGGCACAAAATGGTTGTTTTAACACTCAGAAACAAGTCAACATTTAAACTACCCCAAATAGAAGCACTTATGATCAAAACACAGCTCGATGCTTCAATTTGAAGTAATCTTAACGTGCTGAAACTTTTCTCCATCTTGTAAAAGCGTACAGCCTTAAAACATAACCGTTTCCAGTAGCATTGGTCACTTAAGACTACCCCAACAAGTAGCACTTACCAGAATTGCAAACAAGTCAGTGCCATTGTGAGAGTATTGATAGTGGCATTGGTTGCGATTGAAACTCTTGTCTGTTGAGATTGTAGCAGCAGAGGAGATCATCAGGCATCTCAGACGTGAGCATCATGGTAGCAGATTGGAAGAAAGATCTGCTCTGAGCCAAGATGTTGTGAAGCATCTGATTTAAGCACAAGCAGACCTTTTGTCTTCACTGAAATCGTTAACACCCAAGCTACTCAAGTTTTGATGGCTACCTAAACGGTTTGCTAAAAGCTTAGCATATTACAAAAGTAGACAGTTCACACATTTAAATTACCCTGCGAAATCAACAATTCCAAGAGCCAAGAAAACACAAGCTAATACCAAAAGATAGACATGTACAACTGTTATGATTAAAAAAATCAGCAAATATCTACCCCAACTTGAGAGCACTTTCTGCTTTGCTCACAAGAAAAACGCTAAAGTTGGAGTTGATAGGAACTGGTTTTCTTGGTCAATGGTGTAAGTAATTAAAGCAATTTTAGTTTGTAACTGTTCAAAAGAAAATTAAAAAAGTAAAGACAATTACACAGAGAGCATATGTTCCTGTTTTGAAAACACGCATCAAATTAAACTACCCCAAAGACTTGGACTTGTGATCGTAACACTAATATTAGCTTCCATTTGAAGCACTTTTGTTGCGGCGAAATTTATTTCAACATGGAAGAACCGTTCAGTCAAAAACAAAAGTGTTTCCTGTAGCAGGGGTCACTTAAAACTACCCCAACAAGTAGCACTTACCAATATTACCAACAAGTCAGTGCCAATGTGAGGGTACCAAAAGTGACATTGGGAGAGATTGAAACTCTAGTCTGTTTTGGCAATTAGATCAGTTTTACAGCTCAAAAATGCACACAGGCAATGATATGACAGGCACAATGGGATTGTTTTAGCGCTCAGAAACAAGTCAACAATCACACTACCCCAAATAGAAGCACTTATGATAAAAGCACAGCTCAATGCTTCAATTTGAAGTAATCTTAACTTGCTGTAACCTTTCGCCATCTTGTAAAAGTGTACAGTTTAAAAACATAACCGTTTCAAGTAGCATTGGTCACTTAAAACTACCCCAACAAGTAGCACTTACCAGAATTGCAAACAAGTCAGTGCCATTGTGAGAGTATTGATAGTGACATTGGTTGCAATTGAAGCTCTTGTTATTTCAGACAATTAAAGCTGTTTTAAAGTTCAAATGTACAACGGCAATGAAATGATAGCAAAAGGCACTGATTTATTTTGCATACAGGAAAAAAAAGTCAACATTTAAACTACCCCAAAGAGAAGCACTTATGATAACGGCACACATCAATGCCTCCGTTTGAAGTAATCTTAATGTGCTGAAAACTCCTCCCAGAGGGCAACAATCTCTAGTCCAAAACAAAAGTGTTTCCTGTAGCAGTGGTCACTTAAAAGTACCCCAACAAGTAGCACTTACCAATAATAACAACAAGTCAGTGCCATTGCGAGGGTACCAAGAGTGACGTTGGTAGCAATTGAAACTCTAGTCTGTTTAGGCAATTGAAGCGGTTTTACAGCTTAAAAATGTACACAGGTAGAAAAACAGACAAAGGCACAAAATGGTTGTTTTAACACTCAGAAACAAGTCAACATTTAAACTACCCCAAATAGAAGCACTTATGATCAAAACACAGCTCGATGCTTCAATTTGAAGTAATCTTAACGTGCTGAAACTTTTCTCCATCTTGTAAAAGCGTACAGCCTTAAAACATAACCGTTTCCAGTAGCATTGGTCACTTAAGACTACCCCAACAAGTAGCACTTACCAGAATTGCAAACAAGTCAGTGCCATTGTGAGAGTATTGATAGTGGCATTGGTTGCGATTGAAACTCTTGTCTGTTGAGATTGTAGCAGCAGAGGAGATCATCAGGCATCTCAGACGTGAGCATCATGGTAGCAGATTGGAAGAAAGATCTGCTCTGAGCCAAGATGTTGTGAAGCATCTGATTTAAGCACAAGCAGACCTTTTGTCTTCACTGAAATCGTTAACACCCAAGCTACTCAAGTTTTGATGGCTACCTAAACGGTTTGCTAAAAGCTTAGCATATTACAAAAGTAGACAGTTCACACATTTAAATTACCCTGCGAAATCAACAATTCCAAGAGCCAAGAAAACACAAGCTAATACCAAAAGATAGACATGTACAACTGTTATGATTAAAAAAATCAGCAAATATCTACCCCAACTTGAGAGCACTTTCTGCTTTGCTCACAAGAAAAACGCTAAAGTTGGAGTTGATAGGAACTGGTTTTCTTGGTCATGGTGTAAGTAATTAAAGCAATTTTAGTTTGTAACTGTTCAAAAGAAAATTAAAAAAGTAAAGACAATTACACAGAGAGCATATGTTCCTGTTTTGAAAACACGCATCAAATTAAACTACCCCAAAGACTTGGACTTGTGATCGTAACACTAATATTAGCTTCCATTTGAAGCACTTTTGTTGCGGCGAAATTTATTTCAACATGGAAGAACCGTTCAGTCAAAAACAAAAGTGTTTCCTGTAGCAGGGGTCACTTAAAACTACCCCAACAAGTAGCACTTACCAATATTACCAACAAGTCAGTGCCAATGTGAGGGTACCAAAAGTGACATTGGGAGAGATTGAAACTCTAGTCTGTTTTGGCAATTAGATCAGTTTACAGCTCAAAAATGCACACAGGCAATGATATGACAGGCACAATGGGATTGTTTTAGCGCTCAGAAACAAGTCAACAATCACACTGCTTCAAGCCTGCAATGCTTAATTGAAGTAATCTTAACTTGCTGTAACCTTTCGCCATCTGTAAAAGTGTACAGTTTAAAAACATAACCGGTTTCAAGTAGCATTGGTCACTTAAAACTACCCCAACAAGTAGCACTTACCAGAATTGCAAACAAGTCAGTGCCATTGTGAGAGTATTGATAGTGACATTGGTTGCAATTGAAGCTCTTGTTATTTCAGACAATTAAAGCTGTTTTAAAGTTCAAAATGTACAACGGCAATGAAATGATAGCAAAAGGCACTGATTTATTTGCATACAGGAAAAAAAAAGTCAACATTTAAACTACCCCAAGAGAAGCACTTATGATAACGGCACACATCAATGCCTCCGTTTGAAGTAATCTTAATGTGCTGAAAACTCCTCCCAGAGGGCAACAATCTCTAGTCCAAAACAAAAGTGTTTCCTGTAGCAGTGGTCACTTAAAAGTACCACCAACAAGTAGCACTTACCAATAATAACAACAAGTCAGTGCCATTGCGAGGGTACCAAGAGTGACGTTGGTAGCAATTGAACTCTAGTCTGTTAGGCAATTGAAGCGGTTTTACAGCTTAAAAATGTACACAGGTAGAAAAACAGACAAAGGCAACAAAATGGTTGTTTTAACACTCAGAAACAAGTCAACATTTAAACTACCCCAAATAGAAGCACTTATGATCAAAACACAGCTCGATGCTTCAATTTGAAGTAATCTTAACGGCTGAAACTTTTCTCCATCTTGTAAAAGCGTACAGCCTTAAAACATAACCGTTTCCATAGGCATTGGTCACTTAAAGACTACCCAACAAGTAGCACTTACCAGAATTGCAAACAAGTCAGTGGCCATTGTGGAGAGTATTGATAGTGGCATTGGGTGCGATTGAAACTCTTGTCTGTTGAGATTGTAGCAGCAGAGGAGATCATCAGGCATCTCAGACGTGAGCATCATGGTAGCAGATTGGAAGAAAGATCTGCTTCTGAGCCAAGATGTTGTGAAGCATCTGATTTAAGCACAAGCAGACCTTTTGTCTTCACTGAAATCGTTAACACCCAAGCTACTCAAGTTTTGATGGCTACCTAAACGGTTTGCTAAAAGCTTAGCATATTACAAAAGTAGACAGTTCACACATTTAAATTACCCTGCGAAATCAACAATTCCAAGAGCCAAGAAAACACAAGCTAATACCAAAAGATAGACATGTACAACTGTTATGATTAAAAAAATCAGCAAATATCTACCCCAACTTGAGAGCACTTTCTGCTTTGCTCACAAGAAAAACGCTAAAGTTGGAGTTGATAGGAACTGGTTTTCTTGGTCAATGGTGTAAGTAATTAAAGCAATTTTAGTTTGTAACTGTTCAAAAGAAAATTAAAAAAGTAAAGACAATTACACAGAGAGCATATGTTCCTGTTTTGAAAACACGCATCAAATTAAACTACCCCAAAGACTTGGACTTGTGATCGTAACACTAATATTAGCTTCCATTTGAAGCACTTTTGTTGCGGCGAAATTTATTTCAACATGGAAGAACCGTTCAGTCAAAAACAAAAGTGTTTCCTGTAGCAGGGGTCACTTAAAACTACCCCAACAAGTAGCACTTACCAATATTACCAACAAGTCAGTGCCAATGTGAGGGTACCAAAAGTGACATTGGGAGAGATTGAAACTCTAGTCTGTTTTGGCAATTAGATCAGTTTTACAGCTCAAAAATGCACACAGGCAATGATATGACAGGCACAATGGGATTGTTTTAGCGCTCAGAAACAAGTCAACAATCACACTACCCCAAATAGAAGCACTTATGATAAAAGCACAGCTCAATGCTTCAATTTGAAGTAATCTTAACTTGCTGTAACCTTTCGCCATCTTGTAAAAGTGTACAGTTTAAAAACATAACCGTTTCAAGTAGCATTGGTCACTTAAAACTACCCCAACAAGTAGCACTTACCAGAATTGCAAACAAGTCAGTGCCATTGTGAGAGTATTGATAGTGACATTGGTTGCAATTGAAGCTCTTGTTATTTCAGACAATTAAAGCTGTTTTAAAGTTCAAATGTACAACGGCAATGAAATGATAGCAAAAGGCACTGATTTATTTTGCATACAGGAAAAAAAAGTCAACATTTAAACTACCCCAAAGAGAAGCACTTATGATAACGGCACACATCAATGCCTCCGTTTGAAGTAATCTTAATGTGCTGAAAACTCCTCCCAGAGGGCAACAATCTCTAGTCCAAAACAAAAGTGTTTCCTGTAGCAGTGGTCACTTAAAAGTACCCCAACAAGTAGCACTTACCAATAATAACAACAAGTCAGTGCCATTGCGAGGGTACCAAGAGTGACGTTGGTAGCAATTGAAACTCTAGTCTGTTTAGGCAATTGAAGCGGTTTTACAGCTTAAAAATGTACACAGGTAGAAAAACAGACAAAGGCACAAAATGGTTGTTTTAACACTCAGAAACAAGTCAACATTTAAACTACCCCAAATAGAAGCACTTATGATCAAAACACAGCTCGATGCTTCAATTTGAAGTAATCTTAACGTGCTGAAACTTTTCTCCATCTTGTAAAAGCGTACAGCCTTAAAACATAACCGTTTCCAGTAGCATTGGTCACTTAAGACTACCCCAACAAGTAGCACTTACCAGAATTGCAAACAAGTCAGTGCCATTGTGAGAGTATTGATAGTGGCATTGGTTGCGATTGAAACTCTTGTCTGTTGAGATTGTAGCAGCAGAGGAGATCATCAGGCATCTCAGACGTGAGCATCATGGTAGCAGATTGGAAGAAAGATCTGCTCTGAGCCAAGATGTTGTGAAGCATCTGATTTAAGCACAAGCAGACCTTTTGTCTTCACTGAAATCGTTAACACCCAAGCTACTCAAGTTTTGATGGCTACCTAAACGGTTTGCTAAAAGCTTAGCATATTACAAAAGTAGACAGTTCACACATTTAAATTACCCTGCGAAATCAACAATTCCAAGAGCCAAGAAAACACAAGCTAATACCAAAAGATAGACATGTACAACTGTTATGATTAAAAAAATCAGCAAATATCTACCCCAACTTGAGAGCACTTTCTGCTTTGCTCACAAGAAAAACGCTAAAGTTGGAGTTGATAGGAAATGGTTTTTCTTGGTCAATGGTGTAAGTAATTAAAGCAATTTTAGTTTGTAACTGTTCAAAAGAAAATTAAAAAGTAAAGACAATTACACAGAGAGCATATGTTCCTGTTTTGAAAACACGCATCAAATTAAACTACCCCAAAGACTTGGACTTGTGATCGTAACACTAATATTAGCTTCCATTTGAAGCACTTTTGTTGCGGCGAAATTTATTTCAACATGGAAGAACCGTTCAGTCAAAAACAAAAGTGTTTCCTGTAGCAGGGGTCACTTAAAACTACCCCAACAAGTAGCACTTACCAATATTACCAACAAGTCAGTGCCAATGTGAGGGTACCAAAAGTGACATTGGGAGAGATTGAAACTCTAGTCTGTTTTGGCAATTAAATCAGTTTTACAGCTCAAAAATGCACACAGGCAATGATATGACAGGCACAATGGGATTGTTTTAGCGCTCAGAAACAAGTCAACAATCACACTACCCCAAATAGAAGCACTTATGATAAAAGCACAGCTCAATGCTTCAATTTGAAGTAATCTTAACTTGCTGTAACCTTTCGTTATCTTGTAAAAGTGTACAGTTTAAAAACATAACTGTTTCAAGTAGCATTGGTCACTTAAAACTACCCCAACAAGTAGCACTTACCAGAATTGCAAACAAGTCAGTGCCATTGTGAGAGTATTGATAGTGACATTGGTTGCAATTAAAGCTCTTGTTATTTCAGACAATTAAAGCTGTTTTAAAGTTCAAATGTACAACGGCAATGAAATGATAGCAAAAGGCACAGATTTATTTTGCATACAGGAAAAAAAAAGTCAACATTTAAACTACCCCAAAGAGAAGCACTTATGATAACGGCACACATCAATGCCTCCGTTTGAAGTAATCTTAATGTGCTGAAAACTCCTCCCAGAGGGCAACAATCTCTAGTCCAAAACAAAAGTGTTTCCTGTAGCAGTGGTCACTTAAAAGTACCCCAACAAGTAGCACTTACCAATAATAACAACAAGTCAGTGCCATTGCGAGGGTACCAAGAGTGACGTTGGTAGCAATTGAAACTCTAGTCTGTTTAGGCATTTGAAGCAGTTTTACAGCTTAAAAATGTACACAAGTAGAAAAACAGACAAAGGCACAAAATGGTTGTTTTAACACTCAGAAACAAGTCAACATTTAAACTACCCCAAATAGAAGCACTTATGATCAAAACACAGCTCGATGCTTCAATTTGAAGTAATCTTAACGTGCTGAAACTTTTCTCCATCTTGTAAAAGCGTACAGCCTTAAAACATAACCGTTTCCAGTAGCATTGGTCACTTAAGACTACCCCAACAAGTAGCACTTACCAGAATTGCAAACAAGTCAGTGCCATTGTGAGAGTATTGATAGTGGCATTGGTTGCGATTGAAACTCTTGTCTGTTGAGATTGTAGCAGCAGAGGAGATCATCAGGCATCTCAGACGTGAGCATCATGGTAGCAGATTGGAAGAAAGATCTGCTCTGAGCCAAGATGTTGTGAAGCATCTGATTTAAGCACAAGCAGACCTTTTGTCTTCACTGAAATCGTTAACACCCAAGCTACTCAAGTTTTGATGGCTACCTAAACGGTTTGCTAAAAGCTTAGCATATTACAAAAGTAGACAGTTCACACATTTAAATTACTCCTGCGAAATCAACAATTCCAAGAGCCAAGAAAACACGAAGCTAATACCAAAAGATAGACATGTACAACTGTTATGATTAAAAAAATCAGCAAATATCTACCCCAACTTGAGAGCACTTTCTGCTTTGCTCACAAGAAAAAACGCAAAAGTTGGAGTTGATAGGAACTGGTTTTCTTGGTCAATGGTGTAAGTAATTAAAGCAATTTTAGTTTGTAACTGTTCAAAAGAAAATTTAAAAAGTAAAGACAATTACACAGAGAGCATATGTTCCTGTTTTGAAAACACGCATCAAATTAAACTACCCCAAAGACTTGGACTTGTGATCGAAACACAAATATTAGCTTCCATTTGAAGCACTTTTGTTGCGGCGAAATTTATTTCAACATGGAAGAACCGTTCAGTCAAAAACAAAAGGGTTTTTTTTGTAGCAGGGGTCACTTAAAACTACCCCAACAAGTAGCACTTACCAATATTACCAACAAGTCAGTGCCAATGTAAGGGTACCAAAAGTGACATTGGGAGAGATTGAAACTCTAGTCCGTTTAGGCAATTGAAGCGGTTTTACAGCTTAAAAATGTACACAGGTAGAAAAACAGACAAAGGCACAAAATGGTTGTTTTAACACTCAGAAACAAGTCAACTTTTAAAATACCCCAAATAGAAGCACTTATGATCAAAACACAGCTCGATGCTTCAATTTGAAGTAATCTTAACGTGCTGAAACTTTTCTCCATCTTGTAAAAGCGTACAGCCTTAAAACATAACCGTTTCCAGTAGCATTGGTCACTTAAGACTACCCCAACAAGTAGCACTTACCAGAATTGCAAACAAGTCAGTGCCATTGTGAGAGTATTGATAGTGGCATTGGTTGCGATTGAAACTCTTGTCTGTTGAGATTGTAGCAGCAGAGGAGATCATCAGGCATCTCAGACGTGAGCATCATGGTAGCAGATTGGAAGAAAGATCTGCTCTGAGCCAAGATGTTGTGAAGCATCTGATTTTAAGCAGCAAGCAGACCTTTTGTCTTCACTGAAATCGTTAACACCCAAGCTACTCAAGTTTGATGGCTACCTAAACGTTTGCTAAAAGTTAGCATATTACAAAAGTAGACAGTTCACACATTTAAATTACCCTGCGAAATCAACAATTCAAGAGCCAAGAAAACACAAGCTAATACCAAAAGATAGACATGTACAACTGTTATAATTAAAAAAATCAGCAAACAATCTACCCCCAACTTGAGAGCACTTTCTGCTTTGCTCACAAGAAAAACGCTAAAGTTGGAGTTGATAGGAACTGGTTTTCTTAGGTCTTTGGGGGTGTGTTGGGTTTTTCTTGTTCTTTTTTGTTTATTTTTTTTGTTTATTTTTTGCTTTGCGTTAGTTTTTTGTATGTTTGCTAGTTTGTATTTTGTGTTTCTTTTTTGGTTTTGTTTATTGTTTTTGTTTGTTTTTTTAGATGTATTTTTTCATTTTGTTTCTTTTTGTTTTGTTACGGTTTTGTTTACTGATGTTCTGGTTTTTGTCGTACATTTTTTTTAGTTGTTGTTGATTTTTTGTTTTTTAGAACTTCGTTTGTTTCTCTTGTGTTAGTGCGTTTTTATTTTTTTGTTTGCGTTATTTTTGGTTTTTTTTTATTGTTGTTTTTAGTTTATTGTTTTATTATTTTTTTGGGCCCTAATAAATAAGATGCACTCAAGTATGGAAGAAAAGGAGTTAGCGCTGAAGACAGAAAGGATCGCTAATAAAAATAAAGCGTTGTAGATTGAGCATTGATTCAGTGCTAAATTACTAATTAAAGACAAGGAACAGTAACGTAGCCAAGACTTGCGGAACACCCAGTGAGGAAAAGGGATAAATGTCCAATGAGTGTGATTGTAACGGAAAAAATAAGTACCCCCCACCCCCCGCCAATGTGATGTTGGGCAGTTATTGTGTTTAAGTATGTGGTAGGCGTGGGTTTTGGGGCGTTTTTGTTGTTGATCATGGTTTGTGTTTTTCGTAAGTTTAATGTGTGTTTTTTGGGCAGTTTTTGTTAGTGTTGGTGGGGGACATATGTCGGTTTTTGTTGTTGGTGGGGAGTGGTGTTTTTAATTAGTGGTTTTTTGTCCCCCCACACAAGAATTCTCGTGTTTTTTTTGTGTAAGGACGTTGTGTTTTTGTGTTTTGTCTTACCCCACCCCCACCCACAACCTACCGGAGTTGGTTGGCTTTGTGGTACACTTTGGGGGCCAGCATCACACGCCAACCTAGCCCACACATCCAAGCATTTACACCGTCAAAAACCCAGCCCACCCACAGCACACCCCAAATTTTAGTTTGTAACTGTTCAAAAGAAAATTTAAAAAAGTAAAGACAATTACACAGAGAGCATATGTTCCTGTTTGAAAACACGCATCAAATTAAACTACCCCAAAGACTTGGGACTTGTGATCGAAACACTAATATTAGCTTCCATTTGAAGCACTTTTGTTGCGGCGAAATTTATTTCAACATGGAAGAACCGTTCAGTCTCAAAAACAAAAGGGTTTCCTGTAGCAGGGGTCACTTAAACTATACCCCAACAAGTAGCACTTACCAATATTACCAACAAGTCAGTGCCAATGCGAGGGTACCAAAAGTGACATTGGGAGAGATTGAAACTCTAGTCTGTTTTGGCAATTAAATCAGTTTTACAGCTCAAAAATGCACACAGGCAATGATATGACAGGCACAATGGGATTGTTTTTAGCGCTCAGAAACAAGTCAACAATCACACTACCCCAAATAGAAGCACTTATGATAAAAGCACAGCTCAATGCTTCAATTTGAAGTAATCTTAACTTGCTGTAACCTTTCGCCATCTTGTAAAAGTGTACAGTTTAAAAACATAACCGTTTCAAGTAGCATTGGTCACTTAAAACTACCCCAACAAGTAGCACTTACCAGAATTGCAAACAAGTCAGTGCCATTGTGAGAGTATTGATAGTGACATTGGTTGCAATTGAAGCTCTTGTTATTTCAGACAATTAAAGCTGTTTTAAAGTTCAAATGTACAACGGCAATGAAATGATAGCAAAAGGCACTGATTTATTTTGCATACAGGAAAAAAAGTCAACATTTAAACTACCCCAAAGAGAAGCACTTATGATAACAGCACACATCAATGCCTCCGTTTGAAGTAATCTTAATGTGCTGAAAACTCCTCCCAGAGGGCAACAATCTCTAGTCCAAAACAAAAGTGTTTCCTGTAGCAGTGGTCACTTAAAACTACCCCAACAAGTAGCACTTACCAATAATAACAACAAGTCAGTGCCATTGCGAGGGTACCAAGAGTGACGTTGGTAGCAATTGAAACTCTAGTCTGTTTAGGCATTTGAAGCAGTTTTACAGCTTAAAAATGTACACAAGTAGAAAAACAGACAAAGGCACAAAATGGTTGTATTAACACTCAGAAACAAGTCAACATTTAAACTACCCCAAATAGAAGCACTTATGATCAAAACACAGCTCGATGCTTCAATTTGAAGTAATCTTAACGTGCTGAAACTTTTCTCCATCTTGTAAAAGCGTACAGCCTTAAAACATAACCGTTTCCAGTAGCATTGGTCACTTAAGACTACCCCAACAAGTAGCACTTACCAGAATTGCAAACAAGTCAGTGCCATTGTGAGAGTATTGATAGTGGCATTGGTTGCGATTGAAACTCTTGTCTGTTGAGATTGTAGCAGCAGAGGAGATCATCAGGCATCTCAGACGTGAGCATCATGGTAGCAGATTGGAAGAAAGATCTGCTCTGAGCCAAGATGTTGTGAAGCATCTGATTTAAGCACAAGCAGACCTTTTGTCTTCACTGAAATCGTTAACACCCAAGCTACTCAAGTTTTGATGGCTACCTAAACGGTTTGCTAAAAGCTTAGCATATTACAAAAGTAGACAGTTCACACATTTAAATTACTCTGCGAAATCAACAATTCCAAGAGCCAAGAAAACAGAAGCTAATACCAAAAGATAGACATGTACAACTGTTATGATTAAAAAAATCAGCAAATATCTACCCCAACTTGAGAGCACTTTCTGCTTTGCTCACAAGAAACCGCTAAAGTTGGAGTTGATAGGAACTGGTTTTCTTAGTCAATGGTGTAAGTAATTAAAGCAATTTTAGTTTGTAACTGTTCAAAAGAAAATTTAAAAAGTAAAGACAATTACACAGAGAGCATATGTTCCTGTTTTGAAAACACGCATCAAATTAAACTACCCCAAAGACTTGGACTTGTGATCGAAACACAAATATTAGCTTCCATTTGAAGCACTTTTGTTGCGGTGAAATTTATTTCAACATGGAAGAACCGTTCAGTCAAAAACAAAAGGGTTTTTCTTGTAGCAGGGGTCACTTAAAACTACCCCAACAAGTAGCACTTACCAATATTACCAACAAGTCAGTGCCAATGTGAGGGTACCAAAAGTGACATTGGGAGAGATTGAAACTCTAGTCTGTTTTGGCAATTAAATCAGTTTTACAGCTCAAAAATGCACACAGGCAATGATATGACAGGCACAATGGGATTGTTTTAGCGCTCAGAAACAAGTCAACAATCACACTACCCCAAATAGAAGCACTTATGATAAAAGCACAGCTCAATGCTTCAATTTGAAGTAATCTTAACTTGCTGTAACCTTTCGCCATCTTGTAAAAGTGTACAGTTTAAAAACATAACCGTTTCAAGTATCATTGCTCACTTAAAACTACCCCAACAAGTAGCACTTACCAGAATTGCAAACAAGTCAGTGCCATTGTGAGAGTATTGATAGTGACATTGGTTGCAATTGAAGCTCTTGTTATTTCAGACAATTAAAGCTGTTTTAAAGTTCAAATGTACAACGGCAATGAAATGATGGTAAAAGGAACTGATTTATTTTGCATACAGAAAAAAAAAGTCAACATTTAAACTACCCCAAAGAGAAGCACTTATGATAACGGCACACATCAATGCCTCCGTTTGAAGTAATCTTAATGTGCTGAAAATTCCTCCCAGAGGGCAACAATCTCTAGTCCAAAACAAAAGTGTTTCCTGTAGCAGTGGTCACTTAAAACTACCCCAACAAGTAGCACTTACCAATAATAACAACAAGTCAGTGCCATTGCGAGGGTACCAAGAGTGACGTTGGTAGCAATTGAAACTCTAGTCTGTTTAGGCAATTGAAGCGGTTTTACAGCTTAAAAATGTACACAGGTAGAAAAACAGACAAAGGCACAAAATGGTTGTTTTAACACTCAGAAACAAGTCAACATTTAAACTACCCCAAATAGAAGCACTTATGATCAAAACACAGCTCGATGCTTCAATTTGAAGTAATCTTAACGTGCTGAAACTTTTCTCCATCTTGTAAAAGCGTACAGCCTTAAAACATAACCGTTTCCAGTAGCATTGGTCACTTAAGACTACCCCAACAAGTAGCACTTACCAGAATTGCAAACAAGTCAGTGCCATTGTGAGAGTACTAATAGTGGCATTGGTTGCGATTGAAACTCTTGTCTGTTGAGATTGTAGCAGCAGAGGAGATCATCAGGCATCTCAGACGTGAGCATCATGGTAGCAGATTGGAAGAAAGATCTGCTCTGAGCCAAGATGTTGTGAAGCATCTGATTTAAGCACAAGCAGACCTTTTGTCTTCACTGAAATCGTTAACACCCAAGCTACTCAAGTTTTGATGGCTACCTAAACGGTTTGCTAAAAGCTTAGCATATTACAAAAGTAGACAGTTCACACATTTAAGTTACTCTGCGAAATCAACAATTCCAAGAGCCAAGAAAACAGAAGCTAATACCAAAAGATAGACATGTACAACTGTTATGATTAAAAAAATCAGCAAATATCTACCCCAACTTGAGAGCACTTTCTGCTTTGCTCACAAGAAAACCGCTAAAGTTGGAGTTGATAGGAACTGGTTTTCTTAGTCAATGGTGTAAGTAATTAAAGCAATTTTAGTTTGTAACTGTTCAAAAGAAAATTTAAAAAGTAAAGACAATTACACAGAGAGCATATGTTCCTGTTTTGAAAACACGCATCAAATTAAACTACCCCAAAGACTTGGACTTGTGATCGAAACACAAATATTAGCTTCCATTTGAAGCACTTTTGTTGCGGCGAAATTTATTTCAACATGGAAGAACCGTTCAGTCAAAAACAAAAGGGTTTTTTTTGTAGCAGGGGTCACTTAAAACTACCCCAACAAGTAGCACTTACCAATATTACCAACAAGTCAGTGCCAATGTAAGGGTACCAAAAGTGACATTGGGAGAGATTGAAACTCTAGTCGTTTATGCAATTGAAGCGGTTTTACAGCTTAAAAATGTACACAGGTAGAAAAACAGACAAAGGCACAAAATGGTTGTTTTAACACTCAGAAACAAGTCAACTTTTAAAATACCCCAAATAGAAGCACTTATGATCAAAACACAGCTCGATGCTTCAATTTGAAGTAATCTTAACGTGCTGAAACTTTTCTCCATCTTGTAAAAGCGTACAGCCTTAAACATAACCGTTTCCAGTAGCATTGGTCACTTAAGACTACCCCAACAAGTAGCACTTACCAGAATTGCAAACAAGTCAGTGCCATTGTGAGAGTATTGATAGTGGCATTGGTTGCGATTGAAACTCTTGTCTGTTGAGATTGTAGCAGCAGAGGAGATCATCAGGCATCTCAGACGTGAGCATCATGGTAGCAGATTGGAAGAAAGATCTGCTCTGAGCCAAGATGTTGTGAAGCATCTGATTTAAGCACAAGCAGACCTTTTGTCTTCACTGAAATCGTTAACACCCAAGCTACTCAAGTTTTGATGGCTACCTAAACGGTTTGCTAAAAGCTTAGCATATTACAAAAGTAGACAGTTCACACATTTAAATTACCCTGCGAAATCAACAATTCCAAGAGCCAAGAAAACACAAGCTAATACCAAAAGATAGACATGTACAACTGTTATAATTAAAAAAATCAGCAAACAATCTACCCCAACTTGAGAGCACTTTCTGCTTTGCTCACAAGAAAAACGCTAAAGTTGGAGTTGATAGGAACTGGTTTTCTTAGTCAATGGTGTAAGTAATTAAAGCAATTTTAGTTTGTAACTGTTCAAAAGAAAATTTAAAAAAGTAAAGACAATTACACAGAGAGCATATGTTCCTGTTTTGAAAACACGCATCAAATTAAACTACCCCAAAGACTTGGACTTGTGATCGAAACACTAATATTAGCTTCCATTTGAAGCACTTTTGTTGCGGCGAAATTTATTTCAACATGGAAGAACCGTTCAGTCAAAAACAAAAGGGTTTCCTGTAGCAGGGGTCACTTAAAACTACCCCAACAAGTAGCACTTACCAATATTACCAACAAGTCAGTGCCAATGCGAGGGTACCAAAAGTGACATTGGGAGAGATTGAAACTCTAGTCTGTTTTGGCAATTAAATCAGTTTTACAGCTCAAAAATGCACACAGGCAATGATATGACAGGCACAATGGGATTGTTTTAGCGCTCAGAAACAAGTCAACAATCACACTACCCCAAATAGAAGCACTTATGATAAAAGCACAGCTCAATGCTTCAATTTGAAGTAATCTTAACTTGCTGTAACCTTTCGCCATCTTGTAAAAGTGTACAGTTTAAAAACATAACCGTTTCAAGTAGCATTGGTCACTTAAAACTACCCCAACAAGTAGCACTTACCAGAATTGCAAACAAGTCAGTGCCATTGTGAGAGTATTGATAGTGACATTGGTTGCAATTGAAGCTCTTGTTATTTCAGACAATTAAAGCTGTTTTAAAGTTCAAATGTACAACGGCAATGAAATGAATAGCAAAAGGCACGATTTATTTTGCATACAGGAAAAAAAGTCAAAACTTTAAACTACCCCAAAGAGAAGCACTTATGATAACAGCACACATCAATGCCTCGTTTGAAGTATCTTAATGTGCTGAAACTCCTCCCAGAGGGCAACATCTCAGTCCAACAAAAGTGTTTCCTGTAGCATGGTCACTTAAAACTACCCCAACAAGTAGCACTTACCAATAATAACAACAGTCAGTGCATTGCGAGGGTACCAAGAGTACGTTTGTAGCATTTGAAACTCTTGTCTGTTTAGGGGGGCATGAAGAGTTTCGCTTAAAGGGGGGGGGGGGGGGGGGGAGTCCCAGAAAAACAGCAGGCAGGTGTGGGGAATGGGGGGGGGGGGGGGGGGAGCTGCAGACAGTGGGCATTCTACCAAGAGCCTGTGACAAACAGTCGGGGACGGTTCAATTGAGGTCTTCGTTGAAACTCTCCATCTTTTAACGTCGCCTAAACTAACCGTCTTCGCCTACCTGCATTAGTACACCACAAGTGGAGCCTGGGGGTGAGTGGTGTGCAAATGGGGAGCAAGGGGTGTGGTGTGGAGTTGATAGTGCGCTTGTGGGCTGAGCGGTCGTTGGATTGTGCGCAGGGAGAACCTCTGCCGGCTGCTCACGTGGAAGCATGGCATGGGGTGGGCGGGGCTTGGACGAAAGGGGGGGTTGCCTCGGCCGAGATGGGGTGGGGTGTGGGTAGCGATCTATTACAGTTTCGCCCGGCGCTGCTGGGGGGGTCACCTGATCGTAAGGGCTAACGCAGCACTCAGAGATCGGCTCCAAACGTTTACGAAAGTGAATTCCAAGTAGAAGTTGGCCACATTTAAAGTATACTCTGCTATCTGCGAATAATGCATCAGAGAGTCAGAACAAGCTATTGAAAAGGAGTAAGGGATGCTAGTATATGATAAAAATCAGGCGAGAATATCAAATGAAGCCGCTTCGTGCTTTGGACTCACCAGAAACGGCCCGCTACATGTGATTTAAGCATACTGTTCTTTCGAGGGTGTAAGGAGATTAAGGCAATTCGTGACTAGGTCCGCAAGAATAAGAATACAGGATACACAGAGAGCCGATGGACGTTGAACACGCAAATTACTACCAAGCTGATGTATCGAAACCAATATTAGCTTCCAGCACTTTGTGCGTCAAATTAATGAATGGAAGCTTCAGGGAAAAGGGTTTTCGTGAGAGGGACGTAGTCCCACTAACTGCGCAAATTACCTGCAAGTGCAGTGCCAATGTGACGTATCTCCCGATTACAGGGAATCTCATTGCAGGAAGAATTAAAGCCCTTCTGCTTTTTGCGATTACATCGTTTATATTACATCGTCCAAATCACACAGGCCGAAGATACATGATCAGGCACCATGTGGATTTCCAGTGGAGAGGTAGCGCTCGCGAGCAAAGTCAACAATCACGAATCTATGATCAGTAACCCAAAGGCTCTAAGCTAGATCGCACGGGGGGAAACCGTAGGTATGACGGCTGAAATAGGAGAGCAGGCAATGCAGAGTTTGAAGAAACTAATTTGTAAAGCAAACTCGCCATCTGTAAAAGTGACATTAAACAACAGGTGATAACCTGTCAGACATGGGCGCCCACTTACGAACACCTGCGCAGTAGCACTATTCCACATTCAACATAGTGCCTGTGGTGCAGTGACATGGAAGAGCTTTTATTCACATAGCTGTTTTAATGTTCATGTACAGCATGATGAGGTAAAAGGACTGTATTGCTCAAAACACATAAAACTACAAGAGCCCTTGCATGGAGTAACGGCGGGACCCTGCCTGCCGTTTGCGACGGGGGGTAGATCTGGTGATAATTCTCACACACGGTAGGGCCAAGTGTTAGTGGGGCAAGAAATATGTCTTCGCCTAGCTGAGACAAGTGGTAGCTAAAACTACCCCATTAATGTACAGCGTCCAATAACCACCACAGCCATGAGGGTACCCAAAGGTGACGGTAGAAGCACTTATGATCAAAACACAGCTCGATGCTTCAATTTGAAGTAATCTTAACGTGCTGAAACTTTTCTCCATCTTGTAAAAGCGTTTACAGCCTCTAAAACATAACCGTTTCCAGTAGCATTGGTCACTTAAGACTACCCCAACAAGTAGCACTTACCAGAATTGCAAACAAGTCAGTGCCATTGTGAGAGTATTGATAGTGGCATTGGTTGCGATTGAAACTCTTGTCTGTTGAGATTGTAGCAGCAGAGGAGATCATCAGGCATCTCAGACGTGAGCATCATGGTAGCAGATTGGAAGAAAGATCTGCTCTGAGCCAAGATGTTGTGAAGCATCTGATTTAAGCACAAGCAGACCTTTTGTCTTCACTGAAATCGTTAACACCCAAGCTACTCAAGTTTTGATGGCTACCTAAACGGTTTGCTAAAAGCTTAGCATATTACAAAAGTAGACAGTTCACACATTTAAATTACTCTGCGAAATCAACAATTCCAAGAGCCAAGAAAACAGAAGCTAATACCAAAAGATAGACATGTACAACTGTTATGATTAAAAAAATCAGCAAATATCTACCCCAACTTGAGAGCACTTTCTGCTTTGCTCACAAGAAAACCGCTAAAGTTGGAGTTGATAGGAACTGGTTTTCTTAGTCAATGGTGTAAGTAATTAAAGCAATTTTAGTTTGTAACTGTTCAAAAGAAAATTTAAAAAGTAAAGACAATTACACAGAGAGCATATGTTCCTGTTTTGAAAACACGCATCAAATTAAACTACCCCAAAGACTTGGACTTGTGATCGAAACACAAATATTAGCTTCCATTTGAAGCACTTTTGTTGCTGCGAAATTTATTTCAACATGGAAGAACCGTTCAGTCAAAAACAAAAGGGTTTTTCTTGTAGCAGGGGTCACTTAAAACTACCCCAACAAGTAGCACTTACCAATATTACCAACAAGTCAGTGCCAATGTAAGGGTACCAAAAGTGACATTGGGAGAGATTGAAACTCTAGTCCGTTTAGGCAATTGAAGCGGTTTTACAGCTTAAAAATGTACACAGGTAGAAAAACAGACAAAGGCACAAAATGGTTGTTTTAACACTCAGAAACAAGTCAACATTTAAACTACCCCAAATAGAAGCACTTATGATCAAAACACAGCTCGATGCTTCAATTTGAAGTAATCTTAACGTGCTGAAACTTTTCTCCATCTTGTAAAAGCGTACAGCCTTAAAACATAACCGTTTCCAGTAGCATTGGTCACTTAAGACTACCCCAACAAGTAGCACTTACCAGAATTGCAAACAAGTCAGTGCCATTGTGAGAGTATTGATAGTGGCATTGGTTGCGATTGAAACTCTTGTCTGTTGAGATTGTAGCAGCAGAGGAGATCATCAGGCATCTCAGACGTGAGCATCATGGTAGCAGATTGGAAGAAAGATCTGCTCTGAGCCAAGATGTTGTGAAGCATCTGATTTAAGCACAAGCAGACCTTTTGTCTTCACTGAAATCTTTAACACCCAAGCTACTCAAGTTTTGATGGCTACCTAAATGGTTTGCTAACAGCTTAGTATATTACAAAAGTAGACAGTTCACACATTTAAATTACCCTGTGAAATCAACAATTCCAAGACCCGGGCATTAGCGCACCGCCAGCGTCTGCTCTACCTGGGGAATTGCTTAGTACCCCCTAGCTACCGCGCCATCAAGGGGAGCGAAAGAGGAAAGACTGAACAACCTCGCTTTCAGAAGTGCCTTCCAAGTTTTGGTCAGTTCCCGATGCTCTTCCGGGAAGAACGTGATAGGAGGGGTATCATCCCGGCGCGACCCCAAAAACCCCGCGTCCAGGCTGGAGATCTTAGGTTCCAGGGGCGGAGCTACCTGCAACCCAATTTCTCTGGCAGCCCGGGTAAGCAACTCGACCATCTCCTCTGCAGTACAATCTGCCGTCACCCCAGAGGGGGAGAGTGATGTACCGTCTCCTTCGGGAGATGCGCCGTCTCTCTCTGATGCAGCAGTGAAGATCGCATCATCAAGCGCACTGGAGTCCTCAGAAGATGCAAGCAGCGAATCATCCAATAACTCACTCTAGTGGTAAGCATGCGCGGGACCCGGCTCGACTCCATTGGGCGCCGGAAAAATGCACTCGTTGATCGTCGCGAGCTATAAAGCCTCCGGTAATGGACTGAAAGTACTCCATCCTCGCCTTAAGTGTGCTGCCAGACAGAACTGTGAAATCCACACATTCTGATCCCTTAACCGCTACCTCAGCTTGTCTACGCCCAAGACAACAGAGCCTATGATCAATCAAACGATTCACCGCATCCAACAGACTTGCACGGTCGCGACATGTTTGGAACATGCTACAAACAGTCGACCGGCAAAACAAGTGCTCTACTAAGAAAAACGAGTCTTACTTGTTGGTGGAAGGGGGTGAAAGTACTGGAGTCTGGGGCCTTGCAGAGGTTTCAACCTTTTGGCTGGCCGAAAAACCTACCTGGTTGCTGTTCAAATCACCAGATCTCCAAAATCCACACAAGGTCATAATCCAAATGTTTTTGTGGTGTCTTTCACACAGTGGCTTGCGTGTCAGAGTATAGCTCCAGAGGAAAAAAAGAAAGTGTCACGCTCATGTCCAGTTTATGCGGGACGGTGTGATCACGTGACCATCAGCGCATTCACTGATTGGCATTTTGAAACAGTGTGGAATGAGTAGAGTGCCCCTAGCGGAGTTTCTCATAGTAGTCGCCGACATAAGTCATAGTGACCTACAGATGTGGAATCTGTGTTACTGAGCAACATTGTTACTGCATAATGGGTGTTATGGTATCTGTGGTACTGTGCAACGTTATTGTGTCATTTTTTGTATGAACACTGGGGAGTACCCCTGTACCACAATACATTTCTAGCTGTGTGTGAGTATGTGAGCTTTGAACACTAAAATAATATGCTCTAGATTAAAATTGACTTTAAACTTGTCCATTTCACATTTTAGCTACAGCTTTTAAACATTTACAAAGGTAAGTAAGAGTTTTTGGTGTCTGCCATTAAACTGATATTTTGAGAAAGTGATAAATTGTTCCGTCTTTCATAGAGACGAAAGACTGAAATTTATTTTAAACCAATAAAGGAAGCTCTTAGTAAACAGGCAAAAGGGAATTAAACTGTTCTGAAAACTGCCAATCTAGATATTTGCTGATTTTTTAAATAATAAAAGTTT
The DNA here is from genome assembly GCA_900490495.1 of Danionella dracula. Classification (NCBI taxonomy): domain Eukaryota; kingdom Metazoa; phylum Chordata; class Actinopteri; order Cypriniformes; family Danionidae; genus Danionella; species Danionella dracula. Next base: position 20,128,196 of record UELW01000012.1, read on the forward strand.
TATATTTTAATTAAAGCTGCAAGCAGCGATGGAAGGGGTCTCGCACGATGCGTCCGCCGGAGCGAAGGCACCTTCTCCCGGCCTTTTTCGAGTTTTTAGACCTTCGAACAAATTTTGGTGGGCTTTCTAACATGTTCAATGGGTCAAAACAGCTAAAACGAAGATTTTGGTAGCATTTAAGGGGGAAGTAAGGAGGCGCTGTAGAGGCAATTTTTGGAGCGCAGTCACAGTGATGCATATGCTTTTGTTGAGCCTGTTAAGGTTAATCATACCAGGCTGTTTTTGTTGATAGTGGATTATCTTGAAAAGAGATCCAAACCAAAATATGTAAATTTTTTTCGACAATTTTGAAGGGTGAACTTCCCCAAAGACCATTTGACGTACTTCTTAGTTTTTGATAATCTTTTTTCCTTAATGTGTTATGAGTAACCACACCAATTTTCAGCTTGATTAGACATTTCGCCTAGGAGGAGTTTGCCAAAGTTTAAAACGAGCGCAAATGCACACTTTTTGAGGTTTTTGCAAAATATCTGTCTTCCCGTCAATTTTGGAAAATTGGTTTTTATTAGTAAAAGTTGCCACGTGGTCATTTACATATGTGTACCAAATTTCATTCGTCTACGATAACCTGGTTGCGCAACAGCTACAAAACCGCTTCAGGTGGCGCTATAAAGCGCCATCCAAAGGCCGTTTGACGAACTGCTGCGTTTTTGATAACTTTTCATCCCAAATGCCTTACGACTAACTACACCAATTATCAGCTGGATCGGACATTTCACCTAGGAGGAGTTCGTCAAAGTATGAAGTCTGTGTTTTTTACATAAAACCTAAAATATCCGGTTTTCCGTCCAGTTTCAAAACTCGACCCAATTTACTTTTTTGTAGGTCTTAAGGTCCTACACGCATGCGACAAGTTTTAAGTGTGCATGCAATACACTGGCTGAAATAGAAGGGTAAAACTATGAAAAACAGGCTTTTAATGCTCGCCACTAGGTGGCGCTATGGCGAATGTCGTTCGTCGTCGTACGCCTGTTCTCAGGCTTGGACTACGATGAGAATGAAACAAGTTTGAGCCGGATCGGATATTCTATGCCCGAGTTATAACAACTTCCTGTTTCGAGTCGAAATTTGGACATTGGCCCGCCGCCACGACCACATACTTTATGATAGTCGAACACGCTTCTCAATATCAATTGCCGTATGCCTTATGATGATACTCAAGAAGTTTGGAGATGTTTGGATAAAGTCTGTGAGAGTAGTTCGTCAAAAAGTAGAACGAGCAAAAACGCCCTTTTTTAGAGGTTTTTGCAAAATAACTTACTTCCTGTCTATTTTGGAATTAGACTTTCAATTAGTAAAAGTTACACCTTGGTACTTTACACATGTGTACCAAATTTCATCCGCCTACGACAAACTGGATGATCAAAAGCTGTAAAAACGCGTTAGGTGGCGCTATAGAGCCATTTTTTAGAAATCAGTTTTGGGACCAAAATTTTACGAAATTTTTCACCGGGTCTGATGCGTGTGCAAAAATCTGTGACTTTTCATATATGTTCAGGAACCGAAAAGTGCCCGCAATGATTCCCGGAATAATAATAATAATTAAAGCTGCAAGCAGCGATGGAAGGGGTCTCGCACGATGCATCCGCCGGAGCGAAAGCACCGCCTCCCGGCCTTTTTCGAGTTTTTTGACCTTCGAACAAATTTTGGTGGGCTTTCTAACATGTTCAATGGGTCAAAACAGCTAAAACGAAGATTTTGGTAGCATTTAAGGGGGCAGTAAGGAGGCACTGTAGAGCCAATTTTTGGAGCGCAGTCACAGTGATGCATATACTTTTGTTGAGCCTGTTAAGGCTAATCATACCAGGCTGTTTTTGTTGATAGTGGATTATCTTGAAAAGAGATACAGACCATAATATGTAAATTTTTTTCCACAATTTTGAAGGGTGAACTTTGCTGTGGCACCACCCCAAGACCATTTGACGTACTTCTTAGTTTTTGATAACTTTTTTTCCCTAATGTGTTATGAGTAACCACACCAATTTTCAGCTTGATTAGACATTTCGCCTAGGAGGAGTTTGCCAAAGTTTAAAACGAGCGAAAACGCACACTTTTTGAGGTTTTTGCAAAATATCTGTCTTCCCGTCAATTTTGGAAAATGGGTTTTTATTAGTAAAAGTTGCAGCTTGGTCATTTACATATGTGTACCAAATTTCATTCGCCTACGATAACCTGGTTGCGCAACAGCTACAAAACCGCTTCAGGTGGCGCTATAAAGCGCCATCCAAAGGCCGTTTGACGAACTGCTGCGTTTTTGATAACTTTTCATCCCAAATGCCTTACGACAAACCACACCAATTATCAGCTGGATCGGACATTTCACCTAGGAGGAGTTCGTCAAAGTATGAAGTCTGTGTTTTTTACATAAAACCTAAAATATCCGGTTTTCCGTTCGGTTTCAAAACTCGACCCAATTTACTTTTTTGTAGGTCTTAAGGTCCTACACGTATGCGACAAGTTCTAAGTGTGTATGCAATACAGTGCCTGAAATAGAAGCGTAAAACTATCAAAAACACGCTTTTAATGCTCGCCACTAGGTGGCGCTATGACGGATGATGTTCGTTGTCATACGCCTGTTTTCGGGCTTGGACTACGATGAGAATGAGACACGTTTGAGACAGATCGGATATTCTATGCCGAGTTATAACAACTTTCTGTTTCAAATCGAAATTTTGACCTTGGCTGCGACCACGCCCACATACTTGATGATAGCTGAAAAAAAGTTATAATTTTAAGGTTCCGTATGCCGTATGATGATACTCAAGAAGTTTGGAGATGTTTAGATAAAATCTGTGGGAGGAGTTCGTCAAAGTGTGGAACGAGCAAAACGCCCATTTTTAGAGGTTTTTGCGAAATAACTCAATTCCGGTTGATTTTAGAAAAAGGGATTATATTAGTAAAAGTTGCAGCTTGGTACTTTACACATGTGTACCAAATTTCATTCGCTTACGACAAACTGCTTGAGCAACAGCTTTAAAAAACAGCTAAAGCGATGTTTTTGGTCACATATAAGGGGGCGCTGTACAGCCAATTTTTGGAGCGCAGTCACAGTGACGCATATCCTTATGTTCAACCTGACAAGGTTAATCATGGCAGGCTGTTTTTGTTGATAGTGGATAACCTAGAACGGAGATAAAGTCCAAAATATGTAAATTGTTTTTGCACAATTTTGAAGGTTGAACTTTGCTGTGGCGCCACCCAAAGACCATTTGACGTACTTCTTAGCTTTTGATAACTTTTTTTCCCTAATGTGTTATGAGTAACAACACCAATTTTCAGCTTCATCGGACATTTCGCCTAGGAGGAGTTCGTCAAAGTTTGAAATGAGCGAAAATGCACACTTTTTGAGGTTTTTGCGAAATATTCGTCTTCCTGTAGATTTTGGAAACAGGGTTTTTATTAGTAAAAGTTGCAGCTTGGTCGTTTACATATGTGTACCAAATTTCATTCGCCTACGATAACCTGTTTGCGCAACAGCTACAAAACCGCTTCAGGTGGCGCTATAGAGCGCCACGCAAAGGCCGTTTGACGAACTGCTGCGTTTTTGATAACTTTTCATCCCAAATGCCTTACGACTAACTACACCAATTATCAACTGGATCGGACATTTCGCCTAGGAGGAGTTCGTCAAAGTATGAAGTCTGTGTTTTTTACATAAAACCTAAAATATCCGGTTTTCCGTCCAGTTTCAAAACTCGACCCAATTTACTTTTTTGTAGGTCTTAAGGTCCTACACGCATGCGACAAGTTTTAAGTGTGCACGCAATACACTGGCTGAAATAGAAGGGTAAAACTATGAAAAACAGGCTTTTAATGCTTGCCACTAGGTGGCGCTATGGCGGATGTCGTTCGTCGTCATACGCCTGTTCTCAGGCTTGGACTACGATGAGAATGAAACAAGTTTGAGCCGGATCGGATATTCTATGCCCGAGTTATAACAACTTCCTGTTTCGAGTCGAAATTTGGACATTGGCCCGCCGCCACGACCACATACTTTATGATAGTCGAACAAGCTTCTCAATATCAATTGCCGTATGCCTTATGATGATACTCAAGAAGTTTGGAGATGTTTGGATAAAGTCTGTGAGAGTAGTTCGTCAAAAAGTAGAGCGAGCAAAAACGCCCTTTTTTAGAGGTTTTTGCGAAATAACTGACTTCCTGTCTATTTTGGAAATAGACTTTCAATTAGTAAAAGTTACACCTTGGTACTTTACACATGTGTACCAAATTTCATCCGCCTACGACAAACTGGATGATCAAAAGCTGTAAAAACGCGTTAGGTGGCGCTATAGAGCCATTTTTTAGAAATCAGTTTTGGGACCAAAATTTTACGAAATTTTTCACCGGGTCTGATGCGTGTGCAAAATTCGGTGACTTTTCATATATGTTCAGGTACCGAAAAGTGCCCGCAATGATTCCCGGAATAATAATAATAATAATAAAAAAAAAAAAAAAAAAAAAAGTCTCGAGGAAAAACAATAGGGTTCTTGCACCTTCGGTGCTCGACCCCTAATAAAAAAAAAAAAAAAAAAAGACTCGAGGAAAAACAATAGGGTTCTTGCACCTTCGGTGCTCGACCCCTAATTACATTTTAATCAAGCTAAAATACATATAAGTCCTAACTGGTACGAGTCAGCTAAGATCATATATTAGAGTGTGCTTCAGAGTGTATTATCAGCCTTGCGTGAGAAGAACATCCTGTTTTTGAGTAAAAAAACATCTGGGGCCTGATGTATAAATGTTGCGTACGCACAAAATGGGCATAGAACTATGCGTACACATTTTTCTACGCACATATCGGAATTTATAAAAAATAAACTTGGCGTAAATAAGTGCGCACCGTACGGATGCTCTTGACCGTGCGTACGCACTCTTTTAGAAGAGTATGTGTTTTGGCGACACCAACTGTCCCAAATAGCAATAGCTATTTGAAATGAAAAACTTCTAAATTATCCTATTACATCACCCAATAAATCAAATTGTATCAACCTGAATTATCATTATTAGCATTCTTAACCAGGTGTAAATACTTCGAATTTACTCATTTGTTTTAATGAATGGGCTATAAAAGGTATGTGCGTATAAAACATATCATAATGGATGCTCTAGCGCTGTTAGAAGACCTTGCTAATGACGCTCTACGGAGGAAGCGTGTTTTCAGAGACCGTGAAGATTTCCTTGCTCATGATGGTGATTGGCTCATGAACCGATTTCGATTTCCAAGAGCCTACCCGTTGGAATTGTGTTCTGAATTACGGCCAGTATTGGAAAGACCCTCGCGGAGAAACCATGCGCTGTGTGTTCCTGTGCAAGTATTGACCACATTAGGCCACTGGTACTTTCCAGCGAGAGTTGGCAGACCAATCGGGTATGTCGCAGTCATCCCTGAGCCATGTCATGCCATATGTATGGGATGCCAGAGTGGGGATGGCACCCCGATACATCCGTTTTCCTTACGCGCAAGCTGAACAGGCCAACATCAAAATGCGATTTGGGGCAATCGCCGGTTTTCCCAATGTAATCGGTGCTGTTGACTGCACTCATGTTGCAATAAAGGCACCATCTGAGAATGAATTAGCTTTTGTTAACCGAATTATTGGTGGTATTAATAAGCAGGGAGATCATACATATTCAAAATGGGCGGTCTTAACCTCCAAATATGGTTATTTCGGGAGGAGATGCACGTGCACCTGCGCACAATATTCAGATCATTTCGATTTATAAAGCGAACCTTGCGCAGGTTCTGGCGTACGTACGGTTTTATGAATCTGAAAACTTTTGTGTGCACGCAAATTCTGCCTTATGTGCGTACGCACACTTCAAGGATTACATCTACGCAAAGTTTTATACATGAGGCCCCTGGACTCAGCAGATAAGAGGAAAGCCCCTGTTGCAACAGAACGGAAAACACCCGATTTCAACAAAAAGGAACCATCCTGTACCAGGCAAGAAGGAGAGCATCCCACTCCAAAAAGAGGGAGTAAAACACGTGGTTTCGTTTCACTAGAAAGAGAAACATTGTCTTGTGAGCAGGGGTTATATGAATGAGAATGATCAACTATGAGAGTTTTTTTTTAATAATGAAAAGGGGAAATCATTAGAATTTTGAAATCCAACTACAACCTTTCATGTTAGAGGAATCTATTTTGTGAGTTTCATTGATTAAACATTCATGATATTTACTGGTATTTCTGATTGGTCACAGTGTTAACAGTAACAAAGGAGCACGTAGAATGCCATTGTATGTGAATGTTTATTCAATGGGAGATCTTGAATGGATACCTGACTTAAGACTGAATATTAAGAAATGGTAAACAAGTGTTGCTTGTGGACGGACTGAAACTTGACAGTCTTGTGATGAGGCTAATTGAGAATAGAGACTAATGTGGACTTGAAAAATGATTACAGAGTAAAGACATTTCCTAAAACAATATAAAGAAATTGTTATTCAACTTGCAGTGACAAATTGATAATTATAAGACAATAAACAGGTAAATAATGGCAATATCTAAAAGCAGAGGCCTTTAAAACACTTAATAGAAAGAAAGTGTAACACTTAGCTAAAACTGGGGAGATGATTGATTGTGATGAATGAGACTGAATGAAGTGTGTCTAACCTAACCAATGTACATTACTTCTGCAGGGAATTATTTTTTTAAGCATTTTTGTGGAAAATCTGGCCATTGACTTCATATTTTTTTTCCATCTTTTTGGGAGTGTGTCGACGGGGCATACTGTTTTATTATTATTTTTTTTATTATTTATTCTTCGTTACTTGGAGATGAATCCTACGCTTTTACACATCGGGTGTCGAGGTTGTTGTGAATCTTCTTCTGTTTAGGACTGATTGGGTTAGCGATAGTTTAGTTAGAATTAGGTTGTGTTTCGTTGCAGAACAAACCTGATAATTGAAGAGGGAAAAAATGTAAATGAGGTGTCATGAATCTTGACAAGATGAAAAAAAATCTGTTTCACTTTGAGAAGAGAAAACAGGGGTCTATGATGTCTTATGAAGTTCTTGGATGAGCTGTAAATGGTAACTTATCAATCAACTATTAGATTCCATAATAAACAAAGATTATGGAGTGAGGAGAAGGAAATGTTTTAAGGGCTGAAATCTGTGATAACTTTGTTACAGATGCTGGAAACATGGGAAAAAACACACTTGGGTGTTTTACTGGCAAAATGATGCTGATAAACATTTCACTGAAAATTAAGTTTTGTTATTGTTGCAGATGGCGGGAGCAGTGTGTGTTGAATTGTTGCCTGATTTGTGTTGTGGATTTTTCAGATTGAAGGAGAAAACGAAGATCCAGGAGTAAGATCGTATTGAGTTTAAATCACTATTATGTATGTAGATGATCTACTTCTAGCAGCACCGACCCCAGAAACCTTTATGGAAGCGACAGAAAGCATTTTGAGGAGGCTATGGGAAGTAGGATTGAGCGCCCAGCGACCCACCATCACGATCATTGGAGGACACAAGAGTGGACCTTATTTCTAAGGTCCAAGAGAGGGAGAATAGAGGAACATCTTAAATAATAGCAGGTAACACACAAACACATACACAAGAAGAAGAAAATACCCGAAGAGGACCAGGAAACAACAGGACACGTGAGTAACGAAAATTCTGACGGAACTTTTCCTCAACAGGCTTTATAAATTGTTCGCAGAGTGGGAGATCTCTTTACTGCTGCTAGTGGAGAACCATTGGCACACTGTGTAAGCGCAGACTGTGCCTTCGGAGCAGGAATTGCAAAAAGATTTAGAGAAAAATATGGAGTTGAGAAAGTAGAAGTCCAAAAGAAAAGAAAAGATGAATGTGCTGTAACACATGAAGTAGACAGGCTTGTTTTTCACCTAGTAACTAAAACATCTGGACGAGATCTCCCAACATATCAGGATTTTGAAAGCAGTCTAAACTGCATGCTGAAAAAGCCAAAGACAGAAAGCAGGAGAAAGTTGTTGTGTTGGATAATGGATGGAGATATACAATGTCGGTGGACATGTGTGGTGTGTTTGTGCAGATAGAAGAAACAGAGGCTGAATTGATAGAAAATGTTTGAGAAAAAAATGATGAAGATGGCAAATTGTATGTGTGTGTAAGCAAGAAACTTGTGATGTGAGATGAGTAACTAGAATGTTTGAATGTGTGAGAAAGCCTAGACAAAATAACGGCAGAGACTGATAAGTTCACCCTGCCTTTATACGCTCTCTTGGAAGAGAAACTCAAACACACAAAGTAAAGCACAGATAGACTATAGAACTTAGATGAAAAATTAAGCACTGCAAAGTGAAATTGATTATTGAGATATTTTCTAAATGTATAATGTGAAAAATACATTTTAATGATGATAATTTAATTTCAATTACTTAAAAGTTAAACCTGAAATTACAATCCAAATTGTAACTGAATAAACAATTGTAGTGTGTGGTTTTGGAAACTCTACAATGAGTTTTGTTAAATTGGTAGAATTCATTAAATGTGTTAAATCAACAGATGGTAAACATAAAAGTAAAAATGTTCAGAACTGATAAAAATAACAAGATTAATTATAGATAAAATAAATGCGGACTGTAAAATAATTAACACATTTCTAAATGATAAAATTAAATGGAAAATTTTAGGGTTTTTAGGAACAACGGGCTACTGCAGTGAATACATCACAGAGTATGCAGAAAAATGTTAACTAATGAGACAACTAATGAAAGATGCAGGAATCAAACAACTAAATGCACCTCTAAAAGGGACTGAAGAAGCTTCAAAAGAATTTGACAAACTTAAAAAAGAAGTAATAATAGCAGTAGTAGAATAACAACCAAAGGAGAAGTGAAGAAACCAAATGTGACTAAAGGTTTGAGCAAATGGAGGAGGAGGAGGAGATGTAAAAAGGAAAACATCTCAATTTAAAATCCAAATTTTGATTTTAGATTTTTCTTCTTAATTTTTTTTTTTTTTTTCAGTTATATTCAATTAAGTCCTACAGATCCTTGCGTGTTCAAAATGATCAGGACTTCAGTTTGAGAATCAAATAACAGAGGTTTATTATTCTGAGACAATGAGGATCAGTTCAGCTGGCTGTTCTTAAGAGAAGACAAATCCTTGCATAATTAAACATACAATTTATTCTCGAACTTGAAGGCTCCTCCTTCCTCATCTGATCGTCCTTCCAGCAGAGAGAGAGACCAATCCTGGGCAGTTAAGCTGGTGTACTTGTTCCTGTTTGGAACTGGCGAATAAAGGCAACCCGGTTGAGAGAAAATCCTACACGCACGCAGACACACACTTAATGCTGTTTCAAGTTAATCCAGATTGTTCACCACAAACATTTCTTAGAACAGGCTTTAAATGCTTAATGGTTTCTTGGGGACATGTTTAAAACAGTAATTAATTCAATTCATTAAACAGACATGCCCCCCTCCACAAATCATTCAAGCAGTTTCTCAAAATGTGCTGGTATGGATGTGGGAGAACCTTAGAATCATGATGAGGCACTACTGAGAAAAGAGGACCAATCTGCTGGGTTCAGCTACAAATATGGATCTATTGAATTGGACCAAGCCAGAAGATGATATTAAGATAATAACAGAAAACAGAGAGAACCAATTTTCTTTTTAGTCTCCCCAGTCCTTTTTAAAGTTAGCCAGGAGGACAGGATCCATTGGACCACAGACATAGCCAAACTGATCTTACACTATTTGTTTGATCAGTTCAACTCGCAGTGAAGACAAACTGCTGGACAGAGTCAACTCACATCCAGAATAACCTTCTTAATTTAACCAAAACCTTACTTTCATCCCGATGCCAGTTGCTCGTCTCATGGAGGCCTTGAAGTGGACATCCAGGACTACAATCCCAAATTGACCACTTCTCATACCAGACTAACCGCCAACCCATTCCCTCAATTGGAACCCTCCATGACTCACATCTCTCCACCCATTCAACGTCTCATCATCAACAATAATCTCTTCCTCGTCCTGTACTGTCCTGTCCATTGCCTTGTCTGTGGGGAAAATCAAATGTCTTTCCCATACCTCATTTGAAGCCCCCTGCATATCTTGGTTGTTGTCCATAGCCTGCTTCACTCCATTTGATGCTCCTGACATTACTGCCGTTCTGAACATGTCTTTGGTCACAGCATTATTAGTACCATTTTCTTCTACTATTGATTCCCATTCACTAGCACAATGAAAATTATAAGCTGCTCTGGTCTCTACAGGTTTGATTCGAAATGTAATGTTTTGGTACACTGTAGGAGGAATAGGGAACATCGCCCACAGTGCTGCACCAATCAGAGCACTCACCTGTGTGAAGGAACATCATTTTGACAGGTTAGAATTTTTTAATTTTGTTCAAAATCTGTCATTTGTGCAGCAGTCAAAATTTGACCTAAAAGGCATCTCACATCACTCAAAGCCAGTGTAGTTCCATGACATAATGAAGTGAGTTTACTTAACCAACGACTCCCTCCAGAGGTTAGTGGTGGTAATTTACTCACAACAGCATTCATATCTGTTTGTATCCATGGTTTATACACGTCAAGTCCATCCGCTTTCTGTATTAGAGGAGCCATTAGAGGGATGGCGTGGTTCATTATGATGGGGATTTGCAACTGAGTCACTGGATATTCTTTGTCTTTAATCAGTTTGGGTGCACATATTGTCTCTGCCCAATGAGCTATATCTACATTTTTGTCTATTTTTGCTTCATGGAAATGCTTTCATTATTTTCATCTACTTCTGTTATTTTACCAGTAATTATTACGTGTTTTGTTTTAGATTCCAAATTAGACTCCGAGGCTGCTCTTTCTTCCCTGTCACTGTATTGAGATTGCATGCTGTGTTGTGAAACAGAATTAATTAAAAAATTTTCTTTCTCCATTTTTTGTTCTTTAATGCTTCTCTATCTTTTCTATGGCTGCCTGTGCTTTCCTCAAGGTGGTGATAAATTCTGAAGCTACCAAAGATTCTCAGTGCCCCAGCTCTCTTCCTACGAGTCGGAGAGCTCTCTCCACTCCTCGAGGCAACCCCTCTTGGCTTCCTCCCTCACCTTAGTTTTCTTTCACAGCTGCTGCCTTAGTTTGTTCCTGTTCCTTTGAACATTAGTTTTTGGTTCCTCTTATCAATAAAAGCCTTTAAGCTTACCCCCTTCGGTCCTTCCTCTACAACGTAACATTTGTGATCTGTTGTCAGGCAAATAACGGAGGAGGACCCAAATGCAGTGAGTACAAAAGCTTATTAACTAAAAACTACAGAAGTGGGTGTCTGGAAATAACTTAAACTGGATTTACCAAAAAGAGAAGATGACTGAGAAAGCAGGTAGACTGAAAACTCGACCAGCGACATGAACTAATACACCAGTAAAGATAAGGGAAGGGAGGAGGAAATAAATAGTGCAGCTAATTAAGAGAACAATGAGCAGCTGAGAGCAAGGGAAATTAGGAGAGAGAAAACAGGTGTGCCATCTGTATTTCAAAATGGTAAATTAAAAAATTGTAGGAAAAGTACATTCCGTGTACATTTTCATTATTTTGCAAGGAATAAGTTTAATTGCACTATATATTTAGTATTGTTACATTCTAGACAAAATAATTTTTAGAAGTCAAATTTCTTGATGGAGGATTTGTGTGATGAGGAATTAAAAGGTTGTAGGTTTGAATGAATAAGACAATATCTCCTACATAAATGCTATAAACGAATGCAGACAGATGTCGAATGTGACTTGTTTGTTTAAGAAAAATAACAATTACAAAAAAAACAATTAAACAGTACACAGAAATAATGTTAAACAGCTGGACTAGTCATAGCTTTCACAAGGTCCCCAAAACACCCAGGAACGTCATGTTGAAACGTTCTTCCCAAGCACTGCTTTTGTTATGTAGTTCACGTTCGTCCGCCCTGCTATTGTCTGCATCTTCAATTACATGTCTTATGTTTTTTTTAAACTGGAACATCTATTATTCCATTTCTTGGAGCAACGACAGCTCTTCACTCCCTTCCTCTTGCCTGGAACACGAACAAATAAAAAACAGGATTTTAACATCTTGCACAATGTAAACATGTAGATACTTAAAAACGGGCATGCCCACAGACTAACAAAAGTGATTTGCTTACCATTATAAGCGCGTTGCCATTGTTTGTAATGATGCTTGTATTGCCTGCTCCCAGCGACACAACCATGCTTGGTCCTGGATTTGACGTCATCTTGACGACACTTAATGCAGACACATCAAGGATTATTAGGGATTCTGAAAGAAATGTATAAAGTAAAAAAGTTGGCCACATCTACACCTGCGGATATTTATTAAGAGATATTTTATAGAAGTCGACAAACAATTCTGTGTGATGGGTCCAGATAGCAGCATACTAGTCATGCTAACGTTAATTGGAGTGGCTGACTAAAGCACGTCCTGTCTACCTCTGCTTGATGGTCTGGAACCGTAAATGGCACCCATTTCGGCACTCTACTTCCACAATTTCCTCTTAGCTCCGTTTCTGCCATTGTGGTCTTTAACAGCACAGTAGTCACTTTCAAATTTCTTCAGCTTCTCAAGACACTACTTGAAGTTTCTTGAAGTTGAAGGGAGGTAATCTGACCAATCAGAGCTCTGTAGGGACTGAGCAATCAGCGATCAAAATGCAGCTTATCACGCTTTTTCTTTGCAATCACAACAAATTATCACCTCAGTTCTCTTTTGCAGACCGGAGTGGAAACACCTGATTTTGCACGCAGAGTCGAGCAGAGCAGATACTAAAGTGCTCGGTGGAAAAACGGTAAAAGAGATGGAACTGGTAGTCCGTCATAGAGGGCACACACGTCCACTTAATCTACAATGCCTGTTGGGGCTGTGAGGAGCCAAGACGCTGGAGAAAGACTGTTAAGGAAATAATTACTCTAAAGATATGAAGTATAGAACACAGCAGCATTTTTATTTAATCAAACCCAAACATTATAAAATCCTACCTTAGAACCATGAAATCCTACCTTAGAACCATGACCTTAACCTATGCGCACATAGATAAGAGACGTCAGGAAATTGGAAAGCAGAAACAAGAAGAGGGGCTTTTGGTAAGGTCCCTTGTAGTGATGGGTCGTTCTTGAACGATTCGTTCTTTTTGAACGAATCTTTATTGTGACTCGGAAGAACGAATCGTCTCGGGGAGCGATTCGTTCAGATGCGCATGCGCAGAAGCAATGCAGTTCACGTGTTAGAAGAACGAAAGGACCCAGAGGACTCGGGGAAAGAACGAATCTTGTGGATTTCCGGCTCAAACTACATTAGGTTAATATTAGGGAGCGTCATGTGACAGAAGAACGAAAGGACCCAGAGGACTCGAGAAAAGAATGAATCTTGTGGATTTCCGGCTCAAACTGCATTAGGTTAATATTAGGGAGCGTCACGTGACAGAAGAACTAAAGGACCCAGAGGACTCGAGAAAAGAACGAATCTTGTGGATTTCCGGCTCAAACTGCATTAGGTTAATATTAGGGAGCGTCACGTGACAGAAGAACGAAAGGACCCAGAGGACTCGAGAAAAGAACGAATCTTGTGGATTTCTGGCTCAAACTGCATTAAGTTAATATTAGGGAGCGTCACGTGACAGAAGAACGAAAGGACCCAGAGGACTCGAGAAAAGAACGAATCTTGTGGATTTCCGGCTCAAACTGCATAGGTTAATATTAGGGAGCGTCACGTGACAGAAGGCCCCGGGGCCGGACTGCACTCGTTACCATCAGAGAGAAGAAATGTGAGGAACGAATGAGACTTTAACCTAAAGACAGATCAGAGCTGAGCTGAATCACACCAAAAGATCCATGTAGGCTTAATTAAAATATGTTTTTTTGTCTTCTACCATTATAGTTTTGTTTTATTTGTAGTGTGATTCGGGTTTGTGTATGTAATACATGTGTTTGGGAAGAAACACACAACATTTTATTGGTATTTTACTAAAATGAACGAAATGACTCGAAAAAAGATTTGTTCATTTTGCTGAACGGGACTCAAAGATCCGAGTCGGAGAAATGATCCGAACTTCCAATCACTAGTCCCTTGGCCTTTTACTTGAGCAACACATCCTGCCCTTCTACGTCATTTCCATCTCAATCTCTATCTCTGTTACTCGACCATCTCCAGCACGCACACATCACTCGCCTATATATAAATTCAATCTGATAAGAAACATTAATTACTGATATTATTTATAATGATTTAATTTTTCCATCAAAGACTTTTGTGTTTGTAGGGGGAAAATAGCACACAAAACCAAGGAATAGTGCAAGCCAACCTGGATACCGCTCTGTACAGATCAGCCGAAGCTGCCACTATCCAGCATGGCTGAAGATGGGATAATGCACAGATTTTAGTGCCTGGCAACATGTAGGGTGTCGACCAACCCACAGCCCTGAAATTCTCTGCCAGCAGAGTACCACTTGCCAGTACCCAGGAGGCCACGGCTCAACTGCAAAGGGCAAGGGATGGCCTCCACTAGTCAGTGGGCTAACCTTCCCTATGGTCTGCTGTCTTCAGAGCATACAAAGAGCTGGTCAGAACTACTTCCAGGTTCAGGGTGCTCTTGTAGCTCCTGAGTGCTTAGACTGGGTAATAGGACCTGCTCCCTCCTTTCAGGGACCTTGGAGGTTCACTACCTGAGTTTTTAAGGGATGTTAGGAACCTTGGGAACATGGTCTGTGGTGTTTTAGAAATATCAACTCTCTCTCTTGTAGAAATCACTGCGGAGGTAGGGATGCAGAACAACAGCATGTTGAATATTTATTTTGCTCTTCTCATTTAAACAAACTGAAATCATACTCTACTAAGGCTGAAAGTTCTACACGTACGTAGCGAAGTAAGAAAGGAGGAAAGAGAGGTGGAACTTCTGCATGCACGCTAACGTATGCCCTCCCAAAGGACGAGTCCATCCCTGCCCTGAAACCCCACCTTCTCCACCACTCCCCTCCCTCACACACAGGCAAAGACTTTAAACACACATTAAAACACACATATGATTAATGAAATGCTAATAAGAATACTCATTACTCATTATTACTAATACATAATATAATTATTTAAAATTTCTATCACAATTCCCTCCTGCCCCTCCTAGAACCGCCACCTTAACGTGGTGGAGGGGTTAGCGTGCTCGAAGGATCCTAGGAGCTATGTTGTCGGGGGCTTGCTGCCCCTGGTAGGGTCTCCCAAGGCAAACAGGTTCTAGGTGACGGGTCAGACTAAGAGCGGTTCAGAAGCCCTGAATGATGACAAGAACGGATTCCGCGACGTCGCCCGGATTGGCGTCACCGGGGCCCCACCCTGGAGCCAGGCCTGGGGTTGGGGCTCGCAGGCGAGCGTCTGGTGGCCGGGTCTTTTCCCATGGGACCCGGCCGGGCCCAGCCCGAAAAGGCCACGTGGGATCGCCCTCCAGTAGGCCCACCACCCGCAGGAGGGACCGTAAGGGGCCGGTGCTTTGTGATCTGGGCGGCAGCCGAAGGTGGGGACCTCGGCGGCCCAATCCATGGACACAGAAGCTAGCTCTGGGGACATGGAATGTAACCTCGCTAGGGGAAAGGAGCCTGAGCTTGTGCGGGAGGTGGAGCGCTACCGGCTAGAGATTGTCGGGCTCACCTCCACGCACAACCTGGGCTCTGGAACCCAGCTCCTCGAGAGGGGCTGGTCTCTTCACTACTCTGGAGTCCCCCACGGTGAAAGGCGGCATGCTGGTGTGGGCCTGCTCATAGCCCCCCAGCTCAGCCGCCATGTGTTGGAGTTTTCCCCAGTGAGCGAGAGGGTCGCTTCCCTCCGCCTTAGGGTTGGGGGCAGGGTCTCTCACTGTTGTTACGGTCTACGGGCCGAACAGAAGTGCAGAGTACCCGGCCTTCTTGGAGTCCCTGGGAGGGGTGCTGGAAAGTGCTCCAACCGGGGACCCCATCGTTCTTCTGGGGTCTTCAATGCGCACGTGGGGGATGACAGCGTCACCTGGAGGGGCGTGATTGGGAGGAATGGCCTCCCCGACCTGAACCCGAGTGGTGTTCTGTTATTGGACTTCTGTGCCCGTCACGGTTTGTCCATAACAAACACCATGTTCAAGCACAAGGGTGTCCACCGGTGCACGTGGCACCAGGACACCTTAGGCCGAAGGTCGTTGATTGACTTCGTTGTCGTATCATCTGACCTTCGACCATGTGTTTTGGACACTCGGGTGAAGAGAGGGGCTGAGCTATCAACCGATCACTACCTGGTGGTGAGTTGGATCCGCTGGCTGGGGAGGAGGCCGGAAAGACCTGGCAGACCCAAACGTACGCTGAGGGTCTGTTGGGAACGTCTGGCAGAGCCCCCTGTCAGAGTGAGCTTTAACTCCCACCTCCGGGAGAGCTTCCACCAGATACCGGGGGAGGCTGGAGACATGGAGTCCAAGTGGACCATGTTTTCCACCTCTATTGTCACTGCCGCAGTGCGAAGCTGTGGCCGTAAGGTCTCTGGTGCCTGTCGTGGCGGCAATCCCAGAACCCGGTGGTGGACACCGGAAGTAAGGGATGCCGTCAAGCTGAAAAAGGAGTCCTATCAGGCATGGTTGGCTTGTGGGACTTCGGACACAGCCGACCGGTACCGGCAGGCCAAGCGCGCAGCAGCCAATGCTGTGTTAGAGGCAAAAACTCGGACCTGGGAGGAGTTCGGGGAGGCCATGGAGGAAGACTATCGGTCGTCCTCAAAGAAGTTCTGGCAAACTGTCTGGCGCCTCAGGAGGGGAAAGCAGTGCCCCACCAACACTGTTTACAGTGGAGGTGGAGAGCTGTTGACCTCGACCAGGGATGTGGTCGGGCGGTGGAAGGAATACTTTGAGGATCTTCTCAATCCCACTGTCACGTCCTCTGTCGAGGAGGCAGAGGCTGGGGTAGTTGAGGTGGATTCGTCTATCACCCAAGCCGAAGTTACTGAGGTGGTCGGTAAGCTCCTCAGTGGCAAGGCACCGGGGGTGGATGAGATCCGCCCTGAGTACCTCAGGTGCCTAGATGCTGTGGGACTGTCCTGGCTGACACGTCTCTGCAGCATCGCGTGGCAGTCAGGGACCGTACCTCTGGAATGGCAGACCGGAGTGGTGGTCCCTCTTTTCAAGAAGGGGGACCGGAGGATGTGTTCCAACTACCGGGGGATCACACTCCTCAGCCTCCCGGGGAAAGTCTATGCCAGGGTACTGGAGAGGAGAGTTCGGCCGATAGTCGAACCTCGGATGCAGGAGGAACAATGCGGGTTTCGACCTGGTCGTGGAACACTGGACCAGCTCTATACCCTCTGCAGGGTCCTCGAGGGGTCATGGGAGTTCGCCCAACCGGTCCACATGTGCTTTGTGGATTTGGAGAAGGCGTTCGACCGTGTCCCTCGTGGTGTCCTGTGGGAGGTGCTCTGGGAGTATGGGGTCCGGGGCACTCTGCTAAGGGCTGTCCGGTCCCTGTACAACCAGAGCAGGAGCTTGGTCCGCATTGCCGGCACAAGTCAGACCTATTCCCAGTGCGCGTTGGCCTCCGGCAGGGCTGCCCTTTATCACCAGTTCTGTTCATAGTTTTTATGGACAGAATCTCAAGGCGCAGCCGGGGGCCGGAGGGGGTCCGGTTCGGGGACCTCAGGATTTCATCACTGCTGTTTGCAGATGATGTTGTCCTGTTGGCTTCTTCGGGCCTGGACCTGCAGCGTGCGTTGGGGCGGTTTGCAGCCGAGTGTGAAGCGGCTGGGATGAGGATCAGCACCTCCAAGTCTGAGGCCATGGTTCTCGACCGGAAAAAGGTGGCCTGCCCTCTCCAGGTCAGTGGAGTGCTCCTGCCTCAGGTGGAGGAGTTCAAGTATCTCGGGGTCCTACGCCGGGTGGCTGGGCGCTCCCTTAGAGATAGGGTGAGAAGCTCCGTCACCCGGGGGGAGCTCGGAGTAGAGCCTCTGCTCCTCCACATCGAGAGGAGTCAGCTGAGGTGGCTTGGGCATCTGTTCCGGATGCCTCCTGGACGCCTCCCAGGGGAGGTGTTCCGGGCATGTCCCACTGGGAGGAGGCCCCGGGGAAGACCCAGGACGCGCTGGAGGGAGTTGGAAGAAGTGTCTGTGGAGAGGGAAGTCTGGGCATCCCTGCTTAGACTGCTGCCCCCGCGACCCGGCCCCGGATAAGCGGGAGAAGATGGATGGATGGATGGAATTCCCTCCTGTTTGTCACATGACAATTACTTAATTTTAATAATTACAAAAAGAAGAAATATGAAGTAAAATGAGATTATAAAAACAAGCAAATCTGAGGTAGATAAAAAAATTTGATTATAAAAATAAGTCAATTTGAGGTAGATATGACATTAGATTTTACATTGTAAGGGAAATATAATAAGCAATCTATCTGTTACTTCATATGCTTTTAACAATACCTTCATTCATTACCTTACTTAACCTTTTCCTCTACACAAAATAAACTAATCTAACAAAATATTTTAGTAATATGAACCTCATGTATATTTATTGATAAGGCATAATAAAAAAATATATAATGAAAAAGCTATCTACTGAACACATCTGTATAAAAACTTTCTACTAAACACATCTATGAAAAACACACACTATAAACTAGAACTAAACATTTCTACGAAGGTTATAATAACTAAACATTTTTACAAGGTTAACCTAAACACATTTCTAAGCTAGAACACTAAACATGCCTACCAGAAAAACCCTCTCTTCCCCAGATCAGCACCAGGACAGCCTTTCCCACTGTCTAATAATTAAATTTTCTTAACCAGTTTACGCTTATTTTTTGCAGAAAGTAAAAGACCAGTTTATATACCCCTGTTACGGCCAATGTTTGTATTTATTCCTTTTGTTTACCTTAACAAGTTGTTTTTTCTTATCAATGAACGCTTGAGTCCCACCTTCTAGCTCCCATTCGCTGTGGATCCTGTTAATTTCCATCGTTCCGGATGATGTCCACACAAGCCGCCAATCAGAGATCGCCATCTTTCATGACGTCACAACGAGGGGAGCTATCAGCACGCGGAAAATCGACCATCATTTGTATAAAAGACTCAAGAGGCACCGTCTTTGAGAGGAGCTGGTTAGATGGTGTTCTGCTGTTATAGCTTAAAGCTGATCAGTCATTGAGATCTTTCTTTGAAGTTTAGAGGGATATCATTTCCTCAGATTAGGGATTGGCGGACGCCACTCAAAAATCTCTCTCTTAGGGGGTGAAGTTCGTGTGTGTGGCTTTTTTGTAAGTAAGTAGTTGAGTTGTGGTGGGTTGTTGTATTGTTGTCTTGCTTACACTGTAAATAAAATATCACTATTTGGAATATTGGTTCTTTGGGTCTTTTGTTTCCACAGCATATAAATTGTTCACAAATTTTAAATGTGCGTCTTCTCCTAGACTCTTTAACATCCAAGAGACTTAGCTCGTCCGTGAGCATTTAAATTGTATCCTTGGATTTGTGAATGATTTATAGTAGTTGGAATCAAAAGCAGGAGTAGCACAGTTTGTTTGAAAGTTTGGGCATTGGCCTGTGAGGTGGTTTTGTTGCTCTGTAGCTTGGGTTTTGAGTGATAATGAGTGTATTTAGTTTGGAAGATTCTATTCAGAATCCTACGTTCGAGAAAATTAACTTGTGCAGGAAGCAGGATTTGGTTTTGATTGCTAACCATTACCAAATTAGTGTGAACAGCCAATCCAGAAAAGCGGAGGTGAAAAGTATAATTGTGTAATTGAGTTGAACTTTTTTACAAACTCTGATGTTAAAGATAAGGTTGGTGAAAACCTGGATGATGTGGCACTTATGGAGGAGTTGCATGGCACTGAGGCTGCAGAGACCGAAGTCAAGGTTGACCGAGGCCGCTTGTCTCCATTTAATCCACCTTCTCCAAGTTTTAGTGAAGATGCACGTGTGAAAATACGGTTAGCTCACTATCAGTTTGAGGCTCAAGAGAAAGCACAAGTTCGTGAGGCTGAGTTAAATTTTCGTTTGGAAATTCGTCGACTCGGCATTGAGGCAGAAAAAGAGATCTTGTCAAGACGCCTCGCTGCATTTTGATGTGACTAAGCATATCATGTTGGTACCTCAATTTAGGGAATCATAAGTTGACACATATTTTTGTGATTTTGAGATTGCTAAATCTTCGTTGGCCACAGGAGGTTTGGGCTTTAATGCTACAATGTAAGCTGGTCGGGAAAGCGCAAGAAGTTTGCTCCATGCTGTTGTAGCCGGGTGGAGTGAAAAGGCAAACACAAGTTGTAGTGAACACACCCCCGAAGGGCTTTTTATTTACAGTGCCGGTGTACAGTGAGGTGTGCCGGTGTCTTCAGGATGCTTCCCGTGAAGTCCCGTGAGTCCGTGCTTCCGATGCGTCCGTAGATGGGTTGTGAGTGAGCGGTGGGTGCCATTTGGGCCGTGCGGCTGTGGAACGCCGATCGCCCAATCCGATCACTCTGTGCTTTCTGTAAGCGAGAGAGAGAGAGAACTCATTAGAGGTCTGGGTCGCGGAGAGGCTTCTCTCTCGACTGTCTCTGTGGGTCGGGTCGGGTCCAGCTGGCTTGCGTGCTCTTTTCCCAGGATGACACTGAATGTTCATTGGGTGGCCCGCCACACTCCCCCTGGAAATGGAAGTCCTGGAGCGCGAGGAACCACCTGGTGACGCGGGCATTGGTCTCCTTGGCCCGGGACATCCACTGTAGTGGTGCGTGGTCGGTCACCAGTGTAAAGCTCCTGCCGAGAAGGTAGTAGCGCAGCTCCAGGACTGCCCACTTGATGGCCAGGGCTTCTTTCTCCACGGCTGCGTACCTGGTCTCTGCGGGTGTGAGCTTCCGACTGATATATGCGACTGGATGCTCTTCTCCATTCTGGACCTGTGACAGGACCGCACCCAGCCCCGTGTCGGAAGCGTCTGTGTGGAGTAGAAAGGGGCAGCCAAAATCTGGGGCATGGAGCACCGGTGCCGATGTTAGTGCCGTCTTCAGGATCTGGAAGGCTTCCTCTGTTGCCGCCGACCACTTTGTTGTGCTGTGGCTTGATCAACCCCCATCCTACTTGGAAGCCCAGGTAGCGTGCTTCGGCTAAACCCAGGTGGCACTTTTTGGGGTTGGCGGTTCCTCAGCACCCTCCGCAACTGGTCCAGATGGTCTTCCCAACGCTCCGAGTGGATGTTTACATCGTCGAGGTAGGCAGCGGCGTATTTTTGGTGGGGCTGGAGCACAATGTCCATCAATCGCTGTAATGTAGCGGGTGCCCGAGCCGGTGGGCCTCGGGTACCCGATAGGGCCGCTGCTGAACTATTTGGCCAGGAGGAGTCCAGATGGTATGTTGTACTAGCGTTGTCCGCCCGGGTCGATCGCTGAACACATCCTGGAATTGACTGACCAGGGATTCCAGCTCGATCTTCTGCCCCGCCGACAGTTGCTCACCCATCCCTACTATCGGCAGGGAACTTTGGGTGAAGGCCACCAGATCGTCTCGGGGTACTACCCATCTCTTCAGAAGATTGATGTGGTAGACCTTCTCCTCCCGTCGATGTCCCGGCTGACAAACCTTGTAGTTGACTGGCCCGACTAGCTCCACGATGGTGCCCGGCCCTTGCCAGGATGTCAGGAACTTTGCCGTGGTGGTGGGAACGAGTATCAGGACTTTATCACCAGGCTGGAACTGTCGGGGTTGTGCGGGCCAGTCATATATCCTTTGTTGGGCGCGATGGGAGGTCGCTAGATGTTCTCGGACCAGAGGCATTACATGGAGGAGGATGGACTTCCTGTGAAAAACGGAAGACAGAGTAGCAGAGTGCCGAGTCTCAATGCGGGTCGTACACAGCTAAACTCCAAACAAACGTATTGAACTTTGTGCCCAATAACCAGCAAGAGGTTGTAAAATTACAACATTTATCAAACCTGTGAAATTGGAATCACTTACCTCGACATTCTGGATCACTTAGAGAATTTTATCGACGAGTATTTTGACAAAGTAGCGATGGGAAAATCCAAGAAGAAAGCTAACAAACGATCGCGTCCACCCGATTCCCCAGATGAAGACCATGCTGACGGAGGTTTCAGGGACATACTGGAGTCAATCGAGCAGCGACTTGCGAGCTTTGATGTGCGTCTGGCTCTGGTCGAAGTTTTGCACCGCGAGTTTTCAGCGCTCCGGGATTCACTCGAGTTCTGCCACAAACAGGTGGTTTTTCTCACCAAAG
The DNA here is from genome assembly GCA_900490495.1 of Danionella dracula. NCBI lineage: Eukaryota > Metazoa > Chordata > Actinopteri > Cypriniformes > Danionidae > Danionella > Danionella dracula. Next base: position 20,150,443 of record UELW01000012.1, read on the forward strand.
AGAACAAGTCGCTCAGAGGCAACGTGAAATCTCTTTCTGAGGACGTCGTTCGTTTAACTGCGGAAAATAAATAAATCCATGAAAGCATGTTGGACATTAAGGCACGCAGTATGAGAGACAACCTGGTTTTCTTGGGGATCCCGGAGCAGACAAAATGAAAATATAGAAGCAACGCTCCAAGCCTTCATGAGGAACAACCTGAAGCTCGAGGAAGGAATCGTGGAGAACATTCGGATCCACCGCGCGCACCGCCTGGGAGGGAAAAGACCGGACGCCCAGCGACCGTGGCCAATCGTAGCGAAGTTTACCGATTACAAGCAAAAGGAAACTTTGAAGAGCTGCAGACGTGAGCTAAAAAGAACACGTTTCAGCATGAATGACCAGTTTCCTCCGGAGATCCTGGCCCGAAGAAAGTGGCTCTTTCCTCTGAGAAAGCGATTTCTCAACGAGGGCTGCAAAGCGGTCATCAGCGTGGACAAATTATATGTGAACGGTCAACTATATCGCGACCGGGATTCCACCCCGTGGCTCTTCTGATTAAAGGTGGTCAGAATTTAATATTATTATAGCACGTACACCTCTATGTTTACACACCGGTTCTGATCATGCATTCACCAGCAGCTGCATGTATTGGCATGAGTGCCCAGACCAACATACACATAAGATTTACTAACACAAACCTGTCACTCAGCTAACTACGACATCGCTGAGGTTTGTCACCTGGAATGTGCGTGGCATTAATAAGAAATATAAATAAATATTTATAAATAAAATGAAGGCAGATATTGTATTGTTAGGCAAGGCAAGGCAAGTTTATTTGTATAGCACATTTCGTACACAGGGTAATTCAAAGTGCTTTACATTGAAGTGCATACATTAAAATCAAGCATAAAAAAAGTCATGTAAATCAAACAGATTTAAAACACTGAAATTTAAAATATCGATTAAAACAAAGATTAAAATTTGAAGTACAGAGGTAAACTAGTTGTTCGGACGTTGGTGCTCAGTCGACAAAAATGCAACTAAACAAGAGAGTCTTTAGCCTGGATTTAAACGTGACTAAAGTGTTGGCACCCTTGATCTCCTCTGGAAGTTGGTTCCATCTGTGGGCCGCATCGTAACTAAAGGAGGATTTACCCTGTTTGGAATTTACCCAGGGTAGATCTAATTTATTAGATCTGTGGGATCTCAGCTCTCTGTTTGGTGTGTATTCACTGATCATCTCTGTTAGGTATTTAGGTGCTAAGTTATTTTTGGACTTATATACGAGGAGCAAAACTTTAAAATCTATTCTGAAGGAGCCAGTGTAGAGACTTAAGAACTGGAGAAATGTGTTCTGACTTTCTAGTTTTGGTTAGAATTCGAGCCGCTGCATTCTGAACGAGCTGGAGATGTTTAATGGTCTTTTGGGAAGACCGGTTAAGGGCCGTTACAATAGTCCAGCCTACTGGAGATGAAAGCATGAATCAGTTTCTCTAAATTTCGTCTGGAAACAAAGCATCTGATTCTTGTGATGTTTCTAAGATGGTAATAAGCGGATTTTGTCATTGATTTTACGTGGCTATTTAGACTAACATCAGAGTCCAGAATCACTCCAAGATTCCTGACCTGATTTGTAGTTGTTAGGCCCTTTGCATTGAGATACGTGTTAACCTTACAACCTCGCTTTGCTTCCGAATGCAATGACTTCAGTTTTTTTTTCCTTGTTTAATTGAAGAAATTGTTTTCCATCCAGTTTTTTAATCTCATCAAGACATTGGCAGATAGAGTTTATGGGGTTGTAGTCATTTGGGGAGATAGCTAGATAAATTTGGTGTCATCAGCAACTATGGTATGATATCTGGTTCCTTCTCATAATTTGGCTCAGTGGAAGCATGTACAGGTTAAATAGTAAAGGAGCAAGGATTGAGCCTTGAGGGACTCCACACGACACTGCAGTCCACTTCGACATGTAATCACCTATGTTTACATAGAAACCTCTTCCTTCTAAGTATGATCTGAACCATTTTATCACAGTTCCTGAAAGACCAACATAGTTTTCTAGTGTATCGAGAAGGATTTTGTGATCAACTGTGTCGAAGGCAGCGCTCAGATCGAGTAGAACCAGGACAGTCACTTTTCCTGAATCGTTGTTTAACCGGATGTCATTTGTGGTTGTTTTCCCGCAATATAAAATACACTTTTGAAAATAAATTCAATAAAGACAGACTACGACTTTCAGTCCGATTTCTCTTTACTTTTCAGCACAAGATCAGAAACAGCAATGTGATGGGTTACAGAACCTGAACCTGGCTCGAAAACTGCACCTCCTTTGGTGTTTCATAGGCGCGATATATATGCAGAAAGTTATCTATAGATCAAGCTAATTCAGCCCACATTACGTCCAATGTTCAAGAGGTTCTTAACAATAAGTTCCACATGTCAAGATATAAGTATCACGTGGCAGTTATTCTGCTGTTACTAACATTTCCTTATCAGAAAAATGTCACTCCGTTTTAAGGTCAGACTGTCTTTTTCATGGAATCAAAACCAATGTATGAATTAAACAAATGTTAAATCATGTAACCTAATTGCCAAAACACCCACATTCCCTCCTTGGGAACTTTCCAAGTTTCCATTCGTTAAGGCAATTAAGTGAGTTAATTATGTAAAACAGTTTTCCTCCATTACTTCAATTGGCTAAGTTAAGGAGTAGCATTTTCCTGTCTTTTGCCAATTTTCTACAAAAAACAGTAAACAAACAAAATAATAATTAATCAAAAGTAGAATAAGATCCGCAGATGATGATCTTCTTCGTAAGGAAACGCGATTTCGATGAGATAGTCATCGGAGGGCCGTTCGATACCGGTCTGTCCGATCATGCTTTCAAGACATCATTCATGCATTAGCATTACTTCTTCACTTGATGTATCAATAAACTTTTTCTAATCAGGGGTTACAGATGCTCCAAATATAATGATGTTCAAAATGTCCTTCAAATGTCATTCACTCAGTCATCATTCTGTCAAAGACAAATTTAAGAGATGCCTCATGGAAAAGTTTTTTTTTTTTTTTTGGCATCTATGTTGGTGATTAGGATGATTATTATAACTTGTACACTTGATAATGAGCGTAATATTTTTGGAATAATCTCCATATTTACAATAATTTTGCATAAAATCCAATGTTAGCAAAACTCTGTTCTCTAACTCTCCCAACAACCAGAAAAATCAGCATTAAACAGCTTTTCACCCAAACCTAAAAAATTAATTCCGCAAAAATCAAAAAGTAAAACTAGATTAACTCAAAAATCTCCGTATATACTCTAAGTAAAAATAAAGTAATAAAAAGAAAGACACTCGCTTCGGATCCTCTTCATTCGTAATCCTCTCATTTGTAATCCTCTCATCCCACGCACACACAGAAACAGGTGTACTGGGGTATCTGACAGTTCTTTTAGGTGGATCACTTTTTCTCTCAGCATTGTCCATGTGATCACCTTTTTAGGAAATAGGGTACCTTTGAGCATTTGGGTAGGCTTTAAGCAGGATAGGCAAGGTCAAAAGGTCGTGGCGGTTGTAGAGTTGTTTGGCACCGGTGGCTTTCAGCATCACTCCGGGTGACTTTCAGGAACCATCGCCATGGGTGACCTTTTAGCAGTGACATGGGAATACGGGAGTCAGGAAATCTTTCGGGAACCCTCAGGAACCTCCAGGTGTCTCATCAGACGATCTCTTGTTGACTGCTACCGCGACTGCATCCATGTTTCTCAGGAAAGCCTTTCAGCCTTTTGCTCAAGTCCCTCAGGATCAAGCTAATAGAATGAATGCTAGGTTTCTTTGCACTCATTTTCAGAATAGCACAGATAGTGGTTCTGCACTCCTAAGAGTCTTTAGAGTTCATAACACATTGTCCATTGTCTCCACTAAAAAATTGTCCATTCAAAGTGGGAGACTTTCTCTGGTTTTCAGCCAAAAATTCTCTCGTGAGTGTCATAAAAACGCAAAGTATTAGATATCTACAAAAATCAAAAAGTACTAAGAAATATCAAAATAAAACAACCGACTTATTAAAAACTATAAAACTAAGGGCTAGAAAACAACAAACACTATCGCAAAAACTATTGAAATAAAAGATTGAAAACAACAAATTTGGGTTACCATGCTGCCTTCATACCAATCTTAAAAGTTGGCAGTGAACCGGAAAAAGGAGTTTCATGATTTTTTAGGTTCTATCTTTGATTCTACATAAACAACTTTATTTTTGATTTACACTCTCAGAAATACTTTATTTAAAACCTTAATTGTACTCCATTATTTTAGACTTTTTTCTTTTTATAATGCTCACATACTCATTTTTAATTCAATAACAGTTCAAAATGTCATCTTGTTTTTATTCTTTAGCACTTAAAAATACGCTCATTGGTAGTGAAAAATAAATCTTAGATACTAGGAGAAGAAGCTCTCATCACACAAGTTCTCCTTATGATTGGCAAAGACACAAGGTTTCAAAAGTACACTTTTACTTCTTATCTAAATAAAGAATCAGACAGTGCTAAATATGTGGATCAAACAAAAGTGAACTTTCTCTTTAATGTTTCTACTGATCTCAAAGGATATCATTCTGGTCAGCTGAAGGTCGGTTGAAAGGAATCCTTCATTCACAGGACCTAGAGGGGATGCTCTTCTCTCCGAGCATTCACGTTGTCATGGAGTTCACTCAGTTTTGTTCAAACAACCATTCTTTCTATAATCAAGACAAATAAAATGAATATCCAACAGTGGAGGGAGAATCACTCATTCCTCCATTCTCCTTTCACTCGCTTTCATGCACATATAAGACAGACATCCTAGCTGAGGAATATGTTACATGCATGTGTCCACTTCGTCGCAAAGTAGTGAACCAAGCTCTTCCTCAGTCGCAGCAAGATCTTTTCCTAAGTTTAGAGTAATATCAATAAATCTGTCACTTGTATTTTGGTACATCATCCTAGTCATACTATTTTCTCGTTTTCCTTTTTTTTTTTTTTTTTATTCTGGATGCATATTATCCATCCGACTTGTATCTTTTAAACGGCTTAGTCAGTGCTGGAGTGGTAGACTCAATAAGGGCTGGAGCAGTCTCGATCCGCCTCAAGTCTAAGTGGAACACTCCTATCCCAGGTTCTCAGAATCTCCAGTCGAAAGTAATCTGTAACGCAAAAATTCAACACAAAATGGTACGTTTTATGGTTATTTGTCTATCTGGATGTCTGGATTTATTTCAAATAGTTTACTCCTTCACAGGGTCATCTGCAATTTTATCACATGTTGGAAAGGTCTCATTAAGATTTCTTACTTTCAGGCAGTGAGATATATGATACCACAGGTTGGATCCCTTCACCCTTACAGCAGTAGGTGTGGCTTGGGTGACCTCATACGGACCCTCTCTTCTCGGTTGATCCCACTTTCTCTTAAAAATGTTTATGAACACGTGATCTCCAACTGATATAGGACCTGGTCGTCCAGACTCCTCAGGAGAACACCTTGGTCGACTCTCAGCCTGTAAAACATGCTGATGATTCTTTACCAACAAACAGATATATTTGTCAATATCATTTCTCAGATCATTCAAATTGTCACAGCTAATAAATTCTCTATCAGGTCGAGGCATCGCTCTTCCTGTCACCATTTCATGGGGGGTTAATTTGGTTTCACGATTTGTGCTGTTCCTGATGCTGAATAATGCAATGGGTAAAGCTTTTGTCCAATTGAGCCCGGTTTTTGCACAAATTTTAGAAAGCTTTCCCTTTAAAGTCTGATTCATTCTTTCACACTTTCCTTGGCTGGCAGGGTGGTACACAGAACCATACTTCAAATCAATTTGCAACCTCTTACACATCAATTTCATAACAACCGCTATGAAACCCGGTCCATTATCACACTATATCTGCGACGGGATACCAAATCTCGGAAATACCTCTCTCGTCAAGGCATTCACTACAGAGTCTCCACTCTGAGACTTTACCGCGAAAGCTTCTACCCAGACGCTAAATCGGCAAACAAATGTTAAAATATATCTCTTACTACTAACAACCTTGATCATGTCTATAAAGTCAATGACTATGCTTACAAAGGGTCCCCTTGGTGTCGGAAAAGTTCTGATTATATGTGGAGCACTTTTGATGTTTCTGACCATACACGTTTCACATTTCTCTAGAAAGTTGTTTACCTTAGTTTGAAGATGCTGTCGTAGAATATTAAACTCTCTCTCGTAGAAAATCACTCCGGAGGCAGGGTATAGAACAACAGCAACAGCGGCAACTTTATTTTATAACAGAACCTGAAACGGTGCTCTAAAGAAAGACTACGGAAAGCTACAGGTAAAGTCCAGAAGGAAGAAAGGCGGGGGAAAAGAAAACGCGAAGTCTCCGCGCGCGCGCATTTAAGCTCTCCCTAGGGGACAGCCCCATCGCTGCACGGAGACTCCACCCACTCTCCCAGTCGCCTCCCTCCCAGGCTAAGACTGTTTACATACATTCAATATCATTTTAAAATGCCAAAATAGATAATTATCAACACCCATTATAATGAATGTAAATTTCTATTACATTTCCCTCCTGTTTGTCACATGACAATTACCTTTAAAGAAATTTAATCATTATAAAAAATAAAAAACATAACCCTGATATTACTTTGAGGTAGATATACGATCAAGTTAGATTGCAAAGAGAATATTATAAGTAATGTATTGGTTGATCCAATATTGTCATTCGTATGATTTTAACAAAATCTTCATTAATTACCTTACTTAAAATTTTCCCTCTAGTACAATATGAACCCCATCTCTAACAGGAATAAGGCACATTCAGTAACACAATACATCTAATAAAATCACCTCCTATACCCATGAAAACACACTATAAACAAAAAAAACTTAACAATTTTATGAAAGTTATTCAGCCTAAACACATTCTACAAGCTTAAAATACTAAACATTACTATCCATAAACAAAACTATCCCCTCTTTCCCAGATTAGCACCAGAAGGACAGTTGTTTCAACCGTTTAAGAATTACAATTCCCTTGTTCAGTCTACTCTACTGAGGGCAATAGCTCAGATACGGTTGAAATTCTATCCCTCAGGCTCTACCCTGGTTAATATGAAGGCCAAACATCTTTCTGCTCTTTGTCTTGCAGAAAGTAAAAGACCAGTTCATATTCACTAACTTGCCCCTACTGTTTGCCGTGTGTGCTGCATTGGTGTCACAATCTCAGAACATTCAAAAATAACAGTAGCATGCAAAAGTTAGTCCTTATTTTATCTCCACGAAATCCTCAGGCGTTGATTCTTGAATGAAAACCCCTTTTCCCCCCCGAGTGACTTTAATGGGGAGAGGTTACTAGCACATCACCCTTTAATTCCATTAAAGATTGATGGTAATTTCTTCAACATCAAACAAATGGCGCCTGCCATTCCTCATCCGTTGTTTTCACCATCTTATATCCCTCCATTGCAATGACTGAAGCGATGCCTGTTCCAAAAAAGATGAGATGCATTGCAAGAAACAAGGCGGCAGATGACGATCAGCAAGATTATGATCAGAACTGGAATCATGGTGTGTAGAAGCCAGCATCCCCACCCTCCCCACAGGTTCGCAATCCATGAAAACCACGAGTTGTCTGCTTCAGATGGTACAACTAAAGAATTTCTCATATGTTGTATTACGTTTGATATATTCTTTGATTCGTCTGGGATATTAAAACAGCAAGAAGTACCCAATAATTTACATACTCCCCCCTTTTCGGCTGTTAAAATATCCAATGCTAATCTATTTTGAATAACTGCATCACGAATGTTTTGCATCTCAGAATTAATTAGTCCCAATGCTACTTCTGTGTCATTAGCTAATGATAACATGCTATATGCCAACCCATTAATTTTATTTAATGCTGTAGTTGTACCCCCACCCAAAAACAATGACCAACCCACATTCGCCCCTGGTGAAGTCCACGGATCTGACAAAACATACCCATTATATTTAGCCACTCCATTTATAGCTCGCTTAACTCGAACTACATCGGTTGACCCTCCTGTAGTAACACTGATGTCCCTGTAGATAATAAAGCAGCATAACAACATCCACGCCATTTTTTTGGGAAGCTGATGATACGCTCGTGTGCCACACACCCACACTGCAGCCGGAGCCGTCTCTAATGATGAGAATGGACAAAAAAAAATTAACAAATTTTCCATTCTTTTTCAAAATTGTACACTTTCTCGTATTGTTCCTTACAGTAATTTTAATATCGCATTGTGAAAATCCCACATCATAATTACCATCCTCCGAACATATACAAACTTCAGCTTTTGTTGTCATAACCTCAAAACTTAGTTTCGAATACATGGGTTTATTAGTAGAACAATTTGTTTGAACTCTATCTGGTGTTAGATCATTTTTTATTACATCTGCTATCAAAGTAATTATAGCCATAGCTTTAGGAATTTTACATTGAATTTGGGTAACAAGATCAATAGTTATTTGCTCAGTGTGCCATTCCTGATTCATTTGTAACATATCCAACAACCTCTGTTAATGTTCAAACTTTCATGTTGTAATAAGGCTAAGGCACATGCATGATTCCCCTCACACTTAATTTTTGCTATTTTAACTTGTTTAACCTCCTCCGGTAAGTTTGTAGCCTCCATAATTACCACTTTATCCAATATATCAATGTCACTAATGATTTGTTCAGGGTTCGGCACTAGATCTATTAATTTTTCGGACACTGGGGGAGGGGCTGGCTTCACCAAGATGTTCACCATCATTTCGTATGAATCAGATGTGATCTGCTCCGTTGCACACCAGAACTTCCCTGCATCCCTCGTCAGTTATCCGTGCAAGAAGGAATGTGACCAGAGCTGCCATTTTTTCTCCAAGAAACACCCACCTCGCCTATGGCCAGGCAGCGAGGAAGATGTGCTGCACCAAACAGAGCTCAAAGGGTTGATTCACAGGGGTATTTGCAGAGGTAATGGACCCAGGACCGCACATTTCCGTCATTACCATAACTGGTAATACACTCTATTTCCCCTTCAGAACCCTCTTGGAGATGATGATCCAGTAGGAACACCCCCACTATGAACCACAGGAAAACGAAGCTCCGGCAGATGTTTTCCATCCCTTCAGCTGATGATTATGCCTGCTGTGCGTTTTCTGGAACCCCCTTCAACAGGCTGTGGAATTCTTCTGCAGTGGCTTGCGTGGATCCAAGTCACTCTCTCTGCCACCTTAACTGCTGTCTGCGTAGTGAGAAGAACTTGGAATGGACCCTGCCAGCGCTTGTCAGCCCCTTTTTCCTCTGCAAATTCTTCCACCACCACCCAGTCTCCAGGTCTCAGATCATGAAGATACACTTGGGCCGGTTTCCGGTAACACATCCTTCACCCGCCTGTGAAGATCATGCAGAGCAGAAGAAAAGGTTTGAACAATATGCCAACATATCATCATCACATTCACTTGTTAGTGTCTAGGAAGACCTGGAGGCCCAATACCAGTATTAGCTGGTCTCCCCATCAATATTTCAAATGGACTCAACTGTGCTCTTCCCCTTACCCTCGTCCTCATATACATAAGAACTAGGGGAAGAGCCGTGACCCAATTTAGTCCAGTTTCTTCACAACACTTTGCCAGTTGTTTGGTTTTCAGGGTACCCATTTTCCCTTCTCAACTGCTCCTGCGCTAGCAGGATGATAAGCACAATGATGTTTCAATCGATACCAAGATACTCACCCAGCATATGGAGAACGCTGTTTACAAAAGGTGTACCGTTATCACTGGAGATCCGGGTTGGAATTCCCCACCTGGGAATCACCTCAGTAAGCCAAAGCTTTTCGCCACCACACTGGAATTCTGTTTAGCCGCTGGAAAAGCTTCAATCCATTTTTGAAAACATATCCCACTATATTAAACAAATTTTTCCCCCCACATGGAGGAAGCTCAATGAAGTCCATCTGCAAATGCTCAAAAGGTCCACTTGGAGGCGGATGAGCAGCACTCGCCATCTTGATTCCTCTTCCAACATTATTTGTTACACAAATAATACATCGTTCACAAAAGGTCTGCGAATAGCTAGAAAACCTTTAGTGAACCAGTGTTGGTTTATGCTGTGTATCATTCCCATCTTTGACACATGATCTTTACCATGAACTAATTTAGCATAAAAAGGAAACAACCTTTTTGGTAAACATGGTTTATCATTGGGACCCACCCAAACATCATTTACCACTGTACAACCTGCTTTCCTCCACCACCCTCTTCTCCTCCTGTGGAAACCTCACTCTGCAACTCCGATATGTCCACTGTGGGAGTACAGACCTTCGTCAGGACTGATACCTCAGCTACTACTCGTGTCGCCGCCCTCTTAGCTGCAGCGTCGGCCCTAGCATTCCCCTGTGAAACAAGATCTTTTCCACCAGTGTGAGCATCACATTTACAAACTGCTATCCTCCTTAGGTAGCAAAATAGCATCCAATAACTCAGAAACTAACTTATGGTGCGCAATAGGCTTCCCAGATGACGTAAGAAAACCTCTATGTTTCCACAAGGCCCCAAAGTCATGACAAATCCCAAAAACATATCTAGAGTCAGTCTGGATCGTTACTCTTTTATCTTTAGCCAATTTACAAGCTTCCGTTACAGCTATCAACTCAGCAGCTTGTGCAGATAAATGAGAAGGTAAAGATTTAGCCACCAATGTTTCATGTTGTGTTACAATAGCATATCCCACACAATTCAAACCTGTCTCCTCATTCCTGTATGCCGAGCCATCCACATAGATCACCAAATCAGGATTCTGCAACGATACTTCTTTCAGATCAGGTCTAGGGGAACACACTTCATTAATTACTTCAACACAACTGTGTGGCTCACCATCAAATTCTGTTGGCAGAAGAGTTGCAGGGTTAAGCACAGTACATTTTTTCACAGTGACGTTCGGCATGTCCAATAAAACAGTATTGTATCTCAACCATCTTGCAGCTGTCATATGAGCAGTTTTTTTCCTAATAATAATTGTGAAACAGCATGAGGCACCAACAGAGTCAAACTCACCATACCCACAATATCTCGTGAAGCATTCACTGCTTCTCTCCGCCGCTGCCACTGAACGTAAACATAAAGGAAGTCCAGCAGCCACTGGATCTAATTTTGCTGAAAAATAAGCCACTGGCCGTAGCTTACCTCCATGATCTTGTAACAACACAGAAGTCATGCATCCCTGCTTCTCATCCACTGTTTGGACAAAACGGTCTAGTAGCATCAGGAATCCCAAGTGTCGGCGTGGTTTGCAAAGCTTTCCTTCAACTTTTCAAAGCCTGTTCCGCTTCCAATGTCCAAGAAGAGGGCGCCATTGGCCCCAAGACCTTTCCCGTGGCAAATTTCGCTCAGAGGAGCTTCCAAACAAGAATAGTTTACGATGAACTGTCTACAATATGAACACATACCAAGAAATGATAACTGTTTCTTAGTCCTGGGCTTCGGAATGTCCTGTATGGCCTTGATTCTACTCACCTCCAGTCGTTTACCCTGTTTTGAAATGTCCCAAAAATTTCACTTCCCGTTGAACAAATTGCAGTTTAGACATACTTGCCTTGTGACCATCTTGAGATAGATGTTTCAACAGTTTAATGGTGTCATTTTCACATTGCTCTTTGCTTGGACTGGCAAGCAAACAATCATCCATGTATTGCAATAGGACAGATCCCGAACCTAACTCTAAACTCTCTAAGCTATTTCTAAGAGCCTCATTATAGATGGTTGGAGATTCACAGTATCCTTGTCACAGCCGTGTGAAGGTATAAGGCTTGCCGTTGAAAAGGAAAGCAAACCAAAACTGACTGTCAGGATGGACAGGCACACTGAAAAACGCATTAGCCAAATCCACCACTGAAAACCATTCACAATCCTGTGGAACCTGTGTGAGCAATGTATAGGGGTTAGGTACATTTGGCACTCTTGAAACAACTGCATCATTCACCGCCTTTAAATCCTGCACAAATCTCCATCGCTCAGGTTCACCTGGCATCTGGCATTTTTTAACCGGAAAAATTAGTGTCCTGACCGTAGAATCATAACAAGGCACAATTACCCCTGCTTTTAACAGTGCATTGAAAACTGGAGTAATCCCTTTCACCGCCTCAGCCTTTAAAGGATATTGGGTTTTACGAGGTCTGAAATCACCTTTAGCCGTGATTTGAACAGGCGGACAACTCTTAATTAGGCCTACATCATTTTTGTCTTTAGCCCACAAGCTCTGTGGAACCTCCTTCAACCTATCATCAGTTAAGACAAAATTTGTGCCCCCAAATTGTTCAGTCAAAGTCTCCTCCCCTGGCATCAGTTCCATAATTCTCCTTGAATCAACAATGAAAGTCAATGGCACACAATATGCTTCTCTATTACTGTTATATAATACAGATCGATCAGGGGTAGCTTCCCAATTTTGATCTGACATTAAAGATATCATCCAAGAACCCAATGAATGCCATGAATCTGTCAAAGGTTTTTTCAATGAGACATATGGAACTGTGCCCTCTAACAGGAAAAGATGTGGTTTACCCCCTAAAACCTCTGTGTTTGAAGGTTTAACTTCTACACAACATCTAGTTTTATCCCAAAACATTCGTCTGAACATCAATTGTTCTATTTTTTCCACCTCTCTCATCCATTCCACCCCAAAATTGTCATCATACCCTTCATGGGTATGTGCTATACAAAATAAATCCTCAGGGTGTACATTAGTCAGGTCAGTTTGGTTAGTCAACTCCATTGCCATGCTCATAAGTGTTCGGCTTACTACCAATCCATCTGGATTATCAAACCGCCATCCATACACTAATTGTATTGAGTCAGAGTGTTTTAGACACTGTATTTCAGGCAATTGCACTGAAAGGCCACTAGGGGAACTCACAACAATTATTCCAAGATGGCACATCAAATCTCTACCCATTAGATTTAGAGGACAACAATTTGAAATCAAAAATGAAAATTTGAATGGTTTGACATTATCAATTTCACATTTAAATGGACTTGAAAATTGCTCCCTTATTTTTACTCCCGCTGCCCCAATGGATGTCAGAAACCTCCCACTCAATTTTGGCAATGGCTGCATTTCAGAAGCCCTAATCACTGATCTAGATGCACCAGAATCAACCAAAAATTCAATGGGCTTATTATTAACCATAAGAGTTAGGATAGGCAACCGCGTATAGGCCTCAGCAGAGTATTTCGCATAAGTTTCATTTACTTTTCCGCAATTCACTTTTCTCTCAACAAATTCAATCATTTTGTTCAAGTCAAAAATTCCCTCATTAATTGTTAGTGTTTTAGTATTTAAATAAGACTCACCCCTGGTCACTTCCTGGTCGACATGTCCGGTGTCGCTCCCCCTCCTGCTCTCACAAACCACCATGCCCCCGGGCCCCGACAAACGGCTTCGGATTCGAACAATCCTTGAGCTGATGTCCAAGTCACCGCATCCAAAGCACTTGGTTTGCGGAACAGTACCTTGTTAGGTGATCAGGTTGTTTGCAGAGGACGACATCCTCCACCAGGGGCCGCTACTTGTCACTGGCTATATGGCAGGGGCATGGGCTTTTTGTTCTTTAGGAGACCCCTCCTCCACCGTTGCAGGACGCCCGAGCACATGGTTTGGAGAACAAAGAAGAGAGCTCGGCCAGCACATGTCTCCATGTCGTCTGAAAACAGTTTCACAGATGAGGGGTTAATTCTGTTTTATTCCTTTTCAGCTTCCTTTCCCTAAATATTGCTTCAGAATGCCACATCTCAAAAGCCTCCCAATCAATTTTAACTCTATTACGTTCATGTTGCAAAAGGGTGAATTTTAATGTTCCAATTGCCTAATACTGAAACTGCCCCTATCAGGAAAAACCACATTTGTCCACCCAAACGCAAAACTGAGTTAAAGAATCGTCCCCATAGTTGCACTGCATATATTTTACGTTTGGATTACAAGATACCTTGCAAGCACCCTCTAGCCTTAGTTGCTTTGCTGTGTTCTACACCCATAACGCTCGGAGAGAAGAGAACGAGAGAAAAGAAAAAACAAACAAAAATAAACAAACAAACGCCAAAACTTCGATAAGGAAAAAGAAGAAAAAAATTTTTTTTATATATTAATCGCTTCGCAAAACACATTGCACGACTGTGAACATCAACTGCAATACACACAAACACTTTCAGACACGCAAGGTCACGCAGGAATTTCGTTCAAACCTCCCCGTAGGTACCTACATTTCGCAGCCAGAATCGAACCGGTTAATATCGCCGATTCTATCCGTACCGCTACACTGTCGATACAAAGACACCCGGTCAAGCTATCACAGTACTGCGTTATTCAGGGCTTAAGATGATTCTCGCAGCGGCTAACCGGATGCAAGAAAATAATTTGTGTACTCCCCCCACGTTTCTCCATAGAACCTGCACGGTTTGTACAGGGGAGTTAATCACAAACTATCCCCTCAGTCGTGTTTCCCCAGTCATGAAAATAATTATAAGTCTCCCACTTGTTCTCCAAGACAACAAGCCGTACAAGAAGAACTTATCCCCTTTATTTTCAACAAAACACGACCTTCCCCCTACTGGTTCGCCACAAAGGCCACAACTCGACGTACACGCACCAGTAAGCGTAAACACGTGGTAAAAGTATCTATCTAATATCACAGCATAAAAATGTTCACTCGCCTGAAAGCTCGTGCCGGAAATCCCGCGTCGAATCGCTGAAATCACTCAACGAAAAAAGCGTCCCTCGACGAGAGAACAAAAACAATGGCTCCTTTGTGCCAACACGTGGATTCAACTGGCGCGGCCAGTTACCTTTCTCGTCGCCAAAATGTCGTAGAATATTAAACTCTCTCTCGTAGAAAATCACTCCGGAGGCAGGGTATAGAACAACAGCAACAGCGGCAACTTTATTTTATAACAGAACCTGAAACGGTGCTCTAAAGAAAGACTACGGAAAGCTACAGGTAAAGTCCAGAAGGAAGAAAGGCGGGGGAAAAGAGAACGCGAAGTCTCCGCGCGCGCGCATTTAAGCTCTCCCTAGGGGACAGCCCCATCGCTGCACGGAGACTCCACCCACTCTCCCAGTCGCCTCCCTCCCAGGCTAAGACTGTTTACATACATTCAATATCATTTTAAAATGCCAAAATAGATAATTATCAACACCCATTATAATGAATGTAAATTTCTATTACAATGCGGACACCAAAGATTTAGTTGTCTAATGATAACATCTATCATTTCTCTTCGGTTGTGGTGCGCTGTACCATGAGCATGTAATAGTACCATTTTGTTCTGCACTCTCTGGTATTATCAATTGACCTTGAAGTGTTGTCCAAATTCCTTCTTTTGATTTAATCCCTCCTTTGAGGTTCCAGTCTAATGTTTCTTGTACACTAGCACTTGATTGCATTTCACAAAGTTTTTTCAAAATCCCATTCACCTTTTAGTTCAACTGCTTCGTTTTTCTTTTGCTGTCGAGTTACAACTGGCATTTCAGTAATAATCTCTTGCATCGCTGCTTGTTTGGCAGCTGAGTCTGCAAAATTGTTTCCAATTGTTTCTACACTTTGATCTCTTTTGTGTGCATCACATTTGACTATACTTAGCTTTTTTGGTGTTTGACAGACTTCAATCAATGCTTTAATTTCTGTTTCATGAACTAATAGGTTTCCATTTGTTTTCTTATACCCATTATTGTGCCAAATTTTCCATAGTAATGAGCACCGAATAACCCATAGGCAGAGTCTGTAAAGATCGTTCCTTCTTGGTTATCTAAGATGTTACAAGCTTCTGTTAATGCCATAATTCTGCTCTTTGTGCTGATATTATACCTTGAGTGACCTTTTATTTCTCTGATGGTGTTCAATTTTAATGGATCTTTGTTCTCAAGTTCTACCACAGAAAAACCCATTTGGCTCTTGCCTGCATCGTTCTTAAAACACGAACCATCTACAAAAAGAATTCTTCCTTCCTCTAAGGGTTCAGCTGATAAGTCTGGTCTTATCTTAATGTCCATAGTCCCTGAAATTTCACAGCAGTGTGGCTCTCCCTGTTGGCAAAATAACAGTTTTTCTGCTTCATTTTTTGTTTTGAGTACCTTTACAGTCAAGTTTACTTTTTCAAGTAGTTCCAAATATTTCATTCTTCTTCCTACTGACAGATTAAATCTGTTTTGTTCCAAAATTCCTACAACTTCATGGTTTGATCTTATTTCTACTGGGGCACTTAAAACTATTTTTGAACATTTTGAATAAGCCCAAAATACTGCTTCAATATTTTTTCTCACAGTCTGTGAAATTGTCCATTCCACTAAGGAAAGTTGAATACCATCCTAGCGGTCTTTGTTTTGTACCTTCTTTTTGATGTAAAATAGCTGTTGCTAATCCTCCCTTTCCTAATGCAACATCTAACAAAAAAGGTTTGTTGTAATTTGGATTTGACAGTTTTGTAGCCATTATCACTTCTTTTTTAAGTTGGTCAAATTCTTTTGAAGCTTCTTCAGTCCATTTTAAAGTTGCATTTAGTTGTTTAACTCCTGCATCTCTCATTAGTTGTCTCATTAGTTTGCATTTGTCTGCATACTCTAGTGTATTCACTGCAGTAGTCTGTTTTTCCTAAAAATCCTAACGTTTGTCCATTTCATTTTATCATTTAGAAATGTGTTAATTATTTTACAGTCTGCATTTTTTAAATCTATTATTAATCTTGTTATTTTTAACAGTTCTGATCATTTTTTTCTTTATGTTTTTATCATCTGCTGATTTAACACATTTAAAGAATTCTACCAATTTAACAAAACTCATTCTAGAGTTTCCAGAACCACACACTACAATTGTTTATTCAGCTACACTTTGGATTGTAATTTCAGGTTTAAATTTTAAGTAATTGAACTTTAATTATCATCATTAAAATTTATTTTTCAGATTCTACATTTTGAAAAAGTATCTCAATAATCTATTTCACTTTGCAGTACTTGCTTTTTCATCCAAGTTCTATTATCTATCTGTGCTTTACTTTGTGTGTTGGAGTTTCTCTTTCAAGAGAGCACGTAAAGGCGGGGTGAACTTATCAGTCTCTGCCGTTATTTTGTCTAGGCTTTCTCACACATTCAAACATTCTAGTTACTCATCTCACATCACAAGTTCCTTGCTTACACACACATACAATTTGCCATCTTCATCATTTTTTCTCAAACATTCTAGTTGCTTTTCCTCATTCTATCAATTCAGCCTGTTTCTTCTATCTGCACAAACACAGCACACATGTCCATCAACATTGTACATCTCCATCCATTATTCAACACAACAACTTTCTCTTGCTTTCTTTTGAGATTTGCTCTATCAATTTATGTCTTGTCTCAATTCTTTTTAGAGTTTTGCCTGCATTTTTCCTAATTATTAGCCATTTTTTCAAATTTTTGATTTTCTCTGTGTCCCAGCTACCTTCTTTTGGCCACGAAAGATTTACAGATTTGTCTTTTCTCAATTTGTTTTGGATTTTTTCAGACCAGCATCTAAGTGTTACAGCAGCGGTTGAATTCGTTTTTTTTTTTTTTCTTCAAATTTATTTGCAGCTGCCAGTTGCCATTGCTGATAAGAGCCTGCTCTGAAGACCAAGTCTTCGCTCTCGTTAATGGGAATTATTTTAATTCAAGGTTTTTTTCTTTTTCTTCAAAGCTAGTTACTTTTAAATGGTCTTTATTTCTTTTCCGGTCGTTAACAGTTTTCCCAAGATTAGATGCTTTTAGTTTTAAAGTAATAATATTATTGTCTAACCACTATTTTTTCCCTTTGTAATAAAGTTTTCAAATAAACACTATCACCTCCGTCATTCAAGGACCTCCATGAGTATATCACTTCACGCTACCCTAAGCGTGCTTCAGATCAAAATATCTGGCAACCTTACGCTACCCTGAGCGTACTTCAGACCAAATGTCTGGCAACCTTACGCTACCCTGAGCGTACTTCAGACCAAATGTCTGGCATCAAAAACAAGCGCAAGTTTTCCGGAATAACTTCGCCTCCTCGGTAAGCTAACTATCCCGAAGGTATACTAAACAAATCCTACTTTATTATATTATCACCCGATTCAGCAGCGCTGCGCAGTCACCGTGATCTGAGTCTCTCTAATCTTATCTATTAACACACTCCATTATTATAAGTTTCAATTTGTTTAGTAGCTAATCGACACCCCCGACGACTACACTTTCTCAAGTTCAATACTCATCCACTCTCAACATTTGTGTTAGCAGGTTATAAGTTCAATTTGGTTCAATGATTATTTTTAAAGTGCTCACTTTTTCATCAGTACCATCCTCTCAGCCTTTTCTTCCTTCTGAATCAGACTTATTCTACTCAGATAATAAACAATACTAACCGAATTGTATTTTTAGTTTTAACTTATTTTTAATTCTTTTAAGGGGTTTAAAAACAACCTGTTCTTTTTAATTCAGAATCTTATTTTTACACACTTCTTTCAGAGTTAAGAGCTTTTTCCCAGAGCCAAAAAACCTCATTTAATTCTAATAAAAAAACTGGAGAGACACATCACTTTTCTTAACATTAACTAACACAGTAAGCATAAATAACAAAAAGTTATGCTTACCAATCCAAATGATGTGCGTTAGCTCCCAGTTACAGGGTGAGGTTGCTCTTTTGCTCTCTCGCTCTCGAAGTGTTGTTGCTAGCTTCAGTGAAGCTCTGACAGCGGCTCCTGGCACCTCTTCAGGGTCAACGGCTGTGATTTCAGACTCTTGAATCTTGCCGACTACCCCGTTTAATGTGGTTGTTTTCCCGCAATATAAAATACACTTTTGAAAATAAATTCAATAAAGACAGACTACGACTTTCAGTCCGATTTCTCTTTACTTTTCAGCACAAGATCAGGAAACAGCAATGTGATCGGTTACAGAACCTGGCTCGAAAACTGCACCTCCTTTGGTGTTTCATAGGCGCGATATATATGCAGAAAGTTATCTATAAATCAAGCTAATTCAGCCCACATTATGTTCAATGTTCAAGGTGTTCTTAACAATAAGTTCCACATGTCAAGATATAAGTATCACGTGGCAGTTATTCTGCTGTTACTAACATTTCCTTATCAGAAAAATGTCACTCTGTTTTAAGGTCAGACTGTCTTTTTCATGGAATCAAAACCAATGTATGAATTAAACAAATGTTAAATCAGGTCACCTAATTGCCAAAACACCCACACATTGACTATCTTCAGTAAAGCTGTCTCTGTGCTGTGATGAGCTCTGAAACCAGACTGATAACAATCCATGTATTCATTTTGGGTCAGGAATTCAATCAGTTGTTTTGCCACAATTTTTTCCATAATTTTACTAATAAAAGGGAGATTTGAGATGGGCCTGTAGTTGCTCAATACAGTATTATCTAAGTTTGTCTTTTTCAGTAGTGGCTTTACAACTGCGGTTTTAAGGGATTTGGGGAAAAAGCCGGAGCACAAGGAGGTGTTTATAATTTCTAAGAGGTTCTTTTCTAGACTCTTAAGAACCATTTTAAAAAAGACTGTTGGTAGAGTGTCAAGACTGCATGTTGATGTTCTAAGGCTCTGAACCGTTTCTATTAATGTTTTGCTATCGATTGGATGGAAGGTGCACATTGAGAGTGGAGGCTGAGGTCTACCCCAGCCCTGCAGGGGGAAGCAATAATGCCTTTTCTGATGTTAATGATTTTATTGATGAAAAATGAAGCAAACTCATTGCATTTATCTTCAGACAGAAGCTCATTTGGAGTCTGGTTTGGTGGGTTGGTTAACCTCTCTACTGTTGCAAAGAGAGTTCGTGTATTGTTGAGGTTGTTATTAATTAAGTTTGAGAAATACTCTTACCTAATTGCGATTAATTCTAAATTAAAAGCACGAAGACTCTCTTTATAAAGGTCGTAGTGGATGACAAGTTTGAACTTTCTCCACCTTCTTTCAGCCTTCCTGCAAAGTCTTTTCATACTTTGAACTTTTGTTGAATTTCCCCAGGGTGTTTTTTGTCTCCCAGGTTTCTTCTTGACAGTTATAGGTGCAATGTCATCTATAACAGACTTGATTTTTAAAGTAAATGCATCAAGAAGGAAGTCGGCTGTGCCAGCTGTGATGCTTGGTGTTTGAGATATGGCATGAATAAACATCTCGCTGGTGTCATCATTTATGTGTCTTTTTCTAACAGAAATTGATTTTGCAATTTTGACGTGGGAGATTGCCGCATCAACAAAAACACAGAAGTGATCAGACAGAGCAACATCTTGCACAACGGTGGATAAAATATTTAAGCCCTTACTAATTGCTAAGTCCAGTGTGTGACCGTGACAGTGTGCGACACCCTGAACGTGTTGAGTCACGTTGAAGGTGTTTAAAATATTGTTGAGTTCTTTGGGAGCATTATTATCGGGCTGTTACAGGAAACCCATCTCCCCAATTTATTTGATAATACAGTTTACTCACCACAGTTTCCCTATGTGTACACAGCCTGTTACAATTCCAAACAAAGAGGGGTCGCCATATTTATAAGTAAGAACGTCACCTTTACCAATAATAATACTACTACAGATCCTGAAGGAAGATTTATTATAACTAACATAACAATATCTAACATAGAATACTGCTTTGCTAGTATTTATGGACCTAATATTGACGACCCCTCTTTTTTCCACACTTTCTTCACTGCTCTATCTGCTCATTCTGGTGCCAGGCTTGTAATAGGAGGGGATTTCAACCTTGTACTTAACCCAAAATTGGACAGGCTTAGTACAGCCGCAAATTGTAGAAACTCTCAGTCGACAAGAATTCTCAAACAATATATGAATGATTTTGGTCTCTGTGATGCATGGCGCTCTTTTTATCCTACCTTAAGTGAATACACCTTTCATTCATCGGTTCACCACTCACAGTCACGACTAGATTTCTTCCTAGTAAACAACTCGGTTCTATCAGACATCTCGCTTACCAGCATTCACTCTATCACAATCAGCGACCACTCACCAGTCTCTTTCTCACTGACCAAAACCTTTTCACAATCAAGCAGAAGCTGGAGACTTAACACATCACTAATTAAAGATCAGGACTTTATAAATTATTTCAAAAGAGAATGGGCAACCTTCATGGAAATCAACGACACCCCAGGAACCTCAGCATGTGTTCTATGGGAGACTGCAAAAGCAGTAATTTGAGGTAAAATAATCTCATATTCCTCATTCAAGAAAAAACAGGATATTAGGCAAGAACTGGAATTAGAAATCAAAATTAAAGCACTCGAAACTGCCTACGCAGACAATCCTCAAGAAAATATCCTGAAAGAATTAGGGAAACAGAAATTAGCGCTTAATAACATAATCGATAGGAAAACCCAATTCCAGATAGAAAGGCTACGTCTGGATAACCTTAAACATGCTAACAAATGTGGCAAATTTTTAGCAAATGTACTTAAAAATAACGAAGAAAAACAAACAATCT
Source organism: Danionella dracula (assembly GCA_900490495.1). Lineage (NCBI taxonomy): Eukaryota > Metazoa > Chordata > Actinopteri > Cypriniformes > Danionidae > Danionella > Danionella dracula. Next base: position 20,171,950 of record UELW01000012.1, read on the forward strand.
CATCAGTAATTAACAAAAAGGGGGAACTCATTCATAACCCCCAAGAGATTAATGATACCTTTAGGGAATATTATAAAAATCTGTACACATCTCAAATTGACCCATCTGTGCCTGACATTGACTTATTGTTAAACAGTCTATAATTACCAAAACTATCAAATGAACAAATAGAAAACTTAGATTCGCCATTATCTTCTGCTGATCTTCACGAGGCTCTACAGCAAATGCCAAATAAAAAAGCTCCAGGGCCAGATGGTTATCCAACTGAGCTTTACAGAGAGTTCTGGAATGTGCTAGCACCCACCTTCTGCAGAATGGTGGATGAAATTAAATCTGACCCCCCCCCCGAGCCGGCCAGCTCAGGGTGACGGGATGATTGGCAAGGGGTGGTGAGGGAGGGGCACGAGGGGGTCGGAACTCACGGCTGCTGCTATCTCCACACAGTCTCCGGGCGGGGGGCTAGCCTGCACCCGTGGTGCGTCCGGGGTATGCGGGTTAGGGGGGGATCGGTTCGGGGGGGTATCGGTTCGGGGATCGGTTGGGCACGGGAGCGATTCCGGTCTGGGCGGGGTGGAGCTTCCTACCGGGCTGGGGCCGGCCCTGTGCATACTTAAGCAGTGGCTCCAGTGTGTGTGTGTGTGTGTGTGTGGGGGGTGATTGAACATATGCGTGTGTGTGTGTGTGTGCATGTGTGTGTGGGGATAGGGTGGAGTGTGTGTATGCGAGTATGTGCATTTGAGAGACGGGTGGGTGCGTAAGTGCGTGTGAATGAGTAGGACTGGTCCCGAGGGGGGGGGCAGCTGTCTCCCGGCTGCCCCCATTATCTTCACAGGTCTCCCGTGGCCCCTGCGGTGGGGGGCAGTGCTGTCCCTGAGGGGATGGACGGTGTGGCCAGTCGGCTGCTCCCACACACCACACCAGATCCCAGTACAAACACTCTCTTCACTCACACAAATAGAATCATGAGGGTCCTTGTTCCCATGGGGGATCAGGCAGGCGGGGTGACCGATCGGTGATCCCGCCCTGCCTCCTTTAGACGGGGACTCTCAGTTTTAATCACATAGGACATAGAACATCTCCAGGGCACCGGGTGAGCCTTCCTCCCGGAGCGGACAGTATGCCAATCTCACCTGCCACTGCCTCGCTTCCGGGGTTGGGCAACCCCTGGGCCCCTTACAACACTACACACTACATTTAGGCCTGGAGGGCTACTCTCTCTGTCTAAATCTTGGTGGGGGGAGGCTGCAGATTTGTGTGCACACTGCAAAAAACTGAATCTAAGCAAAGTTAAAAATGCTTAAATTTAGATACAAAATCTTAATTTTCTAATTTTAGGAAGAATTTTCTAGTTAAAACTTTTCAGGTATAGATTACTTAGCTTGTTTTGAGAAAATATCACTTACATTTTCTTGAGGAGAAAAAAATGCTTATTCAGGTCATTTGTTTTCTTGAATTAAGACACTTTGTAAGACAAGTGGTTGATTTGCTGCTGATCTTAAAACAAGAATCTTAAAACAAGAAATTTTGACTCAACATATTCTTATATCAAGAATGTTAATGGCATCTTGTTTTAAGAATTCAATGTTAAATACTGATAAAAACACGCCTCTTGGAACAAGAAAAAAAAATCTTAAATGTAGTTCTAATTTTCTTAGATCAAGTAAAATATCTCACATAGAGGTAAGAACATTTGAATTCCTGAAATAAGACTCAAATGCTTGTGAAAAGAAGAAAATATTAAAAAAGAAAAAGTAAATAAATCATTAATACCGAAACCTTACTAGAACATCTTGCACACAATTTATTGATTTTTTTTATGTTTTTGTAACACTTTTTAAAATAAAGAACATTACATTTGTCTTCACATTACAATGTTTGACAATCATTATGCTAAAATAACCTGTATAACACTGACAAAAAACAGTTTATTTTACCCTGATGCACACCGGAACAAGATTTTTAAACTGAGGATTTATGCAATACAATCACATCTCCAATGAAATATTTTAGAGGAACATGTGTATTGTCCTTGTGACTGAAACTGTAATATGGTGTAAAGTCAATAAGCTCATCTGCATTCATTAGCTCAGTTCCCTCTGCCAGGGTTGGAACCTCAATTTTATAAGACATGTAGTCTTTCTCAAAACAGATGGTACTGTACCTCTGACATTCAAAACAATACATTGAAGAATTTAAAACATATATGTTCCTCAAAAGTCCAAAATTGGGCAGTTCACCAGACTCTGCCATACACACAAGAAGTGTTTTTTCACATATGTATTTGTTGCCATTCAAAGTTATCCACTTCACAGATACAGCATGATTTAACTGATCAATTCTGAAGTAATCCTTTACTTTGTCTGTTAAGTATGTCATATTTTGTACTTCCGATATCGGTCCCAAAATACATTCACTGGTAAAAATTGGGTGATTGGAAATGTTCACATTTTGACAGCATTCAAACATCTGATTATGCTTGATCAGAGATTTGCAGACATTTTTGAAATTTACTTTAGAAACACATTTTTTGAAAAAACAATGTTTGGATTCAAATCTCATGCACATGTGACGAATCATTGGTCCTAAATGTTTAATTTGGGATGGAACATGAATCAAGTAATGCTGTTTAGGTATGATATTGTATTCTAAAAAAAGGTCTTTAAAATGTTTAAGATGCTGTTCGATAAGTGATTTTAACTTCTCAATAGTGTCGAGACATATAACGGGTGAGAACAATAGATGAACAATCTCCAAAAGTTCAAGAATGAATGAAAAACATGCGCTGCTTTTAACCACATCTAATAGAAATGGCAATATTTTTTGCAAAACAAGCATCTGACCTGAGGACTGCTTCAGTTTATTGTCATTGGAAGCTAATGTACTATATGCAATAGGACAAGGCTTGTCTCTAATGTCATGTGGAGAGTAAGGAAACCCAATAACATTGGCATTAAAATCATCAAGGTCAATTTTTCCTAAAAGAACCAATTGCTTCAACACACATTTAAGTTCAAAGGGAGCAACACCCTCAAGAATTATGTGCATTATATCTTGAGGTGTTTGTTGGATTAAATTAAATCCAGGGAAATCCATTACTTTACTCCTTCGGTTTATTCCATATGTAGTTTTTAGGCTATTCCTGAGAAAGTCTGTGCTGGCTATGTCAATATCATTGCATTGTCGAGCATGTCGTTGCAGTGTTCTTTGTTCAAAGTCATCCTCTTTAAAATATTTCTGCATGTCTTCAAAAGAACATTCACAATGTCTGCATTTGCTATATGCAAATCCCACTCCCTCTTTAAATCCACACAACTCATGTTGAGCCAAAGTATCACCGCATATGGAAACCAATGCTCCAAATATTTTATATTCACCATTGGTAAGGTGAATGTTAACACCATTATAGAGCTTTACTAAGTCCTCATGCAGTCTAACCAGTATGGCATCAACTCCATTTTCTGAGAGGTCACTTTTCTTTGCAATTGCAAGAAGGCGGATCGAAGCCAGTTTGGATCTGTACTTTGGATTAATATTTCCTAATGTGTAGTAAAACATTACTAACTTATTCTTTGAAGCATGAGATCCAAGTGGATTGCAAATTTCTATTTCATCAGAATAAAGGATAATCTGTAAAGCAGTGGGTTTTGAAGAAAATAAAGGATGCGATAGTATAAGTTCGCCATCCACTATGTCATAAAAGAATCTACCACTGCATTTCTGAGGTACATTATTTATCATTGCAAACACTTTTGGATGAGACAGTAATTGTTCTAAACTACTTATTAGTGGTATATAATGGAAACATTTTCTTTTTATGCAAAGGTCTCTTATTTTACCTTTTTTTTGGCATGATGCTACTAATCCAGCTGAAACTTCTTCAGCTTCCACAAAAATAAATGTGTCTTTTATGACACGATTTTGCATGTATGATGTCAAAATGTGGGAAAATGGATCTTCAAATGTGTCAAAGATGCACAGAGATTCTTGTAGAAGCTCATTTCCGGAATGTCTATCGAATACAGTTTTTAATTGACTCCTCAAGCTTTTCAGCAACTGTGCCTGATACTCCTGAACCCCAGCCACAATGTCCTTCGCACCCATCTAAGGAGAAAATAACAAATCAGTAAGATTTTTTTAAATCAGAAATCATTTATTATGGACAATTAATACTGTAATCTATGCTAAAACACGTTACCAGAAAAAGTTTATTTTTAATTCGCAACTTTAGCTTTCATAAGCTTGCTGGCATTAATTGTATACAAATGTTTATTATTTTTGTGTTTTTTTTGTAAACAATTAAAGATAGTTACAAAATGAATGGATAACAACTATAAAATTATAATAATGACACAACACTTAATATAATAATTACTTAACCATTATATGTATTTATTAAATTAATCTGATAATCATTTTAGGGCATTTGAAGAAAACTTGTATTACATATAGGATTTAGTTTTATATGTATAGATAAGTTTGTTTATTTATATAATCATTTCTTGGTACTATCTACAAACCTGGGATAGATGGTGTTTCTCTCTAGCAGTCATCACGAGAGCAGTGGCACGTGTGGACAGCACCTTTTGACTTGACAATTCATCACTCTGCACGCAAAAGAAGCAGCCTTCAATATATGCATTATCTGGAATGAGCTATATTCACTTTATGTGTAAATTAAAAAAAAATATAATTTACCGTGTTCTTCATGGGGACGTATGAAGAGTCATCCAAACTAACTTTAGTGTTTTGATTCCAATCCGGAGCTAATGTCGCGTTAACCGTGACATCTGGCTCCTCCGGGGTCTGAGACGTCGGCAAAACGGCGTTAACGTTATTTCTAAGTCCAGACCATATTGTTTCACCAGTGTTGTTCGACGGGAACAGGGCGAGCAGGTTGAAGATCCATAAAGCTCCCCATTCCATTCTCCGAATTGTGAAGTGCATTCCTTGTATTTTGCGGTGCAGCAGGAAACCTGGATTCGGTGTTATTGCACGGGATCCAAGACACTGATCTCGCTCTCCGAAAAGAACGGGTTTGGCTTAGACCGTCCACATATTGTGAGTGTGTTCTTCTAATGTGATACCAAAATTAATTATAAACGCGGTACTCTTTAGTACATCCATCTATTCCACAAACAACGCGGAAATCTGGACTACGGCTGTGTGCAAAGTTAATGTGACTCAATAAAGATTTTAAAGTAAGAGCAACAAATACGTAGCATATAACGCACCTCCAAATCATCTTTTTCAAATGAAATCAAGATCTCATACCATTAGTAAAACAGAATAAATTGTTATACAGTTTTATAACGTAGCTGTAAAACTGCACGTGGGAACTGCGCCCTTATCCAATCACAGCTCCCTTCACTTGACCTTTGGCTTGTGACGCCGTGACGTAAGGAAGCAAATAATTGTGAGCCGTTAGAAGTGAACCACACCTTACTTCCGTCTCGCGCCTATTTTCATAATGGACACTCTGGATGAAGTCGCGATTTCGACTCTTAAAGGTAAGTTATTACTAAGTCACCATTTAAAAAAAAATGTTATAGTCTATTTTGCATTTAAAATATAACTGCATTCCACAGATAAGGAATTTGACCAACACGTTTTCTTATTTACAAAGGGTAAAGTCAATGCTACATTTTAAGCTAACGACGACACAACGTATTTCTTGCTTGAGGTGTTATACATCTTTTCCAGTCATATTGGTATGTTTTGCTTGGTAGTGAATTGTAAAGTTTTAATTTACTGTAACTATTTACTTATTTTTTTTATCAGTTACGTGTTTTTATTAGCAAATGCTGTGAGGAAGGCTACGCGGTACAATGTTTTGCGCATGCGTAAAACACCTGCTTCCTTCATTTTTTTTGTTGGTTTTGTGTTAACTTCATCCCCTTCAGATCGCAGTAGCTCTCCTCGCAATCGTTTCTTAGAAATGGAAGTTTGTGTAATGTATTGTGTGCAAATCTTTATATATGTATATACATTTTTTTAACTAATTATATTTTTTAGGAAATATTTTCTGTGAATGGCAATAATTTTTAAGAAATATTTTCTGTTCAGTTTGGATAGAAAACAATAGGTTAAATATAAGAGGATACTATTACATAGTTTGATTTTAAGATTATCTTAGGCGTTGACATTTGTATGTTCATATATTTAAAGCTGCTAACATTGGGGAAGATATTTTACCAACTCTCTCAAGAGAAGATATCAGAGATCTGTTTCCTGGCCCTGAGCACTTCCTGCGGCGCAAAGCCATTTGGCTTTTGACTCATAAGGAAGAACAGGTAACTTGCTTCTAATAAATGTATTGAATGTGTAAATGTATTAATTTATTTATATTTAAGGGACAAAATATGGCTGTTGAAGCCCAAGGTTTATCAGAAGACAGCGAACATAATGAAAGCTCAACACAAACACAAGATGAACCTAACATTTCAAAGTTTCTCAAGTTAACCAGCCCAGACTATGTTCTGTTCACTGACAGTGAACTAGAACATGTCAGACGCACATACTTTGAGAAGCAGCGTCTTGGAAAAGAGGGTGATATTAACTTATCAAAGGAACTGTTTTGTCGGCTTATTCGAAATACCATGACAAACATGATATCTATTGCAAGAGCATCTTCTGATGATTTCAAATACCCCATCAAACATGAGGTCATTGCCATGGCTAAACGCTTAGTGGAATACTATCCTATGTTAAAAGACAAGTCAACTGGATCAAAGTGTGAATGGGTAAGTTGCAATACTCAAAATGCTTTAAAATAAGTATTGTTTTTAAGCTTATTGTAATTGTTGCACAGGACGCTGTAGCAAAAAAGCTTCTGAAGCGTCTTGCAAATGTCAAAAGCCCCGTGAAGAGCAAACAACCTCTTTTCAAAAGAGCACGTCAAGACAACACCTCTGCCTCAACGGAAAGTGAGTATGATGCAGATTCCAGTGCATCAACTGTCAATCTATCATCGCCTCCAAGGTCAAGCACCCCGCAGGATGAAAGTGACCGTATCGATGAAACGCGTAAGCACAGTACATTACTTTATAATTTTAAATAAAGGCTCCCAGATGATTTGTTGTTAAAGAAGTACCCTAGAAGTGAATCAAAAGCATGGAACTGTAATCTGCTGTACCTTTATTACTTTTTTGTAATAGAATAATAATTTGACAGTGGAAAAAGAACAGTACAGATTACTATTTCATTTTAATATGTTTTCTTGACTTTATTTTAATATAGAGTTTCCATAGAATATATTTTGTTAATTCTTGAATTTGTCTAAGCCTTTTAAGTAATTTTAATATGTAACTTAATTATAGATGATGGTCCAGAAGACAGTATTGACAGCCTAAAAACACAAGCAAGACATTACAGGACTCTGCAAGCAATTTACAAATCAAAGAAGCCAAATAAAGCTGCAGTTGTCCAGCTGTTAAACCTGGAGTTTGAGTCAAGAAGACGTTTTATCGACTGTGCTGGTTTGAAAGAGATTGAGAGGCCATCGAAAATCTTACAAGCATACCCCTGCTTTGAAGAACTTGACCATGTAGGTAAACCTACTTTAGTTAAAAAATTACAGTGTAAAAATAACGATTGTTTTAATTAGATTTTTCTTTCAGGCAATGGATGAACTACGGAGAATCATTGAGCCAAACAATGACCACTACATTTCGGAGGTGAAGGACAGATGGCAGACATTCTACTCCAAGGTTCAGTTTTATGGTGTGATGAAGAAAGTCATGAAGCCACCACAGACATTAAATGGAGGTAAGGATTTAATTTTTTTTATTTGGATTATTTAAAATGTGTTCTTGAGTCAGGGCCAAAAAATTTCAGCATAGGTTAAGTAAATGCTTTGTGGTTTTTTTTTTTTTTTTTTTTTTACTATACAAGTAATGAAAATTTAAAATACACTAAAAGGAATCATTTTCATTTCAAGTACTGATATTACAACCAATAGATGCCCAGACATACTGTTCTAATTAGAAAATCTAAGTTACTTCCCATAAATAATGTTTATTTTTTGTCCAACACATCTCATATCACCTGCTTAGAAGTTCTACAGAGCTCAACAGTATTTTTGAAAATAAAACCTGTTTTGGCTGCAAAAGAGTCATTGTGTTTTCCTCCAATACAACTTTTTTTTCTTAACTAGTTGAACATGCTGTGGCTGTCTTTACTGCTCTTCCGCTTCTCTTCCCATCTGGCTCTGGAGGAATAAAGAAACCGATAACAGATAGTCTTTTCCATGTTCTGAAGGTGAGTTTAAAGTTAAGTCATTTAAACTTTAAGTTAAGTTTAAACTAAAGCGTTAACAACCAGCAAATTTAAGATGAAAGAAATCTTTAATCTGAGCAGTGTGAAACATGGCCCATTCTCCAAAACATGGCCTCTCTTACAGAGTTGTCTATTTTCACGCTGAACTCTTTTGGTTAAAACTTTGACTTAAATGGATTATACAAATTAATTATGATTCATGACTTAAAATTTTGAAAGAGGAATAATCATATACCCCTGTCTCATTCCGAAGCAATATCAAGGCTTTGTTCCTTTTTGTTCTATTTTGTTGTGTTGATGTATGCTTAGCGACCCTAGAAAAACTAGCTTTAAGTGCACTTTACTGTATTTATTGTATCACAGTCCCTCATAATGCCAGTCAAAAATGAATGGCAACAATTTCAAAATATGGGATGCTTCCTTTTCTTTTTCAATCATGTTTTTCTAATACACTTGTTAGGGTGTAGTCACTTGGCGTGCCTTACTTGAACCAAGCCCAAAGGTTATTATTTTTAATAAAGTTGACTGCCAAAATGTGCATATTCCCTATTAAAAACAAGAAAGGGATCAATTATAGTGCATAGGGATATTTATTGTTTATTTTAACTTAAACTGCTCTAAGAGAAAGCAGTTGTACAAAATGGATCTACTCTAAATTGTTTATTCATTTTTATTCTAGACCTCTGAGGATCCAGATGGCTACATCCAAAAGCGGCCATTTTCTTGTCCTATCTTGTTGGTTGGTGAGGAAAGTTGCATGGTGGTCATATGTACAACTCCAGTTGTCAGGTTTGACAAAGACTTTCTTCATGAGGGGCTTCTGTACCTCCTGGCATATTACTATGCATTTCATCTTACTTATCCGAAGTGTCTTGCAACAATGCTGTCTGTGTTACAAACACAAATACTGAAAGATGCCATCCATGAGCAGGATGCAACCCCCTCATACAAAAAGGCCATTAATGAATGGAAAATGTTTCTTGAGTAATGTAACAGTGATTTTGAATGGCAGAACTGTTTTATGTTGTGAAGCTTTTTTTTTAATTATTGCTCTTAATTTACACTATAGTGAGGTTCCCAGATTGAAAGTATGTTTTTGAGGGTTCTGCTTTTGTAGCATTTTTTAGGAGGAAAATTTGACTTGCTACATTCTGAAAAGCAAACATGGTTCTTAAACAAAAAAAGCCAGCTTAATTTTCAAAAACCTCCATACACACTTGGTGTACAAAATGGTTCATATTGTTTGCAGCTGTCTTGTTTTGTATTTTGTGATAACTTGTCACTGAGACAGTAATAAAAGTTCTAAGCAAGTGTTCTGAATGGTCGTTTAAAGTGTGTAGGAAAGAGGTTTTAAACAAGCGAATACTAGCTAGAATTTCTTTTTTTTAAGAAAATGGAGTTTTAAGACTCCATTCTCTATTTTAGGAACTAAAGTTAAGCAAATACATTCTTAATTTAATGCTGTTTTTGCTAAAATTTAGTTTTACAATGCTTACCAGAAATTAAGAAAATCTAAATTTTTAGCTAGAATTTCTAGTTTTAAGACCTCATACTCAATTTTAGGAGCTAAAATTAAGCACAAACATTCTTAAATAAATGCTGTTCTCCCTAAAATTGTAGCAAATATTTCTATTTTCAAGACCAAACTGTAATATTGCTTTCTAAATTTAAGGTCATATATTCTTATTTTAATGGTAAACTTTCTTTTTATCTTCATGTCTAGTCTTAATTAACAGTGAAAATATCCTAGTTTTAAGACAGATTATCTAGTTTTAAGATCACTAGTGACTAGATACAAGTTAGAATATTCTAGTTTCAGAGCATTTTCACAGATTGGAAAGACTTGTTTTGAGAGTTTTAGTCTATTTTTAAGATCCAACAGCATATGTTATCAGCTAGATATTTTTGCTAATTTTAAGAATTCTTGCCAAGTCAAATTTGCTTACCCCATTGGCAGATTTTTTTGCTTAATCTAGGAAGAGTTTAACAACATTTGAGTTTTTTTTTTTCTTGTTCCAAGAGTGCGTTTTTTTGCAGTGCACCTCCCACAATATACGACGGAGAAGGCTACCCTCATTTTAAATACACATTAGATATGTTTTTTTTTTTTGTTTTTTCGTCACATCCGCTGTCGTCACATCCGCTGTCGTCACATCCTGTCCTCTGCTATATGCAAGCCTCCCTGCGCTCTCTAAAGTGGAAGCAAGCGCCTACTTCAAGCATCACCTACGACTATTCAGCTAAAACAGGCTCACATTTCTTTAATATTCATAATACATTGAACCACTTGTTTTTTTCTGCACAGTCGCTACCGATTTCCACCACTCTAGGCGCCGCTGAAACGCACTTAGCCTGCGGGGCTAAAGCTAACTTCCGCGGTAGCAGCACCCGCTCGCGGCCAACTTTAAACCCCGAAAACGAAAGTCAGTCGACGTCTTTGCTCCGCTAACGTACCGTAAACCATAATATAACAATAGAAAGTTAACGTAAACTTATATAAACAACTGAAAGAACATCTCAACCCAAACGGTTGCGCAGCTCTTGAGCTTTTTTGCGCACTCTATTCTTTATACAGGTTTTTAAACAAATCGACTACGTTACAAACTAACACACTAGCCGTTGGATAATTCAGTTGGATCTCTGTTGCTCCTAGCTTTTTTTTGGCCACTTTAACTTTTGCTAAACCTACTTTAAATCACATAAAACTAATTCCTCGGACTTAGCTCTTTTAAGATTGCAATCGCACAACTAGTCTAACCAAAACAACTCATTGATTAGTCTTGTCTAACAGTTAGACATAAAATTAAATAAAAAAATAATACAAAAATATTCAATTCATAAAATAAAATAAAAAATTCAATTAGTAATACAATTAATAACAACCTAGTTCTGCTTGGAGGAGTGCAACCCATCGTTCTCAAATAATTAATTAGACGAAATACTCATTAATACAACTAGTACACAAATTTGGCACTTTCGGTTCAGCTTCCCTTGTGACTGACGGTTCGGTTAAAGGCCGATCTATCCATAGAAGGCTAAACTGAAAAAATAGTTTTAGCTACGGTTTCAGCTTTCTTTGTGAATGACTGACCTGTAGACTAAACTGAAAAATAAGCTCAACAATAAGTTATAACAAACTCTAGAGGAAAAAAAATATATATTTATTTTTTGTTAGTTATCTTAAAACTCTATAAATAAAATAATCAATATTAAAGATTTATATAAAGAAATAAACAAATAAATTGATTCCTTAAACCTATAACCTAGTTAAACACCAAGCAAATTTGGCTGCGAAGCTCGCTTTTATTTATTTTTACCGTGCCCCATTAAACAACAGTGTTAGTGTAGTTTATAGTTTAGTGCAGCTAAAAACTTTTTAACTACAGTCTAATTAAATAAATAATAACCTAAACAATATTGATAAAGCAGATAGATATTTCTCTACATAATATGGCCTCACACACTGTTCCTCACCAAATTGCGAAGATCAGGAGTCATTCGATCTCAGTGTCATCAAATCCGAATTAGCAGATATTGAGCTTCAGATCAGCCTCTTACAGGCCAAAAGATCCAAGCTCAAGGAACAATGTGTGGCAATCTCCGCTCATAAAAATTCTAATATTAATTCAGCGTCTGTGCACAGAAGGACAGGTGCTGCTGCAGTAAACTGCACGCCAGCACTGGACCATCACAGTCCCACTTTCTTGTTTTGTGATCAGAAGAGGAGAAGGCGAACCCGTCCCTGGGGGGCCTTCACTCCTCCCGCGCAACCAAGTTTTCAGATCCGCACCCAGAACCGGTTCACAGTTCTCAGCGAACCTGAGATGAACACTCTGGTGATTGGCAGTTCCATCGTCCGACACGTCCAAGTGACTGTCGGTACGAACAAAGCACGTACGCACTGCTTCCCCGGTGCTAGGGTTCTTGATTTAGCCGCACGTTTACCTGCAATCCTGAAGCCTGATGGCAACATCAAGGCTGTGGTCCTGCACGTCGGCTCTAATGATACGTCTCGTCGTCAGTCAGAGTGCTAAACGCGGATTACAGTAAACTGATCCGCACTGCTCGCCGCCTGTCACCCGCGACCCAAATTAGAGTCTCTGGCCCTCTGTCAACAAATTGAAGGGAAACCGATAAATTCAGCAGACTTTTTGCGCTCAGAGAGTGGCTCACCACCTTCTGTCGAGAAGAGCAGTTATTGTTTGTTGACAACTGGAATCTCTTCTAGGAGCGCCCTAATCTCTTCCGTCCTGACGGCCTCCATCCAAGCAAGCTAGGCTCTAAACTTCTGTCAGATAACATCACTAGGGCCCTTATTAGCATCTGACTAAATAATTCCAAATATAACACCTTTGAACACTGCCCCAGAAACCGACCTAAAACCTGTCAAAACCAAACATTTGCTATCGAAACAGTGTCCATACCACGAAAACAGAAAATAACTATAAACAACAAATTACTTAACACCAATAATCTGATCAATATAAAATTAGACTACAAATTATACAACTCGCAAACGTACTCTCTAAAATTTGGTCTCCTAAACATTAGATCTCTTTCAACAAAAGCTGTAATCATCAATGAATTAATCTCAGAACTGAACCTTGACATACTGTGCCTAACTGAAACATGGCTCACTCCAAACGATTATTTTGGATTGAATGAAGCGACACCCAAAAATTACCGTTACAATCATGAACTGCGCTCAACTGGTCGTGGTTGAGGTGTTGCCACAATATATAGAAATACCCTAAACACAACAGAAAAGACAGAACATAAATTTAAATCCTTCGAAGTACTTGTGCTCCATATTACACCGGCAGAATCAAAACAAAGATGTGCATTCTCTGTAACATTAGCTGTTGTCTACAGGCCACCAAAACACAATTCTAGCTTTCTTCAAGAATTTGCTGATTTTGTCGCACATCTTTTGGTCGAAGCAGATAAAATATTGATTTTTGGAGACTTTAACATCCATATCGATGACAAAAAAGACTCGTTGGGTATTGCCTTTACAGACCTCCTAAATTCCTGTGGGTTTAAGCAAAATGTGGTCGGCGCAACTCACCGTCTAAACCACACTCTAGATTTAATTCTATCTCATGGCATTGACCTAAGTGACATTGTTATATCGCCTCAAAGTGAGGACATCTCAGACCACTATCTTGTATCTTGTGCTATGCAGACTATAAACATTAGCAGTAACATTCAACGCTACCAACTAGGGAGAAATATAAACCAAAATACTAAAGAAGCATTTATAAGAAACCTACCAGATATTACTCAACTTTCTAGTGTACCTGCAGATGAAAATGAACTTGAAACGATCACCTACAGTTTGAATAATATTCTCGCTAACATCCTAGACACTGTAGCCCCGCTTAAATTAAAACAAGTCAGAGATAGACAGGCCACTCTGTGGTCTGATGATAATACAAAGGTGCTAAAAAGACAAACCAGAAACTATGAGCGTAAATGGAAAAAAACTAGATTGGAAGTATTCAAAATTGCCTGGAAAGAGAGCATGTCTAAATATAGACTAACACTAAAAACTGCAAGAACTAACTACTATCACAAAATAATAGAAACAAATCAAAATAACCCACGCCTCTTATTTGAAACAATGGCTAATTTACTAAACAGTCAAACATCGACAGATTCAAATGCAGCTATAAAATTTAGCAGCAATGATTTTACTTCTATCAGATGCAAAATTACTAAAACTCATATTCAATCAAAGCAGTTTAACTCAAACCCTATACCTATGACTCACTCACTGCAGAATTTTTCAAATATTGACCTGAAAGAACTGCTAAAAATAATCACAGCATCTAAATCATCAACATGCTCTCTAGATCCTGTACCAACAAAATTACTGAAAGAATTGCTACAAATAGCTCAAGAACCATTTCTAAATATTATAAACTAATCTCTATCGCTAGGTTATGTTCCCAAACAGCTAAAACATGCAGTAATTAAACCACTAATCAAGAAAACGCACCTGGATCCTACTGAGTTATCCAACTATAGGCCAATCTCTAACCTTCCGTTCTTGTCAAAAATATTAGAGAAAGTTGTTATAGTACAGCTCAGCTCCTTCTTACAAAAGAGCAACTGTTATGAAGAACTTCAATCTGGATTCAGAGCGCATCACAGCACAGAGACTGCGCTGGTTAAAATTTCAAATGATCTATTACTTGATTGGGATCAAGGAAATATCTCTCTTCTAGTTCTGCTAGATCTCAGTGCAGCCTTCGATACGATAGATCACAGGATTCTCCTCGAGAGACTAGAAAACGATGCAGGCATCCAGGGCCAGGCTCTAAGATGGTTTAACTCTTACCTCTCTGACCGGAGTCAGTTTGTTCATGTAAATGGAGACTCATCGGACACAATAACAGTAGAGTATGGAGTTCCTCAAGGATCCGTTTTGGGACCCATCCTATTCTCAATATACATGCTGCCCCTTGGCAAAATTATTAGAAGACATGGGGTTAGTTTCCATTGCTATGCAGACGACACCCAGCTCTATATCTCAGCAAAACCTAACAACCCTTTAAAGCTAAATAAGATCTCAGAATGTGTCGCTGATATCAATGATTGGATGAATGAAAATTTTCTTATGCTAAATCCAGATAAAACAGAAATATTACTTATTGGCTCTAAAAAGCAATTACAGAATCTCTCTGCTTCACATATGGAACTGGGAGGACACACTGTTAATTTTTCCACTACAGTTAAAAATCTTGGCGTTATTATAGATAGTGAACTGACGTTTAAGAACCATATCTCTTATGTTACTAAGACTGCTTTCTTTCACCTCAGGAATATTGCTAAAGTGCGGAACATGCTGTCTATCGTAGATGCAGAAAAATTAGTGCATGCTTTCATGACCTCCAGAATGGATTATTGTAATGCTCTGTTAGCCGGCTGTACAGCCAACACGCTACAAAAATTACAGTTAGTCCAGAACGCAGCAGCTAGAGTTCTCACAAGAACAAAGAAATATGATCACATTACACCGGTTTTGTGCTCTCTTCATTGGCTTCCTGTACAGTATCGCATTGACTACAAGATTCTGCTCCTTGCCTTTAAGGCGCTGAATGGCTTGGCTCCGGCCTACCTGAGCAGTCTCCTATCAAGATATATTCCAGCTCGCTCTCTCCGATCAAAAGAAGCAGGACTATTGATTGTACCAAAGGTTAGTAAATCCACAAGAGGTGGAAGAGCGTTCTCATATAGAGCCCCGAAGCTCTGGAATAAACTCCCGGATGTTGTCCGGAGCTCAGCTACGCTCACAGATTTCAAAACTAAATTAAAAACATATCTGTTTAAACTGGCATTCCAATAATTATCTCTTGGTATTTGTCTAAACAGATATGGTGCCTGAGCACCATATACATACAAACTGTTTGAAAAAACAATGTGGTTCAATGTTCCTCTCTAACCTCTCCTCATCATTTATCTCTCCTCCTGCAGCTGATGCTGATCACTTGTTTGTTGTCTATGTTACAGTTACTAACCGTTTTCTCCATTTCTTAGTTCCTGTTTTGTCTTTGTTTGTTTTTTGTTTTTCAGGTCCTGTCCGGCAAACCGTTCATCGATGGATTTTTAGTTTGTATGTTCTTTATGCTGGGGAGGTGATTAGCGCCTGCCTCAGTCAGCGGGAGTCCCCTCTCAGAGGGAACTCCTGTCTGCTCTGCCTGATCCTCATGGGGACTTTGAAGCTGCTTTGAAAGCAATTGCTAAAGAAGCGCTATATAGAAACTGATTGATTGATTGATTGATTGATGTAGGGCGGGGGGTGGTGCCTGGACATCATCCGCCAAACGACGGTGACACTCCAGGACACCATTCCCTCTTTTATTGCATGAAAACTATCGTGACTATAGTGAAAACTATAGTGTGAAAAACTATTTGCCCCCTTCCTGACTTTTTATTCTTTTGCATGTTTGTCACACAAAATGTTTCTGATCATCGAACACATTTTAATATTAGTCAAAGATAACACAAGTAAACACAAAATGCAGTTTTTAAATGAATGTGTTTATTATTTAGGGAGAAAAAAAAATCCAAACCCACATAGCCCTGTGTGAAAAAGTGATTGCCCCCCTTGTTAAAAAAATTAATTAACTGTGGTTTAACACACCTGAGTTCAATTTCTGTAGCCACCCTCAGGCCTGATTACTGACACACCTGTTTCAATCAAGAAATCACTTAAACAGAAGCTACCTGACACAGAGAAGTAGACCAAAAGCACCTCAAAAGCTAGACATCATGCCAAGATCCAATGAAATTCAGGAAGAAATGAGAGAAAAAGTAATTGAGATCTATCAGTCTGGTAAAGGTTATAAAGCCATTTCTAAAGCTTTGGGACTCCAGCGAACCACAGTGAGAGCCATTATCCACAAATGGCAAAAACATGGAACAGTGGTGAACCTTCCCAGGAGGGGCCGGCCGCCCAAAATTACCCCAAGAGCGCAGAGACAACTCATCTGAGAGGTCACAAATGATCCCAGGGCAACATCCAAAGAACTGCAGGCCTCACTTACCTCAATTAAGGTCAGTGTTCACGACTCCACCATAAGAAAGAGACTGGGCAAAAACGGCCTGCATGGCAGAGTTCCAAAACGCAACCACTATTAAGCAAAAAGAACATTAAGGCTCGTCTTAATTTTGCTAAAAAACATCTCGATGACGGCCAAGACTTTTGGGAAAATATCTTATGGACTGACGAGACAAAAGTTGAACTTTTTGGAAGGTGCGTGTCCCGTTACATCTGGCGTAAAAGTAACACAGCGTTTCACAAAAAGAACATCATACCAACAGTAAAATATGGTGGTGGTAGTGTGATGGTCTGGGGTTGTTTTGCTGCTTCAGGACCTGGAAGGCTTGCTGTGATAGATGGAAGCATGAATTCTACTGTCTACCAAAAATGCTGAAGGAGAATGTCCGGCCATCTGTTCGTCAACTTAAGCTAAAGCGATCTTGGTTGCTGCAGCAGGACAATGACCCAAAACACACCAGCAAATCCACCTATGAATGGCTGAAAAAAAACAAAATGAAGACTTTGGAGTGGCCTAGTCAAAGTCCTGACCTTAATCCCATTGAGATGCTGTGGCATGATCTTAAGAAGGCGGTTCATGCTAGAAAACCCTCAAATAAAGCTGAATTACAACAATTCTGCAAAGATGAGTGGGCCAAAATTCCTCCAGAGCGCTGTAAAAGACTTGTTGCAAGTTATCTCAAACGTTTGATTGCAGTTATTGCTGCTAAGGGTGGCCCAACCAGTTATTAGGTGCAGGGGCAATTACTTTTTCACACAGGGCTATGTGGGTTTGGATTTTTTTTCTCCCTAAATAATAAAAACATTCATTTAAAAACTGCATTTTGTGTTTACTTGTGTTATCTTTGACTAATATTAAAATGTGTTCGATGATCAGAAACATTTTGTGTGAAAAACATGCAAAAGAATAAAAAGTCAGGAAGGGGGCAAATAATTTTCACACCACTGTATGTGTGTGTATGTATATGTATGTATATGTGTATATATGTATGTATATGTGTATGTATATATATATATATATATATATATATATATATGATATATGTATGTATATGTGTATATATATATATATATACACATATATAATTACTAGTTCTATTTATTTATTTTTTTTTTTTCTGCATGTTTAACTGCATGTATGTATATTTATATTTGTATGCATATGTGTAGAAAGATGTGAACTACTTGGATGTACTAAGGTAGGTATCTAATACTACTTATCTTACTTATTCTCATTTTCAACTCAATCTTGACTTCTTCCCCCACAATTACCTCTCTCCTTCTCTTTCTCTCTTAAAAAACTTCTCTCCTTCTCTTTCCCTCTCAATTACTTCTCTCCTCTTTCCCCTTTTTTTTATTAACACCGTTCTGTCCTGATGTATGTTTATATGATTGATTAATGTAATTATTGTGATGTATGCAAATAAAATAAATTAAAAGCTTCTATCCAGAGGAATACTCAATATATAATATCTTCAATTCTCTGGAAAGAGCAAAACTGACCAACTCATACGAAGCACCTGCCTTCTCATGGGGCTGCTTTAACGTAGGGCAGGACAGGTTAAAAAACATGGTCTATGCACTCTCGCATGTCCCGCACGTGCTCTATGACGGTGCAATGTGGAGCCGGTTCCTGCTCCCATGTCTCTCTGGCTACGTCCAACAGCCCTCGAGGCTGGCGCCCGAATAGTAATTCAAATGGAGTAAAGCCGGTGGATGCTTGAGGTACCTCTCTTATTCCAAAGAGCACGTACGGGAGCATGAGGTCCCAGTCACGCCCATCCTCTGCAACTACTCGGCGCAACATCTGTTTAAGGGTCTGGTTAAACCGTTCCACAAGTCCGTCTGTCTGGGGATGGTAAACAGATGTGCGCAGCTGTTTTACCCTGCGCAACTGTTTTACCCTGAGCAGCCGACAGAGGTCGTTCATCAGCCGAGACATGAAGGGGGTGCCCTGATCAGTCAATATCTCCGAGGGGTTTCCCACCCTGCTGATGAACTGGAAGAGCTCCTTTACGATGGATTTTGCATTGGCCACTCGTAGGGGAATCGCCTCAGGGTACCTGGTGGCATGGTCCACGATGACCAGGATGTGTTGATGACCGCGGGCAGAATTCGGCAGGGGGCCCACCAGGTCCATCCCAATGCGCTCGAAGGGCATCTCGATGATCGGAAGGGGTATCAGCGGGCTGGGGGGAGGTTTTTTTGGTGACGTCTTCTGACAGGTGGCGCACTCCCGACAGAACCTTTTCACCTCCACCTCCATGCAAGGCCAGTGAAAATGGTCGCGGATGCGTTGGATGGTGTTATCTCCTCCCAGATGCCCTGCCATGGGATGGGAGTGCGCTAGCTCCATTACCGTCTCCGTTTTGGCTTTTGGGACCACCAGTAGGTTTTTTCCTCCCCCCTTTGCTGCGCTATACAATAGAGCAGGCCTTTTCTGACCACGAAGTACGGGAGAGGGTGAGGCCCTGGAATACGCGCTTCTCCATCTATTTCTTGGACTTGCTTCCAGCAATGTTTTAATCGGTCATCCTCCCGTTGCTCCTTTCCAAACTTTCCTCCTGTGGTTATTCTCTGAAACAGCTCAAAAAATGGATTAGGGTCTAATTGTGCGCACTCACTCTCTCGCTCGCTGTCTGTGGCCAGCATGATTGTTGGACGGCTTCCTTTTCTTTGCGGACGAGCCTGTTCCCTCTGTCGCGGTCCTGTTGGCTGCATCGTGGCGGATAGGAGCTGTTGGAATCCGGGGTAATCCCTCCCCAACAGGATTGGAACTGGTAAGTCTGGTACAATTCCCACTTCCATCTGCCAAGCGCCTGGACCAGCTGTCACTGTTACTCGGCGTGTGGGTACATGGCGCGTCTCCCCTTGTACACAGGTGATTGGCACTGTCGCTTTAAAGTGTGGTTGGGGAGGGATGATGTGTGGTTGGACCAGTTTGATGGATGATCATGAGTTCAATATTGCCATCAGCTCTTTTCCTCCCATTTTCACCCTGCGCTGTGGGGCTGTGTTTGGCACTGTGTGGTGCACGATGCAGCCAGCCATCCATCCATGCGCAAGCATCTAGGGACTGTGGTTCGGTTGGCATGGGCTCGTCGTTGAGGGAGGGGACCGTCGGCCTGCTCATTGCCCGTGAGGTGCCCTCCGGCGAGCGTCGATCCCGGGGTACCCTTCGGGGGTTTGCAGCCGCTCGCTCTCCCGCATCCCGTGCAAACGAGGGATCCGCCAGCTCGATGGCTTCTACTAAGCTAGCCAGACTGGTAGGATTGCTCATACTCACAGGGCGCCGAAGCTTTCTGGGGAGGGCTCTGAGCATGAGGTCGATCACCACACTTTCAGCGACGTAGGAGGCGGTGGTGTTCCCCGATAGCAACCAGAGCTGTGCCAGTCTGGAGAGCTGTGTTGCTTGCACACGGGCGGAGAGCTGTTCATCATACGCCCATTGCCAGAACTGCTGAGCTGCGCTGATGGGAGAAAGCCCAATTCTCACTACTATCTTTCTTTTCAATATGTCATAATCTTCATTTTGTGAATCTAGCCACAGGGGTTTCTAGCCAGTGACTTCTGTGCCAGTCCCAAGCCCGGATAAATAGAGAGGGTTGCGTCAGGAAGGGCCTTCGGGGTAAAACATGCCAAAACCAAATATGCAAGTCATCAATTCGATTTCCATACCGGATCGGTCGAGGCCCGGGTTAACAACGACCGCCACCTGGAGACAGGTAGGAAGGTGCTAGGTGTGTCAGCAGGAAGAAGGAAAGAAGATAAGGAAACATGGTGGTGGAATGAGGAAGTACAGGACATCATCCAGAGGAAGAGGCTAGCTAAAAAGAAGTGGGACATCGAAAGGACTGAAGAAAGTAGACAGGACTACAAGGAATCACAGCGCAGGGTGAAGAGGGAGGTGGCAAAGGCCAAACAGAAGGCATATGATGAGTTGTATGCCAGGTTAGACACGAGGGAAGGTGAGAAGGAATTGTACAAATTAGCAAGACAGAAAGACAGAGATGGGAAGGATGTGCAAAAGATAAGGGTGATTAAAGATAGAGATAGAAGGGTTCTAACGGGTGAGGAGAGTGTGCAGAGAAGATGGAAGGAGTATTTTGAGGAGTTGATGAATGAGGAGAATGAGAGGGAAAGAAGGGGGGAAGAGGTGAACATTGTAGAGCAGGAAGTTGAAAAGATTAGAAAGGATGAGGTGAGGAAGGCTCTGAGGAGAATGAAGAGTGGAAAGGCTGTTGGTCCAGATGACATCCCTGTGGAGGTGTAGAAGTGTCTAGGAGAGACAGCAGTGGAGTTCCTATCTAGGTTATTCAACAGGATTCTAGAGAGTGAGAAGATGCCTGAGGAATGGAGGAGAAGTGTCCTAGTTTCAATCTTTATGAACAAGGGTGACGTGCAGAGTTGTATCAACTACAGAGGTATAAAGTTGATGAGCCACACAATGAAACTCTGGGAAAGAGTAGTGGAAGCTAGGCTAAGAAGGGAAGTGGATATTTGCGAGCAGCAGTATGGCTTCATGCCCAAGAAGAGCACAACTGATGCAATTTTTGCTCTGAGAATGCTAATGGAGAAGTACAGAAATGGTCAGAAGGAGCTGCACTGCGTCTTTGTGGACTTGGAGAAAGCGTATGACAGGGTGCCGAGAGAGGAGCTATGGTCCTGTATGAGGATGTAAGGAGTGGCAGAGAAGTACGTCAGAGTAGTTCAGGATATGTATGAGAGGAGTATGACAACAGTGAGATGTGCTGCAGGTCAGACGGAGGAGTTCAAGGTGGAGGTGGGGCTACATCAAGGATCGGCTTTGAGTCCCTTCTTGTTTGCTATGGTGATGGACAGGTTGACAGATGAGGTCAGACAGGAATCTCCGTGGACAATGATGTTTGCAGATGACATTGTAATCTGTAGTGAGAGTAGAGAGCAGGTGGAGGGACACCTGGAAAGTTGGAGGTCTGCTCTAGAAAGAAGAGGAATGAAAGTCAGTCGTAGTAAGACAGAATAAATGTGTTTGAATGAGAGGGAGGGAAGTAGAACAGTGAGGTTACAGGGGGCTGAGGTCAAGAAGGTGGAAGAGTTTAGGTATTTCGGGTCAACAGTCCAGTGTGACGGGGAGTATGGAAAAGAGGTGAAGAGGCGAGTGCAGGCAGGTTTGAGTGGGTGGAGAAAAGTGTCAGGGGTGTTGTGTGACAGAAGAGTGTCATCAAGAATCAAAGGAAAGGTGTACAGAACAGTAGTGAGACCAGCTAAGATGTATGGGTTAGAGACTGTAGCAGTGAGGAAGAGACATGAGGCAGAGATGGAAGTAGCAGAGATGAGGATGTTGAGGTTCAGTTTAGTAGTGACAAGGATGGACAAGATTAGGAACGAGCACATCAGAGGAACAGCTCAGGTTGGTTGTTTTGGAGACAAAGTCAGAGAAGCCAGATTGAGATGGTTTGGACATGTGCAGAGAAGGGATAGTAGTTATACTGTTCGAAGGATGTTGGAGATGGAGCTGCCAGGCAAGAGGGCGAGAGGAAGGCCAAAGACAAGTTATATGGGGGTGCTGAAGGAGGACATGAAGGTAATTGGTGCAAGAGTAGAGGATACTGAGGCCAGAGTTAGGTGGAAACAGATGATTTGGTGTGGCAACCCCTAAACTGGGAACAGCCGAAAGAAGAAGAAGAAAGAAGATAATCTTCATTTTGTCGGGATTTTAATGAATAATAAGCATGTTGCGCTTCACCCGTTAAGAACGGAGCCATTATTCTCGCCCATTAATTTTTAGCCCACAACTCTCTGGTTGCTATCACCTCAAACGTGTGTAGGTACGCTTCGATGTCATCCAGGTCGCTGACCTTCGTCAGATGTTGGTGTGCAGTACTCCTGGCATCCGGAAGGGGCACTTGGTGGCTCAACAGGCTTCCGACCGCCTGCTCAGTTCTTTCCAGTCTGGCTGCGATGTTATCTGAGAGCTGTTGTTGCCGGAATGCCACCTCCGTGAGCTGCTTCAGTAGTTCCTCCAGGCAAACACAAGTTGTAGTGAACACACCCCCGAAGGGCTTTTTATTTACAGTGCCGGTGTACAGTGAGGTGTGCCGGTGTCTTCGGGATGCTTCCCCTGGGGTCCCGTGAGTCCGTGTTTCCGATGCGTCCGTAGGTGGGTTGTGAGTGAGCGGTGGGTGCTGTTTGGCCCGTGCGGCTGTGAACCGCCGATTGCCCGATCCGATCACTCCGTGCTTTCTGTGAGAGAGAGAGAGAGAGAGAGACACTGTCTTTAGAAGAGAGTCTGAAATATGACAGTATTAAAGCTGCGATTTTGCGAGCATATGAGCTTGTACCTGAAGCTTATCGTGAAGTTTCGAGCGCATAAGAAAAGCTCCACCCAAACACACGTTGAATTTGCAAGAGAAAAGGGAATTCTTTTTGACAAGTGGTGCAAGGCGAGTAACGTGACTGATTACGAGTTGTTGAGAGAGCTGATGCTTTTAGAAGAATTTAAGAACTGTTTGCCGGGAATAGTTGTTGTGTATCTGAACAAACAGAAAGTCACCTCGCTATCGCATACATCGGTGTTAGCTGACGAATTTGTGTTAACACACAAAAATGTATTTGTGTCTGCACGCTCAGAGAAAAGTCAATTTGTTTCTCACCTCGTTCAAAACCTACTCCTTCCATCACACGAGATGTGAAGAGTGTGGGACTTGTGAGACCTGTTGAAGCCGTCACTGTCTCTGATGAGACTATTGACGGGAGTTATCACCCGTTCATCCTGAAAGGGTTAATTTTTTTATCTGGCTGCCTCAAAGATCAGGTCAAAATTAAAATGCTTCGTGATCTCTTCAGTCGTTCCTTATTTCTGATAAATTACCTTTGACAGAAGACACATTTTGTGGTTCCAGTGTTCTTGTTCAGGGTATTGAGATGACTTGTATTAGAGCCCCGTTCCATCGCATTCATTTACAAAGTGAGCTGTGTACTGGATTTGTGGAAATTGCTGTTCGTCCATCACTTCCCGTGAGAGGAGTTGATTTTATTCTGGGCACCGATCTGGCGGGAGGAAAAGTAAGGTCAGCGTTGGAAATTGTGGAGGAGCCAAACGTGTGTCTCCATTCTGAATTGTCCAATACTTTTCCAGAGGTGTTTACCGCATGTGCTGTCACACGCGCAGTCGCGAAAGTTTGGTGATGAAGTTGTGGTATCCGATTCGTTCTTTTCTCCCTTCTCTCTGGTGACAGAATATTAGACGTCAAAACCCCAAAGAAACCATTTGCTGTTCGCTCAGAGGCTATGAAAGGGAGTGATTTGGACGCATTAAAGTTATCTTTGTCTCGAGAGCATGTTTGTGCGGCACAGAAATCCGATAAATCTTTGAATGCTTTGTTCGACTCTGCTATCTTCACAGATTAAATTAGAGACCTGAAATGTGCATTTTTCGTTGACCACAATTTATTGATGAGAAAATGGTGTCCTAAATCGGGACAAGATTTTGAGGAAACTGCTGTTTATCAGGTGGTTGTACCATCACCGTACCGGAGTCATGTTCTGCGTCTCGGGCATGATCACCCTATGGCTGGTCATTTAAGAGTAACGAAAACGTATTACCGAGTTTTGCAACATTTCTTTTGCCCTGGTTTGAAAAAAGATGTGGTGACTTATTTACATGAATGTCAGCTTGCTGGGAAGCCAAACCAGATTATCCCACCTGCTGCCTTGGCTCCAATACCTGTCATGGGAGAACCTTTTGAGCACATAATTGTGGATTGTGTGGGCCCATTACCAAAGTCAAAGTCTGGTAATCAGTTTTTGCTGACAATGTGTGTCGCAACCAGGTTCAAAGAAGCTATTCCTCTTAGGAAAATAACAGCACAGAGCATTGTAAAAGCACTAACCAAATTTTTCTCCATGTTTGGACTCCCAAAAATTGTCCAAAGTGATCAAGAAACCAATTTTCTGTCGAATATTTTCAGACAAGTTCTCAGTATACTTGGCATTAAGCACCGTGTCTCCAGCGAGTACCATCCCGAGAGCCAAGGGGCTCTGGAGCGGTTCCACCAGACGCTCAAAGCAATGTTAAGAAGGTACTGCCTGGAAACCTCCAGGAACTGGGATGAGGGAAATCTTTTGATGTTGTTAACCATTCGTGAAACCGTGCAAGAATCGCTTGGTTTTAGTCCAGCCGAACTTGTGTTCGGACATCATGTGCGTGGTCCATTAAAAGTTCTCAAAGAACATATGTTGGACTTTGAAGAACGTGAGAGGGCTTCCCCCCTTGCATATGGCCAGGCAGCGAGGAAGAAGTGCTACACCAAACAGAGCTCCAAGCTTTTGATTTGCAGGGGTGTTTGCAGAGGTAATGGACCCAGGACCAAACGTTTCCCTTGTTACTATACCTGGTAACACACTCTACTTTTCCTTCAACGCCCTCCTGAAGGTGATGACTAAATAGAATCACCCTTGTTACAAACCACAGGGAAAAAAAGCTCCAGCAGATATTTGCCATCTCCTCTGCTGACGATTATGCCTGCAGAGCACTTTCTGGTACCCCTTCAACAGGCTGTGGCTCTCTTTTGCAGTGGGTTGAATGGATCCAAGTGGCACTTTCTGCTACTTTAACATCCGTCTGCGTAGTGAGCAGAACTTGGAATGGACCCTGTCAGCGTTTGGTCCATGACTTTCTCCTCTGCAAATCTTTCACCACCACCCATTCTCCAGTTCTCAGGTCATGAAGGTACACCTGGGTCGAGTCTTGTAATGTGTTTTTCACCCGCCTGTGAAGATCACACAGAGCAGAAGAAAGGTTTGAGCAATATGCCAGCATATCATCTTCACATTCACTTGTCAATTTTCTTGAGAGACATGAGATCCAATAGCAGTGTTAGCTGTTCTCCCCATCAATATTTCAAATGAACTCAGCTGTGCTCTCCCCTTTACTCTCATTCTCATATGCATAAGCACTAGCGGGAGTATTTTTACTCAATTTAGCCCAGTTTCTTCAGCAAATTTATACCAAGATACTCACCCAGCGTTTGAAGTGTGTTGTTTACAAAAGGTATACCAATATCACTGGAATTCCGGTTTGGTATTCACCATCTGGGAATCACTTCAGTGAGCAAAGCCTTTGCCATCGCACTGGAATTCTGTTTAGCTGTTGGAAATGCTTCAACCCATTTTGAAAACATGTCTATTATTATCAAACAAAACTTTTTCCCTTTACATGGGAAATTACTTTTAGTCTAATGAAAACCTTCTGCAAATATTGTGGGTCTTGGATGATCCTTGCGTGTTCTAAACGATCAGGACTTCAGTTTAAGAATCAAATATAACAGAGGTTTATAATCTGATACAATAAATACCATACAGCTGGGTGTTCTCTGGAACGTGCCAAGAGAAGATGCTTCTACACAGTATTCATAAACATTTATATCATACAGCTCCTCTCATCTGATCCTTCCTCAAGAGAGAGCTAGAGCGGTGAGGGTCACATAGACAGTAAAGTCCTAAGCGGTGTAGTCTGTTCTTCCTGTTTCAATTATGCTGTTTTCTGAGAAATGCAGCTCTAGACACCCCCATCCTGACCTTTAACAGAACTTTCAGATCCTCTCCTATCTATTCATATCAGGGATTTTCCAGCCCTGCTTCTAACGGGCCATTACCCACACCTGGATCTACACAACGTTATCTGACTGAATGTCCTTGAACACTAACAGTGAGTTCTGCACATAGGCAATCTGCTTCGCTGGAGAGACTTTAGTTTTGGCTTGTTCTCTATTATATCTAACTGCTTCTTGACTACTCTAATACACACATCAAAACACCTATTATTTCTAATATGATATAATTATCATTACTGGCCTACTAATGTAAAAACCATTAAACCCCCACCCACCCCATGATCACATATACAATTATCATTTACTAGCATACTAACAAGAATCCCTTAAACCCCCACCCATCAAATTAATAATAATGAGTCGAGAAAGACTGAAAAGGAATGTTTCTTTTGATTAAGCTGTAAAGAAGTTCTGTTAGCAGTTGAATATATTACGGAACATTATTAAGCTTTGATTAAACAAAAATAAAAATCCCACAGTGTTCAAAAGGTCCACTCGGCTGTGGATGAGCCACACGCACCATTTTGATTCCTCTCCAACATTATTTGTTGCACCAATAATATTAGGTGCGTTTGCCACAGTTGAGGAATAGGAGCGACTACGCCACCCTCACAGAGAGAACGTAAATAGAAAGCACACAGGAGCATTTTAACCAGTAAGACAAGGAAATGGGAATGAGACTAACTATACAAAGTACAAATTAGGGTTAATGTAACCAGAAATGAAAACTAACAAAACAAAATAAAGGTTAATCACAACACATACTTAAACACTGAATATGGGCAAAAATATAATTCCACATATAAAGCAAAAACACAGAAATTTAACTCAAGGGGTAATGAACCTCGCTCGCTTGCAATTTATTACTAAACATGGACAAGAACTGCCAGGGCGGTTAGCAAGCAGACGGCAAGGGGGGCGAGCAGTGACAGACCCAGCACCAACATCTAACCAGGGCAGTGAAGCGGCAAGGCGGAGCTGAGAGCTAAAGGTAAGGTAAACAAAACAGCAGAAGGGTGGGAACCAGGTCTGATGTACTAGGAGCCTGTCTGCACTTCCTAAGTGTAAACAGACAATTCAATTTTGGATTAATGCAAAACATGAGCGCGAGAGAGAGAGAAATTGCACAGATGCAACTCACAGTGGTCCCAACTTTGCAGCAGGTCATCCTAGTATTTACTTCCCCCAGTGAACTTGGTCTGATGGGAGACCTCATTCAAATGGATGCAAAGCTCGCGGGAAGCTACAATGATAATTCAAATTTACTAATAAACTGAGAAAATTAGTCTAAACTAATTGGATTGCAATTAACCATATCCCTAAGAGACAGCTTTCACATACCTCAGTTTCTGTGTACAAACCTCAAAACCGGAAGTGCCAGAGGGGCGAAGCCGGAGTCAGTGATGCACACAAAGTATCAAAATAAGGGCCTTTAAATATTTACATTTACGCATTTAGCAGACTCTTTTGTCCAAAGCGACTTACATTAGGGTAGAGTCCTCCCATCTGGTTGGCCAACTCCCTGTCTAATTAGGATCACTTGAACACTACAAATACATCGCTCACAAAAGGTCTGGGAATAACTAGCAAACCTTTTAGTGAACCAATGTTGATTTGTGCTGTTTATCATTCCCATCTTTGACACATGATCTTTACCGTGTACTAATTTAGCATAAAAAGGAAACACCCTTTTCAGTAAACAAGGTTTATCATCTAGCCCCACCCAAATGTCCTTCACAAGATTACAACCTGCTTTCTTCCATACCTTCTTCTAACTCTTGGGGAGCTCCTCTCTGCAACTCTGCTGTGTCTACCATGGCAGTACACACCTTTGCCAGGATTAGTAATATAGCTACTGCTCTCTTAGCCTCACTTTTATCTGCAGCTTCTGCTCTAGCATTTCTTTGTGAAACCAGATCTATTCCACCAGTGTGGGCATCACATTTATAGTCTGCCATTTCCTTAGGTAACAAAATAGAATTCAATAAATCAGAACGTAATGGTTTTCGTAACCCCCGTTCCCCGAATAGGGAACGGAGACGTATGTCGGTGACGACTATGGGAAGCTCCACGAGGGGCGCACTACTCATTCCACACTGTTTCAAATTGCCAATCAGCGAACGCACTGATGGTCACGTGATCATGCAGTCCCACATAACCGGACGTGAAAGTGTCACTCTTCCTGCTGTGACGCTGGAGCCGTACTCACCCCCTAGGAAAACAGACTTACTCACGACCTTACGGTTGTGGCTGGGGGACATAAGTGTCAGTTCCCTATTCGGGGAACGGTGGTTACAAAAGTAACCATTACGTTCCCCATCACTATGACTTATGTCAGTGACAACTATGGGAACACCCTGCAAAACGCCACAACCTAGGTCCTTCTGCATCGGCCAACGGCCACACAAGCTTGGCACATCAGTAGTCCGGCACCAAACGGGCCTTTAAGTATAGACCAAATTTTTTATGGGCAATCGGCAATGCTCTTTCATACCGACTCATACCAGAGGAAGGAGCATCTATCCCAGACCTGCAGGGAGATGTGCGGAGGCCGTACTCGCCACCTCGAAGGAGGGACTGTAGGACTTTAAGGCGTCCAATGCATGTTCAAAATGACCAAGAGACAGATTGCCAACTGATCGAATTTAATTGACTTCAGCAGAGGAAAAATCAACAGCAGTTTTCAGCGCGCTGGAGAAGCTCTAAACAGCTTCTGCCTCTCTTCTGAAAAGCCCTAGTTTTTATCCCCTCCCAAGCCGTTTCAGGGGAAATGAAACCAGGTGTTATTTTTCGTCTCCGCGACTGGTACAAGGCGGCTCCTCTGATGTAGGATGGTCAGCTCCCTGCCTGGTACAGGATGCCTCCTTTTGCTGAGATGGTTCTTTCATTCTGTTGCAACAAGGAATTTTCACTTATCTGCTAAGTCCAGATGTTTTCTCTTGCTCAAAAACAGGATGTGCTTATGACCTTCAGACACACAAAAGGCACACAAACCTTCATGAATCTCTTTCAGTTTTTCTTAATCAGAATTTAGAAGGTAAAAAGTTGGTTAACAAAATAAGTACTTTTAAATATATAAAAGGTAAAATATAAATCCCACAAATCCCTCTCTTGGCCTCTGAAAGAGGCCACAATTCAAAACATAGACAGAGTAAAATGCATCGTAAACTATCTTCATACTATCTTACGCCTGACACATTTGCTGGTGCGTCCGAGAGTGCTCGGGTCGAAAAACCTCTGTGAGGAAAAAAGACACCCGAGCGATCCCCAAGTTGGCTTGTGGGCGATCACTCTTAGGCTCTCTCGTTCACACCAGATCTATACAGAAAAATAGAAACAAAAGACTGTGCTAAAACCTATCTGCTAAAGCATCCTTACTACCAGAGTGCACAGAGAGGGTTGGGGCGAAAACCCCTGTGGGCCCAATTGACCCCCAAGTTCAGCTAATCTAAACATCACACATGATTTCACCTTAGATTTTAACATTATTATCAAATCAATAACACAATTGTTTTGATCCAGGATCTGAAATATTAATATTAGAATTAATGGAAAGGATAACCAAAAGAAACATACACACAATACAGTTTTTTCTTGTCTTGAGAAAATAAATGACATTTACTCATACAGTAACCAAAGCAATAAGTAAAGAGTATTCTAAACACCATAAAAATTAATAAATGAGTCATAAGAAAATTGAATGATTCATAAGAAAATTAATCAAAAAGAATTCATAAATGAATCATAAGAAAATGAATCATAAGAAAATTTAATCAACTTAATAAAAAATAAGAAAATTAATCATAACATTAAAGTCAAAATTTTAAGAGAAAAACTTAAATCAACAAAAATAATTTAAGAAGGGAAAAAAACAAAATCAAAATTTGATTTTACTCCAAAGCATAAATTGAGATGTTTTTCTTTTTACATCTCCTCCTCCTCCATTTGCTCAATCCTTTAGTCACATTTGGTTTCTTCACTTCTCGTTTGGGTCTGGTTAGATCTGTTCATCACAACTGTGATGTTTCTGTTGGTTTCTAGATCATGACTTTTTCCTACAGTGTTATACCCCCTACTGTTAGCACTGCAATTATTCCAATGAGAATAATTCATTTCCAAATTCCTCCTCTCGACCTGCATCTTTGCTGTCGTTCTTCTACTACTGCTATTATTACTTCTTTTTTTAAGTTGCTCAAATTCTTTTGAAGCTTCTTCAGTCCATTTTAAAGGTGCATTTAGTTGTTTGATTCCTGCATCTCTCATTAGTTGTCTCATTAGTTAACATTTTTCTGCATACTCTGTGATATATTCACTGCAGTAGCCTATTGTTCCTAAAAACTCTAAAATTTTCCATTTAATTTTATCATTTAGAAATGTGTTAATTATTTTACAGTCCACATTTATTTTATCTATAATTAATCTTGTTATTTTATCAGTTCTGAACATTTTTACTTTATGTTTACCATCTGTTGATTTAACACATTTAATGAATTCTACCAATTTAACAAAGCTCATTGTAGAGTTTCCAAAACCACACACTACAATTGTTTATTCAGTTACAATTTAGATTGTAATTTCAGGTTTAACTTTTAAGTAATTGAACTTAAATTATCATCATTAAAGTTTATTTATCAGGTTCTACATTTAGAAATATTATCCCAATAATTAATTTTCACTTTGCAGTGCTTAATTTTTCATCTAAGTTCTATAGTCTATCTGTGCTTTACTTTGTGTGTTTGTAATTTTCAATAGGTTACACCACTGTTTCATGCTTTCAAAATCTTAATATGTTTAGGAGATCTTGTCCAGATGTTTTAGTTGCTAGGTGAAAGACAAGCCTGTCTACTTCATGTGTTACAGCACATTCACCTTTTCTTTTCTTTTGGACTTCTACTTTCTCAACTCCGTATTTTTCTCTAAATCTTTTTGCAATTCCTGCTCCGAAGGCACAGTCTGCGCTTACACAGTGTGTCACTGGTTCTCCACTAGGAGCAGTAAAGAGATCTCCCACTCTGTAAACAATCTGTAAAGCCTGTTGAGGGAAATTTTTAGTCAAAATTTTTGTCACTCACGTGTCCTGTTGTTTCCTGGTCCTCTTCGGGTATTTTCTTCTTGTTGTGTATGTGTTTGTGTATTACCTGTTGGATTCTAAGATGTTCTCCCTCTCTTGGACCTTAGAAGTAAGGTCCACACCTGTGTCCTCCAATGATCGTGATGGCTTAGGTGATACCAGGTATCACCCTTCCCTTCAATCCTACTTCCCATAGCCTCCTCAAAATGCTTTCTGTCGCTTCCATACCGGTTTCTGGGGTCGGTGCTGCTAGAAGTAGATCATAATAGTGATTTACTCTCAATACAATCTCACTCCTGGATCTTCGTTTTCTCCTCCAATCTGAAAAATCCTCATCAAACAATCACAACACAAATCAGGCAACGATTCAACACACACCGCTCCCGCCATCTGCAACAAAAACAAAACTTAATTGTCAGTGAAATGTTTATCAGTATCATTTTGCCAGTAAAACACCACCTTTTCCCATGTCTCCAGCATCTGTAACAAAGTTATCACAGATTTCAGTCCTTGAAACATTTCCTTCTTCTCACTCCATAATTATTGTTCATTATGGAATGTAATAGTTGATTGATAAGTTACCATTTACAGCTCATCCAAGAACTTCATAAGACATCATAGACCCCTGTTTTCTCTTCTCAAAGTGAACCTGAATTTTTTTTTTTTTTCATCTTGTCAAGATTCATGACACCTCATTTACATTTTTTCTCTCTTCAATTATCAGGTTTGTTCTGCAACAAAACACAACCAAATTCTAACTAAACTATTCTAAACTATCGCTAACCTCATCAGTCCTAAAAGAAGATTCACAACAACCTCGACACCTAAAGTGTAAAAGCGTAGGATTCATCTCCGAGAAACAAAGAATAAATAATAAAAGAAAATAATAAAACACACACAGTATGCCCCGTCGACACACTTTCAAAAAAATTGGGGGGAAAAAATGAAAAAGTCAATGGCCAGATTTTCCACAAAAATGCTAAAAAATATATATTTTAAAAATTCCCTGCAGAAGCAATGTACATTGGTTAGGTTAGACACACTTCATTCAATCTCATTCATCACAATCAATCATCTCCTCAGATTTGGCTAAATGTTACACTTTCTTTCTATTAATTGTTTAAAAGCCTCTACTTTTAGATATTGCCATTGTTTACCCTTTTATTCTCTCATAATTATCAATTTGTCACTGCAAGTTGAATAACAATTTCTCTATATTGTTTTAGGAAATGTCTTCACTCTGTAATCATTTTTCAAGTTCACATTAGTCTCTATTCTCAATTAGCCTCATCACAAGACTGTTTAGTTTCAGTCCGTCCACAAGCAACACTTGTTCTTCATTGCTTATTATTCAGTCTTAAGTCAGGTATCCATTCAAGATCTCTCATTGAATAAACATTCACATAAAATGGCACACTACGTGCTCCTCCGTTACCGTTAACACTGTGACCAATCAGAAATATCAGTAAATATCATGAATGTTTTAATGTTTAGTCAATGAAAATCACCAAACAGATTCCTCTAACATGAAAGGTTGTAGTTGGGTTTCAAACTTCTAACGATTTCCCCTTTTCATTATTTAAAAAAAACTCTCATAGTTGATAATTCTCATTCATATAATCCCCAAGTCACTTCAATTATTTGTCTCTGAATGAGATGTATTCGTTTTAAAACAATTCCCTGTTTTCATTTCCCCCAAAAAAGTATCCCCATTAATATAGGGATGTCATAAGCAACAGAAGTCTTCGGACTTCACATTAGTCATTTTAGTTAATTAGTATTTCAATTCTTCATAAACAAGAGTGGTTTGGTTACTGTCAGTCCATCTTAATATCAATTTGTCACACCTAGACGCATTATAATGAGTCAGAGTATTATAAAAAACTCTGCATTTCTGGTAGAACTCATTACATTAGTCTAGATGACATCAATCTACACCCAATATAATTAGATGACAACTCTTTTTTTAATTAGGAATTAAAAATTTCAACACGTTTATGTTATATTCTCTTCCAAAATCAATATTAGTTGATTTAATTCTCCTGTCAATGGATCAGATTATTTTCAGTCTAAAAGTGATTTGTTTCAATGTCAATACAATTTAGAATTTATTTCTTTTAAATTCCCACAATCCCTTTGGACGTCAGAAACCAGTCCCTCAACTTCTAAATTTTACTTTTCAATTTCACTCTTGGTTTAAGTTTGATAAATGCGTATGCTCAGCAGAGTTTTAAAGGTTTCAGTAATCCTACTGATTAGAAACCCATTTCAAACATGTTAGTTTGTTAGTATAAAAATACCTAACGTTGTAGCCATTTTCCGCTTCTCAGCTCCGAAGCCTTCATGACTCATGAACCATTCTGAGAGAGATCAGGAGATGATTGATGAAGGCCTTTGATGATGTCTTTGTCAGACGAGTGATTTGCACAGTTCGATTGTCTCTTCCTCAGATCTGACCCCTCTCCTCTTCGTTTCCCCTTCTCTCTACCTCACCTCCTCGTGGGACGCATCCTTCCTCCTTTTCTCTCAAGCTGCTCACTCCAGGCCAGAAACTCCTAATGGACTTACAGGATAGTGTGTGAAAAACAGTCTTTGTATCAGATGATCTGTTCGCATGCAGATGATGTTTGCATACGCAGACAAGGCCAGAAGCCTTGTGTTACACACAAAATAATTCCCCAATCAACTTAATGTTTTTATTTATTTATTTATTATTATTTTATTTATTTATTATTATTTATTTATTTATTTATTTTTAAACAAAAGTCCCTCTATCTAAAATAATTCTCATAGGGAAGAACCACAACCTTTCAATTAACATACCAACTAAGTCAATTTAATTTATGCAAAAAAAAAAAAAGAAAAGTCACCTCAAAGAGTCAAATTACATGTCTTTAACATAACTATTATGAATTTTCATGTCTACATTAGCAAGATTTTGTCTTCTATAGCATGTTTGATTTGTCTTTTGCTAAATTTAATTCAGCATCAAAGCAGTTAGTTTAATTTCTTTTCCTTTTTTCCCTTTTACTTTTTAAGTCTCAACTTCTAGTTTATTTTCCCCAATTTGTAGATGTATAATTTATTATGTAGCAATAATTTACTTCCACAAATTTAATCAAAGTTGTTTGATAGATTTATTTTATGCTTGTTCTAATTTATACTCTTTATAATTTAGTAACTAAATATTAAAGTTTAAGCGTAATGCTTCTGAAATTTTATAATTTTCCCCAGTGTTATTAGGAAAGTACGTCGCACTGCATTCAAGCACAGATGTCACTCTCACACATTCACAGATTTCATCACACATTCGCATATGCAATGAAACTCTGGGCTTTTAACTTATTCGCATGCGCTATAACACATAAAATATGTGTAGTTGCAACCAAGTTTCTCTTTTTTATTGGCCCAAAATGTTCTATTTTTTTTTTTTTTTTGGCAAGTCTCTAAGTCTTGCTGTCGCGCTTTGACGTCTTAGGGTTCAACTTGGGTTGTAATGATTTCACTCATATTTTCCCATTGTCTCCCCAGAGTCACCTCAAAATCTTGTTCCTTCTCAAAATCTTATTCCTTCTCAAAATCCATGGTTGTTTTCCCTCTCAAAGACAGTAGGTTTTATAATTTCTATCTTTCCCTATTTAATCATTTTAATCCTTTCCCTATTCTTACCTATTGTTTGATTTAGCGTTCTAATTAAATTTTTTATAGTGGGCACTCCCCACTACCCTACAGACCTGGGCTTTTTTCAATTTTTCACCTTCCACCAGCCTCGTCAGCACTGGGGCTTTTGAAAACGGGTCTGCCAATTTTCTCTCAATTGTCAATAACAGTTTACTACTTGTGAGATGTCCTCACACAACCACTTCTCATATATTTCTTCTCAAAATGTTTTCGCATGCATTTCACTAAATATTCAAAATGTCTTACCTCCACTGTTGATTTCTCCCTGCAGTCAAAAATTTGGAAACACAGAAAAGATCACTTTTTCTCTTTAAACTTCAAATCTGTATAAAACAATCGACGGTTCTATAGAGAAACCACAATTCGACACTTGATTTAATGTAGTCAATAGCAGAATTTAATTAAAAGGTTTCTGCTTACCTCTTGAAAGGGCGGCGCCGCCTCTCTGGTGTTGAATTTGGGAATCTCCTCACATCCAGGAGTCTCTTAGAGTCATCACGTCGGAGGTCACCAATTTGTAGGACTTTATGGCGTCCATTGTATGTTCAAAATTACTAAGAGACAGATTGCCAACTGATCTAGTTTTAATGAAGACTTCAGCAGAGAAATCAACAGCAGTTTCAGCGCGCTGGAGAAGTTCTAAAACAGCTTCTGGCTCTCTTCTGAAAAGCCCTAGTTTTTATCCCCTCTCAAGCCGTTTCTGGGGAAACGAATCCAGGTGTTATTTTCAGTCTCTGCGACTGGTACAAGGCGGCTCCTCTGAAGTAGGATGGTCAGCTTCCTGCCTGGTACAGGATGGTTCCTCCTGTGCTCCTCTTCTTATCTGCTCAAAAACAGGATATGCCATGGCCTTCAGACACACAAACTTCTTATTTAACTCTTCAGTTTTTTATCTTAATCAGAATTTAGAAGGTAAAAACTTAGTGAATAAAATAAGTACTTTTAAATATATAAAAGGTAAAATATAAATCCCACATTAGACGGAGCTAGCTAGAGCAAGGGATCTCGGTAGAGATGGCCTTCACTAGCCAGTGGGCCAACCTCTGTTTGGAGACAGCCTTCCCTATCGTCTGCTGTCCTCCAAAGCACACAAAGAGCTGATCAGAACTACTAAGGTTTCGGGTCCTTTCTACATAGATCCTCATTGCACGAAACTGGCCAATTGGGACCAGGGGCTGATGCTGCCTCCTCTCCGGTGTGGGAATTTTATTAGTGTTTAATCAATGCTTATTAATGCTCTGTCATTTAATCAACTGCTAATAGAACTTCTTTACAGCTTAATCAAAAGACATTCCCTTTCAGCCTTTCTCCACTCATTTTTGGGATTGTTGAGTTGATAGGCGGGGGTTTATGGGATTCTTGTTAGTATGCTAGTAAGTGATAATTGTATATGGGATCATTGATTCTGTGGGTGGGGGTTTAAGGGTTTTTACATTAGTAGGCCATTAATGATAATTATATTGTATTAGTAAAGAATATGTGGTTTAAATGTGTGTATTAGAATAGTGAGGAGGTGATCAAGCCAGAAACTGAAGTCTCTTTTGGGAAAAAAGCTCTGTGAGCTTGACTCCCTGATTATAGATAACATTGATGCAGTTTCATGTGTGAGCATCGGCTCGTTAGTAAAGCCAGAAAGTTGTGCTATGAACAGATAAGAAGAGGATCTGAAACTCTGTCGAAGGCCAAATACCTCTGAGAGCCGGTAGTTGAAACGGAAAGAACAAGTACACCAGCTTAAAGCTACAACTTCCCAGGATTGAGCTCTCTCGCTCTCTCTCTCT
Source organism: Danionella dracula (assembly GCA_900490495.1). Lineage (NCBI taxonomy): Eukaryota > Metazoa > Chordata > Actinopteri > Cypriniformes > Danionidae > Danionella > Danionella dracula. Next base: position 20,208,919 of record UELW01000012.1, read on the forward strand.
CTCTCTGCTGGAAGGATGATCAGATGAGGAAGGAGGAGCCATCAAGTTCGAGGATAAATTGTATGTTTAATTATGCAAGGATTCGTCTTCTCTTAAGAACACCCAGCTGAACTGATCCTCATTGTCTCAGAATAATACACTTCTGTTATCAATACACCTCAGTCTCAAACTGAAGTCCTGATCATTTTGAACACGCAAGGTTCCCTTGGATCCACAACACCGGGCAGAGCTTGGAGGTTCACTACCTGAGTTTTTAAAGGGGATGGTAGGAACCTTGGGCACATATCCAGGCCTGGGGTTCAGAATAACATGAGTATCACCAGGTCCGAAATTTAAGCAGGTCTCATCGACAGAGAGTGCCTGCAGATCCCCTACCCTCTTGTACGAGGCTAACGAGGCTGTCTGATTTAACCTGCCCGGGATATGGACTGCAACTAGGGACAGACCCCAATGCTGACTCCAGAGGTGCAGTCTGCGGGCGAGAGCTGACAAACGGGGTGAGCGTATCCCTCCTTGTCGATTGATATACGCCACCGCCAAAGTGTTCTCCGTCCTGACCAACACGTGATGTCCCTGTAGCATTCTCCTGAAGTGCTTCACTGCTAGGAACACTGCACATAGCTCTAGACAATTTATGCTCCAGGAGCCGTGTTTCTCGGTCCAAACTCTGAGACTTTGTGCTTCCAGCATAAAGCACCCTACCCAGTCCTTGAAGCGTCGATAGTTACTACTACGTGTCTGGCAGGTCCTTCCAGGGGGACACCGGCACGGAGGAACTGAACATCTTTCCAAAGACGCAGGTGGAGGCGGCAACGAGGTGTCATGTTTACCTTGAGTCGCCCTGGACGCCATGCTCGCGACGGAACTCGGAACTTGAGCCAAAGAATAAATAATGAATAATGAATGAACCCTCTTTCTCTGTCGGCAGGAGGAACTGGCTCGATTGCACCTTTGCGTTGAAGGGAATCAATCTCCTCGAGCAGGACTGGAGCCTCAAGGGCTGAGACAGAGGTCATTAGAGCCCCGTTGAGTCTGGGCGGCTTGATAGCACACTGCAGTCGATAGCCATGCCGCATAGTGCATACAAGCCAAGGGGAAATATTGGGAAGCTCCCACCAGGCTTCCTGAAACTCCACTAATGGCGTCATACGCACTTCGCCGATAGTTTCCATAGCGGGGCCGCAACTGGAGGAAATAGTGGTGGGGTCCAAATTGAACCTAGGTGGAGACCTACCTGGGCGTCAAGGCTCGACCTCGAAGCAGTATCCAGTTCCAGCCGAGGAGGTCCCACTGCCTGAAGAATTAGGGTCTCAAGGCCCGTGGATATGGGATTATGTAATGTAACTTGTTTAACATTTGAATTGACATCTACCAATCCTATATGGGTTCTACAGTATCACAACAAACCAGACGCTGAGGAAGGAGTGGCCAGTATAGTGGCTGGTCTAGAGGGAGGAGTGATAACTCGATTTCACTCTGTGTGGAACACTCCCCTCTTTCCGGTTCCTAAAGCAGGTACACAAAAAAACAGATTAGTGCATGACCTCCGACAAATCAATTCTGTGGTGGCAACACCTACATTGGTGGTGCCTAATCCTTATGTATCACTCTCTGTTTTGACACCATCTCAGAAGTGGTTCACGTGCATTGATTTGACAAATGCATTCTTTTGCATACCTATTGCAGAAGAATGTAAAAAGTATCTAGCATTTACTTTCAGGAAAGAGCAGTACTCTTACAACAGATTACCACAAGGTTTTGTTTTATCACCTGGAATTTTTAACAGCGTGCTAAAACAACAACTTGAAGGCTGCCAGAAGAGTGTGTCATGATAATGTATGTTGATGACATTCTGTTAGAAGCTCCTTCACAAGAACTGATTGTGCAACAACTGCACAAATCATGATTCAAAGTAAGCAAAGCTAAACTACAAATTTGCAGAGCCACTGTTACTTGTATGGGAAGATTGATCACAGCTACAGGATTGTCTCAGACCAGCACCCATAGGAGTGCTGGTAGAACATAGAACATTCTCTCACATCCTAAGCCAGTCACTGTTTCTGACACGTTGTCTTTCTTAGGTTTAACTGGATTCAGCAGACACTACATACCAATGTATGCAGCATCAACAATGCCTTTAAGGCAGTTGGTGAAAGAAAAAGGGTCAAGACTGGATTGGACCCCGGAAGCGGAACAATCCTTCATTTACTTAATGCTGCAGCTTTCTAGAGCAGCTTCCCTAAGTTTGCCCAGACTACACAGCTCCATTTTATTTAGCTCTCTGAAACAAAAACCTGTGCATAGGGTGTTGTTCCAGAAACAACACGGCCAAAGAAAGGTCTTGACCTATGCCAGTGTTCTCTTGCATAACACTGAACAGAGGCAACCCACATGTGCCAGATTTGTTGCTGGATTGGCTAAAATCATTGACAAAACAAGACACATTGTTATGGGTCACAAATTTAATATACTGGCATCTCATTCTGTTATGTCCTTTGTTAACTCAACAGCATTTACATTTTCTTCCTTGAGACAGAGAAGTTGGGCCAAGACCTTGATCAGCCCTAACATCACTTATTCCCATGAGGGAATAAACATGGCAAACCTAATAACTGACGGTGAACCCCATGACTACGCCCCGCTGACAGAAGCTGAATCAAAAATTCGTGAAGGACTTCAGGCAATTGAGCTCGCACCAGCCCCAGACATACTAAATTTGTTTACAGAGGGCTGTTGTTTCAGGGCAGAGGATGGTACGTTAAAGTCTGCTTATGCTGTGGTGGCGTCTGTAGGGGAGAGCTTTGTGACAAGAGTTTCAGACACGTTGGAAGGGAAGCAGTTAGCACAAAGAGCTGAACTTCTGGCTATGATACAGGCTCTGCGGTTTGAGGCTGGGAAAAACAGTCAACATTTATAGTGATTCTGCTTATGTGGTGACAGCTGTGCATGTTGAAATGTCTGTGTGGAAGAGATGTGGTTTTACTACCTCGACGGGTCGACTCATTGCGCATGCAAAAGAAGCACTGGAGCTCTTAGAGGCTTTTATGCTTCCTACTGACGTTGCTGTCATCAAAAGCCAAGGGCACTCCAAATTGACAAATCCCATTTCAAAGGGAAATGAAGCAGCTGATTTGGCGGCCAAACAAAAAGCAGGGTATGTAGCTACCCAAGCCATGGTGAAATCTGATGGTAATTTTGCAGACCTCTTACCAAAATTTTCTGAAGAATTCATTGTAATTGAGCAAAAAGGTGCCACACCAGAAGAGATCTCTGCATGGAAAGAAGGCGGAGCACAGTGCTCCCATGATCATTTTTGGCAGGCACCAGATGGAAGGCCTGCCTTGCCATCCTCTCTTGTTCCTGCTGTGCTAGCTGAGGCCCACAGTCTGGCTCATGTGAGTGAAAAACAGATGCTACAACATTTACAGGTATGGTGGCATCCTCCATCTTTGATTGCAAACCATATTCAAGAGTGTCAAAAACTCTTTTAAGACAAAGAAAGGGAGAGACTCACTTCCGGACCAGGTGAGGAAGTTGTAATTGACTTCACAGAGTGGCCAGAGGCCTTTCCGATGGGACGAGAGGACAGCACCACTGTTGTCAAATGCCTAATCAATCATTGCATTCCCCATTATGGTTTTGCACGAAGAATTCAAACTGACAACGGTTCACATTATAAAAATGAGCACTTGAAAATTGTAAAACCCTTGGGTTAAATCATTCATTTGGAGCAGTGTACCTTCCTCAAAGCCAAGAGAAAGTCTAGCGCATGAATCTGACACTAAAATTGAAATTGGCCAAAATATGTGCTCAGACTAAATTGACATGGCTTGCTGCCCTGCCACTCGCTCTCATGTCTGTACGGTCCTCTATCAACAGAGTCACTAGTTTCACACCCTTTGAGTTTCTTACTGGCCGTCAGTTTCCAGGTTCCTCCTGCCAACTGTTCCCGGAAGGAGCTTCAGCTCTCGGACACACTCAATATTTTGACAAATTAACCGCTTTGATTGCACGCTTTCTATGCAGACTGCAAAGGTATCTGATGATCCACTGCCAGCTCCTTCTGAGTGAGTCAGGCTACGAGACTTCTGGCGGAAGTGGATGGAACCCAGGTGGACTGATCCATTGAGGGTCACTGCCAGGACGTCCCACTATGTCCAACTGCAGGGGAAAGTGTTCCTTGTGATCCTCCCAACAGGTCACTCAGAGAGGCTGCTGTGAACCTGGTTTTCCAGGCCCAAGAGAGTGAAGGAGATACCGTTAACAAAGACCAGAACAATCCAGGATTACAAAATTCTCCACCATCCATGGACAAAACACCATATTAAAAGACAGTACCAACGTCACACATAGGACAGGTGATTTGTTTTCTTGCCCATAGGAAGAGGCGTTAGCCCACTGTGTAAGTGCAGACTGTGCTTTTGGAGCAGGAATCGCCTTACAATTCACAGCCAGATACGGGCCAGATAAGGTAAAGGAGATTGTGCACTTACAAAGGAAACAGATGGGAGAACTGATTTTCATCTGATTACCAAAACAAACTCATGGGACAATCCAAACATCACTGACTTTTGCAACAGCGTAACAGCGCTACGTGAACTGTGCGAGGTTAATATTACTCGCATCTCTGCCCCTCGGCTGGGGTGTGGATTGGATGGACTGGACTTCGAGAAGGTCCACCAAATTTTGTGGGGGTCCACATCACCATTTATTCACTTCCTTAAACTAAAGGTTTTATTAGCTCACTTTATATTCACTTTTATTGATTGTATTTTAATAACCATTTCAGCTGTACTTTTTATAGGCACTATTGTTTAGCTTTAATTATTCTTATACTCTTTTTAATTATATTATGGTATTTTTGTTATTGTTTGGTATCAATCAAGCTCACAATGTGCTTATGGGAAAATTGGAGGCTAATGGGAGTGCTGGATATAATCATTATAATTATAACGGGGATAATATTGGGCTTAGAGAAAATCCAATTGGAGAACAACAGCACCACCCAGAGGGAAAAAGGGAAGTAACAAAAGATAAATGCTTGCGAAAGTATGGTGGGATAGAGTTAACGTATGTCAGGGGCTCCACAACTTCATTTTCGTTTGACCTATGCAGTGTTATAGATTATGGAGGGAAAAATAGCTCCTGGAGAGGATATGATGTGTACATTTGTGGATTGGGATTGCCAGGCTATTAAAATTGGTGTCGCTCTTGGACTCATGTGTGGCAAGCAACAAACCCGGACTTTGAGCTTTCGACAAACCTGTACACCTCAGATGGGAAATCTAAAACTGCAGAGAGACTGCAGACTACAGAGAGACTTCAGTGCGGGTAGCAACCGTCTCACCCTCTCTATAATAAGTCTGAAAGAAGACTGATATAGGTTAAAACCTGCAGCGGTCCCAGGACAGTGCTGGGGACGGAAGTGGGACATTTTTATGTATTAATTGGGGTGGATGTGTGCGGGAAGGACCCAAAGGGATTGATTAAGATAAATTTAATGAACCAGAAAAACCCGAAGGGTCAGCAAATGTTCCAACAAATATGACAATAGGAAATCCACATGTAATTGCAGTTGATTATACTAAATTAAGACCCACAGATATAATTGAGAAAGCAACTGGCTATGGGGACAAAAATTGTGGCTTGAATGGCTGATAGAAACAGCCAATGAACAAGGTCTAGAAAGCTGCATAGGATGTGCCAGTGCCAGACCCAGATTGCATATAGAGCCAGCACCATCAATCCCAGAGGTTGATGATGACAAATGAAGCCAGCCCTTCCAAATGTGCAGTGTTTCCCCCAATTGCTAACTCAACAAGAATTGGACCATTCACACCCAGAAAAGATAAATACACTTGTTTATTTTTAATAGACCTGATGCGACTCTCAACCTGGGAAAAATAACTGAAAAATGGTGCAATATCACAATTGAAGACCAGGGGGCAGTTGTGGGTGAATGGGCAAGAGCGGGTATCTATTATCACTATGGGGAAAATAGACTTTTAATCTGCATCCCAAAAAAGGTAATAGGTTTGTGTGCAATGGTGAGGTTGGGAGCACCACTGGCACTGATTGGTGAGAGACTAAAAAATTAACTAGGAGATGCAGACGTCATTTGCTGAACAAAAGATCCCACTTAGATTGATCTACCTACAGCCCTACATACATGGATGCTATTGGGGTACCGAGAGGTGTGCTAGACGAATACAAATTAGCTGATCAAGTTGCAGCAGGGTTTGAGAACATTCCAATAATCACAGCCCTTTTTCCCGTAACCCCAAACAAAAATGTGGACAGAATAACTTATGTGCATTACAACGTCATGAGATTGGCTAACATGACTAGAGATGCAGTAGAAAGCCTAGCTGAACAACTGGCACCCACTTCCTTAATAGCTCTTCAAAACAGATTGGCATTAGATATTCTACTAGCAGAAAAAGGAAATATGTGCTCTATGGTGGACGAATTATGCTGTGCCGTTATTTCCAATAACACTGCACTGGACGGGTCAGTAACCCGAGCACTTAATGGATTAAGGGTGTTATCCGTGGAGATGAAAAATCACTCTGGGATAAACAATACCTTGGGAGACTGGCTGATAGGGTGCTGTCACCCCAGGGGTGGTTGGGCCTGGTGCCCCACGGCGGGCTGGTTGGGGGTCTGGCTCGGTAGTATATATATATATATATATATATATATATATATATATATATATATATATATATATATAAAATGTATTTATTTATTTTTTGCATAGATCATTAAGTATGTATGTATATTTATATATGTATTCATATGTGTAGATAGGTTCAAACTCTAACAAACTGCTTAGATGTGCTAAGATATGTATCTTAATTTTTTTTTTCAACTCAATCCTAACTTTTTCCCCCACAATTACCTCTCACCTTCTTTTTCTCCCTTAAAAAACTTCTCACCTTCTTTTTCTCCCTTAAAAAACTTCTCTCCTTCTCTTTCTCTCTTAAAAAACTTCTCTCCTTCTCTTTCCCTCTCAATTACTTCTCTCCTCTTTCCCCTTTTCTATAAGCACCATCCTGTCCTGATATATTTTTATATGATTGATTAATGTAATTAATGAATTAATGTGATGAATGTGAAATAAATAAATAATTAATGAAATAAATTAATAGCTTCTTTCCAGAGGAATAGTCACTATATCGTATTTTAATTTCCCTGGGAAGAGCAAAACTGACCAACTCGTACGAAGCACCTCCCATCTCATGGGGTTGCTTTGAAGTAGGACAGGACAGGTGAAAAAAAAAAAGTATAGCAGAGGTAAAACTCAGTATAGAGTATAGAGAGTGCTCAGTGCCGGCTGTTCTAAGCTTTTTTCCCAGGCTCCTCTCGGGGTAGATGCACTGGCGCATTGCTGGCCATATGTGCACACACCTATATGTGTTTTTTAACAGTGAGCCTCTTTACATCCCTCCTGTATAGGAAGAGGCAGAGGTCCTATTGTGGCCCGATCAATGAAATAGATTTTTTTTTTACTGACTGGCCATTAAAAAATAAGTCTATACCTAAATCCAGGGTGGAGGAGAACCAGCTTGGTGCCCAGCTTGCCTGGTCATCGGCAGATGCAGAAGGATCTTGGTTATGGTGCTTTGCAGGGTGTTTTTATAGTCGGTGACGACAATAAAGTAATTTTAATTCACTAACATACCCAAAATAATTCATTTATTTTTTTCCTCCAACCCAATTTTCACCCCACAAACCCCTAATATGTCCCAGAAGTTCATGTTTTATCACATGTTGATCCAGTGTTGGTAGTTGATTTGAGATGAAGTGACAAAAGCCACCCACCATGAACAGAGTCAAAGGTCAGTCTTCAAGTGAATCACTGTGGTGTAATGTTCATCAATGATCCAAATGGCTTATGAAATGCAAAAGCAGGCTCCAAAAGATTCCAACCGATGACAATAGGCCTTATTGAGATTTGACTCAAAGAAAGTGACATGAGTGTCACAAAGCATCAATGGAAAAAAAAAAGAACTCTCTAGACCAGTGGTTCTCTAACTTTTTTTTACTAAGTACCACCTCAATACAAATTTGATTTATTATTCTCAGGTTAGGTTAAGTAAGTCGAATCTGCCCTAAATTCTTAGCTTTAAATGCTTAGAGCTTGGTCAGAAGACTCCATATGGTCAGTTCTTTCTCTCAAGTTTTTATATTAAAAATCTCTCTTCAAAGATTAAAAATCATTTTTAAATCAAAAACTCGATAGTCAGTAATTGCAATTAATTACATTTCTTTTAATTAATCGCTTTTTAAATATATTACAAAACATAATAATCATCATTAAGTAAAATAGTACTCATCCATCGTGGATAAAAATTGGTTGGTTGGTTTCTCAAAGCAAATGTCTTTTCATCGTCTTAAAAGATTTTTCCTTGCTCGGTCGTCCATCATCAGGTGTCTCCTGGCTCTGGGGTTGCCGCTGCTCCGCTAGCAAATCCATCTGCTCTGTGCATGTCTTCATCTTTTATACCCGTTGTGACGCATTCCGATCTCGACCGTTCATTGGCTCGTCTTTCATGCGTTCTTGGCATGGCCGGCTCGTGTCCAGATCATGTAGTGTTCATGATAACACACACTACCTCTTTTGCCCACCAGGCAGGCTCACAGATGCACCGAGTTAACTTTTTGGCCTACTTACTTCACCTTTAACCTATATCTGCTCTACGCATGCAGAATGCAACTCAAAAATATCTCTCTTGCAAGCACATCCTCATTTAGTACCGTAATTCATGTAATGTCTTTAAATTAGGCATGAGAATGGAGTTTATTAAAGGAAGGGGGATTGCAAATTCTTGAAGTTATACAACAGTTTGAAAACCACCGCTCTAGACAAAACTGTGGGTGTTTTGGCAATTAGGTGACCTGATTTAACATTTATTTAATTCATAAATTGGACCTGACTCCATGAAAAAGACAGTCTGACTTAAAAGGAGTGACGCTTTTCTGATAGGGAGTCGCAGCTAGAGACAAAATATCTGCCACGTGAAACTTATCTGCAAGGATAACTTTCTGTATATATGCCCCACCTATGGAGGGATAGGGGTACAGTTTTCAGAGTCGGTTCTGTCACCATGCTTGCTGCTGTTCATTAAATCTTATGCTGAAAAGTAAAGTGAAAATTGGACTGAAAGTCGTAGTCTGTCTTTATTGAAATTATGTTGAAAAGTTTATTTTAAATCGAGGGATGAAAAATAACCACAAAAACAAATAAGACATAAGTTTAACTTTCTTATCCAAAATCACTCAAGTAACAAACTACTGAAAAAAGTAAGCAACTTACATTGAGATGTAGAAAACAAACGCTCCTCAAACAGGGTTCCCATTTAGTAATACAAATAGAGCAAACACTCCATGCTCACAAACAGGAAGAATGTCACGCTTACATCCACTTTATGCGTGATCATCAGCATGGCCACTGATAAGCATTTTAAAAAGAGTATGGAGAGAGTTGAGCGCCCATAGAGGAGCTTCTCATGGCACCGACCTAAGTCTTTGTTCCCTGTTCGGGGAACGTTTCAAGCAGGTATGTAATTGTTTAACCTATATGTCTTTAACTCTATTTTCTTTTTCCGTTTAGGAGTTTATGGGATTATTTTATTTTGCATCTGCTAAACTATTTAAATCTATGTAGACTGTCAAGTTACAGTTTCTTACGTTGTTGCTATGTCTGAAAGCTTGTTTGGAATTTTTCATGTTTATTTACTCTCCACAAAATTAAAATAAATTCCTGTGCGACAAGATGGTGCTCAAGGATGTGGAGAAGCTAAGCCATTATTCCCAGATGTCATTCCACAAGGTATTCCACAGCCTCATTCCACGGTTTACACCCAAAAATTTTGTTTTCCCTTTCAATGTTGTGCAGGTAAATTATCTTAGAATAAATTATGGCATCTTATTGTTTGGTGGCACTGCAATATTGTTCCTTATTTTTTTAATTTACTGTTTTATTTTAGACTTTATCTTGCTGCACTTCAATACAATGAAAATGCTAATAGAGAACAAGCCACAACATCTACTGGAAAGATGTTGTACAGAATGGTATTGCTAAAATCGAGAAGAGGAGAATAAACAGCCCACCCTATAAAAACAGATCGACTAATGGTACGTAACAAATATAAAAGTATTACAACAAATATATAACAATAATTTGTAAAGTAAAAGCAAGTATGCACTATGGTTTCTTAATATAATGACCCTTTAAAATACATGTTATTTTGATGACATACTTAAGCTGGTGTTCACTGAAGTCATCATGAATCCTTCTCCCTTTGTTGATGCATTGAAGGCAATCCCCTTTTCTATGCCTCTTTGCTCAGAGACTGATAGACCATCACAGGAGGAAGTAGTGTCTGTCATGTGTCCAGGTTCATTCAAGCGGGTGTTGAGAGCCAGCGTACTGACCAGCCTGATCTGGAAATGCCTGGCATATCTGGGTTACAACGCAGTAGGGAATGACCACACAAACACTCCGCCCTAAGTAGCCCCAATACTATCTCATAAAGCTGCAATATGCCAAATACCGATACCGGCTAAGAAACGAAAAACAAATTTATGTCTATGACAACATGTTTCATGCACATAAATTGATTGTAAAACAATAAAGTGTATTTCAAAAACAAATCTTTTTATTAGGTCATTAATTTTGCAACATATAGCATATTCATGTTTATAACAACAAAACAGAAGTTTTGTTAATTACTTTTTTCCCCCTGTGCTTTAAAGACCCATAGTCTTTTCGACAGATAATGTAGATGTTCTGCAGTGTGTACAGATTTAAACAGTTTGGTTCCATCCCTGGATGTTGTGTCATGTATGCTTGTGGAACTGTGAGCTGATTTCCTTTTACAATGGGCATTCCAATTAGGAGATGCACGTGACACGCAGTATCCAATGAGAGCAGAAGTGTCAAACAACGGCTGATTGTATCATATGAAAGAGAAGTTTATAACGAATGAGCCCAAATGAATCGTTACTGAGTCGTTTGGAAATCCGGTAAAAACAAACACTTATTATGAGAGAATTAAAGTGTTTTTAGGCCTTGGATGAATGTCAATCTGTTGTTGGAGACTCCTAAAATCATATAGTTAACTTTTGAAAATCATGAAACCTGCTCTTTAAATATTGTACTTATTACAATATGTATAGATTTGACGGACAACTTTCCTACAAAATTTTAGCCCGGTTAAGAAGTCATGATTAATTGTCAAGGAAGTTTAGGGGAGTCATCAGACTCATCCAGTAGCCATGTAATATTACCATTATAATGCTGATTTGTTAAATTTGTTAAAATTTTATTCAGTCAAGAATACATTTCTAGGGAATAATACTTAGTATGTCAGTGCTTGCACATGTCATCTCTTTAATCTAATTAAGCCCCCAAACATATTTCCTTTCCAGATAAGTGATACTATAAAGCAAAATGTTCTTGGATATTCATATAGACTTGCTATTATATATACTTTGATATATACTTACTTTCACTATATATGAATATATATCTAACGGTAACTATTGCTTTTTCTATTGAGTAACTGTTTACTCTAATTCTAAACACAGTAATATGTTTTGTAAGTGATTCATCAGGGTGTTCCCCATCAGTCGGTCACACTGACTTATGTCAGTGACGACTATGGGAAGCTTCACTAGGATGATCTACTCTCTCCACACTTTTCAAAATGTCAATAAGCAAACACGCTGATGGTCACGTGATCCCGTTGCCACTCACAAAAGTGGATGCAAGTGTGACACTCTTGTTCTCTCTAGTTCTTCGGTCGGACCAGAGGCCGGAGCCGCTGCACGCTCCAGATTTTCTCTCGCTGCCTTCCATCAACAAGTAAGACTCCTTTATTATTATTAGAGCACTGGTTTTGCTGGTCGTGACTGTGCAAGTCTGTTGGATGCAGTGGATCGATCACATTGATGGACAGCCACGATCATTGCCTGGGTTGTCTTGGGTGTAGACATACTGATTGCCTAGTTCTTTCCGGCAAAGCACTTAGGATGAGGCTGGCATACTTTCATGAGATGTTATAACTCTCGCCAGTTATAACATTAAGACTTTGATCTCAAGGCGACAAAAGTTGCGGCTAGATAGCTTGGTCACACAATGTCACAACGCCATCTTGGTTGACCCAGGCTGAGATGCTTCCACACAATCCAAAGCATTTCCTCAATGTACCTTTGATCCCAGATGGCCTCTTCGTTGTCGTAATAGATGACCTTACGCATGGGTCTCTACGATCAGGAAGCAGGCGGAGGGTCTGGGAGAATTCATGATGCTGCTTAGGAAGAGATGTGGCAGCTCCCCTTCTAAGTCGGCGCCCCCATCGCCTACTTGACATGGTCCAGGGAGCTAAACTCATTGAACATGCGAGCAGGCCTCCCTGGAGGCCATGCCATGAGCCTGCTGAAGGCAGCTTGCAGAATCTGTGCAGTTGGTGGTCCCTCTGAAGAATATCCAGAGACTCCTGGGCATATGGGTTCCGCAGTAGCGGTTATTCCACATATGAGACCACTCCAGCCTCGCTCAAGATCTGAGTTTTGTCGCAAGCATGGCCTTGGGGCAACTAAAGGTGGACGTGACACCTTGGTGCTGCCGCCATCTCTGTCTTTGGAAGACAATTCCTCCATGCTGGTGTCTCCCTGGAGTAGTGAATACTGATGCTTCAAAGACCAGGTGGAGAGCTGTATGCCAGAAGCACTGTCTCCAGGTTGAACCGAGAAGTACGCATACAGGAGCATAAATCGCCTAGAGATTTACAGTGTCCCTAGCAGTGTCCCTGGAGATACTTCCAGTTTCTTGGCTCCGCTCGTCCAACAGGCGTAGTAGAGTAAGTATTCCTATGTTCTGTCCATGTGTGTGTCCTCTACTACCGGCTGAATCTTTTATGACCCCCGACACGGAAGGGCTAAGCAGTTCCCTGACAGACTAACTTTCCAAAACTATTGCTCTAGCTAGCTCAATCTATGCCATCTTTCTTCTAAAAGACCTTTTGTCAGTGGTTCAAGATGCATTTTCCGTAGTTCCTTCATGGAAACCATACCTGTATTAAACTGCCGGAAGTTCTAAGTTCAGTCTTCGAGGTGGCGAGTATGGCCTCCGCACATCTCCCTTCAGCTTTGGGATGGATGCTCCCTCCTCTGGTATGAGTCGGAATGAGAGAATTTATTAAAAGTTAAGTCTATACTTAAGGCCAGGGCGGAAGAGGGCACACTCGGTGCTGGACTACGTATGTGCCTGACTTCCCCGGCCATCGGCTTATGTGGAAGGACCTAGGTTGTTGCAGTTTGGAGGGTGTTCCAATAGTCGACCAACTGATGGGGAACGTAATGGTTACTTTCGTAACCCTCGTTCCCTGAACAGCCACAACTGTCAGGTCGTGAGTAAGTCTGGTTGCCTAGAGGGTGAGCGGCTCCAGCTTCACAACAGGAAGAGTGTCACGCTTGCATCTGCTTTTGTGCATAGCAACGTGATCCTGTGACCATCAGTGCGTTCGCTGATTGGCATTTTGAAAAGAGGGTGGTGAGAGTAGAGTGCTCCTAGTGGAGCTTCTCATAGTCGTCATAGACATAAGTCTTGAACAGGGTTACGAGCGTAACCATTACATTATATGAACTAAAAAAAAAACAATACACAATAAACTTACAATCTAAATTATGTGGATATGTACCCAAAATGTTTAGTTTGTTGGACGATTTGCATAGTTTATTCTAGGGAAAATATAAAAAGAATGCATGTAAGAAAACTTGTTTTTGTACAATGCCAATGATGAGTCATACAATGATGATTTTGATTGGCTCTTGGCCTCAGAGGGAATGATGGAAGCGGTCCTCTACACTTCTGCTGATTGTGAGAATTATTTTTTTTTATGCTAACAGCCAAAACATTATTTAATTTCTTTGTATTTTGTTCAATATTGTACTTATTTCATGCTTTATTGTAAGTACAGTATTAAGCAAAAATAACAATGGCACCATACCTTGTTTGGAATGACATGGGGTTAAGCAATCAATTATACCATTTACATTTTTTGGGGTGGTGTATTGCTTTTAATGTTGTAATACTGCTGTTCTTTAATGTTTTGTGGTTTTTATGTTTACTAATGCCTTATAACTTACAGTTTTTTACGGTTTGAGAATGTTTTAGAATAGTTGTAAACCGACTTTAAAAAAAGTAAACTGAATTATAACCAAAATAATTCAAATAAATGTTCAGTTATTTGAAATGCTTCTTGCCATTCATAAATTGTTGTAGTGTCTTCAATACATTCATTATAGCAAGTACCTAAATAAAATTTCTTTAGCTCTTTCACATTAATAATATAGGTTTCTGGTGAACCATTACAGGTTTATCGAACATAAAAAAGTTATTTGAAACTTGCTACCCAAATTTTGGTCTTGTTTTAATAACAATATTTTTAGGTTTGCTGTACCTAAAAGACAGTTAATTGAACTTAAGTTTAAAAATACAAAATCTTAAGTACATAAAACCTTAAATACATTTCTGCTTCAACAACACAAAATCAACATTTTTAGGGCAGTGAAATTCCATAACTTTTTAGGTTCAATCTACCTGTTGGGGTTTACAGTGTATGCATTTCAAAATAATAAAATATAATTACAAAACCATAGTGTGTAAAGTTACTTGGTAATGTATTAATCACATCCAATGAATCATACACTTCGGTTTTAAAGATGTCTTTGTTTCTGTGTTTTTTTAAATAAATTACATGTATTTTTCTGTAAAAGAAAAATATTAACAATAACAATGTGAGTTAATAAATAAAACTATTTACAAACACAAGCTGTCAGGATTAAAGCATTCTGTTTACAATTATGTTTATGATAGAATATCAGGATTACATTTTTGCAGTATATAAAGCTGTTGGGTATAACATGTCCTTTAATATATCACAGGATAAAAGGGAGGGGTAGGGGGTAACAAAAAATAACAATAAAAAATGACAACTAATTAGAGAGAGAGAGAGAGAGAGAGCAATTGACGATCTGAACTAGCTAATCAAAGTGAAGGACTATAAATCTGCATCAATTAATCCAATAAAAGAAGATTAGTCAGTTAGGATGAAGGACTGAAATCATGATTCAGGCAATCAGATGGAAGTACATTTAAGTAGAGAGATTTCTCATAACCGTTTACCCTTGACTGATCAAGAAGCAAAGCTGTGATGTGTTGTGTCATGGAGAAGGACTGCGAACGCTGTAAGAGATCTGAGAGATGCCATTGCTGGTGTTGTCTAAGCCCTCCTGCAAATAAATAAGTACATAGAGACAAGAGTGACATGCATTCAGGTTCTACAGAGATGATGAGAAAGGGAGAATGTGTGTTTGTGTGTGTGCAGGTGGGTGTGTATGTTTGTTAGGGTGGTCCTTTACCATGCCATGTTGCACCTTTTCAGCCATCTCATGTGAATGGTGAAGCGAGAGCTCTCTCTCCAGGAACATGCGCTGCTGCTCAGAACTGGCCAAGCGGCAAGTAAGCCAGGTGGAGAGTGTACAGCCACTGATGCCAAGAGCAGCCAGAGACAGCAAGGTGATATGTAGAGAGTGCAGAGCATCTGGACGCTTTACTAGTGCTCGGACAAACTGGAAGTTCAGTATACCACAGATCAGCCCACAAATACAGCAGGAAGAGAACAGGATCATCTGAAAACAAGAGTGAATATTCACATTGCCTGTATATTCCCATTGATGCCTTTATGATTATATAGAAGGGCTAAATACTGTACTGACCTGAAAGACTACATTTTCTTAGTCAAATAGTAAGTTCCAAAAGTTAATCTGCTCATTATAGTTACCCTTTAAGGCCCAGGCTATTTAACAATATGCATTTTATATCTCTTTTTACTATAAGGGATTATTAGGACCTAATTAGGATAAAAAGTAAGAATCATCTTTTGATAGGATGTACTTTGAGAGGAAAATTAAGTCCACATATTCAGACTCTTAATCTGAATTTCCATAAACCACAAGAATATCACCATTATGTAATGCAGTGAATACAGAGTGTTTCCACCTTGAACAGGGCAGGTTTTCATTACTAATATACTCATTTATTAATAACACATACATATACACACAAACACACACCGTTTTCATCATCAGTGAGTACAAACAAAATGGACAAATCGCATTTTTGGGACTTTTGGACAGTTAAAACTACTGTATGGATTATTTTGATTGTTGCAAGTCAAGTCAAGCAACTAACATATTTTGAACATCACATTTAAAAAGTGAAAAAAAAACAATAAAGCCGTAAAAATATGTGTTACTGCTTTTAGGATGGTTACATTTAGAGTATGGCAAGTGAATTTTTTAATTGATAGTTGGTAAAGAAAAGGATACGTGAATGCGTGTAATCAATGAGGACAGACAAAGACCTGCTTACACTAAGTAGTATTGTGTCAAAAACTATACGTACATTGTTAGAAACATGTAAACACATTGACAATCACTATCATCACATCACTGTGATGTAGAAGAAGCACCTTTGTGCCACGATGAGAGTTTGACATAGATGCTCAATGACCAAGTCCATCTGGTTTTTTGACCTTCTCAATTAGTGCATTTGTATACAGCTCAAAGTCAAGAACAAGGGCATCTGCTGTAACACAAACAAAGTTCTTTATGCCACCTGGGTTTGGCTTCATTGGCAGATATTGTCTGTATGGACAGGCTCCTGTAAAAGGAATCATCTGCTCATTAATAGATGCACAATCAGGTCGATTCAAAGACCAGCATCCTCGCAAAACCCAATTCAAAAAAGTCCTCACCTTATCCAACACCCTCAGGTCTTCTGGTACATAATTATAAATGACCACTTTTAGTGCTACTCCCAATTTGAAGAATCTGACATGTGCGAATTTGTCATTGATGGCAGTGATTTTCAAAGCTTTGGACCAGTACGTTCCAATGGGTGGGTTATTATATCAAAATGCAAGCACCAAATAAGTGGTAAACCTCATCTACTGATATATTGAGTGGGGCCCCACTTTTAGACAGTGACATAACATTAGAGCGTTCTAGAATCATGACCATAAAATCTCTATCTATGTACTGCTTAAAATAGTCTAGTGGGGTCCAACCATATCTGTCAAGATCATTTTCATCCTGATGCTGATACTCTGCAAGGTTTTGAGTTAATGGATTCGCCTTTCAGCGAATTCCATGTCCTATACAACCAGAATCAGAATAAAAATAGTATTTAATATAGCAAGTCACGTTTTACACATGTAAGCAATTGAGGTGTGTTGTATAAAATACTATCAAGGTGAACAAAACAATTATAACAATTACCAATTATAACAATTATATGCATGCATATCAAAGTCCCCACAAACTATTTCACCTACTGTCCACTATTAACTATACCTGAGTAGAAGTAATGTCTCCAGTAGTTGGTTATTACGGACTTGTGAGGTGTATCTTGTCAATTAGATGATCTTGTTTATTTAATTCACTTGAACTATATATTCATTATGAAAGACTTAACAAAACTTATTAAGAAGATTGGTATTTCAAAGGTTATTGAAGTCTGTACACATCAGCAAGACATAAGCAGAAATGTGGTGTACATGAGAATACTGTCAGGAATCTACCCAGATCAGTTGAAACCAATCAACAACTTAACCCTCCTTCAAGATCACAATCCCCAGAAAACTGAAACCTGCCCCAATTAACCACCTCAGCTCTATTTTACACTGCTTTCCTCAGTCCATTCTTGTTCAGTCTCCGTTACAGAACTCTACTTTGCTTGTGCCTGAATTTATATGTGAAGAGAAGCTGAAGAGAGTTCAGTTGTGCTTTTGGATTTTTGTTTACGTGGAAGCTTCTGTTCAATAAATCTTACATTTGTATCTCTAACCATGGTCTCTCATCCCTTTTATTTCAACTGTATGCTGTTGATTTAAGTTTTTAAAAACTATATTCACACTCTGTTGAGAACATTGCATATCAAATGTTAAGGGATCTACAGTCTGTGTGAAAGCAAAAGAGTTGCAAAAGTGTCTGTAGATTCGCTCCTGTGATGCAGATGCAACACGACACAGATCTCCTGTACACGGAAGCATATCATGGAGGTAAAATTAGTTTATTAAACTAAGTAAGTTGACAATGCAATTATTAACAAATGGGATATCTAAATGGATTGCAATGGACTGTAGGCCTATTAATGTGGTGAAAGACAAGAGGCTTATCGATGCATTTAGAATCGCTGCCTCTGATACAACATACACGCTAACGCTTGTGCTCAGTTACAATTGTCATATACTGTAACCTAATTTATAAGTTTGTATTCAGTCATTGATAAAAATGTCATGACCATTGTAGCATTAGTTATAGGTTTGCATTAAAAAAATAAATGTTAAAAAAATGCTTTTTATAATGTCTGTATGTATGTGAGATTAAATGCAATTAATTAATTGCCACACCATGTAATTGATTAGATCAAAAATTTTAATCGTGTGACAACACTAATATATATGATATGTAATGCACAGTATACATTTGTTTAACTTCTTATTTTCTGAAGATTAAATAAGAATCATTTATGAAGCATTCACTGTATGAATATTATAGTTTCCTTTTTCTTAATTGTTGCTCTTAGCAGGTGCTAAGATCATTTGTATACGCACTCAAAGATCAAGTTATTTTGAAAGGGAACTTGGGAAACCTCCAGCAAAGCAAAAATCATGTAGGTACTGTATAAAGTAAAAAGGGTGAATCAAATGTGCTGTGTGTGTGATTGTGTAAGCAGCACGTGTTCACCCAGACAGAGACCAATATCTGAAAAACTGCAGCTCAACACTTTAGAAGCTTGGGTTTCGCTGGGAGTGCCTAACCGGATGCCACAGCAGCACATTCAGACATTCTACATAAATAGTGTCACATTTGTTTAGTGAATCAGAACTGCTGCTGTCAGGTGTCTATAGGAGAATGCATGCTAAAATTGTCAAAATGGTAAAAATGGACAAGAATTCATATTATGTTTTGACCTCTAAAATATACACAGGATTAACTCAATACAATATTCTGTTAGCATCATAATGCATTCAGAAAAACTTAAACCCACCTCAGTCCATAGACCCTCAGTCAATCAGACCCATGTGAGAGGAAAAGCTTCTAGAGTGTTCTTAAATTGCTTTTGATGGGAATACAGAGCCATTAGTGCACAGTTTTCTTTTTTTCACCGCATGATAAGATTGTCCAGCTCATGAAACAATAATCACTAAGCAGGAGAGAGTAAACATTCCAGAATGCATCAATTGAAATAAATGAACCACTCTCGATTCACAAACTCAAATCCATTGTTGGAAATCACTGACAAAAAATGTAACTGATTGAACTTTTAGCTGTGGAATGCTAAAGTGTAGTATCTGCAAATACAAGTGTGTTCACACCAAATAAATTAAGGTCCTTATCATCCTCAACATTTACAATCGTGACTAGACTTTAATTGTCAGTAGACAATCTTTGATGTTGTCATTTTAATTTCGAGATATTTGACTTAAACACTTAAAATTTGGCATCATGTTAAAACCCACTCTCCTCTAGAGTCAATAAATAACATATGCTGCTTTTTTAGGTGACTTCGTTTATGAGATTTTAGACTTTGAATTTTCTGTTGCAAAGTGGGAGTGGCTTGATTCATTTATGCACAATGAAGGACATGCAAACTCTAAAATCCACTTTCCATTAAGGGAAAGATAAAACAACCATCGAAAAGCAGTCTGAGGTGATTTAAATGGGTACTAATGCTCAATTTGTACTAACGAGACCAAAGTGTTACACCACCAGCAGCAGCCTGACTCATTGATACAAGTCAGCATAGGGCCTTGCTTTAATGTGGTAGGCAAATTTTGACACTGCCATCAAACTTTTGAGACTCATAAGACCAGGCAGCATATGGTTTGGCACCAGAAAGATTTGTGTTTGTGTAACGCCTATGATAGGTAATAGCTACAGTTTTGTCAATAACAGGCCAGTATAACAGACACAATAACTCTGGGAGACAAAATTATAAATAGTTAAACCACAAGAACTCATAATGACATAAATGTAACCAGGCAGTGTTCTAGAATTTTTCTTATTTAGCCCCATTTTTTTCCTTAAAATTTTTTTTTTGCACTCAAACTTTTCAGTTAGCATAAATGAGCTTGGGTTCTTGAATATTAATTGAGGTCAATTTCAAGTATATTTAATAAAGACTAATTATAAATACAAATGTTTGACCTTTTTTACAGAAAATAATAAAATGACAAAACACAATTACCCTGAGTGCACCCACTAATTAAAACAGTGACCAGTTTTATAACAGTGAGACATCATATGCGAGATGTAACAGTACTTTATATGTGTGACTCAGAGTCTGAGACGGAGTTTGAGTCCACAGAATGAACCAGAAACCGCTCGAAAAAAGGTTCCTCAGGGCATGTTTACAAGGTACATCAGACATGCTTCCTCTGAATGATTTCTAATGTCAACGGAATTTAAAAAAAAAAGTATTTTGTTATAGGTGTACTTGTGACAAACGCAATTAAAAGTCAATAGAAGATCTGGTCGCGATCTTTACTTTTTGATGCACAAACCATGCACAATAACATGTAACATCCTGTAGTGTGTGTTCCACATGATTGTAGAATCTTGTTGTGTGCGCTCTGCTTTATGTAAAGTTAAAATTGCGTATTTCATTAATGTATTCAAGCATAATACAAGTAAAAAAACACTTACGGTGTGGACCTCCAAATCAATGAACAAGGGACAGTTGGAAAAGAACCCAGTGTAAGAGCCAGCGTTGTCATAAATCCTTTATCGAACTGTCCTTTGTTTGAAGTGCTGCTCACAAGCAAAAGTGATCTTTCCAAGTTTTCTCTGATAGCAGACACAAAATCGAGCCATCTGACTAATAAACTCATTCTTTGGTAATCCTAACAAAAGGTTAGGCTCCGGACATCCGAAAATGCACTTCTCCAGCATTGTTTATCCAGCGCCAGTCTATTGTTCTTACACGTCCGGGTAAAACTGTGTTTCTCATTCATCATAGAGAGGGGCTATACTAGCAATTTATATGATTGTTAAGAGGGTGTGGCTAAAAACTTGGGTAGGGATAAAAACATCGAGCCATATATAGCTTGCCAAAAAAAGAATAAAGGATTGCTCAAACTTTTGTGAAGCAATCTGAATACAACTTGAGGCGAGTTTTGAGGGAACAACACTTCAAGATGCCAGGAATGTTAGAAAATTCACTTTATCATTTACATCCACATTTTAGATGATACAACAAATTATTTCCATAATTTATTCTGTAACCTCTCAAAAATTAATTTCAGTTTTTTATATCCATGGTTTACAGTTTAAACTTTAATTAATACTTCTTCTTCTTCTTTTGGCTGTTCCCAGTTTAGGGGTCGCCACAGCAAATCATCTGTTTCCACCTAACTCTGGCCTCGGTATCCTCTACTCTTGCACCAATTACCTTCATGTCCTCCTTCAGCACACCCATATAACTTGTCTTTGGCTTTCCTCTTGCCCTCTTGCCTGGCAGCTCCATCTCTAACTTCCTTCTACCAATATAACTACTATCCCTTCTCTGCACATGTCCAAACCATCTCAATCTGGCTTCTCTGACTTTGTCTCCAAAACAACCAACCTGACCTGTGCTCGTTCCTAATCTTGTCCATCCTTGTCACTCCTAAACTGAACCTCAACATCCTCATCTCTGCTACTTCCATCTCTGCCTCGTGTCTCTTCCTCACTGCTACAGTCTCTAACCCATACATCATAGCTGGTCTCACTACTGTTCTGTACACCTTTCCTTTGATTCTTGCTGACACTCTTCTGTCACAACACCCCTGACACTTGTCTCCACCCACTCCAACCTGCCTGCACTCGCCTCTTCACCTCTTTTCCACACTCCCCGTCGCACTGGACTGTTGACCCCAAATACCTAAACTCCTCCACCTTCTTGACCTCAGCCCCCTGTAACCTCACTGTTCTACTTCCCTCCCTCTCGTTCAAACACATGTATTCTGTCTTACTACATGTATTCTGTCTTACTTTAATTAATACAGTTTAATCAAATGTCTGGCAACAGGTCAGTAGTGATGGGAAGTTTGAACATTTTATTGGCATGGATCTTTAAGTCCTGTTCAGCAAAATGAACAAATCTTTTTTCGAGTCATTTTGTTCATTTCATTCATTTTAGTAAAATACCAAAAACACATTTATTATATACACAAACGCGAATCACACTACAATTAAGACAAAACTATAATGCTACAATAAAGACAAAAAATATTTTGCTTAAGTTTACCCGGGTCTTTTAGTCTGATTCACCTCACCTCTGATCTGTCTTTAGGTTAAAGTCTCATTCGTTCGACACATTACTTCTCTCTGATGGTAACAAGTGCAGTCCGGCCCGGGTCCTTTAGTTATTCTGTGACGTGAGTGCTCCGTAATATTAACCAAATGCAGTATGAGCCGGAAACAGGAAAAAACGAAAGGACCCAGAGGACTCAAAAAAAAAAATTAATCTTTTAGGTTTCCGGGCTCAAACTGCATTTGGTTAATTTTATAGAGAGGTCACGAGCTGGAAACCTAAAAGATTCGTTGTTTTTTTTTGAGTCCTCTGGGTCCTGTCATTCTTTTGTCATTAATGATGAGTGAGTTACGCTCGAAAAACTGTGCCACTGAACAAATCCCTCTCCAACACGATTCCTTCCTACGGAGTCACATTAAAGAGTCGTCCAAAAAGAACGAATCCTTCATGAACGACACATCACTACAGGTCAGTTGTTTACTCTGTGTTTATTTATTTTACATAAACTATCATTTGTTTTTTTCCCAGACACTTGAACAGATATATGTATCTTAGCAGATATATGTCCCTTTTTATGTATAATATAAGATTAAAAGCAAAAAATGCCTACTATGGACTTTCCTCTGTTTCAATCATTTTAATAATTTACACTTTAACTGTTGGGCTGCTTTGACGTTAACTATTGGCACTAATTATATTATAATGTAGAAAAGAGTTTCATGTGTTGCATAACTGACAGAACTTGCTCTGTTGTTGCCTGATAATTATTCTATGTATCATTTAAATTAAGCAGATTTTTTTCACCAATTGCTAACTGTCATCACAGGAGCACTGAGCAGGGAATAACCATGACAATGGCATAAACGCCAAAACCCACTAAAGACATCCAAGTTTAAAAAAATCAGACAGTCATTTTTTTTCTGCAGAATCAGATCATGATGTGCAGTTGTATTTGTTACATTCATTAATTACAGGCCTGAAATAAATAATAATTGTGTGAATGTTGGCAAATGACCATGCCATAAATGAGACAATCAACACTCAACTGTGCATTGCACAATTTAAAGTGCTCCGCTGGTTGTTCACCTCCATATCGTGCTCTAAAACTGTATAATGGAAAATTGAGCATGGATTATCCCTTACACATACAAAGTAAAATAAAATATAGGCTGAAATTTGTAAAAAAATTAATTTGTTGTAAAAACCACAGAAAAACACCAAAAAAAATTAAACCTTACTCTGCAATAAACAGTAATACTCTACAAATGAATAATTTAATACTTTAGCATACAGCATACTTTAGCATACTCACAATTAGTCCTGTTCTTTTCCGCGCGCACAGCATACCACAAACCCCACAGAGAAGGAACTAAAAACAAAACATAACACATTTAACAAAGGCCGATTCAAGCCTTGCGAAGGCCCTATGCAAGGTAATGTTTGGGAAACTCCCTAGTTTGCCAACAAAAAAAACTAACTTTTTTCCTCCACAAAAATACTTCTCATATTATAATAATAATCATCATAACATCCTAAGCATCAATTAACCAACTTAAACTAATAATAAATAATAATAATAGAAAGCACTAAAAAGCATCTATACATCAATGCCAAATGTATATTTATTGGGCTAACCTGCAAAACATAACAAGTGGATATGGTGGTTTCTTGTAATTGCATGAACAAATGTGTTGTTTTATTTTGTTTAATTATGAATTGATTTAAAATCTCCAACTGACTATCAAAATCCAAACAATTTCAAGTTATCGAGAACTTGGTAAACATAATATTGGTAGCACATATGACATGAATATTGCTGATTAAAAAATTTTTGAAAGCAGAGTACAAGTACATTTTCCCAGGTATACACCAATACTAATAATAAGGTTGGCTGTTTTTGGGGAATAATCTCATTTCTAGAAATAATTGAGATGTCAATATATTCTTTGTAATTTTTTATATTTGTATATTTGCAGATTTTCATTGTCTTGCTTGTTATGTAACAACACCTCCTGTTGATATTTTATGGAGTAAAGTATGCAACCTGGCATGTGTGTGTTGTCATCAGTATTTAAAGTATTATCCTTATTGCCTTTGATCAATTGAGTTTTTTATTAATAGCATGATTCTCTAAAAATTGTATTGTAATTAATCATGTAAGGTTGAGAATTATAGATCTCCTTCTGAATCTGGGGTGTTTTTTAGCATTCACATAATGAAAGAGTAGCGTGTCTTCTCTTATCCTAAATCTTCAACTTGAAAATTTCCCATCATGCCAGAACCGCTTCACGGTGCTTCTCACTGTTTCAGTTAACTCATATATTCCTAAAGGTTTTATTATATAACTGGCTCATGTTTGGTATCATTTAAAATGATCTGAAAAGTTTAGTGCAACTATCTTGTTTTTCACAGAACTAAAATAACTGGCATTCTACAGCCCACAGCCACAGTGATGAGTGAGCTAGTAACGACTTCATCTTCTCTAATGCTGTCTGAGTGTTTCTGGTACCTTGTTTAATTTAAATGCCACAAAGGATTAAAGCAGTTGTGAAGGCAAAAGGGGATCCAACCCGTAACTAGCAAGGTGTACCTAATAAAATGGCCAGTAAGTTTACGCCTGCCCAGTAAGTTACCTGGCATGCCCAGTAATGCCCAGACAGTGTGTTGAAGATCTGTGTTCATGTCTGTTTTCTGCCTTTTAGTAAAACTAGCAAAGGTAGGATTTTGTCTAGTGATGTGGCAGTTGTGGTCTGGTGGATAAGGAGATCCAACTTGTGATCAGGGGGTTGCCGATTCGAAGCCCAGATCCACCGAGTTGAAGGTGGTGTGAGTAATAAAACACTTGCTCTCCCATCTACAACAACCACAGCTGTGGTGTCTTGAACTGCTCCCCAGGCGCCGGAGTCATGGCTGCCCACTGCTCCGGGTATGTGTTTGTTCGCTGTTGTGTGTTTACACTGGGATGGGTTAAATGCAGAGCAAAAATTCCAGGTATGAATCACTCCATATCTGGCCAACTGGTTACTTTCATTATCACTTTACTTCACTAACATTCACTACACTTCATGTTTCTATTTTAACAAAATAGTATTAATGAGTAATAAAGCCTACATTCTACACAAAGACATAGATGGTGAACGTAGGTTTGAAGGCAAGCTTGATGTCATCTATGCAACAGTGAAAATTATTGGTGTAATCCGTAAATGATTTAAGAATAATACTAACCACTGGGATGCCAACCAGTTTTTTTTATTGCTTCTAAACCTAATACTGTAATTTAGAAATATCATCTATGTAATTTTAATCAAATTTAATCAAAATGTCGCACGGGAAATACAGCTACCTATTTATCAGAAGGTTGTTTATTGATTACTGAGCTGATGTTGTTAGGATATTTCTGAAAGCAGGACTATGGACCATTTAAAACGTTGTCATGCTTCATAACTCATTGTGAGAAAAATGTCACATTAGTTCTATTCTGTTTTCCAGCTCCACTGGCTAATGTCAGAGTTGGTCTCTATCAAATAGGGATTAAAACACCTACTTTTTAAACTTGTGTTTGCCCAGTGGCCCCTAACCATTTAAGTTTGAGTGTGTTATTGATGAAATCCGTGTTTGGCTGCATGAATATTGTTTGGTGATTGTATTATTGGAAATAGGTGCTGGTGTGCTTGATAGTGGTTTTGGTATTGTTTAAATATCATCCAAGATTGGAAAATCAAACAACAAACCCAGTAGGGGAGAATGGGGTTGGTAGTCACACGGGTTGGTTGTCACATTCATTATATCTCAGCCCCTAGGGGGCGCTGTTGAAAAATTTTAGTACCGAATTGTTCAGAATTGGGGTCAGAGGTCACATACTATGACATTTCAGAAGCTAAGCACTATACACTGAGGTGAGAGGCGTTTTATTATTTTTCATTGCAAAATATAAATTTTTAGCATTTAGAAAAGGTTGATCTAGCTTTTATGACAATGTTTTTATAATAAAACCATTATTACCAGCTATAAGTATAAAGTGTTAGCTATGTTTTAGGTGGGTATTTTCTATGCTATGCTATAGCATGTAGCCGCTAGGTTTGATGTTAGCAAAAAAGTTCAGTTGGGGATGCTTGTCACATTTCCTTCGGGGTTGGTTGTCACATGTGACAACCAACCCCTCCATTGGCATACAAATTAATTAGAACAAATTAATTTGTATTTGTGACATTCCTAATCATTCCTTTTCTCATTTTAGATAGAAAGATGGGCAGGACATTTGTCAGGAAGACTAGCAAAGGACAGACCCCTCCAGATGTAATGCTCAGGGCAGTCAGAGAGGTGAAGCTCCACAGCCAATCCATCAGAAAAATGGCCAAAGAATTTAGCATCAATTATCGAACACTGGCCAGATACTGCAAGAAAATAAGCTCATCAGAAGTAGCTGGAGAGGGAATTTGCCCATCCTTGCCAGTAGGATATGTGAAAAATCGTTTAGTTTTCAGCGAAGAGCAAGAGAGGCAGCTCACAGACTATATCATCACTGCATCGGACATTTATTTCGGCCTCTCTCCAGTTGAAGTCCGCAAACTTGCCTACATGTTTGCAGCCAATAATGACATCCCTGTCCCCACAAACTGGGCAGAGAAGAATATGGCAGGGGCAGACTGGTTCTCTGGCTTTCTTAAGAGGCATCCATCACTCTCTATCAGGAAGCCAGAGGCCACTAGCCTTTCACGTGCCACAGCTTTTAATAAGCATAACGTCAACCATTTCTTTATGATATATGATGTTAGGTTCTTGCATTAAATGAAATTAAAATGTGAAAGTTTAATTTTAAAAATGGTCATTTTTTACATTTTTTCCCATTAAATGACATAGGGACAACCAACCCCATAGTGTGTGACAACCAACCCCACGATGGGGATGGTTGTCACAAGTGCACAAGGTATGTTTAAAAGTGAATATCTTTTAAAGAGAATAAGCTTTTGTAAAATAAAGTCAATCCATTCTTAGCTGACACATTAGCCTTTCATTACACAATGAAAATGAATATGTTAAACATACACTCTTCAAGAGATGTGTATGAAAACAAAAAGTGTGACTACCAACCCCGTTCTCCCCTACTCGTCAACAGTGTCGTAACAGTGTCTCAAAACAATAACGGAGATTTTCAGAAAGCACGATTGTTATAAATGACTTTAAAAGTAAATATAGGTGTACATATACATTTATTAGTATTCACATATTTTTATATATTATGAATTCGTGACTGGAATGGAAACATTTATTTTTTTGAACAAAACATTTTCAAAAGGGAAGCTTTTTCCGCAACTTATTTAAAAACATTCTTCTAATGATAATTATAATTGACAAGCCGCTGAGGTGATTTAAGTTGGGGAAAAAAGTAAAGCTGAAACGTACACACACTCCGCTCCATACCGGGGATGCATCTCCCTGCTGCGGTCGATGCAGTGCTCTGGCCCGGACGATGCCCACCGCGCCCAGGGCAATGCTGGACACCCCGAGCCCGATCTCAAGCACTGAGAGCACGAGTAAACTCCAGATGATCTTCCGGCTGCTGCACATCGTCGTTCGGGCATCTTTCCTTCCTTTACGTGCTTCACTCCATCCTTACACACACTGATCCACTCTGCAGTGATTATAGAAAATTAATCGTCTAAGGAGTGCGTAAGTCGCTCTCCATAGTGCGTAAAGCGCTGCTTTAGTCTGCCTCTCCTCTTTACTCTGTTGCTGTGTCTGCAAGCGCTCAGTTTGGAGATAAACTGCTCCTCCTACAGCCAACTGTCCACTTTAAAGAAATCTCAGCCAATGTTCGTGGGTTCCTAAAAAATTACTTATATAACAAATAAATAAACAACTGAATTGTGATGCATGAACAAAAAAAATAAAACTAACTATTAAACAAATAATAAATTTGATTAATAAATTAATGAAATACACTGATTGATGTTTATAAACAAACATGATTGAAGAAATTCACAAATATATGAATAATATATGCATGCAATTAATGTTTTTCTTCATCTCAAAACACATATTTATTCCTTTATATTGTTCTTCTTTAATTTATGTAATGTCACTTTTATTTATTTATATGTCCATATGCTAACTATGTGGGCTGTCTTCTAACTACATAGTAAACCTACATTGGTCATTGGAAACAGCCAGGCAGAAACAATCCATCTCAGATGCCATGGTCAGACTAGCTTTGATAGATCCAATGAGCGGCATGGCTAAGTGGTAGTTAAAACCCTGCTCAGCGTATGTTTTTAATATACCAAACTCTATATATAAACCAAACAATTGTTTCCCATCTATCTACTTCACATCATAACAACACCAACAAAATCTAAATTTGCTTTAAAAAGAGATTGCAGTTAGCGCTCTCCTCTCTAATGCAGTGCTTGTTCTAATATCTCCAAATGAAGTTTCGCAGTTTCGAATGCGAATCATAACTCTCCTCTCTCAACATCCAATCCATTCAGTCAATGGAGTCTTTTTAGTTTGACTGTGGCATAAGCAGCTCATCAGCAATGGCTTCCACAAACAGACTGCTGGACTATGGTCAAATAAGCGAAACTTGTAATTCTGTAGCTGTGAATAATGTACTTAATTTTTATATTCTAGCATTATTTGGCATGTAAGTGCATTTTCAGCATAATGTAGGCTAGCATTTTGCCAAATGATGGAATTATTTGCTGATGCTTGTTAAAGATTGATAAAAAAATCTAAAAAAGAGATAATCCACATCAAAAATGAAAATGTAGGTATTAAACACTTACACCTATGTCATCCTGACCAGGTATGCCTTCTCTCCTTCTCTGAACACTTTTTAGGATATTTTCGGGAATTATTCTGTCACATTGTCACTCATGTCAGGATTTTAAACCCAAATTATGCCATCAGGGGTTAAATTATATTTTAGATATAACATTTTTAAACAACATTATTGTCTCTTGAGGTCTTTTGTACTAACATTTGTATGAATGTCTTACTAAAACACGGCTCATGGACAAAGCTGGAATTATATGAATGATGACAATTGACTGTTCTCTGGACTGTTCCAATAGCAAGAATAGGAGGGCGCGAGAAAAATGAGATCTTCTTTTAAAATCTTATCTTACAATTATGTAGGCTAAAGCATGTATTAAATCAAGTAAATCCATCGTTAAATTTAAAATGTGTGTATATTTTATGAAATTATGTAATTGCAAATTTTAAAAAATGATCAACCCGTTATTTTTAAAAAATCATTGTCTTCTTCTTCTTCTTCTTTCGGCTGTTCCCAGTTTAGGGGTCACCACAGAAAATCATCTGTTTCCACCTAACTCTGGCCTCAGTATCCTCTACTCTTGCACCAATTACCTTCATGTACTCCTTCAGCACCCCCATATAACTTGTCTTTGGCCTTCCTCTCGCCCTCTTGCCTGGCAGCTCCATCTCCAACATCCTTCTAACAATTTAACTACTATCCCTTCTCTGCACATGTTCAAACCATCTCAATCTGGCTTCTCTGACTTTGTCTCCAAAACAACCAACCTGAGCTGTTCCTCTGATGTGCTCGTTCCTAATCTTGTCCATCCTTGTCACTACTAAACTGAACCTCAACATCCTCATCTCTGCTACTTCCATCTCTGCCTCGTGTCTCTTCCTCACTGCTACAGTCTCTAACCCATACATCATAGCTGGTCTCACTACTGTTCTGTACACCTTTCCTTTGATTCTTGCTGACACTCTTCTGTCACACAACACCCCTGACACTTTTCTCCACCCACTCCAACCTGCCTGCACTCGCCTCTTCACCTCTTTTCCACACTCCCCGTCACACTGGACTGTTGACCCGAAATACCTAAACTCCTCCACCTTCTTGACCTCAGCCCCCTGTAACCTCACTGTTCTACTTCCCTCCCTCTCGTTCAAACACATGTATTCTGTCTTACTACGACTGACTTTCATTCCTCTTCTTTCTAGAGCAGACCTCCAACTTTCAAGGTGTCCCTCCACCTGCTCTCTACTCTCACTACAGATTACAATGTTATCTGCAAACATCGTTGTCCATGGAGATTCCTGTCTGACCTCATCTGTCAACCTGTCCATCACCACAGCAAACAAGAAGGGACTCAAAGCCGATCCTTGATGTAGCCCCACCTCCACCTTGAACTCCTCCGTCTGACCTGCAGCACATCTCACTGTTGTCATACTCCTCTCATACATATCCTGAACTACTCTGACGTACTTCTCTGCCACTCCTGACATCCTCATACAGGACCATAGCTCCTCTCTCGGCACCCTGTCATACACTTTCTCTAAATCCACAAAGACGCAGTGCAGCTCCTTCTGACCATCTCTGTACTTCTCCATTACCATTCTCAGAGCAGAAATGGCATCAGTAGTGCTCTTCCTGGGCATGAAGCCATACTGCTGCTCGCAAATATCCACTTCCCTTCTTAGCCTAGCTTCCACTACTCTTTCCCAGAGTTTCATTGTGTGGCTCATCAACTTTATACCTCTGTAGTTGTTACAACTCTGCACATCACCTTTGTTCTTAAAGATTGGCACTAGGACACTTCTCCTTCATTCCTCAGGCATCTTCTCAGTCTCTAGAATCCTGTTGAATAACCTAGATAGGATCTCCACTGGTGTCTCTCCTAGACACTTCCACACCTCCACAGGGATGTCATCTGGGCCAACAGCCTTTCCACTCTTCATTCTCCTCAGAGCCTTCCTCACCTCATCCTTTCTAATCTTTTCAACTTCCTGCTCTACAATGTTCACCTCTTCCCCCCTTCTTTCCCTCTCATTCTCCTCATTCATCAACTCCTCAAAATACTCCTTCCATCTTCTCTGCACACTCTCCTCACTTGTTAGAACCCTTCCATCTCTAGCTTTAATCACCCTTATCTGTTGCACATCCTTCCCATCTCTGTCTCTCTGTCTCGCTAATCTGTACAATTCCTTCTCACCTTCCCTCGTGTCTAACCTGGCATACAACTCATCATATGCCTTCTGTTTGGCCTTTGCCACCTCCCTCTTCACCCTGCGCTGTGATTCCTTGTAGTCCTGCCTACTTTCTTCAGTCCTCTCGATGTCCCACTTCTTTTTAGCTAGCCTCTTCCTCTGGATGATGTCCTGTACTTCCTCATTCCACCACCATGTTTCCTTATCTTCTTTCCTTCTTCCTGCTGACACACCTAGCACCTTCCTACCTGTCTCCCTGATCACTTCTGCTGTAGTTTCCCAGTCCTCTGGAAGCTCTTCCTGACCACACAAAGCCTGTCTCAGCTTCTGTCTGAATTCCTCACAACCGTCTTCCTTTTTCAGCTTCCACCACTTGGTCTTCTTTTCCATCTTTCCTCCCCTCTTCTTCCTGACCACCAGAAACATCCTACACATCACCATCCGATGCTGTCTGGCTACACTCTCTCCTACCACTACTCTGCAGTCAGTGATCTCTCTCAGATTGGCTCGTCTACTTAGGATATAGTCCACCTGCGTACTCCTACCACCACTCTTGTAGGTAACTCTATGTTCCTCCCTCTTCTGGAAATAAGTGTTAGCTACAGCCATTTCCATCCTCTTGGCAAAGTCCACCACCATCTGACCTTCTGGGTTCCTTTCCTTAACACCAAACCTGCCCATCACTTCCTCATCACCTCTGTTGCCCTCGCCAACATGACCGTTGAAGTCTGCTCCCACCACTACTCTCTCCCCTCTGGGAATACTCTCCATCACCTCATCTAACTCACTCCAGAATCTCTCCTTTTCTTCCAGCTTACAAAGATCATTGTATTCTCAGTAAATAATAAGCAATAGTTACTAGAGAGATTTTTTGGTAATTATTAAAGTTAAATTGTTTTTAATCTGATGTGATTTATTTATGATTCATTTATGATGCCATTATAATGTGTGTAGGCCAGTTATGTTGTATGCATGGAGAAAAGCTGTAATCCATATAAATTTTACTGAAAGTAAAGCTGAGCATGAACATGAAAGCTGACATACGCAGAGTTTTTGAACTTCTAAATCTCATGTTGTTATATTCTGAATCATTGTGTCCTATTTAGTGTTTTTTTTTGTGTGTTTTATTATCTGGTGTCTGTCAGGCAGCTGGAGATTAAACCATGGATAACTTAGAGATGTAAAAGTGCGCTTCAGTGAGCATGAGCTTTTTGATAATACAGACATTTATTTGGTGGACAATGGGGCAGTCATAAGGTTTCTGAATAATTTACAAATATGTTTATTTAGCCATTGCTTTTGGCACCCCTTACAAATACTATGAACAAGTTTGAGTAAGCCACGTTTAGACTAGCAAGGGCAGTGTCTTTTGAAAATATTAGGGTGGAGTTAGAAAACATTTCAAATAAAACACCTCACCACTCTCTTTAAATGAAGGAATTTTGTTCTTCTCTGTTTAATACGAAAAAAAAAAATCAATCAGACAATGCTTAAAAAGGTAAAGTCTTTGATAAACTATCCTTTACCCATATCTAATTCTTTCACAAAAAACAAGCTTAGCCTCCACATCATTATCCTGGAGCAGTAGAGCCCCTATTCTGATATGTGTCAAGGCTGTGAGTAGCAATGTGCCCATGACACTGATCGCCCCAGAGCCTGGTTTAATAATCGCCCATGGAGAGCTGAATCTGATGTCTCCTGACAGCCTAAGGTGTTATTAGCACTGATACGAACATCTCCAGATGATTGTATTGATTCTCAGACTGCTACCCACTAGTTACTTCAAGCACTAGTTTCACGGAAGAATGTATTAGAGCATCTGTGTCAATTTTGCGTGTTCATTTTCTAATCCATACTTGTCTAAGCTATTACAAAAGAAATTCAATGTTATGAGTCACTAACAGACACAGAAACAAGGTCTGAAAGTATGGATTCCAGTGAAGCTTGTGGGGTTGGTTGTGAAGGGCAAAAGCAATGTAATTTGCCTATTTCTTAATAAATATTCAGTGAAAATTTGAAAACTCCCCAAAAAAATAATTTCTGCTCTTAACCAGTATATGACAGTGTGGATATTGTTCTCTTCCTGTAAGACTCCTTCACTGAAAATGACAGTCTTCAGGAAGAGTGCATTGTGGAGCTCACATTTGACCTGTTTCAAATAGTTTATATACAAGATTGATGTTGGAGTTCTTGTAGGTAGCAAACAAATATCACAGCATCACCTATATCTATCATGCATTTTTGGAAGTAGTTCTAAGTTACATTAGTCATGACAGGGAATCCTATGTTTGAAATTGACAAATTGCATGGCAATAAACTAAGTGATATATCATTCTGGCGGTGTTTCTCCTGTGGCTAGCAATAGAACTTTAGTTCAACAATTACAAATGATGGTTGTTCAACCAGCTTAATTTTTTTTCCTTCAGATTTTGCTTTAATGTAAGATAGTAATGGTCTGGAGAATACTGCTTGTATAATTCCCAGTCGAGAGGAATATTAAAGTGTAATTTAAGATAATATTGTTAAGGAATACCCAGGCGCTGGTCCTGTGTCCAAGTCTGCTTCTGATGCCAAGGTCCTAAATTTCTGCTAAATCTATACAGAAATGATGGCATTTTGATGAGCATACATAGGGGTCAGAGAAAAAGATGTTTGCAAAGCTATGTTTGAAGGGACGTGGCGAAGAGATGGTCATAGGTGATACATCTTATTTATTAAATCTTTGGGAAGTGTGCAGCAAGGGATTTTGAGCATTAGTTCTGAATAGGGAAAAAACTAGGTTGTCGAAATCCCTTTTCTGATGCCAACATCCTGAATGTCTGAAAACGGAATGGGAAACAAATAAGTCAGCAATTAACTAACGATGCCCTAATGCAGATCATGGGTCCTACTGTCAAGAACCCCTAAAGTTCTGGACTGCCATTAAGGGACAGCCAGAAATGATAGAGCTTGAACTCCAAAGATGTTTAAAATGGAAGGTGCAGAGGACATTAAATAACAAGCAGAATTTTGAGAAGTTTAAAAACATAGAGCATGTCTGTTTTGTATTTTACGCCATATGATATGGTTTAATTTGCCTTAAGCTGCAGAAAGTGCATCTGTTATTAAAACTGCAGGTGAGGGACATTTTCTAAAGAGGGTAATGGGAGTTCCCAAGTACGCATAAAGTTGTGCCACTAAAACGGCGACATAGATTCACGGAAGGGTGCGTAAGCAAAGGAAACAGGCTGCCTTCTGTCATGGTAAAGAAGAATGAAGGATGTCAAACTGACTGCCAGTTAAATTTTGCACAGCATTTAGGCATCAATAATGTATATATAATTATCTGTAGTTCTGCTCTTTAAGAGCCTTAAGCAAGATGAGAGGTCTACTGTTTTATGTGCAGGACAATATATGCTAATTGTTTGAAAGCCCATTTTTCCTCAACTCAGCTTCATCTGGCATTTCAATATGCTGAAAATAAGGGCTCTCTGAAGAACCTTTATGCACAAGCAATTTACTGTATTGCATGAAAAAGCCATACTCAGCAGTTAATGTGTTACTACAGTCATTCTTTACAGTTACCTTGTTTAACTTTTAAAATTACAAATCTTCAACACTAGGGAAAATCAAACATTGAAAACATTGAAATCTACTAAATCATACATGCAATTAAATAAAGATTCATAATTTTGAATACATGGTCATGTTACAGTGTGTACGTACAGACCACAGACATTCTGTTTAAAAGGAGGCAACCTGGATACTCGTTGCTCTTCTCCTAACCAACTCGCACGTATGCCAGCGTGTGAAGGAAAGCACAGTTTTGAATATGTTTTTGTCTTGGCTCTACAAATAGTGTTTTGTAACTTTAACTTTTGTTTTGAACTTTTAAAAAATAAATCTAAGTTAGATCTTTCTCTTGCTGTGTGGACATTGGACTTCGAGTGGAACATTGATCTTCAATTCAACTACAGTATTGGTGAGAAGCTTTTAAAATATTTTACATGGTTAAAATATTTTTCGATCCAAAATAATTTAAACTTGGGCATGAAACATGGCTGCAGGTTTTGGGGTAGATTAACTTCTTGCTTTGGATAAGGAAATTTACTACATATTCTCCAGGCAAAAATGTGTTTTATGTCACTTTAAAGGTCTGTGTGATATATATATATATATATATATATATATATATATATATATATATATATATATATAGTGTTGCAAACCAGTAGGAGGAGATTTTGAGGAATTATTCTGAGCACAAACCGGACAACATTTAACAAAACACAAAGGTCCTGATCCAATCTAGGCCACCAAAACCTCTGGCTGATTACCGCTTGAGTTCTCTTGACCCCAGGATATGCAGAGATCTTAGAGGCATGGGCCCAGTGCATTACAGCAGGCCATAGCAACTCAACAAACAAACAATTAGTAGGGTAATCGGTAGGATTGGACACACCTTCTAAGGCTTCGCGAACCGAGCGTTCAGATCCCCAAGTAACGTTGCTTACAACAACCCCCTCCACCACAATGGGTTGAGGTTTAGAATGTTAACCACCTGACAGAAATTGCCTAGATAACGCATCCGGCTTATTGTTCTTTGAACCCAGGTTGATTTGAGATTGAAAAATTTCCCAAAAAATAGAGACCATCGTGCTAGACAGGCCCCGAGACTCTTGGCAGAACGAATATATTCAAGATTTTAATGATCAGTCCAGACTATGAAGGAAATAATGGCCCCATAAAGCCAATGACGCTGTTCTTCGAGTGCTAACAGGATAGCGAGAAGTTCCCGTTTCCCGAGGATATAGTTCTGCTCGGCAGGTTATAACCGACGCAGAAAAGTTAGCAGAGGGGTGAACCTTACTATCCTTTAGCAAACATTGGGATAAAATTGCCCCTACCCCAGTCTCAGAAGAATCCACCTCAATGGTAAGTTGGTGAGAAAGATCAGGGGTGATAAGAATGGGAGCGGATGTGAAAAGTAGTTAAAGATGGTCTAAAACCGTTTGGGCCTCACTGGACTAAAAAAAGGGAACCTTAGAGGAGGTGAGAGCTGTAAGTAGAGATGCTACATGACTGTAGCCATGGATACCTTCCACCGAAATTAGTACCCCAGAAAAAGAACCGACTGGGCATAAAAAAGTCTCCAACTTTTACATTCAAACAATTTTCAGTCAGTGCAGTACATGGCCGACATGAAGCAAATTACTCTGTTCTTCCGGGGAAAAAAAGATATCGTCTAAGTAGACATAAAAAATACATTGATCATATCCCACAAAACATAAGTCATCTTGGAATGGAAGAACCCGATTTTCTTTTTTTTATTTCAGTGCTTTATTTCAGTGACATAGTGCTACAAAACAATTCACAATATTGAAAGCAAAATACACAAAAAAACACAAATACAAATCGAAAAAATAAGAAAACAAATGAACAATTCTGAAAACACAACAACAAAATTGAAAACACAACAATTCATTTCAGCTGCAACATTCTTTGTCTGAAAACAACAGAAATAGTTCTTTGAATGCTCGTCCTGGTTGACAGAAATGTCGTTGAATCAGTGACAAGTTGTTGGCTCTCAAATGGTAAATTCCATTTGTGTTTCGTTCGAAATGTCCTTGTGTTTTCTTTAGTTTTTTCTTTAGCTTTTTTTTTCCTTTTTCAATACACAAGCTGTAAATACACAGTTGACAGTGACAGATCTGTTTTGCTTGGTATTAAACACAGAGTTTCTTAACAATTCACATTTATATCCCATGCCCTCCCCATACTCAAAAGAAACCCTTAAAAAAAATAATAATTATAATAGACTAGATAAGTAAAATAGTGAGATCCTGGTTTTAATCTGCATTTTAAGGAGACAGAGCGTATTTGAGTGTCTGTTTCCCTACATCATTGACCCCATCCTTGCACGAAAAGTTCCCTTTCCTATGTTGCTGGGAGAGGTTTATATTTTCTGGCAAAATGCCCAGTATGCAAACGCCAGGGTTCTTATTCAAAGTTACGCTGAAAATGTTATTAACAAATAGGACAATCATTTCCCTAACCTTATCACATTCTTACAGCATATGTACCTGTTAGGAAATATTAAACTTATGAGACATGATTTATGAACACAATCACAAACAGCAATTTATTACTTATTTAAAACATGAATTAAGCTCAAACCTTGATATCAATGAAGAATGTGATCACATTGCAAGCATCATGGAGCGAGAAAGGGAAAAAGAAGAGGGAAAGAGAGAGGAAAGGAGAAAAGAAACTAACAGCAACGTCCTCTCGCTAGGAAAGAAAGAGAGAGAGCGGAATGCTGTTAACCCATTGAGGTTCCCTTCAGTATAAATCCCGCCTCTCTACGTCACTTCCTGTTCCATCTCAAGTAAACATACAAATTCAATCTTATTTGAGAGTTACTTACGATGATTAAATATTCTATTACATTCCCCCCTTTTTCTAACAAAACAATTTTGTTTTAAAATTTAATCATTGAACATTCACCTTCAGACGATAAACATTCCTACCTAAATATTTCCTATCAAACACTTCTATCTGTAAGACAAAATAATTCAGGAATACACATTATTCTATGTCATTCAAATGTTTCTTAACAAGCTCTCTATCAATTATCTTACACAATTCCTTCCCATCATTAAATAAAATATGCATAAATATGATAACCAAAAATTCCTTAATCACCCTGTCTTTTCTCAGAATAGCACCATAAAATCAAATGCTTGACAGCAAGTTAAATTTTTCGATGCAGTACACTAGTGACAAAATTTCAATATTGCCAAATATCGAACCTTTAGATTTAATTTTGAGGCTAAATGTTAGACAAACATGTTCTTGCTACTTTTCATTTTAGCCAAGAGTTAAAGACCTAACATACCTATAACTGTCCCTTCTCTAATTGTTGAATACGGAGTTTGTTTTTCTTTTTTTTTCCTCTCTTTTCTTATTTGTACATTTTCAGAATAACATACAAGAAACAAAATAAGAACATGCAAAAATAAAAACAAGTCTTTAATCCCAGTGTTCCTTTGAAACAGTGTCCTCGAAAAGGTAATCCACGGTAAATTCCTTTTTGCATTCACAAAAGACAAGGCAAGCATGTGAAGAGCCTAGAGATAATGATGATGATTTTGAATTCCCATAATCTATACTACCAACCAGTATTCCTAACCTCCCCACAGGTCTAAATTCCATGATACCAAATTGTCTGCTTTAGTCATCTCATTTTGATTTATATGTTTACTAATTATAAAATGTATAACTACAGAATTTTCTTCTAATATTTCAAGCATTTTACTCATTTGATATTGAAACAGCAACAATCAATGCCTACAAAATTATTACCCAATTATTTACCTCTACTTATTTCCTATATATTTCACATGATAATAATTCCCTTATTATTTTACATGCTAATAATTAATCAATTATTTACTTACTCCCCCATGTGCTGTAAAAATATCCAATGTCAAATTGCTCTTAATGATTGAATCTTTCATGTTTACATCAATAGATCAATATGATCTACCTTCGCGTCAGTATGATTAGCTAAGAGTAACATTCTGTAAGTCAACCCATTAATAAATTAACACCACAGTTATTTCTACCTTTTAGAATAAAAAAAACACGTTTTACATCAGTGAATCTAATTTATCTAATTTATTTATCTAAGAATATAACCAACACCTGTATCTGTATAACCCTTAGATACTCATAAATCAATGGTTAGACTCTTTGTTGATGTTCAGTCCATAATTAGACCGCATCGCATCACCCATAACATCTCTGATGAAGCTTCTCACCCCATATTCTAATAATGACAATTGAAAACAGAAAAGTAGCAGTTATTCAATCGGATAAAATAAAATAAACATTTTCTCCTTCTGTTTGGTCCACAGTTACCTTAATGTTACATTATGAAAATCCCACATCATAACTGCCTTCTTCCGAACAAATACAACTTTCCACAATGGATGGCATTTATTTCAAATCCTAGCTTTGAATACATAGGCTTCTCAGTAAAGCAATTTGTATCTTGTCTAGAATTAAATGATCTTTTATTGCTTCTTATTACAGTAATAATAGCCACATTTTACATCAATTTTGGGAAACAAGATCAATTGTAATTTGTTCAGTGTGCCATTCCTGATTCATCTGTAAACTTATCCAATAATTCTGATTAAGTTTCAAACTCTCATGTTGTAATAATACTTAAGGCACATGCATGATTCCCCTGACACTTAATTTTTGCTATTTTACCACTTTATCCAATATATCAGAGTCACTAATTATTTGATTAGGATTTGGCACTAGATCTTTAAAATTATTTGACACTTGGGGAGGGACTGGCTGGACCACATGGTCAGTTCTGATAGGAGAAAGGAAGAACACTTGGTAGAGCTCTGGGGAGAAGATCGGTGACGGACCAGAGTTAACTTCATTCTGATAAGCTATATAAAACATATAAAACTAAAAGAAAACATTCTAGTTTTAAGACAGATTGTCTAGTTTTAAGACCGCTAGTGACTACATACAAGTTGGAATATTCTAGTTTCAATGCGTTTTTACAGCTTGGAAAGACTTGTTTTGAGAGTTTTTGTATTTTTTTAAGAGCCAACAGCATTTGTTACCAGCTAAAATTTTTTGCTAATTTTAAGAATTCTTGCCAACTCAAATGTGCTTGCCCCATTAGCAGAATCTTTTGCTTGATCTAGGAAGAGTTTATCTATATTTTAGTTTTTTTTTCTTGTTTCAAGAATACTTTTTTGAAGTAAAGATCTCTTCCATCAAAGTTAGAACACAACTGGATTAAGTATTAAGGTTTGTGGTATTGATGATTTATTTACGATGTAGATCCTTTTTATTATTTTTTTTCACAAACATTTGAGTCTTATTTCAAGAAATCAAATGTTCTTACCTCGTTGTCAGATATTTTACTTGATCTAGACTAAAACTAGATTTAAGTTTTTTTTTCTGGTTCCAATATGCATGTTCTTACCAGTATTTAAAATTGATTTCTTAAATAAAAATATCAATAACATTCTTGATATAAGAATGTGTTGAATCAAAAATTCTTGTTTTAAGATTCTTGTTTTAGAATCAGTGGCAAAATCGGCAACTGGTTTCACATAGTTTCTTCATTCAAGAAAATAAATGACCAGAATACGATTTTTTTTCTCCTCAAGAAAATATAAGTGTTATTTTCTCAAAATAAGCTAAGTGATATATACCCAAAAGGTTTAAATTTGAAAATTCTTCGTAAAATAAGAAAATCAAGATTTTCAATCTAATTTTAAGCATTTTCAGCTTTGCTTAGAATTAATTTTTTGCAGTGTAGATGGTCAGGTTCTCCTT
The DNA here is from genome assembly GCA_900490495.1 of Danionella dracula. Classification (NCBI taxonomy): domain Eukaryota; kingdom Metazoa; phylum Chordata; class Actinopteri; order Cypriniformes; family Danionidae; genus Danionella; species Danionella dracula. Next base: position 20,249,606 of record UELW01000012.1, read on the forward strand.
TAGGATGCCTTCACCGCTCTCATACTGCCACACTCGGTCAGTTCCAGCATCACCTTTCTCACCATTCACCTTTTTACGAGAACAAACAGTATGAGCGCATATTGAACCTGAAGCTCAGTATTACTCACTCAAACAAAACATAAAAAAAAAATTAAAAATAAAAAAACAAACAAAAAACATAACAAAATCCCCAAAGAAAACAAAACAACAAAACAGTGTTAGTATCAATTTCACGATAGTAGTTTAAACTCAAATACGACCTCAATCCTGGATTTTCATTTTCTCCTCCAATCTAAAAAAAAAAAAAAAAAAATCTGACAAAAAAAACCAACCACCACAACAAGGAACAACATACATCAAGATTCAATCTCACACACAAGATAAACATTTGATGTACAATCTCCTCCATGTCAATTTTACCTGAAAAAACATTAAACAATCACAACACAAATCAGGTAATGATTTAATACACACTGCTTCCGCCGTCTGTAATAAAACTTAATTGTTTGTGAAATGTTTCAAATGAGGTCAATGATACCTCATTTTCAATTTTTCTTCTTCGAATTGTTAGGTTTGTTCTGCAACAGAACCAAACCCACCACTAACTAAACTATTCTAAACTCATCATTTCTAAAAGAAGATTCACAACAACCTCGACACCTGATGTGTAAAGACGTAGGACACATCTTCGAGTAACGAAGAATAAAAACAAACACAAAAAAAACAACAGTACGCCTCATGGACACACTCCCAAAAAAAGAAAAACTCAATGGCCAGATTTTCCACAAAAATGCTTAAAAAAATGATTCCTTGCAAAAGCAATGTACATTGGTTAGGTTACACACTTCATTCAGTCCCATTCATCACCAGCAAAAATCTCCCCAGACTTTGCTAAATGGTACACTTTCTTTCTATTAAGTGTTTTAAAAGCCTCTGCTTATAGGTATTGCCAATGTTTACTTGTTTATTCCCGTATTATCAATTTATCACTGCTAGTTGAATAACAATTTTCTATATCGTTTTAGGAAATGTATTCAATTTGTAGTTATTGTTAAGTTCACATTAGTTTCTATTCTCAATTAGCTTCACCACAAGTCTGTCAAGTTTCAGTCTGTCCACAAGCAACACTTGTTCTTCATTGCTCATTATTCAGTCTGGTATCCATTCAAGATCTTCCAAAGAATAAACATTCACATACAATGGCATACTACATGCTCCTTTGTTACCGTTAACATTCTGACTGATCAGAAATACCAGTAAATACCATGAATGTTTTAATGTTTAGTCAATGAAGCTTATGAAACAGATTGCTCTAACATGAACGGTTATAGTTGGGTTTTTAAAATGTGCTCGTTTAAAAGAACTCCCTGTTGTGCTTTTCACCCAGAAATCACCAGAAATATAGGGATGTGATAAACAACAAAAGTCTTCAGACTTCACATTAATCATTTTAGTTTATTAGTAGTTCAACTTTTCTTCATGAACAAGAGTGGTTTGTATACTGGCAGCCCATCTTAATATCAATTGTCACACCTAGACGCATTATAATGAGTTGTACATGCATTATAATGATTACAATTCAGTAACTACATATAAAATTGTATGCTTCATGCTTCTAAATTTTAATAATATTCCCCAGTGTTTTCAGGAAAGCACTTCCCACTGCATTCAACCCCAAATGTCACACTCAGGCTTCCCAGTCAAACATAGACACAGATTTTATCACACATATGTGCTAAATGTAATGAAAATCTGAGCTTTTACTTCACATGCGCTATAACAAATTGAAACTTGAAAAAGAAACTTGGTTAAAATTACACATTTTTATATAAGAATTTGGTCAGCCAATTACATTCCCAATTTGATCAACTATTTCTTGAAAAATTGATTTGCAATTGCATTTCTCTCATGCTCAGAGTAAGTGGCCTAATTCCATCAAATAAGACATAACATTATACACAGAAATCCAGTAGAGAACATTCACCATAATACTAATTATGGTGATTTTGTCACACAACGTACACAAGAATCTCGTCAAACTCCTCATGTACAATATTTCACAGCCAGAGTCAAACGAAGTGATTTCCTCCTTCCTATCCGTCCTACTACACTATTTATTATACACACAGGCAGCTATCACAGTACTGCTTAACAGAGCTTAAGATGATCTTCGTAGCGCCCGGCCATGTGTGAGAACAATTTGTGCGCCCTCCCCCACGTTTCATACAGAACCTGCACGGGTGTACTTGAGAGATCTACACAAACTATCCCCCAGTCATGAAAATACCGGAGTCTTCCACTTGTTCTCCAAGACAACAAGCCGTACCAGAACACGCACGCGCCCAACAAGGATAACCAAGTGATAAAAAGCCTATCAAGTAATATCACAGCTGATAATGTTCATATGCTAGTTCTGTCGTATGTCATGTTGAAAAGTATTTAAAATCGCCAAAAACTTTATTAACCTTAGTCGAGCACACATGGTAAAACTCGCTAGTTTGTCTTCTCGGGTAATGCTAACAGCCACAGCATCCGCCATTTTAAAGAGGCAAAAAAAAAAAAAAAAACGCCAGCATCTCTTAATTTAAGTCTAGCCAGTCTACATGGAGTCCAGTAATGATTTTGTAGTTTATAAGTTCAGATTGGTTTTCCCGAACACATTTATGCCATTTGGATACAACCTGCTTCCACATTTCATCCTTGATGGTGTCCCAAAATCTCTTTCCCATGACATTTTTAGCCCCTTTAAATTGGGTGGGTTGGCATCTCTGATTAAAGCATAGATAGCTGAACAACCTCCTTTTTTAGGACTAGTTGTGACAAATAAGTGCTGTATATCAGTTTGTGGGTCAATGCCATTTTTAATAGTCGTATGGATACAATGTCTCCTTTGTAAGTATTTCCAAAAGTCATTTTTTGGCAGGTTTTATTTTTGTTTTAAACGATTTAATAACATTTTATGTTCTCCTTCAAATAAATCATTCAAAAAGTAAATTCCATTGTTGGTCCACTGTGGCCAGTAGAAGAGTTTCTTATCTATTTTTAAATTGTTATTGTACCAGATTTATGCTCTAGGTGTTAACCAAGGAGCTTGTTTGAGGTGTTTGTGATATAATTTCCAACTTTCTCTAACAAATCTAAGAATAGGATTTTGGTCAGGTATTGGTCATGTTAAGAAGGCCTCTGCTGGGAAAGGGGCCAACAGTTCCTTTTCAATATGTACCCATGTAGCATCTAAGTTCAGTAACATATTTTTTTTTGTCCATTGCGATAATGACAACGACCAGTGATACCAGTCAACTCTGGAGAGCAAGAGACCCCCCAAACCTTTCGCAGAATACAATTTGGTACGGGTAAAGAGGGGTTTTTTTCCCCCCTGCCAAATAAAGAATTCTGCAATCTTATTATACTCCTTCAAAAGCGAGAGTGGTAAGGTAAGAGGAAGCATATATGATAAGTAATTGATTTTCGGTAGAATTATCATTTTAACAAGATTTATTCACCCCATAATAGACATTGTAAGTTTACTACAATTCTGTAGTAAACTTTGGATCTCTTTGATGACTGGATGAAAATTGATCTGCATAATTTTTTCTAATCCAGGTGTAAATTTGATTCCCAGGTATGTTAATCCTGGTGAGACCCATTTGAATGGCCATTACATACCTAAAGTTTCATCACGATTTTTAGACAGCGGGATTACTACTGACTTACTCCAGTTAATGTTGTATCCTGATATCTGAGAGAATTCATCTATTAATGAGCACATCGCTGGTACTGTTATTTGTGTGTTACTAGAGAGAAGCAATATGTCATAAGTATTTTATGTTCCTGTTGACCAGACAGAACACCTTTAATATTTGGGTTAGTGCGTATAGCTATTGCCAATGGTTCTAAGACCAATGCAAAAATAAGGGGCGAGAGGGGACATTCCTGCTTGGTGCCCCTATGTAATTTGAATCCCGGCGAGATTATGCCATTGCACAGTACTGAAGCTTGAGGGTTAGTATACAGACGTTTAAGCCAGTTAAAAGGGCCAAAATTAAATCTTCTAAGGGTCTGGAACAGGAAGCCCCACTCGATTCTGTCAAAGGCCTTTTCTGCATCCAGAGAGAAGGCCATGACAGGGTCAGTAACATTTCTAAAATTCCACATAAGATGTAAAAGCCTTCTCATGTTTTCCGCTGAAGATCTATTGCTAATAAATCCAACTTGGCCTGGGTGTATAAAAGTAGGCAGCATTGTATGTGAGTACTTTAGCCAGAATGTTTCCATCTACATTACCAAGTGAGATGGGCTTGTAATTAGCCCAGTATTGTGGGTCTTTTCCTTTCTTGTGGATAAGGGCAATTACACTAGTTATCATACTTTCAGGAAGTATACCAGTTGCAAAAGCGTTCTGAAATACCTCCAGTAATTTAGGTGCTAAAAATTCTCAAAATGCTTTATAAAAGTCTGAGGGTAAGCCATCCTCCCCTGGAGCACGACCCGGTTCATGATCATGTACGGCCTCTCTAATTTCTTCTAATGTGATGCAATTTTCTAAAAAGTCTCTCTCAGACCCAGACAAACAGGGAATCTGGAGGGAGAAAAGAAATTATCAAATTTTCCAACTGATACGACCCCTTGTGATGTATATAGCTCTTGATAGAAAAGTCTAAATGTCTTGTTAATTTCTTTTTCCTCTGTGATCACATTGTTTTTAATGTCAAAGATGGCCGGGATAAAATTCTTTACTCTATTAGCCAGAAATTTACCTGCTCTTTCACCCATTTCATAGTTGTTTTGTTTATTAAGAGTTGAAGGGTCTAGGTGACTATATTGTTATTTTCTCAAAGATGTAATCCTTTCTTCCAGTTTAATTCGTTTTTCCCAGTCCTGAGGCCTCATGTATAAAACTTTGCATATATGTAATCCTTAAAGTGTGCGTACGCACATAAGGCAGAATTTACGCAAGAACCTGCGCATGGTTTGCTTTATAAACCAAAATTATATGAATATTGTGCGCAGGTGCTTGTGCGTATTGCTTACCCCAATCTCCTCCCGAAATAACCATATTTGGAGGTTAAGACCGCCCATTTTGAATATGTATGATCTCCCTGCATATTAATCCCACCAATAATTCGGTTAACAAAAGCAAATTCATTCTCAAATGGTGCCTTTATTGCAACATGAGTGCAGTCAATAGCACCGATTACATTGGGAAAACCGGCGATTGCTGCAAATTGCATTTTGATGTTGGCCTGTTCAGCTTGCGTGTAAGGAAAACAGATGTATCGGGGTGCCATCCCCACTATGGCATCCCATACATATGGCATGACACGGCTCAGGGATGACTGCGACATACCCGATCGGTCTGCCAACTCTCGCTGGAAAGTACCAGTGGTCAAGTGGCCTAATGTGGTCAATACTTGCACAGGAACACACAGCGCATGGTTTCTCCGCGAGGGTCTTTCCAATACTGGCTGTAATTCAGAACACAATTCCAAGAGGATGGCTCTTGGAAATCGAAATCGGCTGATGAGCCAATCATCATCATGAGCAAGGAAATCTTCACGGTCTTTGAAGACACACTCCCTCCGTAGAGGTCATTAGCAAGGTCTTCTAACAGCGCTAGAGCATCCATTATGATGATAAGTTATATACGTACATACCTTTTTATAGGCCATTCATTAAAACAAATTAGTAAATTCAAAGTATTTGCACCTGGTTAAGAATGCTAATAATGATAATTCAGGTAGATACAATTTGATTTATTGAGTGATGTAATAGGATAATTTAGAAGTTTTTCATTTTAAATAGCTATTGCTATTTGGGACAGTTGGTGTCACCAAAACACATACTCTTCTAAAAGAGTGCGGTGCGCACTTATTTACACCAAGTTTATTTTTTATAAATCCCGATATGTGCGTGAAAAAAATGTGTACGCATATTTCTATGCCCATTTTGTGCGTACGCAACGTTTATACATGAAGCCCCTGGTGCTTACGTAATGAGCAGTGCTGAATAAGCTTGCCCCTCATGAAGGCCTTAAAGGTATCCCATGTTGTGCCAGGGTCGGAGACAGAACCTTCATTATAGAATCAATATTCGTCCATAGCTGTTTGTTTAAACGAATATGAGACCTTACTTTGTAATAATGAGTTGTTAAAGCGCCATCTAGAGATTTTCCTATTGCTTGCAGTTATAATTACTAAGTCTACTGGAGCATGGTCGGAGAGAACATTATTCCCAATTGACGCTGACTGGACCTCACTCATCAGTTGTTTTGACATTAAAATACATTCAATCCTTGAGTATGACTGGTGTTGATGTGAGAAAAATGTAAAATCTTTTTCTTGCGGATGTAGTGTGCGCCAGACATCTATCAGGCCCCATTGATCCATCATAGTATCTAATGCGGTATTGAGGGCGCCTGTTTGCAACAAGATTTGTCAATTTCTGTATTCTTAACCTGATTGATATCGCCTCCTAATATTATATTATGATTACCAATGTTTCTGATAATGTTACAAACGTCGATGAAGATGTCTGGAGACATCACATTAGGGGCATATATATTCACCACTATATATTTCTGCCCTTCTAGGCTCGAATCTAGAGCTACCCATCTGGCCTCACTGTCATTATAAGCCTTATGGACTTTAAAATCAAGTCCTTTCCTGAAAAAGATAGTGACACCTCTGCTCTTAGTGTTAAATGTGGTAGAGTATAACTGAACAACCACAGCCCTTTTAAATTTCTCAGATTCTTCCGAGCTCAAGTGGGTTTCCTGAAGCATAGCTATATCAGATTGGTTTTGTTTGAGATAAGTGAGGATCTTTTTACATTTAATTACATGTTTGCATCCTGATATATTGCAAAAATTAATTTTTGTAATAGCCATATTTCTTAGAGAATTATATACTTAAAGTTACTAAGAGCTGTTTTCTCCAATAGCATACATGTGCATGTTGTATAAAGTTGTAAGATGTCAGACAAAACCTCAAGTACTCGCTCAATGTGTACAGCCATATCTCACCACAAAAGTCAAACCAAAAAGCAATGAGAATAAAAAAAAAAAAACCTCCCACTCCCAATACCCCCTTCCAAACTTGGAAGGTTGCATCTTACTCACCCACTGCTTCCTGTATATAGACTTACTTCTCATGTTAGTTCTCTTAACAATACATCCTTCTGTGGATGTCCCCCGATTATAATTATTTACATATGCAACACTGATTAACAAATAGAACAAAAAAAAAAGATATTATATATATATATATATATATATATATATATATATATATATATATATATATATATATTAAATGAGCTGACTGAAAGGCAGCCTAACGTGTAACGTCCCCCATTCCAATTACATTTGTTTTAAGTTAATCATATCTTAAAGCTAGGCCATGAGATTATGTTAACAACAGCCAGAATTAGAATATAAACAGCTATGAATAAGAAAAGATATTATGAAAAAGGATTGCAAACAAACGTAAGTTCTTCTATCATACAAACAAAGCAAGAGAATAACTCAGATATATTCAGTCCCAGTTATCTGCAATTGTAGACAAACCCAACTAAACGGCTTGTAGAACATCTAGTCCAGAACATTCATAGTTATTAGCCACAGTTCTTATGTGGTCTTTGGCTTGAGACTGCGCATTTGAGAGATTATTCATATTTCAGCATCATTGCAACATACCCCCTTTCTTCTGCGCAATCCGCAGACTCAAATGTATAGCTCTCGTCTTTAAACGTGACTAAGTCGTGCAGGGTACATCATGCAAAACCAAACGCCCTCCTTGTAAAGTGCTTGTTTCACTGGGTTAAACAATGTGCATTTCTTAGCCAGGGCACCTCTCAGATCGGGATATATCCTCAGCAAAGTCCCGTTGAACTTCACCTCATGCTGTTTGGGCCCTCGTAGAGTGAGCTCCCAGTCACGAAAGCGTTGAAAACACAGCACAAAGAATGAATACTTCCGGCATAATATCAGCTAGCATCTTTGAGATGAATAGCATGGGTTCCTTATCCTTCTCACTCCCCTCCGGAACGTTCAGGATGCGTATGTTTGATCGGCGAGATCTGTTGTCCAGATCATCCAGGCGCTTCATTAGCAGGTTGTTTTGAGAAAGTTAATGGTAGATTCTGCTGCCGTAAGACGCTCGAAATTTTCCCCAACAATGACTTCTGCTGATGTTAGTCAGCTTTGGAAGGAGTTTACTGCGTCATGCAAATAAGTTGAGTCATTGACAAAAAGTCATCCAGTGCTTCCTCCGCTGATTCAGCTTCTTCTTGAGATGCTGCCACCACCATGCTTGCTAGCAACACTAGCCTTTTTAGATTGCGATGTGGTTTTTTTCTGTTTGGCGTGACTCATTTTGCTCACATTTACTTCAGTCTTCGTCTTTATTTGTTTAGGCGTATTTATTCCAGGTTATGTCGCAACTTCCACTGCAAAAGTGCAAAAAGAGGTAAAATACTCAGGAGACTCTCCACTCTGCTGCCTTTCCTTACATCATCATACCGGAAGTCCGAACCCGATTTTCTAAGTACCCGAGAGTTAACCAATGGCTCCCCTCCTTCATCCTGATCAAGTGATAGGCATTGCGCAGGTCTAACTTTGTAAAAATCTCCCTGCAAGACATCAAATGCTGATGACATAAGGGGTAGGGGATACTTATTCTTATTAGTAATAGAAGTTAGACCACGATAACCTTCTTAATGATGGACTTAATGAGCCATCTTTTTTTTCTACAAAGAAAAAAGCCAGCAGGAGAAGTGGAGGGAACAATAGTACATACAGCAAGCGCCTCGGAGAGATAATCCTTTAGAGCACAGACAATGAATAAATCCACCCCTGGGGGGCGGGGGTTGGTAGAGGTAGAATTTCAATTCAGCCAGGTGATTTCAGATCGTAATACTTCTAAGAACCCCCACCAAAGGTTCGACCTGTAACACAGAAGTTGTGGAAACACCAGACTCAGCGGATTCAAGACAAGACTTATGACAGTAGATATTCCAGGACTTAATAGTTCCCCTGCTCCAATCAAACTGCGCATTGTGTTTGACTAGCCAGGGGTGACTGAGCAACAGGGCGACTCAAAAATAAAAAATGAAATAAATTCATGGTGATTTCTAAAAACTGAAAGCCTCACTGGCTGCAAGATGAGTCGAATCTTGGCCAGTTTCCTCCCATCCAAGAGAAGATCGAAGGAGAATTTGCCACAGGAGAGTAAGTAATATTGTTCTTCTTCACGAAGTCCCATGCCATAAAATTTCCTTCAGCTCTAGAAGGCCTGGTACTGGGTCGATCTAGAGCCCAACTTCAGTTGTACCTTCAGCACCATGAGACTTGAGACTCCTGGGGATGAGGTGACATCCCTTTACTTTTGCTAAGCTCTCCCTTTTACCAGGCATAGCAGAGAAAAATGACCCTGACCAAAAGTTATATGGAGACAACCCAGCTGCATCCGCTCTCTCTCGTAGCTCCTGTCTGAGCCCTGATGCCTCCAGATGTGGTGCCAGGGGCGTTCTGGAACTTGGGAGGTGGTGTTGACAATGTCTGTCATTGTGGGAGGCTAACTCAATGAGTTGATCCAGTTCCTGAGCTAATTCTTAGGCACAGAGCCTCTCCTTGATCTCAGGTCCGAGCCCCTCCTGAAATTGAGAGAAGAGGGCGATCTCGTTCCAACCACTTTTATCCACAAAGGTAAGGAATTCAATGCTATAATCTGAAATGGATAGGCTACCTTGAAGGATAGCTGGTAGCTGAGGAGATGCCTCTCTTCCAACATGAGAGTGATCAAAGACTTTAATCATCTCCTTCCGAAACTCAGTATCGATCACAGCAAGAGGCGGCAGCCTCCCAAATGCCGAAGCGGTGTGTGGAGCTAAGGTGAATCACTTCCAGTTTTTAGGGAAACTTCAACCACTTGAGCAAAAAGAGACTCGACCACCTGTCTCAAAGCTCCTCCTAATGGCAACCCAGCATGTCCACTTGACACTCCACAGCGCTGTGGATCAGACTCTCCCTCGCTAGATCTATTTCTTGGCAAGGTGTTCTGTCACACGAACCAAACTGCAGATCCAGATGCGAGAGAGATCAGGTAGCTTTATTGTCTTTGATTCCAACAGAACACAGCTAGCAAATCGATGCACAGGCCGATATAGAGTCCACACAGAAAGTAAAAACGAAAAGGGATGCATTTGACCTAACAGAGCCCAAGTACTCACTCTTACCGAACAAAAGAAAACTATAAGCTCTGCATCCGTACCAGAAACCAGATTGTCCAGTGGTCTGAAGGGCAGACTGTAGGAAAGGATAACGGGACTTGAAGTGTCTGCAGGACAGGACAGGAAGACCAGAACCACGTCTGCACAGTGTTTCCAGAGCACTCAAGATAAAGTGGGCAATCAGAGCAGCGGTAACGAGCAGTACTTGACATTGATGATAGGACACAGACTTAGAGGGAAGAGAAAAATAACTCTCCAAATAAATTAGCAAGGTAAGAACACTAAAACAATAAATAACCCCACCAAAAAAAGCACAGCATGACACGATGAGAAGGCATGGAGGATGAACACACAACACACGTTGCGCTCACGTAGGACTGCTGGGCTTCCATGAGCAATGACAACTACTTAGCGGAGGCGTGTGTGGATCTTTTCTCGATGTGGCGAGAGAATGGAAAATAAGGGACACTTACGATGCTCGTTATATTTTTGCAGCCACGAGACTAACGTTACGTCCATATGATCACCTGTCCTGCATGGCCCATATACTGCACCTAACTGTCAGGTTTCCAGCAGCGGTTTTGAAAGTGCGCGAGAATTGTGTAAAACAATAATAATAATAAGTTGAAGAAGTAATAAATATGGTGTTGAACAATGTGATGTAAATTTTTTTGTGAAAGAAATTTTTTCCTGCTCAGTGCTATTGCCAGCTTTGTGCCACTTGCAAAATTATGGAGGCAACAGAGAATGATCCAGCCTATAGTTGCATTCAAACATGATCTTACCTCAGACTTATTGAAAAGTAAGGACAGTACTAATGACAAATGGCTGAAGATTGCTACTGCAATTGATCCAAGGTTTAAAGACCTAAAGTTTCTTACAAACAATGAAAGGAATGAGGCTTCACTAAGCAAGCTGTTAATGGCAGAGTCCTGGAAAACAAGAGTCTAAAGAGACTACAAACAGCCACCAAAGAAGAGAAGCATAAGTTAATTTGGAGAATATTGTTTATTGCATGCTGTTTACATGACAAATCTGTGCTACAAGTTGAACAAAAAAATCTAATCTTTAATTTAGTATTCATATTTTGAATTAGTTTTTTAGTTTACATTTTACATTTACAGGTTTAAAAAAAGTTTCAGTTTTGTAATTGCAATAATTGTGATTATTGTACTGTACAATTAATTTGCTAAAAAAGTAAAGTACTTCTAATTTGAAATCAGACTGTAACTTAATGAAACTAGATAAATAAAAAATTATCCAGCAAAAAAAGAAGCAATGTACAGCCGTGGAACCTTTGAAGACAACAACCATCTGACTTCAATATCGGCTGGAGAGTGACTGGAGAAGGTGAGTTTATATATTGTGCTTGATGGAGATGACACAGGTGTGGGTCGTTAGCACTCAGGGGAAGGTTCACGGGATTGATTGGGACTGGGGTGAGGTAGTGCACTGTGATTGGGAGAGTGGGAAGGAGCCGGGGCTGTGACAACAATACAGCTATGTCATTTTTTTGTGCTGTTTATTCATTCATCTTCATGTCGGCTTTATTTCCTTTCGGGGTCACCACAGCGGAATGAACCGCCAACTCTCTGGCATATGTTTTACGCAGCGGATGCCCTTCCCTGCCGCAACCCATCGCTGGGAAACATTCACACACACATTCACACTTTAACACTATGGGCAATCATTCTTATTCAATTCACTTATTCCGCATGTCTTTGGACTTGTGTGGAAACCGGAGCACCCGGAGAAAACCCACGCGATCACGGGGAGAACATGCAAACTCCACACAGAAATGCCACCTGCCCCAGCCGAGCCTAGAACCAGCGACCTTCTTGCTGTGAGACGACCGTGATACCCACTGCGCCACCGTGACGATTTGTGCTGTTTAGTCACGGTGTAATTCAGAGGTTAGTTTTCATACTTAATACGGATATAGAATAAGGAGTAAAATTCCATGGCAATCGCATCCATTGAAGTGTATGGAAAAATTAAAGCAAATGGTTAGGAACAGCTCAACTACTGTTGCTCAGCTACCTCCTCGCTTGTTTGTAATAGGTACACCCATCAAGTTTTGTATTTAAAAATAAAGGAATTTGTTCACAGCCACATAAAGAACACTTCCAATTGCTAGTGAGGGATATTTATTATAATATGTGTAAATAAAATTTTACCAAAATTTAACCAAACTTCTGTATTAAACATTTTAATTATGCAATTATGTAAAAAACAAATCAATAAGGCTAGACATACATAGTTATTAAAATATAACTTTAATAGAATTAACTTTAAAATACTATAAATACTAGTTAATCATCAAATAGAGTAGTGTAAAATGTTATCTGCAATCCAATGAAGCTTCAACAAACCTGTAGATATTAAATTTCATTTCTTGGCAGCTTTGCCACTAAATTAGGAAAATTATAAATAAAATGTCTTGTTTCAAACCAATTCATCTATAGAAAAAGTAGCAAACAATGTGAAGTAGACAACTTACCGAACTATCCAAAACCTTGAAGGCTGTTTTTAAATATAGGCTTATCATGAGTCTCACCTTCTCTAACCATAATTCTGTGGTCTAATGACTAGGGAAACGCAACATGGTCAATAAAGACAAGTGGCAAGTTGTTGGAATTTGTATTATATGCGTTATAAAAAATGTTCAGCTTTAATTTAATTTAAGTACTCAGACACAAAATAATGTTTCAAATATATGGCGTTCCTACATATCGGATGCACAAATTGGCTTTTCAATTTACATTGATGTATCTGAATTACTCAAACAAATTTAAGTGCTTGAGAAGCCATCCCATCTTGTTTTGTGTAAAGCTAACGCTGTAACTAATATGCTAATAGTATGGGTTTGTTCTACTATCTCTCTCTCTCTCTCTCCACTGTAAAAGTTTGATTAATTTGCAATGATGCATCTCCTAAAGTAAAATAGTTGAACAAACTATTAATATTATCTTTTAATTGGTCTCTTGTTGTTAGTGGTTGTTTCTTTATCAGTGTGTTTTTCCAAAACAAGCAAAGAGAAATAAATGGAATGCTTAGAGGAACATATGCATAACTCCATCTACTTAACACCATTGATCGTTTTCTTCCTTTACCCTCCAGGTCAGGCTTCAGTGAGACTGACAAATTAAAATGAAGGATGAATTGAGGTTTGGTGTACTCTTACAGTCTTTGTCTGATGAGCTGGAGGAAGAGAGTAAACCTGATGCAGAGATCGATCTGTCAGACCTTCAGTCTCCTCTACATACAGCTCATCCAGCACTGATGAAACTCATCGTATCCTCTCAAAGGTCATTTAATGGAATCAAAACGCAACAAGTTCAACTCCACTCGGGATTTTGAACTGAAAGCTGCATTTATCCATGAGGTGTTTTGCACAAGTTACATATGTTTATATAATTGAATATGTTTCATTGTAATCTTTAATGGTTTGCTTTCTTATAAGTTATAGATTTTTCCAATATTTTGTAATGACTGATGCCCATTCTAGGAGAATTATCCATCTGCTTATCTTGTATCATGTAATGTTGTACTTATTTAATTCCAGGGGTTGAGGACCGGCAGCTTAAGTTAAGTGATTTAAGAACAGGTGTGATGTGATCGTGTTTTCTGGTCCTGGTCAGGACACGAGCATGAATTCTGAAAGCACTGCAACCTGTCCAGAGTAGACCTAGATCTAGACCTCGGCCAGGAGAGCATTACAGTAATCCAGATGAGACACTACAAATGCATTGATTAGTCTTTCAGCAGAAGAGAATTGCAGCATAGGACACACTCTAGCTACATTTCGCAGGTGGTAAAATTATGACTTGACGATGGTTTGGACAAACTTTTCGAAAGTCAGACATGGATCGAATGTTACACCAAGGTTTCTCATTCTGCTCTTCATCTCTAACAGTGAAGTCTTAGACAGACTTTAGGACCAGTTCACTGATCGGTCCTCAAGGTTACACACTCGACGTCGATCTCTTCACCGTCCATGAGACTCCTTCCTCCTTTGCCAGGCCGCCTTCTCTTGCCTGTCTCCAGTCCCTCAACACACGGCTTGGCTATCTCATTTTCGACTGTTAAGTTTGCAATGAAAGCCTGTTCTCCTTGTTTGACACCAGTGGCATTCCTCTGTTATTCCTACTTGAGTTACTTTGAGTAAAGCCAATCCCTTATAATCCTTGTTTATCTCTCCTACAAAACGTGACAGAGGGACAAGAACAAGATCTTCGAGAGAGGTTCCCGGAAGTGGGCTGGAGACACTAGTTGACTCAGTCCGCGCCTCCAAATGGACTCCAACAGAACACACACACCGGTACCTACAAGCCCTGCTCCTGCCGTGCCACCCCAAGCCAGTCCCATGGCACACCCCACTCCTTTCGCCGGGGAAGCAGAGAGGTGCAACAGATTTCTGCTCCAGATCTCCGCTGCATTGCTGCCTGTCTTTCGCCGGGGTCTAGTGCCATAAATCCAAACTCAGATGGCCATTTACGAGGACAGTGCAGATCAAGAGATCTTTATTATTTGAGCCATCCTGGTAGCTCAAAATCTACCTCCGTCTGTCAAATCACTGGCTCTCTTTGCTCGCCGGCCAGCTGAGCCCACCCTTCCAGCACCAGAGCCTATGATTACTGACTTCTACTGGCTCAGCGTGATGGAACGCACCAGGAGCATCACTCTCAACCTCTGCCTGTACTGCGGCTGCCCGGATCACCAACTTCCCTGTTGGCCCGTGCAACCTCCTTGCCCAGCTGTGAGTACAATCATCTCCACACCTAAGATGACAGCTATACCTCACCTCTCGGGCAGGTTGATCTACAACTCTCAATTCTTACCAGTCCATATCCTCCTCGATTCAGGTGCCGCAGGGAATTTCATCTCATCTACCACCCTTGAGTCTCTCCGTCTCCCTTGCCTTCGCCAATCCCAGCACTACCAAATCACCACCATTCAGGGAAAACCGCTGGGGTGAGGCCTGATACAATATCGCGCTCTGGAGGTGGAACTCGTCATGGAGGCTCTACACCATGAGAAACTGGAACTGTTGGTGCTGGAAGGAGCCTGTGTTGACATTGTCTTGGGACGCCCGTGTCTCCAACACCACCAGTCGGAAATTGAATGGAGCATCGGAAAGCCCAAACAGTGGGGAAGTATCTGTTTTTCAAACTGTCTTCAACTACCTAATCCGTCTCCTCAACTAGTGTTGAGAGCCCTAAATCTTCCGCAGCATACCTATTCCCCACTGAATACTGGGCATTCCAGGACGTATTCAGCAAGACGGCTGCCACTTATCTACCACCTCATCAGCCATGGGACTGTGTGATCGAGTTACTGCCAGATGCAAAACTTCCCAAGGGCTGCGTGTATGCCTTGTCTGGCCCGGAGAGAGCGGCCATGGAGGAGTACATCATGGAGGCTCGACGTCAGAGGTTCATCCGGCAATCCACCTCGCCGCCCGCCTCCAGCTTCTTCTTCGTGCCCAAGAAGGATGGCGGCCTGCAGCCATGCAACGACTATCGGGCCCTAAACAACCAAATTCGGCAGTTCGCTTATCCACTTCCCTTGGTGCCAACAGCTCTGGAGGATCTATGCGACGCACGCGTCTTTTCCAAGCTTGACCTCTGGAGCGCCTACAATTTAATCCACATCCGCAGGGGCGACGAGTGGGTGATGCCATATGGGCTTTACATCAGTCCCTCGTTATTCCTGAATTTCATGAATGAAATCTTACATGACATGCTCCATCAATTTGTCATCGTCTATATCTTGATTTATTCCCCAGCTCTTCACACCCATCCCTGGTATGTCACCCGCGTACTCCAGCGCCTCTGTGAGAACCACCTCTTCCTTAAAGCCGAGAAGTGTTAATTCCATAAGATCCACTTTCTCTAATATTTCGTCTCCTCGGATGAAGTACAGATGGACCAGAGGAAGGTGGATGCCTTCCTCTCTTGGCAACAACCCAGTACCATCAAGGATGCTGGGCACCCGAGCCTCCGAGACATTCGTCACTGTGAAGTCCGCCTTCTGCTTGGTGCCCCTGTTATGGCATCCCAACCCCAAAAGCCAGTTTGTGGTGGGGGTAGACTCGGTTACCCTGGGGGTAGGAGCCTTAATCTCCCAGTGGCACGGGAACCCTCCAGTACTCCATCCATGCGACTACTATTCCCGTAAGCTCTCCACGGCTGAGCAAAATTACGAAGTGGGCAATCGTGAACTGTTGGCCATCAAGCTCGCACTGGAGGAGTTGCATCATTGGCTGGAGGGAGCGATCCATCTGTTCGAGGTCAGAAGGTCATCCGGTATGGCTCCGTCTGTGCCACTTCATCAACTCCTCAGAAACTGTCCAAAGGTAAACTACATCCTCATTCTCTCTTGCTCTTGACGAAGGCGGTCGCATCTATCTCCTCTCCTTCCCCATATCTCTCCTGCTGGCTCTCTGTCAAGCGTCTAGTGTCTGAGACTCTCCTCGTCCTGCTTCCTAAACTCTAACAAGTAACCATGGATCTGATCAGCTGATCTCTGAATGCAATTGACACCATCTTCTCGACGAGAAACGCGGGTTCGGGGGAACCCACCTGTCCGGAGGGAACGTTTGCAGCTGGCTACACGATGGACGGATGGGCGAAGTGGCGTGTCGTGTGTCTGGCCGCTCTCTCCCTGGAGGACATTGAGGATATTTACTTATTTGGAGCTCTGATCACGGGGTTTCTGCTGATGGGATTATGTGGAGCCCTGGCGTATCAGCGATTGTTAAAAGCGGTCAGTGAAGCTCAAAACCCCACCAAGCTGACCGGCTGGCTTGAAACGGCGGTTGGCAGAGCCGTCAGCAATCAGACAATGGGTATATACCTCAAAGTGGACGACAACCGGAAGACGCTGGCGGCCGTGCATCAGATTCTTATCAAAATGGAGACCAGTGATGAACATTCTGGACATTAGAGGTCTGTGAAATTGATAGATCTCGACCCAAATTCAAATTCATTCTTCTTTCGGCTCCCCGTTCCTTCAGGACAGCCTTGGCAGGCTGTTGCTGGAGTCAAAACAATTTCTCCCAGGAACAAGATAACGAGATGCTCTGACCTGCCCAAGGACACTACTGCCTTCTGTGCTTTCCTCCCCAGTCTTAGCGGGTGTGGTCGTTGAATAGCGCCACACTGATGGCTGCTTACATTCCGGTCTATGCCTGCTGTGACTGTATCTATCTCCCAAATTGCAATGTTTTTGTCTTCGTGAAATGTGTATGTGCTGTTGCTATGGCTTTATTCTCCCCTAATCTCACACTGCTCTGACTAAGGAACAGTGCGGGAGGGGCATGTTTTTTTAGCCACCTATCCCTGTTGTGTATTTCTTATTTCCTTTTACTACCTCACCGACCTGTCTTCCCCCCTGTAATATGTGTCTACATCTTGGTCGGAGGGGTCCCATTTCGCTGCATGTAACAGTGTAGTGACAAATAAAGGCAATCAATCAATCAATCAATCAATCCTCTTCTCATCCTAATCTGTCCCTGGTCACACCTAGGGGTTGATTTCATCACCAACCTGCCCCTGTCCGAGAATAATACCACGCTATTAGTAGCGATTGATCGGTTCTCCAAATCATTTATCTCATCCCTCTCCCAGCATAACTGACAGTATTCCAGACAGCCCAAGTTCTTTTCCAGAACGTCTTCCGTCACTTCAGACTCCCTGAAGACAGGGGTCCCCAGTTCATATCCCGGATCTGGCACAGTTTTTTCATGTCTTCATAAGCCTCACATCCGGTTATCATCCCCAGTCCAACGGCCAGACAGAGCCTGCTACAAAGACTCACTCCTCACTCAGTTCACTGATCGGTCCTCAAGGTTACACACCCGATGGCGATCTCTTCACTGTCCATGAGACTCCTTCCTCCTTCGCCAGCCAGCCTTTTCTTGCCCGTCTCCAACCCCTCACCACACGGTTTGACTATCTCCTCTTTGGACTGTTAAGTTTGCAATGCAAGCCTCTTCTCCTTGGTTGACGCCAGTGGCATTCCTCTGTTCTTCCTACCTGAGTTATTTTAGGTAAATCCAATCCCTTATAATCCTTGTCTTGTCTATCTCTCCTACGAAACTTGACTACAGGAGGATGTTTGTTTTTAAAGGCTAAATAAACACAAATAAATGAAAAGATTGGTGAAAATATATGTTTTAAATAAATAATTTTACATTTGTAAATTTAAATGTAAAAAATTTATTTGTAATTTAAATTAAAAGTTTTACAACTATATATTTTAAAGTTACCAAATACAGGCATACTTCAGCATTTGTAAATATCATTATGCTCATTTATTAATCTCTCTCTGTGCATTTGTGAAAAGCTTTTCATAGATTTAACCCTTACTACTAGTGATGGGAAGTTCGGATCATTTCTCTGACTCGGATCTTTGAGTCCCGTTCAGCAAAATGAACGAATCTTTTTTCGAGTCATTTCGTTCATTTTAGTAAAATACCAATAAAATGTTGTGTGTTTCTTCCCAAACACATTTAGTATATACACAAACCCGAATCACACTACAAATAAAACAAAACTATACTGCTAGAAGACAAAAAAACATATTTTAATTAAGCCTACCTAGGTCTTTTAGTCTGATTCAGCTCAGCTCTGATCTGTCTTTAGGTTAAAGTCTCATGGTTCTTCACAGTTCTTCTCTCTGATGGTAACGAGTGCAGTCCGGCCTCGGGGCCTTCTGTCACGTGACGCTCCCTAATATTAACCTAATGCAGTTTGAGCCGGAAATCCACAAGATTCGTTCTTTTCTCGAGTCCTCTGGGTCCTTTCGTTCTTCTGTCACGTGACGCTCCCTAATATTAACCTAATGCAGTTTGAGCCGGAAATCCACAAGATTAGTTCTTTTCTCGAGTCCTCTGGGTCCTTTCGTTCTTCTGTCACATGACGCTCCCTAATATTAACCTAATGCAGTTTGAGCCGGAAATCCACAAGATTCATTCTTTTCTCGAGTCCTCTGGGTCCTTTCGTTCTTCTGTCACGTGACGCTCCCTAATATTAACCTAATGCTGTTTGAGCCGGAAATCCACAAGATTCGTTCTTTTCTCGAGTCCTCTGGGTCCTTTCGTTCTGGGTCCTTTCGTTAAGTGCTCAAGCATACTGGAACAGCTGGAGAACCATGCTGGTTGCCATAATCACCAGGGGCCTCATGTATAAAACTTTGCGTAGATGTAATCCTTAAAGTGTGTACGCACAAAAGTTTTCAGATTCATAAAACCGTACGTACGCCAGAACCTGCGAAAGGTTCGCTTTATAAATCAAAATTATCTGAATATTGTGCGCAGGTGCACGTGCGTATTCCTTACCCCAATCTCCTCCCGAAATAACCATATTTGGAGGTTAAGACCGCCCATTTTGAATATGTATGATCTCCCTGCATATTATTACCACCAATAATTCGGTTAACAAAAGCGAATTCATTCTCAGATGGTGCCTTTATTGCAACATGAGTGCAGTCAACAGCACCGATTACATTGGGAAAACCGGCGATTGCTGCAAATTGCATTTTGACGTTGGCTTGTTCAGCTTGCGCGTAAGGAAAATGGATGTATCGGGGTGCATTACATGTGGCATGACACGGCTCAGGGATGACTGCGACATACCCGATCGGTCTGCCAACTCTCGCTGGAAAGTACCAGTGGCCAAGTGGCCTAATGTGGTCAATACTTGCACATGAACACACGGCGCATGGTTTCTCTGCGAAGGTCTTTCCAATACTGTCAGTAATTCACAACACAATTCCAAGAGGATGGCTCTTGGAAATCGAAATCGGCTCATTAGCCAATCATCATCATCTTCTTCTTCTTTCGGCTGTTCCCAGTTTAGGGGTCGCCACAGCAAATCATCTGTTTCCACCTAACTCTGGCCTCAGTATCCTCTACTCTTGCACCAATTACCTTCATGTCCTCCTTCAGCACACCCATATAACTTGTCTTTGGCCTTCCTCTTGCCCTCTTGCCTGGCAGCTCCATCTCTAACATCCTTCTACCAATAAAACTACTATCCCTTCTCTGCACATGTCCAAACCATCTCAATCTGGCTTCTCTGACTTTGTCTCCAAAACAACCAACCTGAGCTGTTCCTCTGATGTGCTCGTTCCTAATCTTGTCCATTCTTGTCACTCCTAAACTGAACCTCAACATCCTCATCTCTGCTACTTCCATCTCTGCCTCGTGTCTCTTCCTCACTGCTACAGTCTCTAACCCATACATCATAGCTGGTCTCACTACTGTTCTGTACACCTTTCCTTTGATTCTTGATGACACTCTTCTGTCACACAACACCCCTGACACTTTTCTCCACCCACTCCAACCTGCTTGCACTCGCCTCTTCACCTCTTTTCCACACTCCCCGTCGCACTGGACTGTTAACCCCAAATACCTAAACTCCTCCACCTTCTTGACCTCAGCCCCCTGTAACCTCACTGTTCTACTTCCCTCCCTCTCGTTCAAACACATGTATTCTGTCTTACTACGACTGACTTTCATTCCTCTTCTTTCTAGAGCAGACCTCCAACTTTCCAGGTGTCCCTCCACCTGCTCTCTACTCTCACTACAGATTACAATGTCATGTGCAAACATCATTGTCCATGGAGATTCCTGTCTGACCTCATCTGTCAACCTGTCCATCACCATAGCAAACAAGAACGGACTCAAAGCCGATCCTTGATGTAGCCCCACCTCCACCTTGAACTCCTCTGTCTGACCTGTAGCACATCTCACTGTTGTCATACTCCTCTCATACATATCCTGAACTACTCTGACGTACTACTCTGCCACTCCTGACATCCTCATACAGGACCACAGCTCCTCTCTCGGCACCCTGTCATACGCTTTCTCAAGAGCATCCGTACGGTGCGCACTTATTTACGCCAAGTTTATTTTTTATAAATCCCGATATGTGCGTGAAAAAATGTGTACGCATATTTCTATGCCCATTTTGTGCGTACGCAACGTTTATACATCAGGCCCCAGATCCTTTGAATCCACAAAAGGGGGAAAAAAATAATCCAACACGATGTGAAATAATTCATCAGTTGTTCGCATGGTTGAGAGTATTTTCTGCAATGAGCAGATAGGAAGAGCATCACGCTTGCATCCACTTTTGTCAGCGATGGCGTGATCACGTGACAGTATTATGTTTTTAAATATCATTAGACATTAACTTTTCCTATTTTGTCCAGGCTTCCGCACCTTCAACTGTTGGTGATCAAAACACATGTATGTTTGTATGTAGGTACAGTTTGTAAGTGCCCAAGTTCTACTGAAGGAAACGACAGACATTTCTCAACTTGATATCAGATGGTTCAGCCTGGCCTGTAACAGAGCTGGTGGGAACCAGATGCGGCCGTTCTAATTACAAAACAAACTAAGCACAGATTTAAATCTTGACGATCAGGAAGTGCAGGCACAGTTTATGAGAAGAGCATGGCAGGTTCATGTTTTAAACTCACTGATGACCCTGGTCAAAACCACCATGTTTACACTTGTGGCACCTGCGCAGCCCAAAACAAGAATCAAAATATGAGAAGATAATGTTGATTTAAATGTATGTCTAGTTTCTGCATTAAATATACAACTAACATTTGATGGCAGGTGGTGTCATTATGTATCATTCTTTTTTTTTTATTAACAATCCTCTTGAAATGAGGGTATATGGTAGAGGCCCTTGCTGCTTGGTTCATTCTGTCATGACTCACAGAACGGTACAGATGGAAACTTATAAAAGCTTTTTTTACAAGTGCAACAACTCGTTCTGTGTTTATGGTTATCCTTTGGTTTGCTATGTTTCTGGGATAGCTGGGGATTTGTATTTCCTTTTTGAGATGGAGTATTCCTTTAAGCATTTTTCAGTACTGATGATAAGTTTATACTACTTTGAGGTGTCTAGTTTTTTTTTTTACTGTTGTGGTTTTCTTGTTCACTTGTTGTTTCCCTCATCTATTCCTCCTGTTTAAATCCAGCAAAAGTGTTGCTTAATAGATCTAAACAGATGAATTTAATTTGTTATTGTTTGGTATTTAAATCTAAAGACAAGGAAATTGTATTTGATTAGAACATTTTTCTACACATTAGTATCTCAAAGTGCTTTACAGAAGTATACTGATCATAGTTAAAACAGGCAATAAAACAGATAATAGATAACGCAGGCAATAAAAACAGATCATAGATAAAAGCAAGGGATTATTCATTAAAGCAATTAAAGTTCATAACATAAAAGTAAAACAAAAGTTAATGGGTGAAGTGCTGTTCGTACAGCTCAGTCAGTAAACACACATTTAAATACATTTGTTTTTAGTCTAGATTTAAATATGACTAAAGTTTTAGCTCGTCTAATCTCTCCTGGAAGCTGGATCCAACTGCTGACAGCATAGTAACTCAAAGCAGACTCTCCCTGTTTAGAGCAAGTCCGTGGTAGTTCTAACTGATTTAAACCTAATGATCTAAAAGCTCTGTTTGGTTTGTATACAGTAAACATATATGTGATATATTTTGGGGCAGAGTTGTTTTGTGACCTATAGACGATCAGCAGTACTTTAAACTTAATTCTGAATGTCACTGGCAGCCATAGTAGAGACCTGAGGACTGGCATTATCTGCTCCAACTTTCTAGTTCTGGTCAGAACCTGTGCAGCTGCATTCTGAACAAGCTTAAGCTGGTCCTTTTGGGAGACCAGTAAAAAGACCAAACACAGTAGTACAGATAATCCAGATTATGATAAAAATAATGGACTAATTTCTCTATATCCTGACTGGGGACAAAGCATCTCATCTGACCATTGCAATGTTTCTTAGATGATAATAAGCAGATTTAGTTATTATGTGACTGGTGAAGCTCACATAAGAATCCAGAATCACCCAGAGGTTTAGTTGTACTGCCCTCAGAGCTCAGGTGAACGTTCACCTTGAGAACCTCTGCCTTGTTCCCAAAAACAATGACAATTCTCTTTATTTCATTGAAGAAAGTTTTGTCCATCCAGCTTTTAATCTCATCCAGACATTTACAGAGACAGTTTATGGGACTTAAGTCAAGTAGATCTAAGTGTCATCAGCATTGATGGGCAATCTGGTATCTTCTCATCATTTGACCCAGTTGTAGCATGTACAGGCTGAACAAAAGAGGTGCAAGAATTGACCTCGGGGAACCCCATGTGAAACTAATGTCCAGTTTGATTTGTGATAACCTATACTCACATAGAAGCCTCTTCCTTGCACATATGACCTGAAACATTTCAGCACTGTCCCTGACAGACCAACACAGTTCTCAAACCTATCAAGGAGAATGATGTGATCAATGGTGTCAAAAAACAGCACTCAGGCCAAGAAGAACCAGCACAGACATGTTTGTTATCTTTACCAGAGCTGTCTCTGTACTGTGATGAGCTTGGAAACCAGATTGAAAAAGTTTTATTTAGTATAACCTTTTTGATAATTTTTCCAATAAAAGAGAGGTTTGAGATCGACCTGTAGCTGTTCAGTATGGTGTTGTCAAGGTTTCTCCTTTTCAGAAGTGGTTTTACTACTGCAGTCTTCAGAGCCTTTGGAAAGGTACCTGAAAGAAGAGAGACATTTACCATTTCAAGGAGATCTGCATCTAGACATTTAAGCTCTGAAAAAGGCTGTTGGAAGAGTGTCTAGACTGCAAGTTGGGCCATCCAGACTAGGCAGTCATAACAAGGAGTGAATAAACTGACAGCATGAAGATGAACAATAACCTTGCACTACTACTGAGTTGGAGGGTTCTCTATATAGCAGGCCAATCGCAAAGTAAAAGCACCTGTGGATCCTCATTTGATAATGAATGACAGTGTTATAAAAATAATTAATAATTAATAATTGTAAAAAAAATAATTCTATTTTCCTTCTAATTCAATTATCACCCGGCGTTCACACCGGATGCAGAACTTGCGTGGTCTGATTCATGTGTTAAGGCAATGGCCAGCCACGGAAAAGGATTTCTGCATCAGTGCGTTGGGTGAAGTATGCTTGGCATCAACCTGAAAAGCGGAACCAGCGTCGGTGCCGGTGAAAGTTGAATTTTCGGAACTTTTGACGCTTAACGAAGCAAATATTCATATAGCGATTTGCGCCAGACAACCAGGAGCCTCTTCTGCCAATAGCACATTTTTTTGGCCAAGCTCGAAAATTTGAAAAGCATGGTGAACTTTCTCGCTAGCGAGGCAAAGAGTCTCGATAATAAACTTGATTTCTTAACAAACTAATCAATGAAGGATTTGCAGGCAAGCAGTCAGATTCAGGTGAGTTTAAAGTCTTCTAACCATCTCAGACTTTATGTAACAAGCCTACTGTCCTTAGTATTTAGCCAGCAAGCTAACGCTGTTTTTGTGCTGATAAATGGTTATAATTGCATTTTTACTTTATTTTTAATGATGCATATGTTCTGTAGATGTTATATTCTTATTCGCTTTCACGTTATTCAGAGCGACAACAGTGATTGTCACTGAAGTGGCCTAGGAATTAAGCGGGAACAGGAGCTCTTATCTGCCATCATGCTTCCCCAATGAGCGAAGAGGCTCGAGTCGGTCCCTGCTATGCTTAAGGTGTTGTCTGAATGACAGGAATTAGGAACTTCTCCGGTGTTTGTTGCACATTTTTCTTCAAAGCAATATCCTTCATGTATTTAAACATTTTACATGCATGTAAATTTAACTTTAAGTCCTACTGTAAGTTGCTTTGGACAAAAGCGTCTGCCAAAGGCATAAATGTAACGTAAATGTTTTAAATAAATGTTTTGTCTCTTGCTTTATGATTACCGTGTGATAATTTCTTCATGCTCTGTTGTAAAAATCAATAGATTGTAAAGGTTAAGTTATTAGTAAAGATGTTAATGTTGTAGAAAGCATACAAAATACAAACACGCTCAAACCTCTGCAGATGATCCAGAACTCTGCAGCTCATCTTATCTTCGAGGAACCGAAGCGAGCTCATGTTACTCCCCTCTTCATCACTCTTCACTGGATTCCGATTGCAGTTCATTTTAAATTCAAACGCTGATGCTGGTATACAAAACTTTCTCCAAATAAGCCCCTGTTTACCTCCACAAGCTCATACACTCCTATGCCCTCCAGAAACCGTACTCAGAAAGGAACAGCAACTCATGGTTCCATCCCACAAAGGCAGAAAATCTCTTAGCAGAATCTTCTCTCTCACTGTCCTTAGCTGGTGGAACAAACTCCCTGATCCAGTCAGGCAAGCAGCAACACTAACAGCTCTCAAAAAGCAACTGAAAGCTGAGACAGACTTTGACAGTGTAAAAAATTGCATATTGTCTCTCCCCTACTGTAAGTTGCTTTGGACAAAAGCGTCTGCCAAATGCATGAATGTAAATGTAAACAATATGTGTTTGTTTAAATGATTCTTTATTTCATTTTAAAGCTAGTGTATTAAAATTAACCAAGACTAGACAAATGTATTTACAAACCATATTTATTCTTTGCAACAAAGCATTTAAACAATGTGAACTTGTCACTAAATGACAAAACGTGGTGTAAATACAAACTGTGTACTGTAAACATGGTGTGTTAAACACATGTACTTGAGGAACAATATCTATTAATCTTCTCTTTTGCAACAAACTGTTCCAGATTGATAAAGAACTACACAACTAACTAAATGTGGTAAATGCAAAACTGTGCTGTACAAAAAGGTTTTACTTAACAATAACAAACATCTCAAGTTGAACTAAAGCTAATAGAATGTATTAGTAACCACGCTGACCAGCTAAAAGTATACAGATAGAAAAACATCAAGGTTGACACTTCTCCCTTGATAGATGAGTGGTCCATGATTACTTACCCTGCAGTAAGTGTTCTTGTGTTTGTAGATCTCATGACTTTATGGAAGGCATCTTCACGGTGAACTCATGAGTTAATGGTCTGTAGATGTCTGCAGTTTTAAAATATCTAATAAACAGAGAAAATTAAAATTCTAAAAAGTGTAGACCACAATTATTCACAGCAGAAATAAAGTTAACACGCATCTTTGTGACACCTTTAGTTTTCCTTCACTAATATAGAAATTACAAATCCATTTTTTAAATATCACTATTAATGTATCATTCACTACTTTCTGTTACATAAAACAATGACAGCAGTAACATACACCAATTAAAATATTAGTAAAAGGTAATGCATAAACAGATGCGTAATACACTACTAAAACCACAACTTTTATTGAACATCAATTAACCTGTACAATAACTAATACAAGGTTACATTTTTGCAAAATACGGTTATACAACATTTTATATTATATGTGACGCAGTTTTGTTGATGACAATTACTTTACATTTTGTAAAACTACAACATGGGGAAATATGGAGAAACTGACAATAAACACCTTTTAATTCAACGTGACATTAAAATATGCACTCACCGGGGAAAATTGATGGACACTCTGCTAGTGAAATAAAAGCCTGTAGTTAGTCGGCATAGTCTCTGTAATTCTGACTTCAGAAAATATAAATAGCAGCTTTTCTATCTACAACTTCCTCCAATCTCGACAACTAGATCCCAAGAAGGCTGGTGGAAGCTCCTCCCTCAGCACTCACGTCACTAATACGGTGCGCCAAGCGCGTTGTTTTTCCTTTTTTCATCCCACGTTTGAAATAGCGTTGATTTAGCATTGATTCGTGCATTTACCAATTCCCGGTGTGAACACAGCATTACCATCTACACCATTCTTGTCAGTACCACCATCGCTGCAGATATGCTCAGTTGTCCATAAAAACTTTTTCTACGTTTAGATGACTGGACTTGGCTCTCATCATATCTAGTTATCATTTGACTCTTTTTCTTGTTTTGTGCCTGGCTTAGTAATTACTTTAATATAATTGTACAAACAAAACTGGTATGATTTACACTAATAGAAGTTTAATATTGACCTTTTTGTGTTAGTAATCACAAAGGATTGAACATATAGGCAAATAGTTTTTGAAGATGTAAACACTTGTAAACACACAATTTAAAGAGGTGGCCTTTCTACACATCACAAAAAAATTTTTTTGGTAAGAGCAGCACTGACATGAAGCAAACTAAACTATGTGAGAGAAATTGGTGTAGAATGTGTTATGCTATTTTATGGCACTAGAAAGATCCAGACCGACAACTAACTACAATTCACACTGTAATTGTTTTCTTTGGTGAAAACCCTAGTTAAAAAATTATCATAAAACATCCCTCATCTCCTTTTCTCAATCAATCAAGTTTTTATATAGCGCTTCTTTAGCAGTCGCTTTTAAAGCAGCTTTACAAAGTCCTCATGAGGATCAGGTAGAGTAAATAGGAGTTCCCTCTTTGAGGGGACTCTCGCTGACTGAGGCAGGTGCTAGTCACCTCCCCAGCATAAAGAAGATACAAACTTAAGAACCATCAACGAACAGTTTGCCGGACAGTACCTGAAAAAAACAAAACAAACAAAGACTAACTATAAACTTACAAGTGAAGAAACAATTGTAAGAAAACTGTAACATAGACAACAAACAGGTGATCAGCATCAGCTGCAGGATAAGAGATAAATGATGATGATAGGTTAGAGAGGAACATTGAACCACATTGTTTTTTCAACAGTTTGTATGTATATAGTGCTCAGACACCTGATCTGTTCAGTCAAATACCAAGAGTCAATTATTCGAATGCTAGATTAAACAGATGTGTTTTTAATTTAGTTTTGAACTCTGTGAGCGCAGCTGAGCTCCGGACAACATCCGGGATTTTGTTCCAGAGCCTCGGGACTCTATACGAGAACGGTCTTCCACCTCCTACCTTCGGTAAAATAAATAGTCCTGCTTCTTCTGATCGGAGAGAGCGAGCAGGAATATATCGCGATAGGAGATTGCTCAGGTAGGCCGGAGCCAAGCCATTCAGCGCCTTAAAGGCAAGGAGCAGTATCTTTTAGTCAATGCGATATTGTACAGGAAGCCAACGAAGAGAGCACAAAATCGGTGTAATGTGGTCATATTTCTTTGTTCTTGTGAGAACTCTAGCTGCTGCATTCTGGACTAACTGTAATTTTTGTAGCATGGCGGCCAAACAGCCAGCTAACAGAGTTACAATAATCCATTCTGGAGGTCATGAAAGCATGCACAAATTTTTCTGCATCTACGATAGACAGTATGTTCCGTACTTTAGCAAAATTCCTGAGGTGAAAGAAGGCAGTCTTAGTAACATAAGAGATATGATCCTTAAACATCAGTTCACTATCTATAATAACGCCAAGATTTTTAACTGTAGTGGAAAAATGAACAGTGTGCCCCCCCAGCTCCATATTTAAAACTGAGAGATTCTGTAATTGCTTTTTAGAGCCAACAAAAAATATTTCTGTTTTATCGGGATTTAGCATTAGTAAATTTTCATTCATCCAATCATTAGTGATGGGAAGTTCGGATCCCAAATATTAACCAACACAATATGAGCTGGAAACCTACAAAATTCGTTCTTTCCCCGAGTCCTCCGGCTCCTTTCGTTCTTCAGTCATGTGACGCTCCCTAATATTTACCAAATGCAGTTTGAGCCGGAAACAGAAAAGATTCGTTCTTTCCCCGAGTCCTCCAGCTCCTTTCATTCTTCTGTCAGGTGACGCTCCCTAATATTAACCAAATGTAGTTTGAGGCAGAAACAGAAAAGATTTGTTCTTTCCCCTAGTCCTCCAGCTCCTTTCGTTCTTCTGTCACGTGACGCTCCCTAATATTAGCCAAATGCAGTTTGAGCCGGAAACAGAAAAGATTTGTTCTTTCCCCAAGTCCTCCAGCTCCTTTCGTTCTTCTGTCACGTGACGTTCCCTAATATTAGCCAAATGCAGTTTGAGCCGGAAACAGAAAAGATTTGTTGCAGAAGAATGTTGCGCATGGGCCACTGAATGAAATCCCTCTCCAACACGATTCGATCCTATGGAGTCACATTAAAGAGTCGTTCAAAAAGAACGAATCGTTGCTGAACGACACATCACTAACAATCATTGATATCAGTGACACTTTCTGAGATCTTCTTTAGCTTTAAAAGGTTATTAGGCTTTGCTGAGATATAGAGCTGGGTGTCGTCTGCATAGCAATGGAAACTAACCCCATATCTTCTAATAAATTTGCCAAGCGGCAGCATGTATATTGAGAATAGGATGGGTTCCAAAACGGATCCTTGAGGAACTCCATACTCTACCGCTATTGTGTCTGATGAGTCTCCAATTACATGAACAAACTGACTCCGGTCAGAGAGGTAAGAGTTAAACCATCTTAGAGCCGGGCCCTGGATGCCTGCATCGTTCTCTAGTCTCTTGAGGAGAATCCTGTGATCTATCGTATCGAAGGCTGCACTGAGAGCTAGCAGAACTAGAAGAGAGATATTCCCTTGATCCCAATCAAGTAATAGATCGTTTGAAATTTTAACCAGCGCAGTCTCTGTGCTGTGATGCGCTCTGAATCCAGATTGAAGATTTTCATAACAGTTGCTCTTTTGTAAGAAGGAGCTGAGCTGTGCTATTACAACTTTCTCTAATATTTTTGACAAAAACAGAAGGTTAGAGATTGGCCTATAGTTGGATAACTCAGTAGGATCCAGGTGCGTTTTCTTGATTAGTGGTTTAATTACTGCATTTTATTTTTAGCTATTTAGCAACGCAACCTAGCGATAGAGATGAGTTTATAATATTTAGAAACGGTTCTTGACTTATTTGTTGCAATTCTTTCAGTAATTTTGTTGGTGCAGGATCAAGAGTGCATGTTGTTGATTTAGAAGCTGTGATTATATTTAGCAGTTCTTTCAGGTGAATATTTGAACAATTTTGCAGCCAGTGAGGCAAAGGCATAGAATTTGAGTAAAGCTGCTTAGATTGAATATGAGTTTTAGTGATTTTGCATCTAATAGATGTAATTTTATTTGAGAAATATTTAATAAAATCATTGCTGCTAAATTTTATAGCTGCATTTGAATCTGTTAATGTTTGACTGTTTAGTAGATTAGCCATTGTTTCAAATAAGAAGCGAGGGCTATTTTGATTTGTTTCTGTTCATTTGTGATAGTAGTTAGTTTTTGCAGTTTTTAGTGCTAGTCTATATTTAGACATGCTCTCTTTCCAGGCAATTTTGAATACTTCCAATGTAGGTTTTTTCCATTTACGCTCATAGTTTCTGGTTTGTCTTTTTATCACCGTTGTATTATCATCAGACCACAGAGTGGCCTGTCTATCTCTGACTTTAATTTAAGTGGGGCTATATTATTAATATTATTATAATAATATTATTATAATAATATTCTAACAAGAATATTATTCATTTTGTAGGTGATTGTTTCAAGTTAATTTTCATCTGCAGGTACATTAGAAAGGTGAGTAATATCTGGTAGGTTTCTTATAAATGCTTCTTTAGTATTTTGATTTATATTTCTCCCTAGTTGGTAGCGTTGAATGCTACTGCCAATGTTTATAGTATGCATAGCACAAGATACAAGATAGTGGTCTGAGATGTCCTCACTTTGAGGCGATATAACTATGTCACTGAGGTCAATGTCATGAGATAAAACCAAATCTAGAGTATGATTTAGACAGTGAGTTGCTCCAGCCACATTTTGCTTAAACCCACAGGAATTTAGGAGGTCTGTAAAGGCAGTACCCAACCAGTCTTTTTTGTCATCGATATGGATGTTAAAGTCTTCAAAAATCAGTATTTTATCTGCTTCGACCAAAAGATATGCGACAAAATCAGTGAATTCTTGAAGAAAGCTAGAATTGTGTTTTGGTGGCCTGTAGACAACAGCTAATGTTACAGAGAATGCACATCTTTGTTTTGATTCTGCCAGTGTATTATGGAGCACAAGTACTTCGAAGGATTTAAATGTATGTTCTGTCTTTTTGGTTGTGTTTAGGGTATTTCTATATATTGTGGCAACACCCCCACCATGACCATGACCAGAAAATTAGCAAAGACAGAAGAGACGAATCAACTAACTGAATGAGAACGAGGGGGTGGAGAGAAACAATTAGGAGCACAAACAAAGGAACATGTGGCTAATATAGACAAACCAAACAGATAAAACCAGCCGATCAGCCAGGAGTCCTGACAATGAGAGCCTCCTTTAGAGGAAGCTATTAATAATTCAGAAATGTGTCTGCAGGTTTGTCAGGTGTTTCCTTGTGAGATTAAAAATATATAATTTAAAAAGTCACAAATGATTTGTTGAACAACTAAGTGGCCCCTGCAAGTACTGAAGTGCCTGGGCACTCTTGCTTTGACTGGATGTAGATAATTATTCAAAATCATACATTATTTGGTTCCTGAATAAAGACTTTGCAGGCTAAAGTAGACTAAATCAATTGTATCTCTTCTGATGGCTTTCACATTGATTTTTCTCAACGTATCCGTGGGCCTTGCAAAGGCTGATTCCCTATTTTACTGAATGTCGAGAGAGAGGGAGTGAGACACACACATACCTATAGACCAAGATAGTGAGTTTGATTCTCTGATACATTGAATCCAGAGCAGATTAGGTCTTGTGTGTATCTGATAGGATTTTATCTTAGGGATGAAAGATGAGAAGATGTGTTCTTGAGAACAATTTAGATTTAATAACCAGTCGACAATAGAAGGTTTACAGTCAATTAGAGGTGCACTTGAATTTAGTCAATAAGAGGATCAATTCACTGGTATGAGAAGACTCAATGTCTATAAATAATAAATAATTTTTTGAACAACAATAACAGGGAAAACAAATGGTTGTATACTGTTTTGTTTGCCATTGTTTAAATTGACATGAATATAAAAGCAAAACTATGTTTTTTTAGATCCACGAATGAAATTCTTTGTGTTTTCATCTTTGCAACAAATTGTGGATAAATGTGTCAGGTACATGCATAAATGCAAAGTTCTAGAATGCAAAATGCTTTTTTTGGCCCAAATATTTTTTTTGTCCATGATATGGAAACAAGGACATAGATGATGCTGAGTTAAAAAAAAAAAAAAAACCTTAAATACCATTTAGAGATGTTTTATTGCAGGATAAGACAAAATGATCAATATTGGCAATAAGCTACATTGTTATATTAAAACTTGACTCAAAATATGCAAGATTTTTTTTCCTCCTTTCAAGTGAATAGCCCTTCAACTTTTACAGACTATGATGTATTAAAACAACTCATTTCACGTATATAATGCATTGCTCTCAAATTTTAATCACAGCTCAGTTTAAGATGTCCTGGAAATGTAGTGGGGGCATTTTTATTACAAAATGTATGTGAATACATTTTATTATGTATCTGTCAACAGTATACACTTTAAGGATTCTGTAGAATAAGTATTCAAATTATGTGCTAATCTTTAATTAACAACAAAAATGAGAAAGGCTACACATTAATGTGTAGTAATAAAATGTATATACTTCCACTTATTTCTAATGACATTAATATTTTCACAATAATCAGATGCCCCCATAACAAATGCAATCATATATCTAAAAATATTACAAATTTCTGCTCTGTTAAATTTTGTCATTTTCAATTTCCTGCTGCTCAAAAGACTTCAGTGATGCAATAATGGACCATATTAATTCTATGTATGGGGTGGAATTATGTTTTTTTTTTAATAGGAAAGGTTTACTTGGCAAAACTGGGCTTAGGATATTGATAAACCATTAGAATTTACCAACACAGAAGGAGGCTTGAAGAGAGAGAGGTTATCTATGGTGACATCTCCAGTGTCAGTCTCCATTCTTCCAAGTAAACAATATGCTTAAATAACTATTTATACTCCCACCCCTTTACAAACAGACACACAGAGAAATTAGTGACCCACAGACTCAAGTGCTCAGCAGTTCCCCAATCCATCATTTTGGGTGATTCAACAATGAAACAAAGACGTGTTTCGGCTCCCATTTAATATTTTACAAAAAATATATATATGTTCATGAGAAAGTTGGCTTTGAGTAACTTTTTCTTGAGATAGTCCAAAAACTTAGGGAAGAAATAGATACTGAAACTCTCATTGACAGAGATGCACCATCATGTTTTCTTGTCAGATGTTGCTGCTCCTATGCTAAAGGAGTGGCCTGAGAAATTCTCAGGGGAAAAACCAGAGGCTTTAACGACTGCTTTTGGAACTGAAAGCGGTTGGCTGGTTTGTTTGTTTCATCAATGATAAGGGGATGGACAGGAGAGTTGGTTCGGCGGTGTAATTCTTTGATCAGAAAGGAGATTTGTTGATGCCTGGGGAAGGGACACCGTAGATGAGTTTGTGGAAGAACTGGATGACACTTGTATAATTTTGATGGACCCAACTTTGAGTTTTCTGGTAATAGGCAGATATGAGATGAACAAGGGTGTTGTTATGAGAGAAAAGTTGGGGAAAGGGATGTTGTGGAAAATAAGGAATATTTTGAAGGACTTCCTGGCAGTTAAGTAAGATTTTAAGGTACGAGGGGCTATGGCTTAGATGATGTAATTTAAGGATGCACCAAAAAAGTTAACACTGACTAATAACCTAAAATTTACTGAGAATGTTCAGTACAATGAGTGTACTAGACAAACTGTAAACAGGATGTGAAGTGACGAATATGTGTAAAATAGCAGCAAGGTGCAAAAACAGCATGTAAGAGTAAACATAGTTATAATAAATAGTAAATATGGGTTGTGATGGAGATGAGGATGTATGTGAGTTGAAATGGTCATGGATAAGCATGTAAGAGTTCAGTTCTGTTTGTTTGAAACCCTGATTGCTCATGGGAAAAAAACTGTTGCGCAGTGTAGTTGTAAGGGCCCAAATGCTCCGGAACCTCTTTCCTGATGGTAGGAGTGTAAACTGAGTGTGTGAGGGGTGTGTGGGGTTGTACTCAATGCTATTAGCTTTGCGGATGCATCGAGCGATGTAAATGTCCATGACAGAGGGAAGAGAGACTCCTATGATCTTCTCAGTCATCCTCACTATACTCTGTAGGGTCTTGTGATCTGATACGGTGCAGTTCCCAAACCAGGCAGTGATGCAGGATTCAGTTACAGAGGGGAATGTTCAGACCAAGGAGGGTCAGCTTCATGACCAGGTGCTGTGGGATGATTGTAATGCTGAACAGCATTATTTTGTAAGTGTCCTTGTGGTCCAGGTGGGTGAGGGCAAGACGAAGGGTGGAGTTGATGGCATCGTCAGTGGAGCGGTTCGGACGATACGTAAACTGCAATGGGTCCAGTGAAGGTGGAAGTAGAGACTTGATGTGCCTCATGACGAGCCTCTCAAAGGACCTCATTATGATTAATGTGAGTGCAATGGGACGGCAGTCATTGAGGCGGGAGACTGTAGACTTCTTTGGCACTGGGACGATGGTCATAGTCTCGAAGCACGTGGGAACAATGGTGGTGCTCAGGGATAACATAATTAATTACATTTTAAATACATTTTGGAGCTAATGTCAAATAAAAAAAACTAACCAAACAAATAAAAGAAGAAGAATTTCAGGTGCATATAGCTCTAGTAGTCTCATTTAGTTTTAATAGCTCTAATAGGTAGCCTACAGCATTTGGTTAAACAAAAATTGTGTATTCATTCATAATTTAAATGTTGGTTTTAGATTTTGAGGTAAAGTTGTACTTAAACTCTTGGTTAGTTAGACTGAACATTTGTGAGACTAAATAGTCAAATAAAAAAAACGCTTAACGAAAGTTTAACGAGTTCAGACGTGGATTATAATTAGAATGAATTTGAGCCTGATCAAACTATGTTTGCCCTTAATTATAACTTTATGTTTCAAATAATAGATAGGAAATTGACCGACCACCATAGTCACACTCTTTATAATAGCTAAAAAGATTTGTAATTTAACATGGCATTTGCCACATGATAGTCTGCAAATGTTCGGGTCTGACACATGTGGAAAAATTGGGTACTTTTTGTTTGTCTGGCCCCTTTAAGATGCAACGAAAGATAATATATAATTAAAAAAATAATAATAATCTGAGCAACTTATGGTCCTCAAGCCCTAATTAGAGAGTAAACTGTGATGCATGGTGAAAACTTACAATGTGCAATATTGACTTTTCTTTGTGTAGCTTCAAATGCAGAATCAGGTTGGAAATGATTGGTCTGTAAACTTTGACCCACATGCTTATTAATTAGATGTTTAATTAAACTGGCTAGCTTAACCATTTACTACAAAACCTTTACATTTGTAGCACTTATAGGGCTATACTTGTCTGGCATGCCAAAAAAATGCATGAATGAGGTAAACACATACAATCTCCATCCACATATGGTTTACATTCATAATATGGACAAGCACAATCCTGCTTATAGGGTGGGTACCATAGGAACTGGCAGCAACTTTATTGTAACCTCATAATCTCTTGTCTATTACAGAGATGCCATCCTATGATCTAAAATGAGTAGTTGAGGTTTTGGCATATCCTCATACTTTGAGTTTTTTCATTTCATGTGACTGTTTAGTGTCCAACCACAAAGTGTGTGAGTTATGATTTCTGACACATCACAAGGCGGAAGGAAAACAAGTGAACAAGAAGAGGATACTGAGTCAGATGTGTGGGTTTTCAGAGAATTTCCCTCATTTATCAAAGGTCTTGCATTAAAAAAGTTGATCAGGTTATGGCACAGTAAGATCACCATTTAAGGGACATGAATATAGACATTTGTAGAAACAGATGTAATAAGAGTTATTATATTATTATAATATATTAAACATATTAAGAATATTTAGTCATCAGTACTTAACCAAAATGAAAAAGTTGATTGTTAATTGTGTCTGTTTCACAGCATCTCGCTCATGACAGAGAAAAATAGTCATGTAACGTTAACTTATTCTATTTCACTTCACTCATGAATAGACAGCTCTGTGATAAAATCTGTATTATTTAAAAAAATATCCGGGACAATTATCAGGCAATAACTGAATGCTGTTCTGAAGGTTACACAAGGTTTCAAACATTTTATTTTTGCATAACTTACAGAACTGTCTAACAATAAAGACTGCTCAGGTTAGGATTGACGATTCACATTTTTTATAGATAATTATAGTTTATAATGTTACATGATTTGTAAGTTTGGCATCACGGTGGCACAGTGGGTAGCGCGGTCGTTTTCCTGCAAGAAGGTTATTGGTTTGAGCCTCGGTGGGTCAGTTGGCATTTCTGTGTGGCATGTTATCCCCGGGTGCTCCGGTTTCCCCCACAAGTCCAAAGACATGCAGTAAAGTGAATATGGTACACAATTGACCATAGTGTAAGAATGTGTGTGTGTCTGTGTGTGTGGATATTTCCTGGTGGGTTGCAGCTGGAAGGACATCCTCAGTGTAAAACACATGCTGGAAAAGTTCATTCCGCTGTTGAAGTGGTAGTGAGAGAAATGTGGCTCTCTGCAGCTAGTAACAGTTACACTTGAAGTTAACTTTCAAAACGAAAGCCAACAAATTAAAACATCACAGCAATCTCTTTATTGTAAGTTATTAACATGAATGAAAACAGACGAAGTCCAATTTGAAGCTCTATAATTCTTTTTAATGTTAAAGAAAGTATATATATATCATTCCATGTTCTGCATTTTCTTAACGTCCTCATGCAGACAAACAGCGGTTGGTGTAAAAATAATATGGTCACTAAAAGAAACGAAGTTAAGCTAATCAACAAACTATGACTGAACTGTGGTCTAGTACTGGTATTGAGTGATCAACCAATGTTTATTATTATGGTTACTATTTTCACGCAAGAATACATAGAGTAAACAAACCAACATGGAAAACCTGTGCAGTTATTCAAAATGAATCAACATCTGGCAGCTAATGAGAATCTAATATTCAGGCAGACCATGGCATAAATAAAAGTTATTGAACACAACACTATCTTTCCATTGTGCCATTTGCTTTAATTATGACAACTATGACGATCAATTTAGTGAAAAGCTCGTAATAGTAACAGTGAGCATTTTAATCCCTCTGCTGGCCATAAGAGAAAAAACATTGTCAGGAAAATAAAAGTCATTTTTTTAAAACCTGCTGGCCTTTGAGCTATCAGGTTGATCCAAGGACGCAGACCTGGCTATTACACATGCTTAAATTTAAACTTGATGTGAGAGTGAACAGAGGCACAGCACTCTAACATCCTACGGGATAAGGCCAAGGGAGAGGAATGGAACATAGCCTAAATGTTTAAGAATGTGATTTTTGCACTCTTTAATTGGCAGCCTTTCTCTGAAAGAAATGTTGCAATCTGGGGGTTTTGACAAAATCTGCAAAAGCATGATTAGGTTACATAATTCTTAGTAAATCATTATCAGATAGTTTTGAATATTTTACATCTTACCCTTTTGACCTTATAAAGCAAGGAGTATATGGGCCATTCTGGTATTTCCCAGTAGCTTTACTTGAAATTCCGGGAATTTATAGTCACCACACTGAGGTGGAAGACATTGTCCTGGCATATAATTTCACAGCTTGTGGTCACGAGATGAGATGGATATAAATAATGATTTCTTTGTGGAACACACCCATGTGTACATTTGCTCTTATGGAGTAGAAAACTGTAACTGTTTTTTGTAGTTTAAAATCTTTCAGTGGACGCTTCATATTCTGAAAGGGAAAGTAATCATCAACAGCCAAAATAGATCACAATACAATTCAGTAAAATGAATTTTCCTAGCTAGCTACCAAAGGGAATATTTAGTTAGTAATATCTCTGAACCATCCAAGAATATTTCTGAACCATCCAATTCATGAGCTAAACAGACTCTTTAAACAACCAGTCATCAAACGGGTTCAAGTTATCATGTTTACAGTTGAACAAAGGTTGGGCACACACAAAAAAATTATAATAATAATACATTTTTTAGATTGGTACGATGAGATTTTATATAACAGATGACTTCACATTGTCTACACACATATAGCCTACTGCACTAATATGAATAATTTTTTTTTCATGTCAGTTGTTTATAATGAAGGAATTCTATTGAGGAATTAAGTGTGCCAATAAGTTTGCAGAAAAAGTAGCCTATTGTTCCATATCTTTATTACAACAGGAATTCTAATTTTGCTTTACAATCAGTTTGTCATAAAAGGGTACGAATTTTAGAAGTACCTTACAATGAAATGCTTTCTTTTGATGCATAAAGAGAGAACAACATTTTAAAAACAATATTAACTTATCGTGGAGAAACTATGGTCGAAGTATGCATGGTAGTACATCTAGTGGTCATTCATAAGAGAAAAAAACAGGCCTTTTTTTGAACCAAAAATACCATATTCCTGCCTGGGCCATATAGCTGTCTGCAGTATACAAGGACAAAAACCACTCAACTTCTATTGATTGGCTGAGCTAAACTACACTATTATATACTATTAATGCAGCCTGAGGTTTTTTCTTCCTCCCTGACTGTACAAGCCACTAGTCAAGCAGCAGTGCTTTGCATCCAATTTCAGAGGAATATGATTAGTATTCTTCATTTCTTTATAGCTATTTCTCAAATTGAAATTTGCATTTTGAGTTTAAAGTCAAGCAATGATAAAGTTTATATAGGGTAGAGACCCACTTATCCTTTGTTCAAATCCACCAGAACATTAATTATTCAATTCTCATTTGATAATTCTTTACAATCGTATGACCCTCCTATAAGTAAAACAGTTATTTTGATCATTACAGTATTTAAATAGGAAATCGAAGTGTAACTTTATTTATATCATCTTTAATAATATGTTGTTAATCAACAGTCAACTTCCACTTGCAACTTGGTAAATGAAAAACAATTAACAAAAAAGAACCATATACATACACCTCACATTCTGATAGTAGATTACACAATTACAAATGCCATCCATACTTTTTCATGTCGACTTTTTCCCTTTCGGGGTCACCACAGGGGAATGACGTGCCAACTCCTCATTTTATGCGGCAAATGTCCTTCCAGCTGCAACACATTCACACACACTCATTCACACTTTAACACTATGGACAATCGTTCTTACTCAATTCACTTATGCCGCATGTCTTTGGAATTGTGGGGAAACCGGAGCACCCGGAGAAAACCCACACGATTACGGGGAGAACATGCAAACTCCACACAGAAATGCCAACCGACCCATCCGAGGCTCGAACCAGCGATCTTCTTGCTGTGAGACGACCGTGCTACCCACTACACCACCATGACGCTTGTATTAGAAATTTTTTAGTTTAAATTATTAGAGCAGGTTGGTGGCGGAGTGTTGAAAAAATCTGTCACCCAGGTAGACAATTGGAGGCCTGCAGGGAAACATGATTAGCTGGCAATGTGTTCATGATGTAACCTACCTTTCAACCAATGACTGGGGATAGGTAGCAGAAGACCCAAGGAAAACCTAAGCACCATCCCCAGCACAGAAGTAACTGGACTCTGTTGTGTGAAATTGAAATTCCTTGGTGAGTAGTATGGTCTTTGAAACATTCTCACGCAATCAACTGTCATTAGGGTAGGATCCACCTGTTATAAACAGTCTATTTTCCATTCATCAATGATTGTGCAGAAGTTCATTGGAATATAATGCAGTGTTCACTTAAAAAAAGTTAAATCGATACAAACATTTGTGACTTTTTACCAATGATTAAGCCAACGTTTTTCTACCTATTATGTAGAAACATATATTACACTTCTACTGGCTAATCGTTGATAAGGTTACGGACAGGCACAAATTATTTAAACCGCTTTTAATCTAACAGATTGGCATCCCATACCTGGCTACGGTCTGAAAAAATTCCTCACTGTACCACTTCACTCTTAAAAAGTGTACTGGACAGCCATAGACATGGGTCTTTTGATTACCCCTATCCTTTACATGTGCTTTTGAGAACTGTTGTCAAATGGAGCCAGGACAAATCCAACAATGGTTCTTCGACTTCAACCATAAACTTTCCTTTAATCTGTGAGAACCCCATACACCTAGGTTGATCTTTTTAAATGTCTATTTTTCCTGTAGGAATGGCTGGCTATCTTCCATCAATACATTCAAGATCACTTAAAAAAAGCTTCTTTGACAGAAAAGGCATTACTGGGTAATGGGTAGTGTAATGTTCAGGACACTAATGTAACCATAGGGGTATAATAAAGTAAAACTGTTCTTGCATGCTGTTTTATACTGTAGCTTAAAGGTGCAGAACCTATTGTGCACCTCTCTTTAAAATTAACCGATGATTGTACTCAAGTACTGCGAGTACATTTTTAATGAACCACTTTTTACATTTACAAGAGTAGTTTTTTAGATGGGTAACTTTTACTTTCACAGTGATATATTTATGATTTATCAATAATATTAACTTTTTAGTATGTGCGTCACGTGGCGCAGTGGGTAGCACGGACGTCTCACAGCAAAAAAGTCGCTGGTTCGAGCTTTGGTTGGCATTTCTGTGTGGAGTTTGCATGTTCTCCACATGATCGCGTGGGTTTTCTCCGGGTGCTCCGGTTTCCCCACAAGTCCAAAGACATACTGTATAAATGAATTGAGTGAAAACGATTGTCCATAGTAAATGAGTGTGTGTGAATGTTTCCCAGCGATGGGTTGCGGCTGGAAGGGCATCCGCCGCATAAAACATGTGCCAGAGGAGTATGCGGTTCATTCCGCTGTGGCGACCCCGAAAGAGAAAAAGCAACCATGAAAATGGATAGATGGATT
Organism: Danionella dracula; assembly: GCA_900490495.1. NCBI lineage: Eukaryota > Metazoa > Chordata > Actinopteri > Cypriniformes > Danionidae > Danionella > Danionella dracula. Next base: position 20,290,498 of record UELW01000012.1, read on the forward strand.
AACTTTTTAGTAGTCTCGAGTTCACACTAAAGCTCTAATGCAGGGGTGTCCAACGTCGGTCCTGGAGAGCCGGAGCCCTGCACATTTTTGGTTCAACCATCATGAAACACACCTGTGGCACTAATTATGGTCCTCTGATTGGCTGAAGTAGAGTAGTATGCATACTAAAGCAGGGTTGCAACAAAAATGTGCAGGACAGTGGCTCTCCAGGACCGACGTTGGACAGCCCTGCTCTACTGTAAAACAGATCAGACTGAGGTTGGGACTTTGACTGTGGTGGTAATGCACCTTAACATGGTGTACCAACTACCAATAAACGTCAAGATGAAGAAGCATGACCTGTGTCTGCACATCATTGTTGCAAGACCAGGACTGATGCTAATGGTTCTGTGATGAGGCCAAAATTACAGAAAATGGGTCTACATCAGTAGTAACCTTTTAAAGATAAATGAACCCAAAGCTTTTTAAATAAGATTTCTAATTCTCAGGCAGAGAGATAAACTACAGAAAACGACAAATGTTCTAGTAGATGTTCTAAGGTTAGAGGTAACTGAAAGCAAACAGCAAACCCTGTTGAGGTCATGAATGTGACTAAAAAAACTGCTGAAGGGGAATGACACAAAACATATCAGCACCAGCTGAGCTTCTGTCTTTAAAAAAATGTAACAGCCAAAAACTCATATCTACTAATTATTGACCTATAAAATATTAAAGTTCTTTGGGGCACTTTGACTATTATAGTATGGCTAGCAAGGCAGAGAAATGCAATTTTACTTGTATAGCACATTTTCATACACATTGGCAATTCAAAGTGCTTTAAAGAAGAATACAGATCATAAATGAAACAGGGAAAAAAACAGATGATATATAAAAGCAAGGGATAAGACATTAAAACAATTAAAATTCATAGCAAAAAAGAAAAACAGACATTCATAGGTGCAGTGCTATTTTAGCTTGACAAATTTCTTCTGAAAGCTGGTTCCAGCTGTGGGCAGCATAGCAACTGATAGCAGACTCTGCCTGTTTAGAGTGAGCCTATGGTAGTTCTAACTGATTAGAACCTAATGATCTAAGTGTTCTGTTTAGTTTGTATACAGTAAGCATATCTGTGATGTATTTTGGTGCAGAGCTGTTCTGTGACAAGCAGCAGCACACTATTCTGAATGTCACTGGCACCAAGTGTAGACACCTGAGGACTGGTGTTATGTGCTCTGACTTTCGAGTTCTGCTCAGAATCCATGCATCCTCATGTTTGAAGGATATTATTGATTTAAAATTGATTTTTAATGGTCTGTCAATAGTGCTCATAAAATAGAACCAGATTCCTGTTAACATTTCAGGTGATTTTTTGCCTTTACAAGTGTATTAAAAACTCCTTGGACTGATCAATGTTTTTTCCCTCGTGCATGAGGGTTTCATGATGGGATTTGGGTAGTTGGTGAGAAAACCCTGGGTGGTGTTTGATGTAATACCAGGAAAGGACCACAAGTCATTGACCATTAATTTGGCTAGTAGGCAGCTGAGTTGGATGGAGAATCAGAGTAGAGGAATGTGATCTATAGTGACAGTAAAATTAAACTGGGCGCCATGGACTCAAGCTCAAACCAGATGCAAGAAAAACAAAGGCCTTAAAGAGCATGAGATTGGGGAGGATACCTTCCAAAATGTTCACTATATGTTTATTGCCTTCCACTCTGCAGCATGAGCAACAAACATGGGTCATAAAAAGATGATCATGAGAAACACAACCATGTTCAAAGTTTTATGAGTTTTTATCAAAGAGAAATCATTTAATGAAGAAGACAAACACATGTAATAGGTATGTCATTATTGCAGACATATTGATAATTTAATGATGTATAACCCTGAAGTAATAATAAAAATTTCAATGTAAAACCAAAGGAATCCAGTTGCAGCCTACTACCTTTCAGACCCCTAGCAGTAGAACGGTCAGGGTGAAGTCAGCAGAAGCTTGGAATTTCAATTAATGCTTAAAAAACCTATAACCTAAAAATGCTATACTAGTTATGTAGAAGAAAATGCATATGTTGAGTCAATAACCTTGGGCACAAATGCTGGGTTTGACCGAAAGGAGAGCTTAGTAACCGAACATAATATTATTCATAGACAGAATGAACAAAGCCATCCTCTCTTATGTCAGCATGATGCTGAAAAACAGTCTATGATGATCCCCAGATAACCTATCTTTTGAGAGGGCACTAAGTTGCCCTTCATCATCTTAAATCTGCTTCAGACAGCTCAGACAACGCAACACCGTCTGCATCGTTCACTGCATGCTCTCTCGATGATGAGCAAATGAGAGAATAATCGATGTAAGAAAAAGTGCACTTGGATCTAGATGTTAAAGCATCGAAGATTTATTCAATGTTTATTTGAAATGACAAAAGCCTTTTTCATTTTATTTCAGGTGTGGGGCTGTCTTAGAAGGAGAAAGGTGAGAGGCCCCCCTATAATACAGAAATGGTGAATGAACTGGAGATAGAAGTTTGTGAAACTTAAAAACCATTGTAGTGCTTTGATGGCTGTGGGTGTAGTCCAGTTGAGATACTTTACAATTGTCTATGGTGACTGCTGATGACAATTTGATAATTCAGGAATCTGGAGGATGGAACATTTTTCTAATTTAAGGAACAATGAATGGTTGGTGGAGTAGGGTACAGATAATTAATATAATTTATGGAGGTAAATACTTTTGTGGAGTAAGTTTTGCTTGAAACACTGATTGACTGAGGGATAAGCCATCGAGTATCACAGAATACCTGATATGGCCACTTGGGGTCACTAAGGCCTTCTTCCACACCTCCCTTGTGCAAATCCTAATAAGTTCTTGGATATATAGATCCTAGAGCTTTTCTGAAAGATAGCATTGAGGGAATAAGTGGAAGAGCATATGGATGTTGAATAATTTTCTAATTCAGCTGACGGCAACCTAAACAGGGCCTCAAACCTCCATCCTTCTCCACAAAAAAGAAAGTGAAAGCTGCTGGAGATAGAGATGGTTGGATAAACTAGATCTAATGCTTCTGGGACATAACCGTCAGGGACAATGTGTAAATCTTACCGTTAGATAATTTAGCATTGGCTTAAAGAACACATCCTGGAATGACAAGGTTGAGGTGATAGACAGACAGATTATGTGTTTATATATATATATATATATATATATATATATATATATATATATATATATATATATATATATATATATATATATATATATATATATATATGGCTCAAAAAAATGTGCCAGACTATTCCCAGTTTGAGGATCTCGAGCTCCTCCTCTGCTGGGCTTCAGTGAGCAAATCGGTGTCTTTCTGTTGTTTGACTACGCTTGGCCGCGCGCTTGTCTCCACTTTAAAAGCACAGCGATGCATTTGTCTTTACGTCGCCGATCACCTTTGAGGAATGACGCCGATACGTTGGCACCTGCGAAAAGACCCGAGAGGATCCGGCACGGAGCGTCACCTGCGAGCACAATCCTAACCTGAAGATGTGAGCGCTCTGGAATTAGAAGGGTGTTGGAGGATGCCAACCGCACTCTTTTGTTTCCGTGCGCGAGGGTTTGACGTGATCCTGGGGGTTTCAGTTGCTGTTCAGAGCTTGATATCGATGATCACACAAACACGCTCTCACGGAAGCAGAGACTCATATACACTCTCACTCGTGAGGCTTGCAATGAGCTGCTGCTGTGGTCTGAATGCTCTTCGAGCGCTGCTGCTGCTGTTGCTGTTGCTGCTCGTCAGCTCCAGTTCCGGTGAGTGCGCCGGCGGCTTCTCAGTCTCCTACTCATTCAAACTCTCGACGACTCCATAGTCGTACCACAAGAGTTGTATAGAGGTTTTTTGTTTTCATGTCTCTCTTTTGATATACGAAGCGACTGTTTACTGGCGTCAAAAATTTGTTTGAATCTCTAATACAGTTCTTGTGCATAACTATTGGGGACTGAGGGTAAACGGCATATTGGCTCAGGGATATAAAACCACTCAAAGGTGGAGAGTTAGGGTTGAAGTCCTCTAACTCTGTAATTGATTCTACATCTATAAAAGTTAATCAGGGCATGGGTAGACAAGGTAAAACTGATGTGAAAATTTGATGTGAAAAGTTTTTTTTAATATGGAAGCTTACTGGTTTCAGAAGTCGAAACTTTAGTAACCACAAATAAATGTAAAGATACCCAGCTAGCATTTTTTGGTTCAAAAGACGTTTAATAAACGTTTATTCATAGCCTAGACGTCTAGGCTGAATAACTGCTAAATTTGGGCTGTCAGTGAAAGTTCAGAAGACGATTAGCCATAGACCACAATTAGCCTAGCCCTCATATAGACGGCTATTAAACGACTAAACATGAACGTTTAATATATGGTGATTTTTGGCCTAGGCTAAGTTACGGTTAATTTTGGCCTGTCAGTGAAAGTTTGTAGGACGTTGAACCATAAACTAGAAATAGCCTAACGCTCATTTAGACGATTATTAAACGATAGTGATGGGAAGTTCGGCTCACTTTACCGACTTGGATCTTTGAGTCCCGTTCAGCAAAGTGAATGAATCGTTTTTGGAGTCATTTTGTTCATTTAATTCATTTTAGTAAAATACCAAAAAAAGTTGTGTTTCTTCCCTAACACATTTAGTATATAGACAAACGCGAGTCACACAACAAATAATACAAATCTATAATGCTAGAAGACAAAAAATATTTTACTTAAGCCTACCTGGGTCTTTTAGTCTGATTTACCTCAGCTCTGATCTGTCTTTAGGTTAAAGTCTCATTTATTCGACACATTACTTCTCTCTGATGTTAACGAGTGCAGTCCGGGCCGGGTCCTTTTGTCACGTGACCGCTCCCTAAAATTTACCAACACAATATGAACCGGAGCGTCACGGTGGCGCAGTGGGTAGCACGGTCGTCTCACAGCAAGAAGGTCGCTGGTTCTAGGCTCGGCTGGGGCAGGTGGCATTTCTGTGTGGAGTTTCTCCCCGTGATCGCTCCGGTTTCCCCACAAGTCCAAAGACATGCGGAATAAGTGAATTGAATAAGAACGATTGCCCATAGTGTTAAAGTGTGAATGTGTGTGTGAATGTTTCCCAGCGATGGGTTGCGGCAGGGAAGGGCATCCGCTGTGTAAAACATATGCCAGTGAGTTGGCGGTTCATTCCGCTGTGGCGACCCCGAAAGGGAATAAAGCCGACATGAAGATGAATGAATGAATATGAACCGGAAACCTAAAAGATTCGTTCTTTTCCCAAGACCTCCGGGTCCTTTAGTTCTTCTGTCACGTGAAGCTCCCTAATATTAACCAAATGCAGTTTGAGCCGGAAACAGAAAATATTATATATTTTTCGAGTCTTCTGGGTCCTCTTGTCATTATGATGAGCAGGTGTTACACTTCGTTCTTATGGAGTCACAATAAAGAAACAACAGCATATACACGTTTGAAGGACATAAAATCTGTGTTTAGGCTACACAATAATCAAAGTAACATTACATTTTTATGTTGACAAGGTTATCATAATTAGCTAACATAATTAACACATAAGGGAATGTAAATAAGTCATTTATATTTTAGTTTAATAAGATTGGAGTAAACCCACGTACAGGCATGCGCACACACACGCACACACGCACACACCTGTGCAATTATAAAATAATGTAATTAATAACAATTATGTACAATAAGACATTTCAAACACATACATGCAGTAAAAAAACGTACATTTTTATATACATAATAATTGCAACAAAAACAGTGCATTATAGAATTCCTAAAAGAAAGTAATTGAAATAGAAAACAATTTTAGAACCAAGCTTTAGGGATGCTAAGATTAACTATAAAGCCTAAAACAGCGTTTGTTAATAACTGAAATCTGTCTTTGAACGCAGTCTAGAGGTGTCGCACTCAGCCTTTCAAAACTTCATCAAAGTACTTTTAACGTCTTATATTTACCACAACAATGACACAACTGCGAGTGTCAAGGTGGCGCAGTGGGTAGCACGGTCGTCTCACAGCAAGAAGGTTGCTGGTTCGAGCCTCGGCTGGGTCGGTTGACATTTCTGTGTGGAGTTTGCATATTCTCCCCGTGATTGTGTGGGTTTTCTCCGGGTGCTCCGGTTTCCCCACAAGTCCAAAGACATGCAGTATAAGTGAATTGAGTATGAACTATTGTCCATAGTGTTAAAGTGTGAATGAGTGTGTGGGAAACATATGCCAGAGAGTTGGCGGTTCATTCCGCTGTGGCGACCCCGAAAGGGAAGAAAGCCAACATGAAGATGAATGAAACAACTGCTTAACATTTCTTCTTTAAACATAGCATGACTTTAAGGATAGTATATTTGGTAATTTAAAATGCATTTACTAAAATGCTGACCTGTAATACGACGATAGACAGAGCGTCATGAACACGTTTCTCAGAAAAATCAGAAAAGGAAGGTGTCAATCCAGTGTTCTGGGTCACATACTGCACTAGAAGAAAGATTCCGGCTCAAATGTGCCGCCTACCCCTTTTCAAAATCACTTTTTTAACTTAAATCTTTATTACCGAAAGACATATTATTTTTAATAATTTAAGACAGTAATAAATAAAGACAGTTTATTTTTGTGCGATTTTGACAAAAATGTCATAAAAACAAAGTTCAAGGTTTGGGTTACATATAGCTGGTCTAATTCTGGTCTATCTAGAGACTATTATTTTGCTGGTGACATGACGTCTACAGCTGCACGTTTAATTGCTGAAAGTTAACCTGATCCTCACAAGGACTTTGGGAAGCTGCTTTGAAAGCAGTTGCTAAAGAAGCGCTATGTAAAAACTTGATAGATTGATTGATTAATTCATTTAGAGCTAAATTGATGCATCTTCTTCTTCTTCTTCTTCTTTCGGCTGTTCCCAGTTTAGGGGTCGCCACAGCAAATCATCTGTTTCCACCTAACTCTGGCTTCAGTATCCTCTACTCTTGCACCAATTACCTTCATGTCCTCCTTCAGCACACCCATATAACTTGTCTTTGGCCTTCCTCTTGCCCTCTTGCCTGGCAGCTCCATCTCTAACATCCTTCTACCAATATAACTACTATCCCTTCTCTGCACATGTCCAAACCATCTCAATCTGGCTTCTCTGACTTTGTCTCCAAAACAACCAACCTGAGCTGTTCCTCTGATGTGCTCGTTCCTAATCTTGTCCATTCTTGTCACTCCTAAACTGAACCTCAACATCCTCATCTCTGCTACTTCCATCTCTGCCTCGTGTCTCTTCCTCACTGCTACAGTCTCTAACCCATACATCATAGCTGGTCTCACTACTGTTCTGTACACCTTTCCTTTGATTCTTGATGACACTCTTCTGTCACACAACACCCCTGACACTTTTCTCCACCCACTCCAACCTGCTTGCACTTGCCTCTTCACCTCTTTTCCACACTCCCCGTCGCACTGGACTGTTAACCCCAAATACCTAAACTCCTCCACCTTCTTGACCTCAGCCCCCTGTAACCTCACTGTTCTACTTCCCTCCCTCTCGTTCAAACACATGTATTCTGTCTTACTACGACTGACTTTCATTCCTCTTCTTTTTAGAGCAGACCTCCAACTTTCCAGCTGTCCCTCCACCTGCTCTCTACTCTCACTACAGATTACAATGTCATCTGCAAACATCATTGTCCATGGAGATTCCTGTCTGACCTCATCTGTCAACCTTTCCATCACCATAGCAAACAAGATAGGGTCTCAAAGCCGATCCTTGATGTAGCCCCACCTCCACCTTGAACTCCTCCGTCTGACCTGCAGCACATCTCACTGTTGTCATACTCCTCTCATACATATCCTGAACTACTCTGACGTACTTCTCTGCCACTCCTGACATCCTCATACAGGACCATAGCTCCTCTCTCAGCACCCTGTCATACGCTTTCTCCAAGTCCACAAAGATGCAGTGCAGCTCCTTCTGACCATCTCTGTACTTCTCCATTAGCATTCTCAGAGCAGAAATGGCATCAGTAGTGCTCTTCCTGGGCATGAAGCCATACTGCTGCTCGCAAATATCCACTTCCCTTCTTAGCCTAGCTTCCACTACTCTTTCCCAGAGTTTTATTGTGTGGCTCATCAACTTTATACCTCTGTAGTTGTTACAACTCTGCACATCACCCTTGTTCTTAAAGATTGGCACTAGGACACTTCTCCTCCATTCCTCAGGCATCTTCTCACTCTCTAGAATCCTGTTGAATAACCTAGATAGGAACTCCACTGCTGTCTCTCCTAGACACTTCCGCACCTCCACAGGGATGTCATCTGAACCAACAGCCTTTCCACTCTTCATTCTCCTCAGAGTCTTCCTCACCTCATCCTTTCTAATCTTTTCAACTTCCTGCTCTACAATGTTCACCTCTTCCCCCCTTCTTTCACTCTCATTCTCCTCATTCATCAACTCCTCAAAATACTCCTTCCATCTTCTCTGCACACTCTCCTCACTTGTTAGAACCCTTCCATCTCTATCTTTAATCACCCTTATCTGTTGCACATCCTTCCCATCTCTGTCTCTCTGCTAGCCTCTTCCTCTGGATGATGTCCTGTACTTCCTCATTCCACCACCATGTTTCCTTATTTTCTTTCCTTCTTCCTGCTGACACACCTAGCACCTTCCTACCTTTCTCCCTGATCACTTCTGCTGTAGTTTCCCAGTCCTCTGGAAGCTCTTCCTGACCACCCAAAGCCTGTCTCAGCTTCTGTCTGAATTCCTCACAACCGTCTTCCTTTTTCAACTTCCACCACTTGGTCTTCTTTTCCAACTTTCCTCCCCTCTTCTTCCTGACCACCAGAAACATCCTACACATCACCATCCGATGCTGTCTGGCTACACTCTCTCCTACCACTACTTTGCAGTCAGTGATCTCTCTCAGATTGGCTCGTCTACTTAGGATGTAGTCCACCTGCGTACTCCTACCACCACTCTTGTAGGTAACTCTATGTTCCTCCCTCTTCTGGAAATAAGTGTTAACTACAGCCATTTCCATCCTCTTGGCAAAGTCCACCACCATCTGTCCTTCTGGGTTCCTTTCCTTAACACCAAACCTGCCCATCCCTTCCTCATCACCTCTGTTGCCCTCGCCAACATGACCGTTGAAGTCTGCTCCCACCACTACTCTCTCCCCTCTGGGAATACTCTCCATCACCTCATCTAACTCACTCCAGAATCTCTCCTTTTCTTCCAGCTTACAGCCTACTTGTGGAGCATAACCACTCACTACATTCAACATCACCCCTTCAATCTCTAACTTCAAACTGATCACCCTGTCAGACACTCTTTTCACCTCTAAAACATTCCTCACAAACTCCTCATTCAGGATCACTCCTACCCCATTTCTCTTCCTATCCTCACCATAGTAAAACAGTTTGTATCCCCCTCCAATACTACGTGCTTTGCTACCCTTCCACCTGGTCTCCTGCACACACAGAATATCTACCTTCCTTCTCTCCATCATGTCCGCCAGCTCTCTACCTTTCCTGGTCATTGTACCAACATTGAGAGTCCCTATTCTCAGACCTATACTCTTTCCTTTCCTCTTCTCTCTCTGCCTACGAATCCTTCTCCCTCCTCTCCTTCTTTGACCAACAGTAGTCCAATTTCCACCGGCACCCTGTAGGTCAACAGCACCGGTATGGAAATCGAATTGATGACTTGCATATTTGGTTTTGGCATGTTTTACGCCGGATGCCCTTCCTGACGCAACCCTCTCTATTGCTAGAAACCCCTGTGGCTAGATTAATAACTTGACGCATAATTTTTGTAAATATATTATTGATATTGTAAACATAAAGAGATACAGGCAGTCATATGCGCTGTCAGTCCAAAAACAGAAACAAATAATTTTCGTCTAAAAGTTGGCTACAGATAGACGAGTAAAAGACGAGCTAAAATGGGGCTTAGTGTAGCCCACATATCAACATTTAAAATATAAATAAACCAGACACCTACTAATCACTGCTGCCTCAACGCTCATCATAAAATATAACATATTGTTTAGTTTCTTAAGAGTTATTTTGACATAAACAACAAAATTAAATATAAGGTTAATTGGGCTAGAATTGGGTTACATATAGCTGGTCTAATACATTGAAATTATCTTTTCCTTGCTGGGTATAGACGAAAATTAATCAGACAAAATTTGTCAATTAAAATAGGTACTCATGTACTCATATTTACTCTTCAATTACTCTCACATTAATTCCTGGTGCAATTTAGAGTCTTCAGTTTAACTTATTCATGTAGTGTGCCTGAAAAACTTAGTTTTTTTCTGAATGATCATATTAAAAAGTTCCATTTCTTTTCTCACAAACACCCTTTTAACCATTTTTGTTATAATATGCATTTTCAAGATTTATACATTCATACAAGTTTATTAGCAAGTATCTTAAATATGAAATACTCCTTTAGTGTATCTGAGATACTTACTGAGATACCCTTTGGCCTGCTACTATCTTTTATTTTGCAAATTGATTGTTATTTATTTGAAGTACCTTTTTTGAGTTAACATTTTGAGTTTTTAAAATATGTACTTTTAGTTTTACTTGTGAAGATTTAAAGTGAAGTAATCTATATTTGCAATCAGACTTGTTACTTTAAAAAATTATGTTTAAAAAATGTATGATGTTAGCTCTTTGGTCGTGTCTGGATATACTGGAGATAATATGAGTAGGTGGGACCATATGATTAGTCAATTATCAACCAAGCTCCACCCGCATTTATGTTAATCGAATGATTAACGTCATTTATTAATTTAAAGCAATGCATAACAAACTTCTCAGTTTTCTTTTAATTATATTTCATTAGATGAGTGCATGTTTAAAATCACATAAACTGCATAACAACAGCTATTTATGCAGCCCCAAACATATATATTCATGTATATATTTGAAATATTTTCGGAAGTGGTTGTTTGGTTGATTTGGACTCGCATGGACAGTACGGTTCTGACCAGATCTGGACATGCTCTCCACATTGAAGTTTGAGCAACATTAGCTGGTACCATATTATCATAAAACATAAATTAACATAAATGCATGCAGCCCCAGATGCCTGCAGGCATAACATTTGCATTATTTGCTATTTAAGTTTGAACCTTAACTCAGACCGAATTAATCTGATTTCGATTCGCATTGACCGTATGTGTTTAACCGGATCCGGCCATGCTCTCTGCATCAAATTCTGACTAATGTTTGCTGGGAGAGAGCGAGACTATAGATAACAGCAAAACAATTAAGTGAAGGATTATTCTGCTTGGAATATCACACAAGACTACACAATGGTAAGACTACAGTTTACGGATGGGGAGCGCTGAATAAACATGACTGAAATACATGATAATAGACATAAGTATTGTGAAAATACTTGTGGAGTATAATAATGTGGAGTGAAAACGATACAATCAGGGAGCGCATGGTAACAATGACTGAAAATACAATGGAATAAATGTTTTTTAAATAAAAAAAATTGGGCTTGCATTTTTAGTTTGTTTTTAGTTCTGTCCTATTAAAAATGTTTTATCATTTTTATCATGTATTTAATTTATCAGACACACGCTTAAGCATTCAATAAAACTTGTATGATTCTAGAACATATAATCTGTAATTTTTCTCTTGTTGATGTATAGCATAGGGTTATTATGGTTAACAATGTTTTCATTTAAGAGGGAGATTGCATGTAGTTGTCTGAGTTGTCCCCAGATCAATTCGCATGGATGTCTGATAGAATGTTTATCCTTCATTGTGAATATCACTGTGTGTTGATGATGAAGTTAGTGAGTATCCAGTTTCTCCCTTTAATGTGCATCGCATGCGTGTGAATGAATGTGAACCTGTGGTTGCATAGCTCTTTTTTCATTTTCACATGATGAGCCCATGTTCACAAATACCCAGGTGTTTGTAAAAACTGACCTTCTAAAACGATGAACACTGCTTTGAAGAAAAAACTCTGTTCTCGTGAAATCCAGAAACTCTTTTAAAACTCAGTAAAGAGTGTGGCAAACCAGTCGAATGCAGCTGAATCCCAAACACTGTTGTGTTGTGCCATGATATGGATTTTGCAATACTGTGTCACATAAACTCTTACTGAGGGTTCATCATAAAAATATTATAGCAGACAAGTAGAAGACTTCACAATTAATCTACATGAGAACACCTCAGATTTAAAAACTGAGTGCACTGAAGTTATATCACTTCAGTGACAACCGAATTTTCACGCTTTACACCATTAGTGTTAGGGCTTAAACAGATCGTTGGCAATTTCTGCCGATAACCCCAAAAACTTAAACTTTGCAGACCAGATCTGGCTTATATATATATATATATATATATATATATATATATATATATATATATACACACATCACAATTATAATTTTATTATTTATCAATAATATTAACAATTCTAAAAATATAATATTAGTTCACACTAAAGCTCACAATAGTTACTACAGTGCATGCTGGGTGGTGTATTTTTCTCTGCTGTGCATGCTTGTCACATTAGAGCTGCATTTTATTCACACAAGAAGGTTAGCAGTCACATATGCTTTGTAATGGGAACAAACACACATGCACAAAAGATTTGTCAAAAGTCAAATGAAGCCTAATGTCTGACTGTAGCCTAAAAGGTCTTTTAGGATTTTCGATTGTGAGAGTCAAAAGTTAGAATCATTAACACTGTTTTAAGATACTGTTGTGACAGTAACAGTTCTGCCAGACTGTAAAAATAAAGAGCAGTTTAAACAACCCCAACTGATGTCTTCCGTTGGTCTAAGACGACCAAGTATTTGCTCTGTGTGTTTAAATCAGCTTGAAATTCTCAGTCTTGATACTGAATTTTTGTTGCCTGTTGTTCTGATTTTTGTTATTTTAAACAATACTGTGATTTATACTTTGTTTATCCATTTTCTTTCCCAAGCGTGTACTGCTCTGCTCTGACAGGCTCTGTGCTGAGCACAAAGGCGGATTTAAACACTGGCTCATTCATGTGTAAATCTGTGTGTTTGTGTGTTCAGCAGAAAAGCACTGCTCGTCTCCCCTCATCTTCACATGTGAAGAGTGTGTGAGACGTGGACCTGAATGCGCTTGGTGCTCTCAGGAGGTAATCTGGGTCTCAGAGTTGCTATTGTTGTGTCTTAAGTCTCTTCAGTCTTTGGCATACTCATGTTTAATCTACTTTACTAGCTCAAATCGTGGTAGACCATTAATTAGCAAAATACCAACAATTTCACAAATGCATTAAAATCACTGTTCATTAAACATTCTACATAAAAAGGTTGTACTTATGCTCTGTTTGATTAACTATGCTATTATTTACTTTGTAAATGTTTTTAAATATGTAACTTTACATGTAAATATGTTGAATCTGTGTTATTAAATATGAAAAAAATATATATTTACTGGATGTTTGATAAATGATGCACGTGGTCAAGGTAATGCTCAGACTCTTGCTTCTTAGATCTGTCAGTGGAACTAATCCTTTGTAGTTTACGCAAACAAAGTTTTATAAATTATTTGCAAGGGCTATCTGAAGCCATCTCTGAATGCCTGTTAGGGGAACACGGAGAACTGAGAGATTCAGAATTCCAGCCCTAATACCTTGGGATTTAACAGCTCTAAATAAACAAATGAGGCCTCTTTTTGATCTCTGTAGCATAGGCAATGAGCTCCAAAGCTGTTTTATCCAAAAGAGTCCTCTGAGATCACTGAAATGCATTTGGGTCAGAAATCACTGTTTTCCTGCTAGTTATGCTACAAAGGTAGAAAATTCTACATATAGATTTAAAAAAAAATTTGAAATAAGGAAAAAATGCAGATAATAAGTAGATTTGTAACTAATGTCATTCCAACACCTAAAGACTTCATTCCTCCTTAGAGCACATTTTGATATAGTCCTGGAGGATTGTGACTACCTGTCAAGTTGCCGTCTATGGTTTATGCATAGACAATTGTAAAGGGCATATGTGAAAGTATTTTCTGGTGGTTAATGTTAAATGCTACACATTTAGAAGAGTTGAATTTTTCTCGGTTGCATGATCTACTTCTCTGTAGGTTTTTTTTTTTGATAACTTCACTTTTCTGCTGTTTACAGAGACACTCCTTACCCTTGGATAGCACTTAAGTGACAACAATGGCATGCCCAGCCACAATGCATGCGCTTGACTGTTGCATCTAACACTCATGTTTAAACTTTTTAATTCTTAAAATGTTTTCAAACGTTTAATTTTTCTTATTTTTTTTTAAAGTGAAAATTATTTAAATTAAGGGATTGTGTAATATCTGAGAGAGGTGAAAATATTTATATGTAACTTTTTACCTGGCAACCAAACAATGGGTAGCTCCTGCAAATCTTTGTTCATCACCTTTTTTCTTTTTTTATCCGTGTCTTCTCTTCTTTTACATTTCTTCTTCTTCAGCATTTTCTTCTTCTTCTGCTCTATTTTTCATTGTTGTTTTTTTTCTTCTTAATAGTTTCCTTTCATCACTTTTATGTCCCAACAGCACTCTGTGTACTTGATCAAAAAAGGCCAATTTCATTAGTCCACTACGAGTGTTTGTTTGGCAAATAAACTATTTTCACATACGAAGCTTTGTGCCAAAAATTTATTTAGATGTTTCAGGCCATTTAGTGTTAGTTTTGACAATGTTAATGTGAGTTTTAAGTATTTATTTGAGTTTCTTTAATTAATTTCCAGTGAATATGAGTAGTTTTAAGCCCGGGCCTAGGTCGCTTCCTGGTCCTGCACTTTAACAGCTCGTCTATCACGCTTCTCCACTCCCTTGCATCACATGCTTGTGATACTAAGCAATTATAAGTATAAGAGCAAACTCGTCAAATATTGTGGGATACCATAAAAAACAATTAATTAACTGAAAATAACACAAATGCAAACAACTTGGGAATGTTTGGAATACCAACAACATACAATACATAGAACAGCAAGCTATAACATAGGAGCTGCAGAATCTCAAGGAACAGGGCAGATGCTACAAAAAGCAGCAGAGACACAGTGATAATGTAATCACAAGGCGAGGGGATTATCAACAGATGAAGAGTGGAAACAAGCGGCCGTGGAACACGGTGAAATTGTATTTTTTATGTTATATGAAAACATGGACTGGATTAGTGAATACAGAAACTAAATAAAACCAGAACCGGAACAAACAAATACATAGACGATAAAGCTACTTTTATTAGCATCGTCCTTTAACAATAACATATTGCTTTTAAATACATTTTGGGATGGGAATCCTTCTGCTGTCCATTACAAGAACTAATTATTTTTCATAAAATGTGTTTTTAGATTTTTCATGGTCTTGATTTGTGAAATACTCTGACTAATTGTAATAATGTATTTTTTTACCTTCAGGGGTTCCTGGATGGGGCTCATGTTAGTCAGAGATGTGGATCTGTGTCTGCGCTTCGCTTCAGAGGCTGTGAAGAGGCTTTTATAGAGAATCTGAAAGTGAAAGTGGAAGTGAGTGCTACCTTCAGCAGCTCACAGGTGGCACCAAGAGAGATTATCATCGATCTGCGACCAGGTAGCAACTGATTTGGAAACAAAACAGTAAAATGAGGAAAAACCTGCATAGAAGGACCTTATTAAAGAAAAAAATAATAAATGTAGTATTCTTACTGTAGTTTGGGCATACCAGAGAGAGGGAAAATTACAAAAAAAATGTATATTCAAATATGTTTTGAACGCCACTTTCTAAATATTTATTAGTGGAGGTGGTTGAGTTACTCAATTACAAGGAGACAAAAAATCAATTATGACTCTTATTTTTAAAGATCAAGAGAAACACGAACATTTTCATGGGCATCTGACAAAAAGTTAAAAAAAAACTTTCATTCAGTGAGAGAAATTTCCTATTTTACCATACAACATACATATTTTATTGTTTTAAGAATTGTCAATATGCTGCCCTCAATAAATTACCAATAAAGTGCTAAGTTTAAGCTTAAAGTTATCAGAATTAGTGTTATAACAAACATCTCAAGCAATTTTGTCAACTTGAATATCTCCCAAGTTTTAAAAGGAAATGTAATGGTTACTTTCGTAACCCCCGTTCCCCAAAAATGGAACGGAGACTTATGTCGGTGACGACTATGCTAAGCTCCGCTAGGGGCGCTCTACTCATTTCAAACGTAACCCGGCCACGAGCCTGACACGCTTTCTGTGGTGATGCTGGAGCCGTATGCACCCCCTAGGCAACCAGACTTACTCACGACCTTACGGTTGTGGCTGGGGGACATACGTTTCCATTCCCTATTCGAGGAACGAGGTTATGAAAGTAACCATTATCTTCTGCATCAGTCGGTCACTACGACTTCTGTCGGTGACGACTATGGAAACACCCTCCAAAATGCCACAACCTGGGTCCGTCCGCATTAGCTGACGGCCAGGCAAGCCCGGAACATCAGTAGTCTAGCACCGAATGGGCCCTCCTCCACCCTGGTCTTAAGTATAGACTTAATTTTTAATGGGCAATTAGCAATTTTTTTCTCATACCAACTCATACCAGAGGAAGGAGCATCGATCCCAGAGCTGAAAGGAGACACGCGGAGGCCATGCTCACCACCTCTAAGGCTGGACTTAAAACTTCCGGCAGTTTAATACACGCAAGGTTTCCACTGGGGAAAGGTCTTTCAGGGGGAAGATAACATAGATGGAACTAGCTGGAGCAATAGTTTTCGAGAGTTAGTCTTTAGGGGACCTGCTCGGCCCTCCCCTACCCGGGGTGATAAAAGATTCAGCCGGTAGTCCCCCATAGAGGGCACACACGTGGACAGAATGTAGGAATACTTCGCTTACTCTACTACGCCTGTTGGGTCGAGAGGAGCCAAAAAGCTGGAGGTTATCTCCAGGGGCAAAAATAGCGCACATATCACTAAGAATGACGCAACTCAAGCTGGACAGCCCTTCGTACATCTCAGACAATGCTACCACCACTTAGCACAGCTGAAGAGACAGATTCAACGCTCAGGTTATAGTACCTGGCGAAGATGTTGGGTGTCGACCAATCCTCAGCCTTGCAGATGTCTGCCAGCAGAGTCCCGCTTGCAACCGACCAGGAGGCTGCGACACCCCTGATAGATTGGACTCTCAACTGCGGGGGGCAAGGGACATTGGACGTTGTGTAGATGACCTCCTGGGCCACAACTCCCCTCCTGCATCTCTTTCAGGGCCTTGGCTTGGAACACCTGAAAGGCTGCCATGGCATGCAGGGCAGCGGCAGCTTGACCCGCCGCAGCATTAGTCCTCAAAGTCAGGACCAACGACAGGCTTAGCTGGCGGGATAAAGGCCTCTGCTGTTCACGCCAGGCGGCAGGGTTATCCGGGCATAACTGCACAGCCAGCGCCTGCTCTACCTGGGGAATCACTTCGTACCCCCTAGCTAACGCGGCGTCAAGGGGAGCGAGAGAGGGAGACTGACCAACCTCGCTTTCAGAGGTGCCTTCCTAGTTTGGGTCAGTTCCCGATGCATTTCCAGGAGGAACGGGATAGGAGGGGGCTTTGGGTTATCATCCCGGCGCGACCCCACAAACCATGCATCCAGCCTGGAGATCTTGGGTGCCAGGGGCGGAGCCACCTGCAATACATTTTCTCTTGCAGCCCGGGTAAGCATCTCGGCCATCTCCTCCGCAGCACAATCTGCCGTCACCCCTAGAGAGGGAGAGCAATGTACCAACTCCTTCGGGCATCATAATGCGCACAGGAGTCCTTAGAAGATCTAAGCAGCGCATCATTCAACAACTCACTGTTGCGGATAGCGGAGGCAACGGGGGAGCGGGAAGCACACGTGGCCCTGCTCGACTTCATTGGGCGCCGGACCTTTATGAGCGTGAGTTACAAAGCCTCAGGTGGTGGACTGAAAATACTCCATCCTCGCCTTAAGTGGGCTGCCGGACAGAACTGTGCAATCCACACATTCTGATACCTCAACCGCGCCTCAGCATGTCTACGCTCAAGACAACCGAGGCAATGATGTTGGCTATTCATCAATGCAATCGATCCACCGCATCCAACAGACTTGCACAGTTGCGACATGTTTGGAACACGCTAGAAACAGTCGACCGGCAAAACAAGTGCTCTACTAAGAAAAAGGAGTTCTTTCTTGCTGGGAAGGCAGTAAAAGTACTGCAGTCTGGGGCGTTTTAGCGGTTTCAACCTTCCGGCCGGCCGAAAAACCTCGCTGATTGCCGTTCGAATCACCAGATCGCCAAAATCCACATCGGTCATAATCCAAATGTTTTTGTGGTGTCTTTCACACAGTCTTGTGAGTCAGAGTATGGCTCCAGAGGAAAAACAGAAAGAGTGTCATGCTCGAGTCTGGTCTATGCGGGAAGGCATGATCATGTGACCATCAGACCGTTCGCTGATTGGCATTTTGAAATGAGTAGGCGCCCCTAGCGGAGCTTCCCATAGTCGTCACCGACATAAGTCGTAGTGACCGACTGATGGGGAATCATATTTCATGTAACGATACAGGTGCTGGTCATACACTTTGAATGTCATGAAAACCTTTCATTTGAGTAATTCCTTTTTAAAAGTAAAACTTGTATATTATATTCAATCATTACACAAAGACTGATACATTTCAAATGTTTATTTTTTGGTTAATTTTGATATAATAATATATAATATTAAGAATTTTGATAACACTGAAAACTAAAGAAAAGCCTAAAATCAGTTTCTCAGAAAATTAGAATAGTACAACTTCGAAAAAGTATAATAAGGAATTTTGTCCAACTGAAATGTATGAGCATATAAAGCACTCAATACTTTTGTGCTTTTTTTCCTGAATTACTACTGTAGCAATGGAGTTGATCAGTCCGTGGCGCTTCTTAGGTATTGAGAGTCCTGGAGGGTTTGTTAGCGCGTGTCATGGTGGCGCAGTGGGTAGCACGGTCGTTTCACAGCAACAAGGTCGCTGGTTTGAGCCTCGGCTGGGTCAGTTGGCATTTCTATATTCAGTGTGAATGAGTGTAGCTCATTCACCAGCAAACAACAAGGCACCCCAAACCATCAGTGACTTTTGAAACACTGGACCTCAAGCAATGTGGATTTTGTGCTTCTCCAGTCTGATAAAAAAAAAAGAAGCTAAACTTTTATCATATTTCATTCTTTTTTGTCTTTAGGCCACGCAAGAAACGTTGGATACTGTCTCATGTTTAAGAGTTGATAGACACAAGGAATGCAACAGCTAAAGGGCATGTCTTGCATATGTCTGTGCGTCTTTGTTCTTGAAGTACTGACTTCATCAGCACTCCACTCATTGTGAATTTCACACACATTTTTGAATGGATTTTGTTTCACATTCCTTTTCAGGGTCCAGTGATCCCTATTGTATCCCATGAACACATTTTTTTAACTTTCACTTGCCAAAATGTCAATGTTGTGTTTGGGGCAACTGCCAGATCAGCAGAGCCTACAGATGTAAACTGACAGACCATTTTGAAGACTTTTGCAAGTGTTTTGAGTTAATTAGTTGATTAGAGAGTGTCTTCAATACTGAACCTTTTCATTATATAATTTTCTGAGAGAAGTATTTTCAAACTTAATAAAACAAAGAATTAAATTATATGAATAAATGTAGTATAAAAGTTAAACATTTTGATTGGAATTATGGAAATAAATTTGAAGAAAAAAAAAGTCAATCAATCAATCTATATTTGTACAGCACCTTTAAACAATTAAGTAAACTGACCAAAACTGCTTTAAAACAATTAAATACAATTAAAAACATAGTACGTAAATGAAATAAACTAAATATTCAAACATACAAAGAGAAATAAACAACTACATAATGTAAAGAAATCTTGTAGATAAAGATAAGTAAATACATAGAACAGTTTTAAACTCAACGCCACATTTTAAAGGTCGGTCTTAAATTTTCCTCTTTCTGGCTCAAGACAGATCGAAGCTCCAGAGGCAAAGAGTTCCAGAGCTTTGTACAAGCTACTGTAAAGCACCCGTATGTGAAGTCTTTCAAATTTAATTTAGCTTATGAAACCACAGAAAGTATTGCCTTCTCTACACAATAAAAGCTTGACATTTGTGAAATTAAAATTTAAAAATATACTCTTAGCCACTGTATGAAATATCATTAATGTTCCTTACATTTAATATTCGATCTTGAGGAATGTAAAATGAGAGACATTAGAACTCAAAAATGCTTGCTATGCTCATGTTCTTGCTTCAGAACATTCTTGTAACTTCTTATGAAATAAGAGAAGACACATCAGAAATCACATTGACTGTTTTAGCTTTAAAACAGATCAAAGTCAGAAAAAGACCTCTTTGTAAACCAAAATGATCCATTTTCTGTCCCAGGAGGGGAGGCGAGCTTCATGGTGGAGATACAGCAGTTAGAACGTTACCCGGTGGATCTGTACTACCTCGTGGATGTCTCCGCATCCATGCAGGACAACCTGGACCGACTGAAAATAGTGGGTCTGGCCCTCTCCCATCAAATGAGACAACATTCCAGTGACTTCAGAGTAGGCTTTGGTTCTTTTGTTGACAAACCTGTCTCACCCTACATAAACGTGCACCCCTCCAAACTCATCAACCCTTGCAGGTGAGAATTTTTTTTACTGCTTTGTCAAGCAAACAAATATGCTCTTTCCTTACCAGCTCACTCTGTTAACTCATCCCCTGGATGTTGGTAATTCAACCAGATTGTAAAAAAATACATACATTCTAAAAGATTACTTTAAGTTTTTCAAATCATTTATAGCAATTGTTGAAATTTTCTACACTGCATCACCTTGTATTTTCTGTCCCTGCAAAATTTGTGGTGGGCATCATTTTTTGTAAATTTAGATTAATTTAAAACATTAAAATGCCTCATTTGAATTCGGCCAAAAGCATTCAGAATATGTAGAATTACTAAAAGTAAGTCTTTAAGAACAGGTTTCTTAAGGCAGGTGGTGCTTGTTTGATGTAGTAACTTCACAGTAGGCACACACACAGGTGTGGAGACTCTGTATACGCACCAAGAATTAAGCTGTATATATATATATATATATATATATATATATATATATATATTGTAGTGATACTGAGGCAGGAGGCATAGGGGAATCCATGTGCCGAAGTTTATTTACTCACTCAAGAGAACAAAACAGTGGTGTTCAAGATGGCGGTGCCGTGTGGCAGCCAAACACTCAACCTAAACACAGTTCAGGGAAGGCGGGAAGCAGGCAAGGGTCAAAATCCAGAAAACAGTCCAACAGGCAAACTAAGTGAAATCAGAATCCAAAAAGGGGTAATCCACAGATCCAGAAAACAGGTCACAGGTAACAGGCAGGTAAGTCAGAGAGGTAACGCTTGGTATGCAACACAGGTTGGCAATACTTCGCAATGCAGGTGTGGGAGGACTTGGCTTAAATACCCTCCCAACAGGAAGTGATGAAATCAGATCTAGAAGTCTGGAGAGGGAGCCCTCTGCTGGCGTGGTGTTACAGAACCCCCCCCCCCCCTCTAGGAGCGCCTCTTGGCGCTCTTCGCGGGCGACCTCGGCGTCTAGGAGCTGGACGGTCAGGTCGAGCATGGTGAAATTCGGTAACCAGCGCAGGATCCAGTATGTCAGAGGCAGGGACCCATGACTGTTCCTCAGGTCCATAGCCCTCCCAATCCACAAGGTACTGAAGTTGTCCAGCTCTCCGTCGTGAGTCCAGCAGCTGATTGACCTGATACGCCAGCTGCCCACCTACGTCCAAGGGAGGATGAGGTTCTAGATTTGGAGAATTTATGTTAGCCGAGTGGTGTACTGGTTTAAGTAGAGATACATGGAATGATGGAGAGATTCTATAATGGGCCGGAAGTTCTAATTTGTAAGTTACCTCATTAATTTGTTGCAAGATCTTGAATGGACCGACATACCTTGGGCTGAGCTTTTTACATGGTAACCTGAGTTTTAAGTCCTTTGTTGACAGCCACACTCGCTGTCCAGGTTGGTATGGTGGGTGTGGACGACGGCGACGATTTGCCTGAAACTCTTGAGTGCGAATGGCACGCTGTAGGCGAACATGAGCACTACACCACACCCTTTCACTACGCTTAATCCAATCATTAACAGCAGGAACACACGATAATTCCCCAGACCATGGAAACAAAGGAGGTTGGTATCCCAGCACACATTGAAAAGGTGTGAGACCTGTTGATGAATGACGTAGTGAGTTTTGAGCGTACTCGGCCCATGGGAGGAACTCTGCCCATCTATTTTGCTCCCTGCTACAGTAGGTTCGAAGATATCTCCCAAGCTCCTGATTTAACCTCTCCACCTGCCCGTTGGATTGTGGGTGATAGCCAGAGGTGAGGCTCACATTGATATCTAGGAGTCTACAGAAATCCTTCCAGAGCTGAGAGGTAAATTGAGTGCCACGGTCTGACACAATATCTTCAATAATTCCATAGTTACGGAAAACGTGGTGGAATATTGCTCTTGCAGTTTGTAGTGCTGTGGGAAGCTGTGGGAGCGGGATTAGCTTACAGGCCTTGGAGAAACGGTCGATAATGACGAGGATAGTAGTGTAACCCTCAGAAGGGGGTAGATCTGTAACAAAGTCTATGGAAAGATGTGACCATGGTCGTTCTGGTATGGGAAGAGGTTTGAGTAAGCCTTCAGGCAAGTGTCGAGGGGTCTTAGACTGAGCGCAGACAGGACAAGACTTGACAAAACTCTCAATGTCCTTTCTCATTTGTGGCCACCAGAATGCATTAGAGACTAACAGCGTAGTTCGAAGAATTCCTGGATGTCCCGTTCCTATGGAGGTGTGTACCCACTGCATGACTCGACTGCGGTAATCCAAGGGAACAAACTGTTTGCCAGGAGGGGTTTCTCTAGGAATTACTTGTTGTTGAGTGGCCTGCTGAATTTCCTCCATCAAACTCCAGGTTACAGGTGCTACTAAAACGGACTCAGGGAGAATTCTTCGGGGAGCATGATCAACTACCGGGGGGTCGTGTCTTCGTGACAGGGCGTCAGCTTTTGAGTTCTTGCTCCCAGGGCGGTAAGTGATGGTGAAGTTAAAGCGAGAGACGAATAATGACCATCTTGCTTGTCTCGGGTTTAGTCGTTTTGCACATTTTAAATATTCCAGGTTCTTATGGTCCGTAATTACTAAGAATGGGTGTCTGGACCCCTCAAGCCAGTGCCTCCAAGCCTCAATTGCTGCCTTGATCGATAGGAGCTCCTTATTTCCCACGTCGTAATTGGCCTCAGCCTGAGACAATTTCCTGGAGAAGAAAGCACATGGATATAGTTTCCCTGGGTTACCGTGACGTTGAGACAATACTGCACCAATTCCACAATCGGATGCATCTACCTCTAATACAAATGGGTTTTCAGGATCTGGATGCTTGAGTATGGGGGCAGAAGTGAATCTTTCTTTAAGTGTGTTAAATGCTAGAATAGCCGATGGTGTCCAGGAGAGATTTCTTGGCTTTCCCTTTAAGAGAGAGGTCATAGGAGCTGCGATCAGGCTGTAGTTCTTTATGAACCGTCGGTAGAAGTTAGCAAAACCCATAAATCGTTGTAATTCCTTGATTGTCTTGGGTTGTGGCCAGTCCTTCACTGCCTGCACCTTCTCAGAATCCATCTCCACTCCGTTTGGGTTTATGATGTACCCTAGAAAAGTTGTATGGTTAGCATGGAAAGCACACTTCTCAGCTTTCACGAACAGTTGATGTTTTAGCAACCGAGTAAGTACTTCACGAACATGGCTGATGTGCTCCTTTAGATTCTTGGAATATATGAGGATGTCATCGATGTATGCTATCACATAGACGTCAAGGATGTCCCTGAAGATCTCATTAATGAAGGACTGAAACACAGCTGGAGCGTTGGCAAGCCCAAAAGGCATAACAAGGTATTCATAATGCCCCCTAGTGGTGATAAACGCAGTCTTCCACTCATCACCCTCCCTGATTCGAACCAGATTATAGGCACTGCGAAGATCAAGCTTAGTGTAAACCTTGGCCTCATGGAGCTGTTCTAACGCAGATGGGACTAAGGGTAAGGGGTAGCGATTCTTGATGGTGAGATTATTTAGTCCTCGATAATCTATACATGGCCTCAAGCCTCCATCCTTTTTGTCGACGAAGAAGAAACCAGCTGCTGCTGGTGATGTTGAGGGTCGGATAAAACCATAACTCAATGCCTCTTCGATGTACTCCTCCATAGCTTGTGATTCTTGAATGGTGAGAGGGTAAGCTTTACTCCTTGGGGGCATGGCATTAGGAAGTAGTTCAATGTTACAGTCAAATGGTCGATGTGGGGGCAGAAGGTTAGCTTTTTTCCTACTAAACACTTCTCCAAGATCATGATATTGATGTGGAATATTTGCAGGAACACCGGAAACTGGACTTTTGACAGAAGTGGACAGTACAGGGGTGAAACGATGCAAGCACTTGTGATAACAGTAATTTGACCATTTAATCAACTCTCCACTGGACCAGGACAGGACAGGGTTGTGTTCTACCAACCAGGGATAACCCAGGATGAGGTCGTACTTCAACGAACCAACAGCAAAGAGTGAGATTTCCTCATGATGAAATATACCCGTCTGCAAAAATATAGGATGAGTCTGTTGCTTGATTCCCTCTCGTAAAGGTTGATTATCCACAGACAAGATTCTAAGTGGTGGGACACATGATATAGTGGCAATCTGATGCTTGTTAATTAAATTCTCATTGATGATGTTCAAAGCTGATCCTGAGTCAACCAAGGCTGTTAAGGGAACAAGTCCTCCTTTAGTGTGCAAAGTAACAGGTAGAATGAAAGTAGGGGGCTTACATATAGTGCTAGCCACACTACTCACCCGCTTGGGTTGGGCTTCGAAGCGACGAATACGTTGGCGGCATTGGGAAATTCTATGATCCTTCTCTCCGCAGTAGAAACATAGATCTTGATTCTTCCGACGTTCACATTCCTCCAGGGACAAACGAGTGAGCCCCACTTGCATGGGCTCATGGTCCTGTGAGGAAGCATTAGAGACAACGAGGTGAGAGAAAGTACATGCAAGAACGGAACGTGGTGTCTTACGACGCGGGGCTTGGCGTATTAAATTGTCCAACTTTATCGCTAATGTGATGTATTCAGATAAAGTTACATTTTCTCCTTTGCATGCCATTTCCGCCCGTAAAGTGGGGTTTAGGCTCCGTTTGAAAATGTCAGTCAGAGATACATCATTCCATTTACTTTGTGCAGCCAGTGTGCGAAATTCAACTGCATATTCAGATGCTGGACGATCCCCTTGTGACATATTGAGAAAGCGGTCAGTAATCTCCTGTCCCCCAGCAGGATGATCGAAGACCAGTTTAATTTGTTGCAGAAAGTATTCCAGTGATGTTTGTATAAATGGGTCGGTGTCCCAGATACCCGCAGCCCATTCACAAGCATTTCCAGTCAATAAAGACATAACAAAAGCACATTTACTTACTTCAGACGAATAGTGCAGTTTATTGTTATCCAAGTATACCTTGACCTGACGAAGGAAGCCTCTGCAACGATCAGTAGATCCATTAAACTTCTCAGGAAGAGACATTCTTACTGCATTCGATGTTATTGCAGGGAGTGACTGAATATAGTGGGTCAGATGCTCGTTAGCCGCTTGTAGCTTAGCTAGTTGTCTTTCGTAGCATTTCATCATTGTGGTTTGTTGGACACAAAAAGCACGTAACTCCTCCACTTCGGCTGGATTCGAGGGTGGCGAAGTATTCTGTAGTGATACTGAGGCAGGAGGCATAGGGGAATCCATGTGCCGAAGTTTATTTACTCACTCAAGAGAACAAAACAGTGGTGTTCAAGATGGCGGTGCCGTGTGGCAGCCAAACACTCAACCTAAACACAGTTCAGGGAAGGCGGGAAGCAGGCAAGGGTCAAAATCCAGAAAACAGTCCAACAGGCAAACTAAGTGAAATCAGAATCCAAAAAGGGGTAATCCACAGATCCAGAAAACAGGTCACAGGTAACAGGTAGGTAAGTCAGAGAGGTAACGCTTGGTATGCAACACAGGTTGGCAATACTTCGCAATGCAGGTGTGGGAGGACTTGGCTTAAATACCCTCCCAACAGGAAGTGATGAAATCAGATCTAGAAGTCTGGAGAGGGAGCCCTCTGCTGGCGTGGTGTTACATATATATATATATATATATATATATATACACATAGAAAGAATATATATATAGAAAGAATGGATTTAGAGGTTTTTAAGGGAGCATAAGCGATTTGAACTTACCACAAGTGAAAAGAAGGAAGTAACGTGGTCTTGCTCCAGTTCCTTAAAGATCATCTGCAGAGGTCTGATCGCTTTTGATGGAAGTCCTGCTAGAAGAGCATTGGAATCATCCAGTCGAGATAGGACCAGAGATGTTCTGTTAAGAAGGACCGTATTTTTCTGATGTTGTGCAGTGCAAATCTACTTGCTCGAGTCGTCTTGACGATGTTGTGTTTGAAAGTCAACTGTTCATCCAAAATGACTCTGAAGATTCTATCCAATCCTCTTCTCATGTCCTTTCTTCCCCCAGTGACTATGAAGTTCACTGCAGACCCGCTCATGGCTTCATCCACATGCTTCCTGTCACAGAGAACATGACTGAGTTCACCCGAGTTATTCAGGAGCAAAGGATATCTGGCAACATGGATACTCCAGAGGGTGGCTTTGATGCTATGCTGCAGGCCACAATCTGCCAGGTAAACATGACTAAATCCATTTCCAAGTTCAGAGGCTGCTACCATTTGTTTCAAATAATTATGAGTGCATTTGCACTCTTGGATTATGTTCTACTTGCAGTTTTCATCAATTTTTATTGACCTTGATACGCTTTTATTTTATATTTTGGACTCCCTCAAATGATTCAAGTGATCAGTACATAGAATAGTGCTTTGCAAATGTTATATTATTAATCACAAAACTAAACTGAAATAAAAACAGAACATTCTAGATCATGAAAAAACAGATCTTCATAAAACCAGGCTTGAAATACAAACTCCAAGGAGCCTTTTTTTAAGCTTGTGTCATTACTACAAGACAGGCTGTATCAGTAGGCCATTTTTCTGTTGGTAAGAATAGTTAACTTTTTAAAATATTACATTACAGAAAAAGGAACTACTTTAACTTAAAGCCACTGGTGACTAAGTGGCAGGAGGAAGCTATAGAAGGAAAGGAAATTAATGATCCACCTGTGAGTCATAGATCTGAAAATTAAAGCTCCTGTTCCAAAGAAAACTGTGCTTTCCTTTTACTTTTTGACTTGCAGTGTTGAGCTTTGTTCACACTGAGGAGCAGATAAACTGCTAGTACCACATTGAGGTTACCGCAAAAACTTTTAGCTTTTATTATGCATCAAAATAAGTGGTGCATGGAGTGGCTTCAGTTATTCCACTTTCAGCACACTTCAATAAAGCATCTCATTGGAGATACAGTGTTAGTTAGCAGCTAAAGCTAACAGATTCTGATTACAATTACCATGTTAGTATACATTTGGAAACTCTTCACTTGTAGAAGAATGCTGTCATACACCAACAGGTGTCCATACACTGTGACTTTAAGTTTCTCCCCTATTTCTGTTAAGAGCTTCCTCTGGACTCCTCTTTTACTCATCCATTCACCAATGAACTTGATCCTCACTCCAAAGGATTTAGTGAATCAAATTTAAATCTTGTCTTCGATAAAAAACAAGCTCTTCATAACAACTCAATGTCTGTTCAATGTTACTCCTGTCTTGCATTTTGACTCCTACTGATGAACATATTTCAGTTGAACCACTGGAGTTACATATACTGAGATTGGAAAATAACTAAAGTACTAAAGTGGAATGAAAAGGTCTTGGTAGAAAATGCAAATTACTAATAATCTGCTGAGAATAAACAAAAGATGTGAGTGGAAGATTGTTAGAGAAAGGAATTAGTGACGGAATTAATCATTTCAATCCCTTGAAACTCATTTAAGGCTGTATTTCACAACAAAATCCTTTCAGACTCTCTCATTTATCAGCTCACACTCTAATTCATGAGAATAAATCCTTAACAGCTGATGTTATTAAGAAGCTTTGTTGATTCAAAACCTCTCATTCAGCAAGTAATGACGTCAGACTCTCTGTGCAGGACTCTAAATGAGTAAAGTTTTACTTGTTTTTCTATGTTGTGTACATTAACAGGACTAAAATGGGACCCAATTTCTGCCTTGAAGCCCAAGCGAGGTGACAAGCTCACTCTGTTATAAAAGCTTTGTAAAAGTTGAACATGAATTACCTGAATGTATTATCAAAGTGATTTTAATTTTGTTCAAAACCTTTGAGATACTTACAATCCCACATTTGGAACGTCAAACTTTCTCTCTTTGTAAGTAAAGTAAATAAGGTTTTTATTGGCACTTCAGATCCTGATCAACTTGTTTCACACTAAAATGTCAACCTAACCAGTTGACAACCTCAGTTGACCAGTTGACAACCTCAACTCTTGACAACTGTTTATTTTAAAAACTCAGCTCTTTAGTTTACTAGTGACTTGCGCCTTCTTAAAGCTAATGGCCACAAACTCAAATACCAGATGCGCAGGATGGGACTTACTGTACACAGGGAGATCATACAGTCTTCATGCAGTCCTACAACAATGCTTTGACGCAAGCAAAACATGCTTATTATGCCAAGCTGATTGACTGTGGGTCTCACAGCTCAAAATCTCTGATCTCTTTTGTTAACTCTTTATTAACTCCTTTTACCACTCCATTTTACGCTCTCTCTCCATTCTCAGACCTTTGTGAAAATTATTTGGACTTTTTAACTGCAATGTGGGCTCAATTCATTTTCAGCTTAGTTTGCTCAGTACCCTACTCATCTTCTGAAGGTTCTGCTAATGTTGATCTCACTGTTGCCATGATTTTACTTTACCTACTGCTGACAAAATTGGTTGTCTTATTATGAAGTCCAAGTCTTCCATTTGTCAACTTGATCCTTTGCCAACTTAGTCAAAAAAGACCTCCCAGCTTAGTTAAAACTTATTATATCCATCATTCATGCTTTTCTCCTGTCTGGTGTGGTTCTCAAGTTAATCAAGGTTGCTGTACTTATACTCCATACTATACTTATACTATACACCAATACTCAAAAAACCTGGTACTGACCAATGCAACCTGGAAACCTTCTGTCCAATATCAAATCTACCTTTTCTTGCTACAATATAGGATAGTGCGCAGCGACAGACTTCCTTTCCAATAATAATCTTTATGAACAGTTCCAGTCAGGCTTCCGTCCTCTACATAGCGTTTAAACAGCTCTTCTCAAAATTACCAATGATCTCCTGTTAACATCTGACTCTGGCCTTGTTTCTTTACTCATCCTTCTCAACCTCTCAGCTGCATTTGACACTGTAGCCCACCATATTCTTCTACCTAGACTATAGGACATTGGCCTGTCTGGAACTGTTCTTCAGTGGTTTAGATCCTACCATGCTCAGCGATCACAGTTCATCCAAATCAGCTCTTTTCACTCTGAATTATCTTCTGTCACATCTGGTATCCCCATGGGTCTGTACTTGGGTCTCTGCTATTTCTCATTTACATTCTTCTGCTCTTTACATTCTTCTGCTCTGCAATAATTTAGGAAATATGGTATTAAATTACACTGCTATGCTGATGACACCCAGCTCTATATCTCCACCAAACCCTCTGCTTCAATGGATCGTCCTTCTCTTTCTTCCTTTCTCTCTGAGTGGAAATCCTAGTTCACATCCAATCTGTTAAAACTCAACAGTTCAAAGACTGAGATAGTTTTAATTGGTTAAAAATCTTCACGCTCTCAAAAAGCTTGGGAGTAATCATGGACTGTACTCTCTCACTGGATCCACATATTAATTCCGCCAACCTACGGCTTGCTTCTTTTTCAGGAAAATTCATAATTTCCATCCATTTCTCACACAGAGTGCTACAGCAACACTAGTCCATGCCTTTGTAATCCCCTGTCTCGACTTCTGTAACTCACTGTTTTATGGACTGCCAGCCAAGACTCTAAACGAGTTATAGTAATCCAAAATGCAGCTGCTAGACTGAGAACACGCGAACCACGCTCTGATGAAATCCCCCTGGTCCCTCAGCAGCTTCACTGACTCCCTATAAAATTTCAATAACAAATTCAAAATTGTTCTCTTTACTTATCTCCTATCCCTCCTATATTAATGACCTTCTCTTCATCCGCTCTCACCCATGCTCAGTGCGCTCTAGCTTCACCCTCTCTCTCCCACCTCCTACGAGATCCTCTCTTGGTGAACGAGCGTTCTGCTGTGTTTGTGGAAGGAAAGAAGCATTTCTGCTCCAACTTTGTGCTTTCCTAGTGCTATCCGCAGTAGCCAGGATCTGCAAACTTTTAAATCCAGGGTGAAAACACACTTTTTCAGACAGGCTTTTAACTGTTAGTATGCTATCCGATTGTTTGTGTGTCTATGCTTTTATTGTTTTTGTTGTGCTTTGATATGTTACTGCTATGTGAGGTGTCCTTGTGCGCCAGTAAATAAAAGGTATTATTATTATTGACCTTCCCCTCAGACCCAAGTCAGTTGACCTTCTCCTTAGACTCAAGTCAATTGACCTTCGCCTCAGACTCAATTAGTCACCCTTCCCCTTATATCAGTCAGCTGACCTTTTCCTAAAACCCAAGTCAGTCAAAGTTAAACTGACACCCAAGTCAGTCAACCTAGTCAACCTTTCATGAGAGTTCCAGCCAGCACCTGATAGATGACCTGTATTTAGACATCTAGGAAAAGCCCCTTTTTCAGATATTTATAATATGTTTTTATTCAATACTACTGTTACTGTTACGATCCTCATAAGAGAAGGGTAGTAGCAGAACCCAAACGCATGACAGCCAGAGGTTTGGTCAGTCTCTTTATTATAAAACACAAAATAACAACACAAAATAACCCATGGGGGGGAAATCTCCAATAACTAAAGTACACAGATAAGTCTAAGATAAGCCTAAAACAGAACGAAGACTACAGCAGGATTAAATACATTCAACAACCAGAAAGGTGTAACAAACAATGCCGCAATCCTGAACAAAAGAAGAAGGGGTCTTATAAAAGAAGACAATTAACCTAACCGAGAACAGACACAGGTGATTTAACTCAACTTAACCGGGGATAAGACACAGGTGGAAAACAATCAAGGCAGTTAACAAGACAGGAGTTAATATACAAACTACAAAGAAATAAACAGAACTAAACTCTATAATGATAAAAAACAAGAAGATTAGACAAGAATAAAAACCAAAAGGGAAACCCCAAACACAACGGTGACAGCTACACTCTTGTTGGATGTAAAAATGACAAGAAACAAATCCTCTTATGAAACATAAAAATAAATTTCACCCCCACTATTGTTTACATTTTTGCAGAAAGACATTGGCTGGCGTCCTGAGGCAAAACACCTTCTTCTGGTGATGACTGACCAGCCATCTCACCTGGCCTTGGACAGTAAACTTGCAGGCATTGTGATTCCTCATGATGGGCGCTGCCATCTTCAGGAAAACATCTACACTCAGAGCAGCAGCATGGTGAGGGGAACATGCTTCAAAGCGCTTTCATCTGCCCTTTAATGCGACAGTACTCTGCACTGCTATGAGAATTGGTGGTGCATCTCATTGAGTGGGAAGGAGTCTCTTTTACATTCGTTCTGTTAAACAGTGGTAACCCATTGTGACTCTTGGTTTCAAAGGTAGTGTTCATGAAGATGTGCGAGGAAGTCTTTTTTAACTCAAATTAGGCTTTCACACTTTTTTCACACTTTCCTGTATTCCATGAAAATGATAAAGATTAATCAACACTCCAGGGAGTTATTTAAGAGGAATTTAAAGGTGGAAAAAGCAACTCCTTATGTCATGAGTCTACATATGAGTGCCATACCAGGGTGCTATGGATGAAAAATAAAACAATGTTCTCATCAGTGAACAGAATTTTAGAGCACTCAGCAGCACTCCAGTCCTTTTTGTCTTTAACCTAGATAAGATGCTTCTGGCATTGTCTCTTGTTTAAGACTGGTTTAATACAAGGAATGCAACAACTGAATGCCATGTCTTGCATACAGCTGTGTGTGGTGATTGTTGAAGAACTGACTCCAGCTGCAGTCTGCTTTCTCATATTTTTTAATGGGTTTTGTTTCTGAATTCACATCAGGGTGCAGCGATCACTAATGCTTGTACACTTTTCTTTCGACTATATGTTTTCCATGCTTTTGCCTCTATATTGATGTGCTTGGACATAGAGCTCTATGAACATCTAGCCTCTTGTTTTTTTTCCTCTTTTGGTGCAAGATACACATGGTCATATTTCCACATGGATTGTTTTTCCTACAGATCTACCTGGGAGATCATTTAAACAACTTTGCAAGGGATTAACAGTGTTTATAAATAAAATGCTATAGTAAAATAAATTTACTTTGTTATAGACATTTCTTAAATAGAATAAAAAATCAGATTGTGAGATTTTGCGGTCTGATGTCACCTTTAAAATATGTATTCAGTCAACCCAATACAAGATTGTGCAGAAATACTCATGTCCTTCACTGGAAACAAAGGTTGCAGAAATACCTCACATACATTATTCTGCATGGCATTATCTTATATAGACAAATTCCTCTTTTTTATGTTTCAGGAGCACCCCACAGTGGCTCTTCTGGTAGAGAAACTTCTCGAAAACAGTGTTCACTCCATCTTTGCTGTCGATCAGGTCCAATATCAGTGGTACGAGGTAACTTGAGTTTGGATATTTTGCTTTTGCTTTTCGCCCCTTTGAAAAAAAAACTAATTGCAAGAATTGTTCTTCAAGGTGCAGACTTTACAGAGGTTGGCCTTTTCCCAATGTAAAGTCATCAATTTCCGAGAAATATTTGTTAGACATTACTCACATAGGTTAACTAGGAAAGTAGAAAATGAAGGCTTTATTTACTTTGTTTATTTGTAACAATAGCCAAACTCAATTCCTGAGGAGCCACTAACTGTTCTAAAAGTGCACTAAAAGTTCTTTCAGCAGACATACTGATCTGTGTTAAAAAAAAAATTAAAAGATGAGGGTGCTTTCCCAATTATAGCTTGGTTAATTTGGTCTGAATCAATTGGAACTCTGTAGCAGTTTACTGTAATTTCAAATCAATTCTCTGTACGTAAACAACAGGATCATGAAGCTTTTGTGGTGAGAGCACCCAACACCATTGCTAACTAAAGTAATGACTCAAAGTTTTTCTGTAAGCGGCAATGATAAGGTTCTCCTTCTGGGAAACAATATTACCTAAGATCAACAGATATTAACGTATACATAGAGAATTTGTAAATAATTGTCTGAATAATCTAGTTTTTTTTTTTAAGAAAGGGGTTTTACCAGAAATACACTATCATCTAATCTAGTTACTGCTGGTCAACTCCAAATTTGCACGGTGGTTAGATAGCCCCTTAATTAATCAATCAATCAATCAATCAATCAAATTGTCACATAAATTACCCCATCCTTAGTAATGCTCAATCTTTTGGGAGGAGCCCAATTATTGCCGCTTTAGTTTTTTCCATGTTAACTTCATAAGGGGGGGCAACAGAAGGTTATCACTTAAATGCAATTTTTATCTATTAACACTTTATTTCTATTTTCTATTAAATTAATTAACCATTTTGTTAAGTTTGTTACATAGTGTTTATACTTTACCAGAGTAACTTCTGAAAGAGATATTGTTAAATCCTTGGGATATCCAGCTAGTGCTGCTCGCAAACAGCTAGGATGAAAGAAACTGAAACTAATTGGTAGCATAACAGTTCTTTCTGCTTACTAAGTAAAGTTACACAGATGTTTCACTTTCAGAACATCTTCCTGTTGCATTATTTTTTTTATCTATCAATTCTGCAGAAATTGCAAAAAAAATGTCATTAAACACAGACCCGTAAAAAGCCATGTGTGGTCATTTCACAGGCTGTCTACTGATCTGTGAATGATTTGCTATGCCTTCCTGTGACTCATGATGTAATCATGTTTTGTGCACTTTGACCCCATGGGATGAAGTGTTGTAATGTGTTTCATACACAAACATACGCACATGCAGGCACGCACACACACACACGCACACAAACATGTACACACACTTACAATTGCATGCTCAAATACATAAAAACATCTGCCTGAATACACTGCAAAACTACAAAGAGAGGAGAAGCGTAAGGTCTGGAGGAACATAAATGTATAAAATACTGCTGAAAAATAAAGGATTCTGTGTGTAGAGGAGACACAGCAGATATTTTTAAAGGATGAGGTTCATTTCAACACACATCATTGATTATACATGCAATATACTGTAAACTTGTATTTAACTTTTACGTTTAAGAAAACAGGTGTGACAAGTAGTTAAGGTGAGAGCGATATCATTTCTATATAGCTTTTGTGGCAAAACCTTCTAAATAACTTTTCCTAACCTTCATATTAATTTCCGTTGTCTGGAGTGTTGAAAGTTTCTCATTTATTCAGATAACATGGAATACATCATGATGAAATCATTTCTGCATTTTGTTTAGGAATTATTAAATGTTTTCCTATTTAAAAGTTACTTTAACCATTAAGAATACATTTTTTAGGAACTATGCTCTTTTTTCCAATGCATATTTATGTAACTTTGACACTATAACACAGACACAGCAGAGAGGGGCAAAGATATACGCATGCTCTGATAGAGTTTATTTTTCTGGTGGAATTTAAGATGTTTTCTAAATATCTAATCTTTACCCGATGAACAGGATCTGGTGGATCTGATTCCTGGAAGCTACTTGGGCCGAATGTATCCAAAAGCATCTAATCTGAAAGACTTGGTTGTGCAAGCTTACAAGGTAATTATCTCTGCTTTCACTTTCAGCTGACAAGAGTAACAAATTGGATTCTTTTCAATGCTTCAAGGACAGAGAGAACAGAAACTCCCAGACAGTTTACGGTTTTGGGGGAAAACAATGACTCACAACCAAACCATATCTTTAACCCTTTAAGACCTAAAGGTAAAACACAAGCTGCTATCCTCAAATGCAAGGTTTTTTAGGTGATTACCCATTTATTTGGTATTAATTATCATGACTTCAAGGTGCAGTGTCAGTAAAATCACACAAGTAATTATGGCACTGGTATTTCTGGAGACTTTGAAGATTTATGTTTAAATAATGTGTTGGGGTTCTCAAACCCTGAAGAAAATGTGACATACTTTGTTGAACTTGATGAATGTCATTTGTTTGACAAATTTGTGTCAGATACACTTTTTGTCCATTGGCATGATCTCAACAGGTTTTTGGTGGGTTTTGGAGCATGGGCTCATGAGAAGTCCAAGGTTTTTTTATTAGGTTTAATGCTTTAGTTTGGTGCAAATAACGTGTAGAGTAAAAAGTGTGGGTCTTGATTCCTGATGGTGAGATTTTGAGAATTTGATAGTTAAATGCTAAAATGTTAAGGATTCTATTATGTAATTGTTCTGTTGCTTAGGCTTAAGGTCTACCATTAGTGTCTCACAGGCTACATGCTATTTTCAATCATCAGAATTAGGGTATTCACAATCTTACAACAAAAGTTTGATTTATGAATAATTATAATAATACAATGTGTATAATAATACGAATAAAAGTAGATTTTATAAATAATAATAAAATCTACCAAATCTTCCTAAGAGCAAAGTCTTGTGAGTTTGAGAGCAAATACTTTTTTTGTCACCCAAACCCAGTCATGTGTTTCTCAAACCCTGCTGCGAATAGATGTTTGGATGAGCACATACCTCCACTTTCCTCCTCCTTTCTTTTCAAAATAAATAATTTAATGACTTTAATAAGTCAAAGTGCAGGGCCAAACTGACAAATGAGCATCTTCAGGGTATGCTGGGGTCTCTGCTGCTTCCGCACTAAAAAAATGGTCAGCTTGGTGTGAAGAAGTGCTGACAGGTCTCTAGCAACAAGGAGTTGGACGATATAAGTGACATTAGAATTAAGAATGCTGTCTTCTTTGAAATCCTTAATATTTTAATTTGTTATTGATGAAAAGTGTGAAGATAATTTTGCTAACTATTTCTTCAAACAAAAGGAATAGTAATTGTTTATTGGTGGAGTTTTTGTGCAGGAATAAGGCACAACAATGCATTGTGATCCCTAAAGTCCACTGATCCATGTAAACAGTAGGCTGCATTATAAATGACCTCCGATTCTTGCACCAAAAATGCAGCAAGAGCCCATCAGAGAGAAAAACAAAGCTCCTATTTATAGCCTGGCATTTTCCCCAAGAACCTGCTTACACAAGAGTCACATAGATGTGAGACAATGGATTCTTTTTACTCTCCTCTTCTCCATCCTTTCATTTCAGTGACATCTATTTCCTTAAACTACAAATCCCTTCAACAACAGAATCCATTAAGGTAAAGTCAAAAATCAGAATTAGCTCGTTTATTTCTAGTCCTGTTCTTTAGGCTGCTCTGTTTCCTCAACAAAATTTTAAAGCTCCAGAAAGGAGAAAACCATTAGATCTTAACACAATGTTCCAATGGTTATACCCTGATTTTAGGGATTGATTTAAACACTTTTCTTTCAAATTTATTTTAGTAACTATTTTAAACACTCACCTAAAGGATTATTAGGAACACCTGTCCAATTTTTCATTAATGCAATTATTTAATCAATCAATCACATGACAGTTGCTTCAAAGCATTTAGGGGTGTGGTCCTGGTTAAAACAATCTCCTGAACTCCAAACTGAATGCTTGAAAGACTGAATGGGAAAGAAAGGTGATTCAATAAATTTTGAGTGCGGCATGGTTGTTGGTGCCAGACAGGCCGGCTTGCGTATTTCACTCAATCTGCTCAGTTACTGGGATTTTCACGCACAACCATTTCTAGGGTTTACAAAGAAAATGTAATGAAAAACATCCAGTATGCTGCAGTCCTGTGGGCGAAAATATCTTGTTGCTAGAGGTCAGAGGAGAATGGGCTGACTGATTTAAGCTGATAGGAGCAACTTTGAGTGAAATAACCACTCGTTACAACCGAGGTATGCAGCAAAGCATTTGTGAAGCCACAGCACACACAACCTTGCGACAGATGGGCTATAACAGCAGAAGACCCCACCGGGAACCAATAATCTCCAGTACAAATAGGAAAAACAGGCTACAATTTGCACGAGCTCACAAAAATTGGACAGTTGAAGACTGGAAAAATGTTGCCTGGTCTGATGAGTCTCGAATTCTGTTGAGACAATTAAATGGTAGAGTCAGAATTTGGCGTAAACAGAATAAGAACATGGATCCATCATGCCTTGTTACCACTGTGCAGGCTGGTGGTGGTGTAATGGTGTGGGGGATGTTTTATTAACACACTTTAGACCCCTTAGTACGGGAGCTTCGTGCCCTGGATGTGCATCCCACAAATCTCCATCAACTGCAAGATGCTATCCTACCAATATGGGCCAACATTTTTAAAGAATGTTTTCAGCACCTTGTTGAATCAATGCTACGTAGAAATAAGTCAGTTCTGAAGGTAAAAGAGGGTCAACTACCGTATTAGTATGGTGTTCCTTATAATCCTTTAGGTGAGTGTATAATGTCAGGGAATCACTTTAGCTTTTTAAAAAGTTTTTAAAAACTTCCTGATGTCAACAGACAGTGTAAAATTTTCAAATGAGAAGCCAGACAAGTCACAAGTTTTGAAATAATGTGGAATTGTTCAGATTTTTTTAATCATCCCCCCTCAGAAAGAAGCGAGGAGTATTCCAGTCATGGAAGAATAAGTCTGTAAAAAGACACCAAATAAGTTGTGACTTGCAGTGCAGAGTGTAAGTGTGTGAAGTGACTTCAAAGTTTTTATGCAGACAAATTTATACAAACAAGCAAAGCTCTCAGTGCAAAGACTAGTTGCACATACACATTTTTTTCACAAAAACAATTTATCATGCTACTCACTAAATTCACTAAAACTGTTTCTCAGATTTTAAAAACTAATTTAAAAATTCAGTGTCTGTGGAAAACGATAAGTACATTTGACAATGTTTATGGCAAAAGTATTGGACAAAAGTATTTCAAACCAGTTTTGCTGCCACCTAGAACAGAAAGAACGTCAGATCATAAATTCATGCAAGTATCAATCAATCAATCAATCAGTTTTTATATAGCGCTTCTTTATTAGTTGCTTTCAAAGCAGCTTCACAAAGTCCTCGTGAGGATCAGGTAGAGTAAACAGGAGTTCCTCTGTCAGGGGACTCTCGCTGACTGAGGCAGGCGCTAATCACCTCCCCAGCATAAAGAATATACAAACTTAAAATCCATCGACGAACGGTTCGCCGAACAGGACCTGAAACCCCCACCCAAAAACAAACAAAGACAAAACAGGAACTAACAAATGGTAACACAGACAACAAACAAGTGATCAGCATCAGCTGCAGGATGAGAGATAAATGATGAGTATAGGTTAGAGAGGAACATTGAACCACATTGTTTTTTCAAACAGTTTGTATGTATAGTGCTCAGACACCAGATCTGTTTAGACAAATACCAAGAGATAATTATTTGAATGCCAGATTAAACAGATATGTTTTTTATTTAGTTTTGAAATCTGTGAGCGAAGCTGAGCTGCGGACAACATCCGGGAGTTTATTCCAGAGCTTCGGGGCTCTATATGAGAACGCTCTTCCACCTCTTGTGGATTTACTAACCTTCGGTATAATCAATAATTCTGCTTCTTGTGATCGGAGAGAGCGAGCTGGAATATATAGTGAGAGGAAACTGCTCAGGTAGGCTGGAGCCAAGCCATTCAGCGCCTTAAAGGCAAGGAGCAGTATCTTGTAGTCAATGCGATATTGTACAGGAAGCCAATGAAGAGAGCACAAAACCGGTGTAATGTGATCATATTTCTTTGTTCTTGTGAGAACTATAGCTGCTGCGTTCTGGACTAACTGTAAATTTTGTAGTGTGGCGGCCGAACAGCCTTACAATAATAGCTTTACAGTAATCCATTCTGGAGGTCATGAAAGCATGCACTAATTTTTCTGCATCTACGACAGACAGCATGTTCCGCACTTTAGCAATATTCCTGAGGTAAAAGAAAGCAGTCTTAGTAACATAAGAGATATGGTTCTTAAACGTCAGTTCACTATCTATAATAACGCCAAGACTTTTAACTGTAGCGGAAAAATTAACTGTGTGTCCCCCCAGTTCCATATGTAAAACTGAGAGATTCTGAGAAGTATGGTGGACCTTTCTCCTCCTTTATTCAATTTTCAACTCCTCTGATGAAACTACATTTTGCTTTTGAGTGCTGTGTTCAGTCACCTTCCTCTGCACATTTGGATAAATACTATATGGAAGCCTTAATTCCAGTACTTAATTTCATCAGTATGCTAACTTTCAGAGCAACTGAACTAGTCAGTATTCTCATCATCAATAAATCAAAATGTTTTTACATGATACTTTTTAGCAGTTGCTTTGCAGAGGCCTAGTGTGGATTAAGTTAAATATGTTACTGGTTGTGCGTCATGGTGGCGCAGTGGGTAGCACGGTCGTCTCACAGCATGAAGGTCGCTGGTTCGAGCCTCGGCTGGGTCGGTTGGCATTTCTGTGTGGAGTTTGCATGTTCTCCCCTTGATCGCGTCTGTTTTCTCCGGGTGCTCCGGTTTCCCCACAAGTCCAAAGACAGTATAAGTCTAAGTATAAGTGAATTGAGTAAGAATGATTGTCCATAGTGTTAAAGTGTGAATGAGTGTGTGTGTGTGAATGTTTCCCAGCAATGGGTTGCGGCTGGAAGGGCATCCGTCGCGTAAAACATATGCCAGAGAGTTGGCGTTGTGGCGACCCCGAAAGGGAAGAAATCTGACATGAAGATGAATGAATGAATGTTACTGGTTAAATATGAATTCCTATTGTATAATCCTATCGGGTATAATATAAACAAAAAATCTGACCTGCAAAAGCCCAGTTTAAGTTTTGTCATTATGTGCATTTAGTATTTTAAAATGTGTCCATTTTAATTCAACTTTTTAAAGGCTCAGAATTAGGTGGGGATGGTGTTCTTTTCCCCTTATCATATTGTTATTTAATCCTATTGTTTGTGTGTTTTTTCCTTCTCACTGTCCACCTTTGTGATGAACAAGGGAGTCTTTGGCACTTTTCTGTTTCATGACCTATCAATATCTTATACTTGTCTATTTTTTTTCTAATATAGGTTTAATAACAATAAAAAAGTGGCAATGTTAAAAAAAGAAATTAAAGAACAAGTAGCATATAAACACAGACTTATAGTTGCCAAATCTCCCCACTATTAATAATCACATTTATTCTAATTGGCTTCAACACTGTTTCCTGTCCACCAGTAAGAGTGTGGTGAGTTACATCTGTCACATTACCCAGGTGGAATACACACACTGACGTGCTTCAAAAAGGAAAGTGCTTTGAGTGTGTACACTACCACTATATAAATGTCATGGATTATCTATCTTATTTTTCAAAAATTTCTATGCTAACACTATATAAATGTCATGAATTAGTATTATTACTAAAGATTTCAAAATGATAAACCCCTGTTTAATAATGGAGAGTAAGCGTTTTAATAAAAAATGGAGAGTTAGCGTTTCTTCAGTGTAGCAGTTGTTCCTTTCAACGCTGCTTCTGTCTGTGCTCTTGCAGAAGTTGTTGTCTGATGTGGAGGTCCAAATGGTGCTGGAGGAAGATCAGACACGTCACTTTTGGATCAATGTTTCAGCGCTCTGTCCTGGTGGATCCTCTGCTTCTGAAACGACTAAATGCTCCGGTGTCCAACCCAAACAAACTGTATGATTGTTATTGGAATTATAGCAGTAGGACTTTATTATATAGTTGCTTCTATTGACTTTGCACAGTATATGATTCTTTTAGTAAGTTAGCTTTACACTTTATATTGCAGGTTTACTTCAACATCACGGTGGGAATGCTCTCGTGTCCCGAGGGTGATGCCCTGTTGTCAGTTCATCCTGTGGGTTTTAATGAGTCTGTAAAGGTTCGCATACGTTCACGTTGTGGTTGTAGTTGCACAGAGTCCAAAATCTGCCGTGAGGAGCTCAGTATCTCAACCTGCAACATCCACACATATCCGCAAGATGACTGTAGAGCGCAGCGGGATGCTGCAGTGTGTGGTGGGAGAGGAACTTGTCACTGTGGGACATGCATTTGTGATGGCAGCAGACTTGGAAACATTTACGGGAGGTTTTGTGAGATGGACGACTTT
This sequence comes from Danionella dracula, assembly GCA_900490495.1. Lineage (NCBI taxonomy): Eukaryota > Metazoa > Chordata > Actinopteri > Cypriniformes > Danionidae > Danionella > Danionella dracula. The sequence continues at coordinate 20,331,768 of UELW01000012.1, forward strand.
TCCTGCCCATATAAAAGAGGCCTGGTGTGTGGAGGTAGGCACTGGTGAGGGATGTGTGCGTGCGTGCATACGTGTGTGAGTGTTTGCATGCCAATCAATCAGAATGTATCTATATAGTATTTGTTTGCAGCTGCTTTGAAGCAGCTTCACAAAAGCTTAGTGTGGATTTTTCTTTTTGGATAATTCTATAGAACTACCATATGCTTTCATCTTAGAAATTGTTCTTTATGAAATCAGGAAGCATAATTATCCCTGTAGTCTATAAGAGAAAGTGTAATAGTATGAAGAAAGTGCTGATTTAAACAGACCTATAATCACAAATTTTAACCAATAACATGTTTTGTTTCTGTGATTTATTTTTAATTTTTTTGCTTCACATTTCAGGACATGGACGTTGTATGTCCAGTGAGTGCGTGTGTGTTCCTGGCTGGACTGGACAGGTCTGCGACTGTCATACCTCTATAGAACCCTGTATGTCTGAGGATGGCCTAATCTGCAGCGGCCAAGGGAAGTGTGTTTGTGGAAAGTGTGTTTGTGAGGACCTTCGGCGATCTGGAACCTTCTGTGAGAAATGCCCCATCTGTCACAGCTCCTGTCAATCACACTGGTAAAAACATACCTAAAAACACATTCTCTGTGCTAACAAGAAGTCAATAACACTTTAACATGTAATTTTTTTTACCATAAATGTTTCAGTTTCTCCATAAACTTGTGGTGATTTGCAACGCAGGAAAAACTGAGAACTATTTATGCTTTGGAAAGCATTTACACATGAGATTTAAAGGCTCTGTTATATTCAAAACAAACAAATAAGTGCAGAGAGAACCAGACCATTGAAATATTTAGTCTCATATGTTGATGCTGTACAAAGCATAATTAGTTTTCACTTTAGGTAAGCTCCTAATATGGTAATTGACAGCTAGTTCAATGCTTTATAACTTCCTAAGTTATTCATGAGTTACAATAGGAGTATGTGTTTATAAAGTATTTATTATCACATAGAGTAACTGCTACTCTATATCTGAATAATAAGATATATCAATGTGTTTTCAAAATGTTTGATAATAATTTATGTGTTATAAATGATCTCATGAATCATTTGTAACTAATAACTAACTGGTTTTTAATTAGTGAAAAGTTACATTTTCAAATGATTAACTCATCCCCAATGAAACATGTAATTAATGTTATTAACCATATTATATAAATTATAAACTTTAAACTTGTAAAATAAAAATTAAATGGTAAACTAATATTTATAATCTCTCTTGCACTTTCTCATAAACCTTTTTCTGTAAGCATTGTGTCCTCTAAAGATCTTAAAATCTTTTTAAAGGTCTAAATACAACTGTTTTCTGATCAAATCTGCGAGACTATTGCAACTTCGTCAAAAGCCCAAATCACCCAGATCTACCGAAAACTCATTCATATATGCTTTTATCTCCTTCACCAAATTTAAATTTGTTCGCTCAGAAAGGTGCTTCAACACAACACAATCTAAATTAAAAAAGCATAAAAAACTATGTTATATTGTATCAAAGGTGTAAAAAGGACAAATTTTCTATTTCCTTTAATGGAAGAAAATAAAAGCAAATATTGTTATTGAGTTGCAAGTCCTCGTCTATTTCTGGATACTTGTCAGGAGAATAACAGAGGTGTTATTGCAATTGCAGTGAGAAAAACTTTATTTAACAAAAACTACAGAAGCACCATCTTCTGGAATGGAAGAGCTAAAACTGGAACAACTAAATGAGGAGAGCAAAAACAAGTAGAAACATGAATTAATACTCCAGTGAGGAAAAAGGAAAGGAGGAAGAAATAAATAGTGTTGAACTGAAAAAAGGCCACGCATTTCATTATATTTCAAATGAATCATAAACCTGTACTAATACCATAACTTCTTTGTCAGCTCATATTTCTCTCACATAACCTATTATAAGCAATTCCTTAAAGAATCGTTTGTGCTATCTTTCAGGAGGTGTGTGAGCTGTCATCTCTCTAACGCTCTGAATTCAGCGACTCGTCAGTTTTGCAATCACACCTGTACCTTGCTAGTGGACTATGTTGAAGACATTAGAGGTAGAAACAACATTAAATTAGATAGTAGTATTGTCCTTCGTGATCATACAATACTCGGCAGTGGCTTTTTTAAAACTCTTTGGAAAAAATCTTATAAACACTGAGTATGTGCAGATCACCAGTGCTTTTATCGCAGGGATGGTTTGGGACCTAATTTTAGCTTCCTCTTGTGCCACAGAGCTGGTCCGGGGCAAATACTGCCTTTACCCCAGCAGCGAAAAGTGCCACTACCGCTTCCTGCTGGATGTTGCAACCAACGAGTCTCATCTTTTCATTAGTCGACATCCGGGTGAGCAAAATTCTTGTTAGGAGCCTCTCAACTGTCATTAAAATCTGCATGAACTCATTTCAGTTTGAATTGTCTTTACATAAATGTTGCATTGAAGATAATTAAAAAAAGATTGTCTCCTTCTGTGACATTAGTGTCTCTTTTAAAGTTACAAATTGGCTCCCGTTCAGCAAAATGAACTTTGGTGGGTGTGTGGATACCAATGTGTCCATGAGCAGTGGGAACACACTTATGTTAGAGTGGCTTGAATTCAATTAGTTTTTGTCCATTTAGAAAAAGAAAATAGAACATTTTTAGCTGTTTTGTGATCAGACAAACTGCTCTACCCACCAAGCCTGCCCACCACTAATGGTTGACAGGTTGTCACAGAATAGTTCAAAAATGTGACTTACATTCTCAATACAACCAGACAGGTCTTTTAAAAAGGTTTTTGTGCCTATATATGTAAATTACTTTCCTATAAAATCTGCGTCTTTAAGAGGAGTTTTAAGTCGTATATTTTTATCAGACAACAAAGAGTATCTTGTGTATTTATATTTTTATAATTATCTACAGTACCTTCGAATGCACATGATTTTTTAACTGCTTGAATCTACACAGTTTTGTGACTTTTTATGACATGTGTCAAACTCGAGGCCAGCGGGCCAAATGTGGTCCGCCACATCATTTTATGTACCCTTCAATGGCCTGACCGTTGAAAATTAAATAAGTCAAATATGTGCTGACCAAAAACTAAATTTACTTTGATGCCATATCACATAACAGTGGAATTGGGAAATAATAGTCCCACAATGTCCATGAAGTGAAACATTGAAGCAGAAGGAAGACAAGAAAAATGGGGAGGTGAATATTTGTTTGTGCTTTGAGGAGAAAGACTGGTATGTCTTCTGTGTTAAGAGGGAGTATTTTTGAATCATTACCTGCTCAAGGTCTGTGAGGAGGTTTGTGCTGACCAGTTACAGACTATTAAAAGTGTGAGTTAAAATATATTGCAATCTCCAAGAGACTTATATAATATCACATCAAGTAAAAAGCGAATAATAGGTACCCTTTTGTCACCAATGAACTATTTCTTTATTCTTTTTTTGGTTGAACTGAAAATCTACTACGAGTGGGAGAAAATCTGAGAGCAAAGAGGAATAAAGTAGAGAACGTTTATACACACTAATTTCATATGCAAGCACAAAGATGTGCTTAATGAAAATAAACTGTTACATTTAAAAAAAAAACAAAATAATAAATTGTATTCATGTTTCTTGAAATTACACAAACACATTCATTTATATGATTAGTTGACACTTATAAAGAAAGAACACCATTTGGTAAGATTATGGAATAATCACTTGTTAGTCCTTGCTGGAATTAAAATGGCTACAGCTACTAAAAGAGTCTAGAAACACCCTTTGAAATGATTGCTCGTCAACGTCAGGAATTTTTGTTGATGGCAGAATAAAATATCTGTTGTTTTCAATTAGTTTGAAACTAAATTTTATAAAAAAAATATTGTCACTGATTCCGGTTAGGGGTTCAGGAAAAGTCTTTTCTTGGAACAGAGAGTTAGGGTTTATGTGTTTCCCCCGACTACATAGAAAATCGCCGTAAATACAGGTTTTCTGATGACTCTTGGAAGTTTCAGATCTGGTTCTGAAGAAACTCAGAAATAAAAATGTATTTGATACCTCATAGGTTTCTATTGTCAACATGCAAAGGAGCTATTCTTTCTAATTAGCTCAAAAACACAAACTTTAAAGCTTTTAATTCTGATTCGGATCAATTCCTTGTGTGTTCTCAACAGTGTGTGTATGGAGCCGGCGCTACTTCAAGACCTTCGTGAGTGTGTTCCTGTTGACGCTCACTCTGGGTCTAGGTTTACTGGCGGTCGTCTGGCACCTTCTCAGGGCTAAGAATTGCACGTTCCCTTCCAAACCTGAAGATGAGAGCGATCACACAGAGAAGGTAGAGCTAAACTAAACACAGGATGTTAAAAAAAAAAATCTTAATGGTTACTTACGTCGGTGACGACTATGGGAAGCTCCGCTAGGGGCACTCTACTCACTCCAAACTGATTTCAAAATGCCAATCAGTGAACGCGCTGATGGTCATGCGATCACGCCGTCCCGCATAAACTGGACGTGAGCATGACATTCTTCCTGTTGAGACGCTGGAGCCGTACTCACCCCCTAGGCAACCAGACTTACTCACGACCTTACAGTTGTGGCTGGGGGACATAAGTCTCTGTTCCCTATTTGAGGAACGGGTCTTACGAAAGTAACCATTACGTTCCCCATCAGTCGGTCACTACGACTACGGGAACATCCTGCAAAATGCCACAACCTAGGTCCTTCAGCCTTGGCCGATGGCCAGGCAAGCCGGTCACATCAGTAGTCCTGCACCAAGCGCGCCCTCCTCTGCCCTGGCCTTAAGTGTAGACTTAATTTTTCATGGGCAATCGGCAATTTCGCTCATACCGACTCATAGCAGAGGAAGGAGCGTCAATCCCAGAGCTGAAGGGAGACAAGCGGAGGCTGTACTCGCCACCTCGAAGGCTGGACTTAGAACTTCCGGCAGTTGAATACACGCAAGGTTTCATTGAGGGACCTACAGAAATACGCCTTGAACCACTTGGGAAAGGTCTTTCAGAGGGAAGATGGCATAGATGGAACTAGCTAGAGTAATAGTTTTCGAGAGTTACCCTTTCGGGGAAATGCTCGGCCCTACTGTGCCCGGGGTCATAAAAGATTCAGCCGGTAGTCCCTAATAGAGGGCACACACTTGAACAGAATGTAAGAATACTCCGCTTACTCTACTACACCTGTTGGGGCGAGAGGAGCCAAAAAGCTGGAGGTTATCTCCAGGGCAAAAATAGCTCACGTATCACTAAGAATGGCGCAACCCAAGCTGGAAACCCCTTCGTACATCTCAGACAACGCTACCACCACTTAGCACGGCCAAAGAGACTGATTCAATGCTCAGATTATAGTACCTGGTGAAGGTGTTGGGTGTCGACCAACCCACAGCCTTGCAAATCTCTGCCAGCGGAGTTTCCCTTGCCAACGCTCAGAAGGCCGTCGACACCCCTGATAGAGTGGGCTCTAAACTGCAGGGGGCAAGGGACATCAGATGCTGTGTAGAGTTGACTTCTCTAGCCAGTGGGCCAACCTCTGTTTGGAGACAGCCTTCCCTATCGTTTGCTGTCCTCCAAAGTATACAAAGAGCTGATCAGAACTTCTAAGGTTCCGGGTCCTTTCTACATAGATCCTCAGTGCTCGAACTAGGAAATTGGGACCAGGGGCTGATGCTGCCTCCTCTCCGGGCAGAGCTTGGAAGTTCAATATTTGAGTTTTGAAGGGGATGTTAGGAACCTTGGGCACATATCTAGGCCTAAGCTTAAGAATAACATGAGTATCACCAGGTCAGAACTTTAAGCAGGTCTCATTGACAAAAAGTGCCTGCAGATCCCCCACACTCTTAATCAAGGCTAACTCGACAGGGAGCGCTGTGTTAATTGACAGTAATATAAGCTCTACTGATTCAAGCAGCTCAAATGGAGGACCTTGTAGTCCTCTAAGGACATTGGAAAGGTCCCAGGAGGGAACTGAGGATGGCATAGAGGGTCTAAACCTTCTGGCCCCTCTGAGCAATCTGACCGTTAACTGGTGTCGTCCAACGTGTTGCCTTCAATCGGAAGGTGATGGGCAGAAATCGCGGCGATGTAAACATTCAGGGTGGATAGAGACAGTCCTCAATCCAGACCCTCTTGAAGGAAGGACATTGGAAAGGTCCCCAGGAGGGAACTGAGGATGGCATAGAGGGTCTAAACCTTCTGGCCCCTCTGAGCAATCTGACCGTTAACTGGTGTCGTCACACAGTCCTCAATCCAGACCCTCTTGAAGGAAGGTTAGCACGAGTTCAATGGGGCAGCTACTCAGGTCTACTTGGCGAGAGTGACACTAGTCAACGAACTGACCCCACTTGCTCTGGCAAGAGACCGTGTTTGAACCACAGACTGTGGCATTACCCGGGGGTCCTCCACGGCATGATGTGCCAGACATGAAGATTCCAGGGGTCTGGACGCGGGTACTTGTGCCCACATCCTTGGGTCAGAAGGTCTGACCGCAGGGGAACTGACCAGGGAGGGACTGTCACCAGGGAGCAGAGTTCTACGAACTAAGGTTGGTTGGGCCACCACTAGGACCTCTGCCTTGTCCTCCCTCACTGGGGGCACACATATAGGTGTTTCTTCCTTGGCCAGCAATGCATCAGCCCATCTATCCCGAGAGGAGCCTGGGACAGAGCGTAGAATAGCCGGCACTGAGCATTCTCTGGGGTGGCTAATAAGTCTACCTCCGCTATAACAAAGCATTCCCAGATCAGCTGGACTGCCAGGGGATGGAGTCGCCATTCTCCTGACCGGGGTTTCCACCGAGACACTGCATCTGCTGTCTGATTCAACCTGCCGGGGATATGGACTGCAACTAGGGACAGACCCCAATGCTGCCGGGGATATGGACTGCAACTAGGGACAGACCCCAATGCTGACGCCAGAGGAGCAGTTTGCGGGTGAGAGCCGACAAACGGGGTGAGCGGATCTGTCCTTGTTGATTGATATACGCCACCACCGCCATGTTGTCCGTCCTGACCAACACTTTCCAAAGGTTTCACGTTCACCTTCAGTCGCTGGATGCCATTCTCGCGACAGAACTTGGAACTTGAGCCAAAGCTGGAGTGTGGCGAATCAACTGGGACCGCATCTGGGGCAGTATCAGCCAGTCATCCAAGTAAGCCAGGATTCTAACGGTACTAAACGGTACTAAAGCTACCTTGATCACCTTGTGAAGGTGGAAGGGGACAGAGACAAGCCGAAGGGGAGGACGCAGTACTGCTACACTCGACCTTTGAGGCCAAATCGAAGAAAGGGTCTGTGCCGAGGAAGTATACTCATATGAAAATACGTATTCTTCAGATCTATTGTGGCAAACCAATCCCCTGGACGGACTGAGGGGACCATGCGTCTGAGGGATATCATCTTAAATGGAAGTCTCAGAGGATAAGCGTTCAGACGATGCAGGTCGAGGATTGGACTCAACCTGCCTGTGCACTTAGAAACTCAAAAGTATGGCCTGTAAAACCCTCTTTCCCCGTCGGGAGGAGGGACCGGCTCCATTGCACCTTGTTTAGAAGGGAATCAATCTCCTTGCGCAGAACCGGGGCCTCTGTGGCTGAGACAGAGGTCATTAGAACCCTGTTGAACCTGGGTGGCTTGGCAACAAACTGCACTCGATAGCCATGCCGGATAGTGCATTCTAGCCAATATTGGGAAACTCCCACCAGGCTTCCTGAAACTACACTAATGGCATCATATGCACTTCGCCGATAGTTTCCATAGTGGGGCCGCGAACTAGCGAACGTAGCAATGGGGTCCGAAGGGAGCCAAGGTGGGGACTTCCTGGGCGGCCTGTCCTAGGGCCACTTACGATGGACCCTCTTCCCCTGATGATGACTGCTCCTCTGTCGACTCCTTGTAGCCGCTCTTTGTCGACGTCTTCAAGATCAGGGTAGAACTGAGGAGGTTTTCTTCGGCGTCGAGCAAACGGTGGGGGCGCCGACTTAGAAGTGGATCCGCCCAAGTCTCTTCCTATGCAGTGTCATAAACTCTCCCAGACCCTCCGCCTGCTTTCTGATCGTAGAGACCTGCGACGTAAGGTCGTCTATGGCAATGCCAAAGAGGCCATCTCGGACCACAGGTGTGTTGAGGAAACGCCTCCGATCTTGAGGGAGCATGTCAGGCTTGGTCAACCAAAGATGGCGGCTGTGGAATACGATTGTAGACATTGTGTGACCGAGCGAGCTAGCTGCATCTTTTTTCACCTTGAGCGCAAAGTCGGTAGCCATCCTCAGATCCTCTGTAAGACCTGTGCCACAACTCCCCTCCTGCATCTCTTTCAGGGCCTTGGCTTGGAACACATGAAACGCTGCCATGGCATGCAGGGTAGCGGCAGCTTGACCCGCCGCAGCGTAAGCCCTCGAAATCAGGTCCAACGACAGGCTTAGCTGGCAGGATGTAGGCCTTGGCTGTTCATGCCAGGTGACATGGTTACCCGGAAGTGCACCGCCAGCGCTCTATCTGGGAAATCGCTTCGTATCCCCTAGATACCGCACCGTCAATGGGAGCGAGAGAGGAAAGACTGACCAACCTCGCTTTAAGAGGTGCCTTCCATGTTTGGGTCAGTTCCCGATGCACTTCCGGGAAGAAGGGGATAGGAAGGGGCTGCGGGGAATCATCCTGGCATGACCCCACAAACCGACGGAGCCACCTGCAACCCAATTTCTCTGGCAGCCCGGGCACGCAACTCGGCCATCTCCTCCACAGCAGCGGATGCACCGGGGGAGCGGGAAGCGCGCGGCCAGAGCTGGCGCGCACGACCCTGCTCGACTCCACTGGGTGGCGGAGACATGTGGGTGTCGACCCTTATGGGACGTGAGCTACAAAGTCTCTGGTGCGCAGCCGGACAGAACTGTGCAATACACACAATCTGAAACCTCAAATGCTGCCTCAGCATGTCTACGCCCAAGACAACCGAGGCATTGATCGTGGCTATTCATCAATGCAATCGATCCACCGGATCCAACAGACCAGCACGGTTGCGACATGTTTGGAACATGCTACAAACAGTCAATCGGCAAAACACGTGCTCTACTAAGAAAAGAAGTCATACTTGTTAGTGGAAGGCAGTGAATTATCTGAAGTCTGGGGCATGTTGCGGTTTCACCCTTCCGGCCGACCGAAAAACCTTGCTGGTTGCTGTTCAACTCACCAAATCTCTAACATCCACACAAGGTAAATTCCAACTGTTTATGTGGTGTCTTTCACAAGTCGCTTGTGTGTCGAGAGTATGGCTCCAATGGAACAACAGGAAGAGTGTCAGAAGAGTTGACTGTCTGGTTTATGCAGGATGGCATAATCACGGGACCATTAGCGCGTTTGCAGATTGACATTTTTAAAACAGTGTGGAGTGAGTAGAGAGCCCCTAGCGGAGCTTCCCATAGTCGTCACCGACATAAGTTGTAGTAATCGACTGATGGGGAACTACCATGTGTAGCACATATTCCTGGCTGGGCATACAGAAAAGGATTGCACAATTTAGTGTTTTAAAGAGTTATATCATCCCATTCTGTTCTGAAAGTGCTGTATGGATTTTTAATAAACATTCCTATTTAAACACTGGAGTACACAAAGGGCTTACACAAGATTAGGCTTTTCTGCTTCTGCTTTCCTCAGTTTATGCAGTGTTTTTCTAGTTGTTATATTTTTATAGATGGAACAGGTCAGAGATGAAACTCCTGGTTTTACAAAAGGTTATACAAATTATTTTAATTGTTTCAACAGTGGAGAAAGCAAGAGCAAAAACAAGACAAAAGAGCAAGTGCAACAAAGAAAGGATTTATAAGGATAAATAAGGAGCAAACAATGAAATAACGTAAAAGCAAATTGATCAGCACCACAAAGCAAACAATAAGTTCAATAAAACCCCAAACTGAATAGTGTTCCACCTCAAGGTGGCATTGCTCCCTGAACTCAAATGAAAATACTCTCTAAACTAAGATTTCATATGAACACAAAAACTCTGCTGCGTAGTATGTCGTAAAACCCTGTCTAAAGCTACACTACTCACTTTCTACCAAAGTGTCCATCATCGAGTTACTTATGTGCCCCTGATGTACAAAGGAGCGTCTCTCCAGCATCATCACCATCAGTTAATTCTCATAATGAATTCAGAAAGTCACAAATCTTACCCACAACTATATCTAGTAATTTCAGTACTCATTGAGATATAAAGTAACATGATTAGTATAATGATATAAGAGATTTAGATTAGAAAAGTTACTTTAGTGCAGAGCATTAAAAGTGCTCTCAAGTCATTATTCCAATTTTTTTATTTGCAGCAGCTGGCCCTTTTTTTTTTTCAAGAAAGCACCTTGCAACTGTAACCCATACTTTTAGAACAACCAGGCTGGATTAATGTAATGCACTTCTGGTGTGAAGTATTCCTCAGCTTTGCAGCAGCAGCTTTCCAAGAAAGGCACACGCAGGTGTGAGCACATCACTCCTATTTTACCATCTCTGAAAGCGTCGTTATACTGACGCCTTCTTTATAGCAGTTGGCGACTTTAACAAGTCTTAAAGTCTTGCACCTGTCCTGCCTAAAATTTTTACAGCATGTGGACTTGCAACCAGGGGAGAGAACACACTATACCTAGTCTATACGAACATTAAGCATTCACTCAAAGCTGCTACTCTCCCTCACCTTGGCAACTCTGACCTTCTAGCTGGTTTTCTAACATCAGCCTACAAACCTAGAGTGAAGCAGGACAAGCCAGAGATCAGGGAAGTTAGGGTTTGACCACAAGATGCAAGTTTAGGCCAGATGTGCAGGCATTTGTACACTCTTGCCTTAAAAACAGCTGCCATTACTCCAGTGCCAAAGAAGCCAAATCCAGCCTACACAAATGATGAAATGATGTTTGCCCAGTAACCCTCACACCAATTGTGACCGAATGTTTAGAGCGCTTGGTCCTGGAATATATGAAGAACAGTCTCCCAACAAAGCTGGACCCTTTACAAGTTGCAAATAAAGTAAACAGATCCACCGAAGATGTCATCTCCACCAATCTCCACCTGGCATTGTCACACCTCTGCAAGAGTATTCTTCATCAACTTCAGCTCGACTTTTAACATGATCATTCCACAACAGCTGGTGGAGAAGCTGCTAGGCTGCTAGTTGTGGACATGGCAACCTGCTGCAGCAGACTGTTAAGATTGACAGACACTAGAGCAGAGCGGTATGATGAAAAATTTAAATCATGTTATTTTTTTAAAAAATTACGGTGTCTGGGTACTTGCCTGTATTTTTTTCATGCACAATTAGTTGTGTTCATGATTGTTGATCATGAAATACACTTTATTATGCAACTTTTGAAATGTACAAATTTATTTTAGCTTTAAGCTTACAATGTGTTCACTATAACTACATTGGGCTTTCATTAAGGCTTTCATTCATCCGCGCATCCGCCTGGTGCTACTGCAAAACAATCTCCTCTCAACCATGTCTCGCGTGCAACATTCCTCCCATCTGCATTCCGTGTTGAGGACACTTTGCATGCACGCACACAGATATACAATCAATCAAGTTTTTTTAAAGTGCTTTTTTTTAGCAGTTGCTAAAGTGTGTCCTAGTGTGGATTAGGTAGAGTAAATAGGAATTCCCTCTGTGAGGTCCCTGGGAGCCTTGCTGACTGAGGCAGGTGCTTGTCACCTCCCCAATATAAAGAATAAACAAACTTAAGATCCATCGACAAAAAAGAAAAACAAACAAACGACAAAACAGAAACTAACAAATGAAAAACAATGGTTAGAAAAATGTAACAAACAACAAACAAGTGATCAGCATCAGCTGCAGGATGAGTGATAAATGAAAATGAGCTTAGAGAGGCTCATTGAACCACATTGTTTTTTCAAAGGTTTGTATGTTTAAAGTGCTCAAACGCCATGTCCGTTTTGACAAATACCAGGAGCCAATTATTTGAATGCTAGATTAAACAGATATGTTTTTAATCTAGTTTTAAACTATGTGAGCGTAGCGTTGCTCTGGACAACATCGGGGAGTTTGTTCCAGAGCTTCGGAGCTTTATATGAGAATGCTCTTCCCCCTCTGGTGGATTTACTAATCTGCGGAATAATCAATAGTCTTGCTTCTTGTGATTGAAGAGAGCGAGCTGGAAAATTTTGTGATAGGAGACTGCTTAGGTAGGCCGGAGCCAAGCCTTTCAGTGCCTTTAAGGCAAGGAGCAGTATCTTATAGTGAATGCGATATTGTACAGGAAGCCAATGAAGAGAGCACAGAGGATCATTCTGGAGGTCATGAAAGCATGCACTATTTTTTCTGCATCTGCAATAGGCAGCATGTTCTGTATTTTATTAATGTTCCTGAGGTGAAAGAGGGCAGTCTTAGTAACATAAGAGATATGGTTCTTAACATCAGTTCACTATCTATATCGCCAAGAATTGTAACTGTGGTGGAAAAATGAACAGTGTTTCCTCCGAGCTCCATATTTAAAACTGAGAGATTCTGCAATTGTTTTTTAGAGCCAATAAGTAATATTTCTCTTTTATCAAGATTTAGCATTAGGAAATAATTTATATCAGCGACACATTCTGAGATTTAAGAGCTTTAAAATGTCAGTTTTGCTTAGATATAGAGCTGAGTGTCATCTGCATATTAATGGAAACTAACCCATTGTCTTATAATAATTTTGCCACGAGGCAGCATGTATATTGAGAATAGGATGGGTCCCAAAACGGATCCTTGAGAAACTCCTTACTCTACTGGTACTGTGTCTGATGAGTCTCCATTTAAATGAACAAACTGACTCTGGTCAGAGAGGTAAGAGTTAAACCATCTTAGAGCTTTTGCTTTGAGGGCCTGCATTGTTTGCTAGTCTCTCGAGGAGAATATTTTAATGCTATTCTATATTTAGACATGCTTTCTTTCCAGGCAATTTTGAATACTTTCAATCTAGTTACTATCCATTTACGCTCATAGTTTCTGGTTTTCTTTTTAGCACCTTTGTATTCTCATCAGACCATGGAGTGGCCTGTCTAACTCTGACTTGTTTTAATTTAAACGTAGCTACAGTTTCTAGGGTGCTAGCGAAAATGCTATTCATACTGGAGGTAATTTTTTTCAAGTTCATTTTCATCTGCTGGTACACTAGAAATGTGAGTAATATCTGGTAGGTTTCTTATGAATGCTTCTTTAGTATTTTGGTTTATATTTCTCCCTAGTTGGTAGCGTTGAATGGTATTGCTAATGCTTACTGTATGCATAGCACAAGATATAAGATAGTGGTCTGAGATTTCCTCACTTTGAGGCGATATAACTATGTCACTGAGGTCAATGCATGAGATAGAATCAAATCTAGAATCTGGTTTAGGCGGTGAGTTGCTCCTGCCACATGTTGCTTAACCCACAGAAATTTAGGAGGTCTGTAAAGGTAATACCCAACGAGTCTTTTTGTCATCGATATGGATGTTAAAGTTTCCAAAAATCTGTTTCGACCAAAAGATGTGCGACAAAATCAGCAAATTCTTGAAGAAAGCTAGAATTGTGTTTTGGTGGCCTGTAGACAACAGCTAATGTTACAGAGAATGCATGTCTTTCTTTTAATACTGCAGTTCGTGATTATAACAGTAATTTTTGGGTGTCGCTTCATTTAATCCAAAAGAATCTTTTGGAGTGAGCCAGGTTTCAGTCAAGCATAGTATGTCAAGGGTAAGTTCAGAGATTAATTCATTTATGATTACAGTTTTGGGTGTAAGAGATCTGATGGTTTTGAGTCTAGCACCAGGGAAGATGGCGTACGTGCTTTGTTCGTAACGACAGTCGCTTGGATGTGTCAAAAGATGGAACTACTTATCACCAGAGTGTTTATCTCAGGATCGCTGAGAATGTTGAACTGGTTCTAGTTGCGGATCTCAAATCTTAGTTGCGCAGGAGGAATGAAGGCCCCCCGGGGACAGGAATGCCTTCTCTTCTGTTCACAAAATGAGAAAGCGGGACCAAGATAGTCCAGTGGTGGTGTGCAGTTTACTGTAGCAGCAAGTTTCCTTCTGGGCACAAATGGTGAAGTACATTTAGAGCTGTTATCAATGTGAACAAAACAAAAATAATAATCGACTTTAGGGAATCTGGCAAAGACCACCAGACACATCTGACTGAAAATAGTGCTGCTGTGGAGAAGATCAGCAGTGTAAAGTTCTTGGGTGGGCACCGAACTGATGACCTCTTCTTCTCTACCAACTCCACAGTGGTCATCAAAAAAGCACAAAAGTGCCTCCACTCCCTTGGACACTCAGGAAGACAGGACTCCACACACCTCACCTCATCACCTTTTACAGGAGCATTATCAAAAACTTTTTCATTCAAAGGTTCACTTCCGTCAGCAGGACTGTTAAGACTACAAGTAAGATTGTTGGTGCCCCTCTTCCATTCCTGGAGGAGTTGTACCAGCTGTGCTGTGTTTGCAGAGCAACCTCCATCTTTGAAGGTCCCATATCAGGCCCTTGTTATAGCATTACAGCATTATAACATTATAAGGTTATAGCATTATTTGAGCCGTCTATACTAGCGCTGCACTGTTAGTAGCTTTCAAAATGCAATATTCATTCATTCATCTTCATGTCGGCTTTCTTCCCTTTTGGGGTCGCCACAGCGGAATGAACCGCCAACTCTCTGGCATATGTTTTACGCGGCGGATGCCCTTCCAGCTGCAACCCATCGCTGGGAAACAAATCAATATTTTTCATTTAAAAAGTCTTTGAATCACCTTCTTTTTTTGGCCTGGCAAAATGCGCTGTTACACCGGTCCCTCCCTGAGACGTACATTCGGCACTCACCCACTGACCAACAGTTTCCTGTCAGTCTGAAATCAGAAAAAACAAACACAACGAATGACGCTGTAAACATGTGTTATTGATTTAAAACATTATAATCGACAGAGAACGACTATGAGGGATTTAACAGCACCTTATATGTGGGAACCAGAATCTGAGTTTGAGTCCTCAGAATGAACTAGACACCACAGGAAAAAAGGTTCCTCAGGGACGTGTTTACAAGGTTAATCAGACATGGTCTGCTGGTGTCACACTTCAAGGTCAAACTGCATTCTTGTTCATCATAGAAAGGTGCTTTACTAATGATTCATATGATTGAGATGTGGGTGGAGCTTGGGCTTGGATAAGTGAAAAAAGTAATCAGAAAAAAGAAATAAAGGATTAGTCAAACATGCATGAACTAATCTGAATACTACTTGAGGCATGTTTTTGATGAGGGAACAGCACCCCAAATAGCCAGGAATGTCAGAAAATTCACAACTTCATCATATGGCACCTTTAAGGACCACTCCTCTCATGAACTGTTGTTAAACTGCTTTTTTATGTTTCTGATCGTCTTTGTCCCTACACCCCATCTCAGTTTCTAAGGTCCACTGACCAGCTCCTTCTGAAGATACCCAGGACTAGTTGTAGGCACAAAGAGGTTTGGACTTTTTCAGTGGCAGCACAAAAGCTCTAAAATGCAGTGCCTCTGTAAATTAGCCAGGCTTTTACTCGACCTGCTTTTAAAGCCCACTTGTTCAATGGCTTTGGTACCGCATGAATCGTTTTCATTTGGGTGTTTTTTATTTGTTTTATTATTTATTTCAATTAATTATGAGCACTATGTATCAACTGTGTTTTGCTTAAGTATTTTTATAGATAACCGTTAAGTTGAGTTGCTTAAGTATTTCCCTTGTTAAGATTGTCATAAGTCGACATTTATAATTACACAAGGTTTGCATGAGGTGCTTTAGATTTGAAACCGGAAACATTTCTGTGTCTGTGCTGATCCCATTTGCAGGACCCATCTATGGTGCCGACAATCACAGAGAAGACCATCACATACAGGAGGGAGGGCTTGCCTAATCACACGCTGGAGATGTACCCACCACTGCACAAGGTGCCTCTCAGTGGCCACTGGCAGTGACGCCGCTCATAGGTTCCAAAACAACTCTACTTTCTCCACTTGGCCATGTTTTAGTTTCAGCCAAAAACAAAACGTTATTTTGTGATCGAAAGATATTTATCTTAAAGTGTATTTGAATGATAAAGGTAAGGCACAAATACAGCTGCAGCAAGCTTGACCTAATTTAATTGAAATTCATGTTTTTTACGGGCAATGGTTGTATTTACAAACTTTGATCACACTGGGAATTTTAAGCATATGTGTTCTTTGTTACCAAGTGTAGTAGATTACATTAAATTGTGTTTGTCTTCAAATCTATGACTGCAAATTTGAGACACTGACATGCGAGAAATCTGTGAAGCTACTGAATGGTAAGCACAGCTGCGAACTCTGAAAAAGTCTAAAATGACTTTATGCACTTCGTACAGAACACATAATACCCACCCTGCCTTATCCCCAAGTATTCCATATCATACACATTGAACATGTAAATCAATTACTAATAAATGCAGTGCTCAGACAGGATTTGAGCAAAAGCTCCCTCTTCTAATGAATAGAAAGTGCAACTAAGACCATTCCAAAAATATAATATAAATTCTAATAGAATCTTTACCATTATTATTTTAATAATTTTCTTTAGGTTTAGTTGATTTTGTTTGAATTTGAACAATTTAGAAATTGTGGTTTAACAGGACAATTGTGAAAGAATAATGTTAATCATTCAGTTAATGTGTTAAATTAAATTGCATCCATACAAACGATTCATTAGAAATGCCTGCATGAATAATAATATAATGATCCCTTCAATATAAAAAGCACTTTTCCACATTTCCATACGCTCAAAGACGCTTTACAATTTTCAGAGCATTATTCATTAACTCCACATTCACACTCTGGTTGTGATAAGCTACCTTGGCAGCCCTCAGCTGCCCTGAGGCGATTGTACCAACAGCCTCTTGCCCAATTTGCATCAAGCATGGGTATTCTGCCCTCTAGTGTTGCTTTGTTTCAACACATGACTTCTAACCATCCGTGGAGCTCTTTTATATGGAATGCTACATCATTCATATATATATTATATATATTATAGGACCATTTTTGAACCACAGTTACAGTGGTTAGTTCAAATAATACTTTAGTTCACTAAAACAAACAAAAAAGGTCTGTTAGATTCACTCTCTTCTGAAAAACAATAAAGAGCTGGTCAGATTTGAAATAGTTTGAAGTAAATTGTTTTCTCAAGACATTTCAATAGCCTACTAACATTTTTCTACATAGTTCCACATAGATGTAATCTTTTATTTATTCATGTAATCTTATTTTATTTTATTTGGTTGCCCAGAAGTGTGAAAAGTCAACACTGTAAATTCATGTATACAACAGAACAGTAACCCATCGACCATTTTCTGCATGAAAGTTTTTCACTACCATCAGAAATGTGCAATGAGCCAGAATATCGGTGGAGAAATGACACAACAAAAACACAAGCTCGCTCTCCTCAACATCAGTCTGTGTCTGTCCCCTAAGTGCATGACCATTAATTGTGCAGAGTTTCAATGGTGCAGTCTGCAATATCTGAGAGCAAGTGTTGATTGAGTTGAATTAAATTAAAATAATAGCCTTTTCTAATCCTGATTTGTTTTTTCTTGCTTTTCTACTAAGCAATTTTTAACACCACAACGTTCTTCATCTTTCTATCATCATCAAAAGCTATTGAGACAGCTCAGATCTTGTAACAGATCATTTCAAATGACCCAGACATCAGTTGAGGGGTGTGAATCTTCAGTTGTGTCTATGGATGAACGAAAGATCTGATAAAGACAGAATCTGATAAAGATTCTCAAGAGCATTTGTTTATAGACTATAACTGTCAGCAGGTTTAAATGTGTACATATTTTAATGATCTAAAAGTTAGATGCTCAGGTGCTGAGGTTTTAGATCTGAGCTCCCTGATTGGACTGGAGCTTCTAGTTTACTGTATGTTCAGATTTATCTGAGCACTGGCTCAATGATGATGATTAGCTGCTGGTCAGTATTTCTATTGTGTTTATTTGTTGTTGTGTACTGGGTCAGTTCAGCCCATTTTTACAGATCATGATGATTATATACTTTGAGCAGTCCTGAAGTATGTTAAACTTGATTCCCAGAGAGCTACAGACCTGCACAGTTACAATTCAACAGTCTACAAAAAGCTTGACAAGCTGCCTTTCTTTAAGGTTGAAGCTAAGCTTTGCAGAGATGTCACACTCCATGAGTTTAAGTATATCTGCTCATGCAAATTTAAACTTTAAAGAGACAGTGCACACAAAAAAACACCTCTATTTGAACTTACTCATTTCTCTTTTAGATTTGTTATTGAATTTCTATTGATCTACAGATCAACCATTTGTTTTCTTTAGCTGCTGGAGAGAAACACTACAAGCATACCAAGATCTAACGCAGCATTAATTCATTATCGGAGACAAAAATAAAACCGGTTTAAATAATCAGCTGCACAGGTTAGTAGTCAAAAACAGTCAAGGATTGGTAAAAATGTTTTAAAAGAAATTACCCAGAGAGGCATTGAAAAGACAGCAATGCAACTGTCTGTGCCAGCACACTCCACTGGATAGCGCATTTAATTAATTTATTGTGCCTTTTATGTAAAAAAACTAAACAAAAAACAAAACTGTTCTAATACACAGCTTTAAGCCCAGAAGGAGGATCAATGTGATTAACATTAAAGGTCACCTATTATGGCATTTTATGATGATGTAGTATCACTTATATGGTAAAAATACACAAGATATATTACTGATTTAAATTTTGGGTCCGACTCACTCTGTTTCCACGAAGGGTGTATATTATGTTGCACAACTCTTTAGAATGCATGCATTATAAGAGTATTAGATGTAATAATCACCTCATGGAGTAAAGGAGAATTATAAATTGTTGGATAATTTGAACAGAATCTTTTATACAAAGAGTCCATCACAATGTAAAAACCCAGAAGACTGCATTCATTCAAAAGTGATTAAAACAGAATAAAATGTAAGATAGCATTTTTAAGTGCAGAAAAGCTATATATTCCATGACTTCATGGTTCAACACCCAGAGCTTTCCTTTGTGCTCCTGTAACAATTCTATGATTAAAAAGTCATCTTAAGAACATGGATATTATGAGATAGGAGTTTAGTGAGTAATATATGAAACTGTTAAAATAATTGTTCAAAATTATAAATTGAGTATATGTCATTCATTCACACTTTTATGCCTGAACATGTTTTTATAATAGGTGTCCTTTAAAATTGTAAAAGTTTGTTTCAATATGAGAACTTTTTCACAGATTTGATAGTTGTGAGGGCTGCGGACAGGAAGATTGGTTCTTGAACAGTCTATGTATATGTAACAAGAGTCTGGGGTATGGTAGAGTCATTTCAGTTTAAAAAGATAGAGTTTCAGATTACCCAAAATTAATTGAACCAAAAAAGTTATATTTAGGCATCAAAGATATGAATCCAGTTTTGTTTGAACTAGTTTAAGAGCTGTAGATGTTATAGCTGTATTGTTTTTTTTCTGGGTTTCTGTTGATTCTGCTCTTAGTTGGTTACTGATTATTGATGATACTTCTTGTAACCCTTAATCCATTGTTCAGTTTCACTATTCAATACTTAACAGTCATGAAGGATGTAAGTCACTTTTAATCAATGTAAGCTGCAGTATTTTCAACAACAAAAATATCTACTCAATCGAGTGTGTACAAATGGAGTAAATGTTTTAAGGTGGCTGTCTCTACAACAATGTTTACACTGGAAAGTGATTGTTATTTATTTGTAGTTGTGTATTCTGTCTTTTTTAGGAGTTTTTTTAGAATGTTTTGTAGAGATGCACAACTCTGACTGGAAATGTTTGTTAATGTATTTGATGGTCAATGAGTTGAATAAAAATAAATCTGCATTTGTTAGATCAATAAAGTTGTTAATACAACACACTTCTGTATTTTTCTCCAAAGTGCTAAAGAATAACTGTTCTTTGTTGTTTTATAAATTATGACTGTTTATTTACTTAAAACCATTGTTTAAGTAAATCAGCATCCTAGCTAGACAGGATTACATCTATACATGAAAATGTGTTAACCTCTCATTCATTAGGTTTTGGAGCTTATCAAAGGTAAACTATGCTGTTATTTATTGCTTAGGGTGCACCTAAATGGTGCTGCCATTGGAAAATAAATCTGATACTGTTACTATAGCAGTATGCTCAAAGACTGTATGTATGCATGGGTGATGTTTAATTAGATCAGTGACACAACTACAAATGGGCGAGCCAACCATCGATGGCCTTCGTGGAAGTGCAGAACTTCCTGTTATTACCAACTTAGAAACATTACAAGAATCCGATGTTTTGTTTACAGACAAGATTTAGAGAAACTGATTCATGCTTTCATCTCCAGCAGGCTGGACTACTGTAACGGCCTTTTCACCGGTCTTCCCAAAAACACATTAAACAGCAACACCTCGTTCAGAATGTAGCTGCTCGAATTCTGCCCAAAACTAGAAAGTCAGAACACATCTTGAATTACCCTGTTTACGAAATGTGCTATACAAATAAACATGCCTTGCCTATTTCCCGCCTTTTTGGACCCATATTTGGTTACTCGGCCATACTCGGCGAGGAATTCCAGAGCAGTGAGTGGTCCAGCCCCCTTCGATAGCCACAGATGTGCCACAGTGAACGCTGACGCACCAAACGTGCAGAGCAGTTGCTGTTTCAAATCCCTTGTAGAGGTGCATCTGGGCACCACTTAAATTTAAACCTTTTAATGGATATTAAAGCTGAGTTCTATTTCTCTCTCTTGGCCCTAACCCTCTGTTTTGCACATTCACATAAGGGGTAGATGTGCCCCTTTGAACAAAGGGGAAGAGGTTTAGTGAAAGGCTCTGTACAACTTCAGCCGGAGCGTGTTAGGACCAAAGAAGCTCAGAGGTGCGTAGCCAGTGCTCGAAAACGAGTCCTCAGAAGCGACACATGTTTATAGTGAAGGCGCCTGATTGGCTATAAGATTTAAATGTTTTATATCTTAAACAAATAACATTTTAAATAATTCACCCCCTCAGAGGGTGAGGGTGACTACAGTTCAGTCACTTCCTATCAAGCTTCAAGAGGGAAAGAAGGAGTTTGCCCCTTGGGTCTGACCCGCACTTCCAGACCTGGGGCCTGAGAAGGATTTCCCAGCATGCACTGCGAGCTGCAGAAACAGGATTGTGATTGAAGAAACGAGAGCCACACACGTAAGTAATTTTTTGTAATTTATAAAAGTTTTAACATTTAAAAAGTTATTGGTTTGTGTTATTTTTGTGCCGTGTGTACATATACGAAGTAACAATATATTTTACAAAGAAATCGCTAGGTTTTTTTTAAATGAATTGTGTGTGATTGTAGATTTTTCTATTAATTGGATCCATTTTTGTGATTTAAATTGCCTGTTTTCTGATTGGAATTACATTGAACATGTGTAAACAAAGCCGGTGATGTTTAACCCTGTTAAATATGCTAATGAATAGACACATTAAAACTAACTTTAATAAAGGGGTCAGAGTTTGTTCTTAAGCCTGCTTTTCTCTAGATGTTAAATCTGAATGATTGTGAATTGAATAATGTTAAAGACACAAAAGCATTTGTTAACTGAACAAATCTAATGATGACAGTAGAGTATTTTTGTTTTGATTTTCGAATCTGATATACATTTCTGCCTTTGGCCACTAAGCGGCGCTGAAGTCGCGAACAATTGTCGGAATTAAACAACTTATATTTTAAATTCAGAAAATGTACGTAATCAGGTGTGATTTACTTTACATGACTACATTACATGTCTGTGGCAGGTTTGTCAAAATGTAAAAAGTAAAACAACAACAAAAAAATTGTAGAAATAACAACTAATGAGAGAAGCCTGAAATGAACGCACATTTCAGAAAAATAAATCAGAATCCACTCAGGTTTGTATTTGAGATGTTTTCTTGTTTTCTACATGTAGCCTCTTAAAATCCTTTCAGAAAAGCAAACTGTTAATGATTGCTCACGTTTTAACCCGGGGATAGATCAATGAAATCCTCAAACTTTGTAAAGCAGACGTTTAAGATTACTGAGATTTCAAGTTTCATTTTGGTGGATATTTGAAATGTAGACATAATTTTTTTTAGTGTTGAGTGAAGTTTCAGACAAAAGTTGATTAATTAAAGTAAGTTGATTGATCCGATTAGCGCAACTGGACAATCTATAAACCTTTGGAATAGTGTCCGAAGAAGTTAAATAAACTTTAATTTTTCCAACATGAACAGAAAAGGTTTCTTGAAGTGGGGTGGCATTGTACTATGTTTGAATTATGTGTTTTATTTCTTGTGTAGTCTGGCACCTGTTAACAATGCATTAAAATAACAATTAAATAAAGCTATATTCTGTTTTAAATAATGGCAACAGTACTTAAAGGTTATCAATTTACAGGAAAATTTGACATTTGTTTTATGGTCCTCTACAAAATTACGTTTTCTTGGATCTATACAGTATATAATCGGGTTCTTCAGAAAGTGTGGGTGTCAGCTAGCAGTCCTAACTCCCCAAAGTGAAGTAAAGTCTCGGAATCTTACTTATGAAATCTATTATAAAGGAAATCAAACACCGGACCACATCAATCTTCTGAATTAAATGAAATGCGTTGTGAATGATGAGTAATTAATGATGTTCCGCAATTTAGCATGCTCTTAACA
Source organism: Danionella dracula (assembly GCA_900490495.1). Lineage (NCBI taxonomy): Eukaryota > Metazoa > Chordata > Actinopteri > Cypriniformes > Danionidae > Danionella > Danionella dracula. Next base: position 20,354,438 of record UELW01000012.1, read on the forward strand.
TTTCTTGACTGTAGTAACTGTAGCATAACAGCTTTCTGCTTTTTCAATAATTACTTGAAGTAAAATATATAATGAAAAGCATAACTGGCTTCTTACCGTTATTCATTGACGAAAGCAATGTTGTTGAATATACAACAAATAATACTCTGTAAATGGACTACACTTTTAAAGGTGTAATTCAGTCAACATTTCTTTTTAATTGGCTCAGTTTTTGTTCAATCAGAATCAAAACCAGAGTTGTAGATTGAATTGAAATTTTATTATTGAGTTGACATTTTATTAACATTTTTTGTCAGAGAGAGGTGTTGAGTCATTTAAAAAATCTTCGCCTTCCCAAAATTCTCTGAATTGTGAATTACAACACAAGTCAATGTATCTAACTTCAGCGGAATTCTTGGTGTGTATATTTACATGCGAATAAAATAATTAAGTTGCTTACGTTTCAGTATATGTATTTAGGACTACATGACAAAACTCAATGAGCGCTGTAAATTCAAATGAATTCAGTTTACTTAAGAAAACGTAAGAAACGAATTGCATTATTTATTCAATGCTATAGGAAAACAATAATTATCTACCGGTAAATTGAATTATGTTTTAGTACATTTACTAACAAATTTTCATTTATATATGCATGCTCAAGGAAATTTAGTAACAATTTTAATAAAAGTTTGATTATCTCAAAGTTGTATTCAAGCATTTTACTAAAACCATTTTAAATAAACAAACATTTGAGTAAAATCAAGTAAATATGATCGCATTTCTCTAGTAATTTCTATTTATTTTTTACAGTGATTTTAGGCAGAGCTACATTAACACTGACTGCTGTGTTAAATCAACTCCCTATAGAGTTTATATGCAAACCAGTAGTATTCATTTAACGCTAAAACTCCCTTTTTAACGGCATACTTTTTTACGACTGACAAATTAAGAATTGTTAATATGTTTTTTCTTCAAATATGTATTAATTTCCAGTTTAAATACCGACCGCTGGCCGGTTTTAAACTTATCCTGACAAAAGTCCGTCAAATATACGATCCATGAACAGCAGCACATAAAACAAAACCTGTTGCACACCGTGATTTTATTTACTCAAAGAGTACAAACACAAAATTAAATAAAGAATAAAAACAGAGCAATTGATGCAGAAATCATAAATATAGATTGAAAGTGCGACACTGATAAACACTAATCGAACTCGAAGATAAATAGAGCTTCTATACACAATCTTCGTCCGCAGGGAAAAAAGACATGCGCACTTTAACTCCAAAAACATGGTTTGGAAGTCGAACCCGACGAGAATCAAAAAACCTGGAGCTGAAGAATTCCTTCATTGTTCAGTTTCTAAAGTGCCTGAATGAACTTGATTCAAGGGAGAAGTTGGAGAAGATCATCTGCGTTTCATCTACCCTTGCAGGAGAGCACTGCGACCATAAAAGATATCCACCTGAGGGGAGGGGGAGGAGATGCATTTTATATCTCATTTATATCTCATTTTATAGATATGAGGAGAAGGGGAGGAGATGCAGAACTTTTTGTTTTTGCTTATTCTGATAAGTCAGGTCTTTTCCCGAAGATAAACACATAAACAGAAGTTTTCATTTTAGATTTTTGACGTCAGTTTCAGTCGGAATCGCCGGTGCATCCTGGCTCCTTCTGACCCTGCTCAGAGCCCGTTCTGCGTAGGTTCTGTGCTCTGGAGCAACTCGTTCTCCGGGGACTGGCAGGCCGGGCTGCCCGGGACGCTTTGCTCGCTGTCGGTGTCACTTCCCTTCTTTATCCCGTCGCTCCCCGGTTCACCGGCGCTATGCGTTTTTACGTGTTTGCTGAGGTGGTCGCTGCGCATGAAGCGCTTGTTGCACACCGGGCAAGCGAACCTCTTTTCACCGGTGTGCGTGCGCAGATGGCGCTGGAGCTCGTCCGAGCGGGTGAAGCGTTTGCCACAGAAGAGCCAGTTGCACACGAAAGGTCTCTCTCCCGTGTGCCAGCGCAAATGCGCTTTCAAGTGAGAGGTCTTCCCGTAGACCTTCCCGCAGCCCGGGATGTGGCAGCTGTGGAGGCCCTTCCGGCGTAAACTCGCTCCCGCGGGCCCTAGCCGCTCAACCTCCTGGCAGTTCGGACAGTCGCATGTGGCTCGCCCAGAGTAGCGCCTGGAGGACGCGCGAGGGGAACCTGATAGAGGACCCACCGTAGAGCCTGCCAAAACGGCGCCGTTTCCGTTGGTTTCCGGATACGTGGTGGACAGAACTGGTTTGAAGCCGTCCATGAGGTGTTGCCCGCCACCGAGGAGATGTGGAGACGGGGTGGCACTGAACGCGGAGTGGCTAAGGGAGGAATAGTCTGTGTTGTACCCGCTCAGAGGCGAATGCAAAGGAGCGCCGTTCGCGCCTTGAACGTCAATCCAACCAGTGCCAACATCCCACCAGGAGGACCCTCCGCCGTCCCCGGCGTGCGCGGATTTAAACCACGTTTCGTAGGGGTGCGTGACGCTCATCCTCGGGTAAATCCCCTGCAGAGTGTCCACTTTGGAGATGAAGACCGACTGCGGTTCCGGTGAGCCGCTGGCGACGGTTGTTTGAAACACTGGATAGTCGTTTCCAAACGCGCCGTTTGAGATTCCGTTGCTTAAAGAGAACGTGCTACTGGCGCCGAAAGAGTCGTTCCGCTGAGCGCTGAACGGAGAGATCGAGCAGCTGCTGGGCGCTGCGCGCTTCCACGGGTGGAACCCGGTTTTCCCAAACGCGCCGGCGTCCGGTGAGGGGCTCGCGCTCCCGATCTTGTTACAGGTCGCCGCCAGCATCGCCAGAGGAGTGGATCCAACTCTAGGTTCCTCCTGACAGGAGACAAACGAGAGTTAGGGGCCTCGAGAACAAAGATGAACTCTCTCTGGTAGATTTCAACTCAGGTACTCAACAAACTACTTTTCGACTGTTAGAGATGTTGAATTAAATTATAATGAAATGAACACACCTGGAGACTTACACTTAACGTTTTTATGCTTGTTCTCTCATATAGGCAAATCAGACTGATATAACAGAAGATCCTCTCGGTGCATTATATTTAATTGAGAAATAAAACAATCGGGATATAAATAACTTATGCATTTAAAATTTGCTGCTGAAACAACCGCTTTATAAACAAAGACTTATACTTTATATTCGTTTAAGAACAATCTTTAATGTGATCAAAACAGTAACAACAAACGCGATTTTGGTTTTGAATCTAGCTTTTCTCACTAACTACGCGCAAACTGCAACCCATCAATCCTGACAGCAAGCTCCCGTGCCCCGAGCAGCGGCGGTGCAGGGGCGGCGCCACGCACTCACCCCAAGCAGTGAAGTTGCCATTCCCCGGGATCACGCTTCGCATCAGTGTCTCGGGTTCTCTCGAGACTTCCTCCGGTCACAACCGCTCTAAAGTCCGCGGCTCGGCCTTTGAAGATCCAACGGATCCATCGAGACCAATGAGAAGAGAGGAAATCCCGGCAGGCGCTGCCTTCGGTGTTGACGTCATGCTCAGAGGCGCATGCGGAGGAGGCGCCTTTATTTTTCCAATTGTCGTATAAGCCTAAAGGCTGATGTTTTATGCAAAGGGACAGATGTAAAAATGTAAACGGATTATTTAATTAACTCATGTTTTTTTTATTCCATACATGCACCTGAGAAATTATTCTGACCTTGTGCTTTTTGTTTATATCTCGGTGTCGGGGGGTATTGGAGGGATTCGAGAAGGCGGAACCGGGTGTGACACCGGTTGTAGTTGAAGCTTTTCAAAGATCAGTTGTTCAGTAGGGAGAGAAGTTCTTCTTTTAGTTTATTCTATATCAGGAAAGCCCCGAACACATTTAATCGTTTTCTTAAGCGTTAGACTTTTGAGAGCAATTAACGGATATGGTACAGTTCCCTTGCAGGCTGCAAAACTGATGAACAAAAAATAATAACTATTTAATTGAAGTCGATTGTAAGAGATGAGCAGCATTGATTGCAATATTTTACAAATACAGAAATAAGTAACGTGTGTTAATTAAGTGTTATTTTATTATTGTGTTATTTTAAGTGGCCATGTTATTAAATAACCTGAAGAAAAAAAAAATTCTATTGTGTATGTTTATCACGGAAATAAAGAAAGAAAGAAACTGAAGTAAAAGAAAAATAAGCAGTAATGTAAAAAAAAATCTGATTTAAATCATCTCGAGTGTACTGTTTAGCTTCGGATTAATAATTGCGGACTGAAATAAAACTCGAGATTTTTCATTTTTATGTCTTTAACGAGACCGGGACGAAAGAGAGTAGTTACGGTTTTCAGTTCGTCTCCCGTTTACTTATTTTGCGTGTGATGATCGATATATTATCTACGTAGACAGATTAGAGCCACTGTAGGAAATAAAATTAAAGTTCTGACATTTTTTTTATCGGAATTGTGACTTTAATCTCAGACTTCTTACTTTTTTTCTTAGAAGTATGAGTGCCCGTGAGGACATTTTTCTTCTAAGTTATATTTTTGCGTGTCCGAGGGATCTTGAAGGAACCCACTGCGTTGCTTGAAGAACGGAATGCGCATCGACGAGTAAGCCTTAGCTTACTTAACGTGACCGAATTCACACTTTTTTTCACTCGCCTTTTGTTCAAGCAACGCGATTACTTCCTCCGAGAGCCCTCGGACACGCTAAAACGGACTTAAATTGGCCTTTTATCAGCTTTTGGCGCTTCCTTCAGCATCCTTACATCGTCTACGTTGCATTTAGTGTATGTAAAACATAATTTAAACTAAACATGTCCTCTCGGGACTCTGATTAAAGTCAGAATTCTGAGAAAAAAAGTCAGAACTCCAATGATATTTTCTACAGTGGCCAAACTCCTCTTTCGTAATTATCAATGTTTGTTTCTTATAATAATTTAAACATAAACTAGTGCAAATATCTTAAATGTTTTTGTCACATGTGAATTATTTTGTCTTTATATATCCGTAAAAAGCGACTGAATGAGATTTTCCATTGTAAGTGAATTTGTGCAGGAGTGAAAGTGAAATTACTGCTACTTTATTGAAAATGTACCCAAGAACAAGCAAAAACCTACTCAGTAAAAGTAGTTTATGAAAAGTGAATCAGAGCAACTTTTTTACAACAGCAAGATTTTCTCTCGATGCGCTCAGAATCGCATGCTATTCTTTAAAATGACATATAATGTACTATTGCCTAAAAATTAATAAGATATTTATCAGTCCGATTTTAGCGCATTTTATTTGAGCAGATCAGGAAAAACAACAGTAACTGAAACAGCTTTTGATGCGGAAATAGCTAAAGCGTTTTTACAAGATTTTTAACCCGGAAAAGGTGTTCCCCCTGTAAGCCCAGACTGCGCAAGATCAGTGCAAATACTTTTTCCCTTTTTGCATTGCAACATACATAATTTTAAATGAACATAATTTTTACTCGAGTCTGGTGTCAAATGTTGAGAAGTACTTGACTTCCAATTACTCAAGTAAAAGTCACTGTATACAATTTTTAAAATCTATAAAAACTACTCAATTACAGTAGTGCGCAAATCTCTACTCTTCTCTTTGTTTAATATATTATTATAAACGTTTTTTTGTAAAATTATATGACCGCTATTATGGAAAGGTTTATTTTAGCTTACTGAAATTGGCAATGTTTTTATTATATTGTATTGCATCATTTGTTGCGTTCACTGCCCAATGACCACTAATCAATGAGTGTAGTCTATTTGCAAATATATATAACACCTCTCTCTCTCTCTCTCTCTCTCTCTCTCTCTCTCTCTCTCTCCTCCCTCTCTCCGCTCTCTCTCTCTCTCTCTCTCTCTCTCTCTCTCCCCCCTCTCTCTCGCTCTCTCTCTCTCTCTCTCTCTCTCTCTCTCTTGTCAGTGCTCGATGGTCCGTGATAACGCGCTTATGAACAGGTTCCTCACTGGTTTTCTATGTGTGGGAAAGAATGTGCGAGAGGGAGAGAGAGAATTGTGCGAAATTATAAATTGATATATATTGCATTTAATGCTGCATTTCAAAGCAGTGCATAGTGCATTTGAGAACCTCATTGGGAATTTCTTGCTAATTAAACCCAGTGATTTTTTCATAAATGACTATAATTTGTGAGTGTAGGATTTTGTAAAAAACCTATGAGTGTCATTAATTTGTAGCAGGAACTGAACTGAGAAATTTGTTATTGCATATTGAAATGATTTCCTTGTTCACAAACTCTGATCACAGATTTGATTCAACCCAGTGTGTGTGCGTCTGCTTCAGGGTTGACAGTTTCCTTTCATTATACTTTTCAAGGGAGTGCTTGGGCCCGAGGACATGCTGCCAGAAGTTATTCACAGTCTGTCATCACAAGAGAGCATGTACCTGTGCCGGTGGAATGATGCAGGAAGAACTGTAAAAAACTATAAAAGCACAGCATTTCTGAAGAAGACGTTGTATATGGATGGGGACACTTTGACTCATCAAGATCAGAGCACCCGAACTTTAGCTATTGTTAGCATTAGGAGAGCACACTCTGGTCATAATCACTTTGTAATGGAGATTTTTTTCACTTACTTTAACCTTGTCTCTGTGAACTTGTGTTTCACCTTAGACTAAGTTCAGATGCAGAGCTGGACTATAGGACCAAAAAAAAATTCTGGCATTTGTGCCCATGGTAATTATTTACAAGATGTACGATGTACGTATAACATACTGAAGGTTTAGTGGGACACAGGTTTCCAGTCATTCATATATACTTTCTTTCTTTTTTTAAGGGCATTGGCACATTAACAAATAAAACAAAAGCTAGTTGTTTTAAATCAATAATTAAGTGTATAATTTTATTTCTACCAAGTTCATTGTTCAACATGCATTTTTACATCTTTTATGAATAAAGTTCTCTAGATGCTATTTCTTACAATCATTTTTACTAATAGTCTGAGGTTGTTCACAGTTTTCATCATTAAATAATTTTCCCCCTGCACACCACAAAAAAAAAAAACAGAAAATGTAAAAATTTCATTGTAAAGATAAAATGTATCATCTATTTTATGCTTTCCCCTATTTTATTTCTTTCTTTCTCACTTCCTTTTGTCTCTGTCTTTTTGTAAAAATGTATAATAAAACATGTAAATGTTATTTGTTTTATATTTTTGTATTAGCTCTGTTTTCAGCTTCTCTCAATAATCAAGAGGTCAGTCCCACCTTCAGAAAGGAATCCCCAGATGTTTCATTGTCAAGTTGAATCAGCAGCCTGTTATTTTAGTAAACAGCATAAATGTGTGCTGTAATCATTGCACCAAACTCATTAAAATGTAACATTTCTTTTCTAAAACAGACAATTTTGAGTTAAAACTATTAAAAACATATATATTCATTCCAGCTGCAGACAATAACAATATATTGACATTACGTGAACAATTTAGTAACTTTGGAGAGAACATCTTTCTGGAATCAGGACATGATCAGAGACTACTGCTAAAATTACTTGACTCAACCCACATTTGTTAACCAAAAAGTAAAAAAGATAGCGTTCAGTCAATTTTACCATTGCATTTCTGATTTACAAACTTCCATCTGACACAGATTAACAACAATCGAATTCAATTTGAAAAAATAATGCAGTCAACATCTCTTCAACAAAAATTGAGCCAACAAAAAAATGAATTGACTGAAATACACTTTTAGAAAAAATTGTCAACTATCAACGATATTCATTGTGCTACTTTGTGTCGGTTTGTCATGCTAGAAACATGAAAATTCAAAAGTGATGCTGATTATGTGTATTCTCTACAGGACAACTTTTTAGGGATTTATATTTCACTTCAGTCCCTTAAAAAATATCAGATAAATAAAAAAGCTTAAAACAAAGAACTTTATATTTAATTTTTTCTAACCCTCAATAAGCCTGCTTTTTTTCTGTTTAACATACATATTAAATCCAACAAGCTATAGCCTTTGGCATATTTAAGAAAATAATTCTGATTGGACTAATACTTTAACATTTGTTTGTATACAACCGAACAAACAGGGTGTATGTGACTGTATGGCTGGGCAGGAGATGGGGTATGCTAGGGTTGGAAGAGTAGTCATCTATGACTTCTCTCTCTCTCTCAATAATGTAATTAGAGTGGCAGAGTTGTCTAGACTCACTAGTCTAGCGCTAATTTATGTATTTATTATATGTACACTTACATGATGAGGCTATTTGAGCATGGATATAACAAGAATGTCTGCTGTCCTAACTCTGTGCCTTTGAACTACAGAGATTTAAGAGGGCACTGTAGATTTTGATGCCTTTACTTTGGTTCACAGTCTGAAACTCTTTACACACCCAGTAAGAATGAAGCAGCAGAATTTGCAACAATAATATGTATTTTTATAATTACCGGGTATTATGTAACTCCCATATAATTTGTTTAGTAAAGTTACACAAAACAAGAGACAGAGTTACAAAACAAATCAATATGACAACATAAATGATAACTTGTTGTGTATTTTGAGAGAATCAATAAAACAAAACATTAATCAAAGTCAAACGTAATATAATGAAAACAATAATTGAAGCAATGTAACAGCGTTCGTGTCAAGCTCACAAGAGAAGCTTGAGGATCCGGAAAAGAATCCATTCAGCGAGGAGGAAAACCTTTCTCCTGGTCCACTTCCTGTATAACAATACTCCGCAAAGAATATGTTCAGTCTACAGGAACCAGAAAGAGATAAGTGATTTCTCTGCTGGTTGTATTGCTCAAACTGTCTTCACAGTGTTTGCACAGAACAGAGAACCCAAGTTAAAACTTTATTTTTGTACTTTCTGCTTGTGATATAAAGCCAGCCCATCCTTAAATAAAATTAGTTGTAAATAATTTAGAATCAGGAAAGTCCTAAGAACACAACAAAAGCTCAGTGTTATAACACACTGGTTTGGTATAGAGGATAAATAGCTCGAGCACTCCACACAACCTCCTCTCTTTGCAGAGAAAATATAGTAGAAAAATTTCACACAAAAAAAAAGTTCCTCTGCATCATGTGACCCTATTCCACAAATTCTTGCCTCTACTTCCATGTACAGGGGAGGAGTTTGAAAATAATGAATGGCACAGGTGGTGGGAGATATATAGTGGAGTCTGGCATCAGTGTCTCTGACTTGAATATCTGCTTTCAGAACAAATCATTTCAGTGAATCTTTATTATCTGGACCGGGTGTCCTTCGACCTTAAATCTATGCTACACTGCCTATACACTCTTCCAAAACTCAGTTTGATCCACTTTCATTATCACTTTTGTTTCCACCAGATACATAGCACAAATCAAATTTCACGAACACATACCTATAAAATACTCCAGTATATATCGGTACATATCTATGCATGACGCCAGACTTTAAATTAAGCACTATGTCTTTTTTTCTTTAAGCCTCCTGCCTGGGTTCTCCTTTGAAGTTCCAGAATGGGGCAAGAAATTGTTAACTTACTTGCTTTTCCCTGCAGCTGAAATCTCCTGTCCGCTGTTTTTTCTCATGTGACTGCTCTAAGCAGCTCCTGCTTGGATGGAATAGCCGTGAATATCTCCAAAGTTCAAAACTGTGAACTTCGGCAGCATCAACCACACACTATAACAAATAAAATTGCAATTTGTCCAACGAATGATACTTTTCAGTATTAGTTATAGGTTATTGGAAATTAGGTGTGATATTTTGCCATACTTTTTTGCGTGTTCACTTTTTAAATTTTTTAATTTACAGTACATCGCTACAGGGCATTGTTCACACTGCCGTTCCTTTACCATAACCCACATAACATAACAACTTCCAGAAATAACTTAAACCACTCTTTATAAAAGACATCTACGCATCCTGCTTGTGATTAGTTACGAGCCGCAATGAGCAGGACAAGTTCTGTATACATTCTGCTCTCCTGTATTTCACTTGTTAATCAAACTCTTGAGAGGGTGAATTGAATCTCATTGATCTTAACAGATACTTCATGATTTCCGTCACCCTGAGAAAGCGAATAAATTTATTTTGTGGCCCACTTGTGGGATGGATTTATAAAATGTACCAGTCACATTCATCACCTCAATTTACTGTAACATCAATGGAGGACTGTTCTTGCATAGCTAAACACACTGGGCCCTGATGTCACATATTTAACTCATAAACTCCTCCTGAGGTCAGCCGACTAGGTCACGATGGAAGACTTAAACACAACTAAATTAGCTAAAGCTTTTATGTCTCTTTTATTTGTCCTCAGGGATGGTTAGAATAGTATGTAGTGAAGCATAGTCCCTTTGGGATTTTTCAGATAGTAATACAGCCTCTCCATCTCCTATCCTCTGCCCTAGTGACCTGTGGATAATAAAACAATATTATCTGTCAGCAGATTGAAGGTGGGGGGCAATTAGTAGCTATTGTCCCAGGAGCAAGTTTGAAGGTGAACCCCCAAGGGGTTAAAGTTCCCTGATTAAAGAATGCACAGTGCTGTTCTCCATCCAAGCGACGCCTGGTGGTCACGCTCAGGTTTTAACATCAGTGCTATCCCACCCGATCGTGTTTTTCAAAAGGGGTTAAATGACATAAGTGGGTTAATCTCTGAATGGACAGTACTTTACGCATATGTCCTTTGTTGGCCTGGCCTATGAATGCATGAGTGTAAGCCTCATTCAGCTCAACAGTCTAAAAGGAAATGAATGAATGGAAGTTATTCTCACACTAAAGAAGAGAATGTGCCATTTGAAACCCTGATATTAACTGCCTTTGTGCTTAATCCTCTGTAAGTGTGAGAGAAATGGACAGACTTCTCAGGTGAATGTTCTCCATGTGATGGCTTTGTTTTCTATTCTTTCATTTCTTTCTCTATTTGATGCATTTTTAACTTTCTGTTACATGATCTTTCCTCTCAGATTGCCCATGGGTTAATTCTCATAACTATAAACGTGCAATTATGTAAGGGCTAAAAATAAATGTTCTATGAAGTTTGAAAGACATCTTTCTTGACCCTGACAACTTTACCTGTAAGCCATGGGGTCATGCTCCTCCCACTTTCATGCTTCCACCATGCCCCCTTCTGTTGGTACACAGAAAATCCACCAATCTTTTGGTGCCAAAAAACACTTTAACATCCCAAAACACTTTCTTTTCATTTTTCATTTTTGTGCTAGGATTTACTTCCTGGTCAGTCAGCACCATTCTTCATTGAGATGAGCTGCATTAGCGCTTCATCTGATTGGTTAGTGGACAGTGCTATGGCCAACTGGCATCCCTAAGGTCATCAAGCTGTTTTGATCTACCAGAGCTCATCATGTGATATCTTTTTTGTCTAGTACGATCAAGGCTGAGGTAAGGTTTTATCTTCGGTCACCGCATACTAACTTTTAAAAAGTAGGGAAACACTTAGTTTTTCTAAGAACACCAAGGAGATAAATACACAGCCTCGCGAGTGCTGCTTGTTTCCAGAGAGAATCAGCTTTCTGCTGACGGCTGGAGAAAGAGAAAGCCTCTGCCTTGTTTGGGACACTGCTTTCAGGGAGTGAAAGCATCTGCCTTACAAGTGCTACTTGGAGAGAAAATGATCAGTTTCGTGATGTCCGCTCACTTACAGTGGGTGAAAGTCTAGATCAAAAGTCTTACTAGTACAGGTTTCTTCCAGGTAAAGAACATTTTCATGGAGGAAAAGCAACAGCCTTGCATTGGACACTTGCTTCCAGGAGATAAAGCCTTAGCTTTGGGCTGTCTCCTTGCTTCCAGGAAAAGAAACCGCACTCTCATATGCGGTTGCTCACTTCAGCTTTGCAGGAAGAGAAAGTCTCATCCTCGCGAAAGCCACTTGGTTCCAGAGAGTGAAACATCTTCTCATTCCAACTAGTCACTATAAATATATGAAGTGAGGCATACAAGTAAAAAAATTAGCTGGAAAAAACATGTCTTTAACAACAATATACCCTAAACGCTTCACTACTAAGATTCTACTAAGGGGCCTTTCAGGCTGGCATCTGCATTCCGTTTCCAAAAACACGTGACTCTGGTAACGGTTCATGTTATGTGTGTAAGCAATTCTTTTGTTTCCATGAACTGTTTCTGAAAGCGCTTGCAGAGGTAGTCCACGGTCTAGCAAAGATATGGACAGGAGATGTGAATCAAAAGAGGAAGTTGTCTTTGCTCAATGTGACATAAATCTTCTCAACACATTATTTGTTTATACACAGATCAACAGAAAGGTTGGAAAAGGATGTTTGTGGAGGAGTGAGGAAATCCAATGTTTGATTGAAATTTGGGCAGACTAGAGCATCCAGTCTCTCAGCTCAACAGGATGCACAAGAACTTGTTATTATATACAGACAAGTACATTATTATGTACAGACAATCATATATATTTCGGCGAGTAGTCGCAAACTGATGACGCAAGAGCTTTAGTCTTTTCGTCTTCCACCATCCACGCTACGTGTTTCCGGTGACGTATGTACGTAAGTGTCTCTGAAATGGATCGGAAAAATAGTGCTTGTACATAAAACTGTAGGGGATTGAGGAGGCTGAGCGAATGTTGTTGGCAACGGAACATTCTAGACGTTCCCAATCTGAAAGGCCCCTAAGTCAGTCAATCTTCCCCTTACACCCAAATCCAGTCCCGCCGCTCAACACTCGCACATTACGCACAGCGTGTAGGACCACCAAGTTCTAGTGAAAATATCACAATAGAATAAAAATAGTAATGATATTAATATATTTACTATTAATTGGTTTAACTATTATGGCAGGCAAATAATAATAGCCAATACCCTAAACACTGGGCTGGGCTCAAAGCTACCGTAGTCGTCCTCTTTTCTTACGATTTTACTTTGGTATGGCTCGGTGAGTTTCCATTGTTCTGCGATACGCTCCTTTACTTCAGGGACAAAACAAAGCAATTGTTCTCAAGAGGCACAGTTTTTTCAGTTACCTGAAATTGATTTGGGCTTGATTCAGACATTAACGAACACAAGCCCTGCTGTGAAATATATTTGAATATTGTTGCAACTAATAAAGACAGCTTTCCATTGAACTTTTAGTCCAAAAAATCAATCAATTCCTCTACTTGGGGGCTTCCAGGGATTTTTTCTTCATTTAATTTTCAAGAAAACTAACCTTTTTATAAGTTTGTATAATGAGTTTTGTCTTAAAACAAAAGCAGAGTTTAAATTTTTATGTAAATTGTCCAGCATTAATGTACAGACAGGCTATACGTTTATATATATATATGAACACACACATACATGATTTGGGGTGTCACGTTGTCAGGGTGCAGTGTCCAAGAGAGAAATGCAGACCCCAAATGCATGACAGTCTTTAAATATCAATTTATTAAAGACACAAATAATAATCCCTGGGAAGGTATGCCAAACAAAGCAAAACCCACAAGGGGAAAACATTGAACAATATAGAAACTAAAGACATTCTCAGGTCATGTGGCTGGAGGTGGCAAAGGAAAACAAAACAAAATAGTGATAACTGAAAATAAGGTAAAACCAAAACTGAGGGAAGGCCTTTTAGTGATCTGACCCCTGGCGACAAGGATCTACAAACCAGATACTTGGCAGATCATGACACACTGTGGCGCAGTGGATAGCACTGGTTCAAGCATCAGCTGTGTCAATTGCCCTTTCTGTGTGGAGTTTGCATGTTCTCCCTGTGATCCCGTGGCTTTACTCCAGGTGCTCCGGTTTCCCAAACATAGGCCAAAGACAAGCAATACAGATGAATTGGGTAAACACAATTGTCCATAGAGTATGAGAGTGAATGAGTGTGTGTGGATGTTTCCCAGTTATGGCTTCCGACTGGAAGGGCATCCGCTGCGTAAAAGAAGAGTTGGCATGAGTTGTTCTGTGTTTGCATTGTTCAGTTCACTGTTCCTGAATGTAACCTTTATAATAATAATTTATTATTTGATAATTTTTAAATTTTTGTTAATTCCAGGGAGGCACGGAGGTGGGATTGGTTAGATCCCAGATTGTTTGCAATGGCCCTGCCTAAGTCAGTTGTTCTGATTGCTTGGCTGAGAGCTTCTTTAAATATACCCAATGAATACTTACCTCGTACTATAAAACACAATGACAGGCAAGAATATGTCATCGCATATTGATCAATCAATCCAAAAGCTAAAGATAAGAGAGTGCTGGTTTCTAGCAATGTGTTCTCAATCAAGACAAGCCTGGGTGAAAGGTCAATTGTCATGCCAATTCCAGTTGGTCAATTTCTTAAAATTCCAGTAATTAACTGATTTTGCTCATTTTCACACAGGGCTTTTAGAAGATCTGTGAAGCATTGAAATGGTCAGTGATTTTAGCTCTTAGTTTTAGATAGACACATATTGGTATTCAAGTTCATTCCAGTTGCTGTGTGTAAATGGTTTTTGTTGTGTTTGTCAGTCTGCAGATTGAAAAACATAGTTGAGAGCTGAAGTGAATGCCTCGAGTGTCTGTTGTTAGGGATAAAGGAGGATTTGAAGATAGCGCAATGTAAATTTTGTTAGGAGTTGTTCTCATGGAGATTGTTTTTGGGATCAAGGCTTTCTGTACTACAGAAATAAAGACCTGGACAGCAGCCCTTTTGATAGCGTTTGCTCCACATTGGTGCCCTTGACTTCCACTTCAGAAAATTGTTGTCCTTTCAGATTGATGCAGGAAAAGCTGACAGGTAATGGTTAACGGGATAACTGCTCCAGTTTCATCAACTGCCAGCTCGTCTTATTGTGGGTGGGCTGTTTGGAGTGTAAAGCTCAGACAGATTACTGACCGCATAAGATGAAAAAAATGCTCACTTTTTTGATGGAGGAGAAAAAGAGAGCTGTTTAGACATTCGCCATCACATGAGAAAAATGTAGTGATGTGTTTTCCATGCTGTTTATTATCTGTATGCATGTTAGGTTTAGTCGCACAAGTGCCTATCCATGTTTGATTGGTGTGATGCTTTTTTCCATCTCTCTCGCAGTGTTGGTACTGATGCTGACCTGAGGGGTTGCCATGGCACCTGGAGAAATGCTGAACTTCTCAAGCAGGAATGCTAAAATTGAAAGGTGTCTAAACTGTTATTATGTATTATTTTCTGGTTGTGCATGTACATTAAATGAGAGAGATTGTGTTGAATAAGCGCCACATCACACCACATTCAATAATGTGAAATAAAAAGCTTAGGTTTAACTGAGTGAAAATATGTTTACTAGGTGTTGGATAGTTGTGAGGATGCGTAGAGGCTTAAATGGCTACTTATTTGTAAAATTCTGAAAATAACTAAAAAGAGAATCTTTTTGAACATTTTAAACAATGAGCTTATGATTTTCTCATTTGTGCATGTCCATTTTTCCATGAAAACTTTGAGTTGAGAAAAGCATGGATCCATGCTGCCTTATATCAATGGATCAGGCTGAGGATGGTGGTGTAATAGTGTGGGAGTTGTTTCCTAACACACTTTGGGTCCAATAGTACCAATTGACCATAGTGTCAATGCTGCAGCCTAGCAAAGTATTGTTGCTGAAAATGTACCCATCTTTACATGCTACTTCTAGCATGATAACATGGCATGCCATAATGCGTGAATCATCTCATACTGGCTATATGATCTTCACTGTTTTCAAATCGCCTTTTTCAATTTAAAAGAAAACCTTGAAGCACAATCTCTGAGGATCGTTTTCTTTGCCTTCTTTAATCTATGGCTGAAAGTATTAAAGCAGCTGTGAAACCAAGATGAGGTCCAACCGAGGAACTAGCAAGGTGTACCTAATAAAGTGGGGGTGGGGGCCTGTATAAAACACACTGAAAATGTAAATATTTCTGTGAATGTGTTGAAAAATAATGGAATAATGCTGGGACTGATGTGTGCTTCCAGTAGGTTTACTTTTTATGGTAATTTGTTTGAGTTTAAAAGGGTCTGTAAGTGTCGACAGATATATTGCATTTATAATAAAACGTTAATGAACTTGTGTGTATTATAAAGGCATGTTTGTTTAAGCTTTCAACATAATAGACATTAAATGTTTAAGCACAATTTTATCAAATGAGATGTATTTTTTTATGCAAGTGTTTATATGCATTGTCAAATTAATGTTATTAATCATTTTTCAACTAAACCAAAAACTGAAGAGAATATTTATTGCAGGACCATAGACATTACAATGACTACTTTGCTGGAATGAACTGTTTAGCTTTTTTGTTTTAGTTTTCAAGCCCTCATTGAAACACATACTGTAAACAAACTTACACAAATAACAGTTAAAATTCACATTCTTTAAACTGTTTAGAGAACTTCCTACATAAATCCCAATATGCTTTAAACCCCACACAATTCTGACAAATGAAAGGATGTGGGAAAGATTTGCTCTGCAGATCTGCAAATTTTAGCCAGTGATGATTGTGAGGGGAGGGAGGGATTGTGGGAGAAAAGCACTTTGGCAGATTCATGACAGATTCCAGTCAGTGATTATTGCATTAGAAACACTCTGATAGAATCACATAAAACATGTTGTTTTAAGAACATGCAGAAAGATGTCAAGAGGGTAAATGAGACGCTGAATGACAGTGTGTGTGTGTTTGTCAGAAAAACAGCTGTGGCTGCCTTAAAATGCATTAAGTATTTGAGCGCTTTCAGATGGTGAAATTGGGCATATAATCGATCTGGCACATTTTTCATGTTAGCGGCTTCTGGATTTGGCTCATGACAGAACATCTGGTCGGGGTTGATTTCCACTTGCCTGCTTTCACCAAACCAGTCATAAAACAGTCATTTGGGTTTTCACTTCACAAATGCACCTTTTTCATGTTAAAAATCCCAGCAAACATACACAATGCTCAGAAACTTTCTTTTTTTTTTTACTTCACATCCAATTGAGTTCCTTCAATCATTCAGTCAATCAATAAATGTATGATGTATGCTTTTTTTACTTCAAATATACTTCAAAATAGGTTAAAAACAAGAAGCATGCTGTGGATTAACATAGTTATAATAAACATTTCTGTTGGAGAATTCAGTGGGCTAGAAATGGTGCAGAAATAGTTTTCCTGCAGGCATGGTTGTGGTCCCAGTAAAAGCAGAGAATTAAACAAATGAAAACTCTGATTGTGTGGCAGAGTTCTGCTGTACCCAACCAATAAGCTTGCTCAAGACTAGTGACTTCACAAGTTCATTTAACATAGAATCGGCGGCCTAGTATTATAAGCATGTTTGCCAAATGTGTTGGCCAAGTAAGCATACTAGGTGAGGTGTTTGCGGAAGAGATCCAGGTCTGAGAGTGTGACTCGGGTCCTGAGTATCCCTGTGATGGTTTAAATTATGATGAAGGGGAGGAGGAGGGTTGCAGTTCAATTGTTGATGAGTATGTATCGTGAGAGACTGGGTAATATAGTATGCTGGGGATTAATAGGGAGCAATGTTCTCTATAATTGTTCAAGTGTCTGAGCAAACACACAAACTCTCTGAGAAACAACTTGGGCCACTGTGAGCAATATCTCGACAGCATCTTATCTTTCCAATTAACATTTATATAAAAAAGTTTATTACAGCAGAGATTACCTTTAGATAAAATTTAAGAAAGCGTTTTTTTTTCTGAAATTATTTTAAAAAGTATTGTTCCTGGCGTGAATATTCAGATAAACTTGTTTCGTCACTGGGGGAGGGTCTAACAAGCTTTGATTTGAACATTTGACTCCAAGAAAAGAATGAAGCTAACTAAGGACATTTCTAGAAATCTTGGCTTGTGACACGTGTTATCGTGTGTTACTATGGGTTTAGAAAAACAACCAAACTGATCAAACAGAAGAATAACTGAACAAATTTTTGTCGCATCAGGGGAAACTTGTGTCGCGAGCATGTACAATCTGGGGTTAAAGATTTAGGAGGGAACATGTATTGTGAGTGTATCATATTAATTGAAAGGGCAATTAAATGATGAGCTCATCTTGAAACGAGGTTTGCAACATCATGTCCGGCTAAGTCCGGAGCAACATTAAGTTGTAGTGTATAGACATCTGGGGCTTTGACACCAAACATACCTTTTACAAACACAGGACTCAAAAGGATCTTGCTCAGAAGAGCGCCAGTGAAGTTTAAAGTTTTCTACTCACACTGGGCCATTGACAAGTTGCTGTATTTGTAGTCGAAAGAAGAGAAAAATGCTGAAAGAGATTTTTGGAAGAAATAGAAACTGAAACCAGCGGCTGGAAGGGCATCCGCATTGTAATTTCAAACATGTGTGAAAACAAAATCCAATAATAAACCAGAAATCAGTTCATGGTTACAAAAACCATACAATTATTCAGATAAAAAAATAAAGAATAAATAAATAATAGGCAACAAAGCACATTAATGTAAAATGCTGAGTTTGTTGAAAAATGTAAAAGATTTAACTAAAACAACTAACATGAGTTAACTATGATCTCATACACTAGTCAATGATAGTTTTAGTTGTTAAAAGTTATTGATGTAATTTTTGCGGGCCCTTGAGTTGGCTTCTACATTGTAAATTACATTTGCAGTATTTAAATAGTGCCCATACCAAATTACGCCCCCTGAGGGTTTGTATTTGTGGTAGCATTTAACAATTTATTCCGAGACTTATGTCAATGTTTTTCTTTAAGTTAGAAGTAACATTATAACGCATGAAAATGAGATTTTGCAGGCAAAGTTGATATGAGATGATGACTCTTCTTTTCTTTCACATGAAAAAGTTTCTTCAGGTACGGCCTGAGATGCTGATTTCTGAATTTGTGCTGGCACATGATAACACAGCCATAACTCCCTTCTCCCATCCTCCTTGGTCACACAAATCTCGCCCCTGACAGGTGTCTTGATGTAGGTCTGACTGTGTGGTTTTTAATGCGGTATTTAATCGAACAGGAATCACAAGACTTTTACCTGTGTCAATGAAAAAACACCAAACAAGAAAATAAAGTAGTGACTTCAGGATGAGGAAAAGTAACAGAGTAAAAGCATAGATGTATCAGTAAAAGTTTACTTAATTAAATTAAAAGTACATGTTTTTAACTACTGCTAAATTACAATTTCTGAAAAAAAAACCTACTCAATTACAGCAATTTGATTTGTAATTTGTTACTTTACACCACTGCCGTTAACTACTCACAGCCATTCTGGAAACTGCTTTTCAATGTAAAAACTCATATAGGAAGCAGAACAAAAATCCAGTTCATAACTCTTTTAAGGCATTGTGTGGGTTAACCCCAGATTACTTGATACATTTTTTTAACTGCCAGATTTAATTAAATTTGATTAAACACACACTCACCAAAATTGAGGCTTGATTAAAAGCTAAAAATCTGTTGAAGAGCGGTTGGAGCAAAACTATGCGGGAAGTTGGTCCTCCAGGGGTTACGTTTCCACCTGGATTTAGTGATGGCATGACACAGTTTGCTTTGGCTTCACTCGACTGGTTACAGTTTGCGAATATGCAGTCACCAATGGCTTTCAATATCACTTCTGTGTGGACTTGCTTTAGACACTTCACTCAAGACTCTAACCAGTCTAGTTCCGCTTGCTTGGTGAAAATGCTGATTGCCAACAACATGTAACAGAGTCAGAGGAATGCTTAAGATGTGTATGTGGTGACTATCAAACAGAAGTCTGGACTTGAGTCAGGCTCGAGTCATGAGCTTGGTGAGTCTTGATCCCCAAAGATTTGTGACTTAATGGGGAATCAAAGCAGTGTTCATATGGATACCAAACAATGCTTAATTTGAGAACAACATATATAAAGCTTTGCATAAAAAATTAACTGCAGTATGCAAAAGATTGACATTTGAAAATGCAATGAGTTTTGCCACGCACCATAGTTCACAGTCTAATATGTCTTTTGTCATTTAATTTGGGGTAATTTCTATTGGTGTCTTTTGCATGTGCTTTCAATTTTTTTTGTTTTTTTATATATTTTCTGTACAGCAGTTTTATGCAGCAATGCCAAATGTTAATGCTTTACAAATACATTTTACTCATTTGGAGAGAAATTCAATGCTAATGTGACTGCGTTCATGCTCTACAAACTTTAACTGACGAACCGAAAAAAAAAAATAAAGAATGCACTTCATGACCCCTTTAACAAATGAAAAAAGGCCAAATAGGAAGTAATTAGTAAAAAGGGTCATAATAGTAAATGATTCTTTTTGGCAGAGCCAAAACCACTCTATTTACAAAAGATTGATAAGTTGTTGTTGATTAAGTAAAAGGTTTTAATGAGTCAAGAAGCATAACATGTTTAAAAAGTAGCAATTCAATTATTGTAAAATAAATTAAAGAAAAGTTTTTCATAAAGATTGCTTTGTGGAAGGATTTAAACCAGAGCAGGCAAAGGGTCAGGAAAGAGTGTAAAAAAGGAACAAGTAACTTCTGATCATGGTCATTTTGCTTTTTTGAGTGACATCAAAACTACAAACTCTGGCAAATGTCAGAGCAATTGCCATACATTCCATTCGAAAGGTATTCTGGGTAATTTCAGCACTTGTTTTATCTTCCATATCCATACATACATCCATTTACACAGATCCAAAGGGCTCTGCTTGGATTTCTGCTCGTTTCCTCCCCGTTGACTGCTGCTTTTTCCTGGTGACATTTTGAAGGCCATGCGTGCCTTTCATGGGTGATATTTTCCACACTCTGTCATTTGGCCTGCACTGACTGGCTGAAACTCCACGTGGGTCTAAAAGCAGAAAAATTGCCCACAGATTGCATCCGATTGCCAACACATTGAAAAGGTAAATTGCTTGCAAAACTATTAAAGCGCTGACCAGCTCCCCAGGGTGGTGGAAGTTGGTCTAATTGGTCAGTAGCTGGTAATGAGAGCAAAAAAGCACTTACTGGACTAGTTCTGCCTTTGTCCAGCAGATTTAGCCTTTTCATATGTGGATGTTATTCTTGTATTGTCATCAGACACATGGGGAGAGTTTCTTTTCATCCAGTGGGAGCACTTACCTAAAGTCTGACCTATACACACATGTAATTTATACGCATATATAATTATGTATTACATTATGATGGTCGTTTTGAAAAATATTCCATTATCTAGTCTGACATTATAATTAAAAAAAACGTTTCTTTGCCAGTACAGGTACAATGTATTGCCAAAAGTATTTGCTTTCCTGCCTTCACTCCCATATGAATTTTAGAGAACTCATTTCTTATCCATAGGGTTCAATATGATGTCACTTGGCACAATACAGTCAGACAAGAACCATTGTTGGGACCTCTAGGGAACTGCCAAACCCAGACTCGTCCACCAGAATAGCAGAAAAACAAGCACGATTTGTCACTCCTGAGAACATATTTTCACTGCTCTGCATTGAAATAGCAGCATGTTTTACATCAATTCTTGGGTGCGTCTGCGTGGACATGTAAACCCATTCCATCAATCTCGGCGTGTGCAGTTAAGAAGCTAATCTGAAGGCCACGTGAAGTTTGGAGGGCTGTGGTGATTGTAGAAAGTTGGAGACCTCTTTACATAATGCGCCTCAACATCTGCTGATGTTCTTGTCACTATGGTTGGCCATGTAAACTGAGTTGCTTACATTGACAATTACTTTCATTGTCTTATAATACAGCTGACTGTGGAAAGGAGGTTGGAAATTTCCAGAATGGGCTATGGTGGCATCCTATCACAGTTTAATGCTGGAATTTACTGAGCTTATGAGAGGGAACCATTCATTAATACTAGTGTGCGGGTAGCTGCTTGATATTACTCCTGTGCTCATAGAAGGGACTGGAATACCTGATTCCTCTTATTTGGATGAGTGAATACTTTTGGCATTATAGTGTGGTTTTGAGACTGAATTTAATATACACATTAACAGTTGTAATAAGAATAGATATGATTGGATTGGAAGGAAAAATACACATATTGTTTTGTGCTCTTCAAATTAATTTGTGAAACGTTTATAATCTTTGAGTCCATGTTATTTGTTTTTCACACTGTTTTCTCTCTCCACAGCCAAGCTTTTTTTTCGAGGGGGTAATTGCCACGCAGTTGTGAAAGTGCAGATGTCGCTATGTCATTTAATTAGAAAAGATAGGTACTTCGGCTTATGTGAAATCCAGGAAAGGTGTGGAGCTTTTCTCTGTTCAATATTTAGCTGAGCCATGATGAAACTTTACATTATTAATAGTCGAGAGAGTTAAAGGGTTAATGGTAAATGGTTCCTTATTGCCAGAGTGGATTAGTTGGTACTTTCTAAAATTTCAAGTGAATGTCTTAAAAGCTGAACAAGCTTGCTCAGTAACTTGCAACATTCTTCCTCCCATTCTCACCCTGGCCCCCTGCCAAATGTCACTTCAGTCACTCAAGCAACCAATCATTCACTGAACATTTCCTAAAATCTTGATGGCGCTTGCAGCTGACCTCTTCACATACACCCAAACCAGCTGCCTTTGTAGTCCCTTGATTGCAAAATGCAGTTGTCAAATTCAGATGATTATACACTCTAAAAAATGGCTGGGTTGAAATAACACAATTTGGGTTATTTTAGTAACCCAGCGCTGAGGCAAATATGGACCAACCTAGGGTTGAGATACTTTAACCCAGCACTGTGTTCAGTCATTTTTTGACCAAGCACCGGGTTAAAATAACCCAACGTGAGGTTGGTCCATATTTTACCCGACGCTGAGTTACTTTAACCAAGCACATTGGGCTACATTTTTTACCCAACATGCTGAATTATTAAATTTTTTTGATTTCTGATTCAGAACTGTTATATTAGTTAGAAAATTGTTTCAATAATAACAATAATGATCATATTGAAAACCATATTAACAATAGTTAGAGAGAAAGGTCAAAAAGTGAAGATTTATTATTAACAAAATAGTATATACACAAATAAATAATTCCAATACAATTTAAAAAACAATATAACATTTATACAATACAATACAATTTCATTTTCACAACAACTATTTAATTTATTTCATCAAAAGAAACTAAATTGTGTACAAGATTCAATTTTATTGGATGCATTCAGCTTGACCAAACCGAGGGTGATTCCATCCTTGGAAGTTCTTACACCAATCCTAGACTGGCGCTCACAGTTTGAGATAATAAATGTCTAAAACACAAGAAGAAGATAGACAGCTGTCAACATGTGATCTAAGCCAAGAGGCAGGAACTTT
Organism: Danionella dracula; assembly: GCA_900490495.1. Classification (NCBI taxonomy): domain Eukaryota; kingdom Metazoa; phylum Chordata; class Actinopteri; order Cypriniformes; family Danionidae; genus Danionella; species Danionella dracula. The sequence continues at coordinate 20,377,542 of UELW01000012.1, forward strand.
GTTACTGTTGCTCAAGATAATTGGTCTTTTAACAGCAGTACATGCCAAGAGCTGGTTTACATGAGAAATTCAAGTTCTAAATAAGAGACTCAAGCAACGGGTTGTTTTCAGTCATGTTATTTACACGAGGCGCAAACTCAATTATACAAACATGTAATAGAATGAATGTAAGCTTAACCGCTTAGTCAAAATGGTTATAATTACTACGGACTGTAGTAATTGATGAAAGACAAGTGATTACAGGATCCTTTCTTTGATGTTTTTTGAATCCCTTTGAACCCCTGGTCTGTAACGAGTCATCTGCATGTCTGCTGCAGCACTGCCAGGACCGGCTTGCTGCTCCCAAGGTGCTGCACCTGGAGCTCTACACATTCACCATTTATCCTATCATTGTCCCTATGGACAAGAGAGAAGAGTGTGTTATTTTAGTAAAATAAAAGTATTCCTGAGTGCACACTTGCAGAAATTAGCCTTGGTAGCGCAAGCAGAAATCGCATACCAGGAGCTGTCCACAGAAGGGCTTCTGCTTTAGGTATAATTGAAGCCTGAAGACCCCCCAAGGTATTGCAAGAGAGGACAGCCTCCAGATGGGTTTCCCCCAAAAACTGTTTGCAATCTGGTTGGCAGGCTGGCCTTGACAGGAAGTAAATTTTCTTGAGTGAGGAACGGAGTCGCAACTTTGGCTCTTGTGGACACAGCCTGAGCTAGGCTTGTAGGTGAGGGGCTCCTGGTTTTGAGGAAATTAGAGGTTCTGGGTATTCATCGTTGTTGAATAGGGGATCAGCTGGGGATAGGGCTTGGGCCGACCTGTAATGATGGTAGCTGAGGATAGTTTGGAAGGTTTGGATGGGGAGGGGATATTGAAAATGTAAATGATGTGGCCTCTCTTATTTTGGTCGGTTTTACTTTTCGTAATGAGAAAGGAGATGGTTTCATTATCTCTGATAGATAAGTCTGCATGGATGGGGTAAATGCTCCACTCTTAACCCGACAGGAAAGAGACAACGACTGGGGGGTAAATCTCAGATTGCTGCATTTCATGTATTTGAGGGGGGCAGGAGGAGGCATCTGTAAAAAGTTTGATATCAGTTGGGGATAGGAAGAGGTTGTTGTAAAATAGTTATAGTGGGCAGCTGGAATGGCATCTGGTGGTGAAATCTCCTTAAATCTCTTTAAAACAATCACGTAGTGCTGTTGTACTTAAAGTGATATAACATGAAATAACAGGTTTGCACATTTATTGTGTTGTAAACTCTAAAGGGCCAAAATCATGAAACTTGTGTCTACTTCTTTCTTGATTAAGTCTTCGATGACTTCCGGTTCTGCATAGGCTGATTGGAGGTTATTGTATACCTAATTTTGCAAGATTGGAGTAACTACAACCGTATTGAAGCCTCTTTTTAATCCAAAAAGGAGGAAATTGCAGAATTCTTTATTTGAGTGAGGAATGCTGTGAGTTGAGGAATTATGACAGGAGTCAAAACATAGTTTTTCTTTCCTTTATTCAAGGATTTTTGCACAGGGCAAACAATTTTGGAGTGCGCTCCCCCACAAAAACTGCAGACGTGCAAGAATCTACATTTGTTTCTTAAACAACAGTTGCTATTGAAAGAGAGGCAAGTCTGGGTATTGACACCCAGACACTGTAAAAAGTTTTTGCTATTTGTAGAAATGGGTGGCCCCAAAGGTCAACGCAAGCTTGACAATGATTGCCAGAAAATTATTTAACTCACGTTGCCTTAGGGGAAATACAGAGCAGATTGTTTCTGTATATTTCTGTAAATGCCACTGTATTGGCATTGCAGTAGAGAGAGAAAAATTGGCTCGCTGAATGGTAACTGGGGCTGGCATCTGTTTGGAGACATGGTCAAAAAGGGCTGGCTGAATTATGGCTGCCCTCTGCAGGAGCAGCTGGGTTGATGGCCAGGGAGCGAGAGAAACACCTGGATTGAGGTTGAAGACTGAGGGAGAGAACTGATTGGCGGGGGGAATGCCTATTCAGAAGCGGGTCTGCTGTGAATTGTAGTTGGGCCTGGTTTGATTGAATGTTCCACAAGGGTATGGTGGATGAAGCTAACAGCCGGGGGTGTTGCTGCCAGGCTGCTTGAAAGAAGGCGGCTGCCCTGGGTTGCTATAGGCACTTCAGGTGATCTGGGATTGGGTTGATAGTCCAAGGAACGCTCACATTTTTTCAACTGGGGGGCGGTTCTTGCTGTGTGACGCGCTTTGCTCTGGCTGGCTGACTTTTACCCCAGGGTGCATCCTGGATTCTGGGGGCGGAAGAAAGCTGATGGCTGGAGAAAAACTCAAAGTTCAGCCTTATTAAGTTTGCCCGCTGGAGGTACCCCTGTGTCCGAGAGCGCTTGGCACAAACTTTGAAAAGTCCATTGCTCCATAGGCGGTATGTTCGGCTGAGTTGATCTGAAGGAAGCTTGATGTCAAGGATCTAATCACCGGTCTAACACTGAGATCTGGCCGCTCCCGTGAGGCGTTTGCTCCGGAGGCTGGATGGCTTGGACCCGGCATGACAGGAACTGGAGTCAGGGGTTCTTGCTCTTTGGCAGAGGTCAGGTTTTTGGACATATTTGTGATGGTTGGTTCTAAGAACCAAGCAAAACTGAGTTTGCTGTTGATCGTTCAATAAAACTGGTTGAACTGATGCCTTATAAAAGATGTAAATTCAAGCTTAATGGGTAGACCGCCCAGTGCTAATTGACTGCTCGTGCTACTCCTAAAACTTTCTTTACACACATCACAAAGTGCGGGGACTTGATGTTAAACTCAAGCTGATGAAAACACCCCTAACTGACTTTACGAACCTCGTATTTACGCCCTCCCGGATCTTATACTTGTTTCGCGGCATGCCCTGACTGCAGGTTCGTGCCTCGACACTTTTCTTGAACTGTCACTTTTACTGTAACCCAGCGGCTGTGTTAAAAAAAAAGTATTTTTATTGTTATTGGGAAGGAAATTATATTAACACTCAATGGATGCTATGACCAAATCATATTTACACACATATCTAAACAAACTTTATTCACAAGACATTAGAATAATAATGTAATTTGCAATTACTTTGCCAAATTACATTAAAAATGTAATGTTGTTTCAAATTAGAAAAGTTTCACAGTCTCGCCATAATATACAGACATTCCAAAACACAGCAGCGCGGTTGATAACCAATACATCACTCTGTGACCACATTATGTCAGTCTGTAAAGAACTACACTAGCGTGCACTCTCCGCTCCAATTCAACACTTACACTCGCTCCACCTCTTTCCTCTCAGGCTGTTTCTTGGGTTTTGGTTGTTTGGCCCCAATGTTACAGAATGATCTACCTGATGATATCCAAAAACTGATATTTTTAAGAATATGCTGAAAACATTCATGTTCAAACAAGCCTACACACACAGTCTGATCCATACCTAATGGCTTTTATTGGTCTTATAGCTGTATGTGTAAGATATTCTTGGGTGGCTTGAAAGGTGCCAGCAATTAAAATGTATTATTATTATTATTATTAACAGGTTGTACTGGGAGATAAAATGGGATGATTCCAGTAATTATTTAACAACTTAAAACATTTTAGAGATGCATTGATTTCCTGTAGAGGCCATTTAAGGTAATATCTGTTTGGATTTTTTTTTTCTTCTAATGTCTCTCAAGGTCTTGTTAAAAGCCGAAATCCCAACTGATCTGTTTTGGGTGTAAACACTCAATTCTGCTTCAAGTATTTGCTGTCAGAAGTGAATTGATGGTTTAAAGCAGCCTGGAGTAATCTAACCTCAGATGGGCTCATTTTTATCTGTCTGTCAGAGAGTGGTTTCATCACTGCATGTGTGTGGGCTCAGTGTATTTTATACATCTTTGCCATCTCTTGAATTTTGGGCTGTAATCTGAGGGCATTCTACATCATTAGTAAGACAGCTTGTCCCTGGAGAAGGCTGTCTCAGTCTTGTCCACCTTCAGATCGACCTCGGACTGATGACATTACCTATACAGGTCAAGGGTCACTAAAAAACTCTGTGACTGGAGTCTGATGCATTTCATGTCATTTTTCACCCATATAACTATGTTTCTCTGCCAGTTTTGGATGAAGTAGTCAGTGAGTAATGATTGCACTTGACAAAAAAGACCCATTCAATTGCAGTCAGATGGAATTTGATTAGACCTTAGAGTTGTGATTATTTTCAGTGTCTGTCTACTACCAGTGATTGCAGATAGAATAGGTGGAGATAGGTGTTAGTGTTTTTTCCAGATTTCATGATGCTTGTGAAAATGTTTTGTTTTACAAAGAAGTACCTCAAAATAACCACTATAGCTTGGTTAGTTTTTAAATTGACTATTAAAGTTTTCATGTAAAAAAATATAAGTGAAAATTGCTTTTTTAGATTCTTATTATAAACCAAGGAATAAAAGTGCTAACTTATAGGACTTCCTTGTTATGTTACTGACAGCTAAAAAAATTACTTGAAAATTAATACTACAGAAACAAGTCATTTTAATATAAGATTTTAACACAAAAATCATCTTATTGTAGGCTCTGAAATGAACAGGAAGTGAATTCAGTGATGCTAGGACTAGGGTAATATGGTTTGTTTTCTTTTTAACAGTGAGCAAATGCGTTTTGTAAGAGCTGGAGGTGAGATTTAATTTGTTATCTAAGTTGTTGTTATCTAAGTTTTGTTTAGGTCCCCTGTGTGGCCAGGTATGCCCTGGTTGTCCCCTGAGCACCATCCAAGAGCAAGGAGCATCCCTTCATCAACGTTAAACAGCAGAGGTGTGATGCAAGTCAACTTGTCTAGATGTGTTACTGCCTCTACTATCGCATTGATTAACACGAGGAATGTACAACCAATCACATCTAAATTGTTGGACTTCAGGGGAGTGCCAGAGTAGATTAAAAAGGTCTCAATACTCACACTATACATGTGTCTTATCTGGAACTCAGACCAGGAACCTTCAGCAGGAGTGCCATGCCCATTTATGTTCAGAAAAACGCTTCTTTTTTTGGGGTTGAAAAAAGATGAACGCAATGGAAAGGCCATTTGAGCTCAGGGAGGGAGTCCAGCTCTTTTTCTGTATCTCTCTTTCTCTCTCTACCTCTCCCTCTCTCTGGGAAGCTGTGCCAGCAGGTGGCTGTCATGTCTCTAATTGGCCTCTTTGGTGTGAAATAGTGTTCATTATGTGCGGAGGGCTGCACAAGAACCCCTGCAGAAAGAAAAAGAGAGGGCACGCATTCACAAGAGAAACAGAGAGAGAGGGTTTAAGGAACTGATTCAAAGGAGAAGAACGGCTGATTGAGAGTCGCTCACAGGAAGAGGAGAAAGAAATCAGAAAATGGCACGTGACATTTTTTAAGTTGAAAGAATTTTTTTCCTTCTGTTATTCCTCCTTTTCTATATGTTTATTTGACATAGTCGCTTAAATAAAAGTAAAAATTAAAAGTAAAAATTACAATGAAAAGAAAAATAAACTCAAATATATTCAGTGTTAGATCAAAGCACTTTACAAAGTAAGGGGTTTTATACAGATTTAATGACTCTTTTGCAGATTAGATTTTTTTATGAATGAAAAATAAACTAAATCAAGGCTACTTTTATGTCCAAGCACAGAGGACCAAATGAAATTGTAAAATATAACTCTGGTTGCTTAATTATATAAAATGTAGTAGTAGTCACTGAATTTCAAGTTGACTGAGGGATTTGTTGACCAAACCAATATCACAGAACCACAAAAACTACAGACAATTGTTTATTAGGACTGCAGCTAATGTGTGTGTGTGTGTGTGCGTATTTGTGTGTTGGTGTGTGTGCGCGTGTGTGTGTGGGTCCTTGTATTAGTGCTGTTGATCTATTACAAAAAATGTACAATTTTTTTAAGACACCGACATTTAGCTAGCGCACTTTCAAAATTGCTGCCATGAATGGAAAACTGACAGTTCGGTGCAGTATGTGGGCCGTGCAGGACAGGTGTCTCATGGCAGCAAACAGCTATACATATATAAATAACACCTCTTCTTAATGTAGGCAATATAAATAGTTTTCATTTATGCATTATGCATTTATGCATTATTGCTCTCAGTTTATTACATTGAACTGACTTTTTTTCATGTGTATGTCATCAGATTTCAGCCCCCCCAAAAAAATTCATTTAGTCATAAATCACTGAACCCACGTCATTGTTCTGGCTGTTTCTCATCTGAACACATTTTAATATATTTTGAAAATCATGTAGAAGGATTGTGACTGCTATTGACCACTCATGTCAGACATTTTTCACCCCTTAAACAGGCATTTAAAATACCAATTTCTCACAATGTGTTCAGTTGGATAAAAATTTTATCCCATGGACAGGATCACTTTCTGATAACAAAAGAAACCAAATATCCAGAATCCAGATTATTGTCTTAGTCTTTTCTTTCAGAAACGTGTGAGTTTACTTTTACACTACAGGCTATTTAAATAAATTCACCTTGACAAGCTTTTAAGATGCCAATTTCATACAGAATGTCTAAAACTTATATGCTCTCAAAGAAAGAACATGTCTATACAATTGTGATACTGAACAGTATTGTTTGAGCTTTACATTCATCTTGTGTTGAAGGCAGCTGTGAGCATTGTAAAGTGTCATCTGTCAGATTAATGCAAATGTTCCAATTAAAGCTGAAACGAATCCTCAAGGTGTCCAATGTTTGGATGCTCAAATTATAATGCTTATATTGGTGGCTCTATTAAGTTTGCAGGTGTCTGATTGTGAGAGTCGTCTTAATCTCCAAATGAAATTGCAGAGGATAACTCAATGATACTGAGTTGCAGCGCACCAAAACGTGTTGTGCAAGTGTATGAGAGACAGGTGAGATTCCTCTCTACTGGAGTATCCAGGTGTGGCAAAGTTCATGTGGTATTCTGTAAAAATAACTCACAGTGACATCCAGCTCTCAGAAGCATAATGTAAGAAAACTCTTTTTTTTTTCATTTATTTAAAGTGTCACAAAACATGAGAATTGAATTTTGAGATATGAACATGATCTCATGGGTCTCTACTGATTTTAACAACATTTCAAACCTAATTTTTGTTGTTTTTCCAATTTTGCACCTCTTAGTTTGAAAAGAAACATTGCAGCTTTCACGTCATTGTTTTAAAACAGGCGGACATCATTACCTTTCTTTTTAAATGCAAGACTGAAATCGTTGCCAATCAGAAAGCAGTTTCATGAATATGTTTAAACTGAGCAAGATGGTAAACTGTTAGGGCTTTTCATGAATAAGAGCTTTCTTTATTAGGAAAGCGGTGTGAATTGAGAAATTGTTATAATAATAACAAATTTCAGAGATGCTAGTCAATGAACTGTGTTTGATTAAAAGTGACTCCTTTGGGTAAAGCTGACCATCAAAAAGATCAACAAAAATCTATTGGGTCTCCTTAACAAGAACAAAACTCTCTTTTTTTAGTTAAAAAGAGTTACTGTCAGTAGAATAACAGAGGACCCAATTGCAGTGAGAAAACCTTTATTAAACAAAAACTACAGAAGCAAAATCTTCTGGAATAGAAGAGCTAAAACTGGAAGTCCGTGGAGTATGTATGGGGTTGCAGGGTAAAGGTGATCTCACACTGCGTCAAGAAGGCCTGACATTGATCGGGTTCACCGGAGTAGATTGGTGGGTTGTTTACCCATGGTTTGGGTGAACTGTCTGCTCCGGAGCGGGAGGCACGAAGGAAACTGAGAGCAGTGCTGAGTTTGCTCACTCGGGAAACGAGGGACTCAGTTACTCGCTTGGAATCCATGATCTCAGCAGAGTGTTAGCTAAGAAGCACGCCTTGATGCTGAATCGTATCCTGTATGACATTTCCAGCTGCTGGGTCCATGACAGACTGGCGTATTCTGTCAGGAGAATAACAGAGGACCCAATAGCAGTGAGAAAACCTTTATTAAACAAAAACTACAAAACAGGTAGCAACATGAATTAATACGCCAGTAAGGAAAAAGGAAATGAAGTGAGTGAGATGAAGGAGAAATATAAGTTTTAATGCATGAGACATGAAAGAAAATGTGGACACGGGCAATGTGAGAGGGAAGACGAAGATGAACAGCAGATGGGTTGAGTACTTTGGAGATAGAAAAAGGGCCAATAAAGCCCGAGGTTCGAGTTTGCGAGAGGGGCCTCTCTGAGGCAGCATGCGTGTAGAGAGCCACATCCGTTGATCACAACAGTAGCATAGGGCCGGACGGCGGCAACGGTCAGTGGCAGCTCGTAAGCACTCCTGAGAAGAGCGGAGTGAACGATTGACCAAGTGCACAACGCACGTCGAATGAATTCACGGACGGAAGGCACAGCCACCTCACTCTCCTGGGCAGCAAAGAGAGGAGTCTAATACCCCAGGCATGCCTTAAAATGAGAGACCACAGTCGAGGCAAAGGTAAGTGAATTGTGGGCATATTCAGCCCAGGGGAGTTGATCAACCCATGAAGTAGGGCAGCTACTAGTAAGGCAACGAAGCATGCGGCCTAAATCTTGGTTGGCCCTCTCGGCCTGACCATTACTCTGGGGATGGAACCCAGAGGAAAGGCTGGCGGTGGCACCAATCAAACGACAGCACACAACCGCACAAAACGTGCCACATCATGAGCAAGCGAGGGCCACCAAAAATGTTGGCGGATAACCTCCAAAGTTCTCCTTTCACCAGGGTGACAGGAGATTTTAGAAGAGTGTGCCCAGCGGAGTACAGTGCCACGGAGAGTCTTTCGAACAAAAAGGTGATTTGGAGGGCAACAAAAGTGAGCTTACTGGAAACCCAGTGCAAAACGGTGCAAAATTGACGTGAGAGCGCATCGTGTTTAGTGTTGCGGGACGATATGTGAAGGTAAAATCAAAACGTGCGAAAAAAGAGACCTGTCGGTCATTTATAGTCTTAAAAAAAATGAAGAAACTCAAGGTTACGGTGGTTGGTCCACACAATGAAAGGAACGTATGCCCCCTCGAGCCAGTTGCACCACTCTCCCAACGCCAACCAAATGGTGAGGAGCTCACGATCACCAACCCTGTACCGGCGTTCAGTGGGGTTGAGGCGATGTGAGATAAAGGCACAGGGGTGAACCATGCCATCATGAAGGGAGGGTTTATGAAAAGCACATTTCTCTGGCTTGACAAAAAGACGGTTCTCCAGGAGATGCTGGAGAACGTTGTGCACATGAGTGGTGTGAGATTGGAGATCCTTAGAGAAGATTAAGATGTCATCCAGGTAAACGAAGGCGCATATGTTAATCATGTCCCGAAGGATATCATTCACGAATGCCTGGAATATAGCGGGAGCATTCATGAGACCGAAAGGAAGAACACAGTACTGGAAGTGCCCGAGCGGAGTGTTAAAAGCAGTCTTTCACTCGTCCCTTTCTCTAATGCGCACAAGGTGGTAGGCGTTGCATAGATCTAACTTGGTTAATACGTTTGACCCCTGTAAGAAGTTGAACGCACTCGACATAAGAAGGAGAGGGGATTTATTCTAGACTGTGTTCTTATGTAGGCCTCGGTAGTCGATACACTTAACGAAGAAGAACCCTGCTCCTGCGGGCGAGGAGGAGGGAACAATGCTGCCCGCCGCGAGGGAATCCTCCAGATACTTCTCGAGCGCTTTCCTCTCAGGGGCAGAGATGGAGTATAAGCGCCTCCTGGGAGGAATAGCACCTGGGAGAAGGTCAATAGCACAGTCTTACGGCCGATGGTGGGGGGGTAGAGAGGAAGCGAGAGATCTGCTAAAAACCCTAGCAAGATCGTGGTAGCACTAAGGAACCCCTGCTAGATCGGGACCTCTGCAGAGGAAGAGTCAGGAGGGAGAGAATAAGGTTCTGCTGGCAAAAGGCAGGAGGAGTGGCAGGAGAGTTTCCAAGAGAGAATATTCCCACCAAGCCAGTCAATCTGGGGATTGTGTCTGAGCAGCCAGGGGTGACCGAAAACTACAGGGGTCTTAGGTACCCGAAAGACATAAAAACTAAGTCTCTCCTGGTGGTTGCCAGACACAAGGAGATTGACAGGCTCTGTGGAGTGAGACACTTCAGTAAAAACGCGCCCATCGAGGGAAAAAATGGCGATCGGTCTGACCAGTCTCATTAGAGGAATACAATTAGACAATGAAAAAGACTCGTCCATAAAAATTCCCTCAGCACCAGAGTCCAAGAAGGCATGTACTCGTATGGATGAATAATTAATTGAGACAGTCACAGGAAGCAAAGTGCGCAAAGGGGCAGGTGGAGGAGAAACAGTTAAGGAGCTCACCAAATATCTCCCCTCTATCTGTGAGCTTCTCCCTTTCAACGGTCTCTGACAGAGTTGTCAACGGCCTCCCTTTCAACGGCCTCTGACTGAGCCGAAGATCCCAGTCTCCTTGGGGAATCCCTTACGGAGGCGGTGCATCTGGAGCCGTTTACCAATGCGAAGCATGAGCTCCGCTACACCATCAAAAGTGCTTGAAAGATCCTGCACCAGAAGCTCCTCGGTGATGTTGGGGTTTAGACCCTCCAGGAAGCGGGCGATGAGGTCAGCTTCGTTCCATTCGCTAGAAGCAGCCAAGGTTCAGAACTCTGAGACATAGTAGGTTACGGAGCGCGAACACTGGAGTAGCGATGCTAGGGCTCGGGATGCCTTGAAGCCGGAGAGAGACCGATCAAACACCCGAATCATCTCCTCCCAGAACACCTTGAAGGTCTGACAGCAGGTCGCCTTGGTGCGCCACAATGCTGTTCCTCAACTATGGGGCCCGATCAGCTAGCAGGGGGAAACAGGTGTGACAGTTACTATACCTCATATATAGACTTTTCTCACCTTGGAGTCATGTGTTTTTTTCAATCACTGTGTGAAATTGCTATGATTGGTTCTTTTGTTCACATGATTGAAGTTGCTTGACTTGCAGCTAGGTGGCGCTATGAGCTGATCCATAAGAACAACCAATGAAGTTTGTGTTTTAGCAATTGATCAGCTCAGAGCATTATTCATTCACCCCACATTCACACTCTGGTGGTGATAAGTTATCTTGGTAACCCTCCGCTGCCAGAACGTGGCTGCCATTCTGCGCCTATGGCCTCTTGACCAACACTAAACACCCCTCACCAGTCACACACATCCATACAGGAAGTTTTGAAGTTTTACCTGGCCTCTGTACAAAGCTAAAACACAAAATTATACTGGTATACGGATCATTTGGTACCGAGCCGCCTAAGAAACAATTAATCATTAATGCAGTATTTATTATCTAAGTGTCAACAATTTATTCTGAAAAACATTTTTATCTTGAAAAATGATGAAATTCTCTTGGCTAAATCTCGCCAACATACTCATGTTATGTTGTTCATGCAATGTTACAAGGAAGTTGCTAATAAAGTTGCATACAAGTACACAGTGAATTCATATTTATTATGATAATTCTTAATAAAATAATAACCCCCTCTTTTAAATGACACTGAGTCCAAATATAGATACATATGTCACTTTCACCTTTTATAACTTACACTGTGTGTACCTCAACTAATGAGCTTTCCATCCCTCTTCTTGTGGTCTTTGTCCCTTTCAGGGTCGCCACAGCGAAATTAACCACAAACTCATCTGGCATATTTTTTATGTCGCGGATGCCCTTCCAGTTGCCTCCCATCTCTGGGAAAAATCCACACACACTCATTCACATTCATACACTATAGACACTTTTGTTTTACCAATTCACTTGTGCCGCATGTACACTTTGGACTTGTGGGGAAAACTGGAGCACTCGGAGTAAACCCACGCGATCATTGGGAGAACATGAAAACTCCACACAGAAATGCCAGCTGACCCAGCCGAGGCTCGAGCCCACTAATGAGCAACTAATCTTTAAAAAGGGATTTAGTAATTAATTATTTAGCCATTTAAAGTCACGTAAAACATTTTGGTTTTGTGTAGTGTTTGTGATCAATTACTTTCTAAACTTAACCCTGACTGTGATCACACTTGAAAACGGATTGATTTTTATACTGTGTTTACATGCTCCCTGTAACCCCCAGAAATAATATGTGTCAATGCTGTGCCAAAGTGAGTCTAGTGTTGTGTGTTGAGACAGAGTCAGTGTGCGTGTGTGCGAGCTGGAGGCGTGACTAGGAAATGTTCCACCTCACTGCAGTTTCCATGGTTGGAGGGTCAGGCTGCTGGGGCACTCAATAACTGCTGCGAGTGAATTTCACTTCAGTTCGGAGGGCTTTCCTTCCAAAACTGCGACAGAGGAGGAGGTGACTTCTGGAGTCACTCCTATTCATTTCCTTCATCAGTCTGTTGAGATGCCTGGAGAGACTTCTGGTCAGGAAGTGATGCGATGGATTAAGCAAGTGGTAGAAAAGAGAGTAGGAAACGAACACAAAGGGGAGGACCTAAGTGGGATTAGGAGCTTGTTTTGATGCTTAGCGACAGAACGGATTGGTTCTGTGAGGGTTTTGGTCTCATAGGGTGCTGGGTGAATGAAGTGCAGAGCTCACAATAGGCAAAAATTGTCCCTGTGCTGTGTGACTAAATGTTGGAGTTTAGAGCCGTATGGAGGGCTTTTGTTCGAGGGCAGTAATGAGTCAAAAGCCCTCGGGGGGTCAATAAAAAGAAGGAGGGGGTTGTTGTAAAAGAAGCCAGGGAAGAGGATTTATCAATCACCCTTCTCTCTTCTTCGGCTGAATGGAAATCTGTTGCTGAAGTCCTTAGAGGCCTTAGAGTGGAGTGCGTCCATTCATCACCTGAGACGGGGGTGACCGATTTGTTTCTGAGGGGTGAAAGTGAGGCACACAGTCGGATGATCTCCAAAACCTGCCTTCACTATTTTAATTAGATAACTGACACTTCAGCACACTGACAGTTGGACTCTCAAAAAAGGATTGTTTGAATTAATTAATGTTTCTTCCATCATGGTACAGCCAGTTTATGTGCTTTCAAATGCAAACTGGTGGTCAGAGCTCATATTAGAGTTTTTTTTATTAGACACTGGATAAAACATTGTATTGGCCTTGGTATTGATTCTTTTTACCTCTCATGACATTACTCAACATGTAGAAATGTTCATCATGAGTTAAAAATTAAATTTTTGTTGGATAGATACGTGGACAATCCAACAAACTGTCTGTGGATTTAACCTACCACACTCACATATGCCTTCATTACTAATAATTAAAGAAATGTACCCTTGAAAATAAATCCTGTTTTTTACATTTGGACCTAATTGCTACTTATTATTGGCCGTCTAACATATTTGACCCTTTTAACCAAATTTTACTAATGACTCTACTTGACTTGATGCTGCTCCACTCGATGCTGTGAGTTGTGTTTCTACCAATTTCCAGAGGAAGCTTGTTAAATACTCCGTCTATCCATGTTCTGTTCATGCTCCATCATTCCAGTTCTGCTCGGTGGTGTCCGAACTTTGGTCTGAGTTAATGCGTCATATAGTTTGAACCCAACACAGAACAAAGGAGACAACCGTGTGCTTGTTGAAACTGCTTTTACTTGAAAAGTAGATGGAGTTGCCTCCTGAAATGAAAGGATTGTTCCTTCAGCCTGATTCAACCAATAAGTCTGACATGTGCTCTGCATAACCTGTGAGAGTTATTGAGTGGATTATGATGACATTGGTCAAATCCTTCGCTGGCATTAGCACAGAGTGAAGAGGTGAAGATGAGTACAGAAATGTTCCAAATGCTTTGATGCACAACTTGACAAATAGACAGCAAAGATTATATTGTGTAAAGTGTTTTTGGTTCTTAAAAAATTTTCTCTTTTGTTTTTTCAAAATTTTCCTTGTTATATATTCATGGCACAGGTCTGTACTATTATGAATGATGTTTTGCTCTTTTCTATTGTGTGCTGGCTATGGAGCCGACACTAGTTTTAGTTCCGTCTTCGAGCTGGTTCCATAACAGATTCTTAAACTGGAACCGACCCCATTCTCATTGATTGGCTAAAGCGCAGCCCTACAAGATCACTGATTGGGCTGAGAGACTCTACGCCTCTGCATCATAAAACATGCACTGGCGAACCCTTTCACTTGCTGCGAGGGGTTGTAATGGCGATGACATGCGACATGTAGACACCTGGAGCCCTCTGAAGGGAATGAGAATTACATACTGTACATCTCATTTTATTTAAACCTTAAACTGATTGTGGGAGTTTGAATAAATGGTACGAGTTACATGAATAACAAACGTTTTTATTTTCTGAAGTCATTGCTGCAGTTATTCATTCCAAACTAATACTTAAACCTTTTATTCATACACCCTGAATAAAATGTTCTCTGCAAAAGTATTGCTGGAAACCACCACAATCCACCAGCTGAATGAAAATTGTGCTCACATCAATAAAAAATACATAGTTTAATGTACCTTCATAATATAATTTATGATTGACTAGAGTAGACAATTAAATTGACTAGTAAATCAATTGTTTCACTGTGAAATTAGAAGATTTTTATCTGGATAACTTCAAATGAATGTATTAAAAGTATTTCCTCCATAACACATAAATGAACAAAAGTAAAAGCTCATAAATTGGAATGTATATATGTTTAATAAAAATTATTATTATTATGTTTAATATTCCTTATTAAACATTAAATAACCATTATAGCTTTGATTAATGGCAGCAATTAATATGGTTGACCACAATATCCTGTTATCCGTACTGGAAAATAGCATTTGTGGTCCAGTGTATAAGGAGATCGACTAGAGATCTGAAGGTCGCTGGTTCGATCCCCAGATCAACAGAGTTGAAGGTGGTGTGAGTGATGAAACACTTGCTCTCCCATCTTCATCAACCACAGCTGTGGCGCCCTTGAACAAGGCACCAGTTTCGCAACTGAGTGTTCACAGTGTATTTGTTCACTGCTGTGTGTGTACACTGGGATGGGTTAAATGCAGAGCACAAATTCTAGGTATCTGACCAACTGGTCACTTTCATTAAAGACGTAGCTCTTGATTGATTTAAGTCATATCTGGGATTCAGTGCACCTAGGAAAATGTCTTGACCGCATCCCTCTACTACTGTACTTGAGGAACTCTTCAAAGTTATAATTTTATATTAAAAGTATTGGGGATGGTTTTCATACACTTCAGTTTGTTACTTACATGTTAAATATATGCAAAAAGAAAATGATTTTTTAACCAAATTTTTTGTAACTATTTCTGGAGGTTTTCTTAAAGTGACTTAGCCCCGTTTCCTTGGTAAATTGTCCCAAGTCTCAGCAGCCCCTCACATGTGTGTATTTTTCAGTGAATGGGGTGTTTAATGTGAGTGCCATCTCTGTTGTCCTGGCTTCTTTCTGCTCGATCTCTTCTGAAGGACAGCTGTTTGGAGCTTGGCGACTGTTCATATGGATATATATGTTAATGCAGAGAAAGAAAAGGGAAAGAGAGAATAAAGAATGAATCCGCTTCACTGCTCATCATCAAAGAGCCCTAGCAACAATTTACAGTGGTTTAAGTGACCTTGTGTTTACTTCCTCCATTCTTTGAGAGATTAGGTTTGAATTTTAATGTTTGTAATATATGTTTTTAGTATTTATCTGTAATATATCTTCAATGAAAACCACTCATCTTAAATGAATAAAGCATTGATTCTTAATGAAATCTCCCAGTCGCATGATCTGCTTGTTATTATTATACTATTCTTTCTCAATGTCACAACAAAGTTTTATTTACTTTTTTTTATTTAACTCTATTTAGAGAGGGACCAAAACGACTCAGAGTAAATTCAACTCTCTAGATTTTACTGTGTGTATTGTTGCTTGCAGAGTCACTGAACAGATAATACAAATTGCATATTTGTTACAAAACCTTTAAAACATCCTGATGGTACTTTGAGCTATTAATTGAGCAAATCTTGCATTTTCATTGCATCAAGCCCATTTTACATAAAATTTACATCAATAGAAATAACAGATCATTTGTTAAATGGACTGGAAAAATGTTATAGTCATTTTATGCTAATTAGATGTTGGCTAATTGTTAGTAGATTGCAAAAAGCACTCGATAGAAAGAGGGTTTTGTATGTGTAAAACACATAAGTTATAATTTAGTTGTACAATTTATTATAAATACTTTCTTAAAATAAAAACTAGTCATTTAGTAAAAGGAGTGATTATCATTTTATTCTCAATTTACTTTATTATTTAACAAACAGATATATAGCGCCACCAATCAGACCTCAGCTGAGAAGCTCAGAGCCAATCAGAGTTCTGTTGGATGAAACCGACAATCTGCTGACTCGTTCAGTTCAGTGTTGTCAGGTTAGCGACTTTTAAGACCATCTAGGGACTTTTTTGCATCCTAGCAAAAACTATATACTATTGTATATATATACAATAGTATATATACTAAAATCTACTTTTGTTTCCTCCACTTCGCAAGGTTTTGAGATTGTGGGTCTTAATTACAAAAAAAACAAGTACTATAAAATGCTTTGCTTACATATTTGCACAAGAATAGTAGCCTATGCCTGTGTGATGTTTTCTTCCATCACACAACATCCACGATCACATAATACAACATATACAACATAGTCCAACCTTTTGACACTATCAAAATACTTTTTAAAATATTATGTTAAAAAGCGGGGAATGTCTGTCAGGCACATCATGTGGTATTTATGCAAATTAGATGGCGATGTCATCTATCAACATTTGGGCCAACCTATAGCAACTTTACTTACTGGGGAGTTGGCATCAGTGGTTCAGTTTACGTTGGACCAAAGAAGCGATAGGAAGTGTTTGGAGCACTATATTGCTGTTTTTGGAAAAAGAAGTATTAAAGTTGGTTGCTAAGTTTTTAAGCAGAATACAGAACGGAATGTAGACATTGGATTCTGTTCTCGTTGCTTCTGATGAGTTTATTGTTTATTGCGTGATTACTTGATGTGGTGAGTTTAATTGTTAAAATTTTCTAATTGTTTAGTTAAAGTTAAGTAAGCACAATACACTTGGTTATTTCAAGTGTATATTTAATGTATTGTGTAAACATATTATTATTTAATGTATGTTTTGTTGTTTAATTATTTTGTTGTACTTAAAACATTGTTGTGAACTGTAATTTTCCATGCACGTTGTGTTCATGTGTATCCTACACACATACGTCATCACATATATGATGCCTGGTAGTTTTCCATAAAATCAAGGGTAGATGTAAAGAGCAACTGCGAACCCAGGAGGATACGGGAAGAAACCCCTACACTGCACACAAACCACTACAATCGCAGGTTTGACCACACAAACCCCCTCAATACATTCATGGTGAAAAGTACAGCATACAATGTAAATTGTATCTTATAAATCTTCTAGGTTGCGTTGTTTCCCAGAGTGGACCCCCTATTCCCCTTCCAACACAAAGGCTTACAATAAAGAGACATACCAACAAATCAAACAAATAACAAGAAAAGAACCCCCTAGCCAGCTGCCACCTAAACGGCAGCACCAATGCCCGTTTAACAGGCTAGGAAAGCAAACAAGACCTTACATCTAACACAGGGAGCAGTCAAAAGAAATTAATTACATAATTAAAAAGGGTAAGAGAACAGCGACTAACAGTCTCCAACCACCTCAAAACACACACCCATGTGAATCATATGGTCTCCCATCAGCCACTCGATCCTTATTTACTGGCCAAGCATGTATATACTCTTGCGGTTATTTCCGAGCCATGCCAAACAGCTGTTCCCGGTTTCAGGACCCTGACTGGCTATGGATTCTGCCTGTTTTAAACTCATCTGTTTGGTGGCAATTGGTTCAACGTCAGACCTTAACCATGCCCACCTTGCAATATTCCACCACCTAGAACTGTTGGCATTGCCCCAATGACTACAAAAAAACACCTTGTTCTGTTGATATCATTCTATTAGGGTTGGAATGATATCCCGTGTGGAATGGCGTATGCTGGATCACTGTCCTTTACAGGTTCTTTGACAGCCCGACAGAACAGTATTGGGCTTTCAGATTCCGCAGTCTACCCTGGTGACGGACCACCATCATTTTATAAGGGACTCTCTGAAAGCAACAACCCATGCCTGCCCTCTTCATCTGAGGAACTAAAATACACACTCTCGTCAACCCCTCTAACAGAAGAACCTTCTAGCCTAGTGCGGTGTACTGTCCGAGCGGGTTTCACTTAATATATGGCTCCAGTTTCAGAGAGGGCCTCGGACTACTTCATATAAACAGGGGTCCCAAAAGTGTTGTATTTTATTTCATCCTTGCATGGGATTTCTGAGGTATACTAGCTGACCTTTCTCCAGCCCGTTGTCACTCTTTCATTGGGTATTTGGTTTCTCTTCTCTTCTTTAGCTTGCAACTGTTGCCTCACATGATCCTGTGCTATCCTCGTTTCTCTTGTGTTCCACCATTCCTCCATGGTGGTATGCTCATACTCTTCAGCAAACTCCTCGGCCTTTCCCCAAAAAAATCTATTTGCAGTCTGTCTCGCCCAAACATTAGATAGTAAGGGGTCATACCCATTCTATGATAGACTGTAGTAGTATATGAAAAAAAACACCATACAGCTTGCATAATTGTTGTATCACCAAGCTCTCAAAATTTCGCCCTTTATCAGAATGAATTGGACCTGGAGGGCCAAAGAGCTTTCATCAGTTTTGCACTAGAATTTTGGCTACCGTGCTAGCTGTTTGGTCTCAAGTGGCAAATGTCTGCATGTATTTGGAAAAAAACATCTGTTAAAACAAATACATTCTCTCTCCCATCATTTGCTGGTTCCAGGACCATAAAGTCTATGACCAAAACCTCCTGGGGGCCAAAGGCTTGCAGAGCACCTGGGAAAGACCAAATATTTGGTTGGACGGCTTACTAAAAAGACATCTCTGTTATTGTTGGCTTCACTGCTCAACTGCTTTAGTAATACCTGGCCAGAAGTATCGGCTACGAACCAACTGTAGGGATCGGTCAATGCCTTGATGACCATGCTCATAATGAACACTCCGGATGAACACTCCGGACCATGTTCATCATGAACATTCCACAACTTGGAATGACTCTCTCAAACCCCTAGCATCTGAATGCTTCGTTAAGCACCCCTGGTTTTACCACCAATCGATCCCATGGCCGTAACAATTCTTTGCTCCTGGGAGGCAATGACTCTCTCTCTCTTCTGCTGTAGGTGGATGCCCAGCCTGAAAAAAAATTGAGGACTGGAGTAATCACTGCATCTAACTCCTGCAATACAGGAAAATCCTCACCCGACTGTCTAGACGTCGCAGTGACTTGATCCCCCTCTAATGCTTTAGCCTTGCTGTCTGATGGTTAACTAACTAGGTCAGGTGGGACATCGGTTCCTGAAGAAAACCTGTCCAGGTACTGTCTCGAGAGAGCACCAGCATTTTCATTAACGACACGGGCGATATTTTATCATGAAGTTAAATGAAGCTAGCTGAGCCGCCCATCTCTGTTCCATCAACTGCCCTTAGCTTTGCAGTCTGCAGATGACTTAACGGGTTATAGTCGGTGATGATGACAAATTGATTCCCTAGAAGATACTCTTGAAATTTCTCTGTTACTGCCCACTTCAAAGCCAGAAGCTCTAGCTTCATAGAACTATAGTTCTCCATATTCCTCTCCGTGGATCTCAGCCCCCAACTTGCATAATCAATGGGGGCCTCTGCTCCTGGGAGAGGACTTCTCCCAGTCCTCCGTGGCTGGCATCTATCTCTACCACAAACTGTTTGGTAAAATCTACAAATGCCAATATAGGGGCCTCGATAAATCATCTTTTAAGCGATTAGAAGGCCTCTGTACAGACATTTTCCCAGACCTTTTCCTTTCTTTCAGGCCCACTTAACAAGCTGACCAATCAATGTAGCAAGGCAGCCAGTGAAGCAAAAGTTGTATATGTCTCAAGCCTTCATTTTCTTATTATTAATATTTTTTCTGTGGTGGGTTTGTTAACGGGTTGCGTTATTGTGAATGTTTTTAGTGCCGACTATCAGTGATATTGGTAATATTGTTAGCTTGAGACATAAAAATAGCTCCACCGGTTTGGTTCTAATAGTCATGAGAGTTAAAATTGTCACAATACTCAAATTTTTTAAGATTTTTAAATTGGTTCACCTTTGGCAAAACTTTTTTTCCCTTACAACACTTTCATTCACATTTTCATTGTTATTGCTTAAATTTACCGTATACTAACCATACAAAATATCACGTTTTGTTGCATGCCAGCCTGGATTTCAAGCATTTCTAAAGATTATTGGTTATTGGTACACCAACTAAAATGATTTATTACAACTTCTGCAGGATTTGACTTTAATCATCTTTAACAGAGCAGATTCAGAAAATAAGTTCTCACTGTTCTTACTGACTTATTTAAGTTCAGCTCTACTGTTTTTTTCTTTTTCTGTAACATAATGTTTTTACAAAACTTGCTTCAGAAAAATCCATTCCCACAAACGATTTAAATTTAATTTCTAATATATATTATTACTGTTAATTATTTATGTTAACAGCCTTGACAGCTTCACACGCTGTTCCTGGATGTGTTATCTGGAACTTTCGTGACTCTATATTCACAAACGTATTCATCATTTATTTACTCCTTATAAGGACCTGGTGTGAAATTAAACTGATCGCTTCTCTCTTTCAAGTTGAAGTCAGTGGAGCAACTCTGCTCTGCTAAAATGAATACTTAAATTATTCAACTGGTGTGACCCATTAGGGAAATCTGGGAGACACCTGGGATGGCTTTTTTCTTTCTTTAAGTATTAAAGTGCCTAACCGTGTTATAAAGATTCCGTTGTAGTAATTACCAAAAATAAATCAATAGACACACTAAATTTAAACAAAATAATTTCTCATGTAGCGTCACGGTGGCGCAGTGGGTAGCACGGTCGTCTCACAGCAAGAAGGTCGCTGGTTCTAGCGCATTTCTGTGTGGAGTTTGCATGTTCTCCCCGTGATCGCGTGGGTTTTCTCCGGGTGCTCCAGTTTCCCCACAAGTCCAAAGACATGCGGTGTAAGTGAATTGAATAAGAACAGTTGCCCATAGTGTTAAAGTGTGAATGTGTGTGTGAATGTTTCCCAGCGATGGGTTGCGTCAGGGAAGGGCATCCGCTGCATAAAACATATGCCAGTGAGTTGGCGGTTCATTCCGCTGTGGCGACCCCGAAAGGGAATAAAGCCGACATGAAGATGAATGAATTAATGAATTTCTCATGTAATAAAATCCATAAAAGTGACACAACAAAAAGGATAGGATATGGTAATTGTTGCCCAATTTCTCGATATCCATCCTTTTAGTCAGTAAAATACTCCAACAATTTGAATAAAACTTTCGGACTACTCAAGGTTGTGGTTATCTTAAATCCACACGTTGTCTTTTCACTCAACATTACTGAACAGCCAGCTTAGGTTGTGGGATTTGTATTATTGTTTAATCAATGCTTATTAGTGTTCTGTCATATAACCAACAGCTAACAGAACTTCTTTACAGCTTAAGCAAAAGAAACATTCCTTTTCAGTCTTTCTCCACTCATTATGGGATTGTTGATTTGATGGGTGGGGGTTTATGGGATTCTTGTTAGTATGCTAGTAAATGATAATTGTATATGGGATCATTGATTTTGTGGGAGGGGGTTTAAGGGTTTTTACATTAGTAGGCAAGTAATGATAATTATATTGTATTAAAAATAATAGGTGTTTTAATGTATGTATAATAATAGTCAAGAGTAGTTAGATAGAACAGGCCAAAGAAACTAAAGTCTCTCCAGTGAGGAGGCCTGCATGCTGATCTCACTGTTAGTCTTCAAGGACAGTCATTCAGATAACATTCATTTTGTATCCAGGTGTGGGTAATTGCTCGTTTGAAGAGAGCTGGAAAGTCCCGGTTATGAAAAGATAGGAGAGGATCTAAAAGTTCTGTTGAAGGTCAGAGTGAGGGCGTCTAGAGCCGCATTTCTCAGAAAACAGCACAACTGGAATAGGAAGAACGGACTACACTGCCCAGAATTGCACTGTCCACCTGATCCTCTCTAGCTCTCTCTCTCTCTCTCTCTCTCTCTCTCTTGGAAGGACGATCAGATGAGAAAGGAGGAGCTATCAAGTATCAAGAATAGATGTTTGTGATAATTATGCAAAAGAATGTCTTCTCTTTGCTTACCACAGAGAACACCCAGCTGTATGATCTTATTGTATCAGAATATTAAACCTCTGTTATTTGATTCTCAAACTGAATTCCTGATCATTTAAACATGCAAGGATCTCCCAGATCCACAAGGTCAATGATTTTGTTCCGAACAACTGTCAGATCAGCAGTCTTCCCTATGATTGTGTAGTCTTGTGAAAGAGTGGTTATTGAAAGCTTAATGTGTATTTGTGTTGATGTGCAGATTGGCTTTATTTTCAAGGTTAAATGTAATTAAATGTGACAAAAATTTGAGCAAAAGAAAGTTATTTTTTTTGTTAAAATGCACCTTTATTTTTTTTCTGTATGCAAATCTGATCCATAGTGTATTTATTACTTTCAGTTCTAAGTACCAACATAACAGAATACTTTACACTTGGAATATTTTACCAATAACGACAACCGTTTTAATGCAATTCAGATATTGTTTAAGAAAAGTGTCCTACCTTCTTTAAAACATATGTACACTTTTGTCACATCTAAAAAAAATTAATCAGTGAACAAATGGTTGTGCTCTCCATTTAGCATTAGGTCAAGATCTGTCCTTTCTGAAGGCACAAAGGAATTGAAGACCTTTCACAAGTGGGACTATTTCAGCAATGGTCTTCACCTCACTGGGATCCAGATGCCAGCATGGGACACGAGGACTCAGCATCGCCTCTGTCTGGCACAATGCTGTAAATGTGTGTCCTTTCAGAGAGACAGCAGCTCCCCATGAGGCCAGCTGTGAGGGGTTAATAATAACATCTCTTCTGCCCACAGGGGGTCTGGACACTTTTGTGTGTCTCATCAACTGTTCACTCGCAGGAAGAAAAACTGAGAACAGCCAAGGGTGATCATGATCAAATTTGTTTCCAATAATAATCATTACATCTTTTTTAGGAGACACTGGACCTTTATAAACTTTTAAGTGGTGGCATATGTTATCTGGCCCAGTGAAGGGTGCAACAGTAACAAAGATGACCTATAATCAGGTGAATAAAGGTAAGCACAATGAGACACGTTTATTTCGTTTCACCTCCAGTAACATTTTTTTATTGAACATTTTCCACAAACTCAACACATTCATTCAGCATAATTCACTACCCGTATTAGCAATGAACACACTTTCAATTTGGCTATCCACAGTCCAAGTCAAACTACA
Organism: Danionella dracula; assembly: GCA_900490495.1. Classification (NCBI taxonomy): domain Eukaryota; kingdom Metazoa; phylum Chordata; class Actinopteri; order Cypriniformes; family Danionidae; genus Danionella; species Danionella dracula. The sequence goes on from UELW01000012.1 coordinate 20,400,849, forward strand.
AAGTTTCCTAAGCAGTTATGAAGACCCAAATTTTATACAAATAATACACTACTTTTCTAAAACACTCTATAGTTAAATAAAACTATATCTTTTACCCCTCAGTAAATCACAACTGTGCAAAGATGTTGGGAAATGACATCAAATTAACTGGACATTAAGCCCATTCATGTTCCATAATGCTGCATGGCATGCAAAATAGCTGCAACAATCCCCCATATGACATGGTCTCGAACATTTTTCATGAGGATACCGCTTCACAGGTAGTCTTTAACACTTAATTATACTGATAACACTCTGTTATCTCTCTGACAAGAATTATTTATCATAAGAAGTTTAGGAATAACACAAAAAATACCTGAAATGCCAGAGGGTAATTTAACTTATACATTAGAATTATTTTAGCATAGTCCATTGAACAAAACTGAAAATTGACAGTTCACATACGCCCATGGAGCCTTACAGGACACAGCAGAGAAAATAAACGCCAAAAACATGATGTACTGACCTATAATCAGGTGAATAAACGCAAGCACAATGAGACACATTTGCTTCGTTTCACCTCTAGTCACGTTTGAGGCAACGGAAGTGCACACTCTGTTTTGGACTCTGCAAAAAACCAAGCTGAACAGAGGTTCCGCCTGACACCACTCATTGGCTAGGACCCTTACTCTCTGATCAAAACATTTATCTCTCTAATCCTGCTGTGAAGTATCAAAGACAGTTTAAATCAATAAAATTATTTTTAACAAATTGAAAACTAATAAGAAAATAAACGAATTGTGGCACACCTTTTAACAGCAAATGAAATTCTCTTTTTCCTGTGTGTCACAAAAACATTTCAAGGGACCTTGATCATTTCATTAGGTTTTATACAGCAAGGGTACATTGAAATATTCAAATAACATCAAAGATGTCCTTTGGTTTAGAAGTTTTTAAAGAGGCATCGACAAAAACGTAGTTGATATTGATTTTAACAGCTAAATAAATGGTTGCATTTTGCAAAGATGATGATGACACGGTCTACGGCCACTCCGCCTCGAAAATGCCCGATATCATCCTATCTTGGAAGCTAATCAAGCCCGGGACCGTTCTGTACCTGGGTGGACTGGGAGACAAAGTGCCTATGCGTATGTTTTGAACCGAGAAAAGAAAGTCTCATTGAGTGTGTCTATGTGCGCGAGTTAGCATGCAATAGGAAGACCTCAAGTCAAGTGTGCGTGTGCTTGAGTTCAATTTTACTTGGTGCATTGGTGTTATTTTTCATTTTAACTCATGAGTTAACTTGTTTCGCAGGCTTCCAACAATAGTATTGGTACTAGATAATTGAGTTTGGATAACAGTTTGGATTTGTCTTTTTAAAAGTTTGTACTCTAATAAATTATTGCAATATATCTCTTGTCTTGGTTTTCCTCTTCACCCATCCTCTGGCAAGGACCTGTGTGTTCAAGCTATTGCCAGTACTGGTTGGCGTTGTTGGTGAGTTCTTTTTTCCTGAGTCTCTCCTCAGTAAGGTGGACTCATCTGAGATCCCTGTGGACATACCACATTAAGACGTAGTTGTCAGGGTCCGCCATTGTCTTGGGTGAGCTTGAAACCAATTCATAAATACTACATCTTAGTCTATACGTTTTAAATTAAATTAACTTTGTTGTTTCTCACTTTTCCTTTACTTCTCATTGGTTAAGGTGGTGTAGTTGCTGGTTGGTGAGTAAACCGTAATGATGGAGGGTGAATTGCAAGAACTGCCTGAATTGGTGGTGCAGTTAAGAGCTGATAATGAGAAGTTGCGCCAGGAATATTCACTTGTTCAATAACTGCCAAGCAACACCACACATAATGCCCCTGAGTCTTCTACAGGGAGTCTCTCTCTGTTGGGTGCTGGCTTTGCTCCAATCAATAGGTTTGCGTTTATCCCTCATAATAGATGGTGTCCAAAGTTTAATGGTCGTACTGGTGTCTCCATCAATGAATGGGTTGAGGAGGTTGATTGCAGCAAACAAGTTCGACATTTGTCTAATGATGATAAGGCATTATTTTTAATAGACCACTTTGAGGGGGAAGCAATGGAGGAAATCAGATATCATCCACTTTCTGACAGAAAGGATCCTGTTAAAATTATTACTGTATTGCACGAGTTGTATGGTTGTTCACAATATGTTGCGCTCCTGGAGGCATTTTTCTCTCGTAACCAGCATGAAGGGAAAACCCTTTTGGAGTTCTCTCTTGCGTTAAAATGCCTCTGGCAGCACGTTGAACAACAGTTGCCATACGAAATGCCAAAATCTGATGGATTCTTGATTCGTTTGTTTAACACGTAGCTGATGGTTGTTTACGTCGAGAGTTGAAACAATTTGTTAGTTGTTTTCCGTCGTCTGATTTATTGGAGGTCCGAAGAGATGGGAATGCGAGGTTGTGTCTGGGGCTGCTCATGGTTGAAGTTAATCGGTCCCCACTATTCCTTCCTTGCAGTATGGGGTAGAAGGAAGGTCCTTTGTTACTAACAATAACAGGTCATTCAGCATCTGAGTAAAGTGGAAATGAGGGAAATCACAACAAGTTCAAATGGATCGACTTACCAAAAACGTTGCTCAGCTCCAAACAGTGTTGGAATCGGGTCAATTTTCCCGAGCTCGTAGTCAGTCCCCTCGTGTTCAGAGTCGAGTTTCATAGAATACCATGGTGATATGTCGCAGGTGTCAACAACCTGGGCGTTTTGCTCATGAATGCGATGGTGAACGTCTTCCTCCCCCTCCGCCACAGGTTCACAGATTGCCCTCTACGTAGCAGCCATCGGAAAACTAATACCCACCATATTTCAGAGCCATGCACTGCAAAAAAGGAATTTTAAGCAAAGCTGAAAATGCTTAAAATTAGATTGAAAATCTTGATTTTCTTATTTTAGGAAGAATTTTCTAATTTAAACCTTTTGGGTATAGATTACTTTGCTTATTTTGAGAAAATAGCACTTATATTTTCTTGAGGAGAAAAAAATTCTTATTCTGGTCATTTATTTTCTTGAATTAAGAATCTATGTGAAACAAGTTGCTGATTTTGCCGCTGATCTTAAAACAAGAATCTTAAAACTAGAATTTTTGACATATTATATCAACTTATATCAAGAATGTTATTGATATTTTATTTTGAGAAATCAATATTAAATACTGGTTAAAAACATGCATCTTGGAACAAGAAAAAAAATCTTAAATCTAGTTCTAGCCTAGATCAAGTAAAGGTAAGAACATTTGATTTCTTGAAATAAGACTGAAATGTTTATGAAAAGAAAATAGGAAAAAGGATCTACACCGTAAATAAATCATCAATACCCCAAACCTTAACACCCCATCCAGATGGAAGAGATCTGTAATTAAAAAAAACACTCTTGAAACAAGAAAAAAAACTCAAATATAGATGAACTCTTCCTAGATCAAGCAAAAGATTCTGCTAATGGGGTAAGCAAATTTGAGTTAGCAAGAATTCTTAAAAAATAGCAAAAACTTCTAGCTGGTAACAAACGCTGTAGCATAAACAATACAAAAACTCTCAAAACAAGTACTTCCAATGTAAAAATGCATTGAAACCAGAATAATCCAACTTGTATCTTGTCACTAGTGGTCTTAAAACTAGACAACTAGAATGTTTTCAAATTAACAAATTAATTTGTCAGCACTGATAGCGTAGTGGTCAGAGCGCTTACATGTGGAGCTGAAACCTCTGGTGATGGGAGTTCGAAGCCAGCCTTGGTTCTTTTCTGATCTTCTCCCCTGAGCACTACTTAGTGTTCTTCCTCTCTCCTATCGGAACTGTCCTATCTGAAAATGCATCAATAGGCCTAAATAATATATAATATAATTTTTAAAAATTAAATTGTAAGCTAGAATTTCAAGTTTTAAGAACCCATATTCTACTTTAAGAACTAAAATTAAGCATAAACGTTCTTAATTTAAGGTGGTATATACTTATTTTAACACTACATTTTCTAAGTTAGTCTTAAATAAAAGAGAAAACATTCTAGTTTTAAGACAGATTGTCTAGTTTTAAGACCACTAGAGACTAGATATAAATTGAAATATTCTAGTTTCAGTGCAGTTTTACAATTTGTAAAGTCTTGTTTTGAGAGCGTTTGTCTATTTATCAGCTAGAATTTTTTTCTAATTTTAAGAAATCTTGCCAAGTTATATTTGCTTATCCCATTGGCAGATTTTTTTTGCTAGATATAGGAAGAGTTTAACTTTATTTAAGGTTTTTTTTTCTTGTTCCAAGAGTGCATTTTTTGCAGTGGCCATAGTTCTGTTTGGGTGAATAGAAGCTCACTTATTACTCCAGCTTCTATCTTGATTCTTAGATGTCGTCATGCCCACATTTGACTGTTTGTATTGGTGGTGTCCAAGTTCCTTGCCTCATAGACACAGGTTCTATGGTCTCCACCATTACAGAGAGCTGCTGATGTCAAACTTTCAGCCATGGGGCCATGAGTGTCTTATCTACTGTCAGTGATTGCCACTTCATGCAGCAAATGGATTAGGTATTCCATATATCGGATATATGGAGTTAGATATTGAGTTGTGTGGCAAGGTAGTGCCCAGATGTGGAATACTTGGTTGTGGTTGTGATGTGGTTAAAGACCGTTGAGGTGGGCTGTGTTCCCAAATACCTGGTGTATTGGGGATGAATGTTACCCAATTTTACCCAACTTACTAACCCACATTATCCTGCTTTTGGATGATGTGCCGGTTCGGCAGCACTACCGTCGGATCCCTCCATAAGAATATGAGGTAGTTAAAGCTCATATTAATACTTTGCTTGAAACCCAGGTTATACGTGAGAGCTCCAGTCCTTATGCCTCACCAATTGTTCTTGTTATTGTGGCCGAGTATATATATAAGTGGCCTGGGTTTCTCTTAAAGACGCCACACACAGATGACATATTAAAAAAGGGGTTCTTTATTTTGTGACTGCCCCAGTTGAAATGAGGGAACAGCGTTAATGAATCAGAAAGTGAATTTATGACAGTGAGCTATGTCTCTCAATAAATAATCTGTTTATCCAAAAAATTAACATCTTTATTTAAAATAATAATATATATTTAAATAAATAAACAACTTAACAAATAACCAATAAACAACGGTCAATAAACCACGGTTAATAAACAACAGTAGCAGCTTCTTTCTGTAAGCCAATAAGACATAAATTAGCATAACAGACTCACATTGATACTACTATACACGATTTGACATTACAGTACTTCAAAGATTTAATACAATTTTACAACTGTTACACTTTATATTAGAAACATTCACTTAAATATCAGATGCTTAACAAACGCAATGTGGCTTAGCGCACATGTGGGGTAGAGTCCAAGCACTATTAGCAACCCTACGGTACATCTTGACTCTTTTCTCCCCTATGTTAAACACAACCAAGTTGAAATTACCCTCTATACCTTGGCTTAATTTCAATATATCATGGCTCAAATCTTATTACAAAAAGAGAACTCACGCTCTTCCCATGAAACCAGTCCTGGTCCTTTTATGAGCTTCTATTTAGCCTTTCAACACCTGAAACCACCCAAGCGGCACATTAAAGTGTTTACCTCTCTTCAGATTCTATCTCGCTAAACTTCCAGCTTTATCTGCCATAGGCTCGTTCCATTCAGTACTCAAATGTTGCCACGTCTAATGAACTCTCTCTAATGCACTCTCCCAAAATGGCACTCGCTCAACACCTTGTGTAACACATTTTCGTGCATCTGGCTCTGAACACCTGCGAGACTGACTTCTTAAAGGGCCAGTAACCCATCTTAACTGAACATTAAAGAAACCAAGAAAACACATCTAACAATACCTTTAGGCAAAAGGTACCCTTTATTTTGACCCGGTTACATTAAGAAGAAGGATGGAACTTTACGTGTTTGCGTAGACTATCGGAAATTAAATGCCAAAACCAAAAAGGATGCATTTCCACTCCCCCGTATAGAGGAGTCTTTAGATTCACTTTCTGGGTCTTGCTGGTTTTCAACATTAGACTTGGCTAGTGGTTATAACCAGGTATCTGTTAGTGAACAAGACTGATCTAAGACAGCATTCTGTACACCCTTCGAGTTTAATAGGATGTCCTTTGCAATGCCCCTAGTACTTTTCAACGTGTTATGCAGCGCCTGTTTGGTGACCAACAAGGCCAGTCATTATTGTTGTACCTAGACAATATTGTTATCTTTTCGTCGTCAGTTGAACAATATTTGGAGCTGGTACTGGGGAGGCTGAGACATGAAGGACTTAAGGCGAAACTGTCCAAATGTGCTTTATTTCAATCCAAGGTCTCTTATCTAGGCCATGTAATTTCAGCTGAGAGGGTGTCTACTGAGTTGAAGAAGATTGAGGCAGTGTCACAATGGCCACAACCCACCTGCGTGTCTAAGTTGTGATCATTTCTTGGCTTCTTCAGCTATTATCGCCGGTTTGTTGAGGGGTTTGCTGCATCAGCAGCACCTCTGTTTCAACTGGTTGCTGACTGTTGTAGTATCAAGTCTCGAAGAAGAGCTAGTGAGTGCTTTATGGAGGGATGGACCACTCAGTGCCAAAATGAATTTGAGGAGCTCAAGCACAAAATGACCTTTGCACCGGTTCTCGCTTCTGCAGAATTTTCCCCTTCCCTTCATTCTTGAGGTAGATGCGAGTCTGAATGGGTTGGGAGCTGTTCTATCTCAGAAGCAAGAGGGTAAAGTGAGACCTGTTGCATTTGCGAGTCGCAGCTTAAGGGTCCCAGAACGTAACATGACCAATTATGGCTCAATGAAATTAGAATGTCTAGCCTTGAAGTGGGCAATAACTGAAAAGTTCAGAGAATACCTGCTGGGTCAGAAATGCATTGTTTTCATGAACAATAATCCTTTGATTCATCTAGCATCTGCAAAGTTGGGCGCCACTGAGCAACGGTGGGCAGCCCAACTGGAATGTTTTGATTTTGAAATCAAATAACGTCCTGGCACGTACAATCAGAATGCAGATGCCCTGTCTCGAAAGCAATTATCAGGATCTGTTCAGATTCGTCCTGGGACCAGTGTCCTGTTTAGCCTTCAGCAGGCTGTGGGGGTACAATTCAGCCATATTGAAATCCAGGCTATGACTGCTGTTTTACCTGGCCATTCAGCAGCTGACCTGGTGAATCTCCAAAATGAAGATTCAGTGATCAGTGATATTTTGGGATTCTGGAGGGAAAACCGGCCTCCAAGCTCCCAGGAGCGACTGCAGCTTTCTAGGGTTGCCCTGACTCTTCTCCAGCAGTGGGACCGATTTGTTGAGAGACACGGATTGATTTACTGCCGTGTACCGCCTGATGGCGTTGAGGAGACTTTTCAAGTGGTTTTGCAATCTGTTCTCAAGGGTGACTTATTGAGAGGCTTGTATCACGAACACGGCCACCTAGGCATAGAGCACACTGCTGAGTTGGTCAGACAACGATACTTTTTGCCAGGCATGACAGTGGAGATTTCCCACTGGTGCAAGGAGGTTGAGCGGTGCCAGATAGCCAAGGGCATTTGTTAGTCAACACAGCCGAATGAGATCCTGGCCTTGGTTTTTACCAGAGCCATCCTGCTCTGGTCTGGAGAGTGTACTCGTGATGACTGATGTCTTCACTAAGTATACTTTCGCCATGCCGACTCGTGACCAATGGGCGGAGACTGTGGGGAATGTACTGGTAAGTGAGTGGTTTTATAAGTTTGAAATGCCACATCGAATCCACTCTGACTAAGGCAGGAGTTTTGAGTCAGCACTCATCCACCAGCTCTGTCACCTTTATAATGTATCAACGTCTCGTACCACCCCATATCACCCAATTGGGAACGGACAATGTGAAAGATTTAACAGGACACTCCACAATTTGCTATGTACCTTGCCAGTATCGCGGAAGAGAGACAGAGTATCCTGTCTCCCTCAGGTTCTCTTTTCTTATAACACCACTCCACGTTAGTCTACAGGTGAATCATCATATTTCTTAATGTTCAGCCAGGAGCCACGGCTGCATGAGTGGATTTTTAAGCATCAAGCCTGGTTGGAAGCTGCTTTTGAAGGTGCACAATCTCGGCTGGAAAAAGCAGCAGCACGACGTAAAAAGCAATTTGATTCAAAAGTCAAAGACTTGCCTCTTAATGTGGGACAGCGGGCTTATATGCAGGAGCTTAGTCTTAGTGGTCGACAAAAGATACAGGACCTCTGGAGTCCATTAGTTCATCGTTCTTTGCTGAAGATACAATTGCGGGGAACACTGCCCACTAGGATTGGCGATGTGGGCCCTAAAACAGGTTCCAAATCTGGAATGGAGGGATCCTTCATTAGATGAGTCCAGTGGACGAGAAGATCGTCCTCGACAAACCGGCCATACTACTGCAGGTCAACACTCAAATATTCACCATTTGCCAAGGTCGTCTGACAGCTGCCGCTGGGGTTAGCTCCAATCCCAGCATGGTGTCCAATATGGTTATTGCCTTGTTTAGGCCTTGGGATTAATGTTTTGGCTTGGTTTATCGTCAGGTCAACAATTTTCGATGGCGGAGTGGAATGTGGCAGAGTGGAGCCACTCGAGGCATTTGCTGGTGTATATTGGATCCAATCGGTATTTTGATTGGAATCAGCCACCCTATCAGTACATGGGGGCTGTATTTAAGCACTAGTCATTCGATGTGCTAGAGATGCGTCATCTGAAGCACCTCCCTCCCCGTGTGTGTGTAAACGTCATCCAGGAAATAGGAATGGCTGCTCTGCTCTGTGGCTGCTGGGTAATAGTTGGCAATTATGAGACTCTCTTCTGCTGAGACAGCAATGCGTGACTGTGTGACTTCCCTCTGATACCACATGAATAAGTGGGCTCTGACACACTGGTGCAGAGCAGGATCTTTTCAGTTTTTGGCTGTTGTCCTCTGGATTTCCTCTTGTGGATCGTTAGTTAAGAGTGCGATTGATCCACCTTCCTCTCTGCAGTGGTCTTTGCGACAGAGTGCCTCCACTCGAATCAGCGGGACTTCTTGGGCACGAGCCTGTGTGAGCGCTCTCGTGCTTCTGCGTGCAGCTTTGCAGGTCTACCTGGACTCTTGTGCGTGTGCGTGTGTTGTACATGAAAAACGTGCCTATGTGTATGTTTTGAACCAAAAATATAATGTCTCATTGTGTGTGAGTGTGTACGAGTGTGCATGCAATAGGAAGACCTCAAGTCAAGTGCTTGTTTGTGTCTGTGTGTGTGTGGTTGAGTTGAATTTTACTTGGTGCATTGGTGTTCTTTTTCATTTTAACATCTCATGAGTTAACTTGAATTTTTTTCACAGGCTTCCAACAATAGTATTGGTACGAGATAATTGAGTGGGTTTCTCTTAATTTGTACTTTGAGGTTTTTTGTTTGTTTGCCTAATTTATATGCACAATTACTTATTTTTCGATGTGAAAAGGCTTAATTTATCTTCTCCTGGAACTCTGTGAAGCCATGGAGCATCTATTTTAATATGACATAGTGAGAACCAACAGTTTGGATTTGTCTTTTGTTTTTTTTGTACTCTAATAAATTATTGCAATATATCTCTTGTCTTGGTTTTCCTCTTCACTCATCCTCTGGCAAGGACCTGTGTGCTCATCCTATTCCCAGTACTGGGTAGCGTTGTTGGTGCGTTCTGAAGAAAAAGTTTCTCCTCAGTAAGGTGGACTCATCTGAGATCCCCGTGGACATACCACACTAGAACAAAATTGTGCCAAACCAACCAGACGTATAGGCAACATTACGTATGCTTCTGAGACTGAAACTAGCATTTAATCAATTCCTTACACTTTAAATCTGTTTTTTTTCCTTTCAGTTAAGGATAAGTTTAATCTGCCTTAAGTTCTATGCTCTTGGTTTGAAGACTCCTTGTGGTTTATTCTATTTCAAAGTCTTCAACAAATTTACATCAAAGATGGTAATTTCACTTAGTCTAAATGATTTATTTATTGTAATATTTTAATATGTCTTGCAAAATATAAAGTTAATCAGTAAAAGGTAAAAGAGTACTCAACCAATAAAGTATATCTTTTGTTGTCTTTTCTCAGCTCAGAAGTTCTGCTCGTTCATCTTCAGCTGCAATAACTTGCACATTTATACTTTTGAAAATGTAGAATATATTATCTTCTGCAGAGTCCAGAACAATCTCCCAGAATTTCCCTCAGAGGGGTTGATCTTCCTACAATTTGTAACATCTAAGCTGCATCTCAATCCGCACTTTATCCACACTTTTATCGATGGGAAATGAGAATTTGAGTGTTCCAAACTTAAGTGTACATAAAAAGTCACGTGATGTTTTAGTGTGTGCCAGATCTTGCACACTGTCTTATACACTAAAAAGTATGTTAATTTTCTTCTGAAATAAGCGTCTACTTTAAATAGTGTTCGGATTGGGATGCAGAACTAGAGTTTACTGGCTTTTTCTGCGTTTGTTTGCTTTGCCATCACCTACTATTCCATGGAGTGTGATTTGGGGTGAGCCTTAGTTTCTTACACCTATTACTAACTCTACTTTACTATGTAAATATTTAAAACCCCCAGTAGTAATATTATGAATATGATTTTCTAGACTCAACGTTAGTATTGCTATTATTTCCTCTCACTAATCTAGTTTGATCACTTTTATATTTCTGATCTTGTCCTAATATTTGTTTAGTCTTGCAAGCCCTAACCTTATTTGAGTGAACATATTTTCCTCCTTATTATTTATTTTTTTAGTTGTCATCCTGCCAACTTCATTCTGAATGTTAAAACATTGTCCTCCAGTATTTCCTTTTGTTTCTTGCCATGTCTTTTACATTTTTTCTTTTAATTAATTCTTTACTTCCGCTTAACTAAATAAAACGTTTTCTTATATTTTCTGTTTAATTGTTTCCTTTGCAAGTGCATCAACATCTTCACTGCCTCTAATCCCCAAGTGGGCTGGAACCATTGACTGTATATAACATGGACAGAGTGTTTGTGATATCACCCATAGGTTTCTGGCAAAGTGAAATGTAGCTCAAAGTGGCGTAGCCAGTGCTCAAAAACGTTTTCTCAGAGACGGGACATGGACATTTCTCTTTTATGTTGTTCTTCTTGGGGGTGTCTTGAACAAACTTTGCATTAGAATTATAATATCTGTAACGTCTGTAAAAAAAATAATAATAATAGCATTTATAAAATATAAAAGTCAAATAAAAAAAGAAAGGAGAATTGGACATTCTTGAGGTTGTTTTCTGATTTAGTCAGCATATTGCAATGGTTTAGCATGTTAAGATATACAGTCAAAAAACATTGCTGTTTGTTTACACCCCAAAATGGCAGTTACTATTCAAACATTTTAAAAATCTTGGAAAATTATCTTGCTACATTCAGAAGGGCAATAAGATTCACATTTTCTAAAAAGGGTATACAAGGAACGCGTCACGGTGGCACAGTGGGTAGCACGGTCATCTCACAGCAAAAAGGTCGCTGGTTCGAGCCTCGGCTGGGTCGATTGGCATTGCTGTGTGGAGTTTGCATGTTCTCCCTGTGATCGCGTGGGTTTTCTCTGGGTGCTCCAGTTTCCCCACAAGTCCAAAGACATGTGGAATAAGTGAATTGAGTAAGAAGAATTGTTCATAGTGTTACAGTGTGAATGACTGTGTGTGAATGTTTCCCAGCGATCGGTTGTGGCTGGAAGGGCACCGTCGCGTAAAAAAATTGGCGGTTCATTCTGCTGTGGCAACCCCGAAAGCCAATATGAAAATGGATGGATGGAGGGTATACAAGGAACACATTTTATGTCTTGTAACAAATCAATATGCTTCCGATGTCGTGTACATGACAAATTTAAGCATAAAAGTAAACAGTCTGGTTAATTAAATGTTGATAAAGTAATATTAATAATAATACTAATAATAATACAGCTACGGTAGTAGGTTGGTAGCTTTACGGGTGTGTCATTTTCCTGTAATCCGATAAAGATTCTCACGGTACTCACAGTTCATTTCCACCTGGTTTCTACCTTTAGTTCCCAGAGCAATTGCCCAATCATATCCTCAACTGGGGCTAAACTGTGTTCTGTGGTTAAGCATCGCCAGCCCAGCCTCTATAATTATTAATGGGTGGAAGAGAGCTTTTCCTGCGTGTTGGGCTTCTTTAGAGAGTTTTGTTTTGTCGTCTGGAAATATCTATCTCTAAAATTCAACTTCTCTGGGAGTTAGCAGGGCAGGGACAGGAGCTAAGCCTTTTGTAGTTGGTAGTCGACGAAACCACTCAGTCTCAATCAAGATTCAAGAAGTTTATTGTCAAATGCACAGCACTTTACAGTTACATTGAGCAATGAAATTCTTACTTTGCGAGTTCCCTTCATATGACTTTCTACAAAACTAAATTAAACAAGTAGACTTGGGCATAAGAATAAATAAAAATACGATAGAGCAATAGGAAGAATAAAGTAAAATAAGCAAAAAGTGCAGTTCTATGTGCATAAATAATGAACATAAATTAATGTTCAGTCAGTGGTTTAGCAGCCTGATGGCCTGTGGATAGAAACTGTTTTTTAGTCTGGTTGTCCTTGCTTTCACGCTCCTGAAGCGTCTGCCTGACGGCAGGAGTGTGAACAGTGAGTGCTGTAGGTGAGTGCGATCTTTGATGATGTTGTGGGCCCTCTTTGTGACCCGGGCATTATAGATATCCTGTAGAGGTGGGAAGGCTGCTCCACAGATAAACTGAGCCCTTTTAATGACTAGCTGTAACTAGTAATTGAAAGTTTGCTGACTAAACACAGTTGTTGGACAATAGTTTTGAGAGCGATGCTAGTTCTATTGACACTTTCAGAGAGTTTATAGTGTCTGGCGGAAACTCTTTTGGGATTTTAATAACGAAAGACTGGAAATCATCAATTGTGATCTCTCATGAAGCAGAGGCAGTGAGTAAACTTGGCCCAGTCAGTGAATTGAAGTTTTTCACTTTTTATTAGTGTAATCATTTCAAAAGAAATCCCAAGTTAGTGGCAGTGCTGTGGGCATAACCCAGTGAAAAAGCCGTTTAACGTGCTGTATAACAAATGGAAGTGTACCGTGTTTTGACTTTGGACTGTGGAACTAATGTACCTTAAAACCACTTCCTGCTGGAAGATTATGCTGAAAAAAAAACTTTCTCTAAATCATTTGTGCAATTGATGTCAGAATGAAGAGGAGAGTGACAAACTCAGTGTGCAGATCTGGATCTATTGCTCTAGATCCTCCAGAAATCAAAAGCTCATCGGCCTACATCATTTGTGCTATGATAAAAGACGGATGAATGAGAGAGCATAGCAGGGGTCACAGTCCATCAGCATCACACATGAGCAGAATCAAACACCTTCACATGTTAAAAGAGGACGTTATCAGACACAGTTGACACATGCTGTAGATGAGTTCAAATTTTGTTTTTATAATTTAATAAAATGTACTCTACTGTGATGTGTTACTGTAAATTCACACCCATCCATCCATTTTCATGTCGGCTTTCTTCCCTTTCGGGGTCGCCACAGCAGAATGAACCACCAACTCCTCTGGCACATGTTTTATGCAGCGGATGCCCTTCCAGCTGCAACCCATCGCTGGGAAACATTCACACACACTCATTCTCACTTTAACACTATGGACAATCGTTCTTAGTAAATTCACTTATACCGCATAAACTCTTCTCTTCAGGGAACATCTACTATAAAAAAAACTACTTTCTTTATTCCCTCCTCTGTCTTTATCTTCTTCCTCTACTTCCTCACTGCTTTGGTTTATTGATCAGTTGATACATTTTCTATTATGAGAAGCTGAGATAGACTTTGACGGTGTAACAAATTGCATAGCATATTGTCTCTCCCCTAATGTAAGTCGCTTTGGACAAAAGCGTCTGCCAAATTCATAAATGTAAACCCACGCGATCACGGGGAGAACATGCAAACTCCACACAGAAATGCCAACCGACCTAGCCGAGGCACGAACCAGCGACCTTCTTGCTGTGAGACAACCCACTGCACCACCGTGATGCTCTAAATTCACACCAAGAAATGAATTCTGTGGTTTGTTTGTAATGTGCTGCAGTGGTGCAGATCATGTGAAATTATTGGGCATTAGTAGTTGAAATTTGGATATTTCATTTTTTTTAGATGATATTTCAAACGCGAGCTTCCTAGAGAAGTCTCCTGAGGTAAAAGAAGAAAAAAAAACTGTAATGATGTATGCTGAATTTTGCCTGCTAAAACAGTGATTGAGCTGAGATTTTCTGGAGTCCATTCAGGAAATCCCTGCCTTTGCTCTCTGTTTTCAGCTGGTGGGGACTGGACAGAGATGAACGGTTTAATGAGAGAGCGAGAGCGGCTGTGATTTAGTGACTATGTGTTTGAAGTGGAGGCTGTAATTAGCTCGTGGATCCGGCCTGTGATCATATGTGATACAACTACACAAGAGAAAGTAAACACTTGCACAATGGGGCACATCAAATATCATGAGAAGCATAGTTGTCAACTGATCAGTGTCTTTTACTCCTGTAGTGTTTCACATTTTCCCTTCAAACGTCATCAGCATGTTATGTATTATTCAGATTTTTGAAGAAAAATTTATTGCACTGAAATGTCAATTAACCTACTTGGCACTGGAATTTCTATAGAGACACGGTTACTTTTGACCCTCACGTATAATTGCTTAACTTCAGTCACAACAAAGAAAAAGCATCTAAATGTTTTCACAAACCTAGATGCAATTGAAATTATCTTGCCCAGATGGCGTTTCTGCATAGAGCTCTTTTGCTAGCTTCACACCTTTAATGTTGAAGCAGTGACTCGCTCTTAATTGTAATTAAAAGTAGTGATCTGTCGTTTGTGAATGATTCATTCTAAAATAACAACGAGGTACAACTTATGCTAGTGTACTACAGAGCTGTTACATGAACAACTTAATCTGTGAAAACAAACAAACTCGTCCAGTTCTATTCAATGTTCAGTTCTGCTGGTGAGATTGGAAGCATGGGAAATCCAAAGAAAGAGCAATTCACTGCACAAAAACTTCACCGAACCAACGGGAATAAAGAGGAACTCTTGTGAGTCATGCTTCCAAGTTGCTCTTTTAATTCACTGCTTCCCAATATACCCAAAACCAGATGAACCAAAATGAAAGACATTTCGCATCACTACTCAGGGTGCAAGAGCCACTTGGCCGGTCTTTTTATAATCGTTTTGTCAAACAACTCTACATAAGACAAGCTTCTGAATGTTCACATTCTCCCCTTTCATGATTTCTTCTTTGGTTCTTCTTCACGCTGTTTTTCTTCATGTCACAGTTTGCCATGAGAGTGTGAATCAAGCACCAACCAACTTTTATTTTATGTTTCAACTGCACTTCAATAAAAACTTTCAAATGTCGATCACTAGATTGTTCTTCACAAAAAGATTTTTTGTTAGTGTCCGTCATTCAGCCAGACATGTTCTTGCATGGTTTAAGGCAAGGCATGGTCGAGTGCAGAACTTCGGAATGCCTTCAGGTCTATAGGTAATGGGGTTTTATTATACTACACTAATTTGCTATAATGGGGTTTTATTATACTACACTAATTTGCTAATGTACACTTTCATGACAACTGTGCAGGTTACTCTTATTTGTTACTTACCTGTTATTGGTAAACAATGAAATTGGCATGATCAAGAAGCACACTGTGGACGCTCTTAATCTTTGATTATCTGTATGTGCAAAATACCACTGCCAGACATGCTGAGTGCAAAAAAACCCATCACATCACAGCAATCCCTTAACCGGCCTATTTTTTTTTTTTTAATATTGTGCAAATACTTCTTTAAAAACACATTTGTCTACTGTCTAATCCGACTTGCAGATAAACCCCAAAACCACTCAAAAAGCTCATATAGTGGAAAACACACCGCTTGAGAATGCCAATGCTTTAAAATGCCTGGCTGGTTCATCTAAAAGGATATTCCACTACAATAATGAAAATGTAGTCCTTAGTCACTAGCCCTATAGTTGTTATTGACTCAATATGGCTTTGCTCATCCTCTGAAGAAATCATTACATATTCTGAAGCACCATGTATGCCCCCTGATGGAACACACTGGACATGCTGCTCAGGCATAAACCCCAGACATGTATGTGCGCTGTACTAGTCCTATAATATGCACAAGCTTTGTGCTAGTTTTGATGATAATGTGGATTTAAGACTTCATTGAGTTTCATTTGCAATCAGAAAGTGTTCCTCTTGTAGTAATAAATTCATATCTATTTCCTGATGGCAGATGGAGAGAGTCGATTTTGAAAAGTGTTTTAAATGCTGTTTTTAAGCATGCACATCTGTGTGAAATGAGTGTCTATGGGGAGTCACAGACCTCTGGAATTCTATCCAAAAATCTCAATGTGTTCACAGGGGGAATGAAGCCATAGCAGGTGTGAAACATCTAGGAAGTGTTTGATCGGTAAATTAAAAGTTTTGGGGAGGAGTATCCTCGTATACGTTGAATGGATTAAAAAAAACATTTCATTATATTTTATTAACTTATATTTCATGGATATTAAAAAAAAATGTTTAACTGTTATTCTTATAGTTACACTTTAAAAGTAACATGCAACAAAGTGTTCTCAATTTTGAAATACAAAAATGAAAACCTTGGATATCTCAAACCAGACTAAACCAAATTATAAAAAGTAAATCTGGACAATGTCTGACAATAACCTGTAGAGCGCCTTAAACCTCTAACACTGCATATGTGTAATCTTTAAAAATCTCATTTTAAACCCAAGTGTCACTTTTCAGTCTTGATGTCTACCATGTGTTTTCCACTACTTCTTATCATTACTGGCACCTCTCACCTTCTCATTTCTCTGTAAATTCAGACAGGATTAAAACCTGGATTAGATATGTTGTTATATTCATGTTCTCCGCCAGTGTATGAATTTATGTGTAGTTTTTGAAATATTATAATGTGTTGTCTCTATTCTCCTCTAGCTTTCCTTGAAATTCTCCCATCCTCCTTTCATCTCTCTGCTTGCATGTGTAAGTTCAGCCCAGCCCTTGACATACCTGCAGCCTGATGTCAGTTTTACAGCACAACTCTCCAGGTGATTATCCGTTCCTGTCCCTGCACATTCGAGTCGATTTGCCTTGCTAAACAAGGCACATCTAACCTGTGGCACTTTTCCAGCACCTGAGTCACTTTGTCATTGCTTATGGAAATGATAAAAAACGTAGTTAAAGTTACTCATCAAAAGTTAGTTACAAATATCATGTTGGTACGTAAATACATTTTTTTAAAGTTGCAGATTGTTAATGTAAAATCCAGTACCTTTTCTTTTTTTATAGAACTGCCAAGGGTTTACAATAGAAAAAAACACACATATGTTAATATTTCAATGTAGATTTGTACTAATATACTTTTTTTGTACTAGTATAGCTGGGAGTTGTTTTCAGAGCAAAACTGCTGTCTTGACAAACAGTAAAGGTCCAGTATGTAAAAAATGAGTGAGGGATGAAAAAATGTATTATCTGTATTGATACATTTGTAAAAATGGCTCAAATCAACACAGTTTCATAATTATTATTTATTTTGAAAAAGAAAAGATTGTGATGGACTGACCAGCAGAGTTGTACAGAAGATTCTGATCAAATAATCCAATCATTGCTAAATCATCTAAAGGTTCACTGTGCTGGTATAAAAGATTTGATGTGTAATTTGATAAAAATTTACCTTCTCAAATGTGAAGAAAGACAGGTATGAACCTTTAGACCCAGCGATGCAATTAATTTGAATATTGGTCCTACTGAAGCAGTTTTCCAAAGCATACAGTGTGGCGTTGAGGTATATTGCCCTTAAAAATCATTTTGCTAGTTGATTCCAGTGCAATTACTCAAGTATCCACATCAGTGAGGCATTCAGTCACAAATCTTTCAGCTTTTGTTCATAATCTGTGTTGTATATTTGCATAGATCAGTTATATTTTTAAGTTATCTAAATAGTATCTATGAGGCAGAAAACTTTCCAAATTCTTACGCTGCCATCTTTGACAGGAAGTCCAATTGGCCTAAATAACACAGGTGTCTATTTATACCAGAGTGGCTCAATCCCACAATTAAATGCCAAACAACAATAACATCATCATATGCATTTGAAAGTAAGCTAACAAGTGGTAAAAACAACCCTCGTGTTTGTAAAACATCTCAATTTGTTTAAAATGCTGTACTTGGGTTTGTATATTTAGACCTCAAATGGAATCGGGTGGAGGGAAAATATAAAATCTGTCTACTACTCAAAATGCGTTATTTAGTTAGCTGTTACACATAATTCATTTAAAGCCCTGTCCACACATACTTGGTTATTTCGTAAATAAAGTTTTTTGTGCAGTTACGTTGTTCGCTCATCCATCGATTAAGGCAAAGATGTGATTGATTGGGCAGCTTTTATCACAAAGCCCCAAGTGTACAGACCAAAACCACACATATTAAATAACATATTTAATCATCTCAGTGCTGATGCTCATTTTGCTCACTCGGCACAAACGCAAACATCATGAGTTTTGTACAAGAACCTGTTCGATCCTCAGATAAATAGAAGATTTTTGAGACAGAAATAGTTGTTAATAAAGACTTGCTAGATAATTTTTGTTTATAAATAGACTGTTCTTATCTTTGAGTGAGCTGCCAGGAAGAATGCATGACTTTTAGAAGTTTAGAAGCTTCTGATTCTCTGATATAACTTCAGGGTTCAGGAGTCATCTAAATGGCGATCTAAATGGATCGCCATCCCTTAACAGCATTTTAGAAGTTTTTCAGCTTTTTGTGTGGACAAAGGTTTTTTTTTTATTATGCAAGATTTGTTTATAAAAGAGTAAGAAAAACTCTGTTTTTGTTGTAGTTTTTAATAACTGGGCATGAACTAAATAACTTATTAAACTGAGGAAACCAAAATCAAAATAAATTAGCCTGAAAGTTATTCTGTGAAAATTGTCCTTGAATTTCAGAACACACAATAAAAATAACTCATTTGCTCTTTTAATTCAAACCATTCCTGAGACAAAGAAGTTTGTTAACATTATATGGAGATAATGTGTGAATCCCTGGTTCCCCATCAGTCGGCCACTACGACTTGTGCTCTACTCATTCCACACTATTTCAAAATGCCAATCAGCGACGCAATCACGCCGTCCCGCATAAACCGGACGCAAGCGTGACACTCTTTCTGTTTTTCCTTTGGAGTCATACTCTGAAACGCAAGTGGCTAGTGAAAGACACCACAAAACAGTTGGATTATTACCTTGTGTGGATTTTGGAGATCTGGTGAATCAAACAGCAACCTGCGAGGTTTTTTGGCCAGCTGGAAGGTTGAAATCGCTGCTACACACCAGACTCCAGTACTTTCACTGCCTTCCACCAACCACCGCCTTCCACCAGACTCCATTTTCTTAGTAGAGCACTTGTTTTGCCGGTCGACTGTTTGTAGTGTTTTCCAAACATGTCGAAACTGTGCAAGTCTGTTGGATGCGGTGGATCGATTGCATTGACAGATAGCCACGATCATTGCCGTGGTTGACTTGGGTGTAGACATGCTGAGGCAGTGGTTAAGGGATCAGAATGTGTGGATTGCACAGTTCAGTCCGGCAGTGCACTTAAGGCGAGGATGGAGTACTTTCAGTCCATTACCGGAGACTTTATAGCTCACGCCCACAAGGGTCAACGAGTGCATTTCTCCAGCGCCCAGTGGAGTCAAGCAGGGTCACGCGCGCATTTCCCGCTCCCCCGGTGCGTCCACTATCCGCCTCAATGAGTTATCGGATGATGCGCTGCTTGCATCTTCTGAAGACTCCTGTGCGCCTGATGATGAGATCTCCACTGATGCATCAGAGAGAGACGGCGCAGAAAAAAAAAAAAAAAAGAGAGAGAGACGGGGCATCTCCCGAAGGAGACGGTACATCGCTCGGAGAAGATAGCTGAGTTGCTTACCAGGGCTGCCAGAGAAATTGGGTTACACCTCTGGCACCCAAGATCTCCAGGCTGGACACGTGGTTTATGGGGTCGCGCCGGGATGATATCCTGCAGCCCCCTCCAATCCCGTTCTTCACGGAAGTGCATTGGGAACTGACCCAAACTTGGAAGGCACCTATGAAAGCGAGGTTGGTCAGTCTCCCCTCTCTTGCTCCCCTTGACGGCGCGGTAGCTAGGGGGTACGAAGTGATTCCTCAGGTAGAGAAGGTGTTAGCGGTGCACTTATGCGCGGGTAACCCTGCCGCCTGGTGTGAACAGCAGAGGCCTCCATCCCATCAGCTAAGCCTGTCGTTGGACCTGACTTCGAGGGCTTATGCTGCGGTGGGTGAAACTGTCGCTGCCCTGCATGCCATGGCAGCCTTTCAGGTGTTCCAAGCCAAAGCCCTGAAAAAGATGCAGAAGGGGAGTTGTGGCCCAGGTCTTAAATAGGATCTGAGGGCGGCTAGCGACTTTTCGCTCTAAGTGACAAAAGTTGCAGCTACACAATGTCTACGTTAGTAGTCCACAGCCGCCATCTTTGGTTGACCAAGGCTGACATGCTCCCTCAAGACCAGAGGCATTTCCTCAACGTACCTGTAGTCCCAGATGGCCTCTTCGGCGTCGCCGTAGATGACCTTACATTGCGGGTCTCTAAAATTAGGAACAAGGAGGGGGGTCTGGGAGAATTCATGACGCCGCGTAGGAAGAGACGTGGCAGGTCCCTTTCTAAGTCGGCCCCCCACGCCTGCTCGACGCCGGAGAGAACCTCCTCAGTCCTCCCCTTATCGTCAGCCTCCAGGTCGAAGACGTCGATCAAGAGAGGCTACACGGAGTCAACGGAGGAGCAGTCCTGTCCAGGGCCCCCCAAAATTATCAGGGCAAGAGGGTCCATCGGAAGCGGACCCACAGGTCAGATCTTTTCATTAAATATGCAAAACTTGAACTCCCTGGGTTATGTGCGCAGCCAGGAGGCTTGCATTGCAGATACGCATGGCGTCTGTTGCAGTGCAGTGCAGATGGCTGTCAGTTTCCTTGTCAGAGTCAGCCTCGAGTGGGACCTCCTTGGCTGGAACCGGATGCTGCTCCGAGGTTAGGAACCTTAGAAGTTCTGATCAGCTCTTTGTATGCTTTGGAGGACAGCAGACGATAGGGAAGGCTGTCTCCAAACAAAGGTTGGCCCACTGGCTAGTGGAGGCCATCTCTACCGCATACACAGCGCCCAATGTCCCTTGCCCCCTGCAGGTGTCGCAGCCTCCTGGGCATTGGCAAGGGGGACTCCGCTGGCAGAGATCTGCAAGGCTGCGGGTTGGTCAACACCCAACATCTTTGCCAGGTACTATAACCTGAGCGTTGAATTCATCTCTTCAGCCGTGCTAAGTGGTGGTAGCATTTTTTGAGATTTACGAAGGGGTGTCCAGCTTGGGTTGCGCCATTCTTAGTGATATGTGCTCTATTTTTGCCCCTGGCGATAACCTCCAGCTATTTGGCTCCTCTTGCCCCAACAGGCGTAGTAGAGTAAGCGGCGTATTCTTATGTTCTGTCCACATGTGTGCCCTCTTTGGGGTACTACCAGGAGATTCTTTTATGACCCCGGGAACGGGAGGGGTGAGCAGTTCCCCGAAAGGTTAACTCTCGAAAACTATTGCTCTTTCCTTCTGAAAGACCTTTCCCCATTGGTTCAAGGTGTATTTTCATAGGTCACTCAATGAAACCTTGTGTGTATTAAACTGTGGGAAGTTCTAAGTCCAGCCTTATAGTTGGCGAGTACTACCTCCGCGCGTCTCCCTTCAGCTCTGGGATTGATGCTCCTTCCTCTGGTATGAGTCGATATGAGAGAAAATTGCAGATTGCCCATTAAAAATTAAGTCTATATTTAAGGCCAGGGCAGAGGAGGGCCCTTTTGGTGCCGGACTTTTTATGTGCCTGGCCATCGGCCGATGCGGAAGGACCTAGGCTGTGGCATTTTGCAAGGTGTTCTCATAGTAGTCACCGACATAAGACGTAGTGACCGATTGATGGGGAACTTAATGGATGCTTTCGTAACCCCCGTTTCCCGAATAGGGAACGGAGACAACCAGCCACAACTGTAAGGTCGTGAGTAAGTCTGGTTGCCTAGGGGGTGAATACGGCTCCAGCATCACAACAGAAAGAGTGTCACGCTCGCGTCTGGTTTATGTGGGACGGCGGGATCACATGACCATCAGCGCGTTTGCTGATTGTCATTTTGAAACAGTGTGGAATCAGTAGAGTCCCATAGGAATGGGGTTTACCAAAGAAAACATTACGATATGATCTGACCTTAGAGTGTAACCAACCTTTCACAAGAAACAGTGGGGCAGGGGTTGTGCATAGCTTGACCTCATCAAAAGCATACACTGCTAGATTTTTAGGTTTTGCTCTGTGGAGTTCAGCATCTACATTTACATTTATGCATTTGGCAGACGCTTTTGTCCAAAGCGACTTATATTAGGGGAGAGACCGTATGCAATCTGTTACACCGTCAAAGTCTATCTCAGCTTCTCATAATAGAAATTGTATCAACAAATGTATCGCGTCTGTCTGTGCAAAAATCAATAGTGAAGATGTTCACAAAAGAAATATTGTGACTGAGACTGAACAGAAAGCATTGAAGTTGGAGTTTACATTTTATGCAATTTTAGCACCTAAAAGGCCATTTGAATATATATTTTTTACTTTTCCTATAAAACTGCCCATTGTGGTTAAATTGTGGTTTATTTCTTTAGGTGGCTTTTTACCTTCTGTAACGCAGTTAAGTGCTCATAGCCTGGTCTTGTGTGAAGCCTTTAATTGTGTAATTGACTGCTTATTCTGAAAGCTGGTTTTAGGTAAAGATGGCTTCTTTAATTTATTTGCTTTTATTCAGACAATACTGTGATGATTGCTGTTATGTGTGTAAAAGTGAAAAAAAAAAAAAAACGACATCAAATGTAATATTTTTGTTATCCGTGATTCACTCTTAGAAGTCAGAGTCGACTCTGAAATTGGTGTACCTCTAGTTTTTAATCACAACTTGAGTCATTGTCTGTTCTGTCCACATGGGCTGAGCAGTGGCCTGAAGTCAATCTAGTTGTGAGTGTGCGTTTGCAGCTCCAGCGAAGCATCTGCAAAAAAGCTTGCGTTTGAAGTGTGTTTTATGTGCGGTAGATGAAACGCGTCCGGCTGGGGTTGTGCCTGTGGCCAGTAGAGTCAGACAGTAACAGAGCTGGCGTCAGGGCAAGCCGGATCCTGACCTAAAGCCTCTTAACACAATTCTTCTTGTTTATCTCACCACTCATCTTTATGATACACACAGACACACTGTGGCAAGCACTTACCTATCCTGTAAAACCTCCTGCTCTCAAACTTAAGTTATGCATTGCATTTATGGTGTCTTAATAAAGCTTATAGTGAAAAGTTAATTCAAAATGGTACGCATTTAAAATGTAGCCATTTAAAACCATCGCAAACCACACAAACCACTATGCCGCCCACTTCTCAATTTCATGCAATTCATCTAAACATGTGAACGTGAAGTTATTTCATGTTTAATAAGTGAAATAATTAAACTACTCAGACATTAATACCAAGCTTAATCAGTGATGTGTCATAGCTGACTGCATGGCCTGAAAACGAAGTCATTGAAGTAAACAATAAGAATTTTTTTAATAAATCTAATGTTCTAGTCTATTTCTTGTGCATGTTGCAAACAACACGCTTGTTTTGCTTTAGGGTCAAAGTTTTTTTCTTGCTTTCAAACTGAAGGTTGTTATCATAATCCTAAACAACGTCACATTTGAATGGCTTTTTAACAATAAAACTTAGGCCACATTGGGGCGAATTTTATTTGTTGGACTCTTCACATTCTTGAAAGGGGGTGTTTGTCCTCGTCGAGTTAAATATAGTTGTAGTAAACACTCCTCGCTGTTTATTGGTGCTAGGGAGGCCGAACACATGTTTGCATTGTGCATCTGATAAAAAACATAGGTTGTTCACGGAGCAGACATAGAGACATTGTCAAATAGGTCGCCGTATTAGAAAAAGAAGAGAGATTTGTATTGTTATAGAGTTGGAGTTATAGATGTTGACTATAAGACTTTAAATGGCTCATTTACCTCACAAATATTGCAGTCACTCTATTGGAATATCTGGCACAGCATTACAATTCAGTTCACACATACTTTCGGCCACCCAGTACCAGTTATAAGGGGCTCCGTCTGGTAAGAGAAGATTAATTCCTTTCTGCCCAAGCCAGCAAGCAAGTCAGTCATCCAGCTGACAAGGAAATATTATTTTACATCTGTGCTTTCGAGTTTAGGACACAAACTGTCAAGTGTGAATACTCACATCCCACAGACCGTTTCCGCAGTTCCCATTCAGGAACTCAAGATGCGTCCAAACGCTATGGGGAATGCTTGCTGTGTTTCTGGCTCTGAACTATGTGTCAAATCTTGTCCAATGGACAGGTGTGACGTCACCCAAGAGAGACTCCACACCCGGAAAGGTGTGAAAGGAGCTAGCGATGGAGACAGCAACCAGCTTTTCTGCGTTCAGTAAGCACTCTTTATGTGTCTTCTTGTTTCAAAAAGTTTGGCTAAACCTTGCATTTATTGCAAGAGAAATAATGAAGCGCTCCTCGAAATCCAGGCATGCCTTCAGACCATGCGTTGCTTTCTGCCCGCGTTTTATCATGGACAAGGACTCGCAAGAGCTCTGTTTGGCATGCTTGGGAGCGGATCATGCCCAGTCAGCTCTCGATGAAGTCAGCTGTGAGCATTGTGAGCGCATTCATTGTGGAGAGCTTTTTTTTGAGACAAGTGCTCTCCCCGGCGTCTCCGGTGGCCAGGTCATCGAACATCCAGGGGATGCAGAAACATTCAGGAGATGCAGGAGTGCGGTTATGGGACGATCCCCAAGGTGGATCAGATGCTTGTGAGCTATCTCTACCCCACCTGCTCCCCACCAGGCCACTCCGAGCCACCTCAGCCTTGGTGGGGGAAGGCTTATTTGGCAGCTGGGCAGGCTGGTTACTGCCTGCACCCCATGGCGGTTTACCAGGCCAAGCTCCTGAGGGATCTCGACTTAGGGGATAGCCCGGCTGTGGCCGAGTTGAGGAAGGCAGCCGATCTCTCCCTTCGCACAGTCAAGGAGACAGCACGTGCAGAGGGGAGGTCAATGGCCAATGGCAACTTATGGCTGACCTTGTCTAAGTTAAACGACAAGAATAGATCATTCCTCCTCGACGCCCTGGTGGCTTCCTCGGGCCTCTTCAGCGATACCATCACAGTGGTCATTGACAGGTTCCAGGAGGCCCGGACCAAGGCCCCGGCCTTACAGAAATTCCACCCCCACCGCCAACGCCCTAGGAGTTCTGCGGGGTGGGAGTAGACTCCAAAGGCTGCCGCTTTTGGGTACAGGGGGACCCAGAAGCAGAGTGTCGCTGCCCATGCACTTCCTGAGGGGTGGCGACACAAGCCCCAGTCCAAGGAAATGGCGAGTCTGAGGACTGGCATTTTCAATAAACGGGCTGCAGCTAAGCGCTCCTGACGGGTATGAGGGGATCTCCGGGATCATCGAGAAATGCGCTTCATGGCAAGGCTGTTGTCTCTTGGCGACCCCCTCGACACATATTTCCGCTAACCCTGCCACCCTTGGGGCTTCAGGGAGAGTGTGCTTTGCCCTGCACCCACCCGGCTCTCGTTGCTGGGGCTTTGGGTCTTCCATTGAATCCCGTGCCTTTATCAGGAGCCAGGTTGGTTCCCCTGAGTCGCTTCGTGGGGGCTTGGTCCAGCCTCCCAGGCGTCTCCCAGTGAGTCTTGCGGTTGTGAAACTGGGTTACAGGATCCAGTTTTGATCCAGGCCCCCTCGGTTCACCAGGGTTTTTCCTACCATTGTGTATCCCTCACAAGTTCTGGTCATGGACCAGGAGGTACGCACCCTGCTGCACAAAGGGGCCATCGAGGTGGTTCCTGTACATGACAGACAGTCAGGGTTTTACAGACGTTACTTCCTGGTTCCAAAGAAGGACGGGGCCTGCGCCCCATTCTCGATCTGAGGTTCTTGAACTGTCGCACCATGAGGTTGCCATTCAAGATACTTACCTTAAAGCAAGTCATAGCGCAGATCAAATACGGCGACTGGTTTGTTTCCAATGACCTTAAACCGTGCTACCCATGGTTGGGTGGACCAGTCCCATCCCTGGTGACACATCAAATGGCTGGAGTTGCTGGGCGTGTTTTGGCACTTCTGCACTTCCTGCCAGACATCAGGGGCTATCGCGATCTTGTACGCTCAGACAGTATGTCACATCAACCAACAGGGGGGCTTGTGCTCACACCGCCTTTGCATATTGGCCAGTCGCGTCTTCCTGTGGGCCCGAGGCAAGCTCTACTCCCTTCAAGCATCTTACATCCCGGGCTGGTTGAAAGTGAAGACAGATGCTTTGTCGCGGCTGGGACCGAAACCTGGGGAATGGTGTCTCCACCCGGAAATGGTGGAGTTGATCAGGGAAAAATAATACAGAGCCTATGTGGATCTTTTTGCGACCCGGGAGACCTCGCATTGTCCCCTCTGGTTCTCGCTCTGTCCTCCCTCTCCTCTGGGGCTGGACGCCATGACACAGGAGTGACCGAGGCTTCCCCTGTATACCTCTCCCCTAGCACTGCTTCCCAGAGTCCTGGAGAGGGTATGCCATGAGAGCCTTCCCCTCCTCCTGGTGGCCCCCCGGTGGCCAGGCCGGCCATGGTTTGTGGACTTCTTGGCCCTCCTGGATGGCGACCCATGGTAGATCCCTGTCAAGTGGGACCTGCTCTCTCAACATGGGGAGATGGTGGTACATTCCCCTCCAGAGTTGTGGAGGCTGTGACTATGGCCGAGGTCGTTGAGACCATTCTCCACTCAGGGGTTTCCCACGCCCTGGATCCAACTTGCTGCCCGGTGAGGTCGGTACTGGAGTTTCTGCAGGCTCAGTTTGCCAAGGGGTTTTCGCCGTCCACTATTAAGGTGTATGTATCAGCCATTTCAGCTTGCCAAGCCCCAATCGATTGGTTTCCCTTGGGTAGGTCTCCCCTTATATCTTGTTTCCTTCACGGCATCAGGCGGCTGAGGCCCCTCGTCCGTCCGAGAGTGCCCATATGGGACCTGACCATCCTCTTGAAGGCCCTTTTTGAGCCCCTGGGCGACGTGTCCTTACGCCTGTCTATTAAGATAGTGTTTTCCTTGGCATTACTTCCCTTAAAAGGGTTGGGGACTTGCATGCACTTTCTGTGGCTCCCACATGCCTTCCGTTGCCCTGTGTCCCATTAGGTTGCGAGCATTCTTTCCTTCTCCACTGTGCAGGAGCTCCTCCATAATATCTGCCCGGTGCGGGCCCTGGACTTTTATGTCCGTCGCACGGCTCAGTTTCGGAGCTCGGACCAGCTTTTTGTCTGCTACGGTCCACACAGGAAGGGCTCTCCTGCTAACAGGCATTCAGTGAGGAGATGGATTGTGGATGCGTCCTCTGGTCTCCCAGGCCCCCTTTGGGGACAGGGCACATTCCACAAGGGGTGTGGTGGCTTCTAAGACCTTCTCATCTGGTATTTCTATCCAGGACGTTTGTAACGCTGCGGGATGGTCTACACCTTTGACTTTCGTCAAGCCCTACAGTCTGGATCATGATAATTCTCCAGGCTTGGCAGTTCTTCAGGCTGCTGTCACTTAAGACACTGTCAGTTCGGGGCTGTTTGGCATCTTTTGACTCTCGTTCCCCATAGCATTTGCACACAGCTCTAATTCCTGAAGGGAAACGTCTCAGGTTACGTATGTAGGAACCATGCCGTCATGCCGCATTTACAGGTGTGATGTAGCGCTCGGATGATGTCACGCCTGTCCATTGGACAAGATTTGACACATAGTTCATAATATTGAGGCAGAACGTGTCTCTCTCTCTCTCTCTCTGTCTCAATTAGTCAAGGTACTTCTCTCTCTCTCTCTGAATCAAGACTTGGGTTATCAAGACTTGGGACATGAAGTACAAAACAGCCTGGAATGCAGAGGAAAAATCATGGGAGGGAAAGTGTAGTTAATGTGAGCTTTTGAAAAACTTGTTTAAAATAAGCCGGTGAAGGTGAGAAGCGGTCAAATTTGCAGTAAATTGTAAACTGCTATTGAGATCAGGCACTATGTAGCAAGCTCCACAACTATTCTACATGAGAACACCTCAGAATGAAACAGTCAGTAACGTTTGAGGTATGTCAGCAAGTAATTCTAGTTGTGACATACAGTATTTAGTCCTCTATGAAACACATATATGAGAGCAGGTTTGTTTAAATCATTGGATGCAACTAGGTTTTGAAAATGGATTGAGTAATTCGCCACTGTGTCTATTTTCGTAGTGCAGAAGATGAATCTCCAGATGAAGATCCCCAGATGATTAACCAAAGACTTTCAGTAGGTTGAGTTTAATAAATCATTTAGGAAGTGGTTCAGATTAATCTCCAGGCTCAAATTTTTAGCAGGAACCCCACTACCTGGGTTCCATATGGAGACTGCCATATGGAATGGATTTAAAAAACACTGCAAAAAAAATGAACCTTCTCCCAAGGACAACTTTCTATTTTACACTATTCATAACAGGAAATTATCACAGTCACTACCTCCATTTGTTATACAGTCAATGTATACTCCTAATGTAAGGTGCCAATACCATTTTGTATAAGCCTACATGATACAATGAGGCAGGACTTTAAAAAGAAGTCCAGACAGCTACCCATCTGTTTAAAAATTGAATGTGCTATATTAATACAGCTATGTAAAATTATCAAAATCCATCCAAATCACCACAAACATTTAATGTCCGCTAAAGTCGGATTTCCCCCTGCAATAATCAACAGGGTTCGGTGCCAAGTGTGCTCTCTCTCTCTCTCCCATCCTTTTGAAGTGGGTCGTGCTCAAATTAGGACTGTAAACCAACCCAGTTTGACAGGCCCCCACCCTGCCATCAGCCCGGGGACCAGAAGGTGTCTGCTTAAGAGTGTGTAATTAGCCCATACTTCTCTAGCCTTTGGCCTTACAATGGGCATTTAACTTCTGAAAAGCTTTCATTGTTTTGAAATTGCACACTTGGCTGGGTCTCACTGACAGCAGGTTGGCTCTCATTGATAGGAGACAACCAGGAAAAATGTACATTACGGAGAGGGACTCTTGCGCCCTAAAATAAAAATATAAGCATGGCTCTGAATAAAGCTCTTTTACATTAGCAGTTTAGAGGTTTGTCAGTCTGTATAAATGAACCTCTCTTAATGTTATGTATTTAGAACTGTGAAAACCTCAAACTTGACCAACTTAACCAAAATTGTTAAACTGGTTTCTAAACAATATTAGACAGCAGAAAGTTTCCCTCTTGAACCTTGAAACTGTGTTTCTGCTGCATTTTATGCCGTCTTTGAAATTTGAATTATGACTTTGAAATGCCAATTTTATTTTCTTCTGTCTTTAATTAATTAAAGATATTTAAAAAAAATTCTATTTTAAACTTATGCTAAATGAAAATGAATTTTTTTTGTGAACAGATCTATAAATTAATCATAGTTTACTAATTCTGACTGCAAAATCATTATTTGACCATGGAAACCCTGACGTGTTTGCTTGATTTATGACAATAAATAGTCACCTTCTCTTGTTTAAAGCCACTGCAAATAAATTAAATGCAGTAGGGCGTTGGTCTATATAGTATGTAAGTTCTCCATTACTGAAAGCTACAGCTTGTTCAGAATGCAGCGGCTCGAATTCTAACCAAAACTAGAAAGTCAGAACACATTTCACCAGTTCTTAAGTCTCTTAAATGGCATGACTTTTCACTGCCAGTCTCCTTCAGAATTAGTTTTAAAGTTCCGCTGTACTTATACAGTCCATACATAACTTATCACCTAAACACCTAACAGACATGCTCAGTGAATACACACCAAACAGGGAACTGACATCCCTCGAGTCAAATAACTTAGATCTACCCCGGGTTAATTCCAAACAGGGTAAATACTCTTTTAGTTACCATGCGGCCTTCAGATGAAACCAGCTTCCAGAGGAGATTAAGGGTGCTAATACTTTAGAAATGTTTAAATACAGGCTTTAGTTGTGCTTTTGTCAACTGAGCGCCAACATCCCAACAAATATTTTATCTCTACACTTCACTATCTTTATCTATATCTTAATTTTCAGTTTTTAATCAATAAGCTTTCATTTGACTTGTTTCATGCTTGATTTTATTCAATGTACTCCCGGTTTCCAATGTAAAGTTTTTGAATTACCCAGTGTACGAAATGTGCCATACAAATTTTATATAATGCTTCCATTCTATAAGGCATTCTATTCTATTCTATTCTATTCTATTCATTAAATAAACTGCTCCCTCCTGATCCTCATGATACTTGTGAATTACCTTGAAAAAAATGGGTTGTTCTTTTTTGTCTACTGTACCTCATTACTCTCCATTGGTTAAAAAAACATAACTGAAATTGGGTCTTTGACAGTTTTTCTTGTCTTAAAAATGTTTGCTAAAAAATAATATTTATAGCTATCATAAGTGCTATTTACAACCTATGTTCCCTCAGCAGAATCTTAAAAATGCATGCGTGCATATTGACTAATCTATACTAGTCAAGTTAAAAGTTTAAATGTTAATAGGCTTGCCATTTTGGTAATACTTCTTTCACCGTTGCTGCTGTGTCTTTGCTCTGCCCCCCTCTGGAGCTAAAGAGCATGTTAGCATGTTAAAATATACAGCCATAAAACAGCCCTGCTTGTTCACACCCCAAAAATGGCAGTTTCTATAAAAGATCACATTTTTTTTATTTAAAATTCCCCTGCAACGTTCAGAAAATTAAAGTCCCGTTTCAATAAGGGCAACCCATTACATAGCAACTCGTTAACCTGTTATTTTTACATCTGGTAACAAACTAATATTCTGCTGCTGTTATGTACATGTGAAATGTAACCATAAAAGTAAACAATCTGGTTAATGAAAGGTTAATAAAGTAATAAAAAATACAATAACAACAGTATGTTGGTGGCTTTACAAGTGTGTCATTTTCCTGTAGCCCGGTAAAGATTCTCACAGTCAGCATGGCACTCACAGTTCATTTCCACCTGGTTTCTACCTTTAGTTCCCAGAGCAATTGCCCAATCATATCCTCACCTGGGGCTAAACTGTGTCCTGGGGTTAAGCATCGCCAGCCCAGCCTCTATAAGTGTTAATGGCTGAAAGAGAGCTTTTCCTGCGTGTTGGGCTTCTTTAGAGAGTTTTGTTTTGTGATCTGGAAATATCTTCACTGATGAGGAGATCATGGGGTAATTTGTCTGTGCAGATTGGCCTGCCGAGGGGTTAATGGAGGATTATTGAGCAGCAGGTTTCCACAACGAGGGCTCTTAGAACCCTTGAGCTTTAGCTTGCATTTGATTGAATCTGAAAGGAGCCTACACAATATTTGTTCAGTTTATATTTAATTCTCCAGAGTAAAGCTACATTTTTACAGAATATATAATCACCAAAAGCTTTAATAGAGATCAAGAAAATATCATTTTCTTATGTCTGCTACCAACATTGAAGAATTCACAATCTGTGTTGCTTTGACACTGTTTTTTTAAGGTATGAAATAAATAAAAAGTTCATCCTGATGACCTTGGATTTCTAAGGACCGACAAGAACGTCTCCTCTACATCTGATGGCTTATAATACACTTCATGTAATATATCTGGAGTGGAGTGGATGTCCTGTTAAGGTGTTACAAAGGATAATGTTTTTTGGCTGCTTGAATAAACCTTCCACAGCAATGTTACGTAAAACTGAGAACTGTTTAGAATTTTTGCAAATGTTTCTGAAAACAGAGAGTTTGTTGTTCTCTAGGGGAAGGGGAAAAAATCCACAAATCATAATGAATCACAATGACTGGTTTTCTCTCTTTTGTATGTTAAAATGTTCAAAAGGAATCGCTGTGGAGATGTGTAAAAATGCTGCTCATCTTTGAGAGGGAAAAATTATATTACTATTATATTATAATGTACAAAACAATTTTAGTTTGAATGTTCAATAAAAAATTACTTCAAAGCTACAAAAGTTTATTTTCTAAAATATGTGTTTTTGGGGTTGTCTTTATTGCAATAATTTATACCTTGAACTTTTATGATTTTGAGCAAATCTAGCACACAAACAAAGAAAATCAGAAGCTTCAGAAGGAAGAATCAATGGCATCGAGCAGCCTTGAAATTCATAAGATTTTTTTTTACTATTCACCAATTTCTGTAATCCTATGTTAAATACAGCTTTGGAAAGAGGGTATTCAGCTGATAAAGCTAGAAATGTCTTTTCGTTAAACATTTGTTAAACATGACTTATCGTTTGGTGTCGCATGTCTCCATTCAGACTGTTTCAAGACATGTTTAATGTTGACGGAATTAAAAGCAAAATTGTTTTGTACATTATCTACTGCAGCAGGAGACAGAGGTGCGGTTAGCTCTGATTGTCTGGAATGTTTTCATGTCACTAGAACATTTGTCATGGTTCCTTTAACTCTTTATGACATAATAAAGAGAGCTGGAATCTTCACACACACTCACATACCTGAGTTTCATTAAACATGCTGTAGCACGTAATCTAAGTAAAGATAAACAATAACTATAACATAACTAAAAAACAACATAAAATACAAATGTAAAAATATAATACATTACATCTCCTATATTTCATTGCTGCTGAGATCACATTGTGTTAAAGAGAATGGGACCATTTTATCATAGGACCTAATGCACTCACATGGGCCAATTTTCTACACTTCGGGTGGAAATCAGTGTAAAAGGAAAACAAAATTGTAACACCCAAAGGACTGTCATGCTCATCAGCATCCACTTAAGCCCAGACTGCACTCCCTTGCCCTTATAACTTGTGCCCTGAGCAAGATGGAGCGTACTCGGCTACCTCGTATGTTGGGACCGGCAGTTTTTTTATTGTGTGATATTAGGGTGTGCCTTAATAATTGCACCCCCGCGGCAATGGAGGGCGTTAATGTACAAGAGACCTAATCCGACCCAGCAAAGGTGTCAGCTGGTTTCACTTCAAATGCGGACTTGTTCTGGAACCACGCACTTCTATGTTGGGTGACTGCAAAGCTTTTGGAAAGGATGAGTTTTATTTTTGGGATGAGAGCCCATTGGCTGGTGCGCGAGTCAGCTGATGGTTGAAATATGTACAAGGAGATTTAATTCGCAGTTGGAAGTTAGCTGTCTGCACGGTAACCCCTTAAGGGAGGTGAGAGGGATCATCTTGGCTTCTGGTGAGTGACTAACGTTATTCCGTTGGTAAAGAAGGCAGCATGGAAGTGCACTTAAGTGATTGTAGGGTTGTGTGTGTGTCCAGGATCCTCTCACTCTCTCTCTCTCTCTTTGGCTCTATTTTTGCGCTGAATACTGATACCCGTATCCCGTTCGCATCCCCGGTGGTGACAGTTTTCCTCGATTGGCTGTTGCTCACGATCCCAGCGGCACACGGAAGAGATCACCTGGCGCAACAGCGGATCGTTCCATAGGGATTGGAGCGGAACACCAGCTACCCCGGGAAGCAAAATAAGCACTGACTACTTCCTCAAGGCTACCGAGATTAATTGAGACTTCAGCATGGAACTAAAATTAGCAACTTAACTTTACCCGTTCCTAAGGGTAAACCTGGGGTTTTGGTGATGACGAGTGTGCGTGTGTGTGTGTGTGTGTCTCTGAGGATACAGTGTGGGTCAATGTTTTTATATGAACCATCTGTGAGGGACCCATGTGTGTCTTGTGTGTTTCAGATTGGTGGTGACAGGTTATTTGTATTTCAGGAGGAAGGAGCTGGATGCTAGGACACGCTGTGAGCACATGTAGTGGAGGTTTGCTGTGAGAGATTTCAGTGAAAACCACCTTGCAGTGAATGTGATGGGTGAGCACTGTGGTAAGTAACGTTACACACGATAATATCAGTAGATTTCCCTTAAATCACTTCAGACATCAATGCATGTTGAATGATGTGACCATGGGAACACAGTTAGTTCACAAATGAGATCTGTCCCTTCACCGGGCACAGCACCCAAGCCCTTAGATTTAATTGCAAGCAGGAAATCCTTTCCCAATGACAAAAAACGTTCATGTAATTCATGATTTATAGAGGACATGCATTCTTTACAAAAATGCATCCCTACTATTTCAGGGAAGTCTGACCAGAGTAAATCCTTATCAAACATGGGTTGGTCTGTTTTCCGATATACAATGTGGGCTACCTCATGTGACCATCCCCAAAAATGCTGTTGACTTCTTTCTGAGGGATGTCAAATTCAAGGGAATATGACTTTTCAAGGTTACTCTTGGAAATTAGGACCAATTACTTGTTCTACACCAGGAAAAAGCTTGGAGACTCACTGTGATGTCCCGGGTCAGTGGCTGTATGGTGAGGTTGCGTCCTGGGTGTCACATTGATCATCTTATAGGTGCCAGCTGGAGAGGAGTGGCTTGTGCACCTGACGGTCGTTTGGGGACAACATAAGAAGGTGCCAGCTGATCTGATCGGAAGCGTCATTCTCCAGGCGGTGCGTCGATGTCTGGTCAGGATTCGATCCGCAGTGTACCTGACGTCCCAGACGGTAGCGAGTAACGATGAGCCAGAGAATGTGGCTTCATCAGTTGGCTTTCAACATGTCTATCCTCCTTCCCTCTTTTAATTAGGTCTATCTTCTTTATTTTATTTATACAAATAAATATTCTTTAGTTCAAAGTGCGCCTGTACTCCTCTTTTGTTACATTTTGTGAGCCGGCGGTAACACTCACCATCAGATACCTTTACGTGACTATGGAAACCTTGGCCATTAATTCTAATTTAGGCTCTTAACACTACAGCAGTTAACTGGGTTCCCGATTTCTCTCTGTTTCCTCAACAGAGATTGCCAACAGATCCCTGACCATCTTAACTTACAGGTACATGATCTAACTGAAAGAATGTGATTAGCATAAACATATAGCACAAACTATGCATACACCAATGAAGCATTCATTGAAAAGGGGAAAGCCCAACAATCTTCATAGCCTTAAGCTCTTAAGATGCCTGAAAATTCAACCAATACAGCTCGGACAATGGTCTATTGAAGGCCCTAGATGATGAAGTCATCTGGCACTTTTACAGGATTGTCATGAAGTTGTGGCAGCATAGTGGTTTGCTTTCCACCAAAGGGTGGTACACAGAAAAATCAAGCATCATCGTGATGGAGAAGTTTAAGGTCACTAAAGAGCAACTACTCTGGTCTATTTTTCCACTAAGGACATTTTGGTAACTAACTCTATACCTACTTAGGCATCATCTGGGCCTGTGCCCACTTCCCTGAATAAGTAGCTGTGAGGGTCCCACAGTATCTTTGGAAGTACCCAGGTGCTACAGGAGTCTTCCGTTTAAGATTTAATGAAGGTTTAACACAATGAACAGGAGAAATGAACAGTGTGTCCCCCTAGCTCCATATTTAAAACTGTGAGATTCTGTAATTGCTTTTTAGAGCCAATAAGTAATATTTCTGTTTTATCAGGATTTCACAAAAGGAAATTTTCATTCATCTTATCATTTATATCAGCGAAACATTCTGAGATCTTATTTAGCTTTGAAAGGTCATTAGGTTTTGTTGAGATATAGAGCTGGGTGTAGTCTGCATATCAATGAAAACTAACCCCATGTCTTCTAATAATTTTGCCAAGGAGCAGCATGTAGATTGAGAATAGGATGAGTCCCAGAACAGATCCTTGAAAAACTTCATACTCTACTGATATTGTGTCTGATGAGTCTCCATTTACATGAACAAACTGACTCCGGTCAGAGAGGTAAGAGTTAAACCATCTTAGAGCTTTTGCTCTGGGGGCCTGCATCGTTCTCTAGTCTCTCGAGGAGAATCTTGTGATCTTGTGTATCGAAGGCTGCACTGAGATCTAGCAGAACTAGAAGAGAGATATTCCCTTGATCCCATTCAAGTAACAGATTGTTTTAAATGTTAACAGGACAGTCTCTGTTGATTGAAGATCTTCATAAAAGTTGCTCTTCTGTAAGAAGGAGCTGAGTTGTGTTATTACTTAAGTTTAGGAACGTAACCTAGTGATAGAGATGAGTTTATAAAATTCAGAAATGGTTCTTGAGTTATTTGTAGGATGTAATTTCAGTAATTTTGTTGGTACAGAATTGAGAGCATGTCATTGATTTAGATGGTGTGATTAATGTAAGTAATTCTTTCAGGTCAATATTTGAAAAAATTAGCTGCGAGTTAGGCAAAGGCATAGAATTTGAGTTAAGCTTCTTAGATTGAATATGAGTTTTAGTGATTTAGAATCTAATAGATGTAGTTTTATTTGAGAAATAATTCATAAAATCATTGCTAAATTTTATCGCTGCATTTGAATCTGTTGATGTTTAACTGTTTAGTAGATTAGTTATTGTTTCAAACAGAATGCGTGGGTTATTTTGGTTTGTTTCTATTGATATGTGATAGTAGTTAGTTCTTGCAGTTTTTAATGCTAGTCTTTATTTAAACATGCTACCTTTCCAGGCAATTTTGAATACTTCCAATAAAGTTTTTTTCCATTTACGCTCATAGTTTCTGGTTTGTATTTTTAGCACCTTTGTATTATCATCAGATCTATCTCTGACTTGTTTTAATTCAGAAACTGGTGAATTTATCGGTTCCCCTTCGATATGTCGGCAAAGGGCCAAAGATGATAATTTGGATCATGGGTGACAGGTGGCGAGTGGTGCGTATAAGTTTACTGTAATCCGGTTTGAGGACCTCTGACTGACAATGTTTCTTGAGCTTGGATCTTTTGGCCTGTAAGAGGCTGATCTGAAGCTCAATTTCTGCTAGATCAAATGACTCCTGATCTTTGCATGTCAGGCATGTCTAGAAGTAGGACTCAACTGCAGAAGGTTTGTTTCTTCATATAAGTTTATTGCTTCAAGATGTACCTCAGCGAAAGCCTCAATCAAGATATCTTAGTTGCGATGACTTCACAATTCACAAGAGTCCTTTTCCACAAGCAGCGTAGAGTTGAGTCTGCCTGCGCGCTCACACAAACTTGAAGCACACAATCCACCGGTAAGCGAGTAGCAAAAGTCTCTCATCAACTGGAGGGCACTGACCAGGAACTGGAAGAGATGAAGACATGGAGAAACGAACCGACAACAAACAGGAAGGGCCTCGAGGTATAAATAGGTGTCTGGAGGTTGCCTGATGAGAAATGATTAGGGGAAAAAAAGGCGTGGTGAATAATACAAATCACCTGGAGGTGATCGTGAGCTGATCGGTAATGTAACGGGAGAGAGGAGATGGAGAGAAGGAAAAGAAAGACAAAAAATGAAACAAACATATAACAAGGAATAAAAATAAATACATAAAAGGAAAAGAACGGTCTTAACCAGATTACCTGACTGGAGTCATGACATTGCAATTTGGTGAGGAACAGTGTGATGAGGCCATATTATTATGAAGAGTAATATCTATCTGCTTTTCCAATATTGTTTAGGTTATTATTATTGTTTTTAATTAAACAGGAGTTAAACTTTTTACCTGCACTAAACTTTAGACTGTTTAACGGTTCCTGGTCAAGAAGCGGGTTTCAAAGCCAAATTAGCTATTTGTTTACATAGGTTGTAGGTTTAAGAAAACAAGTAATTTGTTAATTTATTTATATAAATCTTAATATTCATAATTTTCTTTAAAAATTCTAAATAATTGCTACTTTTTATAATGTGTTATTATTTATTTGTTCAGCCTATTTTTTTTTAGTTTAGCCTTCTATGGATTGATCAGCCTTGAAACAGGACCATCAGTGACAAGGAAAGCTGAAACCGAACCTAAACCTATTTTTCAGTTCAGCCTTTTATGGATTGATCGGCCTTGAAACAGGACTGTCAGTCACAAGGAAAGCTGAATCAAAAGAGCTAAATTTGTGTAAAGGTTTTAGTAATGAGTAAAGCTGCTAGCACAGCAGGGAGTGGATGTGACGACAATGGACGTGACCACGTAAGCAGTACTAACTTTCTAGTAGGTCACTGCAGCATTCATAGATAGTTATCTGTTAGTTCTGCAGTAACTTTTTCTTAGTTATGCGTTAATTAAGAAAGATTATTCTAAAGTGGTACACACATCCTCAACACATAACAAAACTGGCGTCAAAAATATCACCAAAATGTTCATTATACTTAACCACTCTCTTACAGTTAAAAAAAAATTATAATAAATCATGCCCCTTAATCCTGTGGGTAGTGACTGGAGGCGCCATCTTTTAACACATCCCTCTCTCAATCACTCTGTTTAGTTCATCCTTCAGAAACAAGCTTTTCCAGACCCTGAGGAGCATTACAAGACACTGACATCACAAAGTCCATTATTTACTGTTGCTGTTGGCAGGCAGCAACCTACTGCTATCCCTCAGAGTGCATTAGAAGCCCCCTAA
The DNA here is from genome assembly GCA_900490495.1 of Danionella dracula. Taxonomy (NCBI): domain Eukaryota; kingdom Metazoa; phylum Chordata; class Actinopteri; order Cypriniformes; family Danionidae; genus Danionella; species Danionella dracula. The sequence continues at coordinate 20,439,309 of UELW01000012.1, forward strand.
ATTATATTAAAAGTAGGTACAGAAGATTAAACATATAACATCAAATTGATTGGATTTACATTTATTTATTATTATTCTTATTAATAATAATAATAAAATAAACATCTACACCTTCGAAGTTATGAAATAGAACATGTTGACCAATACAACAACTATGTTAAAGTACTAAATTCAGTCAAACTTAAACCATTGTTATAGAGACACTCTATAGTCTAGAGTTTCCTTTCAGAGAAAGCTACCAAAGAAATGAAAAGCAATGAAAACTATCAATAGACAGAGGCATTAGTGAAGGATCCCAGACACTTAAGCTCATACTAAGACAAGGCAGTACAACCAAATGATTATGCTTTAACTGCCATAGTTTTTTATGCATAGAGAAAAGCTGGACTTCATGTCAAATTCACTGTTCCTAAATCTGAGCGTGAAGCTGAAAGCTGACATTTGAAAGATTTTCAGTGCTGGAGTGGAGAAAATGCATTATGACAAAAATGCAAAGCAACACTGATTAATAAATCAACATTATTCAATTCATGAAACATTATTCAATTCATTTTTTATTTATATTGTTTTGACCAGTAGGAGATTCTGTGCATTATGGGACTCTTTCATATCTGTTGTGGCATTATGTCATTTCAGGTGATTGTGTTTCCTTGGACTTTATGTGTTCTGGAAGATATGTTTGAATATAGTTTCCATCATCTCTAACCATTGTTTTTCGTTTGTTAATTTCTTTTTTGTCTTTGTTTGTTTTGTTTTAGTTTTTTCAGCTGTCCGGCGAACTTTTTGACGATGGACCTTGAGTTTGTATGTTCTTTTTGCTTGGGAGGTGACTAGCACCTGCCTCACTCTATTTACTCTACATGATCCACTCTAGAACTTTGTGAAGCTGCTTTGAAAGCAACTGCTAAAAAGTGCTAAAAAAATCTTGATTTATTGATTGATTTATTGATTGGTGTCTTCATCATGAAGAAAAAAAGCAGGGGAAATGTGGTCTGGGTGTGAACTGAGTTATAAAAGAACTGTTGTTTAGTGTAACCTTTGTGAAGATCAAAATACAAACTATATGAATTTACACAAAAGTTTTAGTGAAGAGAAAGTGAAAGTGAGCAGTTGGCCAGATATTGAGTGACCCATACCCAAATAGTAAAATTTTATGTGACTTATTTACATTAAAATTTAAGCGGAAATTCCTTTTTTTTTTACACTCAGCACCAGCAGGAGAAGACACATGGATTGTTATCTGACTAATCTGATTCACTAAATCCAACCTTTATAATGGAATTAACACTCACCATCAGATCAAAATCAGTGTCAAATAAATGTTAATTTATCATGCTGCTAAACTGTTATTTACCCAGTCAAAATGAATAAATGTATATTCGGTTGCTCTGAACACTGTAACTTGTCTAAGTCTAGTTTTTACTCATCAGAATGAAATTGATGCATTATTACTGTGGTTTCTCATGAATGTCATCTTGACTTAAACCACCTTTTTTTTGCTCATTTTTGTTGTCTTTATCGTAAGCGACAATAAACTCTTGTGAGGTATACGTGATTATCGGTTCAGCGCTTGTCCTTACAATACAGTTTTCTATGTTTGAGAGGACAGTTAGGCCTAAATATTATTTTTGTGAATGTTGTGAGTAAATGTTTTATTTCTTACTATTAATTATTTCCCTATTATTTACTTTGTTTTGTTTAATGCAATCTATAATCTTTAATATATATAATAAATTGGCTTTACTTTTATTTTATGTTTCTTTTAAATTCATTCTTTTTTAACCTTCACCTAGATTGTTCATCATTCTTTAAGTGTCATTAAGAATTAAGTATTAAATTCAATTTATAAATTAAATCTGCTTAATTTTTGTTTTGCAGAATATCAAAAGATTCTGAGTGAGCAGAATAACACTGCAGCAACTCTTTCTACATTTTTAAAGTAGGATTTATAAAGGGTTTTATTTTTACGTTTCAGGCATATTCAACTAAGTATTAAATTCTCATTTTAATGTTATACAATCTGTAAAGGTCGTTCGGCTGTTAGAACACAACATCCCCTCTTTATACGGCAATTCAATCTTTTCTGCTTATCTGTGTGGTTCTGTGGAAGCTCAAGTAGGGATCAAAAACAAAAGGTGACAGAAGTTGAAAACATTTACATTTTTTCTTTAAAAAAATCTTTACTCTGTGTTTGTTTGTGTGGGTGTGAAAATGTACAATCATGTGCTTGCTTATGTTTGTGTTATGTGTGCTTTATAGAGTGCTTTTAAAGTGTGTTAAAGAGAGAGAGAGACAGGCGTCTGGATGTCTCTGTGTCCTGCGGCTGATGGAAAGACAGATTTACTGCTGTTTCAGTGAATGAGATTCTTGGCATGCAACTCTTTTGCAGGGAGTATGTGTACTCTTACAGGAAGGTGTTGAAAGGTGTCTCTGAAAGGTGTTTTTCTAAACAAGTGTCTTTAACCCTTGCTTTACTTCAGAAGACATGCTTTGAGTGGAGTTTGTGTGTTCTTTTTAGTCAGGGTAAAGTCTAAAAGGTGCTAGTCAGATGGACTGAGAACACTAAATAGCCCAGAAGTGTGATATGAAGATATATTTGTGAGTCATTCAGGCCTAGTACTGTATGTTAGTATAGATGTAGATGCCATCAGATTTAAGAAGATTGGTCTTCATTAATCTGGTTGCATTGTTCGAATTAACCACAATTTCATTATGTGATTGGACAAAAATGCATACAGGGGTAACAGGTTAATGTATTTTGAAATAAAAGTTAATTGTATTTTTATCTTTTTATCGCGGCCTTTCCTGGACATGTGAATGACTAGTAACAACATTGGTTTTTATGCTGTTTTCATTTTAAGCAACTTCAGTTTTTCAAGTTTCAGTTTTTTATGTAATTGTATCTTCCTCATTTACTGCTAGTGCCGCATTGACTTCTTTTAGAACTAAACGATTCATGCAAATAAAGAAAAATATGTATTTGAATTTACATTTTTAAGTCAGTGGACATTTCATAGTAGTCAATTTGACTGTGGATTGTTGTTGGACATTTTTTTCCCCGAAAATACATGTAAAAATAAATTTGTCAGAAAAATTCATTCCTTTTGCTGAAACACGGGGAGTAGACAAAAATATACCCAACAACACATACGAGTTAAAAGCACGAGATTAAAATACTTGGTTTGAAAAGAACAAAACTTTGACCCTCTTATGATCTTTGAGTGTTAAACATAAACACATGTAAAACACATACTGGACACCACTTGTATGCTATTTATGCAGTGTGAAACTTCATCAGTTAACAAAAAAGAATCCGTTACTGTTAAATCTGTCAATAGATTTCATTACTTCAATATCTTGATTAATAACAAGTAGAAGTGAGGTGTTCCTCCACCGCCCCCTGCTGGACATACTCCACCATAACTTGGCTATCTGTGTCACACAAATGTGTTGGTCTTTATTATCAATAACTGTGCTACTATTAATCTAAACATACTCATTTCTAATATGACAATGATGTCCTATAAGGGACACACTACTTAATGAACCACTGCATTCCCCAAAAGGATTGTTTTGTTACAACATAAAATTATTACTGTTATTTTAAATTATGTAAACTTGCGAGCCATATCAAAAGAGGACAAGAAAGGGCTTGCAACATCCTCTGAGGAGAGTTGGACAGTAGCTTTAGAACATGAGTTGTAGTTTGGGATTGGATGGTGACAATTACAAGAATAGGTCTTAAATAAAAAAATCTGTAGGATGAGAATTTGAATGTGATAGAATGCACAGAAAACGCAAAGCAAATATGTTGCAATGTCCCCTGGATCAATCCATGTCTTATACTTGTTATTTGGTTGACTTAGCAACAACCTTGTGCAGGAACCACGTTTCCAAAAAGACGTTCTAGTAATGTTCTAATAAAGCTAAATTAAATTATTAAAAACGTTATCTAAACAACATGCTCAGAACATTCGTTAAATGCTTTGGTGAGTGATGAATGTTCTAAAACCGTTTTTATAACCTTGAGAGAATGTTCACAGAACGTTAAAAAAAAATTTATGATTTACCAAAGGTGAATGGTTTTTACACATCAAAGTGTTAATAACAGACAAAAAGATATAAGGAATATTATAAGAAATTCAAAGCTTATACATTGAGCTACAATGCACCTTCTGTTGTGACCAGATCGAGTCTGTTGTTTACATTTATTCTGCTATTGTCGATTCTGTGGTAAATTTTGGTCCGATTTTTGCATCTTTGTGATCCTACAAAAAAGTACTGTTTGGATGTTTATAATCTGACTTCTTTTAGTTTTATATTTGCATATTCACTACAAAAAAAACTGTTCCTTAAAGAGATAAAAAAATACATAACCTCAATTACATTCTCTGAAACTCCAAAGCAAAAATAATAAAATAATATTGTAGTATACATTATTACATTATTTCATTCTTGTAAAGAAATGAATATTTTCTTCTTTATGTTTTTATTATCTCTTCTTTATGTGTGTGTTTTGTAATGTGCATTACAGAATTGTACAGGTATTTCTGAAAAACGCCACACTTCAGAACATATCAGTTATTTTAGTCAAGCATACACTAGCATGCTGACACCAATTTTGACCACTAGTTCGCGCTACAGAAGGTAACAAACTGGCATCACTAGAGGAATTTGATATACTTCTTTTGTGCAACGTCCAACGTATAGATTTTGTAGGTCCACTGAGTGTCTCTAAAACATGTGGCCAACACTGAGCAATAAAAACATTGCTTGAAAATGTTTGAGTTTGGTGGCTAATTCCAAACTTAATTTTGACATGAAGTAGTTTTTTTCTGGACATACTGTTTCATAAAGACTGTGTTTTGGAAACCCATCTAAATATCTGAATTTCATGGATGATTTATCATTGGGGTAAACTCCATGCAGTAGCCACTGTCTGAATGCATTTTTACAAGGGCAAACAAGTCGTCTTCGTTTATTCTCAGAACAAAATGATCATAATTATTTATGAAATCTGATAAAAAGAAAATATCGTATTTCTGTTTACTTGATTTTGGAGCTTGTCTTCGTCAGCTGTTTACTCCGATTTAAAGTAAATGCGTTTCGGGACAAAACACCTAATAATGTTTCAATTTCGTTATGTAATTAGCCAACACTGACTTTCAATCGTTGGAGATTGACGCGTCAGAATATCCGGAAACGTGGTAATTCCGAAATATACGGCGATTTAAAAAGTGTAAAAACGTTTATTATTAGACATTTGAGACACCAAGGGCGTGTTAAGTGGATCAAACTGGGCCGATGTTCGTCTTTTTCTCCACCCGTTTCCATTCGCCCAACCCCCACATTCCACAAGAGCCCGCCCTTCTTCGTTCCGAACAACCAAACATGATTACGCTCTTTACACCAACGTCAGCTCGTCCGTAGTCGCCATTCAAGGGAGCTGTAGTCCTTTTACTAATCGCAACAACGTATTTGTTTGCTCACAACACTACAACCCCCATACGGCCCTTTCCCCACCGACAGTTAAAGGCCAATCTGAATAAGTGGGAGGAGACCGCCCGCCCACTAAACCCAGCAAAATTTTTGTGTGCCTCTAAAAGCATTGTGGACAAAAAAGTGAACAATTGGAATATTGTGGAAGAAAGCGGAGCTAATAACGTCAAACATTTTCAAACGAATACTTTAAAAGCAGAGAAAATGGGAGCGTCATAGACTGGGTACAACGGTATGTCGTTCATAGATATTTAAATGGAAGTGGGTGGGCCCTCGCGCAGACGGAGATCTCTGACTGAGCTGCATCAGCCGAGGAATATTGGTCAACTCTGGATTTCTCAACGCTAATAGCTCCGGTCTGTAGGTGAAAGAGGCGACGGGTTGTGAACCCTACCCACTCTAAATCGACTGGCATTTTGTGCTCCGTTTTTAAAGGGTGTTTTTGCATTGGCACCGCCCTTCCTGGCGGGGTGGGTCCGAGCTGCGCCACAGTCTGCGGCCGCTGGAGAAAATAGGCCGTCCTTCTGTTGGGCTTTTGCCTGCCTTCTGCCTGCCTTCCTCGGCGTCCAGCCTTTTCCCCCTCTCAAACAACTCCTCTCCAGGTTTTATTAATGCGGAATGAGTGGTACGTACCCTCCCTCCTCATGCATCTCCACCCCTTAATTTTCTGTGGCATATTTGCATTCCCATTACTTTGAAATGGCACCCGTTGTTTATTTTCGCTCATTGATCACTTTTGTGTCTTGGGCAATACCTGTAAAGGGCAGGAAGACCAGTTTGATGTGTTCAGATCCCCACGAGGCTACTATAGTATCCTGTTTCTTTCTCATGCTACTTCCTGCTTTACTTGTGTGATGTAGTGTTGAATTCATTTGATTTGCACATACACGTGTAATGATGGCTTTTGTCTGTTGCAGATCAAAAACAGGAAGCCATGGCCACAGAATCACAGGGGAAAGCCAGTGGAGGTGAACCGGGTACCAAAGGGAAAAGTTCTGGATCACAGGTATCACTAGGGCCGTCTCCACTAAGGACGAGGCTGAATCCACCTTCTAATTCGAGTTTCCCAGTCCACCTTAAATGAAGCAATCCGCCCATGCTCACCGTTTCAAATTCGAGTTCGTGTCAGGGACCGAGGGGATTGTTACGAACTCGCGCTCATCCAAGAGAATGGGTTCGAGCACGGAAACAAGTTACACGCGTTGCTTTGAAGAGGAGGAGGAGGTGAGGGAGGGTCTGCACGCACTTCTGTACTAATGTTATTCTGTGTGTGTTAATTTTTTCCAGTTGACATTGAACAAATAAATCTTCCTTTGGAGGTATTTCTCTTTGTACCACCAGGGCGCCGTTTTGAAGAGTAAAATTTTCGCATTCATTTTTACAAAAAGTGTATAAACATGTTGATATATTTGTTATCTTACAAAAAAGTTTTAATTACGTATATATTTTATAACAGCATATAAAAAAATACTATTGGAATATGGTGTATCTGTGTGTAATTGATATGGTGTAATTAATACTACTGACCAATGCAATTAAATAAATCAATTAATTATATAATTCCTTGCACTTTAAATATTGCAATATCTTACTGTAGCATTACAGAGAACATATTCATTTCATAAATCATTTATTCACATTTTTAGTTATAAAAATTTCTTATGGGTGCGTTTATTGTTTTTAATTACTCTTTGGTCTCTATTATCACCAGGGATCAGAATATTTTACTTTAGCTTTGAAGAAAAAATATTAATTAAATTTTTTATTTATTTTCTGAAAATCATTTTGTCACACTTATACTTATTGTTTCATAATCATTTCTCAGGCGTGTGTTTTATTATTTTAATTCCAGCTAGCAGAGTACCCTTTTGGTTTATATTATCACCAGGTATCAGAAAGTTTTACTGTAGCTTTCAAGAGAAAATATGAATTCCATTTTTAAATTTATTTTCCAAAAATCTTTTTTTCCCCTTTTATTCATCATTTTATAGTAAATTGTTATGGGTGCATTTATTATTTTAATTTCACAATTTGTTTTATTCATGTCATGTTATTCATCACTCTTCACTGGACTCCCATCGCAGCTTCGTGGTTGTGATTACTGAAACAAAACCATCTCCAGATCAACCTCTGTTTGTCTCCGCAAGCTCATACACTCCTACATGCCCTCCAGAAGCCTGCGCTCAGAGAATGAACTGTGATTTTTGTGGGTACTGTCCCACAAAGGCAGAAAATCTCTCAGCAGAACCTTCTCTCTCACTGGCCCTGGCTGGTGGAAGAAACTCACAGTCAGGAAAGCAGCAACACTAACAGCTTTCAAAAAGCCAATGAAAATACTTCTCTTTAGGGTACAATAAAAAAATCCCTTTTCTCCTCATTCTCCTTATTCCCTTTCTGCTATGGTTAATTGATCAGCTGACACAATTACGAGTGGCCAGAGTTAGACTTTGACTGTGTAACAAATTGCATATTGTGTCTCCCCTAAGTTGCTTTGGACAAAAGGGTCTGCTAAATGCATTAATGTAATAATGTAATGTGACAGTGTCTGTTCGAAGGTCCGTTAAGCTTCTTTCGTTTCGTCTATAGCCATGAATTAAGACCTATTTTGCCGTGTAAAAGTGAGGTCTGATTTTCATAATTAGTTTGCATTTACATGGAAGTCCATTAAAGTGGCAATGTGTAAATTGTTTTTATGGTACTTGGCTAACCCTAAAGTTATTGACCTATTTTAGTTTAGGAAAAACTAAATAAAAAAAACTACGTTGAGAGATAAAATGAAAGTTCATATATTGTTAAATCCATTTTGAACAGTAAAATATTTGAATACTTGGTGGTATAATAGACAAAAGGTTACCCTGATAGGTGAAATTTAAATAATAAATGCACCTATAGGGAATTATTATAAAACAATAAAGAACACTGTTTAAAAAAATGAATTTAAATCAATAAAACAAAAATGAAATTAATATTTTCTTTTTGATGCTGAAGTAAAATAATGTGATTAAATAGACCAAATAGTTCTCTGATAGCTGGAAATAAAATAATAAAAGCACCCTTAAGGATTTATTATAAAATGATAAATAAAAATGTAAAAAAGCAAACAAAGGTTAATTAAAATTAAAATAATATTTTCTTTTTATTGCTAAATTAAAGTATTCTGAAACTTGGTGATAATATAGACAAAATGGTACTCTGATAGCTGAAAGTAAAATAATAAATGCACTTGAAGGAATTTATTATAAAACAATAAATAAAAATGTGAATAAATGATTCTCAGAAAATAAAAATAATTTTTTTTTCTTTAAAGATACAGTAAATTATTCTGAAACTTGGTGTAATAATAAATGCACCTAAAAGGAATTATATAAAACAATAAAGAAAAAGGTGGAAAAATGAATTTTCACTCAAAAAGGACATTAATATTTGCTCCTTATTGCTACAGTAAAATATTCTGATGCCTGGTGATAATAGAGACCAAAGGGTACTGTGATAGCTTGAATTAAAATTGTAAATGCACCCATAATAAATTATTATAAAACGATAAATAAAAAATCGGGAAAAAAAATATTTTCGGAAAATAAAATAAAAATGAAATTAATAGTACAGAAGTGCGTGCAGGCCCTCCTGTCTTCCTCCTCAAAGCAACGACATGCGTAACTTGCTTTCATGCTTGAACCCATTCACTTGGATAAGCGCGAGTTCGTAACAATGTCCTCAGTTCTGAATGAGATTCTTTGGAATATAACACCATTTCTGTGATGCCAAACAAAATTCAAGTTCTTCCCTCACAGTTGTTATGAAGGTCAATTCAAGCAACATGCATTGAAAAACCTAATGGACACATTGGTGAACATGTTTTTAGTTGTAAAGTTGTACATTTTTATCATTGCTGCCAAAGAGTATCTGCCCACTTCAGGAGTCAGCCTCAAGTAGTCAGAAAACAAAGGCGCAGTTTAGTCGCTTGCTGTCATTTATTGAGAGAAAATACTGGAAGTTTCGTTTCACTTTCTCATAATAATGGAAAAAAACAACTTTTATGTCTTGAAGCATAACAGGAAGTAACTGAGCTTGCAGTTCCTAATCAGTCGGTCACTCCGACTTATGTCTGTGCCGACTATGCAAACTCTGCTTGGAGCGCTCTAATCTCTCCACACTCTTTTTAAAATACCAATCAGCGGCCACACTGTTGGTCACGTGACCACGGCCCATGCATAAAGTGGGTGCAAGCATGACACTCTTCCTGTCTGCTCATTGAAGCCAATTCCTCTCAGAGCACAAGCAACTGGTGAAAGAGTTTACATTGGCGTTTGATTATATTCCCATTTTGTGGATTTAGCGCTGGTGTTAATGGCAACCATTGCGATTCTCTGGCTGTTCATAGTAGGCCTGAGTTGCTGACAGTCTCAGACTCTTGTCTTTCACTGCCTTAAACCAAGTAAAATTCCTTTTTGTGGTAGAGCACTTGTTGCCGGTCAACTATTTGTAGTGGGTTTCCAAGCATGTCGTCATAGGATCAGAATGTGTAGAGAAGTGCACTGTTATGTCATATAATGCATTTGAACAAGGCTGGTGTTCTTTCAGGCCGCCACCGGAGATGTTGTCAGCTCTAACTCACTCCTGTGGGGTCAGCACTGTGGGTTTTCCCTAGTCGCTGTCCATACTCCCCGCAGGTTCAACCATTCAGCAGATCGGTGGATACTCCTGTCAGAAGAATGCCGACTCCATCCCCTAGTAGTTCAGCAGATCTGGGATTGCTTTGTATAGCGGAGATAGACCTGTTTTCCACCCCAGAGAAAGCTCAGTGGCAGCTGTTCTACGCTCTGTTCCAGGCTTCTCTCAGGATAGATGTGCTGGCACATTGCTATCCCAGGAAGAAACGCATATATACATTTTCCCCAGTGAACCTCCTTGCACCCCTCCTTTGCAAGACCAGGGAGGACAAGGTAGAGGTCCTAACAGTGGAATCTTATTGGCCTAATTGACCTTGGTTCATAGAACTCTGCTCCCTCGTGACAGTACCTCCCTAGCCAGTATCCCTGTGGTCAGACCTTCTGTCCCAGGGATGTGGGCACAAGGACCTGTGCCCAGACCTCTGGAACTCCATGTGTTTTACCTTGGGTGTGGAGAACCCCCATCCATGGTCCAAAAACTATGTCTTGTCGGAGCTTGTTATGGAGGCAAGTGGGGTTGGTTCGTCGACTGGTGTCACTCTCGCCAAGTAGACTGAAGCAGCTGCCCCGTTGAACTCATTTTAAACCTTCTCCAAGAGAGTCTGGATCAAGGACTATCTCCATCCACCCAGAAGGTTACATCGCCGCGATTCTTCACTTCCAGTTGAAGGCAACACCTTGAGTTAACTGTCAGATTCCTCAGAGGGGCCAGAAGGGGTAGACCCTTTATGCCTTCCTTAGTTCCCTCCTGAGACCTTATGTTGTCCTGAGAGGACATCAAGGTCTTCCATTCGAGCTGCTTGACTTTGTAGAGCTTAAATTCTGCCAACTAAGCAGCGATCGCATTAGCCTTGATTAGAGGGTGGGGGATCTGCAGGCACTTTACGTCGACAAGACCTGCTTACAGTTCAGGCCTGGTGATGATCTGTTATTATTAACCCTGGTTTGGATGTGTGCCCAAGGTTCCTACAGTCCCTTTCAAAAACTCAAGTAGTGAACCTTCAAGCTCTGTCGGGAGAGGAGGCAACACCAATCCTTGGACCAATTTCCCAGTCCAAACATTGAGAATCTATGTAGAATGACCCAAAACCTTTGAAGTTCTGATCAGCTCTTTGTATGCTTGGAGGACAGAGGTTGGCCCACTGGCTAGTGGAGGCCATCTCGACTGCATACACAGCGTCCGATGTCCCTTGCCTTCTTGCAGTTGAGAGCCCACTCTATCAGGGTTGTCGTGGCCTCCTAGGCATTGGTAAGAGGACTCCGCTGGCAGTGATTTGCAAGGCTATGTGTTGGTCAACACCTAACATCTTTGTCAGGTACTATACCTGAGCGTTGAATCTGTCTCATCAGCCGTGCTAGGTGGTGGCAGGACGGAACTGAACTGTAAGGGGTGTCCAGCTTCACCAGCATCATTTCTTGGTGATATGTGTGCTATTTTTGCCCCTGGAGATACCCTCCAGCTTTTTGACTCATCTCGCCCCAACAGGCGTAGTAGAGTAAGCAGAGTATTCCTACGTACTGTCCACGTTTGTGCCCTCTATAAAGGACTACTGGCTGAATCTTTTATGACCGTGATCATGGTAGGGCCGAGCAGTTCCCCAAAAGGCTAACTCTTGAAAACTGTTGCTTTAGCTAGTTCCATCTATGCTATCTTCCCTTTAAAAGTCCTTTCCCAAGTAGTTCAAGGTGCATTTTTCCGTAGGTCCCTCATTGAAACCGTACGTGTATTAAATATGCTGGAAGTTCTAAGTCTAGCCTTTGAAATGGCAAGTTAGCCCTCCACGCGTCTCCGTTCAGCTCTGGGATTGATGCTCACTCCTCTAGGAATGAATCAGTAGGAGAGAAATTATTGCCCGATTGTCCATTAAACATTAAGTCTATGGAGAGAGTAGAGTGGGAGAGAGAGAGCGGAGTTCCCATAGATGGCACCAACATAAGTTTCAATTGCCTATTCGGGGAACAGGGGTTATGAAAGTAACCATTACATTCTTCAAGCTACTGCTTAAGGCTGACCTCAGAAGTGAGCAGGTGCTCATTAACTCCAATGTTTAAAACATACCAACTTTGGAGCTGAAAAAAACTTTTTTCCACACCTGGCTTCATTAGGTTCTGTTGATTCAAATCGCTGGTTTTAACCTTATGAACACTGAGGAGGCAGATGCCTGGCCACGTACGGTTTTGCGGAGCAGCGAACGCACTTGTGGTTGTTACCTGCACTAGAGCAGTGAATGTGAGTCAGGCAACAGTCAAATTAATCCAACAAAGTAAACAGAGATAACGAGTGAGGCAGCGCAATGTGCAAGTAAGGCTGTAAACAACCCACAAATTTTACTACCTGAAACAGAATCATATTCCGAAAGTCTGGGTTTATTCGGGTTTAAACCATATGATGATACTCAGCAAACTGTATACTGCAAGGAATGTTTAGTAATTATTTTAAGCACCAAAGCGGAACACCACAAATATATTTAGTCACCTGAAACGTAATCATATACAACAGTATGAAATTGTACGGAAAAACGCATTACACATGTCTAAAGATATGGCTCTCGTGAACACTGTTACCTCTCATAATTATTTTCATACATCACAATCCCTGCTCTATACAACAAAAGAGTCATGAAACAGAATTGCGAGATGAATACAATTTTGTATTCATGTCAGATTTATGGATTAGCAGAACAATGGAACTATTCATGATAGGCTGTTTTTTCTAGAGAAGAAACCTTAGCTCATTTTCTCCAATACAATGCTCTGGTATGTTTATTTTTATCATGTTTAATTTTGATTACTTTTCTTTTTTTGTAAAGAAACAGTACTGTGTTGTATTTTTTTGCTGTTTGATAACCTAATGTATAGGGATACATCTTATCTATATTAATATATTTAAATAAATATAAAAAAAAACATGGTGATCGTGATCTTTAGTCTAAGCAAAAAAAAAATCCAGAATTGTGCAGCTCTACCTATGGGTGATACACGGACACTACATCCATGTTATATACAGTCGATGTCAGCTGAACTATTCATACGAAACAACATTCACACAATCACTGTTCATATGCATTTACAAAATTACGTTATCATTTTTAATCTCTGAATGTTTAACAATTTATTTGTTTATTGCGTCCCCACTCACCTAACAACTGCGGTGCACATGTATCAGTGCAGCAATCACAACACAACAAAATTACAATGTATGTGGCAGCACACAACAGTGAAGTGAGGAGACTAGAGAGCACAGGGCTCAAAACATTTCCTTCACAACTTCAGTCTTTGTTCACAGATCTAAGCTGATGTTAAATATATGAAATAATACATATTTGAGATGATTAATAAAGACATGTGCAATGTTTCCCTTTTCCATCATTGCTTCTTTTAAAAGGAACAATTTGACGTTTTTGTCTTCTATGAAGTAAATGAAATAAATGATATTAGCACATTTAAACAAGAAAATGAATAAATGTCAGTCTTCAAATCTAAAAGTATGTGATGCACATTTGCTTCGATCAAACAAGATACTAATATGGATGAAGTGTTTGTCAGAGATTGTCTGTGTTTGAAATATCATTATAAGGATTAGCAAATCTTTTGCAAGAATGTTTTTTCCCCATGATATATTTTCCCCGTCAGAATGACCTATTTGGGGTTCTTGCAAAAGATTTTTAGCCTCAGGGTGTTTTCCCACCTGACTTGTTTAGTTTGATTAACTAATTGAACTAGAGTTCTCTTTCATTTTTAGTTCTGTTTGTTATGGCATGTGAGAAAGCAGCCACCTAACGCTAGATCGCACCAAAAGCGGACAAAAAAAGTGGTCCAATACCAGCTCGACAAAGTGATCTTGGGCCGGTTCCAAACAAACTCCAAAGCTATTTGTTTGTGGTGAGAACTTGGTGAGAAAACCCACTCTGAAGTAAAAACATAAAAAAGACTACAAAAAATGCTTTCTAACTAATACAGGCACGGTTCTCGCTTGCATGTGGCATTATGGGCAGAGGTTGTCATGGTGGCTCACTGTCAAACACCGAGTAGTTAGGAGCTGCATACATATAGAAATCTTCTCTGATGATCACATTTGTTCTCAGTTGCCCAAAACCCACACGAGCACTGCAATTTTCTCAGTGTTCAGCAAGGTGCTAAGAGAAAGAGGTTTAATAGATCTGTTGAACAGTGCCGTGTCAAGGCAAACAAGCTCCGTCAACAGTACGTTCACGCGCTGTATGCACTGATTAAAAATATTACATGCTATAATAACATATCTGCTAAACACTTTAGGTAAAGTGTTTATATTCTAGACAAATTGAAACAAAAAGAGGGCAGTGTATTACCTTGTAGGTCATTGGTTATATTGTTGTTGATTTTTCATATCTTTTTATATACCTGTTTCTGAATGTTTTTGTGATTATTCACCTTTTCAAGTACACAAAATGTTGTTTTGTATATCATTCCGAGTTTGCAATGTGCATCATTAAAGTTAAGTGATTAACATAAAAGTTGTAGCAAAAGATGACAGGATCAAAATCAAACAATGAAGTCAAGTCTGTCCATTTTGAGCTTATTGTCTTGGTTTAGTGGCGATCGTTCCTCCATTGTTTACTTCCACGAGCAGATTATTTCTAACCAATCGAGAAGCGGTTGAGAACCCACATGGGATGATGTATGTGACCAATGAATGGCCCGTATGATGTCACATGACTCTGTATTGATTATGGCCAGCTAGTGCAGACCAGAGCATCCAGTGTGATGTGAACGAGGAGTAAACAGCAGACGATTGCAACAATGTAACAGTTGTTTCTCTTGGTTCACACCTAATTAAATAAACTAGAGATGTGAAAACACCCTCAGATTGTTTGAACTCTAGGCATCTACCTGCACAAAGCATGTGGACAAACACAGATGTTCTGACTTTACTGATTTTACAATTGATTTGTGAAAAATTGCATGTTCAAGGCAACCTCCCTGAAAGACTTAAGGCATGTTTTAACCACAACCAGGTATTCTCTATTCTAGTCCTTTTCATTGTGTTCATACATAACAAACATTTCAATCAAGTGAACGGTGATGAACACAGTGGTTAAATAGTATATATGTTTCTCAAAACATTGATACGGAAATGGAGAGGTTGAGGTTTACACCTTCACATACTCTAGCCTGGAACCCTCTGACCGACTTCTTCTTGTTTCTGTGTAGGATGCACAGCCATCTCCACTTGCATTGCTTGCAGCAACATGTAGTAAAATAGGGGGTGCTGGCGCAGAAGGTCAGGCAGCCACACAGCAGCAGATAATTATTGACCCGAACCAAGGTTTGCTACAGCTCCAGAGCCCTACGCAACAGCTGGAGCTGGTTCCTGCACAGCTGACAGGAAATGGCTGGCAAATTATCACCACATCCCCTGCCACTGCAACCAAGGACAACGTTCAACAGCCTGGCACTAACATCAACACCAATGAGGGCATAGCAGGGCAAAAAGTCAAGGCACTGGCTTCCAATAATACACAGCAGCAATTTCAAATAATTCAGGTGCAAAATATGCCAAACTCATCAGGAGGGATTCAGTACCAGGTGATCCCACACCTTCAGACAGCAGATGGACAACAGCTCCAGATCAGCTCCAGCAACCAATCAGCTTTGAGTATGCAGCCAGAACAAATCCAGCTCATTCCCACTGGAAACAACCAAGCCATTCTTGCCACTCCCCAAAGAACTGGATCCACCAGCATTGTCGCCCAAAATCAGTCCATTCCTGTTCAGATCAGGCCTTCATTTCCTCTTCAGCTCCAGACCATTCAGGGTACCCAAACACCTATGGTGACTACAGTACCTATAAACCTTGGCGGCATGACTTTGGCTCTGCCAGTTATCAATAATGTAGCTGGAGCAGGTGGTTCAGTTCAACTTGTCCAGTCAAGCGATGGAACCATTTCTAATGGAAACCAGCTGATCACGACAACTGTCTCGAGCTCTGCTGAAACCACAGCAACTTCAACCACAACCTGTACAGATTCGGGCCTTGCCAACTCTTCGGATCCCACAACAGTACCCATAGCATCAATCATGTCCACTGACAGCCATAAAGATCAAATGGGTGAACCAGACCCCCAGAACCAAGCTCAATCCAATGGCCTCCAGCCTTCATCTGAGGCACCTGGCCAAATCCAACAGTTCCAGATTGTGGGCCACCCTGTCCTCCAGCAGATCCAGATTCAGTCTCCCCAGCAGCCACTGGTCCAAGGCTCCATTCAGATCCAGCCAGGTCAGACATTACAACCAGTTCAACAGAACCTCCAGCTGCAGGCTTTCCAGAACCCAGCGCAGGTTTTGATTCGGACACCCACACTCACTCCCTCAGGGCAGATCAGCTGGCAGACCGTCCAGCTCCAGAACGCAGCTGTTCCCCAACAGCTGACCCTCTCTCCAGTAGCATCCAATCAAAGTGGGAACACATTTGCCCAGATTGCCCCGCTGGCTCTGGGAGGGTCACCTATTACCCTCAGTACAGCCCAGCTGACTGGTGGGACCGGAGTGCAGACCGTGAATTTCGCCGGGTTGGGAACAGCAGGGGTTCAGGTGCAGGGTGTCCCACTAACAATCACAGGGCTTCAAGGTAAGAAAGTTTTTCATAATCCAAGATTAAGATTAGAGATAAGTGTTTATTTTTATCTAACCAGTACTTTCTTATCTTTCGGATAAACTGGACTTTTCAGAAACTTTTTGCATGAACAATTGTAATTAAAAAAAGCCTCAATTAGTATGAAAATTGGTTCATGCATGGTTGCGTTATCTTGTTTTCTTTTTCACTAAGCTCAAAATGGCTCAATGGCACTGGTTAAAGCAATGCCCACTAACCAATCAGATGAAGCATTAGTTGGGGGGGGGGGCATGGCTGAAGTGTGGTAGTGGGATGAACTGGGGGTATATGGCTTGTGTTGCTGAACCATTTGAGGTAATTTAAAGGCATTGTTCAATAATTGTTCAATAATGCCTTTTGAAGCTTATTGAGTATGAAGTGATAGCCTAGAGGGGTCAAATATTTATTATCAATCATTTAAAAGGGGCATGTCATGGCACCTTTTAATTTTCGGTTTGTTTGATTGAGAAAAACCCTAATCTATTTCATTGCACATGATAAACATCCTACATTTTTAGTTTAAACTTTTCTGCAAAAATATTAAGGTTGACCTAATCCAAGTTCTTAATTTTAGCTCACTAAATTTAAGTTTCACACCCTTATCTTTTTGAGTCGGTGTTATATATTTGTAATTTTAATAAATTAAGTTTAATTTAGTTTGGTACAAACTAAATATTATTATTATACTTTTTGTTTTAATTATTTTGGCAACTAATGCACATGGGTTGCACTAAACAAGTGGAACTACAATTTAGAATTTGTACATAATTAAACACTTTGTAAAATATCTCTATATCCTTAGAGTTTACTTGCAGAACCTTAAAGGCTCTACAGAATCTAATTTAGTTTTTCTTATTGGGAGAAGTTCATTAATTCAGAAAAGTTATCTATGACGTTGCTCACAATTGTCTTTGTCTCTAGTTTAGTGTATTTTGACAGTCCATCCTAACAAAGATTTCAAAGCGTCATGGTTTAATGGGTCTTAGTTATCATCAGAGCCAGAGCAAAGAAATTAAATCAACCATCAACGCAATGATTAAATCAACTTCAGTGTTTGTGAATTCTCACAGGTCAGCCACAGGGTCAAGAGGGGGTCAAAGTTCAGTCTGCCCCATTGACAGTCACTGTTGGCAATATCAGCAGCTCCAGTCTGAGCGCAGCGAGCCCAGATCATATGGGGCAGAGTTTGTTTGATCAGGAGGGGCAGCCCAGCAAGAGGCTGCGCAGAGTGGCGTGCTCTTGCCCTAATTGCAGAGATGGAGAGGGCAGGTAAGCTCAAAACCATAGGAAATCACTCCCCTACAGCTGATAAGCGACACTTATATGTCCTCACACATAACTCCAGCTAGGAACAGAAAGCCTTCTGCATTAAATGTTTTGTGTTTTATGTTTATGTTAAGTGTAATGTGACCCGCAGGTTTCTGTTTTTTTTGACAGAAACAACAGTGATCCCTCGAAAAAAAAGCAGCATGTGTGTCATATGGAAGGCTGTGGAAAGGTTTACGGTAAAACGTCTCACCTGAGGGCTCATCTGCGCTGGCACACGGGCGAGCGACCCTTCGTCTGCAACTGGATCTTCTGTGGAAAAAGATTTACTAGAAGCGATGAACTGCAGAGGCATCGCAGGACGCATACAGGTGCGCTAAAAACATCATGCATGCATAATAAACTAGGATTAGAATGGTTGCAATTTCACATTTTGAATAACTGCAATTTGGGTGAAAAGGGGGAAATATACTTTTAATTGTCTACTTAAACAATTTCACTATTCACCACGCTTAACTTAGTCAAAACTCATCGAGAGGGATGAATTTGTTTATTAATCGCAAAGGCTTCTCAACACCGTGTTTCTGTAGCATGGACAAAAGCTACTGCGAATGTCCGTCATTTGAAATCCCTCCTCATACACGTCATCTGCTGCTGCATTGAGCAACAAAATTTGTACTCACCACCAGATATTTTTTCATATGCCAGAAGATTCATATTCAGGAAGAACAAAGAGCAAGCAGTGCATCTCTCAGATTGTTGGCTCTGTGTCACAGTTCTCAGAGCCACTCTGCGTTCTTTTATTGATTGCGTAGATGTATTCAACACCGTTAACATGGTTCTGATATGTTTGAATGCAATGAAAAAGTTTAGACTAGGGAAGCCTTGGTTGTGGTAAAACATGTCTTACACGTGTCTGGGAGGTTGCCCGAGATTGAAAAAGTAAAGTAGACAAAATGACAGGTTTCTTTAACAAACTTTTAGCTATTTATATTTTAGCTATGTATAAGGGGAGACGTCAGTTTTGTTGCTGCAGAGTTTTTGTCACATACGCTGTCATCACATAAGCTCCCTGCTGTCTGCTGTGCTACCCTACCATGCTCATTTCCAAGAAGCAAAAGCAAACTTCTACTTCAAGCATCACAACTGACTAATCAGCTAAAACAGGCTCACATTTCTTTAATATTCTTAATGCCCTGAACCACTTGTTTTTTCTGTACAGACATTTCTGATATCAGTACCCGCCGCTGTTAACGTTAACGTCAGTCGACAACTTTGCTCCGCTAATGTACAGTAAATCGTTATATCACAAAAAACTAACGTAAAGTAAAGAGCATCTCAACCCAAAGGTTTTTTCCTCTGACAGGCTGAAGCTAACAAATACACACGGCTCTTGTGCTTTTTGGGCTCTCTGCTCTTTGCAGGTTTATTAACAAATCAACTCTGTTACAGATTAACACACTAGCCGATGGATAATTCAGTTGGATCTCTATTGCTCCTAGCCTTAAGCTACTTTAACTATCGTTAAACTTGCTATAAACCACACTCAAATGGTTTTAGCTCTCTTAAGATTACAAGCGCACAAAAAGTCTAACCAAAATAAAGCTGGTTTTATTTTGTCTATCAGTTTGACATAAAAAACATTAAAATACTAATACAAATAATAAAAATCTAGATTTGCTGTAAGGAGTGCAACCCCAAAGTTTTCTAATTATTAATTAGACGACTAAATACTTTACTCATTACTGCAACCTATACACAAATTTGGCTCTTTCGGTTCAACTTTCCTTGTGACTGGTGGTCCTGTTTCAACGCTGATCAATCCATAGAAGGCTAAACTGAACAATAGGCTGAACAAAAAAAATATAACAAATTATTAGAAGAAAATTTTAGCAATAACTTTGAATCTCTAAATAAATGTATCAACATTCAAATTTATATTAATAAATAAACAACTTGTTTTCTTAAACCTTCAACCTAGTTAACCAATTAGCTAATTTGGCTTCGAAACCTGCTTCTTGAATGTGCGCCATTAAAAACCAGTGTTAGTGTAGTCTATAGTTTAGTGCAGCTACAAAATTTCACTCCAGTTTAATTAAAAATAATAATAATAACCTAAACTTAAAAAAATAATACATAGATAGATATTACTGTTCATAATAATATGGCCTCACCACACTGTTCCTCATCATATCGCAAAGATCAGGAGTCATTCGATCTCAGAGTCATCAAATCCGAGATAGCAGATATTAATCTTCAGATCAGGTTCTTACAGACCAAAAGATCAGTCTGTGCCCAGAAGAACACATGCTGCAGCAGTAAACTACACACCAGCTCTGGACTTTTTTTACTAGTTGATTTAGCAGGAACTTTATAACATTAAAGTGTTTCTTTGGAATGAATGTCTCTGTCATGAACAGGTGAGAAGAGGTTTGAGTGTCCCGAATGCTCTAAGAGGTTCATGAGGAGTGACCACCTGTCCAAGCACATCAAAACCCACCAAAACAAAAAAGGTGGTGCAGCACTTACTATCATCACGACAGATGAAATGGAGGAGGAAGTTGACGAGGTCCTAAACTCACCCAGAATCGTCACAGTGACCTCCATCTCACCAGATTCCAATCCTACCACGCCTACCACTTCAAACAACTTAGAGGAGGAGTTTGTGTAGTTTTTCAACCACAAGTGATCAGCCGAAAGGCACTGTTATAGTATGTTTCTGCCAATAATGGACAATGTTTTTTATGGAGGTTTAATATGATAAAAAACATCTAAATGAAATATGCGAGCTGTTAAGAGACATGATGTGCGCTTTGAAGGATCTCCGAGTAGCACAAAAAGTACTAATGTTCCTGGAGACTCCAAAAGATGTTGCTATGCACATAAACAACAGATTTATCACTTTTCAAAGTGGGGTTGACTTTACATACTAGGCACAAGCCAATCAATCCAGCCCATCTGTGATTGGCTGAACAGGTAGATGTTTATTTAAAATTGGGTGATGCAGCATGCGCAGATTAAAGAGGTGGGCTATTAGAAAAAAGCACAGTAGATTTACAAGCAACGCATTCCATATAACAAACTACAAAAAGATGAACGTAAAATAAAACAATCCTGCTTTCTGAGACATGCTATGTTAAACGAAAGCAATACTTTTTAAGACAATCTTTGCCATGTTTACATTACCAAGGGGTTGAATAGGTCAAAGACATAGAAACTGTACTCTGATGCCTTAAAAAACACTGCAGTACCGCTTCGTTTTGGATGAGTTGGGGGTGTGGCCTGTGAAATATTTGCCCATGTGACCGCATTAAGATTTTTAACACTGCTCAGAGATCCTCCCGAATCACATAAATGATGTGTCCTCCCACCCAAACTTCTTGGGAGAAAATGAGCTGAAATCAGTTAATTAATAATGCATTCATTGTGTGTTTTTCAATTTCAATCACATTTCTCTGTTAGTGTGCTCAATCTGAAAATGGAAAAATTATTTTTATTTGGCGGATTTGCACAGACATCAATAGAAGATGGCTCATAAACCTGTTTTCATAAAGTAGTTCTGATAAAAACACATTAGCTGATTGAAGTTTGCTCTCTTAAAGCGTATGCTGCTTTGGCCAGTGTAGAGATCAGGTTTTGGATAATTTGTTCAGAGTAGGCTAGGTTTTTGGCTAAATTTAGGATAGAAAAACTGAAATCTTAAAAATATAGTTGTTTCGACCAAAGCCCCAAACTTCTTTAGCCACTTCTTTTTTGAAAAATTACTTGTGTATTATGTCATGGAATGGGTAAAGCCATGATTTTGAGGGGTTCCAAAACTGGAGAGATATTTCCATTTCAATGTAAGCTGTATGCGACATTTAACAGTTAAGACTTTTGCATTTCCTGATGGATTGCGGCTGAAAGGGCATCTGCTGTGTAAAACATATGCCTGATGAGTTGGCGGTTTATTCCGCAGTGGTGACCCCCAAAAGCCAACAAGAAGAGGGATTGATGGACAGACTTGCTTTTGCAAACTGTCCGGTGGGAGCCTGAATCAAGAAAAGATCAGAGGATTTAGTTTTGGGGGAATTGTTACAAATAGAAATTCTGTGGACTGCTTTGGCCAATGTCATGAACTTGTTGCACATGCGACATTAGCCATCTTGCTGAGGCTAATGTCAGGTTGCTTATTACAAACATTGCATTGATTCTTGATTACAACATAGTTGCTTTGATCAGTTATTTTTCAAAACACAAATGATTGATTAATTAATTTAGTTTTGGGCTTTGGTCGTTACATACATATTTATTCATCCTTTCAATTCAAGTTAGAAACTCTTTCATTTCAAAACACCAGGAAGAGTTTAAAAAAAACTTTGATAGTACAGTCACATTGTTATGAAGAAAAACATATTTCCCAAAAAAGATTATTCATTCACAAATCTCTCCAGTGTGGCAGCATCAGTGAGAAACAGAGTTTGATGTGACAAATACGTCTGGGTTTCATGGCCACTTTGATGGTTTTATGTGCAAAAGTCTTTGGTGTGTTTAGTGTTAGTTATTAAGTTTTCGTTTGTTTGATTTGAAGCCCATGATTTTTCATTTTCACACAGGTCGATGACATGCGTGACTGTATACCTGTTTATAATTTATTATTTATCCCTCTGGTAGTTTGCTAACGTGTATTGTGCGCTGTTAATGCAGAGATGATGTGCTGCATGGTTCATTTCCGCTGATGATCTTTATTTAGTCTTGATTTATAAACGTGATACTTTTAGAAGTGAATCTATGAGTTTTATCTGATTTGTTTCAGATGGAAAAAAAAACATTGTTTATACCAAACAATTCTTCATAGTTTTTGGAAATATTTTTTTGTGGCTGGCTTTTCCTTTTAGTGATGCCTCATTTGTAACTCAAGACATTTCTTTGTCCTCGTGGCGTTTGATAATGGGGTTTTGACAAGTTGGCTGCAGGTTATTAATATTTTTAAAATAACTTTGTACAAGCGTTATGTTAATGGGTTACAATGAGGAATAAAACAAGGAAAAAATGCCTGCATAACACTTGAGATTAAAGTGAGTACTTCTGTCCTTAAAATAGGTCTCCAAGTCTTTCTTTCAGTCTAGCGTTTACTTTCTGAACACTTTGGTTCCTTTCATTTCAGGGGATGCATGTTATCATGAACTATATAAACTAGTATGAACTAGTTGTAGAGAAAAGATCACACACTTCTAGCGGTGTATGTGAATACAGTTATTTAGTTCCACCTAAATTCAACAAATGATTTATTGTAGTTTAAATCCACATTTGATATTGTAATATTTGAAGTGCCGATCAACAAGGAATCATCACACTGGTGAAATGTCCAATTTTACAAGGTACCAACTTTACTAAACACATTTTTGTTCCTTTAGATCAGGGGTCTCCAAAGAGACCCACAGTGCTGTACAGGTTAGCTTTAACAAACAAATCAAACGCATTCTGTCTATTGACAGTTCTGTATCAGAATCTGATTTTGACTCAAATTTTTATATTGTATTGTTTTTGCAAATAAGCTATTGGCAAACATGTGTTTATATGCATGTTTTTTAGTATTACAGCTATTAAAATTATGCTAAGCATCACGTTTTCAGAATTCCCTCCAAATGAGTGTTGAAGCAAAACCAGCAAGATTACAGGGAAGGATGTGGGGGACTTTTGTGTCAGCAAAGTATGAGTGGTTTTATTCAGGAGTGTTTTTGGGTCTCTTTGCTGCTTGCACAAAATTTGACAATTTCAGTAATGTTAGCCATAGATACCAAGATTTGCTTCTCCCGACTCAATAACTTAAGGTATAAATGCTAATAATGAACATATGATACCTCTTTGTAACAATATGCATAATATAGTTAACAAGCTACAAAGGTGTTGTAGTCCAAATATTACTTGTCTCGTCTCATCTCCTCCCGCTTAACCGGGGCAGGGTCGCGGGGGCAGCAGTCTAAGCAGGGATGCCCAGACTTCCCTCTCCACAGACACTTCTTCCAGCTCCCCGGAAGGGATCCCGAGGCATTCCCAGGCCAGCTGGGAGACATAGTCCCTCCAGCGCGTCCTGGGTCTTCCCCGGGGCCTCCTCCCAGTGGGACGTGCCCGGAACACCCCCCCCCCTGGGAGGCGTCCAGGAGGCATCCGGAACAGATGCCCAAGCCACCTCAGCTGACTCCTCTCGATGTGGAGGAGCAGAGGCTCTACTCCTAGCTCCCCCTGGTTCTCACCCTATCTCTAAGGGAGCGCCCAGCCACCCGACGGAGGAAGCTCATTTCGGCCGCGTGTATCCGGGATCTTGTCCTTTTGGTCATGACCCAGAGCTCATGACCATAGGTGAGAGTAGGGACGTAGACCGACCAGTAAATCGAGAACTTCGCCTTTTGGCTCAGCTCCCTCTTCCCCACGACAGACCGATACAGCGACCGCATCACGACCGATGCTGCACCGATCCATCTGTCGATCTCGCGCTCCATCCTCCCCTCCCTCGTGAACAGGACTCCGAGATACTTAAACTCCTCCACCTGAGGCAGGAGCACTCCACTGACCTGGAGAGCGCAAGCCACCTTTTTCCGGTCGAGAACCATGGCCTCAGACTTGGAGGTGCTGATCCTCATCCCAACCGCTTCACACTCGGCTGCAAACCGCCCCAACGCGCGCTGCAGGTCTTGGCCCGAAGAAGCCAACAGGACAACATCGTCCGCAAACAGCAGAGATGAAATCCTGAGGTCCCCGAACCGGACCACCTCCGGCTGCACCTAGCGATTCTGTCCATATAAACAATGAACAGAACCGGTGATAAGGGGCAGCCCTGCCGGAGGCCAACGCGCACTGGGAACAGGTCTGACTTTGTGCTGGCAATGCAGACCATGCTCCTGCTCTGGTTGTACAGGGACCGGACAGCCCTTAGCAGAGGGCTCTGGACCCCATACTCCCAGAGAACCTCCCACAGAACACCATGAGAGACACGGTCGAATGCCTTCTCCAAATACACAAAGCACATGTGGACCGGTTGGGCAAACTCCCATGACCCCTCGAGGACCCTGCAGAGGGTATAGAGCTGGTCCAGTGTTTCACGACCGGGTCGAAACCCGCATTGTTCCTCCTGCATCCGAGGTTCGACTACTGGCCGAACTCTCCTCTCCAGTACCCTGGAATAGACTTTCCCGGGGAGGCTGAGGAGAGTGATCCCCTGGTAGTTGGAACACATCCTCCAGTCCCCCTTCTTGAAAAGAGGAACCACCACCCCGGTCTGCCAATCCAGAGGTACTGTCCCTGACTGCCACGCGATGCTACAGAGACGTGTCAGCCTGGACAGTCCCTCAGCATCTAGGCGGATTTCATCCACCCCCGGAGCCTTGCCACTGAGGAGCTTATCAACCACCTCAGTTACTTCGGCTTCGGTGATAGACGAGTCCACCTCCAGTACCACAGCTGCCTCCTCAACAGAGGACGTGACAGTGGGATTGAGGAGATCCTCAAAGCATTCCTTCCACCGCCCGACCACATCCCTGGTCGAGGTCAACAGCTCTCCTCCTCTACTGTAAACAGTGTTGGTGGGGCACTGCTTCCCCCTCCTGAGGCGCTGGACAGTTTGCCAGAATTTCTTTGAGGACGACCGATAGTCTTCCTCCATGGCTTCCCCGAACTCCTCCCAGGTCCGAGTTTTTGCCTCTAACACAGCATTGGCTGCGGCACGCTTGGCCTGCCGGTACCGGTCAGCTGTGTCCAAAGTCCCATAAGCCAACCAGGCCTGATAGGACTCTATTTTTTTTCAGCTTGACGGCATCCCTTACTTCCGGTGTCCACCACCAGGTTCTGGGATTGCCGCCGCGACAGGCACCAGAGACCTTACGGCCACAGCTTCGCACCGCGGCAGTGACAATAGAGGTGGAAAACATGGTCCACTCGGACTCTATGTCTCCACTCTCCCCCGGTATCTGGTTGAAGCTCTCCCGGAGGTGGGAGTTAAAGCTCACTCTGACAGAGGGCTCTGCCAGACGTTCCCAACAGACCCTCAACATACGTTTGGGTCTGCCAGGTCTTTCCGGCCTCCTCCCCAGCCAGCGGATCCAACTCACCACCAGGTAGTGATCGGTTGATAGCTCAGCCCCTCTCTTCACCCGAGTGTCCAAAACACATGGTCGAAGGTCAGATGATACGACAACGCAGTCGATCATTGACCTTCGGTCTAAGGTGTCCTGGTGCCACGTGCACCGGTGGACACCCTTGTGCTTGAACATGGTGTTTGTTATGGACAAACCGTGACGGGCATAGAAGTCCAATAACAGAACACCACTAGGGTTCAGGTCGGGGAGGCCATTCCTCCCAATCACGCCCCTCCAGGTAACGCTGTCATTGCTTGCCAAATATTCCTTCTTCTATGTTAACATATTTTTATTATCGTCTATGCGTAAGCAACGGAGAAGAGTAAAGAGTTAACTGATTTAATATATGGCCCGGAATCTGGTGCGCAAAAATATTTTTGCAATGCAACCTCATTCTGAATGTTATTTTTGCTAAGATTTTTGTACCAGGGCATGACTTAACGGGTTACTCACAATTATGGAGAGGATTGTGTTTGTTAAAGGACTATATACATTCCTGGGTGACTGTTTGGCACAATTACAGTTTTATTCTAGAATTTTTAACACGGCTTCAAGCAATGATCTGTTGTTCTTGCTCTTTTCCTTTTAATAGTTTTTTTTCCCAAAATTATTTGGTACTAACAAGGTGCACTCTGATCAGACATTTACTTCAACAAAATCCCATGATTGCCAGAAACAATTAGTTTCAATGTTTTTATCCAGTAGCGGTGCATTTTAGGGGATAGAGTTTCATCTACTGCACATGGGTATGACATTGGAGCATTTCTTTCAAATAGAAGACACGTCAAAGGCAGATATTATTTGTAATGTGATCAAATATAAAATTTCACCAACAATTTGTCACTATGACTTAGTCATAGAGCATAACCTTGTTTCCTGATCATGCTAATATCTTCGTTTGAAAAGCTCAGTATGTTCTTAGCCAAAGACAGAAACCTGGAAGTTGTTGATCAGTCTCTAGAATCCACACATAAACAAACAAGTGGAATACACAAACCCAATCTAAATATTGCTAAGTTCTACATTAGATATAGACAGACAAAAAAGCATTTTTTAATGTTTCAAGACAATTAGGTACTATGAGCAGTTTGTTAAAGTCACACTTAAATGTCTGAAGAATCAAAGAAAAGATTTAAAACATGAAAAGAGAAGCAAAGACCAGTGTTTCTACTGCAACAGGTGTTCAGGTATGACCCCCGGCGGCGAATCCTGCTGTGATCACTCCACCTCTTTCTGTAAACTACAATGAAACAGAGTTAACACTCAGCCTTCACTCAAACCACTTTGTTTATATGCTTATTTTGATTTATTTTTAAATTAGCTCTAGTGTGGTGTTACTTAGCTGCAAGTTTGAGGAACCCCCAGTTACAGTTTTGAATCTGAAAGTGCTTCATTCATCAAGTTATTTAGTTTACTAAGAAAGAGTCAGTCGCTGCAATGAGCCACTATGAAATGGAATCTTTTAGCCCTCATTACTCCTGCCCCTGCACCATTCATTTGTTCATTCAATAATTCTGAGAAACCAGACTTCTGCCTCAAAAATCTACCCAAGCACTCTACATTTTGGATTACAGTTACATCAGCTCTGGTATTATTTTTTTGTTTATTTTGTAGGAGTTTTTAAGCTTTATTTTCTCAGAGGCTATGAAGAGTGCTGGTGCTTCTATTTTTCCTCACTACCCCAGCAGTACCTTAAGTTCCAATCGGTTCACAGTTATTCACATCATTGCCAGTGAGTAATGTAGGGTAAAATTTAACTGAAACTTGACTCTTGATGTTCAGAAGGTCCATTCAATTAAAATGTCAAAAAAGCACCATAGGCAAAAATAGGTTTAATTGAAAGTGAATTGACTTTGGCAAGCCAAAATGAAATTATGCAGATCAATGTAATCAATCGATTCGATTTCCTCTAAAGCAGTGGTTGTCAGTAGTTCTAAGTACAACTGATGGTACTTAGACATCTACATCCATTAGAGCAGTGGTTCTCATAGTGGGGCAAGCCTTCCATTGGGGGGGCTTGACAGAAAATAATTTACAAACACTGCATTAGAGGTATGTGAAGATCAATTATTTTGTGTGTATTCCTATCTATACTAACTTGCATAGTATATACCGAAAATCTCTTTGCTCTCGACAAAGGCGGTCGCATATATCGCTCTCCTTCCCTGTATTACTCTTGCTGGCTCCCTCTGTTAGTGTCTGAGACTATGCAATTGACACCATCTTCTCAATGAGAAGCTCGGGTTCGGGGGAACCCACCTGCCCTGTGGGAACGTTTGCTGCTGGCTACACGATGGACGAATGGGAAAAGTGGGCCGCCGTGTGCCTGGCCGCTTTGACCCTGGACGACATTGAGGATATCTACTTATTTGGAGCTCTGATGACATGGTTTCTGCAGATGGGATTATGCAGAGCCCTGGGGTATCAGTGATTGTTAAAAGCGGTCAGTGAAGCTCAAAACCCCACCAAGCTGACTGGCTGGATTGAAATGGCGATAAGCAGAACCGTCAGTAAACAGACAGTTCATATAAACCACAAGTTGGACAAGAACCGGATTACGCTGACGGCCATGCAGCAGATTTTGACCAAAAGAGGCCAGTGATGGACATTAGAGGTCTGTGAAATTAAATCAGAAATCTTTTTTCTTTTGGCTACTTCCACTTCTTCGGGGTGGTCAAGGCTGTTGCTGGAGCCAAAAACAACAACTCCCAGAAAACGAGAAAAGATAACGAGAAGCTCTGTACTCCTACTCAAGGACACTACCGCCTTCTGTGCTTTTACCCCCAGTCTGAGTGGACAGGGTTCGTCGATTGTGCCTTCTTCAGCTTCATAGCTGGATGTCTAATTACTTGTGACTGGATCTATCTTTACTTCCCCTGTTCCCATCCTGATGCGATGTTATGTCTATGTAAATGTGTAGAATGTGCTTGTTGTATTGGCTATTTCCCTCCTGATCTCACACTGCTCTAACTGAAGTACAGTATGAGTTTTTTTTTTAGTCACCTTTCCTGTTGTATATTTCCTTATTTAATTTACTACCTCACCGACCTGCCTGTCCCCCTGTAATGTGGTGTCTATATCTTGGTCGGAGGGGTCTAATTTCGCTGCATGTAACAGTATAGTGACCAAAACATTTTTCAATTCAACATACCCACTAAGACAGAGATACCAGCGTGCGCGTGTGTGGAGTAATATATTAGAATAAAACATGTTAATATTGTGCCGCTGGTGTGAGTGAAGCGTTGAATGTATATAACAGGTGTGCCATGTGTGGAAGTAGCTGGAAAGCTCCCGCATGCAGCGAACAGAGCGATAGCTCTGCAATGACTGCAAGACACAAAGGATGAGTAAATTTAACAAAACAAGAAGCTTCACATTTGCGAGGCCTGAGCGAGTATATTTCTGAAAATCTCTGTTTACATTTAGCCAATAAATGGTACGCATTATGTGCGAAGAAGAAGCAGCAAAAGAGTGAAACTTATGGCGGTTCAAAACAACATTGTGTCACTGTGTTGACATGGCTTACGACTTTAAAATATACTGATTGAGCTCATTAAAAACTTGTTTATAATGAAAGAATCAAACAGTACATGTAAAAGCTGTTGTTTCTCTCTGTGCGCATGCGTGAGTTTCAGTGTCAGACGCATGTGCGTGAACTCCTTACAATCCGCATGTTCGGTTCAGTCAGTCACTAACAAAACATGCTGCAAATAAAGAAGTCTGTGATTCTTTGGTATGAAGGAGAAAGGGATATAAAGGACATCCGATGATCAGAAAAAGTAAAGATGTAACAGACTGATGACTCAGACATTAGTTTCAGCCAGTCCAGGTGCTCACTAATAACAGCACTCATGCAAATAGAACCTGACTAAAATCATAGCATTAATGGGACACAGTATTAGGAATTTCTATTTTATTCTCATCAATGATAATGTCAAAAGTGCGAAGAGTGAAAAGTCTTTCACATAAAATATGAAAGAAAAATGGTTATAAAATAACACCAATATCACTGTGTTAACATCAATTTGTGAATAACCAATGTATTTTAAATCACCATTACTTGCTCTTACAGAAATTTGTTATTCTCCAGAGTAGAAGAAATATGTAAAAAGAGAAAGCTGGCAAGAGAAAGAGATGTTTTAATGAATATTTTAAATATGAATATTATAAAATATAATATTGAACTGCACTTAAATATAGCTGAACAGTAGGACCTATATGCTGGGGCTATACTGTGTGTATTTTAATGTTGGTGGTACTTGGAGTTCCAAATTTTTTCTGAGGGGGTACTTGGTGAAAAAAAAGTTTGTGAACCACTGTTCTAAAGGATTGATAAATGATATCATGCAAGTACTAACATGAGCTGGCAGGTTCTGTGTGCAGAAATGACTGCTGACAGGACTCATCTTTAAGGGTTTATTCAATACATTTGCTTTTTTTTCCTCCAGAAAAACATGTTATCAGTAGTAAAGTTGGAGAGATTTGTTACCTCTCGAGGTATTCCTTGACATTATCATGACCGTAGAATTTGGCAAGGTGTGTGAGGGCTCCGGTTGCACAGCGTCCGTCACGCTTCCTGCACAGACTGCAGTTACACACGCCACGACAGATAGGGCACTCCCAGTTCTGCAACACCAGGAAACACACACAATCAAGCAAACCTCACAACACACCTTTTATGCAGCTCATGTGGGAAAAAATTATCAGAAGGAGGCCCAGCAGAGGTCTGTCAGGAGACCTGCAACAAATCTCTATACCCCAACTGCTCCAAAGTTGTGCTTTGTTGGTTTTATTAAGGTAAAAGTAATGTTTGTACCTGCATTCTTTCTAACTTCTAAGCCTTTCCACTTCATGAAAGTTCATTCTGATCAGTAATGCTCTGGTTGTGGAGCACTTTTGGGATCTCCACTCATCACTGATGGAAAGCTATAAGGAGCATACAGGAAAAGAACAGCTCCAGTACACAGCTGATGGAGGTGCTTTCAGATTCTCAGAAAAGCTGCTGCCCTCATGGTTTATACCCAATTTTGGGACATGTGTCAATTACACCTTCTGATCGATTAGGTTAATTACTTTCTGATGTGAATGCTCATTTTCTCAACTAAACATGTGTAACACAAATGTTGATGCAACTGCTTTACTTAAACCAAAGTCTAATATGTCAAAAGTAAATTAAATTTAAACTTAGCCATACACCTTTTCTTCAATAAAAGAGTCGTAGCAAGTACATTGTTACTTTAAGCTTAGTGAAAGTTTTAATTAAAACTCCTGTTTCTAAACGTTTTAGGTAAACAAAGCAGTGAATCACTTTTCTGATTAAACTGTTAGATATTGTTAGAATAAAAAATGAGGTGTTTACAACACAAAGCATGCCCATGAGAGGAACAAGGGGATATGGCATGTTTTGCGGAATCTAGAAATGCTGATTTAAAAGTGATTTAAAAACATTGTAATGATAAATAATGCACTCCGACAGTTATTAATCGTGCAGTGACAGTATAGGGAAGTCAACTATTTCATCTTAAAGGTTTATAAAAGACAATATTTGGCACCTTTAAAGCCAGTGAAGGAATGACACCTCAGAAGGGGCTGCATCTTAACACACCAAAGAGCAGTAACATTCTCAGCAGTTCTCCAAACGACGCACAGCAATGTGTTACTCGTTACTAAACTCAGCAGTTTTGTTTCTGAAATGCAACACACAGTGAGATGAAAAAACACTGACTGGTTCTTTTGTTTTGGGGGTCATCTTTAAAAGGTTCAGGTTCTTTAGGGTGTATGTGCAAGGTCTGTAACAACCTTGGGTTTCAGTTACATGTTATTGCTGTTATTGCTGCTTCATCTCCTGAGCTCAAATCATCAAAAACCTCCCATCCCCTCCAAACCTCAGAATGTAAAAAAAGTAGCTGGATAAAGCAATGTTTCAAGACTAATAACAAAAACAATTCCCGACACAGTTCCTGGATAAGAACCCTTACAAAGAAACAACACCTAGACCTGTTTAGCTGTAGTGAGGAACTGCTCAGAAGTTGCAGGGTGATGAGGATGGGGCCTTGGATTTTCCCATGTAAACAATGTAAAAACATTGACATACACTCAAAATCTGGTTACTGGCACCCCTTTAAAACGGATGTGTTTATGGAAAAGGTCTTTTCAATTTTCAGTTTTCCTTGCACAAACTTCAATCTTTCTCTGTAAAGGCCATGAAATCAAAAATAAACGTTAAAGTATAAGGTGGCCTAAAAGCCAGATGGCACCAAATGTTTCTGGTTTTGTCTTGTTGGGATCACTTACCGGGTCCATTAGAGCCGTGCGGACGTCTTCGCCATAACGGTTTCGCAAGCAGGGCCCGCAGAACTGACCTTTGACCCCTCCACAGAATTGCCCCCTACACTCGGTCTTGGTGTCTAGGGTTTTCTGGCGGCACTGATGACATGTGCTGCCCTGAGAACACATTAAAAGTGTGCATCACAGAATCCTCTTTTTTCAGCTTTTGGATTTGGATGTCCATTGTTTCATTAAATCAGAATTCATTCAAAGCCTCAAACATTAAGACTAACATTTTCTTTATCAAGGATTTTATCTTTGGCACGATCTGCAACGTTCAACAGCTCCTCATCAGTGATGTCGTCGGGCATTCGGATGGACTTGCGAGAGCGCCTTTTCCTCTGTTTGGGACGCAGATCTCCTAAACCCTCCTGAACCTACAATGGATACAAACACTCATGACCAAAAGATTTACTATTCGTCATAAAGCAGGTACTTTCTTTCTTTCTTTCTTTTCTTTTTAAAGCCCTGACAGCAACATGGCCATTTCATGGCTAGTCTAGTTTTAAAACATTGTTAATATTTCAATTTAAAAGCTCATAGGATCATTAAAAACTAGTTTTAAAGCCAAGTTACAATTCACAGCACAAGTCTGTCCTTAGTAAAAATCCTTTTTAGCCCTTTTGGGTTAGCATGGAATTCTTTCAGTTCTTGTCCAGTCAGGTATCTTCTCCTCATGGAATTATAAATTGGACATTCTATCAAGATGTGTTTAATAGATAAAACATATTTGCAATGTCTACATAAAGGCATTGCCTCTCTTTTAAGAAGAAAACTGAGTTAATCTTGAGTGCCCAATTCGACATCTGGTCAATAATATTTGTTCTCTTCTGGTTCCTAAAATTGTTTGATTTACTCCTAGCTCTGGATAGATTTCATGCTATTTGTTTTCGGTTTGTTGGTTCCATTCTTGCTGCCAATGTTTCACTACTTTATGGTTTATTTTCTGTTTTAAGTATGTAGGTGGTATAAGAATCTGTGTTTGTTTGTTTTGCCACATTGTCTGCTCTCTCGTTTCTTTTTATTTCGACCATGAGCAAAATACTATGTTCTTTTCAGTCCTCAGTAAGTTATTTATTTTTATAATTATTTAATCAACTGCCGGATGGATCGCTTTCATGGATCCTAGAACCTGTAGTACTGTTTTGGAATAAAAAAAAAAAACTATACATTTTTTGCCTGTTGCTTTTTCATGTGTTTTATGGCAAGTAGTATTGCATATGCTTCTGCTATGAAAACAGTGCTGTTATCCAATAGTTTAGTAGAGTATTGCAAGTCTCCTACTACTGCAGCAGCTGTTTGTTTTCTTGTTTGGATCCATCAGTAAATATTGGTATGTGATCTGGATACATTGTTCTTATGTTAAAGTAGTGTTGATGGTATAAATTAGGGTGGGTTTTGTGTCTTCTATTCAGCAATTTCCAGATTGATTTTCGCTCTCTGGAGATTCCATGGAGGGATGAGAAAGAAGGGTACTTGGCTTAGATTTGAAAGATTGATGTTTAGTTTGTCTAACTAAGGTCTGATCCGTATTCCTAATGGTCTTCTACAATTTGATTTTCCCACATGTCTGAGTGCAAAAGTTGAGAAACGGGTTTGTAGGCTGGATTCTGTTTATTTGCGTTCAGTTTCATAATTGTAATGCCAGCTTTATTCTTCTTATTTTAAAAAAGGGACTTTGTTGGCTTCTGCATAAAGGCTTTCCACCGGAGACGACCTGAAAGCTCCAAGACACAGACTTAACCCTTGGTGATATACAGCATCAAGTGGTTTCAGATATGATTCTGTCGCTGCTCTATATACCACGCTTCTATAATATAAACGGGATCAAAGAAATTGATCACTCCCACATTGGTCTTCCCAGACATTCCAGTCAAAATTTGATCATTATTTCTGGGGAGCAAATGGTCAGATCAATAGATGATAAAGTGCCATGCCCTGGATGTAGGTAGGTATAAGATCCATCATTTAATATCTCTGGATCAGATTAATTCATCAGCTCTTCTAATCTTTTGCCTCCAGTATCTACTTTCTTTCCCCCCATAGGAGGCTGTGTGCATTGAAGTCTACCATTATCAGAAATGGTGTGGGTAACTGTTCTATTAATTCACACAGTTCTTAAACTTCACTTTGTCAGGGGGAATATATACATAACAAAGAGATATATCTTTATGCAAAATCATCCTCACTGCCACTACCTGAAGTTTTGTGTTTAATTTGATTTGGCTATGAAATAAACAATTTCTTATGACTATACTTGCTCCTCCACAAGCTCTGTTTATATTTGGTCCATTGACATTAAGGAAAGTATGTTGTTTCATTGTGATTTTAAAATTTTGTGCAAGTTGTGTTTCTTGAAGGCATATAGACCAGCGGATTTACTTTTCCTGTCAGGTCTAAATTCTAAAAAATTACTTCGGTGTCCTCTGCAGTTCCACTGCACAATGCACTCCATGTTCATTTAACAGCTACAGTATGATAAAACAAAAAATATTGTCAATGATAGTGTTTGATAGTCAATGATTAGATTTTTAGTTTGTGACACTGTTAAATGTGTTAAATACTCCTCCTTGAACCGCCACCTTAACGTGGTGGAGGGGTTAGCGTGCTCGAAGGATCCTAGGAGCTATGTTGTCGGGGGCTTGCTGCCCCTGGTAGGGTCTCCCAAGGCAAACAGGTCCTAGGTGACGGGTCAGACTAAGAGCGGTTCAGAAGACCCCATACGATGACAAGAGCAGATTCCGCGACGTCGCCCGGATTGGCGTCACCGGGGCCCCACCCTGGAGCCAGGCCTGGGGTTGGGGCTCGCAGGCGAGCGTCTGGAGGCCGGGTCTTTTCCCATGGGACCCGGCCGGGCCCAGCCCGAAAAGGCCATGTGGGATCGCCCTCCAGTGGACCCACCACCCGCAGGAGGGACCGTAAGGGGCCGGTGCTTTGCGATCTGGGCGGCAGCCGAAGGTGGGGACCTCGGCGGCCCAATCCATTGACACAGAAGCTAGCTCTGGGGACATGGAATGTCACCTCGCTAGGGGGGAAGGAGCCTGAGCTTGTGCGGGAGATGGAGCGTTACCGGCTAGAGATTGTCGGGCTCACCTCCACGCACAGCCTGGGCTCTGGAACCCAGCTCCTCGAGAGGGGCTGGTCTCTTCACTACTCTGGCGTCCCCCGCGGTGAGAGGCGGCATGCTGGTGTGGGCCTGCTCATAGCCCCCCAGCTCAGCCGCCATGTGTTGGAGTTCTCCCCTGTGAGCGATAGGGTCGCTTCCCTCCGCCTTCGGGTTGGTGGCAGGTCTCTCACTGTGGTTACGGTCTATGGGCCGAACAGCAGTGCAGAGTACCCGGCCTTCTTGGAGTCCCTGGGAGGGGAGCTGGAAAGTGCTCCAATCGGGGACCCCATCGTTCTCCTGGG
The DNA here is from genome assembly GCA_900490495.1 of Danionella dracula. Taxonomy (NCBI): domain Eukaryota; kingdom Metazoa; phylum Chordata; class Actinopteri; order Cypriniformes; family Danionidae; genus Danionella; species Danionella dracula. The sequence continues at coordinate 20,475,224 of UELW01000012.1, forward strand.
GGACTTCAATGCGCACGTGGGGGATGACAGCTTCACCCGGAGAGGCGTGAATGGGAGGAATGGCCTACCCGACCTGAACCCGAGTAGTGTTCTGTTATTGGACTTCTGTGCCGGTCACGGTTTGTCCATAACGAACACCATGTTCAAGCACAAGGGTGTCCACCGGTGCACGTGGCACCAGGACACCTTAGGCCGAAGGTCAATGATTGACTTCGTTGTCGTATCATCTGACCTTCGATCATGTGTTTTGGACACTCGGGTGAAGAGAGGGGCTGAGCTATCAACCGATCACTACCTGGTGGTGAGTTGGATCCGCTGGCTGGGGAGGAGGCCGGAAAGACCTGGCAGACCCAAACGTACGTTGAAGGTCTGTTGGGAACGTCTGGCTGAGCCCCCTGTCAGAGTGAGCTTTAACTCCCACCTCCGGGAGAGCTTCAACCAGATACCGGGGGAGGCTGGAGACATGGAGTCCGAGTGGACCATGTTTTCCACCTCTATTGTCACTGCCGCGGTGCGAAGCTGTGGCCGTAAGGTCTCTGGTGCCTGTCATGGTGGCAATCCCAGAACCCGGTGGTGGACACCGGAAGTAAGGGATGCCGTCAAGCTGAAAAAGGAGTCCTATCAGGCCTGGTTGGCTTGTGGGACTTCGGACACAGCCGGCCGGTACCGGAAGGCCAAGCGCGCAGCAGCCAATGCTGTGTTAGAGGCAAAAACTCGGACCTGGGAGGAGTTCGGGGAGGCCATGGAGGAAGACTATCGGTCGTCCTCAAAGAAATTCTGGCAAACTGTCCGGCGCCTCAGGAGGGGGAAGCAGTGCCCCACCAACACTGTTTACAGTGGATCACACTCCTCAGCCTCCCGGGGAAAGTCTATGCCAGGGTACTGGAGAGGAGAGTTCGACCAGTAGTCGAACCTCGGATGCAGGAGGAACAATGCGGGTTTCGACCTGGTCGTGGAACACTGGACCAGCTCCATACCCTCTGCAGGGTCCTCGAGGGGTCATGGGAGTTCGCCCAACCGGTCCACATGTGTTTTGTGGATTTGGAGAAGGCGTTCGACCGTGTCCCTCGTGGGGTCCTGTGGGAGGTGCTCTGGGAGTATGGGGTCCGGAGCAGGAGCTTGGTCCGCATTGCCGGCACAAAGTCAGACCTGTTCCCAGTGCGTGTTGGCCTCCGGCAGGGCTGCCCTTTATCACCGGTTCTGTTCATAGTTTTTATGGACAGAATCTCCAGGCGCAGCCGGGGGTCTGAGGGGGTCCGGTTCGGGGACCTCAGGATTTCATCTCTGCTGTTTGCGGATGATGTTGTCCTGTTGGCTTCTTCGGGCCTGGACCTCCAGCGTGCGTTGGGGCAGTTTGCAGCCGAGTGTGAAGCGGCTGGGATGAGGATCAGCACCTCCAAGTCTGAGGCCATGGTTCTCGACCGGAAAAAGGTGGCCTGCCCTCTCCAGGTCAGTGGAGTGCTCCTGCCTCAGGTGGAGGAGTTCAAGTATCTCGGGGTCCTGTTCACGAGTGAGGGGAGGATGGAGCGCGAGATCAACAGGCGGATCGGTGCAGCATCTGCAGTGATGCGGTCGCTGTATCGATCTGTTGTGGTGAAAAGGGAGCTGAGCCGAGAGGCGAAGCTCTCGATTTACCGGTCGATCTACGTTCCTACTCTCACCTATGGTCATGAGCTCTGGGTCATGACCGAAAGGACAAGATCCCGGATACAAGCGTCGAAATGAGCTTCCTCCGCCGGGTGGCTGGGCGCTCCCTTAGAGATAGGGTGAGAAGCTCCGTCACCCGGGGAGAGCTCAGAGTAGAGCCTCTGTTCCTCCACATCGAGAGGAGTCAGCAGAGGTGGCTTGGGCATCTATTCCGGATGCCCCCTGGACGCCTCCCAGGGGAGGTGTTCCGGGCATGTCCCACTGGGAGGAGGCCCCGGGGAAGACCCAGGACGCGCTGGAGGGACTATGTCTCCCAGCTGGCCTGGGAACGCCTCGGGATCCCTCCCGGGGAGCTGGAAGAAGTGTCTGTGGAGAGGGAAGTCTGGGCATCCCTGCTTAGACTGCTGCCCCCGCGACCCGGCCCCGGATAAGCGGAAGAAGATGAGATGAGATGAGACTGTTAAATGTCGTATGAGACCATTTTCCGAATAATAGTTTGTGACACTGTTAAATGCTATATAAGACCATTTTCAGAATAATAAAAATCAGTGAAGAAAATTAAGTGGACCCTAGAAGACCTTGAATCTTTATTTGCCTCACAGCTTTAATTTTTTCATCTAGTTTTTTGTGATCACTTGAGTGAACAGTGTTCCTGACCTCCAGCAGGTGCTTGATGTCGATCGCCATATCTCTTCTCTGAGGAGCACGATTCTCCTCCACCTCGATGCCGAAATGCTCTGGGGGTCTGGCTTTCCGCCCTGGGTTCCTTCTTTCACTCTGTGCCTCTGAAAAATGACCTTTCGAGTTTGAAGACTTCTTTTTCTGTTTGAGGAGCAGAAAGATCTCAGATTAAAAACTCTCTAGCAGACAGTTTTTATTTTGGAGGGCACGCAGGAAGAGCAGTCCAGTTTTAATTTTATGAGTGAATTATGGACTAGCTTATGTAAGTAAACCCTTTCAAATTCATGACAATAGGCATAAAATATGAGTTATTGCATGCTCTTACCGTTGGAGGGGTTTTTGAAGGAATTTCAGGAAGTGATTTTAAGTCTCCAAAAAGTTTAGCAAGCTGAAAATTGGACAAACACCACACAGCTGTTAAAAAACAGAAACAACTTCAATAAATGTACTTCTTGTTGAATTCTTAAAACTTCAACAATGCCCAACGATATCCCACAGAGTGCCTTTAAAATAACAATTTGACCTGATTAATGGAAAAATATGGCAAAGAAAAATTAACAGGTCAGTAAATGAACACTTCATTTAATTAAATAAACATTGTATTTCATTTATGTTGATGTGGTAAACCATCAAGAATTTTTGCATTTTTTTACAACATTACAGATATTTTAATCCTAATGCAGAGCTTCTTAAAAAAACAAATACCGTTTAATAAATCATTAAATATTTCATCAAAAAATGCTGGGCTAAAGCAAAGTTTAATAAAGTGAACCCTTAAACAGGACTAAACATTTGTTTAAAAAAAACTTTATGTGAAAAATGAAAAGGCAGAGGATGAACGTGGGTGTTACCATAGCTTTGTTCTCCTGGATATTTTTGTCTCGTTTGTTCAGTATTAGCATCTCCTCCTCAGTCAGCCGTCTGCTGATATCTTCAGATGCTTCATATTGGTTTGCCTGTAAAACCCTGACTGGCTCTTTGTGCTTCTCCGTTCTTCCCTCATGCTGCTTCCTCTTTCCTCGTATAGCCTGCTTTATAGTGGATGTGGCCCCTCTGGTTTCTTTTTTTGTCGTGTTCCTCTTAGGGATGGGACTTTGTTTGGCAGGAAACTTGAATGCCACGCAGAGTCCAGAACTGCGCTTCTTCTTGCGGGCCGGCTCCTCCCCATCCGAATAAAAACCATTATCCTCATTGTATCGGTCACTCTGGGGGAAAAAAAATCAAAGGGTACATTATTCATTATGATACACACAATCATGAAGATTCTTACCTCATAATTATCAACTATTTTTTAAATTACAAAGCAGGATTGGAAAGCATGTGTTGCTGTCAGAAGGAGCTCATGCTCAACCTGGACTCAATCAGTCTAGTAAATTCAATTGCCACATGCATTTATTTGATAAAATAAATAGCCAATGAAAACTAAAGTTCAAGTTAAACTGATCCTTGTATCATGTGCTGTGTTTAGAGATCAGGCTAGAATCGATGTAACTGAAGTACAAACGCCTCGATGAGCTCTAAAGAGATGAAGATGCAACGACTCCCTGTTCTGGCACAATTCTCCTGATGAGAGTTGTTTTAAAATCTTAGATTATTAGTAAGAGGATGTACTGATCAGGTGGATTTACAGAAGTGTTTATGAGTTTCAAAATCCTAAAGCACCTGAATGGTTCAACAACTCTGTTTTTTCGCATCTTTCTCCTCACAAGGGAAGATATTTTCAGCAGAAGGGTCCCATAATATAGGTACGTCTACATTGGGACTTAAGGCTTCACCTCATGAAAGAAAAGTGTGATATGGCAGAACTGAATTATTCAGAGTTTCATCCAGAACTGTGCAACTGTGTCCGCACCGGTTATTTGGAAAGGAGGACAAAATAGCTGCGAATGGATGGCATAAATTCAGAACAGTGTTTTGATCTTAAGTGTTCTCCGCTCACGCAGAAAAATGTGAACTTGAATGTTTTTTTTATTTAAAAAATGTAATCTGAAAACTGGAACTTTAAAATTATTAGATGTAGATCAACAGTTTCTGATGGGTAAAGAATAATAATTGAACAGAGATAAAACCAAGCTCTATGTACCAGTTTTCTCATCCAGTCGTCCTCTTCCTCAGGGAAACCAAAGAACTCCCCCTCGCTGTCACTGTCCATGAAGGCCCGCGCCAAGGCTTCACAGACATCCTAAGACAGAGATAGAGGGAGTCAACTGTGTAAACTGCTGAGGTCATAAAAGAAGCAACAAACTCAGACCATCCATGATTTTTACTTAAAAAAATATTTAAAGTTGGGGTTTCAGTTCTGCATCAAGTTTACGAATTGCTCCTCACGTACCCATTGGTTAACATAAGCATCTATAGTTCTGTGCTCCGTCGCATGCCATCTTTGCACCAATCAATAATTATTTCATATTCTTGTCAGGCGCGTGTGAGCGAAGCGCTGCAACAGCTGGCTGACGAGATCACAAATGTGGAGCAGCGGTTTCCGGACTCTGTCTGTGTTATTCTTGGAAACGTCAACAAAGCCAATTTGAGAAAAGAACTGCCAAAGTTCCAGTAGCATAAAGTGTGCCCCACCAGAGAGGGGAAAACTCTGGATCATTGTAACACATCAATCAAGGGTGCCTACCACGCCGTCGCCCGCACAGCTTTAGGACTTTCCAACTACTGTCTGGTCTGCCTTATTCCATCATATAAGCAACAGCTCAAAGCAGCTAAATCTGCAGTCAGGACTGTTTAAAGATGGACCACTGAAGCAGAGCAGGATTTACAAACCTGCTTCGGCTGCATGGACTGAAGTGTTTTTGAAACTCCTGCCTCAGACCTGGACAAGCTCACTGATTCTGTAACATCCTACATAAGCTTCTGTGAAGAGATGTGCATCCCCATCCGAACTTATGTGACAAATAACAATGACAAACCATGGTTCTCTGGAAAGCTCAAACAGCTTCGTCAAGCCAAGGGAGCTGCCTACCATGCTTTGTACAAACAGGCCAAAAATACATTGAACAAGGAGATCAAAGCTGCCAAAAGAACGTACTTTGAAAACCTGCAAAAACAATGACACTGCTTCAGTGTGGTCAGGCCTAAAGACCATCACAAACTACAAAGCTCCAGCATCTTCAACAACGGGCAATCAAAACTTGGTTAATGATCTGAACGAGTTTTACTGCAGATTTGAGACAATCTCTCATTGTCCCCCTAAGCAGCCATTAACACCTCCAGCACACACCCTCGCAAACCATTCTCCCACTCCTTCTCTACAGATCAGCGAGGGGGATGTTTAACAGCTCTCCAGGAAGCAGAAGAGGAGGAAATCACTAGGTCCTGATGGTGTGCGGACCAACTGGCTCCCATCTTCTCTCTGATCTTCAACAGATCACTGGAGCTGTGTGAAGCCCTGCATGCTTCAAATGCTCCACCATCATCCCATCCCTAAGAAGCCTAAAATCTCAGGTCTCAATGACTACAGACCAGTGGCCCTGACATCTGTGGTCATGAAGTCCTTTGAACGACTGGTGCTGGGCCACCTGAAAAACATCACTGGACCTCTACTGGACCCCCTGCAGTTTGCCTACCAATCTAAAAGGTCTGTGGATGATGAAGTTAACATGGGGCTGCACTACATCCTGCAACATCTGGATAAGCCAGGGACCTATGTGAGGATCCTGTTTGTGGACTTCAGCTCAGCATTTCATACCATCATCCCATCACTGCTTCGAAACAAACTCTCCCAGCTCTCCGTCCCTGACTCCACCTGTGAGTGGATCACAAGCTTCCTGACAAACAGACAGCAGCTTGTGAGGATGAGGGAATTCACATCATGCACCTGAACCACCAGCACTGGCGCCCCCGAGGGTTGTGTTCTCTCTGCACTTCTCTTCTCCCTCTACACCAACGACTGCACCTCGCACAACTCCTCTGTAAAGCTCGTCAAATTTGCAGACGACACCACCATCATTGGTCTCATCCAGGATGGTGGGGAGTCTGCGTATAGACAGGAAGGGAAGCAGCTGGCTCACTGGTGCAGTCCAAACAACCTCGAGCTCAACACCCTCAAAACATTGGAGATGGTAGTGGACTTCAGGAGAAGCCCCCCTGCACACCCTCCCCTTACCAGCATGAACAGCACTGTGACACCAGTGGAGTCATTCAGGTTCCTGGGCACAGTCATCTCTCTGGACCTGAAGTGGAGCACACACATCGACTCTATTGTGAAGAAGGCTCAGCAGAGACTGTACTTCCTGCACCAGCCCAGCTGAAGAAGTTTAACTACTAGCTAAGCAAAACACAACACAGATGCTAACACAGGACAGGTGATATTTACTTCATCATATCATAGAAATAGAATTCCATAGACAAATCCACTGCTGCTGCAGAAGCTCTATCTTTGCTCTGGTCAATATTCCATTGTGGCATGAAGACGATGTTAACTTCTAGCTAATATATACAGAAAATAGATAACAAAGGAATGTTATTTACTAGTTTGTTACATAGTTTGACGCCATTATCTTGTCTTGGTGTCAAGGTTTGCAGCGAGAGTCCATCGTTGAGAAAAGATCCACTTGATGTGACATGGGTGGTAATATGAAAATGAAAGGAGATTTTGACAATAAAAATTGAAATGTGTAAATAGGTCAGTTATTGAGTGAAATCTTATATCTAAGTAAATCAATACCCAATAAGTCAACATAAGAGCTTCCCCTACTGTTTTATATAGCACCTGAGATAAAGCAGGCCAAAACTACGATTTTTCACACTTGTTTTGTGTGTGCATCATTATTGACTTATGTTTAGTCATGATGCAGTTCCATTTATAATTTTTATTAAACGTTGTTACCTAATGTTTTGCAGATTTAATTGTCTATCATTTCGATCACCTATGAAAAGTATCATGTATTAAAGGAATGAATTAAATGTTCTATATACATTTAAGCAGTGATATCAAACAATTCTTATACTTTAGTGAAATAGACTTGAAATTTTTTATTGGGTAAGCGGTATTTCAATCAGCGTTTCTATAATCTATATTCTAGATCTATATTAACTGTATTGTAAAACGTCCAAAGTAACTACTGTGTATATTCATTGTAGCAATTTTATTGTATTAACAGCTGTCTATGCTTCTAAGTATTGACCACCCTAAGATTTTACTTGGCCATCCCAATTTAACATTTTTAGAATCAGCACTGCGATTGCTGGCAGCAGCTTCCACACAATATATAGATAAAACGATACAGTGGACAGTGACAGCAAAATATAAGAATTTAAAGAGACTAACAGGTTTCCAGGACTTTGGCTGGATGTTGTTTTCCTCCAAGACCCCAGACACATGCTCTTGCTGCTTCACCTGGAACATAAAGTATTTTTCATGAAAACTATTCTAAACAACTTCCAAAAGGGGAGCTCAGATGAAAATCACAGTTGACAGGGAGTTTGAGCAGAAATGTGGCTTCTAATACAGTCAAACTTAACCCAAGGGTTCTTTTATTACTAAAAAACATTGTAGGGCTGCACACATAAGCATAACACTAACTTACATATTCTACTCTTTCTTTTAAAGAATCTAAATTTGTTTCTGTTCTCCAGGACTTGTAGATATTTGTTACTATTGAAAACTACAAATGGAGTTATCTTTATGATAAGATTGAATCTGTGGCCCCAGATTTATGCAGATAATGTCTAAAATAAGATATCGCTGTGGCCCAGGAGCGGTTTGGGTTGGGAGTGCTACGTTTATGCGCTCTCGGTTCAACTACCAGTCATTGACTAATTTCTATTTCTTATTCTCCTTTACATTTCCACAGAACAATAACGTACATAACTTTAAAGTTTCTGCACGCGCTAGCTCGTATGTGCATTACTTTTGTGAAGTTTGCTTCTGTGCGGCCAAAAGCACGCGTTTAAAAGTAAGATTTAAGAACCCGAGTGCTTACCTTCGATCTTTTGCGAGTTGGTATCATTTTTCGTCGTAATAGGCAAAGTGAAACAAATTACTTAACTTAGATGAATGAACTTTTTGCCTTAAAAACAACCGTATGGGCGATTAGATCATTCTGAGAACGCGGGGGGGGGGGGTACGCTAACTACTCGTTTCTCTCACTTTAGTATATCTTATGTTCTCAGTTAATATTAATTCGTTTACTAAATCTATATAATTATTATTTATAAATATAGAATTGTGCATATTTAAGTGTGCAAAGCAGTGAGAGCCAGTAATAAAGTTAGAGTATATCCCCCGAGGTCATTCAAATGTTTTCAATGGAACAATCCAGAACTGTACCGCGGGAAATGCCCTGAAGTACTCGCTAAATTCCAAAAGCCCCACTGCGGCACGTCAAGAGGGGTTTTCTATAAAGCACGTTGAAATGGGTACATTAAGCAAGAGTTTGCATTTTTTTTGAGAAATCGGTGTGGCGTAAAAATCAGTTTCTGGTGTAGAATTGCGCCATTGGTTTAAAACTTCATGAATATTAATATTACATCGGTTGAGGGCGTGACTTCTCTCCAGCTTCAGCAAGTCGAAGCTGTAAAATGCTGCTTCTACAATCGAATTTTTTGTTGTTGTTGTTGTTGTTTTTACTTTTAAAGAGTATATACAAGCAGGTAGCATTTTTTTGGTTTAAACCTGTGTGAAATCTGATTTATGCTGAAAGTAAAACAAATTAGTTGGGATTGTTTCCTTTAAATACTGCATATAATGTATTTATGTTAAATGAATATGTCAACTAACCGTGAATTTTGTAGCCAGGAATAGAAAACAATTTTACATGTATTTTCAGTGTGTTTATGCAATGTTTTTTGTACGAATTTACAGGTTTATGTAGGGGGTACCACATTCATAAAAAGAAATGGTCCCAAAGTAAAGCTGATTTTATATGTTTTATAAATGATTCTAAACCTAAAACAAAAAGGTCTGAAGACGAGCACAAATTTAAATTTCATGTACATAATTTTTTATACTGATAGTATTATCAGCTATTATTGATTAGTGTAACTTTCTGTTAGAATTTTCCCACCGATGGGTTGCGGCTGCCGCCGCGTTAAACATATGCCAAAGAGTTGGCGGTTCATTCCGCTGTGGTGACCCTGAAATGGAAGAAAGCCGACATGAAGATATGTAACAATGGTGAGAAGGAGGACCCAAATACAGAGTGAGTTTGTCTTGGTATTTATTAAAGTAAACTTCTGGTGACGCAGCAGCCAGGAAATACTGTAAATCAAATAGAAGCTGGTGGACAGACTTCTGAAATTCACAAAAAGATCTTAGGAAAAGCCCCTCCGGACAGGAGCATGAGGCAAAACAGTCCCTTACTGAGCCGGCTCATACTGAGGAGCAGAAGATTTCTGTTAGGAGCGAGGTCTGACAGGGAACAGAGAGGGAAAAGAGACTGGTATAAAATGGACAATGACTCCCCTAACAATATATTAGAGATTCTGGCTATAAGTATATGTATACTGCATGTATAAATACTAATGAGTATTTTATGTTGTTGAGTCAATAAAGTACACTCTGAAAAAAAGAATTTGGCTTTGTTGTTTTGCAAAATAAACACATTGTGTAAAGTTAATCCTTTATTACAAATACTCCAGATTAAAGCAACACAAATAGTTTTTTTATACAAATATTTTTAGTTTTGCAAGATGAGCTTGTTTTAAATTTTATGCATAAAAAACAAGAAAATTACACTTCTTTTAAAATTAAACAATAGTCTACTAATGGGTTAAACTAAGAACCATTTATTCACAAATTAAAAGTATGTAGTCTTTGAAAGCAGTTCAGTAAATGAAGAGTGATCAACAATCTTTTTATATTATCGACTGTAACGAATCATCACTCGGGTTGGGATCCATTTGCAGGCTTTTATTATCAACGTAGTCAAGGAACAGGCGGGTAGTCAGGGCAGGCAGCAAACAGGCAGTAACGTAGAACAGCAAGAGTAAAACAACGGGCAGGCGGCTAGGATCGTTAACGGTAACCAGGCAGGGTCACAACAGGCAGACTTATAAACAGCGTAAACGCTCAGAATTGCAGTATAGAGACAAACAAGACGTCGCAAAGGTTGGTGAGCAACAGTCTGGTTATATACTGGTGGTAATGTACTTCAGCTGGAAGGGTAATCAAGGCGGACCTGGGGTGTAGGTGGAGGGATAGTGGTTAACGGGACGAAGGTGCCCTCTGTTGGTTTTTGAGTGCTGCATATTTGACACTGTTGAATAAAAGCGACTGTGTCTCTGGATAGTGATGGCCACCAGAACCGGTTCTGCAGCAGCTGTATGGTGGCGTTTATACCAGGGTGTCCGGAGCTAGGCTGGGAGTGAACTTGTTCTAGGATCTGGGTTCGCAGGGCTTCGGGGACAAATAGCTTGCTTTCTGGACACTCTGGTGGGATCTCGGACTGTGCGTTGGCCTGCTCAACCTCAGTGGTTATGTCCCACTGGATGGGTGCAACCGTGAGAGTGGGAGGTAGGATGTACTCAGGGTTTTGCGGAGCTTGGTCATCCTCAAATTGTCTCGACAGGGCGTCTGCCTTGGTGTTCTTAGATCCAGGACGATAGGTTACAGTGAATCTAAAGCGACTGAAAAACAGCGACCAGCGTGCTTGCCTGGGATTGAGTCTCTTGGCTGTTCTGAGGTACTCCAGGTTCTTGTGGTCCGTCAGGATTGTGAAGGGGTGAGTGGCTCCCTCTAGCCAGTGACGCCACTCCTCGAGAGCTGTTTTCATGGCCAGTAACTCTCGATCGCCCACATCATAATTTCTCTCCGCTGAATTTAACTTCCTAGAGTAGTAAGTGCAGGGAAATAGTTTGAGAGGTGACCCTTGTCTCTGTGAGAGAATCGCACCAACTCCTGTATTTGAAGCATCTACTTCGACGATAAAAGGGCAGTTAGGGTTGGGGTGATGTAGGATGGGGGCCATGCTGAACCGTTGCTTTAATTGTTGGAATGCCTGTTTGGCAGGGCTAGACCATTGGAGCCGGTAGGTACCCCTCTTAACCATGGATGTTAGTGGATGTGCGACTGTGCTAAAGTTTCTAATGAAGCGTCTGTAGAAGTTTGCAAAGCCGAGAAAACGTTAAAGTTCCTTCAAGGTCGAGGGTTGAGGCCATCTGAGGATCGCGTTCACCTTTCGCTCATCCATGGCTACTCCCTCCTGGCTAATGATGTATCCCAGGAACGACGTCGAGGTCTGGTGGAATTCACATTTCTCTGCTTTGGCGTATAGTTTGTGTTCAATGAGGCGTTTGAGCACGGTGCGCACGTGGTGGATGTGCTCCTCTAAGGTGTCAGAATATATGAGAATATCATCTATGTACACAATGACTGAGCGGTTCAGGAGATCTCTGAAGATGTCGTTGACAAACGATTGGAATTGGACTGTTGGCCAGACTGAAAGGCATGACCCAGTACTCGTAGTGTCCAGTGCTGGTTGAGAACCCGGTCTTCCATTCGTCCCCCCTCTGGATGCGGATGAGGTTGTAGGTATTTCGGAGATCCAGCTTGGTGTAGTACTTGGCTGTTCTGAGTTGTTCCAGAGCTGCAGGTACGAGGGGTAGTGGGTAGAGAAAGTGAATGGTGATCTCGTTGAGACCTCGATAGTCGATACATGGACGAAGTTCTCCATCCTTCTTCTGAACGAAGAAAAATCCTGCTGATGCGGGCGAGGTTGAAGGTCGTATGAACCCCTTCCTTAGTTCCTCGGTGATGTATTTCTCCATGGCCTCTGTTTCGGGTTTAGATAATGGGTAAATCTGTCCCTTGGGAGGCGTTGTTCCTGGTCGGAGGTTAATAGCGCAGTCGCAACTGCGATGAGGTGGCAGCTTCGTGGCCCTGGTCTTGCTGAATGCCAGAGACAAGTCGGCGTATTCAGGTGGGAGGTTGGTGTTCCTCTCCGCCGAGACAGCGATAGATTGGATCTGCAGGGGTGAAACGGGAGCGATGCAGCCTCGAAAGCAGGATTCATTCCATCGGATGATCTGTCCTGTTCTCCAAGAAATGTGTGGATTGTGTCTCCGCAACCAGGGTTAAACCAGTTAAAAATTCCCATTTTGGGAACGTCAACAACTAAAGCTGTTAGTAATATGTTGCTGAAGATGTAAATTCACTGTTTTGTCACGTCTCTTTCAAGTTGAAATGAATGAAATGTTAAATGTTTTGATATGTTTCAAAACATTTTTGATTTTATTTACACAAAACTTTGTGTTTTTGTTTTTTCTACAATCCACCAACTTTATCAAAACAAAAATTATTTCATAAATAATTGTCAAGGAAATGTCCCTTAAACACATGTGGAACACGTGATAAAAACACAGCAGAGACAGAACTGAAATATTTTTTTTCACGAGGGCAGGATCAGAACTTTTTTTTTTACAAATTTTTGTATACAAGACGTTCTGTCATATCACACAGTCTGGCCAGTACATAGGTTGTTTACATTATGCAAGTGATATCAGTGGCCGTTAGAAGACAAAGGAGGATGGCACAGAACTTACACAGAAATGATAACTTAAATGAATATAATTCTTCTGACATTTCCCTCCTTTTTATCATTATAAAGCAGTTACTCATACATCTTCACGTTCACATCAAACATCATTTGGTTGATCAGGTTGCAGCAAGTTTTCAGAATGAATGGGAGTTGAAGGAATTCAATCTTTTTGTTAATCATTGTATTCCATAACTTTGTGTGACTGCAGTCATATGCTCTGGAAATTTGCTTATTTTATATTTATAGTTGAGAATCAAGTAATAGCAATTAACTAAAAATTTGATTTTAATTTATGATTATAATTCAAGTAATTACTTTATGTTTATGTTTTAAACAATGTAATAAAGAAAGCACAACTAAGTTCTTTGGGTTGCGGCAGGGAAGGGCATCCGCTGCGTAAAACATATGCCAGTGAGTTGGTGGTTCATTCCGCTGTGGCGACCCCGAAAGGGAATAAAGCCGACATGAAGATGAATGAATGAATGAACTAAGTTCTTTATGCTCCCTGTGAGGAAATCTGTGTTTTCAGTGACTCTGTGTGCTCTCTTAGTGTTTAGGAATTCCAATGTCATGTGGGAGGAAAGCCCCCACCATCTGTGTGCTTCAGAGATAAGATCAATTGGTACAGGTTGGAAAGAGAAGTTTTCTGGTATTGTTTATTACCAACAAAGGTATTTTGTTTATGATGATTTAAAGTAGATGCTGTAAATCTGGGCAACATACCAATTACTCCATTGAACGTTTTACTGTAGATTGAGTTGTGCTTTAATCTGAAGGAATATAATCTCCTTAATAACCAGCTTCTTGGTCTCTAGGGGAAAGGAAAGTTGAATCCAGATAGCTGAATCTTTTGCAAGCTGAAGAAAAAAAACAAATAAGGCAATGTACAATAAGGGTGCTACAAAATGAACTTTGTGTCTGGCAACAAGTGGAAGCTGATTTATGGCCTTGTGAGATCTGAGAATGAACTCTGGGTGGGCTACAGATTTAGGCAGTGAAAGTCCCACTCTAAGTTTATCTTAGAAAGAGGAACTCCTTCCACATCATCGAAGGAGCTCATAGAATGTTAATGAATATGAGTTCAATTGGCTGAAACTTCCCAGAAACAGTGTCTTCTCAGGATGGTGTTTTTTCTCTTTCTCAGGGATTGGAGGAAAAGTTGGTGAGAGGAGGAGTACTTGCCTGACAACAAGACTCCTTTTTAAGATGCTGGATATCAGTGAGACGGAAGTTACTGGAGATGGAGACATAGGCATCATGCTTTGATTCTTGTGTTTTGTCTGGGGTGGAACACTTCGGAGCTCCAAGAACATGGCTCATTCATCTCTGTAAAATAAAATCTTTATATAAATTGGGTTCCTGTCTGAGGCTTGATCATTGAACTGTGTGAAGAGGACATAAGTTCAACAGAGTACCCAAGTAAAAATAATTAGTATCACAATTAAACAAAAGCAATTTGAATTAGCACAGTTTTTCAGGAATTTATCATAAACATCCACATCTGCTTTGGATGACCATCATTCTTAGATCTGAGATCTCTTTATTCTGTTCTTGGTGAATAGCAATGGACATGTTAACAAAATATTTTAATCAGTAGTCAATTGTTTCAATTCTTAGCTATTTTTTTTCCTATCCCTATCTAAGGAAATAGAGCTATTGCTACTTTCTTGCTTGTAGACCAATGTTTTAATTCAGCTGGTACATTAGATCCCCAAATAAGATCATGTTTAGCAAAACAGGTTTGTCTTTTATTTCTGTTGTTTTAACCAGTGTAGGGTCCCGGTGCTTGGCCCAAACCAGCCGGGACTAAAGGCTCACGTGTTACCTCTTGAAAACAGTGCTAAAGGAATTTTATTAATTCACATAAATTAGTTTATCTGACATAGTTTTAATATTCTGTTACAAGGAGATCATTGTGGGATTTGTATTATTGTTTAATCAATACTTATTAATGTTCTGTCATATAATCAACTGCTAACAGAACTTCTTTACAGCTTAATCAAAAGAAAAATTTCTTTTCAGTCTTTCTCCACTCATTATGGGATTCCTGTTAGTATGCTAGTAAATGGTCATTGTATATGGGATCATTGATTTTGTGGGTGGGGGTTTAAGGGATTCTTGTTAGTATGCTAGTAAAAGGTAATTGTACATGGGATCAGTTATTTAGTGGGTGGGGTTTTAATGGGTTTTACATTAGTAGGCCAGTAATGATAATTATATTGTATTAGAAATAATAGGTGTTTTGATGTGTGTATTAGAATAGTCAGAAAGTAGTTAGATAGAATAGTGGATCAAGCCAAAAAACTAAAGGACTCATAGAATACCGACTGCCTGTGTGCAGAACTCACTGATAGTCTTCAAGGATATTCAGTCAGATAACATTGTGTAGTTCCAGATGTGGGTAATGGCTCGTTAGAAGCAGGGGTGGAAAGTCCCTGATAGGAATATATGGGAGAACATCTGAAAGTTCTATTGAAGGTCAGGGTGGGGGGTATCAAGCCGCATTTCTCAGAAAACAGCACAACTGAAACAGGAAGAACGGACTACACTGTACACTGCCCAAGTTTGCACTGTCCACGTGATCCTCACTGCTCTCTCTCTCTCTCGCTCTCTCTCTCTCTCTTTCTCTCAAGGAAGGACGATCAGATGAAAAAGGAGAAGCTGTATGATATAAATGTTTGTGAACAACTGTGTTGAAAATGTCTTCTCTTGGCTTACTGCAGAGAGCACCCAGCTGTATGATCTTATTGTATCAGACTATTAAAACCTCTGTTATTTGATTCTCAAACTGAAGTCCTGATCATTTTGAACACGCAAAGATCTTTAAAGATCCACATCATACAGCTGGGGGCTCTGCAACATGCCAAGAGAAGACACTTCTACATAGTTGTTCACAAACATTTATACTTGAGCTCCCCCTTTCTCTTCTGTTCCTTCCTTGAGAGAACGGGGAGGACCACGTGGGCGGTGTAGTCCGTTCTTCCAGTTTCAGTTACGCTGTTTCTGAGAACAGAGATGGCTCGAGACGCCCCCACCCTGACCCTGAACCAAACTCATATCAGGGACTTTCCAGCCTTTGCTTCTAACAAGTCATTATCCGCACCTGGATTTGCACAATATAAGGAAACAGTTTAATTCTGCAGCATGTTTAATTAATTACCTTAGTGTTGTGATGGCCTGCTTGGGGAAAGGAACCAAAGAATCGATTGGCAGTCGATTCTTCAGACTCGGAATCAAATCAGATCGGTTCAGATCGCAACGTAACAGCTTCGTAGACTACTGTCCACCAGTAATTAACATCAGCAATTAATATTGATCTTTAATCAAATATGATTCGTGTCCCAAAGACACTAAGACTCAAATTAGAGCTCGTAGCTCAAAATCGACACCTCAGGGAGCAATTATGCATGCACAAATCACAAACACAGCAATGCGTTTAATAATTTTATTAACTACTCTAAAACACACAAACTAGCTACTACTAAACTAGAGCGATAAACACACACACTCACGCACACATTCAAACAGATAGAAGAAAATGAGTGGCAACTGTATTGTGAAATCTAATATCAATCAGCTTAAACTGATAACCCTTAATTGTGAATCTCATCAAACGTCTGTTTGGGGTTCAGCTATGACTCAATATGCAACAGTCAGCAAGTTTTTAATGCGCTTTCTACCGTGTCCTGGGAGTTCTTTGGATCGAGCTAGGCTTCTTGTGTTGTCCAAGCTGGTTGTTTTCAGAGTCCGAACTTCGAGTAGGGATGAGAAGATCGAACCGAACTTGGGGAAGAGTCACTGAGAGTCCATGAGAAGTCTATTCGAGCAGGATCAAATTCCGCTTCGCGGTGAATCGAACTGGCACTTCACTTTCGTGGCAGACTTGTGGTTCTCCGTTTGTGAGTTCTTTGTTTCAAAACAGTGCCAAAAAGGAGGGAGGGGGAAGACAGAGAGAGTTGTGTAGAAGAGCCGAAGAGAAGAGTTTAGAAGAGCCGAGAGGGGAAAAGAAGGGGCAGCAGAAGAAGACTTAAAAGAGAGAGGAGCCGTTGTGCATAATCTCTTAAACAACGAGGCGGGGCTATGTCTCATGAGGTCTCACCAATGAAATTACTCTGAAATCGAGCTGTGGTGACGTCACAGACTCAAGGAAGGACTGGAGCAGACCTTATGATTCGTATCAGTTAGTATACGTGATTATATCTAACAAAGGGGAAACCAAGTAACTTTCTACTAAATGTCATCATTTCAGAAATAGTATTTCAAGCTAAATGATACCACACAGCTAGTTTAACACCTGGAACCATTCATTCACCCATTAATTCATCTTTGTTACCTGGTCAAGCCTAAATACACGTTATCAGTTATACAGTTCAGATTAATTATAGGATTATACTCGAGTATATAGTTGTAATATGAGTCTCTCTTCATCTTTGTAACATAGTTGAGGGCAAATGTGAGATATCCAGTTCAAGGGATTTCCTAGGTTGAGATCCTGGAACTTCTCTGTGCGTCTGGTGTGTCCGGGAGGTTTTGGTTGATAGTCCAACCTTTTGATTTAACAAGTGCACCGCCCATGATTTACAACCTCAAATTAGTCTGGAGAGGGTCACTTGTCCTCCAGGATCTCCGAAGTTCTTGAATAATAGCTCCCCCTGTTGACCTTTGTGGCGCCAGTCACCATTTGTGTTAGGAGTTAGGCAGAGCAGAGTGTTTACTTTTCCTGGCTCTGCCACAAGAGATAAGTCAAGAATGTTCGAAGAGATAAAAAGATTCTAGGTTCCCAGAAAGTGTGTGCGCCTTGGTGGACGAGGATATTCCTTACAACAATGATTTTAGCTATTTTTGATGGTAACAAAACAACTTCTAATAATTCATTAATCAATCTTCCGTGTGCTTCTTCTTTTCCAGAAGAAGTTTTAAACCCTCTATTTTTCCATTGTTGACAAAATAAATACTGCCTATAGCTGTAAATGGTTACAGATTTATTTTTTGTACAGTTTGCATGCTTCCGTTAATGGCTCTAATTCAGCTGCTTGAGCAAAAAAAGTTCCTGGAAGTGATTTTGCCATCAAAATTTTAGTGGCTGTAACTACAGCAAACCCTGCATAGTTGTCATTATTGATTCGTGCAGAACCATTAACATAGATGATGTTGCCTTCTGTTAATGGTTGATCAGTAAGGTCAGGTCATGGTGTGTAGTTTCATTTTTAACATTTCTACCAATTTAACCAAACTCATTCTAGAGTCTCCAGAACCACACAATACAATTGCCTACTCTGTTACATTTTGGATTGCAATTCCAGGTTTAACGTTCAAGTGGTGCTGTCGATGTATGCGATGTGGTGCGAGAAATGTATTCCTCTGCCATTGTTTCTTCGATGCTTAAGGGAAGAAAATATTTTACTAAATAATTTAGCTCTGAACAGAAAAAATAACAGAAATTTAAATGTTGGAATGCATACTTACATCAAACTTTGTTGTCAGTTGTTTTTCTGTTCTGAGACCAAACACTTTTGCTTTCAAATATTCTGACAATTTATTGTGCTCTGGACTGTCTAGGAATGCTTTGGTTTTTAAACCTCTTCAGTCATCTCAGCGGAACCCTCATCTCTCTTCAGCTCTCCAGTAATCTTCTGAACCCCTATATTTCTAAAGTGGTGCTCCTGTCATCGTCAATGACTTTACCTACCAGTAACAGAGACTTGTCACTTTCACACCCTGTCAAGGACGCAACTTCAGTCAATAAGCCCTGTGATCCCATAAAATCCTGACAACCTCTTTTCACCTTTATTAAACCTATTTCCATCTCTGTTTCCTGACACAGTCCTGCATCAGACAGATAAAGGAAAACAAGTACAAAATTCGTAGTGTTCCATCAGTATAATTGTCCATAAAGCTTTTATGAACGGTATCAACATTATCCTGATCTTATTAGGTAAATATCCCCCCCCCAAATTTTTTTGTTGATGTGTGATTTATTTATTATTATTTTTTATTTTATTTTACTCCCTCATTTGGAAATTAGTTTTTCTGTTTGTAACGGAGACCCCTTGCATTCTTTTGTAAACCACTTTGAAATAACAGAGTTTATGGAATGTGCAGTACAATGCCCTGAGTGGTCTCACCATCTCTTTGCCCACAAATTATGCTTCTTTGTACTTCGAGTTCTTTTCTTTCTTGTTTTACGCTCAATTAGCAGCAAGTGAAGCAATTTTTCTCCTTTGTCAGCACAAACACCTGCATCCGGAGACATCTCCTTCATCAACACGGCTGTATTCCGCAAACCTTCACTTATTCGCTCAGCCAAGTAACGGCGCAACGATGACAACAAAATGATACGTTTGCGGATGGAGTGCGCACGCGGGAAAATCACAGAGCGCGGGAAATCAGGACGAACGCGCCACATTTCACAGCAGGTAGCTGCGCACAAACAGCACATTAGGAGCAGCTGGGCTCGCTTTGTTTAGCTGCTGCTTTTGTGTTTTAAGCATTTAGTATCTGTGGCTCAAAATCAAGTTTCTTCCTCGTGATCAAAACTGTCTCTGGCTACAAGGAAGCTAATATTATTAGAATACATAAATGTGTTTGCAGAAGCATTGATAAATTAAGTGTAATAAAATGTGATTAAATGTGCTGTCAATATTGTTACCTTTTAAATAAGTCAATTCAATTCATCAGAAAATTTGTCCAGACCAAAACCACACCAAATGTCAAATCTATTTGCATTTGTAGTTGATATGCATTTGAGCACAACTACCTACTGTTATCGATGTTTTTTCTTTCTTTCTATCTCAAAATGTTGATAATAAAATGCCTTCAACAATAGAACATAAAATTGCATAAATAATAATTATTTTTTTAATTATAAAGATTCAGATGGCTGATTGTTATCTTTCCTGGCCCTCTTCCTCCCTCTGATTTTGTGTTAAGCTGTCAGACCTTAAAGCAGACCAAAGACACATCTCTCCATTATGACTCAAATGTATACTTTTCTGTAAGTACAAAACAGAAAAAAGTTTAAAAAAAAAAAGTATTTTAAACACTTTTGATTCAAATGCCTTGCCAACATGAACACACTCTTTTAAAGAATGCACCTGCTAGTCACTTTATTAGGTACACCCATCTAACTGCTCGTTAATGCAATTTCTAATCAGCCAATCAAATGGCAGCAACTTATGTGATGGCGAGACCAACTATTGACCACCACAGTGTTACATGTTTAAAAAGAATATCAAACTCTAAATATAAGTAGTCCAAACGATAGCACGTTTCACTCTGATCTATTTCACATCAATACTGGAGCCCTAAAATTAGCTTTGAAACCAGATTTCAGTAAACACTCGCTCCTCTCTGTGATTAGTAGTGGTGTCACGTGATGCGCTATTGCAGGTCAAAGTTAAATTCAGCTGAACTTTCGCTTTCATATTCAAGTCAATGGAGTTGTTTTTGTAGCGTGACCGAGGCAGTAGGTGAGTTGTAGACATGCATGAAAACTGTGCATGATAGCGGTTACTGTTGGCTTTCTATCAGCTCAAACCACTCTGGCCATTTTACTCTGACATCAACAAGGCATTTGCACTCTCAGAACTGCCACTCACTGGATATTTTCTCTTTTACTGACCATTCCCTGTAAACCATAGGTGCGGTTGTGTATTCTAGTACATTAGCAGGTTCTGAAATATTCAGAGCAGCTATCTGGCACCAACAAGCACATCCATTAAAAAAAATCAAATCAGCTGTTTTGATGCTTGGTATGATCTGCAGCAGCTCGTCTTATATGTGCTTAAATGTATTGAATTGCTGCCATGTTTTTTGGCTTATTAGAAATGTGCGTTAAAGAGCAGCTGGACATATGTACCTAATAAAGTAGCCGGTTAATGTATGTATACAGAAACAAGATGTTAAAAGTGTAATTATTTGCGCCTTTGCTATTTGTGTTCTGCGGGACTTTTATTTTGATATAGACTTGTTTTCGTAATGCTTCTCCTACTGCTCTTCTTTCCTACCGCAAAAGTGTAATGAGAGTGTGACACAATTGTTCCTTCTGTTGCACGCCTTATTCATTTTTAATAAATAACCTGCCGAAGGCTAAAGCTTGAAGAATTCCGACATCTGTTTGTTCATACGGGAGATGACTGCGCACCGCCTTTCAACACTAGAAACTGACATTTCACATTTTCTGTCTGTGAAAAGTCCATTACTATTTAATTTACATTTTCTCAAATGATTGTTATATTTTTCATCTGTGATTTTCTTCCACCTGAAGGTATTTTATGAAGTCCTGGTTTGTGCAGACACTATTTATTAGTTGCATCCTTATTGTTTGTAGTTCAGAGTAAAGTGTTTAATTTCACATTAATACATTTTGTATATTTGTACATTTTGTATATAGAAAGACGGTAAGGCCACATTGGGGCGAATTAAATTCACTGACGTTTTTGCATTCCAGAACAACGGGTGGCGTTCTCTATAGGTGGAGGAAAATAGAGATGTAATGGCGCTCCTTGCTGCGTGATCAACTACTGGGTGACGCTTCAGAGCTAAAGTCCCTTCGACGCGATCGCGGTTTACCCCACTATCTGGTAAACAATTGATCGCTGTGGTAGAGTTCCAAAAAGCAGAGTACTCCCGGCATGTGTGTTTCAAAACCTCCGAGAAGAGATCCGCGATTTATCTCCTCTTGTTCACAGAGAGCGACTCGCGCGCTTAGAGCGTACATAACGACATGCCTAAGATGTATATGGTTTAGTCAATCGTTGCTTTTCTTTCAGAAATGAGGGTGCACTTCACACAAATACACAATTTCAATTGAAATAATTTTGACGTCCCTGTGAATTCTGCCATCTGCGGTATTTTATCAGCTGCTCTATCAGCATGTCAGGTACAACATGGTGAGGTGTGTACACGGAAACAGTATGAGCTGTTTCACTAAACTCATAAACATACTGTCTGACTGGATCTACATACAGTTTTCATTCCTACATCTTGCATCTCTGCTTAAACCAATCAATTTACCTTTTTTTTATTTTAACACGGAACTTGTTGCATTGTTCTAGTATAATTAGACAAATAATCTATTTTATTTAAATAACACTTATGATTAGACAATTACATTGAATCAATAGCACCATCAATTGTCTTACAAAAAGATGTGACCCAATTGATTATACATAAATTGTGAAATATTTCCACTGCTGAAATGTTATCACTGCATGCACTTAACATAAGAATATGAGGTGATTTTATTATGCACATTGAATATTTCAAACCTTTCCATATCTGGGATACATGTTGCATTATAATAGTAGTAAACAGATATTTTTACTTATCTTTGTCAAACAGCTGAACAAAGACATTACCGTAAATAATTACATTTATATAAATTTAAATTTATATTTATTGTGATAAAATTTAAACAGGGAATGGGAAAATGTATGACAACATAGTCATGAGGGCCATTACACGTCAAAACTGTACAAATTCTAGATTATAATTCTAAATCAACTCATAGTTCTATTCACAGGCACAATGTAGAAGTAATAAAATAACCAGTGCACCAATGGGTAAAAAGTTTAATAAAAAGCGGCTAAGACTGACTCCCGAAGTGAGATAGAAGTTCGATCACTTTAACATGTTGAAACAAACTAAATTAAGATGGTGCCAGCATGGGCCGGAGTCAAGTGGTAATGGCATCGTGACAGAAATGTCAGAACAAAAGTGTCTCAGTGACACAAGAGTTAAAGGGGAGTGTTACGGTGACACAAGAGTCAAACGGTATGAGTCAGGTCACATAATGCTAAAACTGCCTCTCTGAGCAAGGCACCATGGATCACTCAAGATCTGGCCGACTGGTCATTTAACTCATGAACTGCCTATTTACAGACACCACGTGTGATGCTTCGGAAAGGAGGACCCAAATGCAGAGTAATGATCGTCAAGCTTTATTAGGAGGAAAATAAAACTGCTACTCAACTGAGTAGGGAAAAGCTCAGAGTCCAAAATCAAAAGAGGAGAGAAGGCTCACAGATGGTGACACAGCTCCAGTTATCAACTGTTAGCCACCTGGCAATCAGACAGACAGGTGAGTACTTTCTCCACAGACATGACCAGACAAGGGTACTTTTGGACAACACAAGAGAAATTAGGTAAGAAAAAAATCGAACATGAACAGCCACTAGCAAAACCACTTTTGAGAGTAATAATTCGCAACCTGGCAATGAAACGGCACAGGCTAAATAGAAGGTCTGATCAGAGCACATGAAACGAATGAGGGTGCACAGACAGGTGACTAGAGGAAGAAAACCACAAATGACACACAAAACTATCACACCACGCTCCCAGTATTAGGCCATTTTAAAACCAGACTAAAGATTTGGTGGTATTTTAGATGTGCTGCTGTCTAAAAACTCGCTATAATTAATCTTATCAATGGGATATATTTTTCTTCTTTAATTATTCAAACATTTTAAATATATATCTGTAGATAAACATGTCATTCTGCTCATGGTGATTTTGAAAAAGCAAAT
Source organism: Danionella dracula (assembly GCA_900490495.1). Taxonomy (NCBI): domain Eukaryota; kingdom Metazoa; phylum Chordata; class Actinopteri; order Cypriniformes; family Danionidae; genus Danionella; species Danionella dracula. The sequence goes on from UELW01000012.1 coordinate 20,498,565, forward strand.
ACAATATCAATCTGCAGTTATAAACAATCATAATTGTATATCAGCTCGATTTGGACAGGTCTATGAAATAGGGTCGGTGTGAAAAGTAAAATTAACAACAGATCTTTACCAAAAACCGAGTCAATGCTGGCACCTGCAGGTTATAACGAGCAACTGCATTCTTCAATGCACCCAAAAACATTCAGCATAGTAAATGTATCACGTGCTGTTTCTGATTCCTAACTACATAATTTATTAGTTTAAATTTTACGAAGAAGCATTAAATCACGCTTAATATTTTTGATAATTTAACTCACTTTAAATCTGTTTGAAGCCGTTTTCAACACATGTCATTTTATTATATTATTTTATAGTTACTTCACAAAAAAAAAAGATTACCATTCTCTACTCTAAAATGCAAATAAGTAATCGAAATGGAACTCTACAAGGCAGGGATGTTATGTTTTGCTGATTTTTAGGTGTAATTAAAAGCTTAAATAATACAGTGGAAATGACATTATATTTCAAGACGAAGTAGCAAAGATCATCTGCATTGCATTTGCTCCATTCTACTAGCTTTAATTTTTGTTTATTTTGGTTATTTGGTTTAGTTTTATGTTGTTTTATGTAGATTTAATGTTTAATTAGTTTAGGCCTTTATGTCCGATTTTTGCTTGGATTAGATTCTACCATTATATCGCAATCACCTTTTGTATTGCAATTAAAAAAAGATCACTTTATTTTTGGAAAGGGGGATTAATTTGTTATTTATTTTGTCTCAATAGCTTTCACGTTTTTGTTTAAACCAAATTACTTAAAACAATAAAACCAACCTGTTTTGTTTTCGTCTGTGACCGCTTTGCAGCTCAACCTTTAGATTTTTCATTAAATACACAAGAAGGATAAGATGTGTATACCAAAGCTAAGTAGCTTTTGAGCAGGATCCCTTAAAATAATAAAACAGATACATTTTGTCCATCTATAATTCTCTGGTATTTTGAGAGCATTATCAAAAGACTCAAATGGCTTAACACAAAACATTTGGTTTTATTATTGTCATTATAAAATCATTTGGTATATAAGCTGATAAAGAGCAAAACGTATAACAAAAACAGTAAGTAATTTTTTAGCAGCTCCATAAATGTGCTAATATTAAAGGTTTAAGGCAAAGCTAAGTTAATGGCGGCGTTCTAACATGTTTATTAAAGAATCAGAGCCGAGTCTTTTCTAAAAGGGGAAAAGTTTTGACCATCTATAAATGTCTGCAGCTGAAGAGCACCTTACACGAGGAACTCAACGGGAAGGGGGTCCACGTAAATAAGTTTCTTGTTTCTAAAGGAACACACCTGTCGGTCACGTGAGTCATGTGACAGTGACGTCACGTGGACGTCCAATTTGCTTTTTTATATTTTATCTGCGGTTATGAAAGAGCAGGCTGAAAATGGGATGCTGTTTTTCTTCTCCAAACGAGGAAGGGGAGGTAAGAGCCGGATTTGATCGATTTTGTCGGAAGATGTTTTAGGTTGTTAAATCTGAACAAAAAGTGTATTAGGAAATGATAGGTGGACATAAACCGCCTGTTTCACTTTAGACTTGACGGATAAAGCTGTTCTAGTAACTTCATCGGTGTTTAAACGAAGTTATAGTTGTGGTGCTGCTCGCGCCTCAGTGGTTTAGAACAAGGCTTCAGTTCTGAGAGAAAGTAGGTCATCCCTAAGGTTCTGAACAAGCAAAACGAGCGAGAACTTGACGGAATGAAGAGTCTGAAATCTCCAAAAATGTTGTTTGCAATGAAATGCACTTGTGTGTGTGTGTGAAACGTTTATCTATAGCCCAACATCCATGCTAGTAAACAAACATCTTTTTTTTTTTACTTCAGTAAAGTGAGACAAACAAATCCAACTTCGGGCTTGAAGTTATTTTTTTGTAGCAAGTCTGTAGCTTTCTATGCAATTAGTTTGTGAAGATTACCATTTCCGTATTTAAGGATGTTTACAGAGAATGCATTGCTGTAAAATTCTTTTATATCACCTGTTGTAATTTTAATTGATTGTTTCTGGTTTTGCCAGCATTTCTTTAACCCAGTGGTTCTCAAGTACCACCATCATGAACAACATTAAAATACATGAGTACAGTATAGCCCCAGAGAAAAGGCCCTTCTGTTCATCTACAGTTAAGTACAGCTCAAGTAAGAGGCAACGTTATTGGTAAAAAAAAATATTTAGTAATTTTCACTGTTAGTTAATCACTGTCATGACCTTGCATGCACCTGCACAGAGGGGGAGGTTGCGTGTGCACCTGAAAGCTTCACTTAAAAAATGTTTTTTTTTACCTGTGCAGGAATAGTGCCTAAAGACTTAGTATGTTGACTGGAAACCCAGTATTTTTTCTCGTTTAAATTGATACATTAACATGCTTTCGAGATTGCAGCAGCATTGCTCTGTTATCGAAGATAGTCAAACTCAATATCAATACTCCGGAGAGTCGAAGCAGATTTATAATCAATGGTTATAGGCAGTGATCTGTGATTACGTTGACTAACCCAGTGTCCTTAAATACAAAATAACCTATGGGCCTCGATTAATGTCTCAGATACAGACTGTTACAACAGTTAATTATTAGTTTGACACTCACACACACAGTAATGACTGTCACCGCTGCAACCCGGTGTTGGAAAGTGGAAAATAATTTAGATCTAAAGGGGTTAGTGATTCTCAAACTTTGGTATCTCAAGTTGTACAGCTGTTGGTGGTTTGCGGGTATGTTACTAACCCCTTTAGACCTGAGTTATTTTCCAGTTTCCAATTATTATTTTTTCTAACATTATTATGTTAAAGGAATCATTTTGTTTATTTTGCTATTTTAACAGAGATTAACTTTTTGTTAAACTTTGATGACTATTTTACCATTGATTTTAAAAGTAATTCTAATTAAAATAGTTAATGTGAATAGGACTATTGAATATCTTGCTTAATTCACTTGGTGTGATGTGCTGCCATGCTTCCCTATAGAGTAGTGTAATGTCTTCAGATTGCAACATACAATGCCTTGCTGTCACAAACCTCCAACCTAATGGACAATAGGCTTTAATTGGAGTTAAAGTCCATAAAAGCCAAAAATCCTGCCTGACATGTGACGTCTATTTAAATGGACACAGTGTTCCTGCAGGTTAATGTATACAACAACAAGCTTCATCAAGTTCACACTTTTTCAACTTCACAGGCAGGTTTCAGTCAAACCGCTGGATTACAAGTTTCAGCTCAACCATTGGGTTACTTGAAGTTTTCGTCACAACTGCTGGGTACAGGCAGGTTGCAGCTCAACCACTGCGTTACAAGTTTCAGCTCAACTGTTGGGTTACAAGCAAGTTTCAGCCCAACCGCTGGTTTACAGGTTTCAGCCCAAACTCTGGGTTACAGATTTCAGTTAGACCGGTGGGTTACATGTTTTAGCCCAACTGCAGGTTTACACACAGATTTTAGCTTAGGTTACAGGCAAGTTTCAGCCAAACCACTGGGTTACAGGTTTCAGCTGAACCACTGAGTTACAGACAGTTTAGTTACAGGCAGGTTTCAGCCCAACTGCTGGATTATAGGTAGGTTTCAGCCCAACAGCTGAGTTACCGGCAGGTTTAAACCAAATTATCTCATTAGTTTTGATAAACTAAAATTGTTAGCATATTTCTGCATAAATTCTTTTTTTTTTGTCTGTGACATGATCTTTTATTGTTTTTTTTTTTCTCTCTTACAGAGGGATCATTTGCTTTCATCAAACGTCAAAACACAACCTGAATCTGCTAGGGTACCTCGACCAGCAGCTAATGGTATCTGCCAACATTAACTGTTCAAATCAAGTTGTCAGTTCACCCATTTATCTATTAATCTGTCTTAATCAGCCATTTGTGTATCTGGTCTGCATTCAAGCTTCCACAAGTTTGTATACCTAAATGTCAATTGCAATCATATTCATATTTCCAAGTGTCCAGTCTTACAGCCACATCATGCATCTTAGTCTCCCTTGCTTTGATGTGTAAAGATATTTTACTATTTTTGGGCTAGTCCAGTGGTTTGTCAAATGATTCCCATCTTTTATAGAGCAAGCATGATAGCAAGAAGTTGTACCTAAGATTATTGACATTTTTAACTAATCTGTCTCCACTTGCTTTGTACTGCAAAGTTCATATTTCTTACACAAACCCCATTCAATCTTCTCTCCCTCTCTCTTTCAGTGGTGGTGATAGTTAAGCCAGGTAGGTTTGTAGCTCGTCATGTAGGTGTTCTGGATCTGGACGAACGTTTTCAAGATGCTGCAGAGACCTTCAACAAGCAGCAGGAGAACTATGAAAGCATGAGGGACAGCCTGGAGTCGCTCTCACTTCTTTACAGGAGCACAGAAAAGCCCAGTCTGTCCTGGTGCCTGCAGACGATCAGAGAGGAGCATGGTAAGAGACCTGCAGACAAGGCGGACAAAAAAAAAAAACTTCTTAACCTGCTGATTCAAGCACCATTAATTGAGACCATAGGTAAATGCATTTATTGTATATCATTTGGACATATTGTCCGTGATGTAAAATTGGTCAGCCACTGGTGGATTTTTCGCGCCACTGAAATGTTAGCTGCGTCAAGGCTTGCTCACGCTCTCTATACGAAAGTAGCACAGAGCGATTGCTGTCAGTCTCTTTCTCGACTTGCACTCCATCTCATACACTGGATAATTGATTAAAACTTTGGCAATATTTTCGTAAAAAGAAGACTTTCCAGATTAGTACTGGCGTTGGACACTGTCAGTGCACGCGCACTGCATGTCAATCATTTTATTCTCATAAATCAAACTCCTTCAGACATACACATTGTCAGCAAACAGCGGCAGAACTAGATTTGGATTTAAAAATCATCAAGAATTTCAGATAGCACTTCAAAGAACTGGAAACAAGCGAAACTATCTTGAAAACGTCTGGTACAACGTCGAATTATGTCCCTCACCTGCAGCACATCACAAAGAGAGATATGTTAAAATAAACCTTGGAGCTAATGCTAGCATGATTATAATAGGTTTCATCACTCTTTTAATGGTATATGAATATAAGATATAAGTTAGTTTTACATGTCGCTTTAGATTCTGTTCCTTGAAATGTCTTTAATAATGAGTTGGGTAACTAATAATTGTTAGTTCAGTTCAAAGTGGAATGATCGTCACACCTTTTTGAATATACTTGATTATAAATTCAAGATCAAATGAAAGTTATATTAATGTTCTAATGTTAGTTCGTTTCAAACCTTGATAATTAAAAGTTATGAAGAAAATAGGTTAATTGTCATAAAAATACATATAAAATTTAAATCAAGCTGTTAAACGGATGATGAATAAATATTTGGTTTTATAGTGTTCAATTAATTCTTTACACCTTCAACCTTTTTATTTATTATTCTCAGGTTAGGTTAAGTATGTCGAATCTGCCCTAAATTCTAAACTTTAAATGCTTAGAGCTTGGTCAGAATACTCCTTTGTGGTCAGTTCTTTCTCTTAAGCTTTTAAATTTAAAAATCTTAAACATTTTTAAATCAAAAACTCGATAGTCAGTAATTGCAATCAATTAAATTGGTTTTAATTAATTTGTTTTTTAAATATATTACAAAACATTATAACCATCATAAAGTAAAATAGTACTCATCCAATGTGGATGCAAGTTTGTTGATTCTCAAAGTCTTTTAAGTTTCTGGTTGTGTTTGTTTGTCATCAGCTGTCTTTTTCTGGCTCCGGAGATGGCCACTGGCTTCTGTCCCGTCTGTCTGCTTAGTGCATGTCTTCATCTTTTATACCCCTTATGACGCATTCTAAACTCAACAGTTCATTGGTTCCTCATCCACGCTCTCTCTTCATGCCACTGCACGTGTCATGTACATGACAATACCAAGCAGGCTCACAGATGTCTAGAGCTGACGTTTGCCCCACTTATTTCACCTTTCCCCTACATCTGCTCTTTAGATGAAGAATGCAGATCAAGAATACCTCTCTTGCAAGACAACTCCAGCACATCCTCATTTAGGAACATAATGCACATAATATCTTAAAATTAGGCATGAGAAAGAAGTTATAAAACAAAGGAGAATTTCCAATTCTTGCAGTTATGCAACAATTTCAAAAAGCATTTGTATGTAAGGCCTTAATGTTCAAGTCTTTGAATTTTTTGATGCAACACTTAAAGTCTTCAAACATGTAACACTGATATAATGAAATAAAAATACTTTATTTAGAGTATTTTTTATGCTAGTAAAGTGATGAACTATCTCACTAATGATGTAGTTAAGTTGCAAATGAGTTGATCCAATTTAGGTTGCCTACATTAGATGTTCTACACTTATAATGGAATATTCTCAACATTTTTTGGGGGAATTTAGTAAATGATTTTGATATTAATAGCATTTAAAAAACTAAGAATCATAATTCAGTATGATGTAACTTTCTCAATTGAATTTTTTGAATTACTCCTGTCATGGAGACCAATTAGAAAAGCAGTCTGTGGTGGAGCAATTGCAGTTTAGGCATTTCCTATTAGGCATTAAGGGGCGAAAGTAGTGAAAAAGTGTTGCAGCTGGATTTAGAATTTAGACTTATTTTGGACTCGGACTCGGCTTGGACTCGAATGGCATTGGACTCGGTCTTGACTGTTCTGGACTTGGACTTGTCTTGGACACAACAATGGCAAACTTGATTACAGCCCTAATTCCAGGGAATCTAAAATGGGTTCACAGGGGAGGGAAAAGGGGCGTAGCGAATGCTGAAGAGTTTTATCTGCTGACGGTTTAAATCTTAATTACCTTAAACAAACAAATTTAAAAAAATAATTCAAAGTGTTCAAAAAAACAAAGTTAAAGATAAACACATTTTCTCGCTGGTAACTCCACCCTCACATACAAGGAGAGTGGAGAAATTCAATCTTTTTTCTCATTGTTAGGTATCAGATTGAGATTGTTGTTGTAGGAAGCTGTCCTTTGACCCAAGGACATAACTAAAGACGACGGGAAGATGATTTTGCGTGCTGTTGCACCTCTGCTGAATAAACATGTCAAGAACAAGGACATACAAACGGAAGACCCTAGTCTTGTGATGATCTTTAATATTTGGATAAAACCAATATAACCTCTAAATCTGACTTGATTAAAATTAATAATGCAAAGTCATGTTACTTTCTGTCCTTCTCTCATTATATTAACCTTAATAGTTAATTCTATTAATTTACAAAGACAAAAACATCTCAGTTGGGTGTTAAAAAAATGAGCCTCACTAAATGGTCCAGTCCATGATTAATTTCATTTTTCGACATTGTACAGAATGCCTAGGCTGGGAAATTCACATTTCACACTGATGCATTGTATACTAGCTTGGTTAAATCCAACCCTTCCCACCTTTTTAATTTCATACAGAGGGTCTGGAACTGAGACAGTGGGTTTTGTTTTCTTACTAGAGGGAGACATTCGCCAAAGTTTAAAATGATTGGATATGCCTTTACTCAATTGCCAACATTTAGCTGTGACATATACAAAGCATTCCGGAAATTGCCTGTGTATTAAACAAGACTTCAAACAGAATGGAGCCGAGCTTTTTGAGATGTCTGTTAACAACAATTTTAGACTTTGCAAGACAGTTATATGAATGTATGGAACAATTAGCAACCGTAAGACAATATTCAACCCTAAGGACATCAGTGATATATTCTCTTAGCTTTCAAAATTAGGATTGATTGTTGAAAAAATGTTATGCTGCAAAACAACGTCAGCCTCCTTTCTTTGATTATTAGAAACTAAACGATTGGTTTATTAGAGCAAGAATAGAGGAATTAACCACGACAATGGGCTTAGACTCGCAATTTATTTTAAAGCTCTGCTGTTCACTGATTGGCCTGGTACTAGTCAGACTGGCGAAACTGAAACCCAATGAAGCAGTGCCAGACACTACGTACTAAATGAAATGTAGTGGGAGGGGCTGCTTGATGAAATGCTGAAAGTCAAAGTGTGCTGGTAATAAATTTGCTAATAAACCATTTGATTGTTAGTCACTGAATTGAGTTTCCTGCACTAATCATCGTTATTTTCACTTTTCCTACATTAGCACTCCATCACATCAGTCTGGAGGTCAAAGGTTATGACTTCTCTCTGAGGGTCAGACCAGACTCTGAGATCCCTCTTGATCTTCATAGAGCACAAGAGAGCATTGCAGAAATGAGCAAAGCAGCCAAAGTGGTGATTTCAGTGGCCACCAAACTGCAGGAGATGCTGGAGTGGCTGGTGAAATCGGAGGAGAGCATGACTCAGTTTGTTGAGGCAGCTGAGTCCAGACACCAGGAGCAGAGGAGGCTGCTGGATAACCTAAAGAGGAATCTCAGAGAAGCTTATAGAGCCCGAGAACTGAGTCCCAAATACCGGAAACAGGCGGGAAATTTACTCAACGAGGCTGCTGCGCTGTCCGGGAGCACACTGTAGATATTTATGGAAAATTATTGTGTTTTCATTAATTGTCGCTTGCCATTTTTGCCCATATTGACTGGGAAAGTAGCATGACAAGAAGGGAATGGAAGAGCAAGAAGCATTTGAGCCAAAGTAAAAGGACCACAAGTTGGAGGCACTAGCATCCAATCAAAATCTCCAAAACATCACAGAAGTGTTTTGTAAATCTTTAAAAATTTGCAGTAATCATTGTTATTGTAGGGGTTCTTATATTGGGTATCCAAACATGGACACCAGTCAGGACAGAAGGCCTTTGTCTTCTGTCTTGAAATACTGCTAAAGGATTTAAATAATTCACATTAATTTATGTTTCTGATGCCATAATTGTTTTATAAATGTTGTATCTTTACCATTATTTCTTATTACCATAGAATGTTAATCATTAGTGAAAATGTTATGATTTGACTCACTCATTTACCTTTAAGTTTACTTACACTTATACATGTTAGTATTCTTAACCCTTGTTTTGATAGTGTTTCAGTAAATGAGGAATGGCATTGATTACCATATTAAACATTTATTAGAATTGTTGTGCAGTGAACAAGCAAAACATTAAATTCATTCCACATACAACTTGTCAAATATGAACTGAAAGTTAATTAAGTTGAAATTGTTTACTCTGTAGAATAGCAGTAAAGCATAAACACAGTGTTCTTCATGATAGGTAGGGACGGTTGCCGTGAGACTGGTGTATTGACACTGTTCCGAGATTTCGAGTCTCAGATGATTCGGAACATTGATCCAAAGCTTCACTTGTCATGTGACCGAAGTATCAGCACATTTTACCAGGTTTTCGTCCCGGCGCACCTCCTGAAACTCGTTTGATGTGTCAAACACCCAGTATCCAAGCGTTGAACATGTTATGTACTGTCTGAACTCAGCATTCTAGGCTGTAAAAGCTTTTCACTAAAGAAGTTAAAGCATCATTACCATGAAGAATTGCTTTTTTTTATTTAAAATTATTTGATTTATATTTAGATAATAAAATATATTTACATGTTGATGTGTAACTGCTTTATAGGCTTATTTAATTGACAATTAACTCTTGATGACTATAAAATTAAGATTTTTTCTCTAAAGCTGAAGAAATTATATCTTTAATATAATATAAGTATAGTGTATTATTCAAACAATCTTTGATTTTTAATAAAGTTCTTGACATTTATAATGAGAGATCTTGTTTGATTTATTTGTTTATATTTTATGTCAATGATGTATTCATGAAAGGTAGTTACATTTTCATCATATTTGTTTGGAGACATAAAAAACTTGGTGTTGACACTAAAAAAACAGCGCAAAAACAATTATATATATTTTTTATTTTTTCATATATACACAACATTGTGGATGAAGATGTTTCATCCAAGATTGTTAAAAAACATTCTGAAGAGGCCAGAGTTTTGTGAAAGTTCAGTGTTATTTCACTTAATGATTACTAGGTCAGTGGGGCCAGGTGTTGGATTGTTTTGAAGCCTCGAATCAATACAGCTTCGGAGTTTCATGAAGCTTCGGTTTGCCCATCACTAATGATAGGGATAATTCTAGCACTGTTCCTCTGCTCTGGGTTTCTTCTGCCTATGAAAGCTTTCTCTGACCAATCTCCTCTCAGAGAGGTGTGACTTAATATGGAATGCAAATCAGAGACCAACAGTCAAAGATGTTGAGTGTTAAAGATTTTAGGTTTGTGATATACAATAACATCATTGCTCTAAACCAGGGGTCGGCAACCCAAAATGTTGAAAGAGCCATATTGTACCAAAAAAACAAATAGGTCTGGAGCCGCAAAAAATTAAAAGCCTTGTATAAGCCTTATAGATGTGACCTGGGGCCTCATGTATAAAACTTTGCATATATGTAATCCTTAAAGTGTGCGTACGCACATAAGGCAGAATTTGCGTACGCACAAAAGTTTTCAGATTCATAAAACCGTACGTACGCCAGAACCTGCGCAAGGTTCGCTTTATAAATCAAAATTATCTGAATATTGTGCGCAGGTGCACGTGCGTATTGCTTACCCCAATCTCCTCCCGAAATAACCATTTTTGGAGGTTAAGACCGCCCATTTTGAATATGTATGATCTCTCTGCATATTAATACCACCAATAATTGTTATGAAGATGTTATGAAGAGTTTGTGTTAGATTAGACTGTTTGAGTGCCATTCTGTGAATTTAAGTGTACTTGTGTTTTGTGTTTAGCCACTGCTGTATTTCTTAGGTTCAAAAATTCGATTATATTCCTTTTGACCATTTACCAATTACCTGAGAAAGAAGTGAGTTTAAGTTGTGTTTCTTTTTTTAATTTGTAACTTTTCACTTACTGTTGTGTTGTAAAAAGAGAAACCTTTGTTTAAAGACCTCAACTCCTTTCGACCGCTGTCACTGTTTAGTACAGCAGTCAGAATAAAGCCACAAAAATATATTCTGTTGTTGGTGCTCTTTTACCCACCATCCAGTGCACCAGGTCACATAATGAAGGTAACACATGTTTTATGTATCTATATTAGCCTACTATAAAAATGATTAAGTTTGCTACGAATACATAATGAGCCTTCATGATTAAATGTTTATTTTCCCTGCAGTGAATCCTGTAGAGAACGACGCACCACGTAACTACTGTGTTGTACGATTACAATATTAATTAATTATGTTTCATTGCTTTGATGAAATTAGAGAAATGCAATAAAGAAATCGGATTTTTTATGTCATTTTTATTTTGAGGACTCCCAAAAACAACATCAAAATGGAACGTGCACAACCTGCCCCTTAACTGAGCAACAAACAATGCGAAAAAACGCAGCATACATTTATAAAATAAAACAGCAGCCTTTTGAAAAGAAGTATATAATATCACAGCCACTTTGTTACTAAATACGTGCATGCCTTCCCTGGAAATGTCTTTCCACGTTACTCTTGTTATTAGACAACTTCCCAACACAGAGCAAATCAGGCAATCCTTCCGCATCGGCAATGAATGCCCTCGATTCGGTCCAAGAACCATTAAATCCTCAGTTATGTTTCTCTTTTTCTCTTTGGGATCCATGGCCCATCACACAGCCGCTGGTTTGTTTACAGCAGCCACCTGCCTGGCAACCCGCCCCGCTGATAGAAACGTGTGTCGCGGGTGATGACGCAAATCTTTGCTGACAGAAATGTTGAAATTAAATATTTATTCTACACTCTTTTACAGCATTGGAAAACGTTAAGAATGTTTGTCCTCCTATAGAAACCATATTAAACAAAAAACATATTTACCTTTTTCCTTTTATTTTTTCCTTTTTCAAATTTTTTTGAAAAAGCTCCAGGGAGCCACTAGGGCAGCGCTAAAGAGCCATATGCGGCTCCAGAGCCACGGCTTTGCCGCCCCCTGCTCTAAACTCTTTAACAAACATTATTTACTGAACATGACTGCACCAGTGAGAGATGTTTGGGGGTTCAGGTGGGATTGCTGGCTCACTGACCGTGGTAGGAGGCTACAAGCTTTTGCAGCAGGAGATAAAGATTTAAGAGAAGCCACCCTATTGTCTTGTATGTGAATACTAAAATCAACATTCCAGACCCAGGAGAAGGCCTATAATTTCCAACCTTACATTATCGAACTAAATTTTGATAGTTATATTGTCTAAAATGTCAAAAAAGTGTTTTAAATCAGCCATGCCCTTGTTGGATTCTGATAAATTCCAAAATGGGACCTAAAATACAAAATAAGGCACTAGTCAACACTTTTACACTCTTTATTACCACACTGTTCTTACATAAAAAGATTAGTCATATATTATAATGTACTTTTTATAAGATAGTTCCAGCTTCAGTTCCTCTATCTGCATTGAACAAATCTACGCTCTTCACAAGTACATAGTAATGTGTGTTAATTAGTTGGTTAATTAATATTGACCTGAAAGTACTGCTATAAATAATCACAGCATCTAATTCAACAACATGCACTCTTGATCCTGTACCAACAAAATTACTGAAAGAATTGCAACAAATAGCTCAAGAACCGTTTCTAAATATTATAAACTCGTCTCTATCGCTAGGTTACGTTCCTAAACAGCTAAAACATGCAGTAATGAAACCACTAATAAAAAAAACCGCACCTGGATCCTACTTAGTTATCCAACTATAGGCCAATCTCTAACCTTCCGTTTTTGTCAAAAATATTAGAGAAAGTTGTAATAGCACAGCTCAGCTCCTTCTTACAAAAGAGCAACTGTTATGAAGATCTTCAATCTGGATTCAGAACGCATCACAGCACAGAGACTGCGCTGGTTAAAATTTCAAACGATCTATAACTTGATTGGGATCAAGGGAAAATTTATCTTCTAGTTCTGCTAGATCTCAGTGCAGCCTTCGATACGATAGATCGCAGGATTCTCCTCGAGAGACTAGAGAAATGGAAACTCATCGGACACAATAGCAATAGATTATTGTAATGCTCTGTTAGCCGGCTGTTCTGCCGCCATGCTAAAAAAATTACAGTTAGTCCAGAACGCAGCAGCTAGAGTTCTCACAAGAACAAAGAAATATGACCACATTACACCGGTTTTGTGCTCTCTTCATTGGCTTCCTGTACAATATCGCATTGACTAGATATTTCTCCTTGCCTTTAAGGCGCTGAATGGCTTGGCTCCGGCCTACCTGACCAGTCTCCTATCACGATATATTCCAGCTCGCTCTCTTCGATCTCAAGAAGCTGGACTATTGATTATACCGAATGTTAATAAATCCACAAGAGGTGGAAGAGCGTTCTCATATAGAGCCCCGAAGCTCTGGAACAAACTCCTGGATATTGTCTGGAGCTCAGATACGCTCACAGAGTTCAAAACTAAATTAAAAATCTAGCATTTGAATAATTATCTCTTGGTATTTGTGTAAACAGATCTGGTGTCTGTGCACTATATACATACAAACTGTTGAAAAAACAATGTGGTTCAATTCAATGTTCCTCTATAATCTATCCTCATCTTTTATCTCTCATCCTGCAGCTGAAGCTGATCACTTGTTTGTGGTCTGTGTTACAGTTTTTTAACCATTGTTTCTCCATTTGTTAGTTTCTGTTTTGTCTTTGTTTTGTTTTTTCAGGTGCTGTCTGGCGAACCGTCCGTCGATGGGTATTAACCCTTGTGTGGTGTTCATATTATTGTTACTCAGCCGCTGTTTGTGGGTGTGGACTCATTGCCTTTTGCAGATTTTAATTCACCCAATCAAGACATTTTATGTTAAAAACTAAAAACAATATTTCCTTTACCCAAGAAACAAGTAATATAAACAGCAAATATACTTTATTTATTGTTCTTTAACCTGATTTCTTCACGTTTAGAATTTGAACCATGTGTGGTGTTCTCATTATTGTTACTTTGGCAGGGTTGGTGGGTCTGCTGGACCCGTTGCATTTTGGCGCTTTTAATTCACACAATCACACAATTTTATTCTAAAATGTTATGTTTATGTGTGATTTATGTTTGTGTGGGAAGAAAGAATTAAGGTAAAGAATCTACTATTTTCACACTTTAACATGCCCCGGATCCACTTTGTGTGTAATATAAATGTGTAGGGGGGCGTACGTGTGGGGTCATAAAAAATCTGTTCTGATATATGTTTTTCACAGGAAATGAGCCAAGCCCAGTGAATCTCAGCTTCAAATAATAAATGCTTGTTTAATTTTTCTTTTGAACTGAAAATGGGTCCCACAGACCCGAACACCATATAAGGGTTAAGTTTGTATATTCTTTATGCTGGGGAGGTGACTAGCACCTGCCTCAGTCAGCAGAGCCCCCTCACAGAGGGAACTCCTATTTACTCTACCTGATCCTCACGAGAACTTTGTGAAGCTGCTTTGAAAGCAATTGCTAAAGAAGCGTATATAAAAACTTGATTGATTGATACATTGTCAATATTTGTTCAGGCCTTTACTGATTAATGTTGTAAAAATAGAGTGTTAAAACATATATATTTTAAGGCGTGTGTAAGGACATTTGAAACAATAAAATGTGATTAGTCACGGGTTGATTAATTAAATCTAGTGATTATTTGTGTTGTTATTTTGGTCCTCTGCAAAGATGCAATACATATGTTGATTAAAAAATCTCTGACACTATTTCTGACCGTCTTTTGAATTAAAATACTTTTTTATTGTTAACAGAAGTGGAGTTACTGCTAATAAATGTGCAATTATATTATACGGTTATACTTTATTGTTTTAAATAAATGCATGCAAATTGGGGTTAAATAAACATTTTTAATTACATTAATTACCTACTCTAAGTTGATTAAAGTAACATTTTGTCAATTTTTTGAAGAAAATTGACATTATATACTAAATGAAATTAGTCGGAACAAAATTAGTTATTACACTAAATGCGACCACTGTAAATTACGCAAGAGTAAAAATTGAATGAAATGTCGTTTCCAAGACTCACTCTACCTCGCTAGTGGAAACCATTTTATCCCTGCCTCTAATTTCAAACGATTGGCTACTATTTTTGGATCTGGCTGAAGCTTTTATATGCTGATCGACTATTGGTCAGTTCTGCAGTCTATCAAATATTCTGACTCGCTAGCTTCGCGTTCGACTGAAGTGTGTGGAAGTACTGTTGAAGGACTCTCGCGCTCGTGTTAAGTTATTTTATTGCATCAATGGACTAAATGGAGCATAATCTAAGTGAAACGGTTACAGGAAGTGTAATATAATGATAAGTAAGTATATGTTTGTAATAGCCTTCATATAATCTTACAGAGCTTGAGAGTGTGTGTGTCGTGGCGGTTCATCTCGTGTGTCTAAAGAATTGAAGTCTGATGTTTGATTCATAGGTTGTTGATGGCTAACTGTTAAATGCCATGTTTGCGTTTAGGTGTGTTTGAATGTTTGATAGGAAGGGCTTGTTATGAATAGAGACGGCGTATTTCGGTTTAAATATATTTTTGTGCGAGCTGTCATTGCTCAAGTGTTATCTGCATGAACGTTGCATGATTTGAGAATTTGATTGCATGTGTCCTAGTTAATATGTTAATGTGCTGTAATGATCTGTTATTTACCGGAAACTATGCAAAATGACTTTGTTTGCATAATTTGTATTCATTGATTTGTGTACCTAGATTTTATGCTTACATTGTTCTTTTTAGTTGTTACTTATCTCATATATATATATATATATATATATATATATATATATATATATATATATATATATATGAGATAAATAACAACTAAAAAGAACAATGTAAGCATAAAATCTAGGTCCTATATATATATAACATGAATTTTCTGATTTGAGTGAGTTTGGATGATTTTTTTTTGTCTTTATATGACGGTAAATGATTCAATGTAGAAAAAGTATTCACTGTAGGTTTTTGTGATCATTGCAAATGTATAAGTCAAGCGATTAAGTAAAACAGTGCTTCTAACTGGGCCCCAGAAACAAATTTGCAGTTCTATAAACCTGTAACACCATTGGCCAAGGGTGTAAGTCTGTAGGAGCAGGCATCACTTTATTTCCTCCAATGGTTTAACTTACCTCATTGCTGAGATATGGTAATTTTTGTGTTTTAAAGTCATTCAAAAATAGTTTGAGAAATGAGGTTAATTATCTGATTAACACAAGTTTGGGAGGAGCTGGGCTGATAATTGACAACCAGTCTTTGGTCTCTCCTACCCATATCATCTCCAGTATATAGGACACGGTCAATGAACTATCATCTACATCGTGCAAGCTATCCCTTCTTCCACCCCATTCGCCACTCACAACGCATGTTTTATCCCGTTTAACTGTGTAAGACAATCTTCAATACGGTTAAACTATGGTAGTAGTTGGCAATGAGGGGTAGTTCTATCTGGCCCCAGGTGGCTCAACAATCCCGGACCTTCACATCGACAGCTCAGCTAATACGCTTCTCCATTGCTTGCCCAACCTGCTTAGCAAGAGCGAACTCGTTAAATGGTCTAGGTGGAATTAAAGAAAGTGTTCTCAGTATTCACACTTGAAATGCGAAATGATAATTAGGATGTCCCAAAACATAGTATATATTAATAAAAAAAGTGTCAGCTGTGCCCGGATGTGTACTTTTTCCAGTTAGATTCTCAAGTGCAGATCCATGAATGCTCAACCAGCTAATATTACCCACAATCCCCTGCACTCAGGCAGAAGAAGTTTTCTCTGGGACCCAAACAAACAAGCTCTCTTTGTAATATGACAATTTTTTATAAAGAACATACACTAAAATAAATAAAATCCACATTGAGAGTGTTTTATTTATTATAAGAATATTTTTTAATGAAAGGATGGAATAGAAGGAGTTAAGTTCATGCCCACATTGTGAGTAAAGACTTGGCCCAACTACTTCTCTCACGGATGTTTTAGTGCGTCCCAGATCATGCACACTCTCGTCTCACACACTAAAAAGTATATTTTGTTTTACTTCCTCTGCCGTCTCCTAAATGATGCATGTATTCTTGATAATCATGATGATAAGATTTGGGCGAGCAGAAACAGATCCGTGCGCACAAAAGACAATCCGCAAGCTTTTTCTCAACCTGTGCATTTCACAGCACCACGTACCTGTGCGTACTTCACAACACCTCAGTTGCTCATACATTGACAGCATTACATTTCTGCAATCTCTAAAATGGATTATTTCTGCTCAAACAGTTTTTTAGGTCGTTGAATATGTCACACAGATTACAAAGAGATGCCACACCAATTTTTGGAAATTCCTACAGAGAGCGAGTGTGAAACAATGCCTGCTTTCTAGACAGAACGAAGAAGTAGTTTTGCAAGCAGCTCATTAACTTGCAACTCGCTAGCATGTGGTATCGCCTCATGAGAAATAGTGGTGAGTTAAATGGTGCTACTTTAGATTAGCTTAAATTAAACGATGTGAAAAACAGTAGAATATGACATTTAGTAATTGTAGTGGTTTTCAGTGAATGCAAGTAACAGTTAATTTGTACACAAATTAAAATAGTTATTTCCTTTCATTTTAATAAAGACTATTAGATTTTTTTTTAATTTCTAGAGTGTTTATTTAAAGTCCACAACAAAGTTAACTTGTTAACTACCAAATCTGTTTTCAAAATGAATTGTTTAACAAGTGTTTTGCTCTTTGTTTATTTATTCATTTATTTGTATTGTGAGATGTTTATATTGAGAAGAAGGTTTTAAATAAGATTTAAAATGTATTTTTAAGGTTTAAAATATTGTGATTTATGGTTTTATAAAGTTAAAATTAAAACATCAAATAAAAAAACTAATCGATGATATATTGGATGACTAAATGTTCAATACAAATATTTGATCAATTTCAAGAAAATGCAACTGTACACAATAAGTGACATTACTTTATTTGCATACAACACACTCACTGCACCTTATAATAAAGAACAGAACATAGTAACAGAATTAAAATAAAAGTTTTACTTGAAATATTTAGTTAAATATCAAACCATTATCTTCCCAAATAAATCATATATTTTTATTGGGTTTTAGTGAAAGAAAATCACAGAGCACACAACTATAAATGCTGTTGACAAATTGGTGTGCGCGGAGTTTTTGCAACGGGCAATTTGTATTGTTGATGCAGTATAAATCTGAATTTAGCATCACAGTATGTGCTTACATTGTTGATGCTTTAACTCAATTATAGATTTAGCAAATTATAAATATACTAACATGTGATCAGGAACAAGTAACTCAATATAAACTCCCTGGTGACTTTGTCACTTTGTTATTATCCTTTCATTCAGTTTAATTGGTTTAATACCGTTCGCCTCGCTATCTGTAGTCATGTACACTTGTTTCTTTTCATTGAGTTTGTATTATTTTCCGTGAGTGTTCTGCTGTACTCAAACCACTTCATTTTTGGGATTTAACTCTTTCTCTGAACTTCTTAAAGCCATTCTAGCTCTCCAGTGCTGTTCTTTAGCATCCTCCTTTGAGTTTTTGGGCAATATGTACAGGAGCGCATTACGTCAACACGTCAGAATACAGAGATATGGAAATTTTTAACCGCATTAATATTTATACCGGTAATATTGGGGCCGATACGACATGGCCCACCCCTAATATGTTTGTATATAATATTATTTTATATTAATATTTAAAATGTAGGTTTTTAATATTTTTTCATTACAAAAAACTAATGATCACCTATTATTTGGTTGCTGAGTTGTAATTACTATAAATGAACTTTTATTTTTTAAATTGCTGTAAAAATATCAGGAGTTTTCAGGTGATTTTTTTAAACTAATAATGTTTTGAAATGAATTAAAGCATAATAATCATCACCATGGAACCTTGATCATTTTTCAGACTATAATTGTACTGGGGAGGATGAAACCTGTCTGTTCTGGCACAATTGGTTTAGTGCTATGTGACTCCTGGATGGTTTAGTACTGTAGTGGATGCACACTTCATTAACCTGAGCTTTCAATCAATGAAACCCAGACTAGATAGACAGGAAGTGCAACTAGTCTAGTGTAATTGCCTCTGACAACATCTCTGTGTCCCTCAGGGCCATAGTTTCAGTGCACAAATGCAGAGCTGTCATTAGGGATGATAATTTTTTTGTCTCATTCCAGATATGGCTTCATGACAAACAGCTCTGCGTTTGTTCTTTTTAATTAAGTACGTTTCAACCAAGGGGCCTAGAAATAGATGTTTCCACTTTTAATCATCAATACCATGTGATTGAAATGCTACATAAACAAGATTTTTCACATTGAATAACATTGTTGACTGTTCTAAGCAATGAGTAAACTGTGGGTAAATCTAGTAAGTCTGAGCGCTGTGCTTATTTAGGACTTTACAAACATTACCTACATTTACATTTAACTTGTGCATTTACATTTTTTTTAACTAATTAAAGGTAAGAAATAAAAGGAACAACTGCATGAATGACATGTTTATCTTACAAATGCAATACACTATGACACATATTCAGTGAAGTTCCTGAGATCATAGGAAATTTCAGGAATTGGGTTGATCTGTCCTTGGCTTCTGTTCCTTTAGCATTGCTCCACAGATCATTCCTAAGGTTCCGAAGAGACCTGGTGCCATATTTTGTATGTAGATCTTGCAGAATGAGACGTAAGCAAATCCTTCACAACTCTCTTCAATGGAATAACAGCAAGCTTTCCATTTTCTTGCCTTTGCTAGAACAGCTCCTGGTACTTCTGCTCATTTGCCTTCTCTATGCATTTGGCCCTCCCTGCCTTTAAGATACTGATAACAGCATCTGGACTCAGGGAAGTTGTAATGTAATCTGGAAACCTGAGCTGCTTGCCCTGTTCAACTCTAAGAACCAATTCCGCATCTGAGGTGAAAGGGCATCTCCAGCTCTAACAATGCTGATCAAAAAATTGATGAAGAAAGTTGCTATTTTAGTGGATCTGATCTGATTTAGAACCATAAAATTATAATAAAGAAGGGCTGGCTGATAATTCAATGTTGAAGATATTGTCAATACCCATTTTCTCGATAAGATGATATATAGGGAGGTCAATAGAGCGCTCAATAACTTCCTGTCCACCACATTTCTAACAGTACTTCCAGATTTCCAAGCTGGATTTTTCATGTTTATATTAGATCCAGAGTTGTGTGAGAAAACAGTCTCCAATATATGCTATGAGATTAAAATCGCAGCACTGTTATCTTTTTCCACAAACAAAAGTTATATTCTACTATTTTTGCTATTCTACTAATCTGCTTTAGATTTGGGTCGATAGACGATGCCATCATCCATCGGCGATGGCAGATAGACATCGCGATGCAAAGTCGGCATCGGCAATCCTCCCCCCAACCCCCACGCCAGCTTGGGAAAAACACTTAATAATAAAATGCATGCTTTCAATTTCCGCATCTGTACTTATTTTAATATTATGAGGAAATAATTAAAAGATAACAAAGTTGATAACAATCACCATACACGTTAAACTTTGTTTACCTTAAAAAAGTTATATATTGAAAACAAAACAAAAGATTAAGTAGTTTAAATGAACTACTTCAAAATGCCTTTTTGGTTTTAACATGATATATGTTAATGAACGAGCTTGGAACAAAAAAGTCTTCTGGACAGACTTTTTGGGTCAATTAGCGAGAAGAGGAGTTATAGCATTCCCTGTTGGGCTGAACACACGTTCAGATGGACATATTAATAAAATATTAACAAGCGATGTTGGACATAAGAGAAATCTTCTTACAGGGCTTTTCTGCGAGCTCGCCGGTAGAAGCATGGGAATGAAGAGACCGGAGCATACCTGGTGCTGACCCACACTTTCTCTCCTGTTTTTTTTTTTTCCTCCTCTCCTTCAAAAAGTGTCCTTCAGGGCTGAAGATGTACAAGAAGATTCGGAAGAATCTGGAAGCTGGTGCTGTCGTGGTGCAGCCAATTCAGCAATCGGTTTAACGATTTCATGTGATCCCATCTGTATCTTGGGTAAAACAGGGCTTCTTTGTGCATTACTCAGGGTGGCGTTACTGCTAGATTTGCCTCTTCAGGTTGGCTTTGAGTTTCACTTTCACTTCAGACGTGTCTCGTGGCTATCCTCTTTCAAACCACCTTCAACTTGGTGGATCTGGGGATCGAACCGGTGGCCTTCTGATCACTGAATGATTCTGGGAGTCCATCTCCTTATCAACCAGACCACAACTGAACAGTGGTGGAAAGAATACTGAAAAATCATACTCAAGTAAAAGTACCATTACTTGCCAAAAAAAGTAAAGAAAGTAGAGTAAAAGTATCTGTTTTGAATAGTACTCAGAGTAGTGAATATTGCAGCGCAAAATTATTTAACTTTATATGCTATACATGAAAATTCTACAGTACCAAAGAGGGATTTTCTTAGTGTTCCTAAGTATAAAGACAGACATTCCCCAACAATTTTATTACAAATCCAAGACACTTAATAATTAACTTATAATCAGTTAACAACTGTACAGAAATCTTCATAAAATGTATTGAAACAAAATTTTAACTGTAAATTTTGTAACGCTTCGCAAATTATAAAAAAATTGGGAGTATTAATAAGAAAATGAAACTGAAATGAAAAGTCTAGACAAGTCCCCAAATAAATTGAAACAACAGCAGTTAGGCATCAAAAATACAAGCCTATATTTTGAAAGTTTAGTTCAATTTAACAATGAGCTGGTTCTCAAAACTTTGTTCTATCCAACCTTGCAGATTTTGGGGTGATCTGTCGAGCACCAGTGTTGCTGAGTTAGCAACATTGTCGTTAGATTGAGTGACTTTTCAGACGCCTAGCTACTTTTTTTATCATAGCAACAAATCTAGCGACTTTTCCTGCTGTTCCTGGCTGCTTTTAGCAACTTTTTTCATTCAAGCCTGCTCCCCTCATGACACAAGTGCTAACTTCATGATCCTATTCACTAAACACATCAGCTGGCGAGTACTATAAAATGTTTTATTAACATATTTGCACAAAAATAGCCAATGCCTGTCTGAGGTTATCTTCCCTCAAACAAAATCCATCATCATCATATACAATACAAAGTAACCCAACCTTTTGACACTATAAAAATATAGTGTGGCACGGTCGTCTCACAGTAAGAAGGTCGCTGGTTCGAGCCTCGGCTGGGTCGGTTGACATTTCTTTGTGGAATTTGCATGTTCTCCCCGTGATTGAGTGGGTTTTCCCGGATGCTCCGGTTTCCCCACAAGTCCAAAGACATGTTATATAAGTGAATTGAGAAAAAAACAATTGTCCATAGTTTATGAATGTGAATGAGTGTATTTGTGAATGTTTCCCAGCTATGGGTTGCAGCTGGAAGGGCATCCACCGCATAAAACATATGCCAGAGAGTTAGTGGTTCATTCCGCTGTGGCGACCCCGAAAGGGAAGAAAGCCGACATGAAAATGGATGGATGGAGTACATAATAGTACATAAATAGGATGTTTGTTTCTTGACACAGACCTTGAAATCAAAATTGATCTAAAGATGTGACTAGTTTAAAATAACAGAGCTTACTTTTCATGTTATTTACACAATTTAGTTCTCATTTTTTAAATTATTATCTCATTTTATTTAGCATTACATTGTTTTATGATGCCATATGTGTTAATTTAATAATTACATGAAACTTGTGTACCTGTTTTTGTTGGCATTGATAAAAACCAATTTGTGGCGGAGAATGTGTCACTCACATCATGTGGGGTTTATTCAAATTAGATGGGGATGTCATCTAGTTACTTTTAGTGACTTTTGGGTCAGCTAATAGCGACTTCTTACCGAGGAGTTGGCAACTTTGCCCAGCACACCTAAAAAGGCACTCATATGCTGCAGAAGCAGACAAGAGTGTGTTCAAGTTAAGCAATCCAATTTCTTCAAGCACAAGCCATAAAAGTACTCACCCTTTACTCTGTTGTTCAGCACTTGAATAATGTTTTAAAAGAGAAATAAAAAAAATTCAGAGGAGGGCTAGTCATTTTCCGACAACTGTACGTAATATGTAAATTACATATTGATTATTTTTACAAATTACATTATATCTGAACCAATAATACACTGACATGGAAGGTTGTGTACCCATGGGCAAATAATCTAGCTTTTATGACTGATTGAAAAATGTTAGACTTTCACTTAATAAGTATGCAATGCGCATACATTCTAAAACGTCTATGGATTAGGGCTGGATTTGAACCCATGTTCAAATTTGCACCATGTGTCAGTGCACTGACCACTACGCTATCAGTGCTGACGCGTAATCATTTTCATTTATTTTAACGTTACATTAAACCACTCATGTTTACAAAATATTTGCCTTTTTTGACAATAAAAATTGTTCAAATCCTCAGTCGATGATCAGGTTTGGGCCATATTGCCCAGCCCTATACAAGTCAAAACTCGGTTTTGGAGCTGGCAGAGCAGTTCTTTATGTGAGCTAGACATTGTGCGAATTTAGACAAGAGGTGTTGAGAGCATCATAATGAATTGAAATCAAGTAAATGTAGTAGTACCAGCAATGGTCTTTATTTTCAGAGGCTACTAATGCGCATGCCATGTTAACACGGTAGTACTGTGCGGCAGGGCCTGTCCTTGATATGAGAACTGGTGTTTTTGTTTTTTTTCTGAGCTCTGGTCTACTTCTGGAGCACCATTACTCTGGTTTTGTCTTGATTGATGCTTATGCCCAATACTGCTCCAATCGCAGCATGCTCTTTTGTAGCCCCTCTGCAGCATTGCATGGAAGGAATAGGCTGTGTGCTTCTAATAGGTATCATATCTGTACTGCATAGAGGACCCAGGAATATCAGAGTGCTCCAGACCTGTAGTTGGATCAGTTAGGTAGACCCACTATATACCCATCTCACCTGCTTGATGAATGCGGTTCTCAGATTGTTCAATATGATTGCATAATAATACCATACTGAACTGTGTCATGCTCTGTAGTGGAAAAGCACCAGTATTGCTATTTTACAGAGACTGTGTAATATGAAGGTTTTTCCACCGACCACCTTTATTTAATTTTACAAAACATGGAAATATTTTAATTGCTCTTTTTAACTCTAAGTCTTTTCCTTTCATAAAGAATCTTTATTTTTATTTTATTTTTTTAGAAAGATGTGCTTTGTGAGTATATGTTAATGTATTCTAGTTTTTATATTTTATCTTTTTAGTCTATCTTTTTGTTGTGTATTATGTTTTGAAAATGTGCCCTAAATCCAATGTAAATAATCTATACTTGTGCATCAAGCCTGCAAATTTTCCTTTGCAAAGGCTACACATAGTATAAAAACAAAAAGCAACACAGATATATAGTCTATGTAAAAAAAAAAAACACAGATTCACAGTTTAGGTGCCTCCTCTCTGGGCAGAGCTTGGAGGTTCACTACCTGAGTTTTGAAGGGGATGGTAGGAACCTTGGGCACATATCCAGCCCTGGGCATGAGAATAACATGATAATAGCTATAATCAAAGTATAACAGTAATAGCTACTCTGGTCAACTTGGCAAGAGTGACACCAGTCGACGAACCGACCCCACTTGACGGCATAACAAGCCCTAGTAGAGGGAGCTCTGGCAAGACACAGAGTTTAAACCGTCGACGTCTTCGACCTGGAGGCTGACGATCAGGGGAGGACTGAGGAGGTTTTCTCCTGATCGTAGAGACCTGTGATGTGAGGTCATCTACAGCGACGCCGAAGAGGCCTTCTGGGACCACAGGTGCTTTGAGGAAGCACCTCCAGTCTTGAGGGAGCATGTCAGCCTGGGTCAACCAAAGATGGTGGCCGTGGACTACTAACGTAGACATCGTGTGGCCGAGCAAGCTAGCTGCATCTTTTGTCAGCAGCTTGACCCGCTGCAGTATAAGCCCTCGAAGTCAGGTCCAACGACAGGCTTAGCTGGCGCAATGGAGGCCTCGGCTGTTCACGCCAGGTGGCAGGGTTACTCAGGCATAAGTGCACTGCCAGCGCCTGCTCTACCTGGGGAATCGATTCATACCCCCTAGCTACCACGCCATCAAGGGGAGCGAGAGAGGGGAGACTGACCAACCTCGCTTTCAGAGGTGCCTTCCAAGTTTGGGTCAGTTCCCGATGCACTTCCGGGAAGAACGGGATAGGAGGGGGCTGTGGGGTATCATCCCACAAACCATGCGACCAACCTGGAGATCTCGGGTGCCAGGGGCAGAGCCACTTGCAACCCAATTTCTCTGGCATCCCGGGTAAGTAACTCAGTCATCTCCTCCGCAGCACAATCTCTCTGGCACGCATGACTCTGCTTGACTCCACTGGGTGCCGGAGCTACAAAGCCTCTGGTGGTGGAGTGAAAGTACTCCAACCTCGCCTTAAGTACGCTGCCTGACAGAACTGTGCAATCCACACATTCTGATCCCTCAACTGCTGCCTCAACATGTATACGCCCAAGACAACCAAGGCAATGATCATGGCTATCCGTCAATGCAATCGATCCACCGCATCCAACAGACTTGCACAGTCGCGACCTGTTTGGAACACGCTAAAAACAGTCGACCAGCAAAACAAGTGGTCTACTAAGAAAAAGGAGTCTTACTTGTTGGTGGAAGGCGGTTAAAGTACTGGAGACTGGGGTCTGGCAGCGGTTTCAACCTTCTGGCTGGCCGAAAAACCTTGCTGGTTGCCGTTCGAATCACCAGATCTCCAAAATCCACACAAGGTAATAATCCAACTGTTTTGTGGTGTCTTTCCCTAACCGCTTGCTTGTCAGAGTATGGCTCCAAAGGAAAAACAGAAAGAGTGTCACGCTCGCGTCCGGTTTATGCGGTATGGCGTGATCACGTGACCATCAGCACGTTTCCTTGTTGGCATTTTGAAACTGTGTGGATTGAGTAGAGCGCCCTTAGCGGAGCTTCACATAGTCGTCACCGAAATAAGTCATAGTGACCGACTGATGGGGAACTGGGGTTATTCACTAACTTGCCTTCAAACATTACCAGCTGTACTACATAACCAGTTTCCTGGTATACACCCATGGAAAGCTCTTTTTGGGTTTGTAAAGTCAAGTTTCTTGCGCTTCACATTTTTCAGCAGTTTATATCCTTGATAAATTTCCTGTTGGAGAAAATCAAGATAAGTGCTTCTCTCAGATCCATAGTGGAAATGTCAGTCAGATAATTATTTAACAGCAACAACCTCCATTCAGTGGATTTTTCTAAATGTTGACTTTAGTTTTTTCACAGTCAGAATATATATATGTATATGTATATATGTATGTATATATATATATATATATATATATATATATATATATATATATATATATCTTTATATATCTTTATATAAATCAAACTCTTATATATTTGCTTTACATTACTGTGTTCTGTAACTTAGTACTTAGCAAAGCAGCAATTTTTCTATATCCATAATCCTGTTTCTGTGGTGGAATGTTGTAAGTGGAAATCCCAGAATTATCTACAGCTTTGAGGGTATGGGGTCTGGGCCCACTATGTTAAGGTCTCTGTACGTCCTCCAAAGTAGGACCTTGGTCTGTGTTGCCTTTTTAATGGACATAATAGGCCTTTTGTTTGTAAGGTTTCTTTGAAACAGCTGCAAAAAGTTCTTTACATTTACATTCGTGCATTTGGCAGACACTTTTGTCCAACGCGCCTTATAGAAGGGGAGAGACGATATGCAATTTGTTACACAATCAAAGTCTATCTCAGCTTGCTCATAATAGAACTTGTGTCAACTAAGCAATAAACCATAGCAGGAAGAAAATAAAGATAGTAAAAGTTCCCTGAAGAGACATTTTTAGTTGTTTTGTTGAGAGCTCTTAGTGTTGATGCTTTTCCTGACTGGATCAGGAGTTTGTTTCACCAGCCAGGGACAGTGAGAGAGAAGGTTCTGCTAAGAGATTTTTTGCCTTTGTAGGATGGAACCACGAGTTGCTGTTCCTTCGCTGAGCGCAGGCTTGAATGCGCAGTGTATGAACTTGTGGAGGTAAACAGGGGTTGATTTGGGGATAGTTTTGTATGTCAGCATCAGTGATTTGGATTTAGCATGAGCTGCAATGGGGAGCCAGTGAAGAGGGGAGTAACATGGGCTCGCTTCGCTTCCTTGAAGAAAAGATGAGCTGCAGAGTTCTGGATCATCTGCAAAGGTTTCAGTGCGTTTGCTGGAAGTCCTGCTAGGAGAACGTTGCAGTAGTCCAGACGCGAGGGGACCAGAGCCTGAACCAGGAGTTGAGTTGCATGCTCAGTTAAGAAGGGGCTGATCTTTCAGTTGTTTTGTTAGTCCAAGAACGGATACCAGTCGGGACTGAAGGCTCACGTGTTCTGTCTTGAAAGCAGTGCTAAAGGATTTGTAATAATTCACATACATTTGTATATCTGACTCCATATTTGATTTTTAAAGGTTTTAGCTTTACTATTATTATTGGTAACAGCCAAATAAATAAGAATGTTAATATTAAGTTTTAAAATAATAAATAATTTTAATGATAATATTAAGTTTGAACCCATTCAATGATCTGTAATTTTACTCACATTTGATGTTAATATTATTATTAACCTTTAAAAGTGTTTCAGTAAAAGAAGAATGACTGAAGAGGTTCAAACATTTATTATCATTGATGTGTAGGTATCAACCAGCATACAATTTATGAAATATGAACCCAGAGTAAAAATTTATTGTCTACACTTAATTTGTAATTGATCATTCTAAAAGAAAGTATTAAAGGTTACTCCAAGATTACTACATGGGCCATTTCAATACAAAAGGCCAGGGTTTGAAATCTGAATCTGCCTTTGAAATCTTCTTCAGACAAGTTTCCTCCAATAGAGGAGTGACCTAACCAGGAATTTGAATCAGAGAGCATCAGTCCAAGCTGTTGGGAGAGCATCTGGCTCAATCTGTGCGTTCTACTCGATATGCATGTGAAAATGTGTCTGTCCTTGTTGGTTTCTGCATTCAATGCAAATAGCCAGGATTTCTCAAGCAGATCACATAGAGGCATAATTCAGTTTCTTACAGAAGGACAGCTGTACATCCAAAAGCAAGGAGCGACAGATAGAGTTGAACTCAACCTCACCCCTCCACCTGACACTGAAAGATCTACCAGTGAGATATGTGTCAAGCCAGTCAAGTACAGTGCTAGTGATGCCCATTGCAGAGAGAGTGACAGTCAACCATCAGATCCTTCTCTGCAAACACAGCAGAGAGGTCTAGTTGGATGAGAACAGATGTAGCTTTATAAATACATTTTAAATTTGTGATTTCACACAATTTTCTTCACCTTTATATTTGCTAAAATTCTTCTTTTCCTCATGAAACAATTATTTGAAATAAATTGAGTATTTGAATAAACTTTGATATTGTTTCAAGAAACTTTAAAGGGGCTCTATTATGTATAATGACTTCTGAAATTCCTACCATGTTCTAGTGTTATTCCCTTGTCAAAAATATGCCATAAGTTGAGATGAGTCATTCTTGTATGTTTTTCTGCCTGTATTAACATTTATTCCCAGTGTCGACTATTCAGTGAGACGAATTCTCAGATAAATAGATAACATGTCGAGTTCTATTGAGATTTAGGCTACACAAGGAGATATTTTGTAGTATGGTACAAAAATGAGCAGATCTTGCAGCTAGCTGCTCATTGAGGCCTTTTAGAGTGTTAATTCCTTTTCTGCATATGCGTTGCAATCAATATTCCATTCTGATTGGCTGGCAGGTGTATAATTCACAATATATGCACGAGTAAGTATGGTCTGTCAAATAACTGTGTATCCTTGCGGATTGATCAGTCCATTTGATTGCGGCAGATCACAGTTCACACAGATTTGCTGTTTTAGCGACCTTATTATTTCTGTCAGTTCAGTACAGTACAGTCGATTTTTACAACAACCGTTGTTTGAGGAGCTCTGCTGGAATAAAACCAAGAGACTTGATTGATGCAGTTTCTGGTGCCAGAACCGGTGACGGAGAACAAAAGCTAGTGGATAGCATTAAGTGATGTAATGTCACAGTCCATTTTTCTTGTACAAATCCACATTAAAAGAAACAAGGAGCGTCACATTTGCTTTTGCTAGGTTTCGTTCATGCAAATATATTACTCTGAAGAGATTGTGGTGAAGCCGTAATTTTCTTAAACTGTGATCGTACATTGTTAGCTTCATAGTGACATTCTCTCACCTCCGTCAATGTGAGCTCACCCAGCTCAGGGTTAAATTGAATGATGTTGAGTTAGGGTACGCTGTTGAAGAGAACCTTTTCTAGTGACTATATTCATTCATAAATTAAGATAAACATCACTTTCGATGAGTATAAGTGGATCCTACTATGGGAAGGGAATTGTCGTGTTATAGTAAGTTTCACACTTTCAAAGTGGATTTCGAAATCTTGAGTAAACTACAACTATTTAAAAAAAAATGTGAACGATCAACCCCGATTTACTTTTATTTATGATGCTAGTGTGCACAATGTAGACAGTCCTCAGAAGCTAATCCTCAATAAAGTGTCTCAGATAAAAACATATGATCAGTTCTTGTATGGTTGTCCTGGATCTCCTAAATGCCACAGATTTCATCACCAAACTTTTAAGAAGCTGGATTCAGCCTCATCTCCTTATTCATGAAAGGAGCACAATCAAATTAATGTTACCTTCACTTACATGACTAAGATGAACATTATTTGTCCTGTCAGGATGAGAAGCAGTGAAACACACAAATAACCATCGTTAAAATTATATCCCTTACATGGCACTGATTAACTCAAATAACTCTGATGAGAAGCTTTTGTTCTAGTTTCTGTAACTTCTGTAGAACCTTTTCTTCTGAAATGTGTCTGGGTTTTTTTAACCCATATAAAAATGAGTTTTAACCCATATAAACTGAGCAGGCCAATCATTTAATAATGGAATTCATTGACGACCAATCTCATTGTCAACAAAAAATGATGAAGTCAACTAATCAATTGTACAGGTTTAAAAGAGACCCGCTGGAGTCCAGCAGTGTCATGTTTCTGAAAAGGCGCGAGCACTGCTTTTCTGAATGTGCTGATGGTAATGTGACTCAGGGTCAGAAGCATCTCCGGGGTGAGTGAAACGACTTTTTTGAAAAGTATTCATATGAATTATTTTGGTTATTTTGTAATTGAAGTGTTGCTGTTTTGTCTTTCTATTGATGGGTATTGATTTGAGGTTTTGATGATTTTGCGACTCTTAGATCATGCGGAATGATATTGACTTGTTCTTGAGTAATTTTTCATTGATGCTGTTGTGGTTAGTGTATGAAAAATGAATCAGTCCTGTGTTACTCCTTAATTATGTGAAATCACAAGAACCAGATAAATAACTAGTTAGCGACCTCTGTTAATACTTGACGGTACTAATTCTAGCTGGTCTCATAGCTAATGTTCTATTTAAGGTTTATTCAAAAGGGTGGCTTTACATATTAAGTTAAATTTTATTTAATTTAAGATAAAATTTATGTTTGTATTTGATTCTGCACTATGCTTGACTATTTAGTATATTAACCATTGTTTCAAACGGAAGGCATGGGTTATGTGGGGTATTACCATGTGGGTAGTAGTCAGCTATTCATTCTACAGTTCATTTTCATTCGCAGGTAGACGAGAGAGATGAGTATATGGTGCGCTTTTAAAAAATGCATCTTAAGTAGTTTGGCTTATATTTCTTCTTAGTCGAAGCGGTGTCAAAACCAGTACTGTTTGCATAGAACATGTTAAAGATAATGGTCTGAGATTTCCTCACTTTGAGGTAGGGCTGGGCCCTTATTCGTTATTCATAATTATGTTGTTAACTTCTTTCATTACGCAAACTTTTATGTTCTATTTTTTTCTCTGTGTTTATATGAGCTCCAGAGTTATGTCGACATCATGAATGTTAAAAAAAAAAAAAAAAAAAATACAATTTTGTCTGCGTCAACCAAAAGATTTCAAAGGTCAACATTGCATCCCAGTAGTAAAAAGTTGAAAGTATCGCCACGGTCTTTTTTTGTGGACACTTGTCAGTGACAGGTTTTCATTTTTGGTTAATGACATTTGGGTAAAATGACAGTTCTTTTTCCTTCAAACCATACTCAACCTTTTCAAATGACTTTGCTCAGTTTCTAAAAGATTTTGTCAGCTTCGATGGTATCAATTTCTTGGTGCAAGTAAGAATGCTTCTGATAATGAAGCAAAGATCCCATCTTGGAGCTTTCTGTTTCATCGAATGAGGGGGAAAGTCATAACTGAGCCTGAAAAGAAACAGAAAACTGCTGACACAATGCTTTATTAAGAGGAATTGACCAACCAGAAGTGGACGCTTCAAAAAGAGTTCTGTTGTCATGTTTTGATCCAACCCTGATCGGATAGAGAGCAGCTGTATTTGGTATTAGATTTCACAGTATCAGATTGATACATTTTAGAGATTAGCTAAATAAGCTTGTGTTATTGACTGATGCACATTTTAATTAATGTTTATCCATTGCTATGTAGACATTTATTGAATGTCCCCACCTCCTAATGCTCAAACTAAGCAAAGGTGTTATGTGTCTGCATTTCATAATGTCTTTTACATGAAGATATTTCTTATTTTAATTATTTTCTGTGGGTAACTTTAACATTTTGGTTCAAATGGTTCAATTGGCACTTAACCCAATCACTGGCAGCACCAAGTAGTTGCAATAGGTCCTCATCGTTCAGTTTAAAATGTCATTGTTGACCAATTGTAAGGGCATTGTTTTGTTACTTTGATTGATGTATCTCATTTTCTATTGCATGATGGTTATTTTACAAAAATGTACATGTTTTATACTGCCAAATTTGTAAGTCCCCGAACAGATCTAGAGGAATTTTAGGCCCAAAGTTTCACTTAATAAAAAAATTTGAGACAGCCGTACATTTGCGACGACCTAATAAAGTTGCCTCTAATTACTGGATGTTCAGACTGCCAGTACATAAAAGAACAACTGGAAGGTGCTAAATACACTCTTTTGTGTCAACCTCATGACAGGATACAACAAAAAGGCACAACCTCAAGAAGAGTCAATGTAGAAGAGAAAAAATAGACATAGAATGAAAAGAGAAAAGCCAAATAATGAAAAGAAAAGATTATAGACATTGAGGAGCTAATTTTGTTGGTGTCTAACAAGAGAGAGTTTGCCAGCTGCATTTATACTTCTGATATTCCCAATGCCTTGCTTGCAAAAACTGTGTCAAATTCAAACAGTTGTTTAGCGACCCTGTGTGGAAGGTGTGTTGCTGTTATCCTCAGAGCGCCATCCAAGGGCAAAGAGTGTCACTGCATCAACATTAAACAGCAGCTATTCTCTGTAGAGAAACCATCTGAGCTATACTCCACTTGTCTAGATGCATGACTGCCTTAAATCAGGCAACACCAACAAAAAAATGTTTTCTCTTTTAAGAATCACTAATATCGTTAAGAGGATCATGGAGAATTGACCAAAATGCTGAGAATAAAGAGATCCAAACAAATCCATCTGATGGCAGTGTAGTATTGTTTTGTGGTGAAGTGTGAAGTCAAAGGGATGTTTTGTATTTAAAAAGTACAGCTCAAAAGTAAAAAAAAAACCAAAGTCTACATTGGTCTTGGAAGTACCAAACCACAAACAAAAGTTGAGTATGTTGCGTTGTGACCTCGACAAACCCCTGAAGCAGTGGCTGTTTAGTAATAGTAAAAGCCAGAGTAACAGGTTTGCTCTCATTCTTTTACACCAACAGTTTGAAAGCTCATACTTCACTATGCAGTCCTCAACTTTTGTAAATGCAATCTTTTTCACATCTGTTAAAGCCATTCACAACTACATGATTCAAGAGTAAATAATCAACAACATCTTTGTAATACAACCTCTTGAACACTTCTCCATAGTCTTGCATGTGAGAGTCATGAGACTCTCTTTTCTTCACTCGTTCACATGTAATCCTTCTGCACCACAGCTCAAAGTCCGAAAGCAAGTTTGAGAACGCTCTCCTGCCACTATTGTTCCATTTGTGTGAGTGAAAGTGATTTAATGAACGTTTTCTTTTGTTTTGTAAAATGATGTCTGTGTTTCAAATGCTACTATGGCTTGTGGGAGAAGCTTGAGAATGTGCTTAAAATTATTAGAAAAAGAGTCTGCAGTTTGGTCTGCTCTTGGTTTAACTCTGCCAGCTCTAGTAGAAGCAGACAGGGTAAATTTTTGCTACACCCCTCTGAAAAGAAGCTTAACTCGTTATGATTGGCCCGCTGTGAGCTGGGAGGGCTTTAGAGTGTTTGAAACAGGAAGTGAAGAAAGAGCTGTGATGATAGCAGTTATTGGTGGGAATCTCCTCTGTTAGTTGGACTTTTAATGGGTTGGTGAGTAGATTTGAAGCCATCTGAGGTCGTGTAAGTGTTTCAAGCTACTGTGAGAAGTTTTGGGCGAGTGTCACTCAAAAGATGACTGAGGTTAGTAAATCTCTTGTGACTGTTGCTGGGTGTTTTGTTCAGTAAGGCGAGCAGATCTAGTATGTCTCATCTACTTTTGATTGACAGTGTAGGCATTAAATTAAATGGTTTTATGATTTCTGGGAACCAACATTAAAATTTGAAATTACTAAATTAAAGGGACCTTATAACCATTGTCCGTATTGTGAAGGTGCCAACTGATTAGATTTATATTGCTGCACCGAAAATTCTGAATGTCTTTTCCCTAACTATACTTGGTATGTTCTACTCCAGGTGCTTTCGTAGACTGAAACTGATCAGGTTTAAACCCAAATATTTGTTAACCTACAGGTGCTGGTCATATAATTAGAATATCATGAAAATGTTGATTTAATGCAGTTATTACAGTCAAAAAATAAACATGTATATAATATTAATTTGACAAACGCTTATCAATCAAGTTTTTATATAACGCTTTTCCAGCAGTTGCTTTCAAAGCAGCTTCACAAAGTCCTAGTGTAGATCCAGTAGGGTAGACCTCTGAAGAGTTACTTGTGTGTGATTATAGTAAGTTTAATGATAGTTAAAGTAGCTTAAAAAGGTTAGGAGCAACAGAGATGCATCTGAATTATCCAATGGCTAGTGTGTTAATTTGCAAAAGAGTTGATATGTTTATAAACCTGCTTAAAGAGCAAAGAGCACAAAAAGCGTAAGAGCTGCATGTATTTTTTAGCTTTAGCCTGTCAGAGGAAGAAACCATTTGGGTTGAGATACTCTTTCTGTTTATATCTATTTACGTTAGCTTTCTGCTGTTATGATTTACGGTATTTTAGCGGAGCCAATTTGTCGACTGACTCGCATTTTCTGGAATAGAGACTGGTGACGCCTAGAGTCGTGAAAATCAGTGTGGTTCAGTGCATTAAGAAAATTAAAGAAATGTGAACCTGTTTTAGCTGAGTAGTTGGTGATGAAGCTTGAAGTTTTTTATTTTATCTTTTGTGAGCTATATTATTGAATGCTTATGCAAAGAACACATTTTGTTTAAATGCTGGCCAACTGAGCATGTGAATTAAAAAACTTTAGTTGGGGCTTCTTTTGCTTGAATTACTGCCGCAATGGCAAGATCAGAGTGTGCCACCGGCGTCTTCAATATTTATCCCTATAGAGTTTCAAAGTTTCACAATATTCTAATTTTCTGAGATGCCAATTTAGTGATTTTCATTAGCTAATTTGATAATCACGCACGCATAATATTAAAATTTGAGCGAGCAGAAACAGATCTGCGCGCAGAGAAACAAACCGCGAGCATTTTTTCAACCCGCGCATGTGCGCGACTGAACCTGAGAGCAAAACACTCTGTCTTGAGCGAGGGGAGGGGCTTACGTGCTCGCTCGCTCTCAAATCTCCCTCCCTCGCTCGCTCTCAATCTGAACCTGCGCGCGCGACTCATTCCTGTGCGCGCGCGAACATGATTTTTGTCCACATGCTAATTACTCCTAACTCCATGCACATCATAAAATATAACATATTGTTTTGTTTCATAAATTATTTTGACAAAAACGACATAAAATTATATATAAGGTTAGTTGGGCTAGAATTGGGTTTAATATAGCCGGTCTAATGCTGATATATATGCTTAGCCTAGATGTTGAACATCTTTTTCTTGCTGGGTGATCTCTATTTTCAAAAGCAGCAGTCAGAACTCAAAATAATGCGCTAAAACGAACGTAACAGGTTAACTTAGTACAATAAAATTAAATTTAAATAACCTCTATTTCGCTGCTTCTAAAATTAATATTTAAATAGTAGTAAAATCTGAATTTAAATTAATTTGACCATTAATACCGCTTGTAAAAGTAATTTTGATTGCATTAAATTCAGGATTAAAAATACAGTTTCTTTTAGAAATAAATTATTAAACTAACGCAGTAATTCAAACCCCAAACTCAACAAAGTAATCAAACCCAGGATTCAAATTTGAAATTATACATTTGCATTAGACTCTAGAAACTCAAAAATGTGATAATGCAGGCCTAGTTTTGTCAAAACAGTAACATTTAATTACTATTTAATTGAGAACTCACAAAAACTTAAAAACATGTTAATGATAGAAACATGCCATATAACGTCAACTTTATCAGTGGTCAAATTTGACATTAACAAAAAGTATTTATTCATACATCCATATTACAGATTTGAACACAACTAACAACTGTTCTTGAGACAGGATTTAAAAAAAAATATTGATTAGAGTTTATCCTTTAAAAACAAAACCAACTTGGATTGTTTTATTTGTATTCTTTAAGCTGTTGGAGTAATATTCAGTTAGATTTATATTGTTCATGTAGTCATCTTTATTGTTTTTGTTGTAATGTTTGTAAATGTCTTTGGCTTGTCGTTGTTGTTTGATTAAAGAGTCACTTTTATAAGTTGGTTAACGTTGGTTAACAGAACTGACTGACAAAGAGGCATCCAATCACAGCTGACTTACGGGAAATGAGGGTCCCGCCCCAACTTGGACAAAAATCACGTTCTCGCAGTTTGTTTCTCTGCGCTCTCGGATCTTTTTCTGCTCGCTCAAATTTTAATATTATGCGCACGTGATTATCAAATACACGCGCTCGATTTATGACCCGGATTTGTCGCCATAACTGTACCTGAAAAAAGTCCTTGTGTGTACTTGCACACTTTTGACAAAAAAGCTGACTGATTCTGAAATGTAGAATTTGAAAGAGATTTCAATCTAGGTTTTAGAGCGTTGTTTAAAGTCTTTTTATTTAAAGTAGTTGTCACTGGATGGACTAAAAAGAAGATCCCAGGGTACATACAGGATTCAGCTAAACACCAGTCAAACCATTACTTGGATAATCACACCAGATTAGAATTACTTCTGGCATTTGCTATGTTAAAAGTAAAATGTAAACCAGTTCTTCAACTCTTTAAGTGGTGATAGAAAGAAAACATCCAGTCAATACCAATTCTAGCACTTGCAACACATAATCCAATGGCTTGTGTTGTGGATCAACACAAGCTTGCACACAGGTGGTGCAACAGTTTATTAATCCATGACCTGGCAGGAGGGGGGTCATTGAGGCAAAACCCTGAGTGATGAATTGTGCTTACTTAATTCCCAAACAAACGTTACATGAATTGGTATACAGGGAGGCAGTGTGTGATCACTTATATCTTGAAAACAAGTGTTCTCAGATAAAATGAGGCTGTATTTGTAGTTTTTGTTTCAAGGTTTTAATAGATGCTTGCTTGTGTGTTTCAGGTTGAGATCTCCTCGAACTAGATGAGGCGAGATGCTGCCCATGGACCAAGGCGTAGTGGAGGAGTGGCTGTCTGAGTTTAAGGTACAGAATTTTCTTTTACTTTAGATGGTGTCTCCATCAGGTCTATAGCTCACTTGTGGGGGCCACATATAAACTGTCACACAAGGCTTCATTTGGCACAGGTGCTTTCACACTGCTTGTTGTTATGCTCTGAACCAGGCTGGGGACTCTCATCTACCTTAATTTGCAATTAGTTTGCTATTTAGATTAATCTCAGTCATGGCAAGGTAATGTTGCCATCACGTTTCCTGTTAATTTTTTTCGGGGAGTTGTCTTGTCGAGTCGCGTTATATGTTTTTTTTTGTTAGTCTATATAAGTGCTGGGTGAAAGAGCCTAAAAACACTGATTTTTCAAAACATGTTTTAACATTTTTTGTGTGGGCTTTTAAATAGTTTTTTTTAAATATAAATTTTGGTGTGGTATATAGTGTGACAACATCTGTGATCACAATCCACCAGGCCCCATTTTTCTAATAGCCTTTGCACAGACAAAACATTTATCCCACTTGGTGTCTTGTTTCAGTTTGAGCTTGTTCAGTTTGAGCTTAAAAACAAGTTCAAGGTCATGAAAGAAATATGTGTAAACAAAATCATTAATGTAAGCAATACTGGTTATGAGTGTATGGCTTCTAGCAGGGCATGACATGCTGAGCTGTGGCAGGAAATATTCTTAACACTGCAAGCATTTAATATCAGTCTGCACCTTATATTAAGGATGGACTCAGTCCCAAACATATCAGGAACTGTTGCTTCAAAAAAATTGTTGAATCCTCCTCTAGATGTAATAGAAAATATTGAGGATGTCATGTGGCTCTCTAAGAGAAGAATCAACTTAGCTCTTCCTTTGGACGCAGTCTCCGGTCTCTTGGCAGTCTTGTAGAAGATCAAGGACAAGGTCTCCCTTTTACAATTTCCCTCTGTCGCTTGGGTTTTTTATGCAACTAATTCAAAATATGCATTGTGCAAGGATTGAGCACGATTCCAGTGAGCAATTGTTTTGTCCCTCATCTTTGCTTTTCACAATTCAAGTTTTGCCGTTTATGTTTCAGACCCTCCCGGACAGCGCTGTCTCTGGCTATGCTGCATCTCTGAAGGAAAAGGGTTCTCTGGTCCCTGCGCTCTATAAAGTGATTCGGGAAAACGTCAGTGATGTAAGAGTATTTCAAACCTACTCTGCTCAAACTCTATTGGTCTGGGACAATAAATAAAAACAAAAAAATTTACTTGAATGTTGCTAAACATATAGACAGTTAAGAAAGTATTGGTGTATTTCAGCTGCTGGAGCCGGTTTGCCATCAGCTGTTTGAGTTTTACCGCAGTGCTGATACGCGACTGCAGCGCTTCACTCTTCAGTTTCTGCCAGAACTCATCTGGAGTTTTCTTTCAGTAACCACTGGCCGAGACACACACCGCAGTGGCTGCATCGAGGCCCTGCTCCTAGCCATTTACAACCTGGTCAGTGCCCACACAACAGGAAGTGATGGAACAACATGTTGTTTTGAAACTGTGGAATCAGATCAGTGTCAAAATGTGTTCCTTTACATCCACTTAAATGAACAACATTTTTCAACTTTATCCATTACTCAAGCCTGTGACTAGTGTCTCCCCTATGTTATTAGCTTCGGAAAAAGAAAGTGAATAGTAAAAAAAATTGTCTTTCTTTGTTGAAAAATTAATAAAATAATTTAAATTGCACAAAATGTTTTACACTTCATTAAAACACAACATAAAATGTATCTTCCTATCAATAAATCAGCATTTCAACAATATTTAGTGGCTATGAAGGAGTAATATTTCAATTATGCACAATTTTAGTCTTATGCTGACGGTATGCTAATATTGTATGGAGTTTTACATTAAATTTGTTAGCTTCTCAACTAGCGGCCTTTTACTGTGAGAAAAAGTGGTCTGATTGGATAAAACACCACCCCCTCACTAGTGAATGATTGGGGAACCAGCACCCATTGACACTTTTTACAATTTTGAAGTTCTCATAAACTTGTATTTATTTTATGTACTAATTACTAATACTAATATTTTTTATTTACTATTATTTTTTACTTTCTTTTGTATTCCGCTTAGCTTTCACTATCTGTCTTTTTGTGTGAATTTAATGAGAAATTAATCTGTCATGTTAAGCAAATCTGAACCTTTCAAATCATCAGAAAAATGTTGGCACAAGTTAACCATGGAAAAAAGTAAAAGAACTCAAATTTACAAGAATATAAAAACAATGTTCTATAATCAAATCAAGGGGGCACACAGCTTGTAAACTCATCTTTTCTTGATCCTGTGACTGAACTTAGTTTCTGACAAGAACGAAAACAAATTGGACGCTCCGTTCCACCAAACACTATCAGACATTTAGCCAGGTGCTGTGGGTGTCTGAGGCTGAGACTAAATCAGAACAAAAGATATTATAATGCTTACGTTTCGTTTCATTTTTGAAAAAATAATATTAAACTGGAGCGTTTGGTCTTTCATGATGATGTTGATAATAATAACTATAACAATTTAACTATAAAATTAAACATCTTGTGTTCAACATTCAACAAATCAACATTGTGCATAAAAATTACTTCTGAATGATTCTGTTTTGGGCTTTATTGCTGTTTGGACTGTTGTACTCAACACGTGTGATTCGTTTTACTTTAATCACTAACGCAACCCATGATGAATTGAGAGCTGTATTTATCAAAAATTTGGCCGATTATAGACCAATTGAATTTTTTTAGCATTTTCATTTGGCTGCACTCATCCTTTATTAAAGCAAATATAATGATTATGTTTTAGTATTACACAGATGTTGATTTGCGACAGTTTGATAGCTAATAGGATCTAAGCTAGAATCATAGGTTTTTGAGTTATTTATTGTCATATTTTCAATGGAAAAACGTGTAACCTTCGGTACAGCTCTCTTCCACAATATTTCTACTTTGTCAAAGGAAACACTGGACAAATGTTTAAAGAGCCAGTATTATGCTAAGCTAAATTTTGATTAAAAAAAAAACAAACAAACAAAACAAAAACAATCTATATTTGTTGTATGTCAGTTAAAAACATCTTTTAAAAAAATATGTAAATTTGTTGATGTAACATCTCCTGCGCCACCTGTACTGTCAATCAGAATCAGAAAGATCTTTATTGCCGAGTGTGCATCTGCACACAAGGAATTCATTTGGTACAGGGGTACTCTCCAGTGTTCATACAAAAAACAACACAATAATGTTTCACAGTAACACAGGTACCATAACACCTGTTACACAGTAACACCGTTTATATAAGTAAATTAATTCAAGTTAAAAGTAAATAGAATATAGTATTAATCTAGAAATAGAGGTAGTAAAATATAAAGTAAGATAACTATAACTATGTAGAAGTCAACGGTACTTAAGAGATGCTTTGGAGGTTATCTGCAGACCAAAACGTGAAGTAAAAATAAAGTGCAGCAATGGAACAACAGAATGTGCAGCGACTTTAAGTGTGCAGAGTCCACATCAGAGTCCTGTTGCTTAGTGAAGACAGAGTCAGTGAGCTCGTCCAGGTTTGAGGCAGCAGGTACAAAACACTCCGATGATCGAGACATGAACGCGAGGCAAATGGTAAGCTAATGTGACTGTCAATCAATATTCGGGGGTAGGGAAATCTCATTGTGATGAAATAATGCAGTCATTTGAAAACCGGTCGTGATTTTTTCCCCATTTAACCTTTTACAAGTTTAACCTTTTAAAGTTGTGTACATGGCATTAGTGCAGACATTTATGCACTTCCAACCTTCCAAAAGTTGTGTTCCTATAACATTGGCCCTTTAACACTGTGCTTATTCAATCCATTTTTGTTATTTGTCCCTATTTTTGAACATTGAACGTGAACAAAAATTCCAGGCATTGTCGTGCTTTGCCTTTTTTTTTTTTTGAAAAAAAGTTTATTGAAACAATATCAGTAGACCTATTTAGTGTGTTGTTATTGCATTACACCCTTTTAGCCAATTAGTGACCTTTCTCATCTCAACTCCTAATTGAAATCACCTGGAATAAAAGAGTCATCCTTCACTGTCTACGGACTTTTGATCATTATGTAGCCGGCTTGCTGGTGGGTGGAACAGATGCACACAGGCTTATCTCGTTCCGAGGAGCTGCTGAATCATCTGACAACACACTGTTTGATCACAGTCAAATGCATAAATGATCACAGTTCTGTGGTGAAACACATTAGTATATCTTAACACTTTGATGGTTATTAACATACTTGTTCGGTTAAGTTAGTAGGAAAGTTAGGAAGGAAGCTAAAGAGACAACAGGAAATAAACAACCCTTCACCTTCAAGCACTCACAGCTACCATTAAGCACAGATTAAACACATCTTTTAGGCTTAGACTGGAGAGATTTTGGAAGAAGCAAGCAATTATTTGGCCCCACTGATTGTTGCTTGCTGTTAAATTCTGTCTTTTTATAAAAGGTTGTTCCCTCTGTATCTCATTCTCTTTCAGGAAATTGTGGATAAAGATGGCCAAAGTAAAATTTTGTCCTTCACCATCCCTTCATTATCAAAGCCTTCAGTTTATCACGAGGTGAGTCAAAACAAAATTGTTTGTG
Source organism: Danionella dracula (assembly GCA_900490495.1). Taxonomy (NCBI): domain Eukaryota; kingdom Metazoa; phylum Chordata; class Actinopteri; order Cypriniformes; family Danionidae; genus Danionella; species Danionella dracula. The sequence continues at coordinate 20,539,832 of UELW01000012.1, forward strand.
GTTACAAAAGGTCATTTGAAACAAACATTTGAAGCTTGACTAGTTTGGGGATTACTTAATTAGTAATTGTTAGTAATGTATTATGTTTTGAGGATATACTCTTTGAAGCTTACTATATAATCTCCGTTTTCTAAGTTCTGCGTTAACCAAGCCTTGATGTCACTTGGCTGCTTTCATTAATCATAATGTGATTTTGGCAGTCATTTAAAAAAAAAATATCGTTGGCAGCTTTTGTCTCGGTTCAGGCTTTCTGGCTTCAATGCACTGCAGGATTGTTAATGGATCGAGCATAATCGGGGTAGGCTCAATATCTGCGTATGACTTCACTGTGGTAGCTGAGGTTGTCAAGGAAAAAGCCAATTAAAAACACAGTTTGAGTTCTTAATAATCATAACAATATCTTCAATTTATATAGTATTTTTTCAAATGCTCAAAGATGCTGTACAATTATCAGAGCATTACTAATTCATTCCACATTTACACACTGGTGTTGATGAACTACCTTGGTAGCCCTCAGCTGCCCTGGAGCAGTGTGACAGAATGTGGCTGCCATTTCATGCCTACAGCCTCCTCCTCACCACCAAACACCCCCCCCACCAGTTACATGCATCTATACAGGGCAATGTAGGGTGAAGTGACTTTCCCAAGACCACAGCCGCAGCATGGATCTGACTGGGATCGAACCTTAGGATTATAAAACAAGCAACTCCACCACTTCACCACTTGCCACTATAGAAGTTTTTAAGTTTCTTAATTCATTTTCGAGTGCCCTGATTAAACTAAATCTCGCTCTCCTTCCTTCAGCCATCCTCCTTTGGTTCTTTGGCCTTAACAGAAGGAGCCTTAGCCAATCATGGCTTGAGTCGGGTGGTATACAGCGGCCCTCACCTGCAGCGTGAGACTTTCACAGCACAGAACAGGTATGTTGCTTTCAAGCTTATATTTGTGGAATCCATGCTTAATGTGAAAAAAAAACATGTGTGTGTTTCAGGTTTGAAGTGCTGACGTTCTTGCTGCTGTGTTATAACGCTGCTCTCAGCTACATGAGCAGTTCATCCCTGCAGTCACTCTGTCAGCTCAGCTCCAGGTTAGACCCATCACTCATGCAAAGGGACCCAAAAAGTTCACTGGAAAAAATTTGCACAGTGCGTAGAGCTTAATTTCCTTAGCGTTTAAACCCTTGTTTGGTCTGCACCCTCATTATAAATATTTGAACTTTTTTGTTACTTGGTAAAGGACTGCTTAATATACTGAAGATACTTAATCTACTAAAGTAGGTTTTCTATAAGAATTACATTTTAGAAATGTATTTAGCAGACTTGCGACATACAGTTGAGGTACCAATGGCAATAATCAGTCACAAAGAACAATAAACCTCAAATCATGCTCATAGTAAAGGCCAATCTATAGTTTGCATCAAACCTTCAAATTCCCCTTTCGTGAAGGCTGCACGTTTAAATAACCCCACGCTGACCCCATTGTGAAACCTTGGCGTGTGCTCTATGATTGGTCAAGGTGGTACAGAGCAAGCTATTCGACTTTCTTGGCTTTAGGGTTAAAAACTGGATGTAGAGTCAAACTTTGGCGATAAAGCAAATAACCTTCCATTGTTATCTGTGTTTTGGTTAGCTAAAAGTTAACATTCGTATCATGCCAATATTGATCAGTGCAAAGACGGCATGCAAGTGCGTGTAATGGAAATATGATACTCATGAGACATGATTTATGAACACAATCGCAAACAGCAATTTATTATTTATTCCAAACATGAATTAAGCTCATACCTTGATATCAATGAAGAATGTGATCACATTGCAAGCATCATGGAGGGAGAAAGAAGAGGGAAAGAAGAGGAGAAAGGGAAGAGGCGAGCCCGGCGCACATCCACCCACTAGCAGGAGAGAAAGCCCCTAAACGGGTAACCCCTTTGAGATTCCTTTCAGTATACACCCCCCCTCTCTACGTCATTTCCTGTTCTATCCCAAGTAAACATAGGCTCATACAAACTCAATCTTATTTGAGAATTAATTACAATAATTAAATATTCTATTACATTCCCCATTTTTTGTCACAAGACAATTATATTTAAAAATTTAAGCATTTAACATTCACCTTCAGACAATAAGCATTCCTATCTAAATATTTCCCATCAAACAGTTCTATCTGTAAGACAGAATAATGTATATTGCTGAATTATTTTATGTCATTCAAATGTTTCTTAATCTCTCTATCAATTATCTTATCCTTCCCATCATTAAAGAAAATATGCATAAATTGCACAAAAGTTACATTTTTCAATCCAGTACACTAGTGACAAAATTTCAATATTGCCAAATATCAAACCTTCATATTTAATTCTGTGGCTATATGTAAGACAAACATCCCCTTGCTTCTTTTGATTTTAGCCAGGAGTTGAAGACCTAACATACCTTTAATTTGCCCTTCTCTTATTGCTGAATGCTATGTTTGTTTGGCTTTTTCCCTCATTTTTACAGTTTCAGAATAACATTCAAGAAACAAGATAAAATTATTTCACATGATAGTAGTTCCCTTATTATTTTACATGCTAATAATCAATCAATTATTTACTTACTCTCCCCTTTTGCTGTAAAAATATCCAACATCAAATTGCTCTTAAGGATCGCATCGCTAATGTTTACATTTAACCAGTCAATATGTCCTAATTTCGCTTCAGTATGATTAGCTAAGAGTAACATTCTGTAAGTCAACCCATTAATAATTTAACACCACAGTTATTTCTACCTTTTAGAATTTAAAGAACACATCACATTTGCCATCAGTAAATCTATGAACATAACTATTACCTGTATCTGTATAACCCTTATACCCATAAATTAATGGTTAGACTCTTTTTGATGTTCACAGTCAATATTTAGACAACATTGCGTCATCCTTTAACATCTCTGATGAAGCTTCTCACCCCATATTCTAATAATGAAAATCGACAATAGAAAATTTGCAATCATTCAATCTGACAAAAAAAAATTCTACATTTTCTCCTACTGTTTTGTCCACAGTAATCTTAATGTTAAAATCCCACATCATAAATGCCTTCTGCTTTGATGTTATTACTTCAAAACCTAGCTTTGAACACAAAGACTTCTCAGTAAAGCTATTTGTTTGTATCTTGTCTGGAATTAAATGATTTTTCACTGCTTCTGCCATTGAAGTAATAGCCACATTTTACATACATTTTGGGAAACAAGATCAATAGTAATTTGTTCATTGTGCCATTCCTGATTCATCTGTAGACCTATCCAACTCTCATGTTACTTAATGCACATGCATGAATTCCCTCACACTTGCTATTTTAACTTGTTCAACTTCCTCTAGTAAATTTGTAGTCTCCATAACTACCTCTTTATCCAATATATCCGAATCACTAATTATTTGGTTAGGATTTGGTACTAGATCTTTAAAGTTCTTTGACACTGGGGTAGGGACTGGCTGGACCACATGGTTCACGTGAATCTGACGCATCTGCTCCTTCGTTCATCAGAACTTTCAAGCACACTCCTCATTGCCCTCTGCCAGAATGAATTTGATTAAACTACCCATTTGCTTCACGAACATCCTTTTTCCAAAATAAAGGAGAAGAACAATATAACCAGTAGATTTCTCTCTCGCTCTCTCCTGCTAGCGGGTGGATGTGCGCCGGCTTGCCTCTTCCCTTTCTTCTCTTCTTTCCCTCTATTTTCTCCCTTTCTTCCTCCATGATGTTTGCAATGTGATCACATTCTTCATTGATATCAAGGTATGAGCTTAATTCATGTTTGGAATTTATTAATAAATTGCTGTTTGGGATTGTGTTCATAATTCATGTTTCATGAGTATCATATTTCCATTACATACAGAACTAGAATTCTTACATATACACACCCTTCTAGCTGGGGATTGCAGTGATATATGGCTTTTGAAAACACTCCAAATAAATAGCACACCATGAAAAAATATTAAGGTTATGTTATTCTCTGGGGAATATGTTCTATGATAGGTTTTAAAGGGTAAATTGCTGGCAACTTCTGTTGTTATAATGCATCTCTATAAGCAGAAGTGTAAAACTTAAACCACTCTACAATGGTTTGAAAAGTTTTTTAAATAATATTATGTTTGAAGGGAGTACTACAACTTAAGCAAACTTTTATCTAATACTTCAGAACTGAGCATAGAGTTAAGTGGAGAATTTTTTTCTGGACAGGCCTTTCAGGTAAAACATGAATTTATCAAGTATCAGAACCATAATTTACCACAATAAGAGGAGCATTGTTTGAACTTTGTTTAACAACAGGTGCGCCATAGGACTGGCAACTCAATGATTAACTGTCATAAACATTCTCACAGGTTATAATGATGTAAAGCTGGTCTAAACAGGGAACTGATTCATCTTTCAAAAAATTGTTTTAGTTTTTAATTAAGGTAGTAAAACTTTTAATCAAATTTTACTTCTGTTCAGAGTTGTTACAGTTGTTGTTCGCAGAGCAACTTTTTCCATCAGCTCACCAGCATTGATGTAAAAATATTTCCAGACCATGTGCTCCCCACTATCATAAAGTGAAATCAGGTGTGATGTTATCTGAACACTTTTTTGGAGTACTAATACTGGAACATGGAATTGAGCAGATGCCCCATACTGGTGTTGGTGCATCCGTCACTCAATTAAAACAAAAAACAAGTTTTTCATTGGGTTTTTAACAGGGTACCAAAGTTAACCATGTTAACAGGGTACCACAATCACTGCAAAAATATATATATTTAAAAACTGTGTAAAAAAAGACCTATAACAGGAACTTAAAGTCCGATGTAAGCATGATTTCTCTCAGATCAGGTTTAAGACTCTTGATCTTAAATCCTCTTCTCTGCTCAGCATGATCCTCTTACAGACCTGAACTGGGACGTGCCAAGAGGATCTCAGGGGCGGGGCTCAAAAGTAAATAAGGATACTAAAACAGATCTTTTTATCTTCAACCAAGTATATAGTTATAGATCTATACTGACAGTTCATGAATAATGAATACTAGAATATTTATTTGAGAAAAATAAATTTATAATAGAGATGAATGGAAAATGATAACTGTCAGTATTTACTGAATTTAAAGCTATTCTTCACCCTAGACAATAATTTGGTCATTAATCGCACACCATGTGGAGGCGGGTGAGAGCCACCATATCTTAATTAATGTTTTCATGCTGTGCTGTTATTCACTAGTGTCTTCAAAAGCCATGTGTCAATGCAATCCTTACATCCACAGCTTGAAGGATATCTGTTTAAGAATTCCTTTTTTAACTAAATGAATATATTTTTGATAATTTTTTAATAATATTGTAATAAATATTACATTAATAATGATGTATTATTATTATTAATGATCATAGTAAAGTGAATTTTGAAAGGTTTCTTATTTGATCTTGGAGGTACCAACAACAATGGAATTTATTTTGAGACACTAAAACGAACACAATTTTAGCTAAAACAAAAAAAAATACTTTGCCAAAAAAGTATTTTTTATCAAAAACGTTGATTCTAAATAAGCTGTATTATTTGTTGGTTTCACTTTCAGTCTCAGTTTTGCCAATCTTTGGCAATTTGATTGCCCTCGCAAAATTGATATGTTTTCTAAGTTTTCGTTTACGATTCTGGAATTTACTTTTGTCTTTCTGGCACAAATCTCTTGTGGGGGTGGGGCTTATGGTGGTCCACACTCATTGGCTTGTTAGATTTTGATTGGCAGCTCATTGAACCGGATTTCCAAGCATTAGCAGTTGTTTTCCGCCCGTGTTTCCTTTGAAAAAGGGCCACCTTCCAGAGCCTGGAAAAGAAAGTAAATATTCGAAATGTACTCATTAGATCGTTGCTTCATAAGATCATTACTAAACCACATTTTTTTACAGGGTGGATAACACTAACTGTTGAAAATCGGTTCCTCGTATATAATTCCCTCTCTGGTTAATGTACTGAACAAGCACACTAATGTTGTTCCAATAAAGCTTTTCATAACGTTCTTGGAGGGTTGTGTGGTATACATTTGTGTTGAAATCTATCTTCATTCATACTGAAAGTAATACAAATTAGTTTGGTTTGTTGGTTAGCCTAATAAACTTTTAGTTTCAAGTGAATCTAGTTTAACACATGCCATCGTTCCAGCTTAAAGAAAGAGAAACGTTAATTTTTGTTTGCTAGATGAGCTTCTTGTTCCAAATTTATTTATATTAGATTTTACATGTAACAACAAACAAACAAGAAAATGACACTTCTTTTAAAATAAGTTTTGTAATAAATGGATTAATACATTACAATAAAGCATGGCAGTAAATATAAGTTATAGAAGTATATAATAAGTATAAGCTATAAATGATGTTATGTACGCCCCAATTTTTGCCAATTTGACAAGTTGACACATGCAAGGTAAAAAAAAAAAGTGTGCATTTTTTTAATAATATGCATTTAACTTTACTGGATTTGGTCGCAATTCCTAAATGATTAATTAAGGTACTCTTTTGTAATAAACCATTTCTCTACGTGATGCAACAGGAGCAGCTTATGAAGCTGCTGAATTAAATCTATCTGGCATGTTTAGAGAAATTGAGTTGACAGATTTGAAAGCTTCCTGTGATTGAAAAAAAAAGTAAAGATTTGAGTCGAGCTCACCAGTGAAACTTGTGGCTCATTGTGAGTGTTTTCAGTATTCAGGGTCTTGAGTGAAAATATTGTTCCTGTTCATTACTATCACGTTGAGTTAAAGGCAGGGTAAATGCTATACAGGTTTCGAGTCACAGGGCCACATTTACAATTTTCACTCTTCAAAATGCCGAAGCATGGTTTTGATTTTTAGCTTACCATGTTCTCTTATGCGTTGTGATCAAACTATACTCACTCGTAAAATCCTCCATTTGAGAGAAATCGCTCAGAAACAGCGAGTGGTTAGGAAGCAAGTTTTGTATAACGTGTTTGTTGACAGACATCAACGTCACTGTAAAATGAACAAAATCGATTGAAGTTTAGGGAGAACATGTGCAGCGCTAGCACACACACACATAAAAACAGCTGTGGACAGCCAGGAGGATTTCACATGACGCGCATCAGAGCTTTGTTAGGTTTGAATTACATTTTTGCCTAGGACCCCAAAAGACTCTAGACTCGCCTCTGGCTGAAGCTTCTCAATGCTATTTACCTTTATGAGCTAAGCTTAAGCTAGAAACACTTAATAAGCTGCTATTATGGATTTTGTAAAATGAGCTCTCATGTGGAGTGAAACACAGTTTTTAGGTTTGTGTTCTTTATTAAGAAAGCCTGACTTTTGTTTTGTTTTGTTGACCTTGGAATTGTCAACCTGTTGTTGGAAACTGTCAAAGCGAAATAATGAACCTTTTAAAATCATAATAGGGGCACTTTAAATACTTTTAAATTGGATACTTTAAGACTTTTTCTCTAGTCTTTTTGGAATGTGTGCCTTGTAAGTTGTAATTGAGTATTTTTTTCAGTAAAGAATCTACTTTTACTACAGTATGTTTTTCAGGTTCTCTTTACACCTCTGTGAATAACACACAATAGAGGGTGAAAATTCAAGATTAAATGTAGGGTTCACAAAAATCTACTTCAGGAACTTGTTGGATGTTAATCTATAAGCGTACTCCAAAACCCCTTTTTGAAATTACACACCATTGAAATTTATGTTATAACATGTATAAACTCATTCCAGAGAAATTAACACCAGACATAAAGCAGGTCATAATGAATCTCTCAATCTTTCGGTTTGTCCTTTCCTCAGGGTTTCTATCTGTGGCTATACCAGGCAACATGTGCGTCGTTATAAAGGCATCAGTACACGACTCATGGTCACCTCAGAGTTCCTGGTGCAGCTCATCACAGGGATTCATTTTGCTCTGTAAGTCTCATATTGCAATGTTTTGTATGTAGCTTACAATGAAGTCTGTATGAGATCACCAAAAAAGAGCCAAATGTCCAGAATGGGCATAATTCTTTACAATTCACTGTTTATATGTTTCAGATCCCTCCAATTTTCTTATTTTTATCATGATGAAAAAAAAAAATCCTAAGCATACTTTAAAATGAACAAAATTTTTTTCTCAAAAGTGCTATGTGGAAACTGTTCAAATAAATAAAGAAACAAAACAAATAATCAGGGATTGTCTAAGGAAATCTGCTCAAGTCACTTGTCTAGTATCTACAATTTGGAAATATTTTTTATATATATATATATTGTTTTATAGTGTTCAATTAATTCATTAATCTTTTACACCTTCAACCTTTTTTATTTATTATTCTCAGGTTAGTTTAAGTAAGTCGAATCTGCCCTGAATTCTAAGCTTTTAAAGGCTTAGAGCTTGGTCTGAATACTCCTTTGTAATCAGTTCTTTCTCTTAAGCTTTTACATTAAAAATCATTTTTAAATTAAAAACTCAATAGTCAGTAATTACAATAAATTACATTTGATTTAATTAATCACTTTTTAAATATATTACAAAACATAATAATCATCATAAAGTAAAATAGTACTTGTGGATAAAAATTGGTTGGTGTCTCAAGGCAAAAGTCTTTTCATCAAATGTAAGTTTTTCCTAGCTTGCTCGTCCATTATCAGCTGTCTTCTGGCTCTGGAGATGCCGTCCGCTGGCACGTCTGTCTGCTCAGTGCATGTCTTCATCTTTTATACCCGTTATGACGCATTCCAATCTCGACCGTTCATTGGCTCATCTTTCATGCGTTCTCGGCATGTCCAGCTTGTGTCCAAATCATGTCATGTTGATGATAACACACACTACCTCTTTTGCCCACCAGGCAGGCTCACAGATGCACAGAGTTAACTTTTGACCTACTTACTTCACCTTTAACCTAGATCTGCTCTACACATGCAGAATGCAGCTCAAGAATACCTCTCTTGCAAGCATATCCTCATTTAGTACTGTAATGCATGTAATGTCTTTAAATTAGGCATGAGAATGAAGTTATAAAAGGAAGGAGAATTACAAATTCTTGAAGTTATACAACAATATATATACCAGGGAGTCGTGGCATTTAGTTAAAAAAGGATGACCATTAAACTGTTCCAAAGTTCAATCTGTATATGTTGAAAATAGTATAGTTTTGTCATTTTTTTGAGAAGTTTAGTGCACAAATGTGCCTCAACCCAAATATAATTCTAGCTCACATATCTGACAAACAATCCCGTACATATTATCTGCTTACATTTGTTGTTTTTTTTGGATAAAGATTATTGCACCCGACGTCCATGGATGTTTGAGCATAAGAAGCTTGTTTGATTGGCTACTGTGATGTTAAACTTTTTATTGTCAAGCACTGCTGCTAAATTGCAAAATATGAGTCCACAGAATTCTCCCGGTGTTGTTTAGTGTTTCCCTGGCACTCCTTATATCCTTAAAATATAGAGCTATTCATTTAATTGGATTTGTCGTAATACAGTATTTATGTGTGAGAAATCTTTAGTGTGGTGTGTGAGACTCCCTGTAATGATTTAATATGGGATGTTGATGGGAAAAAAATAATACGGGAGAACAATGGCACACAGGGGCAAAGTCCTGATCTGGAGGCAACTTCCAATTGTGTCTGAAATCATGTGATCGAGCCCTATTTCCAATTACATGATTTGATCTAGTAGTATTTGATAGTAGAAATGACTTGCCACACAGCCAGACCAAGATATTCAACATAAAGTCATGAAAGCAAGCTGTTTTAAGGACAGAAAGGTTCTTACTTTTTAAATTACAGCTCAATCAAAAAGAGTTCTGAAGTGAAAGGTAAGCTACAATAAACCTAGTCTTTGTTCAGGGGCTTTGCTTTTAAAAAAAAATCTCTAATTTTCAGTTGCTCTGTCACTGGTAGCAATCAAGTGTCTCGTGTTCCTGAAATGATCCTGAAATAGAACAACACTGATGCTTTTTTTTTGGAGCATAGCTTCTAATCAACTATACAAGTTGCCGTTGGTGGGGAGGGGCATGGCTATATGCTCATGTCAATCAACATTGGTGGGCGTGGGTTTTATGTCACAAACCTGTCATACCCTGGCCAGCCTGAAAAAATGTAGAAAGCTTTTACTGTATTTTTCAATTTATACAGTAAAGACAAGAGATTAGGAATGTGTCCCATCAAAGGACTAAATTATGGAAATATTGCCAATTATCTAGTGTCAAACCCTCTTTATGCCTGAGTGTAGAGGGCTTTAGGATTAAGCAACAATAGTCATTAGTAAGACAGCATTAGAAGTCTTACCAAACAGAATTTATCCAAGGTAGGATTGAAGGGTTTCAACAGTGAGAGCTGGTCCCTAGGAAGAGAAGATCTATATTCTAGCTTCTATTCAACTATACAAGTTGCCGTTGGTGGGGAGGGGCATGGCTATATGCTCATGTCAATCAACATTGGTGGGCGTGGATTTTATGTCACAAACCTGTCATACCCTGGCCAGCCTGAAAAAATGTAGAAAACTTTTACTGATTTAACAAAAACAACTTTATGGATTTTAACACCTCTAACAGGAGTGTGTTCACAGCTTTCATGCACAGATTTATGTTAAAAAAAACTTACAAAAGTTGACTTTGGTCCCTTTAAATAGGGTCCCTTTAAAAATCGTTGCCGGTGCAGGTTCAGAATCTGATGTAGTACAGTAATTTACATTTTTTTAAGGTTTCAATGAAGTCCTTTTTTTTTGCTTAACTAGATTGTTCTTTTCTTCTTTAAGGTTCAGTTTTTAAACATTTAAAAACTTGTCTCCATCTAGTGTCACTTTGCTCTGGGCAAAATCCAGTTTTGGAATGAACAAGGTTTTTTTATGCTAATGTGCCCATTTGTGCAGGTGTAATGGCGAGGTGGACATGGGCTCCAAGGCTCTGGATGATGTGCTCTATCGGGCTCAGCTGGAGCTCTTTCCTGAAGCTCTTCTGGTGCGTTTCACATCCAGATTAACACAAATCCAGCTAGAGCTGGACAGATTAACAGCATTTTCACTGATCCTGTTACAACGAACAACTGTGCCATTGTGACCAAACAAAACCTCTTCGAGCAATACACAAATGCACACAGACCAGGGGATGTTGGCAAATGCTTAAATAAATTCAAAATTTGTGCATTACAAAAGATTTATAACGAACTTGGAAGAAAAGTGCACCTCTGTCTCCTTTCACTAATTTCTCTGTGATTGAGCATACATTCTTAGGGTCCTATTTGCCACGTATAAGTTTTGGTCACTATCTAGATTGTCACCCAGCACTAGTAAATTGAATTGCATGATTATCAGCATTTGTCATTTAGGTGGGAAATGCCATCAAGTCATCTCTACATGGAGCTTCTCTGAAGAACAATAAAGATGGTGCCCGTTGCATCCAGGTGGAGATCACGCCCACTGCCTCTCGCATCTCCAGGAACGCAGTCACTAGCCTATCCATCCGTGGCCACCGATGGAAGCGCCACGGTGAGCTGCACACACACACACACACCCGCACATCCTCACACTTGGTGCTGAGGTGAAAATATTTTCACAGTGGGCTTTAGGGGTGTGAATTGTGTTTTTATGAAGTGGGGTATTTTTCAATTTATACAGTAAAGACAAGAGATTAGGAATGTGTCCCATCAAAGGACTAAATTATGGAAATATTGCCAATTATCTAGTGTCAAACCCTCTTTATGCCTGAGTGTAGAGGTCTTTAGGATTAAGCAACAATAGTCATTAGAAAGACAGCATTAGAAGTCTTACCAAACAGAATTTATCCAAGGTAAGATTGAAGGGTTTCAACAGTGAGAGCTGGTCCCTAGGAAGAGAAGATCTATATTCCAAGAAGTGATTCAAACCAAAATCTGAAAGAAAATCCTTTTCATTAATCTGTATTTAATATTTTCTATTTTAAGAGTATTACTGATAATGCAAATCTTTTTGGAAAGTGTATTTGAACTACGTTTAAAGGTGATGTAGGAGAAAGGTCCGCTGATGGACAGAGGGGGCTCTAGTGAGCTACGCATGCCCTGGACTCACATTGAATGTGCCTACTCAGAGAGAAAGTGGAAGACACATAGCTTGTATTCAATCAGCGAACGCACTGATGCCTATGAAGGGAATGCATGGTCACTCTTCCTGGTTTTTTGCTGGAACCTACTCTCAACATGCGAGCGACTCACAGTGAGAGATACCCACAGAAACGAGTTGGATTATTTCCTTGTGTGAATTTTTGAGATATCTGGTAAGTTGACGGCAACCAGCGTAGTTCTTCGATAGGATCCAGAGGCCAGAGCCGCTACACGCTCCAGATTTCCTTTCTCTCGCTACCTTCCATCAACAAGTTAGACTCTTTTCTTGTTATTAGAGCACTTGTTTTGCCGTTCGACTGTTTGTAGCGTGTTCCAAACATGTCGAGACCACTGTTGGCAACTCCTCAGTAGGAAAAGTCGCTATAAGCTGACCCAAAAGTCACTAGATGCCGTTATCACCTAATTTCCCTGCCCCAAATGGGTTTTTTTATCAATGTAAACATAAAATTATTGCAGGTATATGTGTTTTGTCATTAAAGTACACATATGATGTTACAAAACAAACATGTAATGCTAAATAAAATGTGAACAGAATGATATTTTGCTGTTGCTGGAAAATGAAATTTAAGCACTTTGATTTTAATCTATTGTTAATCATGTCTTTAGATCAATTATGATTTCATGGTTTGTGTCAAGAAATTAATATCTAAAAAAAAAAAGTATTTTTATAGTGTCAAAAGGTTGGGTTACTTTACTTTGTATTAAATGTAATGAGGATGGATGTTGTGTGAGGGAGGAAATCCACCTCCACTCTAGGCTTTTATTCTTGTGCAAATATGTTGTTTTTTAATAAAGACCCACAATCTCGAAACCTTGCGCCGGGGAAAACCGGGAATTGTTATAACTGTGGAGTAGCGGAAACAATAGAACATGTAATATTTAAATGTAAAACATATGAAATGGAAATAAAATAAATGATGTAAAATATTAGGGAAATAATAGCAGAGCCTATAACAATTATCAAAATCCTAAAGAAAACAAAAACATATAAGGCAATCCTTTACTTCTTAAAAATAACTAAGAATAATTTTAGAATATAAATTAATAATAATACAAAAGGTTAATTTTCCCTCTTTCATATATAGTCCATTAAGAAGACTTGCAAACTGCCTTTAAACAGCATATGAAGAAGACGAACCTTGTGCTGGCCGGGAGTATTGATTATTATATAAAGCGAATGGCATTTTTCCGTATGTTCCTCATTGAAACCGTATGTGTATTAAACTGCCGGAAATACTAAGTCCAGCCTTCAAGATGGCGAGTACGGCCTCCATGCTTCCCTGTTCAGCTCTGGGATTGATGCTCCCTCTTCTGGTATGAGTCGTGTGAGAGAATTTATTGCCCGATTGCCCATTAAAAATTAAGTCTATACTTAAGGCCAGGGCAGAGGAGGGGCCACTCAGTGCTATTGATGTGCCCGGCTTGCCTGGTCATCGGTGTTTTGCAGGGTGTTCCCATAGTCAGTAGTGACTGACTGATGGGGAATGTAATGGTTACTTTCGTAACCCACGTTCCCCGAATAGGGAATGGAGACTTATGTCCCCCAGCCACAACTGTAAGGTTGTGAGTAAGTCTGGTTGCCTAGGGGTGAGTACGGCTCCAGCTTCTCAGCAGGATGAGTGATCATGCTTCCATCTACTTTATACACATTAGCGTGGACCATCTGCACGTTTGCTGATTGGCATTTGAAAAGAGTGTGCAGAGAGTAGAGCACTCCTAGCGGAGCTTCCCCTAGTCGGTACCAAAATAAGTCTCCATTCCCTATTCAGGAACGAAAGTAATCATTACATTTTCAACTCTAAAATGATTGTGATTCAATGTCAAACTCGGTTTTCAATCTTAACCATTGTGTTCCTACACATATCAACATTTACTTTTATGTTGGTCTAACTATACAATTTCTAATTAGGAAAAAATCTGTTGAACATTTTAAAACTCTTTGAACTCAAATACTAATCCGAGTGAAAGCAGAACCAGAAAATGGTTGAAACATTTTGAAAATGTAGCAAATCAATTTATTATTTCAACAGAATTGAATAACAAGGTTATTTTCGTATTTAGTGTCCCATTCAAATTTGTCTGATAATTTTCTGTCATTTCAATCCAATTTCATGTCTTGATTTCAAGTGTCTCCTGTCTGTCTTAATTTGAGTTCTTGATTGCATCATCTTCATCATCATCACCATCATACATATGTCCTGTGTGTGTTTGTGTGTATGTGTCTGTGCGCATCTCTGTCTATGTGTGTGTCTACTGCGCCAGAGTCCCAGGAGGACGGCAACATCTCGCCGTCCGACTCCAGCACCGCGGCTGCCATGTCAGGTCCCATCCCAGAGATCAATGTGACCGGTGTCTCCGGGGGCGAGCGGCTGCTCAACGGCGAGGTTCTTCCTCTTCTTCGCGGGGAACGTCTGGAGGGCGAGGCCGTTCCTCCCCTTCCACGGGGTCTTTCTGGCTCCTCGAGTGAGATAGAGCTGGAGGTCAGGAGGCAGAAGTCACTGCGGAGACACCCTGAGGAGGCCTCGCCCCCTGCTGGGCAGCTCCAGCTCTAGAGCCCTGCCCAGATACTCTAGAGCCCTGCCCACAAACCCTTCCCCTTTCCCTCGGCCCCAGAGGTACTGTACAGGGAGGCAGATCTTCTTTCTTAATGGTTCATGCTTTGGGGAAAGAGATTCTCTAGATTTAGGGTTATTATAAAATTAAATGAATAGGAAAAATTACTAAAATCGGACTTCTAATAATCCCTTCTTCTCTGAAAACGACCTTGGTTTCACCCTCTTGTGTCTGTCTTGTCTGTGTGCGGCATCTCATTTCACATCCTGCTCTTTTTCTCTCTTCCACTCTTGCTTTTCACCTTCGAGTCTCTCATCCTGTTAAAGCTGCCGAACTGACCATGACAACTAATATTGGAAGACGCACGCTCTTCAAATCTGATTTCAAACACGGTTTTATCAGTTCTGCCTTTCCTGATGCTTGTCTATCTACTAGGTTACCAAGGAAACATGACATAGCTGACAGGAAGTGATACCACAGCAGATGCGTTAGCATAGTCTTTCTTTAAAAAATTTGGATAAACATAAAGGATCTCTTTTTTTTATTGTCAGAGTGCATCTGCACTTCCTGTCAGCCACTTTGTGCTCTAGTTTGAGCTTGTGGTGTGTCCCTTAATGTCCTGTGTGTATCTAGTTTCTGCTTCCTTTCCTGAAAGCTGTCTCTAGTGTGTTGGATGGGATTCTAGTTTGAGGTCTGGGCTCTTGTGTCTGTTGTGTTTATGGTCCTCTTCACCTGAACACAGGTATTCTAGAACTGCAGCTGTTTCTACGAGTTTGAACCTTTCCGTAAATTGGAAATACATTTTTCATTCCACAGGATCCAAGTTATTTGAGCAAATTTTATATAAAATATTCAAAACAAGGTAAAGGTAATGTGGTGCACATTTAGCTGACTAAACGTTTTTGTGCTCATTATACAAAGAAAACTTAAGTAAACTTATATTAACAAGTGTTGCAAGAAATTATATTTCAGTTTAATGTTTACTTTGTGAAAATGCTTTGGTTGATATGAGTAAAAGTTTTGGTATTTTAATCAATTAATCAATAAATCAATCAATCAATTGTGCCTTTATTTGACACTGTTACCTGAAGTAAAATGGTATACAATACCATAGCAAGAAATGCAAGGTACTACAAGTAGGATAGATCAGGGGGAAAGCCCCAGCAACAACATAGACAAAGACATTAATTGCAACAGGGGTTTTGTTGAAGATTTGTGAAAGTAGTCTAATGTGGGCAACAGCCATCCCGTCCTTTAGCTAACGAGCGCTGTTCACAGACCCCCCCACTTGTACCAAAAGCACATGAAGGCATTGGTCTCCTTGAGGAGAAACTCAGAGCTTGTCGTGTTCTCCAACAACAGCCTAATCTACAATGTTTCCCAATTTGCAGTCTATAACCACAGTCTGAGAACTAACAGCTCTGCCCACCTCCATTTCAATCCAGCCAGCTTAGTGTGGTTTTGAGCTGCACTGATTTTTATTTACCAGTTATCAATATTTCAGAGTTCCACCTAATCCCATCAGCAGAAATCCTGTTATCAAGTTCTCAGTAATTAAATATCTTCAAGGTCCTCCAGAGAGAGAGAGAGCAGTAAGTCACACAAGGCACCAGTTCTCTCACACGTCCATTATGCAGCCACCTACAATTGTTCCTGCAGGAGAGTTAACTTTCCCGAGCCCAGGCTGCTCATTAAGAAGATGGTGTCCATTTTATTCAGAGACAATCTCTACCTAGTGATTGAGACTAACAATCACTAGACAGGCGAGCAAGCGAGGACAGATACCATAGAGAGACAGAAAGAAGAAAGATGCAGCCACCTACAAGAGCTAAAGAGAAATTTTATACTTTTAATATATTCAATCTATGGATTAATATGCAATCAGTAAGGGCAGTGGTTCCTGATCTTGTTTCCCTTCCCAAAATCTATGTCTAAACTGCACATTAGAGTATCTATTACAACCCAATAAATGTATTTATTGAAAGACTTGCTCTTGAAATATTAGGAGCTTTAGTGCAGTGAAAGTTTCTCAAACTTTTTTCCCCAAGTACCATCTCAGGAAAAAAAAACACCATTAAAATACACACAGTATAGCCCCAGCGTATAGGCCCTACTATTCAGCTATAGTTAAGTGCAGTTCAATATTATATTATATAATATTTATATTTCTAATATTCAATAAAACATCCCTTTCTCCTGCCGTATTTCACATATTTCTTCTAAATAAAATCAAGTAATCAATAGTAAGATCACGTAATGGTCAGGTAAAGTTATCTGTCAAAATGTGGGGGTAAAATAATAGATTTTTAAATTAAACATTAAAGTAGTTCCTGCATTCATTTTTTTTTGTCACAATTTGATGTTAACACAGTGTTGTTGGTGTTATTTTTCTTTCATATTTTATGTTCACACTTTTTTAAATTATCATTGTTGAGAATAAAATAGATATTATGAATACCTCCTAATAATACATCCCACATTGATGCTATGATTTTAGTTAGGCTCTATCTGCATGAGTACTGTTACACTAACTTCACTCACACCAGCGGCACAAGACTAACATGTTTTATTCTAATATATTTCTCCACACACACTTTTGTGATTATATTAGCATTTAGGTAAATGTGTTTTCACTTAACATACTAAATATAAAATTAAAACAATGTGTTCAGTCACTTAAGAGTTTTTTTTTCCCCTCTGTTAACGGATTGTTTGTATGAAGAAAGCATTTTGGAGATGTTTTGTTTTGCTAGTGAATGTCGGAGTTTAGAGGGTAAAAGGAATTAAAAATAGCAGGGTGTACATTTTCATTTTTTGCAGCTAGGAAGATACTCCAAGCAAATCAAGCATTCGGGCTAATAGTGTTCCCTCTGACAAATAAAAGCAAAATTGAACACTTCAATTTGCTTTAAAGGAACAATTTGCAAGGTCAACTTTAGTTTTTTTTATTATTCTTTAGCTTGCCATGTTCTCATTTGAGTTGTGGTCAAACTATACTAGCAGAAACAGCAAGGGGTTAAGATGCAAGTGTCCATCTTGCACCATATATGTTCAGTGAGAATGCGCATACTCACACAGAGTGCTCACAGAACTCAAGGCAGAAAAAAAACAGGCGCTCATTCTGTGAACAGCCTGGAGGATTCTGCGTGAACCGTTTCAGATTTTTACGTGATGTTCAATCACTGTCTGTAAAGTTAACATTCTGAGTTCATCACTGCCTTAGAGAGTAAGTAAATATTGCAGACTCTGCTTCCACCATCGGCCTCAGCATCCTTTTGAAAAAAAAAAAAATAAAGCAGTAAGTTCAAGATCACAATCTACAGAAGTCTGTGACAGCCATACAGCTCATAACAGAACTGAAACAGCTGCAGCTTTGTTCAGAGGGTAGTGAAAGATGTTTGAAAAACAGAGGAATGGATGTCAGAAAAACAGGTTCACATCTTCAAGGCTTTAAGAACATTGCTGATGCTTTGATCTGTGCAGATGCGGTGGATCTGGGTTCCCCGGATGAGCTGACGGAGATCACCGAACTTGATGAGGGCATCTGCCCTCAGGCAAGTCCACCAGCCATCGTGATTAGTGGTAGTGCAGTATCCGGAAAGCCTAGCGGGAAGGGCTTGCGCCGCCTAACCACTCGATCTAACCGAGAGAAGGATAAAGAGAAGGATTTGGAGCACCTCAGCCGAAAGCAGGCCGCTGTGCGAGCCATGAGCGAAAACCTGGAGCTGCTGTCAATCAAACGCCTGACGCTGACAGCCAGCCAATCAGTGCCTAAGAGCAGTGGCACACTAAACTTGTCTCGCACAGCTAGTGCTGTGTTTTCCCGCTCCTTCGAGCAGGTTAGCAATGTCCTCCAGCCACCAAGTCGATCATCCAGCCCAACAGCCAATCACATTAGTGAACAAGAGGAGGGTGTGGCCTATAGGGATCATTTAAGTCCCGCCCACCAACATCGGCAGCGTTCGCCTACTATCACTTTCCATGTGACTTCTGACCTGTAATGGTTAAAGAACCTGAAGCATTCAGGTATCATTTTATGTTCTTCCAAGAAAACTAACCAATCTGGAAGAAGCGCAAGGGGAGTAAATGATGGCAGAAGTTTTGGCCCTCTCAGATAGAGGTTGCTTAGGTTCAGCACCTTAAAGTAAATACATGTTCCCCTGGGGTTCTCCTCCTGTTTACTAACCAAAGTAGTGTGGTTTTTTTTGAAGTGTGCGTGGTTTATGAGCCCTCCACCTTCGTGAAGTGAAGTTTACATGCTGTATCTACCTTGTGTTAATGCTGTCTGTTCAGGACACTTGCATCACACAGTATTAGGATTTGTGTGATTTTGTGTGTCTTCTCTGTATCCCAGCATGCACTGGGCTTAAAGCCATCTTTTTACACTGTTTTCTCTTGCAGATCCTGCAAGCATTTAAACTTTGTGTTGTCCTTGATGCAGTATTCCCAAAAGCAATATGGTTTGGAGACACTTTGCTGTGCGTTTGGCACATGAATCAAATCAAAAGGGTCCAATCTAGTAATTTTTTCAGTCTTCTGTTTATCCTCTGAATCTAGCTTTCCATAAGATATGTTGTGAAACTGTCATTGTATTTGTTCAAGCAAAAATAATAAACCACCGCTGGTTCATTTGTGTGCCAAAAAACAAGAATTTTCACAATATTAACTTTCAAGTACTTTGTCCAAAAGCAAAACTCTTTCCCTCTTTCATGCTCTGCAATGTTGGTGCTACTAGAGTCATTTAAATTGGTTCCGTAAGGTTTATTTTTCAGCTGGTTATTTTATTTTTCGTATGACAGAAGGTTGAATATTGTGCGCCGTTTTATATTTTTTCCTGTTGGTATTTGTTGCTAAACTATGTGATGAGCGCCTCAAGTTGACAATGTTTTTAAACATGCGTCATTTGCTGGAAGCTGTAAAAACATATAGAAAATTCCTATCATGCAGAGCCGTTTTGGTAAGGAACTATATTGGCTGAAAAAGGCAACAAGAAAGCATACAGCAGATCATCTCAGCACTTCCAAATTAATGTTGAAACATGCAGCATCTTCTCACAGCAGAGATGTAGACATTGCTGACATTCAATTAAAATGTAAATTGATTTATTTGTGCACCTGGAGTTTTTTTTTATTGCAGGCTTTTGAAGTTTTTTTTGCAAGTGTAGGGATAATGTGACAAGACGTGATGAGTAATTCATATGAGGTTTATACGCAAAGACCTTTTGCTTACTATCTATTAGTACAAGTGAGCTTTCAACCTCAGCACTTTAATGTTCATCTTTAGTGACGAATCAGAAACAATGTCTAAGCTTGAGGTAATTGCATTGAGGTTTTGCAGCTAAACTATTAAGGCCTTGTAACATGCAGAGTTGTGTCATCTCAGAGCAATTGCAAAAAAGCCAGTTAGTTGCCGTTTCCTACAACACTTTTAGAAACACTGGTGAGGACAGGTTTGCTGTTTTGGAAGTGCTGAGATGAGTCTCAGAAAGAATGGCTCTAACCCTTTGGCCTCACAAGACTGTTATGGAATGGGTTAAATCACATTATTTTTTTTTTTACTGGATTCTAAAGTTGGTGAAACATAATGGAGACCCTAACTGTTGAATGGTTGTAGACAAAGTATATTTTGACTTGATCTCTTTGCTTGTATAAATGTTCAAAGGATCAACACTAGACTCCCGGGCCTGAAAGAAAATTGAGAAGTGTCGAACTTAGGAGTTTAATATCCCTTTAACACTGGGAGCTGTGTGAGAGGCTGCAGCTGATTGTGTGCTTTCAATGTCATGCTCTATATTTGAAGAGCTACTGCAGAGACCAGATGCCATGTGAGAATAATCAGAAGTCCTTCTTGCTAAATAAATGATGAAGTACTAATCTTTGATTGCTACACTGTTGCATTCACATCATGGTTGGATTTTTTTATAATTGTTCTCTATTTTCCAAGTCTTCAGCTCTCTGTGGTTTGTTTGTAATCCCAACTGAATCGTCTTGCACAACTAATTTTCTTGACTGATTGAATTTGTGAATATTTGTAAGTATTTTTGCTTTCAAATGAATTGGTTATAATGTCTAAAAATAAAGATATCAATTTCAATTTAACTGTTTATTTAGAAACTAGCAAGGATGAAATCCCTCACACAGTCTTCACTGCGGTGATGTCAGGACAGATTCACCATGAGATTTCAGATTACCTTTCAGGACAATGCTCTATTGTTACTGCAGAGGTCAGCTTTACTGATGGCACTCAACTACATAAAAACCACCAACCATAAATAATTACTAATACGCACTGATCAACACTCATGTCTAAAGGAGTTGATTTTTTTTTTTTAAGAACAGATCCCATAATTGTCAAAATTTTAGCTAAACCCGGGTGTTTTAAAAACGTTAAATGTCGATAGTTTATTCTGTTGGATCGCTGGGCACTCGGGGATCCTAGGAAATGGACATACTGATGTTGCAGCCAAGAAAGCCCTTAAAGTAACAAGCAATTTTAAAATACCGGCTTCAAACTTCAACCAGTTTTTGCTAAGTATATTCTCAAAAATGGCAGACAGAATGTAATGTATGTAAATAACAAGCTGCATGAGCTCAAGTCTTCAGTTAACTGTAGAACTGTTTTCAATTTTAAAACTAGACACAAACAAATTGTTGTACTAGCTGCAAAATTGGTCACTCAAGTCTTACACTTTTTTTTTAATAACGGAGATAATCCTCCTTCAAGCTTTGTTATAGTCACCCTCAATTCATCAAAAATATACATTTTAATTGTAATTCCCTTGACCATGTTAGAACTGACTTTCACATTTTTAACTCAAATAGGGCTTATAATATATTTAGCATTTTTCCAGTGTCCAAGGCTCAGAGGTTAACTATCCATGTTACTGTGAGCTGCAGGTGCAAGGTCAAACCCAATGGGCTGATCATAGTCAGGAGATTGGAAAATGTTTGGTCATAATTTCTTGAAAACTGATGGGCAACAAAACAGCCAGGCAGACTTGTCTGTGCGGCAAAAGCTGCCCAAGTGTCAGAAATTTTGTGAGTTTGTAATGAGTTTTAAAACAGAATTTAAGAGCCTATATCGTACTGTACACTTTTTTTATGTACACTACGGTGTGGGACGCACTAATTCTCATTTCGCACCCATAAAAGTGTGAATAGTGTGCGGATTGGCATGTAGCATGAATTCTTAATTCGCACCTATAAATGTTTGAATAGAGCGCCGATTAGTACTCAGGAAGGTCCTGACGGTGTTTTTACGTCAAAATTCTGGAAAAGGAGGACAAATTTGAAGGACACATTTTATGGACCCTTCGATTTTTGCCAAAATGGTACCGCCTTCTCGCAGCGTTGTGACGTAAGCGGCCTTGAAAATCGCACTGCGGAGGTGTCAGAACCTGTGACTGTATTTAATCTGTTATTGACATTCTGTTAAAAAAAAAAAAAAAAAAAAAAAAAAGGAGGTGTCAGAACCTAGAATAAGACATAGCTTATAGAACATAGACAGAGTGTTTGTGACGTCAACCCTAGGTGTCTGGTAAAGTCAAATGAAGCTCAGAGCGGCATAGCCAGTGCGATAAAACGCGTCCTAAGGGGCAGGCAAATATAAAAACTATTCGCCCCCTCATATTGTTCATGAAGGTCAACACTATCGATATGAATCAATAAGCCTATTGGAGCCAGGGGTGGAAACATGTTTTTTTTTTTCAGCTCCAAAGTTTGGTATTTTGACATTGGAAAGAATGAGAACTTGCTCCCTTTTGGAGGCAGCCTCAAGCGGCCGCTCGGTGAACTACACTTGTCACTTCCTTTCGCGCTTCAAGAGGAAAAGGAAGAGAAGTCACCCATTGGCCTGCACCCTTTACGGCACACGTGTCCTCCCTGTTATAGACAAAATCAAGATTAGGCTACCTATATTCCGCTAAGGCTCGCCGTACCCAATCCAAGACTGCACCAATAAACCATATCAAACGGCTTTCAATGTTATTTAAGTAATGCTGTTTACACAAAATATTCCATGACGTAAAAAGTAGACAACGAGATGACTCTCAATTGCAGCTAATAACCTGCCACCTTATTTTCACAGTTTTCAACAGTTCTGTGGTTGGTACAAGTTCAAACCGCAGAAGGCATTTTCTCAAATCTAGAATGAGAATGAATGGACGGCTGCCTTGGGTAAGATGGCGGCGTCAATGTCGTACTCACTTGAGTAGTCTAGTGTTCATATGTCCATGTTCTTTCCGTGCCTCTGTAGTCTTCCTTTTTTGCAGCTCGGCGAATACAGAGAGGAGTACTTGGGAAAAACCTCCCAATAAGTCATGGTGAAATTGAGCAAAGAGAGCAAGCAGCGGCTGCAGCGAGTGTTCGTCTGCGGCCAGTTCGTCGTCCGCTGGGGGTTTATCCCCACCGTCCTTTATTTGGGTTAGTAACGTTACATCTACTCTGCCGCGTTCTTGCTCGCCGTTTCCTGTGACGGCGTCAGCCACGGATTCTATTAAAATGTACGTAACTAACGTCATGTAAGAATTGCATTTAGTATGTAACGTGATTATTTACGAAAGAGGTTTCACTGACTTTTTAGTTCTAAACATATAGAATGTAATTGTTAAGTCCTACTGTAAGATTGCCTTTCAAAAGGTCACAAACCCGTTAAAACCTGTATTTTATTGGTTTTAAAGTAAGATAATTGAAGTCAAATGTAGTATATTTATTTGTCAATTTTAAAGTATTCAAAAGAAATAATGTTTATGAAGAAAATCAGACAAATACTGTGAGGATTAAACAAAAAAGAAGAAATAATTAACACTGCCAGAGTGCTAATCCAGTTTCCGATTTTTATCTCCTCCTGTTTCATAAGCAGACCTTTAATCACCAAATGCTTAATATGGTAATAAATACAAAGTCCCCAAGATATAAAAAGCTGAACATGTGCTCTGAGAGGCTGACATGTGGCATTGCAGTAAAGCGTTACATCCAGCTTTATATCCAAAACATAAATTTTCTACCTATGCAAACTTTTTATTTACATGGGAGTAAATACAATCCCCCTCGACTGGCAGAAGTGGGAGGGGTTTCTTACCATATCAGAATTTAATGTCAGGACATTGTCAGATTGAGTATAAAAGAGGTTTAAGGGCTACTAATTTGTTCTACTCAGTCATCAATCTGTTCCAACATTCACTTACACATCCAGAACCTTTCCCAGCGAAGTTTAGAAAGAGCACCACTCTGATTGGTACAGCAGATCGACTCAGTTCTGAGTGGGCTTGTTTTAGACTCAAGATGTCACTCAAGATGTCTACTTGTTATCGTAAAATTAGCTCATTATTCCTGCCTGCTCATAATAACCACATTATTGAATATTTTCTGTACGAGGAAGATCAGAGATTGTACACTTCTAAGTCTTTGAAATCTTCATCACTCTAATACACGTAATGGTCTCTCAACCAATTCACATTAAGTAGTTGACATTAGTCACTAATACAATGGACACACCTACATTTTGAAATACATCACTAGATGCAGTTAATTCAGGCCATGTGACAATTATGGGTAAATATCAATCCACTTGAACTTTCGACTGCTGCTCTCGAATTGAGGGTCAAGCAGATGAGCAGATGTTGAGCATTTGAATATTGGGAGCATATAACATGGATGTACCATGCGCAACATTTCGTAGGAAAAGTAGCTTAAAATGTGCGTAGCCAACCCTCGCCTTTGTAGAAGTGCATCACTTCCCGATAACCAAATATGGGTCAAGAGAGGCGGGACATGGGCGTAGCACAGATGTCTGATTGACTTCATGTTTACATTTTATATATCTTAAACAAACACGAGTACTGGTGTTTTTATTTTTAATTATATACATTTTTTCATATATCGGTGATTGCACAAAAGCTAGTCATCAGTCGTGTTTATGGTCCATTCAGTTCATAGGATGAGACTAAAATTCCATTTAGACATAAAGGTTCAGTTCAGAGGGTATTCTTTTCTAGGTGTGTATGCTGGATGGTCATCATGACAGTCTGGGTAAATTATCTAGTTCCTACACACTACACAGTTTTTATTTATTGTTTTTGAAGTGTGCATAGAATGAACATTCTAAAGCGTTCCTTTACAGCAGTTGAGAAGAAGCTTGCAGGCATCAGAAGATTAACAGTAACTTGATGGAAGAACAGTAAGGGTTCATATGTCTGTAATAATTTCAGAGCAAGATCACGGCTGATCTTCCATCTATGCCACTCATGTCTACAGTACATAGTTGATTTTACATAATATGTGCAGTTCACTGCTGTGTGTGATTTCCGAGTATAGGTCTCTCCATATCTGGCCAACTGCTCACTTTCACTAATAAATTAGATAGATAAATTATTAAGAAACACACCATATTATTCTTATAGGTGCCTTTAATATTAATGGTGAACATGTTGTGTGTCTATCAGGATTCAAGCGGGGGGCTGATCCGGGGATGCCTGAGCCCACCTTGCTGAGGTGAGTGTCTCTCTATGCCTGAGCACTGCATCACAAGTCCAGAAGGTGATGGTGGGATTCTTGCTTGTTTTCATTTCAGCTTGCTCTGGGGATGAAGAGGCTTATGATGTCTAACACACATTCAGAAGAGGTGTGATCGATTTCCACCGAAGGACTCTCGTAAAAATGGACTGGGAGGAAAATACTTTAAAGCCACCTTGACTTTCCCTTTTGTGAGAAGAGCACGGACATCCTGAGCTTCCCAGACTCTTTATTTAATTGGTTTAGATGTTTGTACACGAACAGCGGACATGCTTACCATCAGTTTCCTATAAATGGACACATTTAGTAAGAGTATCATAAATATCTGTAACAGAGGCTGCATGAAAGGGGTTGCTAAGCGTAATACTTTAAGGATAGAGTAAAATGAGAGTAAAGAACATGTTTTGGATTATACCTTGTTGTTCAAGTCAATGAATAAAAATTATGCTTACACATCAGTCCTCACTCAAAACTCTTCTTGGATTCATTATATTTACAAAATTCATTATATGTATCCAAAGAAACGTACGATAGAGAGATTGACTGTGCTATTTGTTAGAGGTTGTGATGGGACTAATCAGAAAGAAAAACGAAGAAAGAATTTTTGTAATGATTTTTAGTGCTCACGAAAGAGAAGATTTTAGTAAAGATGTTGCTTTCCTGAGTTAACTGAGCGAATTTAAAGTTGAATTACACAAGCCTAACTTTTAAAAATCAAATGTTCAGCAAAGGTTACAGGCTCAAAGACCAGTAGGTCTTCACATATTCAAGGGAAAATAATGAAAGGACAATAATTGCATGTCTATTTTTCTTTTCTCTGTCATTGTGTCGAGTTCTTGACACTATAAGGCGAGGTTCTTAGATAGCTGTACCGCTCTGGAGCAGGTGAGATTCACTGAAAGTGGGCCTAACAATTTAATTGTAAGGACTGGGAAACTCAACCATTTCTAAATGCGTTTTTAAGCGCCTCTTTTTCTAATTGTATAATGTTTTGGGTTTTAAATACATGTGTTTCAAAGTAGAAAGTGAGTTCTTTGACACCCCTGATATAGTTGATGCATTTTGTAAAAATGAAGAAAATGTGATTGATTATGCTATTATTATCTTTAGATCTACAGCACCCTTGTGTTACATTATGCAGCATTCGCTCTGCTAGACCCAACAACAGGGGTTGCCGAACTGAATTTCTGGAGGGCCAACACCCTGCACAGTTTCATTGCAACCATGATTCAACAGAGACCTTTAACTTTCAATCAAGCCTGTATTGGGCCAGTCAGGGATTCAGTTTGCCACGAGTGCCCTACAAGAATAAAAACATGGATGAACAAGCTCAGCAAAATCGACAGCACACATAATTTATGCTTTTATTGTACTCTCCATGAACACAAAACTTTTCTGCACATAGATGCAATGCATATAAGACTAAATGTAGGTGTCTAACATACATCTCAGTCAGAATTCTATTGATTAGCATGGCATGCAGTATTCATGGTTACTGGAAACATCATACAATTTACGTTTCTTGAAACTCTCATGAAGTTATATAACATTGGCATGTTTTTCCCTGCTCACTGAGGAGGTGATCAACGTGACCTCTCTAGGACCAGGAGATTTTTATCATGTGACGCATCAAGCAGTTCAACCGTGGAGTCCTGCACATGGAATCATTACAATTTCACCCCAATCCCCCATTCATCTGAAATTACCCAGACTCTAGTCTACAAGTCTTGGAGAATTCAAGAGACTAATTATAATGCATTGACAGCTATCTGTGGAGGTGTATTTTCAATGTTTGTTCACTCAAAACACATGATATCCAAACATCAAAAGTGCTGCTGGAATATCTTGAGAATGCAGACAATTGGGTCTTCAAGCTTTGGCTTCAACTGTGTATGAGATACTCCAATGTTCAATGACCTCAGTGGTCCCTAATTTATTTTATTTTTTGTTCAGAATGCAAGTGATCCTTGAAAATAAGTTTTTTTTTGTTCTTTGAAAGTTGGGAAAGATTTTTTTCACCACTTTTGTTAGTAAACATTTATAGCATAGTATTTATAACATAGTTATCTTTACGAAGATATTTTAGGTACTTGCACTTTTACTTGAGTAAAATAGTTTTTCAAACATCTTTTCTACACAACAACAACATCTTCTCTTGTGAATTGTATTGTCACATTTCATCAGTATAAATTGGTTTGGAATAAGTGTTTTAACAGATGGGGGTTGATCAATGCCATCTACTGTCGACTTCAACCATAGCTTCAAGAATAGTGTGCAATTCATATGCAGTATGAATGTGATTTTTTGGTCACAACCTTAACATGTAAATACTTAGGAAATATAAATGGCAACAATACATTTAAAAAATATTCAGTTTTCTAATGCTCCATCAATAGTGGTTGGATACTAACGAATCTGTCAGTTCTTTGTGTTTAATGCATGTTAAATTAAAAGGAAATCTGTGGGAATTAATATACCTTATAGATGTAATAATGAAAAATTATAAACCTAAGCAAAAAAAAAAAAAAAAAAAACATATCAGCCAAAGTAGAAAAACACTTGTTTATGGCTCCTTGCATGTCAAGTCTTCCAACATAATGTAAAATTAATTTGGCAATAGAGGCACTGTGTTACATGTCACACTCTCAAGGTCATGACCAAGTCCATGGAGTTCAACTAGTTCTTTTCTGAGAGTGTCCATAGTCGAGTCATTCAACTTTGTTGCCTATTTGGGGTACAACGGATTATATGAGGGGTAGGCAGAAAACTGCTGCTTCCCGAACAACAATGCACATAAAACAATCCAAAAACACTTTTCAGGAATGTTTCGTTATCGTTTCTGTTATTGGAGCTACGAATGAATTGCTATCGTGCTCTGACTGCAGCAGAGAGTGCTATCTGATGCTCGAGCTACACGCTGAATGTGTCTGTGGAAGGATTTCTCGATTCTGCTGCTGTGCGGACAGTTTCAAAGCAAGTGTTAGTGGTGCGATCCCAGAGGATTGAACAAAACAGTCTATGTAGCTTGCTAACACAATTTAAAGAGGGTTTTATTATTCCACATCATAAGGAGTGTCATTTAGTGTCATGATTGCATTAACACAAATATTATTTTTAAAAATTGTTACAAATCATGCACCCTCTAGATGGTTGGCGTTCCCCTTAATGGCCTAATGGAAGGGGTGGCCCTGGCATAGACATGCGCAATGGACCACAGAACTATAGATGCTTAGTTGACAGAGAGCAGTTTGCTTAACCCTTCATAAGAAATGTCTTGCATGGTACATCCAAGTTATATAAAGCCAATGCTGAGATTACACACTGATAGGAAGGAGTCAGACATCCAATAGATCACAGCGAATCGCTCCTGGCTCTTTTCTAGAGTCAGCCACTAGTGGTCAGACAAGAAACAGCCACACGGTCACATTTTATTTAATACCAAGAGGAAAAGTCAGTGGTAGCCTATCTGTGTCAGAAAAAACACACTAGTCTGAAGAGAGTGTGAGGAGGAAGGGACAAGTGTTGTTTTGCTCTCAGTTTTAATTTTAGCGCTTTTGATTCTTGATTTTGGCAGCTAGATGTGTCATATTATCAAAGAAGCCAATATGGTATTCTTTTTGTCAATGAATTGTGTGGAACTGTAAATGTTCTGGTAAGATGTTAGCAGCACTGTTAAGTAATACATCTGAACAGAGAAGAATGTAATGAATGCAACCAAATTGACCATTAACAAAATCATAATGGCTTTGTAGAGAATCCATGAGTGAATTCTGCTTGGGGCTTCCTGTCTGGCTTTTCTCTTCCAGCTTAGAAACCTCGTACTATTTCAATTGACCTAAATCAATTATTAGATTATTTATATAGTAAAATAGCCGTTTAAGTTGTTTGCAGTCATTGTCTGTGTAAATTGGCCAATTTCCCGGCTGGAAATAAAAGTATTACTTTGAAGAAGCAGTTAGCACGAATTGTGTGATTGTGTGCGTGACTCTCAGGGTGTCTGAGACTGAAGAGTGTATTAGGATGTGTGGATCTGCGCGCGCGCTAGCGTGATGGCTGGGTGGAGCGGAGACACTGGAAATCACAGGTCTCTCTCTCTCTCTCTCTCTCTCTCTCTCTCTCTCTCTCTCTCTCTCTCTCTCTCTCTCTCTCATTGCGGAGGCTGTAGCGGAAAAAATGTCGCTCCGCGGTCTCTCTCTCTGCGCGTGAAAGCGCAAGTGCAGGAAGAAGAAGAAGAAGATGGAGGAATCGGAGCGGTGGAGAGGACCCGCTCGGGATCAGGTTCAGATCAAGCAGAAAATCCGAGACCTTCCCGGGCTGTTAAAACATGGACTCAACCTGCGCAAAAAGAGCGTGAGTGACCGAGAGAGGAGTGTGTGTCAGTTTGTGTGTCACCACTGCACCTCCATGTCACCCTCCATCAGATCAGGATGACACGCAGGAGTAGGGGTTTAAAGCGTTTAAAGCGAGTGTTCTTGCAGTCACCAAACAGAGGCTCTGGAGCTCTTTCAGGCGCGGTATCTAAGGCAACAGAAACCCACGCTCACACTCACACTCACGGGTACACGAAGTCCTTCACCTGCTGTAGTGCTGTACAAAAGGGATTCGGATTTGCTGCATTTGAGACGTGTCTCATCCCTATATCACGTGTTACCATGGTAACTGGTTTCAGACCAAATGCAATAAACTACTTAAAAAGCGGATGGCATAGATACATTGTCGCTTAATGTCAATATTTAAGAGGTTTAGGGTGAGTAGAATGGCGATGCACTAACCGCTCTAATAGTGTAGTTGTTTTGGGAAAATCAGAACACCAATGTGTCTTCAATTTTCTTTTTGCTATTCTGTGTTGTTGTTGTTGTTTTCTATGTACTTGTGTTTTGCATATTTGACTACCATCTATAGGCTAAATGTGTAATTCCTGGTAAAAGTAAGATTTTCAGAGACAGGTTTGTGTTTGAGAGAAGGGTGGTGCTGTGGTTAGCTCTCAAAGACGTTCCAAGTCCTTGATGTTTTTGGAAATGAAGTAAATCTTTTCATAAGGTTTTTAGTATAACAAGTTTAAATTCACTATGAAAAACAATCTATAGAATTTACCCATTAAATCTGAGGAAACAATTTGCAACGACTTTGGTGGGGTAGATTTAATTATATTTATTGAGTATAAACTATCTGAAGTAAAAAAGGTATTAAATACTCCCATAAATTGGGTCAAATGTACCTCACATTTCCAACAACTACTTAATCGTTAAAATTATGTAAACGTAATATCAGTTAATATTAATTACTTATTCAGAGAAGTTAAAATATACCCCCACAATAAAGACATTCAGATGGTTCATTATATCAATGTTTTTAATAAAAAAAATCCTGAAACACCTAGAACATAGTGCAGCGCAACAGCTTTACACAACATTTCAAGTATTAATCTGCTTTATAACTCACTGAATTATGTTTCAATATTGTTTACATGCAGCAATGAAGTCACAAATTATGAAAAAGCACTGAATAAATGCTAAATAAAGCAGCTTCACAAAACAATGAATGAACAAACCTGTTTATACCTCACTAAGTTTGAAATAATGTTTCTGGATAATTGGTACTGGCTAACAACACTTTCAGAGGCCACCTATTCTATTTTACAAGCCAAAAGCACACACAAACTACATGGTAACATCTACATTATAAAACATCTGGATGAAGATTAAACAGAACAGCAACATTCTTTAGCTTTTGTCCTTGCTCTCACTCTCAGAGAAAGGATGAAAATATTTATATAATTATGGCATATTGTAATGCTGAGTTGTGATGAGCAAGCAAGGCTTCGGTGTGCATATACCGGTAGGGCAAGATACATAAAGTTTGCACGAGCGAAAGAGGGCGTCTGCGCACAATAAAATATACCCCTTTTAAATACAAATTTGATTTTTGATGAAAATTTCATGCCTTTAAGCATGCTGAAAATATGATCTTGCGCTCACAGAATTTGGGCAGAGATAAAACTCCACATGTCTACATGAGCTTATTTTTGAGACTGTGGACCTTCTTCAGTAGTTCTGTTGCATCAAGTTTCAAAAAAAGTTTTTGAAAAGCTTCAAATGTGTTATTTAGCTCCTTTGGATATACGATGTTTATTGCATATGAGTCCCATCAGCAGTAAACATGCCTTTGTTCGGCTTCCACATCCTTCCATTACCTGGTTTCCCTTGATCACAATAGACACATCTTATGGATCCTCCTCTGCCACAACATTGTGCATCACAATCACCCTCATTGTTTTGTCTGTGTAGTCCCCACATTCTTACATGTTAAAAAGAAACAAACACAAAGCATACACATTGTAGTTAATGGATATTATCATGATATGCTGACTCTATAGCAACAACATAGTCTAAACATTTAACAACTGCTATATCTCTGGATAGAGTATCACAGACACATGGGGATTGGGTCGTTTGGCTCATACTAACAAACTGGACTTCCTGCATGATGCACTTGCAAGCAATGACTAGCTACATGCCAATTATGACTAGCTACATTCACAGGCAGTTGCTAAGGTGTTCTGAGTGGTTGCTAGGCTATTCTGAGGGTTGCTTGGTGTTTGCTAAGGTGTTACTATGTAGTTGCTAGAGTCTTCTGGGTGGATGGTAAGGTGCTGCCATGTGGTTGCTCGGGTGTTCTGAGTGGTTGCTAGGTGGTTTCTAAGGTGTTGCTAGAGTATTCTGAGTCACTGCTAAGTAATTTCTAGGTCGTTGCTAGGGTGTTCTGAGTGGTTGCTAGGTGGTTTCTAAGGTGTTGCTATGGTGTTCTAAGGTATTGGTATGTGGGTGCTAGGGTGTAATAAGAGGAGGGTCCCTTGAATTAGTCAAGAATCTGTTGTCAGTATGACATACCTGGCAATCATGGAAAAGATCTTCTTGTCTTTTACCGAGGTAGCAAATGAGGCAGCAGGCAACAGCATCTCTTTTGTTTTCAATGTTCTGTGTCTATAGGGAGATACTATTTAGTGATGACTGTTAGTGGAGTGGGGAGCGATTTACATATACTAAGACAGAATTCCAGCTGTTAAATGGCAGTTGAAGAGAGGATTCAGCCACTGTTGCCAACTCCTCAGTAAGAAAAATTGCTATTGACTGACCCTAAAGCTGCTATATGACATCATCACCTAATTTGTATAAATACCACATGACGTGTGTGACGTACATTACCCAATGTATTTCTATTAATGCTGTCGATCGATAAAAATTTTAATTAATTAATCGTGATTAATCGCATTCTGAAATTCTGAAGGTTCTCATTCCGGAGTTCTGGAGAGCCCTCTTTCTCATTCTTTGCAGCAGTCTAAACTGTCCTCTGGAGTCTCAGGATGTCTGATTTGGATGCTGAGCTAAACCAAACAGTGATGGAGGTGCACAGAACAGACTTAATGACTGTTGAGTTCAACTGGGTCAGCAGCATCTGTAGGATGTTGAACTTCTTCAGCTAAAACAGGAAGTACAGCCTTTGCTGGGCCTTCTTTGCAATGGAGTCGATGTGGGTGCTCTACTTAAGTTCCTGTGAGATGGTGGTACACAGGAACCTGAATGACTCCACTGGGGCCACAGTGCTGTTCATGATGATGAGAGGGGGGTGAGCGGGGGATTCCCCTGAAGTTCTCCACCATCTCCACTGTTTTGAGCGTGTTAAGCTCCAGGTTGTTCTTGTCACACCAGAGAACTAGCCTCTCCACTTCCTGTCTGTATGCAGATGCCTTGCCATTCTGGATGAGATCAATGACACTGTTAATGTCAGCAAACTTCAGGAGCTTCACCGAGGAGTTTTGGGAGGTGCAGTCGTTGTTGTAGAGGGGTAAGAGTAGAGGGGTGAGAACACACCCCTGGGGGGCACCAGTGCTGATGGTGCGGGTGTCAGAAGTAAATTTCCCCGGCCTCACTAGCTGTTGTCTACCAGTCAGGAAGCTGATGATCCACTCACATATAGTCAGGAACTGAGAGCTAGTTAAGTTTATTCCAGGGGAGTCATATGATGATGGTGTTGAACGCTGAGCTGAAGTCCTATGTGGTCAACTTTTAGCAAAAAATAAGAAAAGCGACACTGAAGTATGCACATTTCTCTTGAACAGGTTACTTAAGGTAACTAGCATTATAGTTAATGACTTTTGCTATCTTTGACACGGTAAATCAATTAACCAACTAACATTAAAAGTAGGGCGTCACGGTGGCGCAGTGGGTAGCACGGCCGTCTCACAGCAAGAAGGTCGCTGGTTCTAGGCTCGGCTGGGGCAGGTGGCATTTCTGTGTGGAGTTTGCATGTTCTCCCCGTGATCGCGTGGGTTTTCTCTGGGTGCTCCGGTTTCCCCACAAGTCCAAAGACATGTGGAATAAGTGAATTGAATAAGAACAATTGCCCATAGTGTTGAAGTGTGAATGTGTGTGTGAATGTTTCCCAGCAATGGGTTGCGGCAGGGAAGGGCATCCGAATGAAAGCTCTCATGTCCTTAACACATAGATTCGGTTCATAGCTTTGGTTGACCAATAATGATTGTTTGAGCCAATGTTTTTACTGAACACGTCTTCATGAAATCAAAACAAGTTGAACACTTGTTTTGGCTCTGCACATCTACTTTCAAATCTTCACAAATGAAGCAGCATGATTCCCTGCAAAAAAAACCTTACAGTATAAGTGTCATCGCTTGCCATGTAGCTCGTACTGTAATGTCAACCTGCCAACCTGTCATCTGGGGAGAGTAGGGTGTCGACAGTAGTGATTTTTATTGGTTGCAATACCAATTTTGGCCACAAAATTTTTGGTAATTGACTTTATATGACATTGTGATGTCACCCATAAGTTTAGCAAAAAGCAAAAGAGAGATCTGGCAACCTCCACGTCTTGGATTGAGAGTAACAAGAATGGGAGTGGTGGAAAAATGTCATTTAAGCGGTTTGGGCAGAAGCCAACCAAAAAAAACAAGACTTTACTGAGGTTAGGGCTATCAATGAAACAGCAATCTGGCTCTAAATGTTAACAAATTCCTAAGTCCATACTGTTGCCAGTACTTGAGGTGACAACTTGAGAATGGAACGCTCTTTTCAGCCTTAACAAACAGCTTGTTCTTGCGTAATCTCTGCAGAACATTGCCCACATTTGGAACATGAATGGTGAGATTAAGCAATAAAAGAATGTTGTCCATATAAATTTAAACAAAAAAAATGAAGCATGGAGAACATCATTAGGATCTTCCTGGAACACTGCAATGATATTTACTAAGCCGAAGAGGAGGAACTGATACTCAAAGAGGGGTGCATTAAAAGCATCTTGCTCTCATCTTCTCCTCTGATATGTAAGAGGTGAAAGGTGTTGCGGAAATCCAGCTTAGTAAAGGCAGTGGACCCCTCGAAAGATCAAAAGCAGATGACATGAGGAGAAGAGGATAGTGATTGTTGACAGTAATCCTAGCCAACAAATTTATGTTACAAGAACACTGGGAACATTACAGCTAACAGAATAAACTTTATTTGTTTTTTTATCCTTCCATGAACGTTCTCTCAAGGTTATCAAAATGTTTTTAGAACATTCATCTCTCAAAGAAAACTTTCTTGGAACATTCTGAAAATGTTTTTTAGTTAACGTTTTTTGTTTAACGTTATTAGAACGTTACTAGAACATCTTGTGGAAACAATATGAGCTAACATTTAGACAACATTTAAAGAACATTGGCGAGTGTTACAAAAACATTCCCTGTTAGCTGGCTTCTTATTTGGACCCTATAATCAATAATAGGGCATAAGGTACAGTCACTCTTCTTAACAAAGAAACACAGAGCCAGAAGATACACGAGACAGAGAAGAAACCAAACACCTACTATGACAAAGAAGTTCCCAGCACTTGTATCTTCTGATACCATTCTATATGAGGCTTATTTTTGGCAAGATGTTGGAGTGTTTGTCGATGAGGAAGGAATTCTTGACCACCTTCTCAAAATCTTTGGGCCACCTTTGGTTAACCCTTGAGCTGTGGGTTAATCCCTACCACAAACAAGTCGTAAGGGCCTCACCCTCCAACCAGCCATGGCGTTCAGCCTCTGCTCCTTAGCTGCGAGCCTAGTCTTTGAGCAGGCAAAAAACAGTAGCCAAGGTAAGTGGTATAAGTGGTCGGCTGGAGAGTGAAAAACATCTGCCACTGGATGAGTGGCAGTTTAGAGCCTGACCCTTCTCATAGACCTGCATCGTGTTACTAGATTGAGGCTATCCTCAGCTCAGTCCATGTTAGGGGCAAATTATTATCCAAGGGATGTGTAAGGAGGGCCCAGAGGTTGCAAATTTTGTTCCCAGAAAAAGGAGACAAAAACAGAGCAGAAACCAATTAGTCATTCAGGGAAAAGGAAAATCAGTCCAGAAACACTCTAGCCTTGCAGAAAGGAAAATTGAACTAGACGAGATGCAGCTCCCGGGCACACTGTCAGCCTCCAGGCGACCAGCAGAATAGAGGTGAGACACAATCCTCCTATCCCTAATTTGACTAGGAAAACGGATAATCTAGAGAACATAATACAACACTGAGTAAGTGAACAAGATGACTAAGATAGACTAAATTCCTAAGACCTATTCAAGACGCAAGCAGCAGCAGCACCTGAGAGGACCAAGGGTAAACACAGACAGGTAATTAAAAAAACATTAATGCATAATTATCTCATCAATTATTGTTTAATTTATGCATTAACTAATGATAATTCACTTATTGTAAAGTGTTACCGGTTCATGGTTATATGTTGAATATAAGGGTTACAATAGTAAAAATAGTTAATAGAAAAATAGTAGACAGGCTCGAGGGTGCCCTTTTAATTTCCCCAAAGTAACAGCTTTGTAGAATTTTGGAGGAGATAGATGGCGCATAATCTGTACATGCCCTGCTTAAAGGAAAGGTGAGCTGTTCAGAGTGTGTTGATGCCTCTCAATTATAACAGACCAGATGAATGCTGCTAATGACAGGAAACGTAACTCTTTCCACCTTCTACCGTAGTTTCATGCGCACTCCATGGTTTTCATTTATATGTGTTTTTCACCATGGTTTGTGAGAAGAGAGTGTTTGGCACAGGCTCATTTGCCTCCAGTCTTAGACCCCGGGCTGATCTAAGATTTTAAAAATGAAAGCCTCGGTAGTTCTACATGGGAAACAGGCAGTGCACTCCTTGCTGTTGTTTTCTTGTTGACTGCTTTGATGACAACCTTGCATAGCTTTCTCTTGTTTTTTTATAAACCGCCTGTATTTTATTATGTTTTATATCTACAATATATATAGCATTGTGTTAAATATTACAAGCAGTTGTGTGCATTAGTCATTTGAAAGGTTTAGTAAAACTGGTCTGTTTTCAGATTTTATTCATGACAAACCAGCTCATGTCATTCTAGTTCCTTGTCACTGCCATAATCTTTTACAATACAACACACACTTATATTCTACATTTAAAAACAACTGACACTGACCAAGTTCACATCAGCACAAAACAAAGCATGAGCACAAAAAAAAAGAATAAGGTCAATGCTTATTAAAATATAAACCATAACTATCGAACTACAGAGAGCAGCAGCAATGAATACATTTTCCTCCAATTAATACTTTAACAAAAAAAAGTATTTGTACATAAATAGGACACATCTTTATATAAGCTACAGCTGTTCACATTTAATATTTAGTAAGTTGTATAATATTTTTGAAGTCAGACTATGCTAGATGTTCCTTATAATCAATATTTAAATATCAGAGGTGGAAAACACAAAAGCAAGGCTTTAACTCATACAATCTGTCTGTTTGCCATACACTGTATCCCACACTGCACCCTTTACAGCACTCCTAAAACACCCCATCTCAATAGAGGCAAAAGTAACAAAAGTATCATGAACAACACTTGTAGGAACCATAACCAATATAATTAATATTTTCAGTGATGATGTCACTGCAGCAGTCTTTCAATAGGAGCGCAGCTTTTAAAAATTCCCCTCCCTGACTTTTACATCAATGCTTGGTGAGTAGGCTGTTTGCGGTGTACTTGGTTAGCGAGAATGTAAACATGGAAGTGATCACGATGATTGAACTGGGTTTCAAGAGAAAGGGAAATAAATTTAAAGTTGTTCCAACATCAGTGTTCTCTGGATATTAATTAACACCTACACGGAGTGAGCAGCGATACTAAAAGTCCACTTTTAATAATAGCTGGGTGATTTTGTGTTTTTAATTTGACAGTCCTTCAGTTGTGACTTTTTGATGTAATGTATATTGTGCAGTTAGATGAGGTAACAAGAAGTGAATAATACCTCAAAATTTGTCACAGTCTCAGATGTCATGGCTGTGGAACGTTGGCTAAACGTCTGATGCGTTTGCTAAACTTGAATAGAAACAGTTGAAGAATGTTGAAGTCATCATCTGATGGTCAATTTATCCAGATTTCTGGAAGAAGCGAGCGTTGTGTTTATTATTAATCCACCAGAAAAGTAAGTTCAGATCAAGAAAATAGAGCTATGGTGTACTGAATGTAAACGATTATAAAGAGGAACAAAAAACTGCATTCGCACAAGTAGTTCACGGCATACACTCTTTAAAAGATGTCCAGCTTAGTGGAGTCAAAAACAGGAAGAGCCCTTTGTCAGCATTTGGAAGGATTTTCTGCAGTTCCAATTTTTAGTTAGATGCAATCTCTTATTGAATATGGAAGATTGTTATTTGATTTTTGTGCATTGTGTTATCTGCCTCTGTGACTTTTTATCTATGGCTTTTTGCATGTTGGTTAGTTGTTTTGGGGACATTTCCATGCACCAACACATGTAACGAGATAGGTTGTTTCATATATCAATCAAGTCATGTCACGGTTAAGTCTTGGCCAAGGAAACAAGTTTCCCTAACACTAGCATGATTCCTGGAAAAGCAATTCTTTCATGACAACCAACAGCTAGCCACAGGCCTTCATACATACATGTGTTCAATTTCTATTTAATCTCAACATCTAACAATGTTGTTAATATGAGGAAGGTCTTCTGCACCAGGTTTCAATTTTCGATCTTTATAATTTTTTAATGCTTTTTGTTGAACTTTCTCTTTAAATCAATAACTACTCGAGCAAACTTTCTCAGCTCTCGATTAGAGCACCTACACATGACCCACTCCTGGTGTAGCTAAGTGAATGAGAGTGTGGTTGCATGTGCGTGGACTTGTGTGTCAGTGCCTCTGGATGTAATGGAATCTTAACGAGAGCAACAAGGCTTGTTAGATGTCTCCATCTTGCAGTGCACTCAGCCAGAGCGTCAGATTTAACCACAAGGCATGCAAGAGAGTGGTGTGTGTTCGAGTAATCCATTTCCCACGCATCACACCATCCATTCCCCAATTCACAGTGAGTCAGGGAGCTTTCCGGGGATCCCTTACATTTACTTAAATAAGCTGCAAATTCTGTGCCATTTCATGTTTATTTCCCTTCATCTTTCAGTGATGCTTTTGAATATTTTTTTGTTGGCGCTTGAACGCTCCTGCATAATGCTAAAACTTCGTATCAACAGCTCTTAGCTTTTCATTAATTAAAATGAACTGCCCTTTAAAAGTGCATATCCCTTTTAAATGACTTTATTCGTATGCTAAATTGTAGAGGTGCTGTATAAATTATGAAATATATTTATAATATTTTAATTATAGAAAGAAAAATGGAAATGGAAATTCAAGTTGTGTAGAATTTTATAGGCAGGAAAAATGGGTCGATCACAAAAATGTTTCAAAACCACAACACAAAAGAAAAATATTGTCACAAGAGATTCTCTAGAGAGGAAACAACTTAAAACCAGCCCACTTGACAACAAAGCCATCTGAAAACACTTGAACTAGCCACAACCTCCCATTGTTGAATTTTCACAAACTATTTGTTTAAAACTTTACGTTTCTACAAAGAGCAGTATTGCTCTCTGGACTACAACTCGGGACTACAACTACAACTGTCTACTCTTTAGCTTTTTTCCAGCAATAAAATTCACTTTACAGTCATATTAGATGCTTGCACAGTCGTTCTCTTACTTGTTGAAAGTTACTTTTCAATGCATGAAATCGTCTTTAAATTAAAACAAAAAAAAAAAAACAGCGTGCACAGTGAAGCTTGCCTTATCTTTTGGGATAGAAATGAAAAAAAAAACCATATTCTTATGTGATGACATCTAGAATCCACATCAGTGTGTGAGGCTATAACAGGGTCACCAACTCTGGTTCTGCAGGGCAACTGCCCTGCACAACTTTGATTCAACCATCACAAAATACCGGTTGCCTTAATCAAGGTCCTCTTGACTTGTCTGTATATGAAGTTGTCATCCTCCAGAACCTTAGTTGGTGACCCTCGTCGATGGTTGTGCTTTTTAACCCATTTACATATTGCAGCTTTTGGCCGTGTTTATATCTGACCTGTTTGTACCACTTCTTGCATGTGCTGAACCAACACAGGCATACATCTCTCCTGGAGAAATCGGAGTTCCACAGAATAAATACATTCACTCATGCCTCATCTTCCGATCAATGTGTTTCTTTCTTTACTTTGATGATGAATAAGATCACAGAGCGCCATTGTTTGCTGTTATTTGGAACGTGTCTGTCTGTAGGAGTGGTGAATGTGAAAACTGTTCATGCAAAGTTAGAAAGGAAGGAAAAAATATTATTTTTATATTTCTAGTTTTGCAGTATAGTTGTTCTCAGTTTCAAATAAACTATATATATTTTACTTGGCACCGATTTGACTCCAACTGTGTAAAAGTGGGTCACTCTGGAGTCTGGACAAATAAAACTCATTCTATTCTGAGAGATGATACTTTAATGAGGATCAGTCTTTGTTTCAGCACTGTGATCCACCTCTTTTGGGAATCTCTTGAAATGATTGCTTGAGTTTGAGCAAATAAAACATAACAAGACACTTTAAGTTCCTTTGGGAACCTTATTTATTATATATACCTTTTGTACAGTTGCAAAACATTAGATACCTGAACTTTGTATTTAAAATTGTTGTATTTAAGTGGCAGTTAAACACAGTTTTCTTGGATCTTGGATCTTCATGTTCTCCTCCAATCTGAAAAATATCAGACACCAACAAAAAAACAACCACCACAACAAGTAACAACATACATCAACATTCAATCTCAAATCCAAGATAAACATTTGCTGCACAATCTCCTCCATGTCTTTGGTACCCGAAAAGTCATCATTGAACAATCACAACACAAATCAGGTAAGGATTTAATACACACACACTCGCCGTCTAAAAAAACTAAATTAATTGTCAGTGAAATGTTTATAAGTGTCATTTTGTCATCAAAATACCACCTTTTATAATAAAATATTAATTTTCT
Organism: Danionella dracula; assembly: GCA_900490495.1. Classification (NCBI taxonomy): domain Eukaryota; kingdom Metazoa; phylum Chordata; class Actinopteri; order Cypriniformes; family Danionidae; genus Danionella; species Danionella dracula. Next base: position 20,580,334 of record UELW01000012.1, read on the forward strand.
TCTTCAAATTATTAGATTTGTTCTGCAACAGAACACAACCAAACCCTAGCTAAGCTATTCTAAACTATCTCCAAACCCATCAGTCCTAAATGAATAAGATTCACAACAACCTAAACACCTCATGTGTAAGGTGTAAGATTCATCCCCGAGTAACGAAGAATAAAAACAAAAACAAAAAAACCCAGTATGCTTCGTCGACACACTCCCAAAAAGATAAAAAAATTATTCCCTGCGAAAGCAATGTACATTGGTTAGGTTAGACACACTTCATGCGGTCCCATTCATATCAACCAATTATCTCCCCAGATTTTGCTAAGTGTTAAACTTTCTTTCTATTAAGTGTTTTAAAAGCCTCTGCTTTTAGATATTGCCATTGTTTACTTGTTTATTCCCTTATTATTATCAATTTGTCACTGCAAGGTGAATTTCTCTATTTTTTTAGGAAATTTATTCACTTTGTAGCCAATGTCAAGTTCACATTAGTTTCTATTCTCAATTAGCATCATTACAAGACTTTCAAGTTTCAGTCTGTTCACAAGCAACACTTGTTCTTTATTGCTTATTATTCACACTCTGACTAATCAGAAATACCAGTAAATACCATGAATGTTTTAATGTTTATGAAAGCTTATGAAATGGATTCCTCTAACATGAAATATTGTGGGTGGGTTACCCAAAACCCCTGTGTTTGAATGTTTAACTTCCACACAACATCTACTTTTATCACAAAACATTCATTTGAAAACAAATTTTTTTCTCAGTGTTCTAATTGTTCTCATTGTTACACAAAACCTCTCATTTTTATGTTTACTCCATTGCCTCTCTCATAAGTGTTCGACTCACTACCAATCCATCTGAATTATCAAATCGCCCATCCATAAACTAATTGTAATGAGTCAGAGTGCTTTAGACTCTGTATCTCAGGCAATTGCACTGAAAGGCCACCAGGGGAACTCATGACAATTATTCCAAGATGGCACATCAAATCTCTACCAATTAAATTATGGAGCTAGGGTTTTGACAAAACAATCTGAATTTGAATTTTGTTGATTTGAATTATTGAGGATTGTAATTTAATAAACCTGAATATTATATGTCACGAAAACAAATTTTGAATTTGAATTTCTTAGTTTGAATTTCGTTACTTGAATATTGGATATCTGAAATTTAAGACAACTGCATTTTTTTAAAACAAATTTTGTCTTACATTTCAGATATCCAATATTCAAGTAACGGAATTCAAATTCAAACTAAGAAATTCAAATTCAAAATTTGTTTTCGTAGCATATAATATTCAGGTTTATTAAATTACAATCCTCAATAATTCAAATCAACAAAATTCAAATTCAGATTGTTTTGGCAGAACCCTAGCTCCATATTAAACTTAGACAACAATTTGAAACAAAAAATTAAAAATTTAAAAGGTTTGACATCATCAATTTCACATTTCAATGGACTCGAAAATTCTTACTTTTTTTTACTCCTGCTGCTTCAATGCCCACTCAATTTTAGCAACGGTCCCATTTCAGAACCCCTAATCACTGATCTAGATGCACCAGAATCAATAAAAAATTCATTGGGCTTATTATTAACCAAAAGAGTTAGGGTAGGCTACTGTGTATATGGCTCAGCAGTATATTTTGTATAAGTTTCATTTACTTTTTCGCAGTTTACTTTTCTCTCAACAAATTCAATCATTTTGTTCAAGTCAAAAATCCCCTCGTCAGTTGTTAGTGTTTTAGTACCGAAATAGAACTCCCCCTGGCCACTTCCCGGTCTACATGTCCGGTGTCGTTCCCCTCCTGCTCTCACAATCCACCATGCCCCCGGGCACCCACAATTGGCTTCGGATTCGGACAATCCCTGGCTGTATGGTGGGGGAGAGACCCTTTCTTCTTCAGAAGACCCCTCCTCCACCAACCCAGGATGCCCGAGCGCACGGTTCGAAGAACAAAGAGTAGAACTCTGACCAGAACCTGTCTCCAGGTCGTCTGAGGAAAAAAAAAATGTTTTTTTCAAAATGTTGGATTTGTTCTGTTTTTTCTTTTCAACTTTCTTTCCCATAGTTTTGGATCTCAAAAGCCTCCCAATCGACTTTAAATGTATTAATTTCATGTTGCAAAATGGTGAATTTTAAATGTTCTAATTGCCTAGATTGGCCAGTTTGTGCCATCACCACCACTCCACGCCAGCTACCAGAGGGAAAGCTACTACCATTACCCATTCACCGCTCACCCTGGACACACCTGGGAGTTGACTTTGCCACCGATCTATCTCCATCTCAAGGGTACACCACTATTCTAGTTGTGGTAGATCGGTTTTCCAAGGCCTTCAAACTAATACCTCTCAAAGGTCTGCCCAGGTCTGGCTCTCTTCCATCACGTCTTCGACACAATGTCATAAAAGGCCATAGTTTCTGGACAGAGGTCCCCAATTTATATTCAGGGTCTGGCGAGCATTTTTCCATCCGCAGACAAATGGTCAGACTGAGCGTAAAATCCAAGGTTTGCCGGTACCTGCGTTCCTATTGCCACAGTCCACAATACATGGAGCCATTATCTCCCGTGTGCAGAATACGCACAAAATTCTCTTCGGCAAACCTCAACCGATCTAACCCCTTTCCAATGCGTTCTAGGTTATCAAACACCTCTGTTTCCCTTGACGGGGGAAATATCCGAAGTGCCTGCGGTGGATCACTAGTTCCAGGAGAGGATAACAAAGTATTGATATGACCTTTCGTTATTGACCAAATACTTATTTTCCACCATATTTTGCAAATAAATTCTTTAAAAATCAGACGATGTTATTTTCTGGATTTTTCATTCTCCTTTTGTCTCTCCTAGTTGAGGTCTATCTATGATGAACATTACCGGCCTCTCATCTTATTAAGTGTGAGAACTTGCACAATTGGTGGCTGACTAAATACTTTTTTTGCCCCACTGTAGGTTTTTTTTTGTCATAAATAATCACCCTACATTTGGGTAAAATCGCTGTTTAAAATGTAATTAGTTTTATCTTTTAGAATGTTTGTTGGCACCTAATTATAAATAAAACTAATCAATGAAAAACAAAATCCCAGGAGAAAATAATGGTTGACTCAAAATAGAATAATTTACCCAACAGGCAAATAACATCTGAATTATCTAAAGTAGGTGTCATGCAATAACGCAATAATAGCTTGGGAACAAAATAACTTTGTTCAGCATTTATCAAATGTAGAACTAATGTTTCTGAATATATAACAATCAATTTCTTCCTCACCATTTACAATTTACAAATCTCTCTCTCTCTCGCGCTCTCTCTCTCTCACTCTCAGCAATCGCCGGACACCATCCCAGGACCCAGCACAAGCCTTGCAGCAAAAAACAAGGTAAGCTCGATAACTGCCACTTCCTCCTTGACAAAGCATTACAACAAAAGTGTCCAAATAGGCAAAAATTATGAAATCTAAATCTCTGAGCTAGTGAGCTACAGTGACTGTCACATGATTAACCCTGGCCTTTATTGTGCAAAATGTAAAGTTTAATATAAAAAAGAAAGGAATAATAAAAAAATCACCCTCCTCATAGTTGTCATTTATGACAAAACTAACAATAGTAATCAAAAAAATACTTAAAGCTTTACAAATTTTTTTTCAGCAGTAAAGTTGGTCATTTTTAACATGAGTGGTAATGAAAATCTGTCTCAGAGGCTATTGGGCATACTGGTTCCACAAAAGCGATTATTCCCCTTATGAGACCACTCCAGCTTGGCTCAAGTTCCATGCATGGTATTAGGGCAACTGAAAGTGAATGTGACACCTCGTTGCCACCTCCATCTCTGTCTTTTGAAAGACATTTGGTTCCTCCATGCCGGTGTCCCCTTGGAGGACCTGCCAGGTGTGTAGTAGCGACTAACGATGTTTCAAAGACTGGGGGTGATGTATGCCAAAAGCACAATCTCAGGTGGTGATGGCATATGTCAAAGAAGGATACGTTCACCCCATTGTCAGCTCTCGCTCGAAGATCGCTCCTCAGGAATCAGCACCGAGGGCAGTCCCTAGTCGCAGTCCAAACTCCCAGCAATTTGAACTATTCAGCAGATACACGTGTCGGTGGAAACCCCGGTCAGAAGAATGGTGACTCCATCTCCTGGCAGTCCAGCAGATCTGGGAGCGCTTTATATAGCGGAGGTAGACCTGTTTGCCACTCCAGAGAATGCTCAGTGCTGAGTTTTCTATGCTCTGTCCCAGGCTCCTTTCGGGATAGATGCACAGGTACATTGCTGGCCCAGGAAGAAACTCTTGTGTGCGTTTTTCCCAGTGAGCCTTCTTGCACCCCTCCTGTTGAGGATGCCAGTCTACTGATGTGCCCGGCTTGCCTGGCCGTCAGTCAATGTGGAAGGATCTAGGTTGTGGTGTCTTGCAAGGTGTTCCCATAGTCGGCACTGACATAAGTCATAGTGATCAACTGATGGGGAACGTAATGGTTACTTTCGTAACCCCTGTTCCCCGAAAAGGGAACGGAGATTTACGTCCTCAAGCCACAACCATAAGGTCAGTCTGGTTACCTAGGGGAGAGTATCGCTCCAGTTTCACAAAAAGAGAAGTGTCACGGTTGCATCTACTTTGTGCATGGGGTGTGGTCACATGACCATCAGCGAAGCCACTGATTGGCATTTTAAAATAAAGTGTGGAGAAATTTGAGTGCTCCTAGTGGAGTTCCCATAGCCGACACCGACATAAGTCTCCGTTCGCTATTCGAAGAATGAGGGTTATGAAGGTAAACATTACGGTTCATTTTACTTGCAATGGATTCAAAAAGGTTTGCTTTAATTAATTAGGTTGGGCTGTTTAGAGTTTGTTCTAATGCTGGAGGCCATTCAGTGGACTATGTTACCGAGCACCATTAACCGTACATGGGGAAAACAGTAAGTAAAAATAAAATTGTGATCTCGTGATTTTTTTGTTATGAGGTTTATGGATTTTATAAGATTGCAGATAATCCAAATTATTCAGTGTCTCGGACATTTTTGAAATGCTAATAGTGAGAGTCCTGCAAAATATGAGAGATTGTTTTGCTGGGGGAACTTCTTTCAGCCTCCAGTGACTTCATATACAGGAAATACATTTTACTTAGTGCATTATTTATGGGGAAATCAATACAAATAACAGAAATCAGCTTAAACTGAAAAAAACTTGTACAATAAAACAAATTAATAGCAAGACTAAACCTACTCTGGAATGTTCAAGAATACCTAAAAATGAAAGCTTAAAACAGTTAATAACAAATTAAAACATTCAGTTAAATGAGTGCTATTTTTTATCTCATGTGATGTGGTCTGTCTTCACAAGTACTCAAATAAACATCCATTCAAATGCATGAATGTTTCATGATCTTTCCACCTCTCATTTTCACAGAGTAAATTAAATGAGAGCACATATCATGCATTTTTTAATAGAGTTATGGAAACAAACATAGATACTATGCATGGGTAATGTTAAAGATCTATAATTTCATAAAAAATAATTTTGGGGTATTTGTAGAGTTAATGTTGATCATTGAGAGCTGTGGAATCTTTGCTTTAAATGATTGTCAATGATGAAAGATTACCTGTGTGTTTGTGTGGCAGACCTGTGCTCAGAGTTTTCCCTGTGCTGGAAGAGCTTTGAGGAATGCGTTTCTCTCTCATGGACCGTATCCAGCTAAAGACAAGATCCATCTTGCTCGCATCATCAGGTCAGATATGAAACATTCATTCATTTATGCAAATCTTTCTAAATCACTTTAGCCAGAGCTAAATTCCGTAGTTTCTAGAAAGTGAGTTTTATTCCTTAAGTATGAGTTAAATTGATCAACAGTTAAATTTGCAATGCTGCAAACTCAGTGGACATGCTAATGTTAGAGGATGCTAGATTTTGCCCCACGATTTATTGATACAGTGATGAAGCAGCTCTTGTTTGTGGTAAATGAAGCATTACTTAGGCTATGTTCAGACTGTTTATAATATTCAGAAATGGTTCTTGAGCTATTTGTAGAAGTAATTTCAGTAATTTTGTTGGTACAGAATCGAGAGAGCATGTCGTTGATTTAGATGCTGTGATTATTTTAAGCAGTTCTTTCAGGTCAATTTTTGACCATTTTTGCAGCGATTGAGGCATAGCCATAGACTTTGAGTTAAGCTGCTTAGATTGAATATGAGTTTTTGTGATTTTGCATCTGATAGATGTAGTTTTATTTGCGAAATAATTCATAAAATCAATGCTGCTAAATGTTTAGCTGCATTTGAATCTGTCGATGTTTGACTGTATAGTAAATTAGCCATTGTTTCAAACAGAAGGCGTAGATTATTTTTGTTTGTTTCTATTATTTTGTGAAAGTAGTTAGTTCTGGCAGTTTTTGATGGTAGTCTATATTTAGACATGCTCTCTTTCCAGGCAATTTTGAATTCTTCCAATCAAGTTTTTTTCCATTTATGCTCATAGTTTCTGGTTTGTCTTTTTAACACCTTTGTATTATCATGAGACAATGGAGTGGCCTGTATATCTCTGACTTGTTTAAATTTAAGCGGGGCTACAATGACTTGGGTGCTAGCGAGAATATTATTCATACTGTAGGTGATTCTTTTTCAAGTTCATTTTTATCTACAGGTACACTAGAAAGGTTAGTTATATCTGGTAGGTTTCTTATGAATGCTTCTTTAGTATTTTGGTTGATATCTCCCCCTATTTGGTAGCGTTGAATTCTATTGCTAATGCTTACAGTATGCATAGCAAAAGATATTAGATAGTGGTCTGAGATGTCCTCACTTTGAGGCAATATAACAATGTCACTGAGGTCACTGCCATGAGATATCTCTAAATCTAGAGTGTGGTTTAGGCAGTGAGTTGCTCCAGGCACATTTTGCTTAAACCCACAGGAATTTAGGAGGTCTGTAAAGGGCATACCCAATGAAATATGGATGTTAAAGTTATCAAAAATTTGTATTTTATCTGCTTCGACCAAAAGATGTGCAACAAAATTAGCAAATTCTTAAACTAGATTTGTGTTTTGGTGGCCTGTAGACGGCAACTAATGTTACAGATAATGTACAGTTTTGTTTTGATACTGCCGGTGTAATATCGAGCACAAGTAGTTAGAAAGATTTAAATTTATGTCTTTTTGTTTGTGTTTAGGTTATTTCTATATACCACCATGACCAGTTGAACGAGGTTCATGGTTATAACAGTAATTTCTGGTTGTCACTTCATTTATTCCAAAATAGTCATTGGAGTGAGCCGGTTAAGCATCTTATGTCAAATTTAAGTTCTGAGATTAATTCATTTATGGTTACAGCTTTTGGTGGAAGAGATGTTCATGAGATTGTATGTTTTGTATGTTTGCGAGTTGCACAATTTGTAGTCTAATTTTATATTGATCGAATTATTGGTGTTAACCAAATTGTTGTTTTTAGGTTTTTTATGTTTTCATGATATGGACAGTGTTTCAATAGCAAATGTTTTGACAGTTAATAGGTAGGTTTCTGAGGCGGTGTTCTAAGGTGTTGTAGTTGGAATTATTTTGTCAGATGCTAATAAGAGCCCTAGAGATGTTAGAAGATATGACAGACATTTAGAGCCAAGTTTGCTTGTATGGAGGCCGTCCGGAAGGAAGAGATTAGGGTGCTCCCAGAAGAGATCCTAGTTGTCAACAAACAGTAACTGCTCTTCTCGACAAAATGTGGTGAGCTACTCTCTGAGCGCAAAAAGTCTGCAGAATTTATCGGGGACAGGTGGCGAGAGATGCAGATCAGATCTGTAATCCACTTTTAGCACTTCTGAGTGATGACGTGACGTATCATTAGAGCCAACGTGCAGGACCACAACCTTGATGTTGACATCAGGCTTCAGGATTGCAGGTAAACATGTGGCTAAGTCAAGAACCCTAGCACCAGGGAAGCAGTGCGTATGTGCTTTGTTCGTACCGACAGTCGCTTGGACGTGGCGAACGGTGGAACTGCCAATCACCACGTTGAACCTGTCTGGGTGCAGATGTTAAATCTTGGTTGCGCAGGAGGAGTGAAGGCCCTCCGGGGACGGGTACGCCTTCTTCTCTTCTGTTGACAAAAAGAGAAAGCAGGGCCACAATGGTCCAGTGCTGGCATGCAGTGACAGTGAAGTACATTTAGAATTGTTATGAGCGGAGATTGCCACACATTGTTCCTGAAGCTTGGATCTTTTGGCCTGTAAGAGGCTGATTTTGAGCTCAATATCTGCTCATTCGGATTTGATGACGCTGAAATCCAATTCGAATAACTCCTGATCTTTGCAATTTGGTGAGGAACAGTGTGTTGAGGCCATATTATTATGTAGACTACTTTCTTTCTGCTTTTTCAATAATGTTTAAGTTATTATTAATATTTTTAATAAAACAAAAGTTTTATTTAATAAAACTTTTTAGCTGCACTAAACTATAGACTACACTAACAATGCTGTTTAATGGCGCACGTAAAAAAGCAGGTTTCAAAGCCAATTTAGCTAGATGTTTAACTAGGTTGTAGGTTTAAGAAAACAATTAATTTGTTTATATATTTATATAAATGTTAATACAAATTTTAATTATTGCTAAAAGTTTTTTTTTTCCAATAGTTTGTTATTACTTGCTTGCTCAGCCTATTTTTCAGTTTAGCCCTCTGTAGATTGATCAGCCTTGAATCAGGTCTGTCAGTCACAAGGAAAGCTTAACCGAAATAGCCAAATTTGTGTACAAGTTGTAGTAATGATTAAATTATTTGGTCTAATTAATCATTTATAAAAGATGGCTTGCCCTCCTTAAAGCAAAACTAGGTTTGTAATTAATTAATTGTGTTACTAATTGAATTATTTATTTTATGAATTGAATAATTTTTTTTCTTTTATTATTATTATTATTATTGTTACTATTTATATGTATAACTGTTAGACAAGATAAATCAAAGAGCTGTTTTGGTTAGACTAGTTCTGCGATTGTAACCTTAAGACAACTAAATCCGAGGAGTTAGTTGTGTGTGATTAAAGTAAGTTTAACAATAGCTAATGTAGCAACAGTGATCCAACTGAATTATCCAACGGCTAGTGTTTTAATTTGTAACAGAGTTGATTTGTTTAGAAACCTTCTTAAAGAGCAGAGAGCGCAAAAATCATAAGAGCTGTATTTGCTCTTTATTTATTTATAAACGTTACACACGTGTATTTGCTCTTCAGCTATATTTATACACGTTAACGTTAGTTTTCTATTGTTATATAACGCTACAGTACGTTAGTAGTCAACTGACTTACTTATGTCCACAGGGATAAATTAAAAATGAAAGTTAAAATTAAAGTGTTAATGCACGCCCTTTCAGTTTTTCCTGTTTCCTGTTGTGGCAGACATGCTTTAAACGAAGTATGAATAAGACGCATGGATTTTGTATGACAATGAGAAGGCACAAAATATGAACACGTTACAGCACTCTACAGGCATTGCGCTCACTGGGGGCCAATGACAACTACTGATGCATGTGTGGATAATTTTCTCGAAGTGGCGAGAGAGTGGAAAAGCGAGGACAAGTTACGGTGCTCATAATATGTTTGCTTGCACGAGAAGCCTGGATGATATCACAGACTGTTACATCCCTCATCAGTTTCTGGGAAGAGATGTGCATCCCCACCCGGAATTATGTGACATATAACTACGACAAACAATGGTTCTCTGGAAAACTGTAACCGCTTCGTCAAGCCAAGAGAGCTGCCTACAAAAATGGAGACTGGAAATGGAGAAATGGAGGCTTTCTACAAACAGGCCAGAAAAACATTGAACTAGGATATCAGAGCAGCTAAAAATCTGCAAAACCAGTGCACTAACAGCCAAAGAAGAAAAGCAAAAAGTTAATTTGGAGGATATTGATGGCTTATTGTTGGTATGTTGTTTAAGTTAAATAAAAAATTCAATAAACAATCATATTTTGAATTTAAATAGTTTATTTGTCTTCAATTACATTAATTATTTACATTTTACATTTATAGATTTACAAAAAGTTTAACTTTTGTCATTTTGATTAATTTCGATTAATTAGAAGAAATGTTTTAATCGATTGACAGCACTGGTTTTATTAGATATTGCACTATTTTTTGGATGTAAATGGCACAATTCATTTAATTGCTCTCCCATGAAACATAAAATGAAAACACAAAACTTCAGTGCAAATCTAGTTCTCACTTGGATCAAATCAAGGTAGCAGAAGGTGAAGCATGAACATGTTACCACAAACAGGCAGAATATGAAAATCCACTGACTGAACACAGATATTAGGTTATTATTAGCTGTGCTGATTAGCATGTGAAGATATGTAAATTACTTACATTGAGACAGGCTTTGGGTGGTCAGGAAGAGCTTCCAGAGGACTGGGAAACTACAGCAGAAGTGATCAGGGAGACAGGTATTAAGGTGCTAGATGTGTCAGCAGGAAGATGGAAAGAAGATAAGGAAACATGGTGGTGGAATGAGGAAGTACAGGACATCATCCAGAGGAAGAGGCTAGCTAAAAAGAAGTGGGACATCGAAAGGACTGAAGAAAGTAGACAGGACTACAAGGAATCACAGCGCAGGGTGAAGAGGGAGGTGGCAAAGGCCAAACAGAAGGCATATGATGAGTTGTATGCCAGGTTAGACACGAGGGAAGGTGAGAAGGAATTGTACAGATTAGCGAGACAGAGAGACAGAGATGGGAAGGATGTGCAACAGATAAGGGTGATTAAAGATAGAGATGGAAGGGTTCTAACGAGTGAGGAGAGTGTGCAGAGAAGATGGAATGAGTATTTTGAGGACTTGATGAATGAGGAGAATGAGAGGGAAAGAAGGGGGAAGAGGTGAACATTGTAGAGCAGGAAGTTGAAAAGATTAAAAAGGATGAGGTGAGGAAGCCTCTGAGGAGAATGAAGAATGGAAAGGCTGTTGGTCCAGATGACATCCCTGTGGAGGTGTGGAAGTGTCTAGGAGAGACAGCAGTGGAGTTCTTATGTAGGTTATTCAACAGGATTCTAGAGAGTGAGAAGATGCCTGAGGAATGGAGGAGAAGTGTCCTAGTGCCAATCTTTAAGAACAAGGGTGATGTGCAGAGTTGTAACAACTACAGAGGTATAAAGTTGATGAGCCACACAATGAAACTTTGGGAAAGAGTAGTGGAAGCTAGGCTAAGAAGGGAAGTGGATATTTGCGAGCAGCAATATGGCTTCATGCCCAGAAAGAGCACTACTGATGCAATTTTTGCTCTGAGAATGCTAATGGAGAAGTACAGAGATGGTCAGAAGGAGCTGCACTGCGTCTTTGTGGACTTAGAGAAAGCGTATGACAGTGTGCCGAGAGAGGAGCTATGGTCCTGTATGAGGATGTCAGGAGTGGCAGAAAAGTACGTCAGAGTAGTTCAGGATATGTATGAGAGGAGTATGACAACAGTGAGATGTGCTGCAGGTCAGACGGAGGAGTTCAAGGTGGAGGTGGGGCTACATTAAGGATTGGCTTTGAGTCCCTTCTTGTTTGCTATGGTGATGGACAGATTGACAGATGAGGTCAGACAGGAATCTCCATGGACAATGATGTTTGCAGATGACATTGTAATCTGTAGTGAGAGTAGAGAGCAGGTGGAGGGACACCTGGAAAGTTGGAGGTTTGCTCTAGAAAGAAGAGGAATGAAAGTCAGTCGTAGTAAGACAGAATACATGTGTTTGAACGAGAGGGAGGTTAGTAGAACAGTGAGGTTACAGGGGGCTGAGGTCAAGAAGGTGGAGGAGTTTAGGTATTTGGGGTCAACAGTCCAGTGCGACGGGGAATGTGGAAAAGAGGTGAAGAGGCGAGTGCAGGCAGGTTGGAGAGGGTGGAGAAAAGTGTCAGGGGTGTTGTGTGACAGAAGAGTGTCAGCAAGAATCAAAGGAAAAGTGTACAGAACAGTAGTGAGACCAGCTATGATGTATGGGTTAGAGACTGTAGCAGTGAGGAAGAGACACGAGGCAGAGATGGAAGTAGCAGAGATGAGGATGTTGAGGTTCAGTTTAGGAGTGACAAAGATGGACAAGATTAGGAACGAGCACATCAGAGGAACAGCTCAGGTTGGTTGTTTTGGAGACAAAGTCAGAGAAGCCAGATTGAGATGGTTTGGACATGTGCAGAGAAGGGATAGTAGTTATATTGGTAGAAGGATGTTGGAGATGGAGCTGCCAGGCAAGAGGGCAAGAGGAAGGCCAAAGACAAGTTATATGGGTGTGCTGAAAGAGGACATGAAGGTAATTGGTGCAAGAGTAGAGGATACTGAGGCCAGAGTTAGGTGGAAACAGATGATTTGCTGTGGCGACCCCTAAACTGGGAACAGCCGAAAAAAGAAGAAGAAGAAGCATAATGTCAAATAGCAGGCCTGAAAGAGCAGATGCAGAGAAAGTTTGTTCACTCCTGTTAACTCTATGGGAGCAACATGAAAAATTAACTACTTTAAGGGAATGTGACTTGAGGGACCAAAAAGTGCCAGGTATTTTGACATATGAGCTGAAGTTTAGTTTCTCTGTTTGGTTCATTTTGTACTGCAGGAGTATCATATGCTGTTCAGAGCTGACAGCACAGTGCTGGTAGCGTATGGCAACTGACAATGAACTATGTGCTTCCCCTGTTTGTCCTTTCTCACTTGGCATTTGCTCCTCTGGAGTCAACAGTTGGTTCTGTCCCTGTTAGCCATACACATCCCTTGAACATTGAACCAGGTAGCCTATCCACTGTCTCTGTCACAAGAGGTAGAGAATGGCAGACCACAGGGTACAGGTTTGCCACTCACAATGACGTTGTCTTAAAATCTTAGATAAGCTATAATACAAAACAATGTGGTTAAGTGGCGGGTAAGGATGGGTGCTGGAAAGTCTGTCAAGGGTTAATATGGTGGCATAGACTCCTTAGACCAACAAAATGTCCCACCTAACAAGAACACACAATTGAACAGTTGTGACTGTAGATGTCATCACCAGAACACCAAATCATCCCAGCTATTAATAAATAAACACAACTTCCCTGAGATGAGCTAAAACCTGACAATGCTCTGTCCCAGTTGCATTTAAGAGTTATTTAAAGATCTTCCTGGGAAAGATGTGCTGGCAGTCTGCTGGCCCACTGCTGGAAGAGATGCCTACTCGTATTTCCCCCCAGTGAGCTTCCTTCCACACATCCTGTTCAAGATCCAGGAGGACAAGGTAGCGGTAATATCAGTGCAACCTATTGACCCCCACAAACCTGGTTTTCAGAATTCTGCTCCCTTTTTACAGTCCCTCTGCTTTGAATGTGGCCACATGCATCCAAGGCCCAGACCTCTGGTTTCTCCATGTCTCAAAAATTTGGGTGCAGCAGCCAGTTCTTCATTCGGGTGCAGCTCGTGCTACTTAGCCTAGGGCTTTTTAACCCAGCAAGTAGGTTTCAGTTCATAACCTATACTAGACCTATAACTTAAACTAGATCCGATATGTGCTCAAGGTTCCTACCATCCTCTTGAAAGCTCTGTTTCGGGTGGAGGCAACCCTTGGGGATGTATTGAGAGATCATGGAACCTTAGAAGTTCAAATCAGCTCGTGGAGATGTAGTTTGGAGGACAATGTGGAGAGTGGATGCCATCTCAACTGGATTTTCAGTGTATGAGGTCCCTTGCACGTGGCAGTTGAGAACTCACGGCACATGAGTTGTAGTGGCCTCTTGCACAGTGGTGAGATATTACTTTGTATTAAACCTGTCTTTTCAGCCATTCTGAGTGAACGCATTACTGGCTAAAGTGGATGAAAAGGTTGCCAAATTGGGAAAGTGCCATGCCATTGGATTTCGAAAAACTTTTTCATCTTTACCACTTCTCTTGTCCATCAGGCTTAGTAGACTGAGAAGAGTAGTCATAAGTTCTGTCCATGTGTGATCCCCCTTTTGAATAAGGAATCCGGTTTCTGTTCCCTTTTTGTAATTAGTTTCCTTTCCTCTTTTGTAATTACTTAATATATTAACATTTTATATAAAATGCTTTTAAATATGTATTGCATGCTACATCAAACTCTAAACGTGTGTTTATGCTCTGCTGTATCAGTAAAAGGATCTGCTCTGTTCTCAACTTATTTTTAAGTATTGGTTTGGTAGAGCCCAAATCCAACAAAACAGCAATAAGAAATAATGCTGATCAAATTAAAAGCAGAACATATTTCAAGACTAGTTAATCATACCCTTGTGTGTCTCTTTCCTCTTGATTGATTTACACCAATTGAGGAGGATTGTAGAAATTAGAACATTTTTGGGGATAATCATTCTGAATAAATAAGACAACAAGATGCAGGATCTACTTTTTAGCAACAGAGACACATTCTGAAGTGAAGCAAAATAACATCACAGTGAACTAACTTATACAAGTATGAATGTCTGCAGGAGGAGTTATGTGGGTGTGGAGCTGGTGCAGTGGCTGCTGGAACAATGCATGTCAGTTCAGTGCCGGTCAATGGCCGTTCGAGTCTGGCAGGTGCTGATGGAGCTTGGGATCCTGCACTCAGGTAATACTGAAATCACTTTAATCATACAGCTCTAATTCTGAGGTCTGAAATGAGTGTTGACTTAATTTGTCACTTTTTGACCATTACTTTGTTCATCCGTATTCATTTTATTTGTACCATCACCAACAGCTTGTGAACTGTGGTGAGTGAAAAGTTTAGGTACAAACTCCAGTCAGTGCATATTTACAGTACAATATACATGCAGGACAATATACAAAGTACAAAACAATATAAAACTGCAGTTTTACTAGGTAAAGTCTAAGTTAAGGTAAAATGCAGGTGCATTCTGCCTAAATGTCCAGTTTTTTGTAGTGTGGGGGCAGTAAGTTCTGTGTGTTCATCAATCTGACAGTCTGGGGGAAGAAGCTGTCTCGCATTCGGCTTGTGCGCGGCTGGATGCTGCAGTAAAGTCTGTGACTCGGGTGGCTGGTGTCACCGATGATTCTACTGGCCTTTCTTTTGCATCTCCTGTTGTAAATATCCTGCAGGGAGGGAAACTCACCTCCTACAACATGCTGGGCAGCTTTCACAGCCCTCTGAAGGTGTTTTTGATTGTTGGTAGTGCTATTTCCATACCACACATTAATGCAGGCAGACAATGTGCTCTCCCTCCCCACTGTGCAGGTGAAGAAGGAGCAGAGGATTTGCTACTTTGACTGAGTGTGCTGATTGTCTCTGTGTTGACTGAGGGAGTGATTTGTTTGGGGGGTGTTGTGGGTTTCTAAGCACGCGTAAAAGTGATTCAGGTGATCCTGGAGAAAGGGAGGATTTTTTCCTCACCCGCATTTCCGCATGCTGTTCCGAACCCCTTGTGCTGTTAATGCTGTGCAAACAATACCGTTTCACCATAATTTTTGATGCAGATAAATGTGTACGGTTTTGGTCGGTACCACATGATCCACATACTTCCTGATGAAACATGTTATAGTATCTGAGTAAGCTTCGATCTCATCATCAGACACAGCACGGAACATATCCCAGTAAACCCCACGAGTTCGCTTTTGATCATAATTGCCTTTTATTACAAGCATGGTTGGTGAGTAATAGAGAAGCGTATTAGGTGAGTTGTCTGTACGGTCTGGGACCGTAGAGCAACCTGGGCCTGGAGAATTGAAGTCCTGAGGGTTTGTTCTCCAAAGACTGATAGATGGGAAGCAGAGGGCAAGAGACACTTTTTTTTTGCAATTGCCCCTGTCTATTTATTTATTTTTTTAATATGGCATGAACCACCCAACAGAGCTCGCTGAGGCCCCTTTGTGGGCTGGGACCCCACTGTTGGGAACCACTGTCTTAAAACAAATTTAGCTTGTTTTTGCAAACCATTTCATAACAAAGCAGTGTCTGGGACCTCTCTTCACACAATGCAGCCTATGTCTATGTTATCTTAAACCAAAAGATACATACACAATGGTTTTAGGCATTCAGGCATCACATGAAGCTTATGTGTAGAGACCTTAGCTCTAAATATTAACTCAATTAAAAATACACCTGTAATATGGCCTCGTTCTTTCTCTCTCTCTGTTCAGTGGATCAGCGTCTGGTGTTTGAGGACTCCAACTCTTACTATCAGTTCTCATTCGAGGAGTGTGAGGTGCAGGCCTGTGAGTTTCGCAATGAAGAAGAGTGGCAGCACGGCATCCATCTACTCCTACAGCTCGTCCCCTACGTCCAGTTCAGGGTGGTCATTCCGTAAGTACTTTCAATGATCTGGATTCCACAATCCTACTCCTTATTAGCTCTTAGGAACAGAAAAAAATTTTTTTTGAATAACGGTTACACACATAATTGTTTTAAACAAAAAATATATAAAATAGCTTTGGTTATTCTTCATGTTATCTTCTTAGACCATCTGTACATGGCTTTTACTTTGAGATGGGTCTTGATGCATCCTGTGTTTGGTGTCTGTAATTGATGCACTTGCACCTAACCAAACTAAGATGCTCACTTCCTCCGACACCCAAATCTGTAGACCTGGTGTCTGACATCAGACACAGATGGGGATCAGTGGGAGTCAGACGTCCAATGCATGTCACAGTGTTGGTTACTTTAACAATGACTAAATGAATATGCTCTTAATGCACTGTCAGTCAACAATACCACCCAATAATTTATATTAAATATTTGACGCCACTAGACAATCACTGTACCCTTAATAACCTTCTGAAGGAAGAATTTATCATAAACAATTTCTTTGATTTTTCTCAAATGGTTGTGTCCCGCAAAACCAGGAGTGGTGTATCCCCTGTCCCTCCCACAACCATGATCCACCGCACCCCCTGCTGGGTTTTGCTTGTTGGCACACAGAAAGCGCATGCATTTTTGATTAATACATTCTTCTTTTGGTGACCCGAAAACACTTTTGGCCAAGGAAACACAAAAACACTGGTTCTTTTCATTGTTTATTGATGCAGTTCTGCCATTACCCTTACAGGACAGTCAGTGTGTGCATTCATCATTGAGGTGAGCTGCATTAGCACTTCATCTGATTGGTTAATGGGCGGTGTTTCAGCCAAAGGGCATCTCGAAGGCCATCAAGCCATTTTGGCTCCCAGAAAAAGAAAATGGGATTTCACAAACATGCATGTACCATGACTTGAGGCATGTTTTTGATGAGGAAACAATAATCCTACAACATGCATGAAATGTCTGAAAAGTTGGAAAGTTGAGTTTACTCGATGCGGTACCTTTAAATGGTCCCACTGACTGATTGTCAGTAATGATCAGCAACAGTGCATAGTTGGCAAAGCAGTATATTTACACTCTTTCAACTCCTCATGTTTAACCTCTGAGGGCTCTTCTTAGGGGTGTGTGTGATCTGTTTCAGACCTGAAGAAGACCCAGGGAGCAGTCGTGACATCTACAGCGAGATCCTCCAGATGAAAGCTCTGGAGAGACTTACATCTACAGTACGTTTCTGTGCGTTCTGATTATTGACTATATTTATATTTATTATATATTATTGAATATACTGAAACATGGAAATAGAATCTGTGACACAAACCTCAGGTTTTCACAGAGCTTTTGAAGGTCAGGGTTGGCACGGTCAGCTGCATAAATGGTGGTGGTTTTTGACAAAAGTTATAGCTAAAACTTCCCTCTTATGCTGGTCTGTGATCAGCATCTGTCTCTCAAGCATCTGCACACTTAATTATACATAGATTATCTATAATAGATTATAATATATAATATAATATAGTCCTAATGTCACATAAACTGTTGAGTAATAAACTGCCGCTAACATTTGTTATGAATGTCAAAATTTGCTGTAAGAAAGAAAAAACTGTCTTTAATAGGGTTTCTTGTTTCCTGCTGTAGGGTAAGGGAGGTCTTAAGCGACATCTAGTTTCTCTGTGCCTATATCCCGCTATCTGTAGTCACCTGGCATGTGAAGCACAGATGTCTCCACGATCGTGTGGGGTGGGACTTGCCAAAGTTACATGGGATTCAGTTCTTAGACAGTACCCAAGGGATATTGCAACATATATTAGCAAGAGTTCATAGTCCTGTCTTGCAGCAAGATTATGATTTCATAAGTTGGGTCGGTCCATTAACTATCTTTTTCATCAAAAGGCATTTTTATACCTGAGGTTTGCATATTTTCTGCACTAGGAAAATCACTTTCATTGGACCTTTAAAGCAATCATGAATTAAACTAGGTCCACTTTCATCTGTTCCCATAATCTAGTCAACAGACGTCTCTCTTTCCTGTTCCGATAACAGGGGTTTTTCAAGTAATCAAGATGTTTCCACTTTAGGTTCAGAATGAACTTGCTGCTGCTCTCGCTAGAAAAGCAAAGAAAACAAGTAAGCAGATTATTTCCATGTATGTCAAGCATGTTTGTAGAGACAATGAACAAGGATGTGTAGCATCATTTTAGTTATGAGTTTGATAGTCAATTTCAGAGTTTTAAAAGCGAGCTTGCTTTGTTTCTTTGATTCAGTTTCTGAAGAAGAAAATTCTGAAATGTCAGACTTTTCCTCTCAAGAAGCAGCACAACCCTCTGAGGACAAAAACAAGGTATACTGACACACTCGGTTCGCCATTACATTCCACTTGATGTTGTGTCATAGCATCATGTTTAATTGAGTCTATGGATTTAGCTAATATTGAAAATCTTTTTCATTTATGAACTAACAAACCAAAATGTGCCCGATACATTTAAGAGCTGATTCAATAACAAAGCAACTCTAACTGCATGTTTAAGTTGCGTGTTGAGTGAGAAATGTACATGGTAAGTCAATAGGAAGACACAATTTTAAATGTGTGCACGGAAATGGAGCGGTATAGTGGTAATACTGTGCTGTAACAGTGTAGAAAATTATACATTTGCAGCCTGCATTGTTGAAGTTCAAATCAGAATGTAGCAGTCTGTATATTTTAATTATTATTATTATTATTATTGTAACATCAAAAATAAACAACATTATTTATACATTACATTCACTAAAGGGGGAAGAAAAATAATGAACTAAAATATGAAGTACCAAAAATGAAATGGTCAAGGGAAGTGTGTGACGTAAAGCAAACGGAAGAGGAAGAAAAAAGAGGAAGTGATCAATCAGAGGAAGTCAGTCAATCAGTGCGTGTCAACCTGGAAGTTGGAGCGAGAGAGCCTTGGTGGAAGTAGAGAAAGAGAGAACGAGTGCCTGTGTTGTTGATCAGTGAGACCGAAGCGGCGTCTGAATTAATTCCCCTTACAGTAGCGTGAGGCCACCGGAAGGAGTGTGCAACGAGGTAACATCATGGGAAGTCTGTTCAGAAAGCTTTACAGAGATTGTTCAGCATGTACATCAGCCAGCAGAGACGTATACAGATAAAGGTTAAAGCTTGCAGCCGAGCCGCGTCGTCGAGCGATTATCTCCAGGCCGTTAGTGAGAGTGCTTTAGACAGGTTTCGGTCTAGGGTGTGCTGAGACGATCCGGTAATGATCACTCAGCTGCTGCAGCCTACCCATAGACAGGGGCCTATAAAGTAGTGCAGTGCAAAGTGTCAGCGTAAGCATTTAGCCTCCTCGCTTGAAGACTAGTCGATTAAAGACGTTCGACTCTACCTGCGCAACTCTACTGAGCAACCCCACAGAGTCGACACCCATACATTCCAGTCATTTTCTCAGCTGCACGTCGCTCCGCCAGTCTTTGTGGAATACACTCCAACCCTTCAAACCTTCGCTCACTTCATTTTTCCTCACCATAACCATGCTCTCTCTCTGTGGGACTTTGGAACTGTCAGTCTGCTGTCAACAAAACAGACTTCATCCCTACTTTTGCTCTTCAGTCTTCACTGGACATCGTTGGTCTGACTGAGACATGGATTTGCCCAGAGGACACCACAATGCCTGCAGCCCTCCCCAATAACTTTCTCCTCTCCCACAGTTCTCACGAGGTGGGACGAGATGAGGGTGCTGAACTTCCATCTCTCAGACCTTCAGATTCTCTAATTTCACATCTTTTGACCAGCCAGAATAACAGCATCAAACCCCCGGCTATCGCACACTGTCCAGGAACAGGGTCCACCCTCAGATCAGCAGAGCGGAAATAGAAGAATTCAAAGAGCATGGCAGACCTCGAAACATACCAAACAAGCAAGACACAAGATGCCAAGACAACATACTACCACGACAAGATTGAACATGCCAAGGACAGCCGAAAGCTCTTCTGGACTTTTAACTCACTCCTCTGTTCACCCTAACCTCCCCCAGCGACCTCTCTCACTGCAGATGACTTTGCTGATCACTTCACAGACAAAACCCTCACCATCAGCTGACAGTTTGCACCACCTTGGACCCAAATTAATCCACAATCCTCGACACCTTACATGTCCACATTCACTCCACTCACAGAAGATCAGGTGTCCAAAATCCTTCACTCAGCGCATCCAAACACCTGCCCCCTCGATCCCATTCCCTATCTCCTTCTACAAACCATCTCACATACCATCACACCTGCCCTCACTTACATCATCAACTCCTCGATCACTACCGGCATTTTCTCTATCATCTTCAAAGTGGCCAGAGTCACCCCATTTCTGAAGAAACCTACACTCACATCACTGGTGGAAAATTACAGACCTTTCTCTTTGCTGCCCTACACTGCTCATTGAGCAGGTCGTCTTCAACTAACTCTCTACTTTCCTGACTCAGAACAACAAGCTCGATGACAACCAATCAGGCTTCAAGAATGAACAATCAACTGTGACGGCTTTGTTGTCTGTAACGGACATGCTCCGAGGGGCCAAGGCTAACCACAGGTCATCTGTCCTCATCCTACTAGACCCCTCTGTAGCAACCATCAGATCCTTCTCTTTACTCTCTTTGCGATGGGCATCACTGAAACTGTATTCGATTGGCTTGAGTCCTATCTCACTGGTAGATCTTTGAGTATCGGGTGGAGGGGTGAGGTCTCAAACATTCATAAACATCTCACCGGGGTTCCCCAGGGTTCAGTCCTTTACCCCTTTCTCTTCTCCATCTACATCACCTCCCTGGGCCCTATCATCTAAAGACACGGATTTTCCTACCACTGCTACGCTGATAACACTCAACTCTCTCTGTCTATCTGACGACATCTCTACTTGGATGAAGAACCATCACCTACAGCTCAACATGGCCAAGACAGAACTTCTGGTAATCCCGGCATATCCCTCTGTGCATCACGACCTCACCATCCAGCTACAATCCTCTAGTCACCCCTTCTCCTTCAGTCAGGAATCTTGGAGTGATTTTGGATGAACAGCTGTCCTTCAAAGACCACATCACAAAGACAACTCGAGCGTGTAGATTTGCACTGCACAACATTTGAAAGATCAGGCCCTTCTTAACTGAGTATGCAACTCAACTCCTGGTTCAGGCTCTGGTCCTCTCACGTCTGGACTACTGCAACGCTCTACTAGCAGGACTTCCAGCAAACGCACTCAAACCTCTGCAGATGATTCAGAACTCTGCAATTCATCTTATCTTCAAGGAACCGAAACGAGCTCATGTTACTCCCCTCTTCATCGGCTCCCCATTGCAGCTCAGGTTAAATTCAAATCGCTGATGCTGGTGTATAAAACTATCTCCAGATCAGCCCCTGTCTTCCTCCATAAACTCATACACTCCTACATGCCCTCCAGAAGCCTGCGCTCAGAGAAGGAACAGCCTCTCGTGGTTCCGTCCCACAAAGGCAGAATCTCTGCAGAACCTTCTCTTCACTGTCCCTAGCTGGTGGAACAAACTCCCTGATCCAGTCAGGAAAGCAGCAACACTTACAGCTTTCAAAAAGCAACTGAAAACACTTCTCTTCAGGGAACACCTACATAAATATTATATTTACATAAATGTAAATATAAATAAATTGTTACCTCTAGTGATGGGCAAACCAAAGCCTTGTGAAACTCCGAAGCTGATGAATCAAATGAGCCGAATTGGTTCGAGGCTTCACACCAGCAATTAGTGGTCATTATATGAAAAAACACTGAACGGTCATGAAACTGTCCATTTCAGATGTTTCTATACAATCTTGGACAAAAATTCTCCATCCACAATGTTGTGTATCTGAGAAAATAAAATTACAGAATTGTTTTACCCTGTGTGGTGTTTTTTTATTGTCAATACCAAGTTTTTATGTCTCCAAACAGATTTTATGAAAATGTAACCCCTGTTCCCCGAATAGGGAACGCAGACTTATGTCGGTGATGACTATGGTAAGCTCCGCTAGGGGCACTCTACTCATTCCACACTGTTTCAAAATACCAATCAGCGAATGTGCTGATGGTCACTTGATCACTGGTTCCATACTCACCCCCTAGGCAACCAGACTTTCAGTCGGTCACTACGGCTTATGTCAGTGATGACTATGGGAACACTCTGCAAAATACCACAACCTTGGTCCCTCTGCATAGGCTGACGGGCAGTCAAGCCGGGCACATCAGTAGTCCATAACCGAACGGGCCCTCCTCTGCCCTGGTCTTAAGTATAGACTTCATTTTTAATGAGCAATCGGCAATTTTCTCTCAAACCAACTTATACCAGAGGAAGGAACATCGATCCCTGAGCTGAAGGGAGACGCGCGGAGGCCGTACTCGCCACCTCAAAGGCTGGACTTAGAACTTCCGGCAGTTTTAGTCACGCAAGGTTTCATTGAGGACCTACGGAAATACACCTTGAACCACTCGGGAAAGGTCTTTCAGAGGGAAGATAGTATAGATGAAACTAGCTAGAGCAATAGTTTTCGAGAGTTAGCCTTTCGGGGAACTGCTCGGCCCTACCGTGCCCGGGGTCATAAAAATTCAGCTGGTAGTCCCACTTAGAGGACACACATGTGGACAGAGCGTAGGAATACTTTGCTTACTCTACGCCTCAAAAGATGCAGCTAGCTCGCTTGGCCACAGCCGCCGTGTTTGGTTGACACAGGCTGACATGCTCCATCAAGATCGGAGACATTTCCTCAATGCACCTGTGGTCCCAGATGGCCTCTTCGGCGTCGCTGTAGATGACCTTACGTTGCGGGTCTCTACGATCAGGAAGCAGGCGGAGGGTGTGGGAGAATTCATGTAGCTGAGTAGGAAGGGACATGGCAGATCCCCTTTTAAGCCCGTGCCCCCACCGCCTACACGACGCCGTAGAAAACCTCCTCAGTCCTCTCCTAATTGTCAGCCCTCTTGTCAAAGACGTTGATCAAGAGTGGCTACAAGTAGTCGACAAAGGAGGAGTGCTATCCAGGGCATGGCATCTGATGCAGTGCAGTCCGGATGGCTATGACCTTCAGTGTCGAAGTCAACCTCGAGTGGGACCTCCTTGGCTGGATGCTGCTCCGAGGTCGAGCCTGGACGCCCAGGTAGGTCTCCACCTAGGCTCCCTTCGGACCCCACTGCTAAGTCTGCTAGTCCGTGGCCCCACTATGGAAACTATCAGCGAATGACGCAATTAGTGGAGTTTCAGGAAGCCTGGTGGGAGCTTCCCAATAATTCCCCTTGGCTCGTACGCATGTCAACTGCAGTTTGCTGCCAAGCCGCTTAGGTTCAACAGGGTCTAATGACCTCTGTCTCAGCCACATCGATTCTCTTCTACGCAAATGTGCAATCGAGCCGGTCCCTCCTGCCGACAGGGAAAGAGGGTTTTACAGTTCATACTTTCTAGTTTCCAAACGCACAGGCGGGTTGCGTCCAATCCTCAACCTGCGTCGTCTAAACGCTCGTCTTCTGAGACTTCCGTTCAGGATAATATCCCTCAGATGCACGGTCCACTCAGTCCGTCCAGGGGATTTGTTCGCCACAATAGATCTGAAGGATGCATATATTCAGGTGAGTGTACTCTCTCGGCACAGACCCCTTCTTCGGTTTGGCCTTGAAGGTCGAGTGTTTTAGTACTGCGTCCTTCCCTTTGGCTTGTCTCTGTCCCCTCACACCTTCTAAAAGGTTATCAAGGTGGTTTTAGCACCGTTAACACTGGAAGGGATTCAAATCCTGGCTTAATTGGACGACTGGCTGATATTGGCCCAGATACGGTCTAGTTGATTCACCACGGAGACAGGGTCTTATGCCACCTCAGCCGTCTGGGGCTTCAGATCAACTCAGAAAAGAGCCATCTTACCCCTGACCAGAACATATCTTTTCTGGGTATAGAGCTAAACTCGTTGAACATGCGAGCACGCCTCTCTCTAGAGCATGGCCTGAGCCTGCTGAAGACAGCACGCAGAGTCTGCACAAGATTAATGGTCCTTCTGAAGATCTTCCAGAGGCTCCGCAGCAGTGTTTATTCCGCTCAGCTTATTACATATGAGACCACTCTAGCTTTGGCTCAATTTCGGAGTTCCGTCTCAAGCAGGGCGTCCAGGGCGACTGAAGGTGAAGATGTCCCCCGAACAGGACCTGCCAGGCACTTAGTAGTAACTACTAACTGCTCCTCTAGAGTCAGCATTGGGGTCTTTTCCAAGTGCAGTCCATATCCCCGCCAGGTTGAATCAGACAGCGGATGCACTGTCTCGGTGGAAACATTCAAGAGAATATCGACTCCCTCCCCTGGCGGTCTAGTAGATCTGGGAACGCGTTGGTATAGCAGAGGTAGACCTGTTCATCGCCCCAGAGAATGGTCAGTGGCGGCTGTTCTACACTCTGTTCCAGGTTCCTCTCGGGATAAATGCGCTGTTGCATTGCTGGTCCAGGAAGAAATGCCTATATGCATTTCCCCCAGTGAGCCTCCTAGCACCCCTCCTGTGCAAGTTCAGGGAGGACAAGGCAGAGGTCCTAGTGATGGCACCTTATTGACCCAACCGACCTTGCTTTGGAGAACTCTGCTCCCTCGTGCCAGTTCTCCCTGGCCAGTTCTCCTGCGGTCAAAACTTCTGACCCAGGAATGTGAACACAAGCACCCTATTATGCTGGCAAGTGAGGTCGGTTCATCAACTGGTGTCACTCTCGCCAAGTAGACCGGAGTAGCTGCCCTGTTGAACTCGTGCTAACCTTCCTTCAAGAGGGTCTGGATCAAGGACTGTCTCCATCCACCCTGAAGGTTTACATCGCCGCAATTTTTGCCTATCACCTTCCGGTTGAAGGCAACACGTTGGGACGACACGTGTTAACGGTCAGATTCCTCAGAGGGGCCAGAAGGGTTAGACCCTCTAGGCCATCCTTAGGTCCCTCCTGGGACCTTTTCATTGTCCTTAGAGGACTTCAAGGTCCGCCATTTGAGTCGCTTGATTCAGTAGAGCTTTAATTTCTGTCCATTATAACAGCAATCATGGTCGCGTTAGCCTCGATTAAGAGGGTGGGGGATCTGCAGACACTCTCTGTCATGAGAACTACTTAAAGTTCGGACCTGGTGATACTCATGTTTTTCTCAAGCCCAGGCCTCGATATGTTCTCAAGGTTCCTACCATCCCCTTCAAAACTCAGGTATGTGCATGGGTGTGTGCGTGTGTGTGTGTGGATGGGGTGGAGGGTGTGTATGCGAGTATGTGCATTGGAGAGATGGGTGGGTGCGTAGGTGCGTGTGAATGAGTAGGACTGGTCTGGAGGGGGGGGGGGGGCAGCTGTCTCCCGTCTGCCCGCATTATCCTTGACAGGTCTCCCGTGGCCCTTGCAGTGGGGGGCAGTGCTGTCCCTGGAGGGATGGACGGTGTGGCCAGTCGACTGCTCCCACACACTACACCAGCTCCCAGTACACACACTCTCTTCACTCACACAAATACGATCATGAGGGTCCTTGTTTCCATGGGGAAACATCAGGCAGGCGGGGTGATCTATCGGCGATCCCGCCCTGCCTCCCTTAGACAGGGACCCTCAGTTTTAATCACATTGGACACTGAACATCTCCAGGACACCGGGTGGGCCTTCCTTCCGGAGCGGACACTAGGCCAATCCCACCTGCCACTGACTCGCTTCCGGGGCTGGGCAACCCTGGGCCCCTTACAACACCTGCAAGGACACACTACATTTAGGCCTGGAGGGCTAGTCTCTCTGTCCAAATCTTGGTGGGGGGAGGCTGCAGATCAGTGACACCTCCCACAATCTACAACGGAGAAGGCTACCCTCATTTTAAATACACATTACATATATAGGGCGGGGGGTGGTGTCTGAACCCACCATCACGGGGGTGTGTGTCCCTGCTAGGGTGGGTGCGGGCTGCAGGTGAGCGGCTTGCTACTGCCCGGGACTGGAAGACTGAATGAGTGGTTAGATGGATGGTCGGATGGATGACTGGACGGGGTTGATTTAGTGGGTGGGGGGGCGCTGGTAGGGGTGTGCGTGGGGTTAGGGTTTGGGGGCTGCTGGTAGGGGTGCGTGTGTGTGTTGGGGGGACTGCTGGTTGATGTGTGCATGGTGTCGAGGTGTGGCCGGGGGGTGGTTCTGCCGCGTCCGGAGTGGTGTCCTTACCTGCCCCCTTTCTGGTGCCTTGGCCGTCCTCCCTTTTTCCTGGCGGGTCCACGGAGGCGCCCGGGACTGGGGGCCTACCGCGGGGGGATGTGGGCATGGTGGTGCTTGTGGGTGGGACCTCCCAGTCTCTGCCTGCACTGTCGGGGCTGCATGCCCGCCTAGCTTTGGGGCTGGTCGTCCTCCTGCTGCAGCGGGCCCACCAGGGCCCCGGGCATTGCTCTCTGAGGTTGTCGACTTTCCCAGGAGAGGTGGGGTGGGTCCGGCTCCGGGTCCCAGGCCCCAAAACTTGTCGTTCTGTGCGGGGTGGTCTGGATATCTGGGTAGCTCCTGACCATATATGGGACTTGGCCTCAGGCAGATCCCACATGTCACTTGGGACATAGAAGGTTAGTCACAACACCTGGGGGGTTTGGTCGCTTCTAGATGCTTGAGGTTTAGGTCACCTGTCCTGTAACACTCAAACACTCAATTACTTAAGTGTATGTGTGTGTATATATATATATATATGTGTATGTATGTATATGTATGTATGTGTGTATATCTATGTGTATATATATATTCCCAATCGGAAGGGCATCCGCCGCGTAAAACATATGCCAGAGAGTTGGCGGTTCATTCCGTTGTGGCGACCCCGAAAGGGAAGAAAGCCGACATGAAGATGAATGAATGAATATATATATATATATATATATATATATATATATATATATATATATATATATATATATATATATATATATATATATGAGATCCTATAAATCATTTAGATATTTATTTTATGAAGTTTTAGGGAAGCTCCTCATTCTTTATTTCTTTCAAACAGTTTCTTCTAAGAATCTAAGCAACTGTAAATCAGCCCCATTGTGAGCGGATCCAAAAATATGCCCCGTTTCATTCTCTCTCATTCACTCTCACATGCATCTGCACACACAGTTTCGTGCTGCAATTATAGTCACCATGAAGCACCCTCATCCTCAGTGGTAACCCTCTGTGATTGTTTGTCTGGATGTCATGGCATGGTCCTGTCGACTCAAATATCTATTCTCTCTGCCCCTGACTCTGCAGCAGGCTAGTGTTTGTGCTCTCCGCTCTCAAGATGAACTCTTGCATCTGGAGATGGTTGAGCGTTTGGCAAAAGATGGATATCGATTCTTCCAGAACCAGAACTACCGACTCCCGGAAGGGTCACCTCAGGTATGTACAAGAACTTTATTTTTTCCATCAAAGACAACATTTTTCTGTTAAGAAAAGATAAACATTGACTATTGCAGTCAATAGTTAAATTCAAGTCCTATTGCTAGCTTATTTTTGGAGTAGTTATCAGTAAAATTATTTCACCAAAAATTGCTGTTTTCGAAGAGTATTGTTTTAAACTGTATTTAATTTCTAAGGTTGAAATCTACTCATTATAATGTAATAAATAAATTGATTTTACATCAAAAATGGTGTACCCCTGAACCCCTGAACTAATATTTTACCAAACATTTATTTGTTTTAATTCTAATGATAAAGGTTAAAAATACAAATTTAGTATTTCACGAAGTTAGAATATTTCATGTGAGCAATATTAAAGGATCTTAAACAAATCTTCTGCTAAATGTTGTAATGTACTGTATTGTGTAAGGTGGCTGATACTTGCAATACACTTTTACAAATAGTTTTATCAAGCTCAATTGGAGATATTTGCCTTATATCTTTCTGCAGCAGACTTATCCTGTCAGCTGCCCCAGAAGCAAATCAGTTACCATTGTGATTCAATGCCCCCCTGGAATTTGTTGGAGACTTTTTTTGAGTGGGAGTGGGATTTCAACGTGGTTCTTCCAGACTTGTGGGTTCAAAGTGTCCATCAATTCGGGAGACATAACTCTGTGTTTCAGCAGTTTGCTGACTTTGGTTACCTTGATGGTGTTAAGGAAAATAGTGGTAGTGATTGAGGAGTTGATTATGTGCGTCAGGGCAAGTGTGATGGTTGGTGAGATGGTATGTAGAAGGTGAGAGGGGATGGGGTTGAGGGGGCAGGTGGTTAGATGTGCTGAGTGAAGGACTTTGGAAACCTGATCTTCTGAGAGTGGAGTAAATGAAGACTAGGGAGGTGTTGGAGACTGTGGAGGGACTTGGGTGCAGGTGGATGTGAACTTTCTGCTGATGGTGAGAATTTTGTCTGTGAAGTGACCAACGAAGTCATCTTCAGTGAGAAAGGTTGCTGGAGCAAGTTGGGGTGGGCAGAGTAGTGAGTTGGAAGTCCTGAGAAGCTTTTGGCTGTCCTTGGCATTTTCACTGTAAGAAATATAGTTTTTACCATTTCTTCCACTGATTGCTTTCAGCCAGCGCATTAGCCACAATTGTTGTTAAACAAAAATGTTTTTCTTTACAATTTTGCATCACTTTACTTTCCACAATATTTCATTCATAAATGTTGTTGTTTGAAAACTTTATTAGAAAACAGTCTCATACTTTTTAGTTTAATATAAAACTACTTCTTTAGAAATGATTAACACAAACAGCTCCCTAGACAGAACAGTATAACACACGCACACACACGCACGCACACGCACGCACACACACACACACACACACACACACACACATATATATATATATATATATATATATATATATATATATATATATATATATATATATATATATATATATATATATATATATACTGTTGATAAAATAAATAAATTCAATGAATAGCCTATCAACACAACATTAAATATAGGTGCATCCTTGAAAGAGAATACATACATAGGGTGACCAGTCAGATTGTTCTGTCTTGCTGTGAGATCTCCAAGTGCTGAAATGTGAAATAATTCATGTTACCATAATTGGCTGACAGATGGAGCCAAGATCCAGATTTTCTCAGCAATAAATATAAACAGTTTGAACATATTTAAATAACTTTACCATATACTAAAACATGGTGCAACAGATTAAATGTAAAATAACCCAATGCTAGGTTGGTCCATATTTGACCCAACATGCTGGGTTATTTTATTTTTTACATTTCTGATTCAGAACGGCTGTATAAATAGTTTAATAATAACAATAATGATCATATTCACCATAATACTAACAAAAAGTAGACACAAATTGTCAAAAGGGGAAGATTTATTTTAAAAACAATATAAAATGTATACATTTTGATACAATGCAATAAAATTTCATTTTCACAACAATTATTTAATTTATTTAATCAAAAGAAACTGAACTGTGCACAAGATACAACTTTATGGGATGCATTCAGCTTAACAATATGCAACAGGCTTATACCGAAGGGGAAAGGGGTGGAAGGAGGGATAGCTTGCATGATGTAGATATTAGCTCTTTGATTGTGTCTCATATACTGGAGATAATATAGGTAGGTGGGACCATATGATTAGTCAACCAAGCTCCTCCTGAACTTATGTTAATTGGATGACTAACGTCGTTTGGTATACTAGTATATTTACCCATTAAGAAATACCAGTGTGTGTGTGTATGGAGAAATATATTATTGAAATAAAAAATGTCTTTCTTGTACTGGTGGTGTGTCCCAAGGATTGACTGTATATAACAGGTGCAAAGTGTGTGCAACTAGCTAAGAAGCTCCCACGTGCAGCGCGCAGAGCGCTTGTGTCTCCGCAATGACATTAAGAGCCAAAGGTAGAAGAAATTAAATAAAACAAGAAGCTTCATATCACGCGAGCCTTCGCAATGCCAAAGCGAGTAAGTCCCAAACTCTTCTGAAAAGAAATGTTTACATTTAGCCAAGAGAGTGCGCATTATGTGTGACGAAAAAGCAGCAAGATTGAAACTTATGGCGCTTTAAAACACTGTGTCACTGAGTGTTGACATGGAGTGTTGAAATGGTGACTGACAATTTCAAAATTTCAAAAATACGCTGATTGAGTGCATTTCCCAGCGATGGGTTGCGGCAGGGAAGGGCATCCGCTGCGTAAAACATATGCCAGTGAGTTGGCAGTTCATTCCGCTGTGGCGACCCCGAAAGGGAATAAAGCCGACATGAAGATGAATGAATGAATGAATGATTGAGTGCATTATAAACACGTGTGAAATAAAAGAATGAAACAACATATGTAAAAAGCCGTTGTTTCTTTCTGAGCGCTTGCATGTATTTCAGTGCCAGACGCAGGTGCTCGCATGTGCCTTATAATCCGGTATGCTAATTTCAGTCAGTCACTAACAAAACATACTATAAATAAAGAAATATGGGATTCTTTTGTAAGAAGGAGAAAGGGATTTAAATAACATGTGATGTAGCAGACGAATAAATCAGATTCTAGTTTCAGCCGATCCAGGTGCTTGCTTGCTAACAGCTGATGCAGATGGAGCCTGACTAAAATCTCAAATTTAGTTGCGACACAGTATTTCGAGTTAATCAGAATTCTTTTACCTTCATCCTGATGTGAAAGTTGTTCTTTTTATCTGTTAAATATCTATTTTACTCTCCACTATTGTAATTTTATGTGAACTTAAAATAAGAAAAAAAATGATTATAAAATAACACCAAAACATTTTATTAACATCTGATTGTTGTTAAACTGTGAAGGCAGCAGCATCTTTAATATTTTATTTAAAAATCGGTTATTTTACCTATAATGCCTTGCCTTACTAGGAGAAAAATAAATCTCTCCAGAGCAGCAAGAGAAAGGGATGTTTTAATAAAAACTTGCATTACAAACAAAGCTTTGCTGTGTATATATAGTTACACATAAAAAAAAAGAAAAAAGACACCGTCTGGGTCATTAGCCTGGATTCCAGGGCTGAAAATGTGTCCCACTTCGGACCCAGTAATTGTGAGGATGTACAGCTTTTAGCATTGCTAAAATGAACAACTATATAAATATTATAAATATAATATTGAACTGCACTTAACTATAGCTGAACAAGAGGGTCTTGTTACGCTGTGGCTATACTGTACTCATATATTTTGATGTTGCTTATTATGGTGGTACTTGAAGCGGCAATTTTTTTCTGAGGTGGTACATGGTGACAAAAAGTTTGACAACCACTTATTTAGAGTACTGACTTCTTAAAAATCAATCTCTGTAGACTAGACATCCTGAATTCATCCACTCTCTCAGAGCTCGCAATTGTTCCAAGCATGAGCTGCTCGCGCTCCCTGGTAAACTAAATCCTGGCTTGCGCATCATCCTCCAAAGACCGCGAACATATGCGCAACTTCTTGCACTCGCTTTGTCCATCTCTGCACAAGAACAGCTCGTCGACAGTCACAACTAACCAAAATTACAGGTCTTTTCTGAATCCACGGAATGGCTTTTCTGTGTTCCATGAAAATCTCATTCCCCACTAACGCAGCACCCTTTGCCTGTTTCGATGGTTACTTCAACAGCCCACACTTGTCTTCTACATAGCTTCCTCAATTATTGATTGTCCAAAAATGTTTCAAGAAGGATTCCAAGGATTTTCAGTCTGTACTTTTAATCTCCACTTTCTCCATCTTTTCAATCCAAACGATATGCACTTTTAAAAAAGGGGCCACCCTCTTCACATACCTGATGGATCCCCTGTTCTTGGATGAAGCCGGAAAGCTATCATTTCTCTTTCAGAAACATTTAAAACCATCTATGAAAGCCCCTGGCATCCCAGCAAAACTCTATTCAAGCCACTCCTTTTGCATGAGATCCACTAACTAGCTTCAGAAGATACATTTGAATCAACACAACCTACATTAAATCAGCACACCAAATCAAGATGGGTTAAACCAAATCAAGATGGGCCAACTTTAGCCCACCAACCATCCTACGCATCACAGCAAGCCTCGGCCTTGTCACACAGCCTTGGTCTTTATAATGTTAATCGCTTGAAAGAGACCTAGTTCTCACCCCCTATTCCAGTGAGCCTGGGTCTCAACTTCCAAGCAAACAGCCAAGTCTCCCTACAGACATGCCCTCCATTTCCAGAGCACCCTCAAGCAACCCCAGTGCAACCAACACCTAAGTATGTCGCACACCCTCAACTCAACACGCTTGCTTCTCAGCTCAACTCTCGGGGCTCGGGTCACTTCCCAGACCCGACTCCTTCCTCGCAAAGCTCACCTAAGTTCGCTCCTCCTTACACGCCAAAACTGCTTGTGACACTAGGCAATTTTAGGTAATGGGAATTTGTGAATATTCACTTAATATGTTTTGAGAGTGTCCTTGTGTGAGGTGTGCAATCCAATTTTGGCATTCTAGAAGGAGGGTAGAGAGAGAAGTAAAATCTTAAGTTATTGTGCTGTTGGGATATCAAAATATCTGTGAAGAAGTTGTGTGAAAGCATCAGAGTTGGTCATTCAAATTTGAGCCGCTCACTCGTACTTGACAAGGACTCCTGAATCCCATAGGGAGGATTAATCAACAGAGAACACTGAACTATAGTTTTAAACCAGTTTTAAAGAAAATAATCTCTTCTTTTCATGTTGAACATAGTTTAGATAATATCTAGAATCTAAGAAAAGGATTAATTTGCATAAGTTAGGCTGCAGATAAAATAAGGGGATCAACAGGTAAAGAACAAAATAAACAAATATGTTGTGTATGTTAAAGTCGAACACGGTATGAACCCTTTTTTGCTAACCATGTCTGTGTAGCCGGTGCTAGCTTTATTTCCTGGATGAAATTTTGAAGTCAGCAGCTTTAATTCATTTTCAAATTTATGCTCTTCTTAACTATTCAGACATTCTGTAGAGGAAGAAAAGTTGAACTTATAAAAGTAAAAATATTTTCCGGAACATTCAGTTCAGGCTTTGGAAGGGTGTGTATAGCGTGGAGTGTGTATTTTTCTTCAGAGACTGGAAAGATTACATGCACCATTAACAAGGTTTGCAAACCTTTATTTGCAACCAAAGAAGAAGAACTTTGTGCCGGCCGGGAGCATTGACAGAGGAGCAGGCCTGGGGTGGAAGCGAAGACAGTGAGTGACAGAAAGGCATAGCACAGACATTGCAGTTGCATTCTTCTATCTGAAGAGCCAGTCAGCCAGAACGAAAAAAGTCGCTATAAGTTGCCAGGGACAGCAAAAAAGATTTGTTGCTAGTCAAAAGGATACAAAAAAAGTCGCTAGACAGTCTGAAAATTCATTAAATCTAGCGACAAAGTCGCTAAGTTGGCAACAATGCATCCAAATTGGTAACTTGTCTAAGCTTGATTTTAACCCGAAAAGCAGATTAACTGCTAGTACTGTGCCGAGGTGACAACCCCGAGCAACAACTCAAGCTTTCATCTGCTTCCAATTATCTGACCAAACCGTGCACAAAAAGAGGCAAGTGCAAGGAGGAGGGGCTTCAATCTCCATTCTCCTCTTCCTCAAATAACTCTCCCTCAGTATTTTCCACTTCTTTCAGCATACTTCAACTACAAATATACAGTAGCTCATCAGCAGTACAATGATAGCTTAGTGGCTAAAGCTAACAGTGTCATTGCATTCCCATCGGGAGTAGAAAAGAAACTCACCAGATTATCTGACTATCTTATCAATATCTGGTTGAGTCTTGTTTTTGTAGGGCTTGAGTGCTGTCATATAGCAGCAGGTGTCCATAGACTGCAACTTTAAGTTGCTCTGCTATTTCTGTTGAGACGTCCCTCTGGAAAGCAACACTAGTTTACAGCAAGCTGATTGGTTGGAGAAAGCCCAGATTTTCTGTGTTTGTAAAGCGCTCGCATAAGCAACTTCAGTACCATATCTAGATCAATTTTGAGTGTAGAATTTTTCAGATTCTGTTTCGTTAATGGACTGTTCTTGGACTGGTTGGTGTCCAGGTCCACGTTCCACTTTTCCACTTTATTTTGGTCTTCAAGCAGGGTTTGATTGGTTCACAAACCTTTTGGGATATTGATTTTATTGATATTGTTGATCCTGTGGCGAGGACTTATCCCAGTATCCTTTTTGATGCCTGTGTCTACTGTTTTTGTAACTCCAGTTTTATCTGAATTGCAGGTTTTTGGTTGATGGTCAGATAGTGGGCTAAACCTATTGGATGTAAATATAATATGGAAGGACCCTGCATGGCATTTCAAATGAAAGGTAAAGGAGGCTCAGAATGGACATAGCTAGCTATCGTCATCGTAGAAGTACGTTACTTCCCAGTAACCAAAAATGGGTCCAGAGAGGCAGGGCATAGGCACAGGCACCTTGGGTTGTTTGATTTCCTAGATTTTTGTTACCTGGTTGTCTTCCAAGAAACCATCCTATGATTCATGTAATCTTTCAGGGCTAGGTCTGATAGGCTGTCATTGTGAGAGGACACCCAACATGGAAGTTTCTCAGAAATAATAGAGGTTTGAAGTTTAAGTTTATCCTCCTTCTAAAGTAGACATGTTTTAAGCAGTGTTCATATTGAGAATTGTAAAGTAAGTGGACTGTTCCTGAATGAATGCTAGAAATTGTCTCCTCTTTTCACATTTTTTGGCTCTGTCCTCCACCATTGCCAGTTTCTAAGTTTCCCTATCGCGACTACTCTATGAAACTCCTAATTAGGTGGTTCAGATTTGACCATCTGAAAAAGTTATCAAATTCCTACTTCCACAATGAATATCATATTTTCCACACTCTCCATGCCGCTCCACTAATATTTGTACCGCAGTTCCTATAATACCCGCTCCTCCACAGAGATTAAATTTCTCACCCTTGACATGTGAATCACTCACTAACCCGCAAATATAAACCTTTGTCTGAACACACTGTAATGCTTCTGTCACTCCAGCTTTGACATTTTGGTATTATTAAAAAATGTTGTCTTGTGGGGCGGGTCTTCATTGCCAAATGATCATGCAAATGCCATTTGGATCTCTCAGAGCTAGAGAAATACATGTTTTCTAAAGGAAATTCAAATATCTGAAAATTTCCACTAAACAGACATTAAAATAGAATTTAAAATAAGCGAGAATCGTTTGAATATAAACATTTGAATATAAACTTTTTACAGGTTTTGTGATAATTTTCTGCTTCATCTTCCCACAGTACTATTGTTCAAACATGTTGGAGAGCTCAAATACATCAGGGTCTTAGGAGATTCAGTTCATTCAGTTAGAAGAGATC
Source organism: Danionella dracula (assembly GCA_900490495.1). Classification (NCBI taxonomy): domain Eukaryota; kingdom Metazoa; phylum Chordata; class Actinopteri; order Cypriniformes; family Danionidae; genus Danionella; species Danionella dracula. The sequence continues at coordinate 20,615,754 of UELW01000012.1, forward strand.
AGTTCATGCTCATGTTAGCTACAGCTGTATTTATCAAATATAAGTATTACTGCTAGTGTGTAACTGGACTCATTTGCTATGTGCAGTAGGTACTGATGACCCACACTCTGTATTCACTTATGTAATCAAATACACATGTATTCAGGATTTTTCCATTGATTTTATTATGATGCTAGTGTCATCTCTAAGCACTACTGGTGGAGCTAGTATACATTAATTATTTCTGTCATCATCTGCCCCAGCAAATATCGTCTTTATGCTGCCTACACCTTGTCTCTTGTAAAAGCAGGGGGGTTGAATACTTTTTGCATAGTAAATCGTTTATATGTATCTAAATTTTTTACAATACCATTAATATTTATTTTATATAATTTGAAGCAGACGTCTTTGTGAATGAATTCTCAAAATTAAGTTAAGGTGTGTTTTCTGTCTCTTGTTCTTGTGAAGGATGAAGGTGTGGTTAGAGTGTGTCTTAAGGAGCGAGGTCAGGATGTCTTGGTGCTCCAGAGGGTCTCATCTGAAAACACGTCTACGCACAGCACAGGAGTCAAAGACCAGGAGGAGAACATGAGGTCTCTCTCTCCCTCTTTCTTCCCCTCCCTCTCTCTCTTCATCTACTTTCCTCTCCTACTATCTATCTCTCTCTCTCCATCTGTTTTTGCTTTCCTCTGAAACTCTCAAGCATGTTTAAACTTGTTAAGCATCTCAAGCTAACACATTCTATGGCAGAATGTGTGGATAACACATTCTGCTTCACATACTTCTGCTCAACATCACACACGAGTCTGGAAGTTTCTGTTGTCGTTTTTTGCTTTATAAAGGTCCAGAGGTTCCAGAGGTTCCAGACCTCCAAACACTGCTCATTTCTGGGCATGAGTGACCCGATGAGTGTTTGCTGGAGTTGTAAGAGAATCCACAATGGACAAGACTGTAAAAGCTGTCAAATTGGTAGAAGTAGAAGAGGACGACTATGATGATGCATCATGTAACAGTCTTGAGGGTGGTGATGGCACAACCACCTTTGATATACCTCATTTTCGTTTCATTGATGATGAAGAGGAGGGAGATGATGAAGATTGTGTACTGATCAGGTGGCACTGGGGAGGCTCTTGCTCCTTGTGCTCTTCACCAGAGGGTGAGGATATCGAGGATTTTTCTTCATCATCTTCTATGTTTGGTAGGTATGTGGTGGTGTCAGGGACACCTCAGAAGATCCTGGAACATCTGCTGAGTGATCTGCGACTGGACGAACACCAGGGAGCAAGCGAGGGGAAAGAGACAGGTGAGAAACGATTCATTGTCTTTACAGAGGAATTATTATATTTTTAAAATCAACAGTGGGAAAAACTAAGAGTATTTTATTGTGTAGGTGACATTCAAAATATTGTTGTATGTTGTAAATATTGTAGTTCAATTTATTTGTGAAATGATTGAATATTTAATTTTAAAACTTATATTTTGCATTTCGGCAAAAGGTAAGACCACACACAGCCTGGAGATGTACCCTTTAGGGGCAATCTAAAATACAATCTTGTAAGTTTTTTTTTTGGTCAAACTAAACTGTAGTGTTAACATTCAAGTCCACACTTTTCGACAGCTCTCTAAGCAGCCGAGTACAAATCCAACAGAAGCAGAGTTGGACTCAAATCTGTGTTCAGAAATTGATTTATTTTTTGATTATTTATTTCATGGCATCACACTGGGAGAATCGCTCTGCAAGCTATTTTTAGTTTGCACCTGCTGTTGTTTTTTGTAATATATTACTTAATATATGATTTAATTACTTTTTAGAAATTTACTTCCATGATTTATGCAGATTTTTATGGTATGTTTACCACTTCTCAAATGTATTTTAACATATACAATGATTTTTAAATTGTATTATTGTTTATTAAATACAGATTCAATCATCTGTGTGTACAGCTGTCTTTCTGATGTACCTTAACGTGTTGATTTTACATCTGAATCTTTCAGAAATGCTCCTGGATGATTTCCTGTTGACGTATCTGGTATTCATGACCACCAGTGAACTCTGCCAGGCACTGCTAGGACAATATCCTTCTTAATGATCTTCTCTTTGATGTGGACTACATGAAGATGTTCTTTAACCACAGGCAGATAGTAACTATGAAAGGCATAATCCACCACAACATTAAATTGTATTCATTAATCAGAGAAGAGCGCATTTCCATCTTTGTGTAGGCTTCCACAATGTTTGTCTAACACATATGGAATGATCTTAGCTTACTTTTAATCAAGCGTTGCATCTTGGGAGCATACATGGTGCAAATGTGTAAATCATAGATGTTAACACAATGTGCTCTGTTTATGAGCATTCTGGGCATTTAGACAAGGAAAAGATTTGCAGCAGTAAATTCATATCTTATCCTCAATGACAGATGGAGACTATTAATGGTGTTTTAGATGCTTTTTAAGGCTTGAAAATCTGTGTGATATGAGTCTCTTGTATTATATCAAAATATCTCAAATTAATTTTCAAGGAGTAATAAAGCCATTACAGGCTTGGAAATGATTGAGTGCATTTTGATTTTTGGGGTAAGCTATCCCTTTAATATAATGTCTTTTAAATATTAAAATTGCAACATAGTTAACCCACACTGCAAATTTTATTTTGCCCAAATTAAAGTACATGTTTGAGTCAAGTTTGAATTCCAGACAGGTTGCCACACATTGGCCATGATATATGGCCAAGATGCTAACAGTTGTTGCAAGAAACTACAATAAAAGTGATTCCAGTCGATATAAAACAAATAAAAGAGTATTGGTGTTCTTTAACCTTGAGTGTCTCACCTACTGCATGAAGCGTATTGGAGGCTGTGAGGAGGCTCGAGAAGCACTGCACAGGAAAAGGAAAGTGCTTCGTTTGGTCTCTCAATGGAGCCAACTCTACAGGGACATCCCACGAGAAGAAGATAACCTCAAGAACTTCATCAAGGTCTGTAGCTGATTGTTTTGGTCTTATTCTGACTTTGATATTATTCACATTCTACTCATTAAATGTAAGAAACTTCAATTATTTCAATAAAATGATTAGTGAAAATAGATATTTTAATGCTCAGCCAGGTCACAGCATCAGTGATGTGTCCTTGAACCCCTGGGTTTCAGTTCTCACAAAGCCTACCTACAGCTGACCCAGCTTAGTCCTCAACACATGACCTCGATCTACAGCCATCTTCATGCCCTTCCTGCTGCCTGTGTGCTGTTACTGATGGCTCTTATCTGCCTTTACCTGTGATGCATTGTGCAGTATAAGCTATGCAGTGTGACTGCCCTGCAAAACCTCTAAATTCAAACTCCTGGCATTTCTCCCTTTCACGTTCCCTTCTTTCTTAACAAATCATCCAAGATCCAAGATGTTGCCTCTGATGGCAACCTTGGTACAAAGCTCTGCAGTGTTATTCTTAGTTTTGCTAGTTTGGCCTATTATTTGTTTGGCTAACTTTATTTGCTACACACGAGAGGAACTGCTAATCTTTGAGCAGCACTCCCAGAACATCTTTCCACTGGGTTTTGGACTTTTGACGTTTTATCGAAGGTTTTATCTTGTGGGGTTGCTACGTTCCTCAGGAAACTGAGGGGGAGGAGGGGGAAACGTGGCGACAAACTCGTGAAGCTCCTTCAGTAGGGCTATCAATCATCGATGCCCAGCATACATCTCTACCAAATAAAATGGATAAGATTCATCTGCTTACCTAGACTTACCAAGTCTAGCAACATAGACTTTTCGACCTCGGCTGCACCATGTTTCAGGGGACCTGGCAAAACGAAGGGATACCGACTCTGCTCTCAACCTGCCCGGATTCATGCTGTTCAGAGAGGACCACAACTCCAGCGCAACAGGAAAAAGTCAGGGTGGAGGCACATGCTTTTACATCAATGTGGTACATACAAAAGTGGTGTACAGATGTAACTGTGATAAAGAATATCTGCTGTCCTTACCTGGAAGCGCTTTTTATTAAAAGCGCTCACCCTGCGAGTTTTCCTCGCATGTTCTCGTCAGTGTTTACATCGCTCTGTAGGCACATGTGAGCAAAGCACTGCATTAGCTGCCTGACGAGATCACTAACAAAGAGCAGCATTAGCTGGACTCTGTCTTTGTTATTTTTGGAGACTTCAACAAAGCTAATTTGACAAGAGAACTGCTCAAGTTTAAGCAGCATTTAAAGTGGCCCACTAGAGAGAGGAATATTATGGACCATTGTTATAGCATATTAAGCAAGGCATACCATGCTGTCCCCAGAACTGCCTTTGGACTTTCTGATCACTGTCTGGTACATCTCTTCCCATCTTACAGGGCAAAGCTCAAAGTTGCTAAACCTGTTGTGAGAACTGTTGAAAGATGGACCACTAAAGCAGAGCGGGATTTACAAGCCTGCTTTGGCTGCACAGACTGGAGTGTTTTTGAAAATGCGGCCTGGTCGAGCTCACAGTCTCAGTTACATCAGTTTCTGTGAAGACTTATATGACATATAACAACGACAAACCATTGTTCTCTGGAAGACTCAAACAGCTTCGTCAAGCCAAGGGTGATGCCCACAGAAGTGGAGACCATGATTTGTACAAACATTGAATAAGGAGATCAGAAATGCCAAGAGATTGTACTCTGAAAAGCTGTAAAACCAGTTTGCCACCAACGATCCTGCTGCAGTATGATCAGGCCTAAAGACCGTCACAAACTACATAGCACCAGCATCTTCATCAATGTGCAATCAAAACTAGGTGTATGAGCTGAACGAGATTTACTGCAGATTTACCCTCCAATTGTCTCTGCTACCCACTGTGCCACCGTGGCATCTGTGGTCATGAAGTTCTTTGAAAGACTGGTGCTGGGCCACATGAAGAACATCGCTGAACCCCTACTGGACCCCCTGCAGTTTGCCTACCAATCTAACCGGTCTGTGGAGGATGCAGTCAACATGGGGCTGCACTACATAGTGCTACATAGATAGGCCTGGGACCCCCTGGGACTTCAACTCCGAATTTAACACCATCATCACATCACTCCTTCGAAACAAACTCTCCTAGCTACCCGTCCTTGACTCCCGCCTGTGAGTGGATCATAAGCCTTCTGACAGACAGATAACAGCTTGTGGGGATGGAGGAATTCACATCATGCACCCGTACCACCAGCACTGGCAACCCCAGGGGTATGTTCTCTCTTCACTTCTCTTCTCCACCACCACCCCCCCACCCCCAAACCCCCTCGTCCCGGTGGATTCATTCAGGTTCCTGGGGACCACCTGAAGTGGAGCCCACACATCGACTCCATTGTAAAGAATGTACTTCCTGCGTCAACTGAAGATGTTCAACCTCCCACAGAAACTGCCAACCCAGTTCTATTCAGTGGTCATTGAGTCTCTTCTCTGCTCCTCAATCATCATTTCATTTAGCTAAAAACAGACATCTGTAGACTTCAGAGGACTGTGTACGGCGGGGAAGATCATTGGAGTTCCCCTACCCTTCCTCCAGGACCTGTACACACCCAGAGTGAATAAGACGGCAAACAAAATCAATCTGGACCCCACTTACCTTGGCCACCACCTTTAAATATTGCCCTCTAGCCGCCGCTTCAGAGCCACTATCCCCACGACATCTAACTGCTGAACAGTACAACACAGTTCAGTTCGGTGCAGTACGGCCAGCTTTGCTTTCCCATTGTTTAAAGTGTCGATATGTTAAATAGGCAGCATCACTCTGTTTTAGCGCCAACCCCACCTTGATGTAATAAAGAGTGCGATAGAGATTCAGCCACAAACAACAATGGATACCAAACACACCGTTGGACTGTTTTCTGTTGCTTCTCGGGCATGTGGGTGTATTACACACACTTCCAAGATGAAGCTCCGGGTGTAGCCGTGATCAGCCATTAGCTTGGCAACCTCCCGAGTCACCTTTTTTGTTGAGCGTCACTTCATCCAGATCTCGCTGGATTCACTCATCTGCAATCAACGACAGGAAGGTCTGAACCTCCGCATTTGACCAAGATTGCCCAGACATAGTGTTGTCTTTTTTGATCGCAAGCAACAATATTACACACATTTAAAACTGAATCCACTCATCACATGTATATATCTAGTTTGCTCATTTTAATGACACAGGCAATGATGACTCCCTTGAACCAATTAGTGTTGGCGTACATCACGCTTGATCGACCAATCAGCGAGAATGGGGTAGTTTACAGTTTTAGCGTCATTTGTGGAACCAGCTCAAAGGAGGAACCAAAAACACTGTCGGTTTCTTGGCCAGCACACAACTGAAAAACTGTGCCGTGCTGTGTAATGCAAAAGTGCCAATAGCTCCCTACCATCCCACTATGTTACTTGCACCTAGATTCTCGCACATTTCATCACTTTGCTGTTTGCACCTAACCATTTTATAGACTTTTGTTCACTTGTTTACATATAGGGTGTCACGGTGACGCAGTGGGTAGCACGGCAATCCCACAGCAAGAAGGTCACTGGTTCAAGCCTAGTTGGCATTTCTGTGTGGCGTTTGCATGTTCTCCCTGTGATCGTGTGGGTTAACCCCTGGTGCTCCGGTTTCCCCCACAAGTCCAAAGACATGCGATATAAGTGAATTGAAAAAAAAAATTGTCCATAGAGTGTGAAAGTGAATGAATGTGTGTGTGGATGTTTCCCAGCAATGGCCGGAAGGGCATCCGTCGCGTAAAACATATGCCGGAATAGTTGGCGGTTCATTCTGCTGTTGTGACCCTGAAAGGGAAAAAGCCGACAAGAAAATGGATGGATGGATTGTTTTCATATAATCAGTCCTTCACAATATTCTACCTAATAGCCTTATGTTAATCGTTTTGTTAGTCGTGTTGCAATTGACTTATTCTACTGTACTTATGCTGTTTGTATTGCACTTATGTTGTTGCAGTAACTGCTTCACTGAACCACAAAAAATTAATTGACACACAAACACTTGGCAATAAAGCTGAATCTGATTCTGATCACTGTTTGCTCTTGTATATCAACATTCTATGTTGCATCAGACACAAAAATAATGTCTGGTCTTAACGAGGTCTTGGCAAAAGGGCAAGTTGATTAGCCTGCCTTGGTCTGCTGTTAGCTGCCAATCCTATGCTGATCATTCTGTAGCTGTCAATGTAGGCTTAGAGTTAACCCTAGGCTCTCCTACTGTGATAAAGCTCATAAACAGTATTAATATACTGTGTAGCAATTAAGCTTTTAAACATTCAATAAAAGTACGATTAATTACCTCAGCGCTGCGATGACCAGCTTTGGGGAATCGGCGAGGAGTCGGCTCCTGAGAGTCGAATCACATGAGATCAGTTCAAACCTCAGCCCAGTTTAACAGTTAATCTGTCCACCAGAAAACCATATCGCAATTAATACTGAAACCCCTTAACTGAAATATGACCCTTAGCACAAAATCGTATCTCAGGGCATGATATAAAGATATATAAGTCGTGGACAAAGTAAATGCGTTTAAGATATTTATTTCTATACTACACAACACAAACTATTCTAACTAGTATACTAACCACATACACTCACGCACGCACACCAAGAGAGAGAGAGAGAGAGAGAGAGAGAGAGACTGTTTTCTGAGTCTCAAATCAAAATAGCTTAGACGGAATACCCCTTAAGCGTGGATCTCAGCAAACGGTTATCTTAAAAAGTTTCAAAAGTTCGTTCTGAAATCATTACACCAGCCAGCAAGTGATAAATTTTGCTTTCTACCATATCCTGGGAGTTCTTTAGATCCGCGAGATTTCGGCTTGGTCTGTGCAGAATAGCTGATTTTGAAGTGGGAGTGCAGAGTTCAGAGTTGAGGATGAGAAGATCCAACGAGTTGATTCAGTGAAGAATCTAGTTAAGAGATTCGGGTCAGCTTCGTTGAAAGTCCTTTGTAGATCTTGGTTGTGAAACAGCGCCAATAATGATCAAGGAAAGAGATGAGATGACTGAAGATCCGGAGAGACAAAACAGAGAGGAAGAGCAGACTAAGCGAGAACAGAGAAAGACTGTATTCTAAGAGAACCGGAAAAAGACTGACTGTCTGGAGTCATGGCTCAGTTTTCCGGAGCCGCAGGGCGGGCTCTTCCTCGTAGCTTAGCCGATGAGAGCACTTCTGAAATTGGAACCGTGGTGACATCACAGTCAAGCACGCAGGGGCTGTAATTAACTCGTGAAATATTAAATATTATACTGGGTCTTATCTAGCAAAGAGAATATCGAGTAACTTTCTACCACACGTCATTATCTCAGAAATAACATTTAGAACAGAAGGATATCAAATATGACTGATTTATTGCTGAAAACACCCATTCACTCACTCATTCATTCGTTTTGCTAACTGGTTAAACACGATACAAGTTCTCAGTGTACACAATACAGATTAAGACATGCTATGACTATTAATCCGGGATATAGGTGTGTACACGTAAAAATCGGTCCCTTATCCTCTGTAACGTTAAGAATAGCAGTTTGTGTTACGGTGTCCAAGATTAAAAACTCTCCTTGAATTCCTTCCCTCTCGCTGATAAGCTCAGGGTGAAAGGAGGGTGAATCCAACAGTCTTTGATCCGGCGGGATTATTCAGGGGTTCGTATTTTCACACAGTTCTGGAAATTATCAGGGTGACAATCCTCCTGCGGGGGCTTTGAATACGGGGTTATCTCCTGACCTCCTCTAGTGCCGGGGTGCCCCCTTTTGCAAATGTGTTTAGCTGAGACGTGATGTATCGTCACATGTGGTCAGGAACGAAACTTCAGGAATGTGGGCCTCTTTCAGAATTCAGGGAGAAGTGATGAAGAGACGAATCTGTAGTCCTTACAACAGTAATAACTCTCTCTCCCCCTCTCCCACTTGCCAACGCTTGTTTTTTCAGCATATTGTATTTATTTCTATATCTTTTAAACATAATTGATTTGATAAACACAAGACAAGTCTACAGATAACAAAAGGTAATCGTTTTCATTCTTTCCAGAGTAAACTGAAGCTGACACTGGGGGCCTGCTAGTGGTTTGGGGACCATATGCAGTTTCAAAGTCTGCATAGCACAAAAAACTACTATGCCAGGTAGTCCTAGGTTTATCCAGTCTAGAATGTTTGCAAACACATCTTATTATGAGGAGCCAGAGCACATCATCAGTGATGTAGTCTGAGGTCACTGGGTGTTTCCGGTCTCTCGATCATCAGCGTTTCAGGAGAGCCTGCAAAACGAGAACGAGAAATGATCATGTAATTGCTTTACAAGGGAGAATTGACACTCATTTTATACTTCATATGGCCCCCTCATAGTGCTGTAACAGCTTCTTGTCAGAGCTTCAAATTTAATTGTATTGTTAAATTAAGTTCTCTTGATAACAAGTGTTTAAAGAGGGATAGATCTTACCTACTTGACTATTGCCAATTCTTGAGATGTTGTAATCCTTTACCACCTGTTACGCTTCGAACTGTACAAGTTCTTAAAGCCCCTTGGGCATTTTAACTGAAGTAGCTAATTCAATGTCACATGTTTTTGTGTAGACACTGTATCGATATATGCTGGAGGACATCTATGTGTTTCCCATTCTGGAGAAAGACCTGAAGGAGTTCCAGAAGCTTCTACGCCAGAGACAGTGAGTCCAACTCATAATTTCTGCTCATCATCATGATTAGACTCATATTAGATTCCAGACAAAAGTACTAGAAGCCAATTCTTACACCATTAACACAAAACATACTAAAGGTGATTTATAAATTAAATATTATTTGGGGAAGAAACAAGAGTCAAAAGATAAATCAATTAAATTAGTCCCCACTGAACAATAAACTCACTGCTTTTGTCGATATTTGCAGTGCATGTATTTGTTTTTCATTTAGTCTCAGATAGACATTGTTAACTATAAATTATGTACGAAATCTATATAACAATAAAAATATTAATACAAAAACACATTTTCCAAATGTAAACTACCTCTATCACAATATGGTTTCAATAACTGTACTAATAAAAAAAAAATCTGATGTACACTTTTTTATGTAATTGTAATCAAGTTCAAAATTCTTAGATAAAAGGAAATAACATTTTAGAAATAAAAAGTGCATTCCTGTAGTTAGCATTAGATTGGGTGTCTACAGGTAATCAAGTCAAAATTAGGTCTTTATAAATCGAAATTTAGATATTTTATTTCCAAGTTTTTACTTCAAGTCTTTTTATTTCAAATTGTTATCTCAGATGTTTCACATGATATGTGGGAACAACCACTATAAAAGGGGAATTGGATGCAGCTCGCTGTGATGCTTTGGGGCTGACACTCACCCCCTTGGCATTCCAGACTATCTTATCTATCTCGCTTAATTCCACTCAGCCTAGCCCATACCTGGTGGCGTAAGCTTTCGGGGACCAAAGCTTTTACAAGGAGTGCTCACACAAGGACAGAACATTGGACTGATCCATTCAATCTACTTCACATGTTAGGAGTTACAATTTTGTGGTACTTTCTCAAGCTAAACATTCCTTCATCCACTTCAGCCACTACTGCCAATAGCCAGAATGACCCACAAGATGAATCTCCTCTAATCTCTTCTTGAAACTGGTTTCAGCTGTGGGCAGCATAGTAACTGAAAGCAGCCTCTCGCTGTTTGAAGTGAACCCGTGGTAGTTCTTACTGATTTGAATCCAATGATCAGAAAGCTCTGTTTGATTTGTATACAGTAATTATAGCTGTGATGTATTTTTGTGCAAAGCTGTTTTGTGACTTTTGTGCTGTTTTGAGGAACAGCAGCACTTTAAACTCTATTCTGTGCAGAGACCTGAGGACTGGCATTATGTGCTCGAACTTTCTAGTTCTGGTCAGAATCTATGCAGCCACATTCTGAACAACCTGAAACTGCTAGTGGTCTTTTTGGGAGACCAGTTAGCAGACATCACAATAATCCAGCCTTCCGATGATAAAAGCATGAACTAGTCTCTCAAGATTTTCTACTAGATCTAGATTCATAAGCAGATTAGTTATTGCTCTTATGTGACTGATGAAGCTCAGATCAGAATCCAGAATCACCCCAAGGTGCTTGACTTGACGTTTAGTTGTAATACCCTTAGAGCTCAGGTGTCCATTCACCTTGAAAACCTCCGCTATATTCCTAAAAGCAATGACTTCAGTTTTATATGAATAATTTAATATGTATCCCACAAACCTACAAAAAAGACTTTCAGACCAATTACAATCATAAAAAATTACATAGGCCCGCTTCTCTTCTTCTCTTATGCTAACCGGATATAGCTACATACAAAGCATGATATTCTTATTTAAGCAATGTCTAAACAAAAAACTCACATGTCTTGTGACTTTAGATAGATCTCAGAGATAAAATCAGATACAGGTGAATTAACTCTATGTTTTTAGATTATTATACCAAACTTTACACATCAAGCACTTAATTTAACAACCCAGTAAACTTTGAACTTCTTGATTCATCAACCTTACCTAAAACTTACAAGACTCAAAACAACAATTTAGATGGATCCATTTCTAAAACAGAGATTCGAGCAGCCATTAGCTCTATGCAATCAGGAAAATCTCCTGTCTCTGACAGCTTCATTCCAGAGTTGTATAAATCATCTGGTCATTCCCTATCCCCCACACTTGTCAAGCCTATATAATGACTCTCTCAGGATCCTTTGTCCTGTAACAGCTACAAACAAATTTCACTCTTCATCATGGACTTCAAGTTTTTAGCCAAGGTACTAGCAACCCAGCTTCAGCTGATACAGTCAACGCTATTTGAGCCGAACCAGACAGGGTTTCTCTCGAGAGACATTGATTTTTATCTCAATGAGACTCTTAAATTGGAGAATGTGCTACTGGAATGCCTGACTGCAGAACCATAAAAACAGTCTATTGCAACAAATCATTTTTGTGGATGCATCAAAAAGACAATAGTGTGTAAGGTAATCTTTCTGAAAGGAAGCTTCAGAAGATGGCCATTGAGTCTGGTTACTCTGAGTGTGGAGATCTACGATGCAAGGTCATCCTTGTCAACGTCAGGGGGCCTTCTGAGGAAACATGCATGTTGAGGCTTCTTGTCCATGGGAAGCATTTTTACCTGGATAAACAACATATGGCTGTTCTGAACCTCTAGAGCGGACATTGTGTGTTCGAGTAAGCTCAGCTTCACTTTTCATTGTCAGCTCTTTCATTTTCAGTGCGAAATCTGTAGTGTCTTCAGGTGGCAACTCACCTGCAATTCCTTCAGAGCCTTGCCTTGAAACACCTGGAACAAACAGGGTGAGCTGTCGCTCTCAGGTTGACCTCTTCTCTTCTCTTCTAGACAGTTTCTCAGCAGCACACAGCTTTGTATTGTCTTTGCTCATTCGGCTCCAAACTGAAACAGGAAGTCAAAGCTGCATCCGGTTCCCCTTTTATAGTTGGTGTTAGGGTTGGGCAATGTCGACTAATTTGGCATCCGCGATATCTAATGAGAAAAATCGTTGATGGACGAATGGCATCAAATAGGGGGTGTCCAGGGGGGTACAGGAATTGTTGTATTGTATGATGAATTCCTAACGAATTAATTATTTTAAGCCTGCACGCTAGGTCTTTGTTTTACCAATAACACAATCATAACATAAATAAATTTAAGTAACAAAAAAATTACCACCTGTTAATCTCTTTGTTCACGGGACTCTGGCATGAACGGGCAGAGTGATCTGTGTCATTATAATGGCGTCGAGGATTTTGAATGGTGAAAAAGGAGTACAATCACCTGTCTGGCAATACTTTGGCTTCCAAACGACTGAAATAGGACAGCCACGAAGTGGTCTGAAGTGGTGTGGGGAGTAGAGCAGATCGAAGGGAAATATCAATAACACCACCGTGAGGATGAGACACAAACCAGCCTTGCTTTACCTAAGATATAGACGGGATCCCATGAAACCACCCGAGCTATAGGCCTATGCGCCATAAAAACTTGTTGCTGAAATGGCGAGTCAGTCACCCAGCCCTGTGCGAATCCGTCAACGGCCCAACCCTAGCTGGTGTATACAAATCTTGTTACCATTGGACTTTTAAGAGCGAGTTGAGTTTGATTGGGATGCATATATGGAACTAACCAACTAAAGGGGAATAAAAGATAAAATGTTCAATGTTATTCTTCAGAAAGTATATACAGACAATAAAATAAATGATGAATTGGTTTAACAGTATTAACTTCAAAGGGCTTCCTCCAAAATGAAAAAAAGATCTTTTGTTTTTAAACCAATTTATGAAGCTTTTGAATTTGAGCAGAAAAATCCTTGTCAGAACTCTTCTTTTGAGAATGAACTTTACACACATACTGCTTTGTCTTTGTCTTTGGTCTCAATTAAATATCAACCAAGCGTCACGGTGGCGCAGTGGGTAGCACGATCGTCTCACAGCAAGAAGGTCGCTGGTTCCCCGTGATCGCGTGGGTTTTCTCCGGGTGCTCCGGTTTCCCCATGAGTCCAAAGACATGCAGTATAAGTGAATTGAGTAAGAACAATTGTCCATAGTGTTAAAGTGTGAATGAGTGTGTGTGAATGTTTCCCAGCGATGGGTTGCGGCTGGAAGGGATGAAAGCCGACATGAAGATGAATGAATGAATGAATAAATATCAACCTCTGAATTGTTCTGCCTACTTTAACCTCTACATTGCACAAAGATAATGAGGAATTGGTGGAATGAATGTGAAAAGAACATATAAGGCTCTATCGTCGGCTGTTTTTTTAAATAAGTATGGCCAGCTACTAACATTTTAATGAATGAAACTACATTTTTGCACGCACGCACGCACACACACACTCAATACATTTTTAATGAAATGTAATAAATTATTCTTTAGCTAAACACCAACAAAAAAATAAATCTAATTACTAGAACTTGAGAAAATACCACATTTTGAGAATTAAATGTTATTGATGAATGCTTATAGGGAAGTTTAGTTTCAAAATGGTTTTTGAATAGATGTGTGATCCATAAATAAAGAAAATTTGCTCCTTTCAGGCATGCTCTCAGTTAAGTGCTTTTGCTTGTTTCTCCTCAGTATGGTGGACGACTATTCTCTACAACAGAAGGTAAGGAAAATGAAGGCATCAAAAGTATTATTGACAGACTGTATAAAATTAGTTTTTCGAAAACGTTTTATTTTAGGAGAAACTTTTAGAAATGAAGAGCATTTGTTTAATAGAACAGTTTCTGTCATTTTAAGCTGAATTATTATTTGGCTTTACATACTAGTCTGTGTGTCATTGTGGGTATTTACAGTACACCTACTGGTGTTCCAAATGACCTACCTTATCGCTGACCCTTTGTCTCAGAATTCATAATTAGTATTTTCAGACTTTGTCTATTCATAGACTTAGTCAATGTTTTGTACAGTCCTTTTTTGATTTTGTGTATGTTTGTGTGCAGAATAAAGGTCTTTACCAACAGCTGAGTTTAAAGGAGGGCAGCGTTTCTCTCAGAGTCTCTCCGGTCCATAGTAGAGATGGTAAACCCCTCCTCTCTCAAACAGTTCTATGAATTAACCACTTTTATGTAGTGTGTAACATGCCTCCAAGATTGAGAAACATTAAGTTTGCGTTTAAAATTTGAGAGTGGTCTGTGTGTCTATGTATATCCTTTGGAAAAAATGAATCTTTCTCCTTGTCTCTGATGATATGCATATATCTTCACCATTAGTTTCAGACACAACTGGAAACATTCTGTTGATTATGGCCATTTCAACTACATTCTGTGATTGGATTATCAAGTGTTTTTATTGTATTGTCATCCAGTCCACTTTATTGTTAGTCTGCATAAATTAGCTGTTCACGGTTTCTTGTTGTTTGTAGTTGCTGAGTTGAGTTTTTGCACCTTCCCTCACTTGTTAGCTCCTGATCAGGCATCCTGCATTATTCCCTCTTTCCTTTAGTTCACTGCTGCACCATTAGTTAGTTCCACTCATCATACTGAGATTGTTTGGTTAAGGTTTGATTTTTGTGGTCTTTTAGTTTATTGTTTGTTTAGTGTTATGGTAGAGTGTTTGTGTTTAATGTTCTTCTGTGCACAGTTTTCCCTCTCTTGGGCTTTTTCATTTAGTGTTTTCTCTTGGATCTCTGACTGTTGTGCGTTTGAGTTGAATGACACTGGCCTGCAATAAATTAGTGGAATGTGTATGATTAGTGTATGATTACTTGCCAATGATAACTTGTACTAATAATTTATTACTAATATTTGGTATGCAGTACATAACTAAAAGAATACATTTTCCAAACAGTTCTAAAGTCAGTGAAAGGCTAGTGATATGCCCAGAAGATCTCACCCGGCTACACCTTTGAAAGAAGCTTTCCATCTTGTAATAGTAGCCATATCAGCATCCCAGCTATCAGGCATTCCGAACAACGTAGCTTGTGCAGCTAGCATAGACGGTACACTCCCATCTGCTGCTGGTGCCGACATGGTACACTTTACCAGCAAGCAACCCGCCCAGGCCTGGGGCACCTCTGGGAATTAGGGCTTCACGTCTCATCATGCCGACAGCCTGCCCAGACACATGGTGGAGGTGACAATGCTGCTTTAAACACAATCATTTTGTCAGGGTCTTCCAATGTCCCTAACCCTTCCAGATCTTCAAGGCACAGCACACTGACAACAATACACTCAGTGAATGCACCTCCTCAAACGTTTAATTGATGTTTAATGAAGTTTGTTCTCTACTAAACATATTCACTGTTTACCAGCTTTTACCTGTCATACACCTTTTGAGGTAACAGCTGGCGACTACTGAGAAGAATTTATATGAAAATTGATAAGTTTTGACCGCTGACTTTTTCTGTCTGCTATGTTCACAAGGCCCATTCTGTTTTCAATTAAAAGGCCATGGAGCTCCTCATGGGCAGAGGCTCTGTACTGCATGTTGCCTCACCATGGAAGCAATGCTGACCTTCCCTCTTCTAGAGCTTTATGTGCCTCACTGCATTTAACCACCAGCCCCTCATTCACCCGCTGACATACACTGCAATCCAGCCCCTGTATCGCCTGGCCCTGACTCTCTGCGACAACATTCCCTATTATCACCAGGCGCTCTTGACTACAGGCATTATTGAGCATGTGGATGCCTGTCCCTGGGTCTCAAACTTGATGGTGGCAAAGAAAAAAGGGGTCGTCTGAGGCCATGCATCAATCCCAGGTTATTGAGCAAGGGTGTGATTCCTTAATAAATATCTGCTGCCAACTGTGGAATAACTTACATCAAGATATTATAGCTCTAGAGTTTTCTCAAAACCTGACCTCCTTCAGGGGTCCCTCCAAGATCCCTTGCACCAAAGTAGTCATGACCTTCTTCTGTCACCCATGCTGGGGGTTTTCACCACACCCACATGTCGTTTGGCCTCAGCTCAGTCCCAAGCTGCTTTCAGAAAAGGATGTCCATTTATCCTGGTTTTCCCAGAGTGATTATCTACCGTAATGAGATCAGGCTTCAAACTAACTTTGATTTGTTTAATTTATTTTTAACACAAGATGACATGTTTGGAGGATCAAGTCTTTGGCTGAAGCAGTCATTGGAAAATGTTTCATGCTTCATAAAATGTTTCATTTTTAGACTTTTCTGTCTATGTATTGTTCATCTGTTGCTTTAATAAAGATAACTGTTATTCCACCAGCTATAATCTACTTGGGTTCCCTCCTTCAATATTCTGATATGCTAACAAAATATTTGAATTACATGATGGCCATGCTAGATATACTGTACAGTTATAAGTTTATTCTAATACAATTATGCAAATCACATACATTTATAAAACATGTAACATTAAAAAGCATTGGCCTATTTTTGACTCTTTAGGATAGGTTTGCATAATCTACAGGGTATTGTTGCACCTTGTTTGTAGACAGATTTTAAGTTCTCCTAAACTCCCAATGAAGGGATCTGTTAGCTAAACCTTTGCTCTCCTTTCCAAACATCTTTTACAAACTGAGCATAATAAATGAGTTCTAAGAGATCTTAAATATGGCTCTTTTGAACAAAACATGAAATAGGACATGGCTTAATTGTCTCAGATTAAACTGGTGATTTTTGTCTGGAAAGCAGTGTTTCTGCTAATTACTAGGTGTTTTTATTCTTTTTTTGTCATTAAGACCATGAGATCTGGTTTGTAGTTGAGCAACTTTGTAATGACTTTGTAATGAATAATAGCAATATTTTTTGTGTTTCCTGATAAATAATTAGTTGTAGCCTTATATAATTAGTGATAGTTTTAGATTCTGAACACAATACAGCTTTGCATCTGAACTCTTTTGGGGGAAAAAAAACATGGAGCACATTTTAATGAATTTTCTCTATTTAGCAACTTCTTATATTTTAAACAAATTTGTTAGGTGTCTTTGTAAAACAAGACAAACATGGATAATAATGAAATAATCATTTCAAGTCGCATTTCTCTTTGTCTCTTCATTTTTCTGTCAGTCATGTGCCGTGTGTACGTGAGCTGTGACTCATACCTGAGTCTGTGTGTGAAACCAGCACTGAAGGCTCAGGACCTTCTAGTCATCATTGCTCAACGAATCGAGAGGAATCCTGAAGAAATATTGCTGCTGGTTGAAAATCCAAACAGAGGTACACACTATAAAAATCTATCTGTTTTCAAAAATGTGTAGGTATTTTGAAACTGCATTCTGGGACAGTGTGCTGATTGAACAGGTATTATTATTTCCAGAACATCTGCAGGCTATAGTCATCTTCTTTTTCATTAGGTCTGTAGAGAGTAAACTCACTTCACTTCAAAGTTATTTTCTGATTAGCACAGTACAATATCAGCAAGTGGATCACAGCAAAAACACACCCAATTAGTGAACCACTTCTCACAATCAGACAAATATTTGTTGTAAACATTACAGTAATGAGACCAATTCATAATTACGTTCTAACCTTAGGCTACCTTAATCATATATACATGGTATTTGAATGTAGCTGATCAATAAAAATACAGCTAAATGCTCATTTACTTAGGTAGAGATAAATTAGCTTTCACATTCGTCCACTCTAAATGGAAAAATCAGTTTGAAAGGATGTGACTTCACATGTTAAAGCCTTTAATTACATGCTAGACTACCAGGTATCAGTATTTCCCACAACAAACCATCATTTAATTTCATTTAATGTTACATTCAAGATGGTGCCGTGGATGGCCGTCTCGGTACACAGCTTTGCAGTGTTTTTGTTTGTTTTGCTAGTTTATCCTGCTATGTGTTTTGCTAACCTTATACGTTACACCCGAGAGGAACTGCTCATCTTTGAGCAGCACTCCCAGAACATTTTTTCACTGGGTTTTGAATTTTCATACATTTTATTGAGCTTTTTTAGCTAGCGGAGGAGGAGGGGCAAGCGTGCGGGAAACTTGTGAAGCTTCACGAGCGTGGACTCCGAACTTTGCTGCCCAGTATCCATCTGGCGAATCTGCACTCTTTACCTAATAAAATGGAAGAGATTCATCTGCTTACCTGGAGCAACAAAGGCTTTTCAACCTGTGTTTTGCTGTGTTTTATGGAGACCTGGCTTAACGAAGGGATACCGGCCGCCACTCTCAACCTACATGGATTCGCGCTGTTCAGAGCGGACTGCGACTCGAGCTGAAGGTGAAAAACTCGCGGCGGAGGCACATGCTTCTATATCAAAGTGAGGCGGTGTACAGATGTAACAGTGATGAAGAAGATCTACTGTCCTGATCTGGAAGCGCTCTTTATTATCTGCAAGCCCTTCTATTCATCCAGCGAGTTTTCCTCGTATATTCTTGTCTTATTCTATACGCGTGCGTTAGCGAAGCGCTGCAACATCTGGCTGATGAGATCACAAATGTGGAGCAGCATTTTCCGGACTCTGTTTGTTTTTTTGGAGACCTAGAACTGCCAAAGTTCCAGCAGTTCCAGAGAGGGGAAAATTTTAGATCATTGTTACACATCTATCAAGGGTGCCTATCACCCCTACTGGACCCCCTGCAGTTTGCCTACCAATCTAACAGGTCTGTGGATGATGCAGTTAACATGGGGCTGCACTACATCCTGCAACATCTGGATAAGCCAGGGACCTATGTGAGGATCCTGTTTGTGGACTGCAGCTCAGCATTTCATATCATCATCCTATCACTGCTTCGAAACAAACTCTCCCAGCTCTCCGTCCCTGACTCCACCTGTATGTGGATCACAAGCTTCCTGACAAACAGACAGCAGCTTGTGAGGATGAGGGAATTCACATCATGCACCCGAACCACCAGCACTGGCACCCCAGAGGGTTGTGTTCTCTCTGCACTTCTCTTCTCCCTCTACACCAACGACTGCACCTCGCACAACTCCTCTGTAAAGCTCGTCAAATTTGCAGACGACACCACCATCATTGGCCTCATCCAGGAGGCTTAGCAGAGACTGTACTTCCTGCACCAGCTGAAGAAGTTTAATCTTCCACAGACACTGCTTACCCAGTTTTACTCTGCGGTCATTCAGTCTGTTCTCTGCTCCTCCATCATTGTCTGGTTTTGCTCCGCCTCTAAACACCACCAGAGTGAGAAAGAGGGCTAACAAAATCCTTCTAGACCCCATTCCCCCCGGACTCCACCTTTTTGAGCTCTTGCCCTCTGGCAGCCGCTTCAGAGCCACTAACACCAGGACTGTACGGTACAAACAGAGCTTCTTTCCCCAAGTTATCCATCTGCGGAACTCTTATCTCCCCGCAATCTCTTACCTGCTCCTGGACTCTCGCACATCACAACTCCTTACATTTTTTTGCACTTAATCACACCACACTGTATAGACTTTGTTCAACTGTTTACATTTCATCAATCCTTCATTCTACTTCATAGCCTTATGTTAATTGCTGGTTGCGTTGCACTTTACTGTATGTATGTGGTTTGTATTGTACTTATGTTGTTTGCACTGATGGCTCCATTGTGCCAAAGGAAATTCTTTGTGTGTGCACACACACACTGTCACAGAGGCTAACCTCGTCACTCCCTCCTCTGACCAACAGAGGGCACCTCCGTTGCACTAACTCCTGCTCCTCCACCTACACCACACTACATTCCCCATACACCCCAGGGGCGCCTTGATTACACACCACGCTGAAGGACATTACAACCACTATTTATACAGACTGATTCCCATCGCTCAGTGCGAAGTCTTGTTTGTATCTATACTGCAATTCCGAGCGTTTACCCAGTTTGTATGCCTGCCTGTTGTGACCCTGCCTGTTCTCCGTCTACGATCCTAGCCGCCTGTCCGTTGTACTACTCTCGCTAATCTCCGTTACTGCCTGTTTGCTGCCTGCCCTGACTAACCGCCTGTCATTGGACCACGTTGTTAATAAAAGCCTGCAAATGGATCCCAACCCGAGTGACGTATTGTTACACACACATGGCAATAAAAGTGAATCTGATTCTGATTTTCAACTGTATTTGTATTTATACATTTCTAATTTTCCTCTTTCAATTATTTCCATATTTTTTATTTCTGTATTTCTACGTTCTATGCTAAATGTAGTGAGCAGTTCTACCTTCAGCCTAAGCCTTGTTTGCTCTGAATTTGAACCTGTTCTTTAATCTCTCCCTCTCCTACTATCTCTCGCTCTTTCCCTCTCTTCATCCATCACCCTCTCTTAATATCTCTCTCTCTCTTCCTCTATCTCCCTCTCCTACCACCTCTCTCCCTGTATCACTCTATTACTATCTACACCTTTCTCTTCCTCTCTTACAATCTCTCTCTCTTTTCTCTCTCTCAGAGAAACACGTTCTTGATCCTCAGGACAGCATTGTCTCAGAGTGTGTATCGATTGCTGGTCGACTGATTGCCTGTCGAAGAGACTTCTCAGAGATCCTGGTAACGCACTCCTTGGATTAGTTTATTTAAATTTACTTTAATTTAACAAACCTCTCGGTTTAAATAGAAATCACTCTCATTTTAAAGGGTCATGACATGAGAAAGTAAAAACTGGTTAGTTTTTCCACATACGAGCATAAAGCAAGCTTGGAAGTTTTCAACTCAATGTTTTTGGTAAAAATGTTATTTTAGAGCCAGCTCCAGGCAAACACTGAGTGACAAAAGTTTTCACGGTACCAGAGTCGTGTTGCACACAACAAGTAAGATTGATTTCAAATTTCCATAACAGACAAATTTTGAAGCAATTGATTCTGGTATAAAACTACATACAAAGCTTACATATTAGCTCAGCTAAAGCACATTAAAACTTAAAAAATTTGGCAAATATATGTTATTATTATGTTATAAAGGCTCAGAATGGTGTGTCATAAATGTAAAAAAAAAAAGGATTTGAATTTTCATCAAGTTTCTCTTTATAAACAACTATAAGTGTACAGCAACAAGACTTTTGAGATTACAACAATGAACCTCAAACTATTTTACATAAACTCAAACAGTTTTCTTTGAATAGGGCTTTCAGTGTCCAGTTCACAAGTTGTTTTATTTATTTATGTACAAGTGTTTTTTTTGTGTGTTCCTAATGCTTTGACCACAGATGCCACAGAATCATCTCCACCCTTCAGGAGGTTTCCCCTTCATCAGAAGAATCTCTATAAATATAAAGACATTACAAAAGATTATTATTAAAAATAATAATAAAAAAAAGATAAGATTTGTAAAAAAAATGTGTTTCTACACAAAATTAGCAAAAGATAATATAAAAAAATATAATGATTAGATTAAATAAAAACAATGAACGAAGCAGTATGTTGTTGAATTCATGAGCATGAGCTGTAATAAAGCAATGTCAATTAGATAAACTACTGTAAATATTGGAAAAAAATATTGTTATAAAGCTGTGAATAAACCCTCTGTATAAAATCTTTATTACTTACTGTGGTTGAGATGGTGTGAAATGGTGACTGCTGTTACATCCTCTTCCACAAATTTCCCAGAGGCTGTCCTTTCGATCTTTCAACAAAAACTCACAAAAAAAGCTACTTTGATATCAGTATTGTATTGGCATTTTTCTCCACTATGTTTTGGCACTGAAATTTAACACCAAGTGTGCTAAAAAAAACGGTGCAAGGAGACAAGAAAAATAATAAGAAAAGACGCACTTTGCTGTGAATGCGGCAGAGTCACGAACGCAAACATGATATATAAAACATTACAATCTAATGCAAATAAACCCACAACTACAACAAAAACGATGCCTATACTATTATATACAATAAAAATCTAATATTTAAAATGAAATTGCCACTAAAACACAGCTAAAGTATGATTCAGCTGGAGACACAGACGAGTGAAAATGCTGTGAACACAGGGTATCACTTTTTCAATCACTTCTTTAAAGAACTGCAGTTCTGGAGACACAGCTACATGTGCTTCGTTCTCAAAATACAGTGGATTCTAAAGAACTGGACCTGGACAAGAACCAACAACTATTCTATTTCAAGCTATTCTGAACCGAGATCAGAGAGGAGAAAGTCCTGATTGGACTGAAAACTGGAAAATTTGGGGAAATATATGTAA
This sequence comes from Danionella dracula, assembly GCA_900490495.1. NCBI lineage: Eukaryota > Metazoa > Chordata > Actinopteri > Cypriniformes > Danionidae > Danionella > Danionella dracula. The sequence continues at coordinate 20,638,234 of UELW01000012.1, forward strand.
GACTCTCTGTTTGCACTGGGCTCATCAACACCAATTCATTAGGAAGTGCAGCTGCGAAACAGATTTTAACCATTAATGACTGTGGATATCAATAAATCTTAGCCTGTCAGTCAACAATCAGAGCACACACACATTTCAGAAAGCTGTGGGTCAAGAAATAAGCAACGTCCAACTCCTCTCTCAGTGGGGCCGAATACTCTGATTATTGGGGATTATATAAACCAGGATATACGGAGCAAAACTATGTCTCCCTCATGGTACTGTTTCAGACATCAACAAAGTGATGAGATATCCTGAGCAAGCACAAGACAAAACAACTCATCATTCATGTGGGGAAAAATTATGTAAAGACAGGAAAATCAGAGCTGCTTAAGAAAGACTTTATGGAACTATTTGACATGCTTGAAAATCTCAAAATGCAGTGTTTCATAAGTGGTCCGCTTCTGGAAAATAGCAGAAATATGTTCTCTCGGTTGCTTGGCTCAATATATGGCTAGAACAAGCCTGTTTGTCAAAAGGCTTCCAGTTTATTGATCATTTTAATGTGTTCTGGAATCAGCCAGATTTTATTAGGATGAGAAAATGTGAATGAGGAAAGCCACACCATCTCAAAGGCTACACCACCACCAAATAAGGACGAGGATAACCCCTGGACAACAACCAAAGTCAACAGAACAACACCCTGGAGGATACACCAACATTATCCACATATTCAGGATACCCCCATCTTGGTTTCCCAGCGCAGCTCGAAAAACGAGTCTCTGCAGGAACCAAGCTGTCTCACTCGTTCACAGCAACCCTTGACCATCGCCTCAAAAAGGCGGACACCTCCCCTCCAACATCAGAAAGAGTTAAACCGCCTGGGGTAAAATCACCTCCTACCCACCCTTATTCCCCAATCTAGCAGTTAGATATACAAGACATTTTGCCTCAAGATGGCAAACTTGAGGAATGTTTTCAGAACAGGCAGATGTCCTCGGCCCCTTTTAGCTCTTACTTTAGCAGCAATACAGATGCTATAAATAGAAAAAACAAGTGGGAGAAAAGGTCTGCTAGAAATCAAAAATCATGCAGACCAAACCTGATTAAAATAAACTACAAGCCAGAGACTGCTATAGCTGAACTGACATAACATGATAAAAAATAGCTCTTCTAAATGTTAGGTCACTTAGAAACAAGGCACACCATGTAAATTATTTTATTTTAAAACATAACTTAGATTTTATGTTGCTAACTGAAACATGGCTAGATGATAGCTGTAGTGCAACCAATCTAAACGAGGCTGCACCAGGAAACCTCTTATATAGTCATGCCTCTCATTCTGATAAATAAGGAGACGGAGTCTCAAGTATGTACAAGAACATTTTTGAATGCAAGCAGATCAATCTTGGGGATTACACATCTTTTGAATATGAGTATAGCTTTAAAAGGCACCAAATGGGTACTTCTCACTGCTTTATACAGGCCTCTAAAGAACACTACAGGGTTTATTGATGATTTCACTGAACTGCTCTCGGCCATCTCTTCGGAGTTTGACTCTTTTAACATTGCTGGTGATTTTAATATTCACATTAACAAGCCCAATAATAATGCTGCCAAAGAACTCAAACAATATTTTAAACACCTTCAACGTGACTCAACACATTCAGTGTGTCACATATTGTCACGGTCACACACTTGACTTAGTAATTAGTAAGGGTTTCAAATTTTATATCCACCTTGGTGCAAGATGTTGCTCTATCTGATCACTTCTGTGTTTTTGTTGATGCGTCAATCTCCCATGTCAAAATTTCTAAATCAATTTCTGTTAGAAAGAGACACATTAACGATAACACCAGCAAGATGTTTATGCATGCCGTATCTCAAACACCAAGCATCACTGCTGGCACAGCTAAATTTATTCTTGATGCATTTACTTTAAAAATCAAATCCATTATAGATGATATCGCACCTATACTGGTCAACGAGAAACCAGGGAAATAAAAAACACCCTGGAGAAATTCAACAACAGTTCAAAGTAACTACTTTGTAAAATACTTTGCAGGAAGGCTGAACGAAGGTGTAGAAAATCAAAACTTGTCATCTACTACGACCTTTATTAAGACAGTCTTCGTGCTTTTAATTCAGAATTAATCACAGCCAGGCAAGAGTTTTTCTCAAACTTAAATAATAACAACCTCAACAATACCTCAAACTTTCTTTGCAATGGTAGAGAGGTTAACCAACCCACCAAACTAGACTCCAAGTGAGCTTCTGTCTGAGGATAAATGCAATGAGTTTGCTTCATTTTTCATCAATAAAATCAGTAAAATCAGAAAAGGCATTAGTGCTCCCCCTGCAGGGCTGGGGATAGACATTATCAGCTTTCACTCTCAATGTGCACCTTTAATACAATCGATATTAAAACATTAATAAAGACGGTTCAGAGCCATAGAACATCAACATGCGGTCTTGACACTCTGCCAACATTCTTTTTTAAAATTGTTCTTAGTCTAGAAAGTTATAAAGACCTTTTTGTACTCGGGCACTTTCCCAAAATCCCTTAAAACTGCAGTCGTAAAGCCACTACTGAAAAATATAAACTTAGATAATACTGTACTGAGCAACTAGAGACCCATCTCAAATCTGCCTTTTATTAGTAAAATTATGGAAAAGATTGTGGCAAAACAACTGATTGAATTCCTGACCCTAAATGAACACATCGGGTTTCAGACCTCATTAAAGCAGTGAAACACAGATTCAGGAAAAGTGACTGTCCTGGTTCTACTCGATCTGAGCACTGCCTTCGACACAGTTGACCACAAAATCCTTCTCGATAGATTAGAAAACTATGTTGGTCTTTCAGGAACTGTGATTAAATGGTTCAGATCATACTTAAAAGGAAGAGGTTTCTATGTAAACATAGGTGATTACATGTCGAAGTGTACTGCAGTGTCGTGAAGTCCCTCAAGGCTCAAACCTTGCCCCATTACTATTTAACCTGTACGTGCTTCCACTGGGTCAAATTATGAGAAGGAACCAGAAATCATGCCATAGTTATGCTGATGATACACAAATGTATCTAGCTATCTCCCTGAATGACTACAACCCTCTCAACTCTCTCTGCAAATGTCTTGATGAGATTAAAAAGTAGATGCAAAACAACTTTCTTCAATTAAACAGGGACAAAACTGAAGTCATTGTATTCAGAAGCAAAAGCGAGGTTGTTAAGGTTAACTCGTCTCGACTCTGATCTTAGTTTCAATAGCCACGTCAAAGCAATGACCAAATCAGCTTTTTACCATCTTAGAAACATTTCAAGAATCAGATGCTTTCATCTCCAGTAGGCTGAAGACCATTAAACAGCTACAGCTCGTTCAGAATGCAGTTGCTCGAATTCTAACCAAAACTAGAAAGTCAGAACACATTTCTTCAGTTCTTAAGTCTCTAGACTTCTGCTCCTCGTATATAATTCCAAGCATAACTTAACACCTAAATACCTAACAGACACACCAAACAGAGAACTGAGATCCCTCAGATAAAACAATTTAGATCTACGACGGGTTACTTTCACACATCGTAAATACCCCTTTAGTTACCTTGCGGCCCACAGATGGAACCAGCTTCCAGAGGAGATCAAGGGTCCTAACACTTTAGTCACATTTAAAACCAGGCTAAAGACACACCTTTTTAGTTGTGCTTTTTTCGACTGAGCACCAACATCCAAACAACTATTTTATCCCATCAATATGATTTTTTATAACTTTTTTAAGCTTGATTTTATTACATGTACTTTCTTTTTTATTCTTTATTTTTAATGTAAAGCACTTTGAATTACCCTGCGTATGAAATGTGCTATACAAATAAACTTGTCTTGCCTTGCCTAAAGTCATTCAAATGTAATCAATCACTCATCTGTCTCTGCTCTCCTATGCTCCACAAACTTCACGTTCCTGGAACACAAGCAATTTTGTCATTACCGTAATAAATGTAATATCAGTCAAAGGAACTGTTTCTCAGCTTTCAGATTCTGTTGACATTTTTTTTGATAGTGTGAAAATAACCAGAGCTACTGAAGTTACTGTAGCTACTGTAGTGAGCAAGTCACTATTCTGTCGCAGGCGACAGCTCCGGTGTAAATGGTTAAAGTGGAAAGACAATTTTTCTGGTTGAATTTGCATTGGACAAATACACATACTATTATTAATCAACTAGAAACGTTCTTGTTAATTTGAATCAAACTTTTTATTTTATTTTATACTGTATAAGAGAATGCAACCTCTCGTTGCGTGACAGCTATCGATAGCGAGACTCCCACAAGTGAGCAGATTCTCATTGACAACATTGGTAATATACGTTTATTCAAATGAAGTCGAGCATCTTTAAGGTTTAAAGGTTTGCATAATTAATGGTGGGTTTACTCAAGTGAAAGCCCCTCACAAGTTCTGAGGTTTTGTTTAACTGTTTCTGGTTCACCAAGTCACCTCTTTTTGCCCATTTTTGACTCTCTGCTAGTGACATTTTGTTAAGGAGTAAACACTTATGGGGGACATTACTACATCAATGTTTTATACAGTCAATGGTGCAATATAACCGTTTAAAATCAATTACAAATATTCACATCATTCTGCGAAGCTGCTTTGAACAGCCTGATGAATTAATACAAATGACAGTTTTCGTTTTGGCTTGTCCTGTGCTTAAGTGTTTGTGATTGGAATTGTGCATCACTTCTGTGTTCCTCTGATGCCCCACACAGCCCCGGCTGACAGAGTGTTCTGACCTTGCTCATCGTTCAGTTCAACTCCTGGGTCTTAACTCCTGGGATGTAGCCGTCGCTCTCACACACTTCGACTGGAACCTCTTCAACTCCATCCACGAGGTGTGTTTATCCTCAAAGCACTTCATGATGGTTATTTTCATAAATTAGCTATAAGCCACTTCTTCAGCTTGATGTGCCTTTTGTAAAAATCTAAGCCATGCATCACAAGGACAAATCAGCCAAATATAGATGTGGATTCTGTGAGAGTATATAGATTTTAGAGATTTTCTGCAGAGAACGTTCTCTCTCAAGAAATCTTTTTTTCTTGTATCACAAAATTGGTGATACACTTTGGAAACTTTTAATGCATAAAGCAAATGTCTCACGAGCCTTGCTTTGAGGGAAATCAATCAGTTAAATTCAGGAAAGTATTTGATACTCAAGGCAAACCCAAGAAAACATAACTGTCTCATTAAACAAACAAGAGGACTTAATAATTACATAAATGACTAGTCCATTAACAAACCACAGACAATGATTGTCTGATTAAATAAATTAAAAATTTTATTTAAACTCATTGTCACCCAATAACTAAACATAATTAATTAAATAAGGGAATTAGAATTGTGAAGTTTTTAACTCTAGAACAAAAAATAAAAAAATAGTCACTGTACATAGGCTAAGAAAACAAGTTTGCTTCAAAGGGAGAAAAAAATTACTAAAAGTAGCTTCAATGTAGCTTTAAAGCACCAATCTGAAGTTACCCGAAATCAATGAAAAACAGTACAATACAGAGCACCTGGAGGCTAGAAATGCCCATTGTTCTGAATGATCACAGGCTGTCCACCATTCTGTGTGCAGTTGAATGTTTATGTTTTGGGAAGCATCAGATCAGGTGCCACCAGGAAAGAATCCATCATATGTGATGGCCTAAATGAGTTCTAACGTTACAGCACGATCCAGCTCTCAGGGGTTAACAATAATATCCTAGACTCATTAATTGATTTCATGTGCTGACTGCATGTCTCTTCTCTCTCTCTCTCTCTCCTCTCTCTCTCCTCTCTCTCTCTCTCTCTCTCTCTCTCTCCTCTCTCATCTCTCTCTCTCTCTCTCTCTCTTCTCTCTCTCTCTCTCTCTCTCTCGTTTAGCAAGAGCTCATAGTGCGCATTTTAAGCAAGCCGGCAGTTTCGGCAGTGGGTGGGGTTACCGGGTACAGCAGTGCAAACAGCGGCTGTGGCCTGGCTTTGGAATGGCTTCTTCAGCGATGTAACGAGGTGCAGCAATGGGTGATGTCAGAGGTGCTGATCTGCCCCCCTCTCAGTAGACGAGTGCAGCTTCTCAAAAAGTTCATCAAGATTGCTGCCCAGTAAGTGACCACTGACCCAGTGTCAATCAAGTATCAAACAGGGTATTTGCATAACCCACCACAGAGTGCTTTTTTACTCTAAAAACCTTCAGAAGCAACTGAATCCGAATTACCGATGTACATGTGTTCAGATGTTTTAGTGTAGTATTTGCAGATATCCTGCAAAAGTTATGAGTTCATTCTTTTTTTCTACTTCATGCCATTTTCTTGCAAAAAAAAACACACATAAAATAACACAAATTTCGCAAGTCAACAGTAAAAAAAATAAGAGCCTTCAGAAGCCCATTGAGAATAGCAGCAAGAGGAAGTGAACCCATTATCCTCAAAGCACCCCGTCAAACAAAGATATTTTCACTCAAAAAAATAATAATGAGGCATGTTCGATTTTGTGAAAAGAAAATGAAAAGTAGTACATTTTCATTGCTGTTTTTTTGCACTTGGGTGGGGTAAAAAAAGAGTGCTCAGGTGCTGCTTTGAGCACTTCGTAGATGCACTCTTTCCTCTGGAGTATTTTCAGAGGCACATATATAGCAGTGGAGAGGTTAATAAACAGCTCCATTTGAGACCACTGAAGTTCCTAGGTAAGCATAACCCACTGACTGGCTGCTGGTGGTTATTGTGCTGAAGAACTGAGTAACAATGCCAAAGAGTGGCAGGGTCCTGGTCCAGACTCAAGGCTTGAAGAAAATGGCAGAAATCTCCAGAGCTGCAGGCTGGCCCATGTAATGAAGGGCCCTTATTAAAGGGGTGACTGGTTTGAAAGTCATCGTCTTTTAGAGATGCATTGCATTGTAGCATTGGGCTGGGTTAGACTGATTTTAAAGAACTGTGGTTGTTTTGTGTTTGCTCGAGGCCTCTTGCCACTTCCGTTTGTGTTTTAAGTTCAGTGCAGCATTATAATTTTTTTATTTTATTTTCAACAGCAAAGCCTCAAATGTCTTTCTTTTGCTTCTTCACCTAACTCCTTTACTCCCAGCATTAACATTTTCACCTGCACATAACATGTACAGATCTCCACTGTTTTGAGGGTGTTGAGCTCAAGGTTGTTTAAGCTGCCTCAGAGAGCTAGCTACTCCACTTCCTGTCTGTACACAGATTCCTCACCATCCTAGATGAGACCAATGACAGTGGTGTCATCTAGAAACTTGCGAAGCTTTACAGAGAAGTCGTGCGAGGTGCAATCGTTGATGTAGAGGGAGATGAGAGGTGGAGAGAGAACACACTCCTGGGGGGCAAATTCCCTCATCCTCACAAGCTGCTGTCTGTCTGTCAGGAAGCTTGTGATCCACTTACAGGAGGAGTCAGGGACGGAGAACTGTGAGAGTTTGTGTTGAAGGAGTGACGGGATGATGGCATCAAATACTGAGCTGAAGTCCACAAACAGGATCCTCACATAAGTCCCTGGCTTATCCAGATGTTGCAGGATGTAGTGCAGCTCCATGTTAACTACATCCTCCACAGACCTGTTAGATTGGTAGGCAAACTGCAGGGGGTCCAGTAGGGGCCCAGTGATGTTCTTCAGGTGGTCTTTCAAAGGACTTCATGACCACAGATGTCAGGGTCACTGGTCTGTAGTCATTGAGACCTGAGACTTTAGGATTCTTGGGGACTGGGATGATGGTGGAGCGTTTGATGCATGCAGGAACGTCACACAGCTCCAGTGATCTGTTGAAGATCAGAGAGAAGATGGGAGCCAGTTGTATGGCTGCTCTGCGAGACAATCGGCGAGTGTCTCAAATCTACAGTAAAACTTGTTTAGCTCATTCACCAAGTTTTGACTGCCCATTGATGAAGATGCTCGACCATTGTAGTTTGTGATGGTCTTTAGGCCTGACCACACTGAAGCAAGATCATTGGTAACAAACTGGTTTTGCAGCTTTTCAGAATTCTTCTGGTAGCTCTGATCTCCTTGTTCTGGTCTGTTTGTACAAAGCTCATTCTCCATTTCTGTAGGCAGCTCCCTTGGCTTCATAAAGCTGTTTTACTTTTCTAGAGAACCATGGTTTGTCGTCATTATGTGTCACATACGTCTGGGTGGGGATGCGCATCTCTTTACAGAACTAATAAGAATCAGTGGGCCCGTCCCGGTCTGATGCAGCAGTTTCAAAAACACTCCAGTCCGTGCAACCGAAGCAGGCTTGTAAATCCCGCTCTGCATCATTGGTCCATCTTTTAACAGTTCTCACAACAGGTTTAGCTGCTTTGACCTGTTGCTTATATGATGGAATTAGGAGGACCAGACATGGTGTTCCCCTCTATGGTGGGGCAATCAAAATGTGTTGGATCTTTGGCAATTCTTTTCTCAAATTAGCTTTGTGAAGTCTCAACATCAAGTTGAATAACACATCAAGTCGCGGTTGGCTCTGAACAGCGTGAATCTGAGAAGGTTAAGAGCAGCGTCCGGTATCCCTTGGTTGAGCCAGGTCTCAGTGAAGCACAGCAAAGGGTGAAAAGTCTTTGTTGAATCATGTCCATTTTATTAGGAAAAGATGGCAGATTCGCCAGATGTATACTGAGCAGCGATGTTCAAAAGCTATGCTCGCAGAGCTTCACAAGTTTGCCAGCGTGTTAGCCATAACACTCAATAAAACATCAGAAAATTCAAAACTTGGTGGAAATATGTTCTGGGAGTGCTGCTCAAAGTTCATCTAGTGTGTAGCATATAAAGTTAGCTGAACAGCTAGCAGGACAAGCTAGCAACAAAAAAAACATTGCAGAGCTGTGTACCGCGGTGGCCGTTCGCGGCACCCTCTTGGAAATTTTTTTCTGTGCAAAACATTTAAAAATCCATTGATTAACTTAGCCCTTGCCACAGCCTTGATGCCTGGCTTGCCGATTTCGGTTCCTTTGCATCGCAGGAATATTTTCATTACTTAGAGTGTGATGGATTTGATGAGTTCCCATAGTTGACATCTCTGTTTTCCTTATTACAATGTTATCTAGATGCGAATGAAGGACATTGCAACAAAATTGAGCCGTATTTACATTGTGCCATGAACAGGCAGTTACTGGAGTGCTAAGAAGGGAGCAGGGTGTAAGAAGGAAGAAGGGAGCTCCTCACTGCTGTTTATAGAGGACATCTCCTCAGGTTTAAAAATGCTACACCAAACTATCACATGGACTCAGATTGTCCACAAAAAGCTGGTGGCAATACACAACCTCAGTGTATCAGTAGGTTGCTGGGAAATATGCTTTTGTCCTTAAAAAGTCATTGCCTCATCAAAAAAGTACAAGTTTAAGAACTATTTAGGAAGCTTTATTTTTTCAAAGTATTGAATTGGCACCAGCATATCTACTTTGAAGAATCCCAAAGACTGCTGTGAAGAACTCTACTCTCTTTCTCTCTTCTGTGTGGGTTGCAGCTGTAAAGCTCAGAGGAACCTCCACTCTTCTTTTGCCATCATCATGGGTCTGAACACAGCCGCTGTCAGTCGCCTCAACCAGACGTGGGAGGTAAGAGTGACAGAAACAAGGAAAGAGAATTAGTGTTCTGGCTTTGATTCAATTAGAGCTGTTCCTACAGTCTTTGCTCTTTCCCAACTCTTCAGGTAAAATTGAGAATCATTTTTATTGAATCATTTTCTTGATATAAAGTAAAGTTAAACTCTGTCATCTGAAGATAAAAGCTGTTAGCTTTTGAAATTCAGGTTCTTTATATTTATGAATTGATCAAGGGTCACCAGCTTTTACACAACTAATTACAAAAAATCTCAGAAGCAACCCTTTTATATTTTGCTACTCTGACAAATTATGCTTTTGATTGTTCTCTGCAGAAAGTTCCAGGAAAGTTCAAGAAGCTTTTCTCTGAGCTTGAGCTGCTGACAGTGAGTTGTAAAACTATAAATGACAGATTTCCTTGTGTTGTGATGATCTGAATGAAGGATGTCTATCTTCATCAGGATCCAACCATGAACCACAAAGCCTATAGAGATGCTTTCAAGAAGATGAAGCCTCCCAAGATTCCCTTCATGCCGCTGCTGCTAAAAGGTAATGACCCAGTTGCTGTCTCGTTCCTCTTTAGAAGTATTTTGTGATCCTTTTGAATTTGTGTTAGTTGAACAATACAATAATACTTACATATTACATTTACAAGTGTGCACTCTTAAATATGAATACAAACCAGATGAGCTGTCCAAGAGAGGTGGAGGATCAGGAGCGTTTGGGAAAGATTTAGCCCTCTACATATTATAAAATGAATTAATAGTTCTAGTTTAATTTAACTAGATTTATTATAAATAAAATGGATGAATTCAGAAACTTACCTGTGACAGATCTATTCAGAGTCGTTACTGAAGCTCTTTGTGACTTTTGTCCACCATTAGCCTTGGTAATGAGTCTTATCAAATAATTTCATCACAATTTTTTTATTGAATTTGAGCTAGATAGCGCCAAAATATTTTTAAACAAATTAGTTTTGTAAGCTTTGCAGCTTTTACATGGCGATATAATGTGAAAAAAAGTCATGTGAAGAACAAAGTTTTCACAGAACTAGTCCTTTTCTAAACACGTCTTCATCGGCATCTTCATGTAAAAGGCGGCTACTAGTTCTGAACTCTCCCTGATTACTCTCTAATGAAAGGAGCAAATATCTTAATATTAAAAATCAAGCATGTGTTTGTTTGGTCTAGAGGATCTTAAATGGCGAGTATCCTGAACTCAAGAATAATTGTGTTCCTAGCTCCTAGACCATAAAGCGACTGATGAGAAAATGAGAGAACGCACTGTTTACATGAACTTGTCTCTGTAGCTGTCTCATGAGGTTGATGTCAGGCCAATTCCACAGATTTCTTACTAAAACTTAATTTTACTATATCATCCTTTGCTGGCATTGTGCCCTTGGTTTTTCACTGCACATGTAATTGGGGCGTAATTGCACATTCAAGCAGCTTTTAAGGGACATTGATTGTTAGTAATGTTTTGAACGCGATGGGTAAACCATCATGCCAAAAACTCACTTTTTTGGGATTATAGGCAGAATTTGCCATTGGTGCGATTGCTTTTGCTCACAATTAATTAAGTTGATGGTGGACAGAGTGAGCCACAATATGCTTTACAATGTGGTTGTCATGGTCATCTGATACAGGTGCAGAGAAATGGAGAGATAATGGAGAAGTTAATTTAAACGTTATCAAAAGTTTATTGAAATGTTTATCAACAATGCTATTTTTTATCTTGGAGTGAGTTATATTTCCTGGCCATTGAATCACTGATGAGCTTTTGAGCTGAGAGAAGCTTCTGATTGGACAATACAACTTCAGGATAGAGGAGTCAGCTACCCTCTTTTGGATTTAATTAGTCATTACACTATTTTAGGAGTGTTCTAGCATTTGTGAGTAGACTGAGTTTTATCCTGTGTGGCTGATTAGGCAAATATCATTTACTCAATGTTATGCCAAAGCAAGACTTTTGATTAATGAAGTTGCCACACATTTTGGTACAACTCCCTGCACTTCACCATAATGGTACACTTTACTGGATACTTTCAAACAATCACAACATTAGTAAACTCCTCAGAGTTACAAGACTATCATTCACCAATTGACCATGTAAACTAAGTTACACATTTTAATAATGAACAGAAACTTGCAGAAATCAATATAAGAGATATAATTGAGCATTATTTTTGAAGTGATGACATCATCACAATTCTTCGCCAATACTACTGCAGCAACCAATCAGGAGGCAACAATCTTTCCTAGCTGTTTGTGGAGCTCATAAGTTGACACAGGCGCAAAAACAAATCTTTTTTAGACATTATTGAAGATTGATCAAATTATCTGGTAAGTTACAAACAAACATGAAGCATCAGTTTTATGTCCAACTGTCATTATATCGCCAGGTTACTACTGTGAAAACATGTTTATTTATTTCTGAATGTGTTACACATTTGTTGTTCCTAATATTCACAACGTTTTACATAAACATTACATTTTCAAAACAATAGCTTGTCTCACTTAATTGTCTACTAGTTTATTTAGGTAGTTTTCAAAACACAACAATGGTGTACAGATATCAACAGTAACAGACAGGGATGTGTTTAACTTACAGTGAGAAAAAAATTTCTAATTAATAACAAGCATCACTTATATTGGTGGAACGGGGGGAGGGGTGACTCCTCATAAAATTCTTCTTGGGCCCCCTTAAGCCGCATCCTCCTGTATATCATAATGTGGTGTTCTCTTAAACGAAAGAAGTTATCAGAGTTACAGACTATCATTCACCAACCGACAAGCTCCCACTTTCGCTCCAGATGGGTAATAGAAGGCGAATGAACTCTAAGTCTGTTCACAAGCAGACCAATTAATAAGAACTTTCAGATTATTCTCAGAGCAGTGGGCAGCCATGGCTGCGGCGCCCGGGGAGCAGTCGGGAAATTGGTACCTTGCTGTGGTTGTTAAAGATGGGAGAGCAAGCGTTTGGTCACTCACCGCCTTCAACACGATGGATCTGCGTATCGAACCAGGGACTTCCTATCACAATTCTAACTCCTTATCCACCAGACCACAACTGCCCCAGAAAAATGTTGTCAGATAAATGTTTTCAGAAGTAACAATATCCTGTTGATTTCAGATATCACCTTCATCCACGAGGGGAACAAGACGTTCCATGAGAACCTCGTGAACTTTGAGAAGCTGGTGAGTTAGGCTTTGACAGATATTTGACCAGCTGCTCTTCAGAGCTGTGATGAATTTTTTTCTTATCTGTTCTCAGCACATGATTGCGGAATCAGTTCGACTGGTGCGCCACTGCCAGATGGATCAGACAGGTCAGTCTTTGCTAACACAGCAGACTAGTTGAAAATGTTATTTTATCCACCCTTGTGCATTGTTCAAATTGACTAAATTTTTGTTATGTTCGTGGAAAAAACCTTCCACTAACTTAAACTGCTGTAAAGTGTGTAAATATTTTTTTTTCAATTTATTGCATGCATTTGTTTATTAACCTCAGCATTTATCCAAAAAATATTTGATAAAAGCGATAAATTCTTAAATGAAGATTTGATGGGGAAAATAAAATTATTTATTTTCTGAGAAGCCCATGGCCTGTGCAAATAAAAGGATAGTTTCTCTTTGCTTTACATGTTATTCAGGTCATTCTAATTTTGATTTACTATCTGTCTGTATTTGGAGTTTTTAAAGCTTAGTTATTATAATTATCAATCTAGCCACAGGGGTTTCTAGCCAGTGACTTCTGTGCCGGTCCCAAGCCCGGATAAATAGAGAGGGTTGCGTCAGGAAGGGCATCCGGCGTAAAACATGCCAAAACCAAATATGCAAGTCATCAATTAAATTTCCATACCGGATCGGTCGAGGCCCGGGTTAACAACGACCGCCACCGGTGCTGTTGACCTACAGGGTGCCGGTGGAAATTGGACTACTGTTGGTCAAAGAAGGAGAGGAGGGAGAAGGATTCGTAGGCAGAGAGAGAAGAGGAAAGGCAAGAGTATAGGTCTGAGAATAGAGACTCTCAACGTTGGTACAATGACCGGGAAAGGTAGAGAGCTGGCGGACATGATGGAGAGAAGGAAGGTAGATATTCTGTGTGTGCAGGAGACCAGGTGGAAGGGTAGCAAAGCACGTAGTATTGGAGGGGGATACAAACTGTTTTACTATGGTGAGGATAGGAAGAGAAATGGGGTAGGAGTGATCCTGAAGGAGGAGTTTGTGAGGAATGTTTTAGAGGTGAAAAGAGTGTCTGACAGGGTGATCAGTTTGAAGTTAGAGATTGAAGGGGTGTTGTTGAATGTAGTGAGTGGTTATGCTCCACAAGTAGGCTGTAAGCTGGAAGAAAAGGAGAGATTCTGGAGTGAGTTAGATGAGGTGATGGAGAGTATTCCAAGAGGGGAGAGAGTAGTGGTGGGAGCAGACTTCAACGGTCATGTTGGCGAGGGCAACAGAGGTGATGAGGAAGGGATGGGCAGGTTTGGTGTTAAGGAAAGGAACCCAGAAGGACAGATGGTGGTGGACTTTGCCAAGAGGATGGAAATGGCTGTAGTTAACACTTATTTCCAGAAGAGGGAGGAACATAGAGTTACCTACAAGAGTGGTGTAGGAGTACGCAGGTGGACTACATCCTAAGTAGACGAGCCAATCTGAGAGAGATCACTGACTGCAAAGTAGTGGTAGGAGAGAGTGTAGCCAGACAGCATCGGATGGTGATGTGTAGGATGTTTCTGGTGGTCAGGAAGAAGTGGGGAGGAAAGATGGAAAAGAAGACCAAGTGGTGGAAGTTGAAAAGGAAGACGGTTGTGAGGAATTCAGACAGAAGCTGAGACAGGCTTTGGGTGGTCAGGAAGAGCTTCCAGAGGACTGGGAAACTACAGCAGAAGTGATCAGGGAGACAGGTAGGAAGGTGCTAGGTGTGTCAGCAGGAAGAAGGAAAGAAGATAAGGAAACATGGTGGTGGAATGAGGAAGTACAGGACATCATCCAGAGGAAGAGGCTAGCTAAAAAGAAGTGGGACATCGAAAGGACTGAAGAAAGTAGACAGGACTACAAGGAATCGCAGTGCAGGGTGAAGAGGGAGGTGGCAAAGGCCAAACAGAAGGCATATGTTGAGTTGTATGCCAGGTTAGACACGAGGGAAGGTGAGAAGGAATTGTACAGATTAGCGAGACAGAGAGACAGAGATGGGAAGGATGTGCAACAGATAAGGATGATTAAAGATAGAGATGGAAGGGTTCTAACGAGTGAGGAGAGTGTGCAGAGAAGATGGAAGGAGTATTTTGAGGAGTTGATGAATGAGGAGAATGAGAGGGAAAGAAGGGGGAAGAGGTGAACATTGTAGAGCAGGAAGTTAAAAAGATTAGAAAGGATGAGGTGAGGAAGGCTCTGAGGAGAATGAAGAGTGGAAAGGCTGTTGGTCCAGATGACATCCCTGTGGAGGTGTGGAAGTGTCTAGGAGAGACAGCAGTGGAGTTCCTATCTAAGTTATTCAACAGGATTCTAGAGAGTGAAAAGATGCCTGAGGAATGGAGGAGAAGTGTCCTAGTGCCAATCTTTAAGAACAAGGGTGATGTGCAGAGTTTTAACAACTACAGAGGTATAAAGTTGATGAGCCACACAATGAAACTCTGGGAAAGAGTAGTGGAAGCTAGGCTAAGAAGGGAAGTGGATATTTGCGAGCAGCAGTATGGCTTCATGCCCAGGAAGAGCACTACTGATGCAATTTTTGCTCTGAGAATGCTAATGGAGAAGTACAGAGATGGTCGGAAGGAGCTGCACTGCGTCTTTGTGGACTTAGAGAAAGCGTATGACAGGGTGCCGAGAGAGGAGCTATGGTCCTGTATGAGGATGTCGGTAGTGTATGGGTTAGAGACTGTAGCAGTGAGGAAGAGACATGAGGCAGAGATGGAAGTAGCAGAGATGAGGATGTTGAGGTTCAGTTTAGGAGTGACAAGGATGGACAAGATTAGGAACGAGCACATCAGAGGAACAGCTCGGGTTGGTTGTTTTGGAGACAAAGTCAGAGAAGCCAGATTGAGATGGTTTGGACATGTGCAGAGAAGGGATAGTAGTTATATTGGTAGAAGGATAATGGAGATGGAGCTGCCAGGCAAGAGGCCAAGAGGAAGGGCAATGACAAGTTATATGGGTGTGCTGAAGGAGGACATGAAGGTAATTGGTGCAAGAGTAGAGGATAATGAGGCCAGACTTAGGTGGAAACAGATGATTTGCTGTGGCGACCCCTAAACTGGGAACAGCCGAAAGAAGAAGAAGAAGTTATTATAATTATCAACCAATATAATAGGTTGTTTAATAATAGGTTTTAAAAATCCAGTTTTTATAATTATCATTTTACTTGAAAATAAGTAATGTGTTTTTCTCCCAAATCAGTGGCACATCCGACACATTTTTACAGCAGCTTGTTAGTGAATGTTTTTGTCCACTAACATAATGAAAAGATACTAAATTTTCTCACATTGAGTACCATTGAGATTTTGAAAAATCTCAAAGCATTTTCTTAACATTTGTGTAAAAGTATGTCCCTTTAAACACAGAGAATGTTATGCCCAAAGTAAGACTAAAAATCACCCCAAGGGTGGAATTAAATTCCAAGCTGAATAAAATATAAAAATGCATTTACAATAAATTAACTACATCAGTAGTTATAAATGATACAACATCAGTATTTTATGTTGTTTTTTTCCAATAGTTAAATAAGAAATTATTTGTAAACAGTCTTTAATTTAGCTCCAATAGTAAAAAAAAAATTTTTCAATTATATACTGTATATACCTCAATGCGAAGCTTCTACTCTTCTGTCTTCTCTACACAGGAAACGAGCTGTCACCCAGTGAGAGTGCTGAGGTGCGCTCCAGCGTCCACTGCCTGCACATCATCGACAATCAGCAGACTCTGTTTGAGCTCTCTCACAGACTTGAACCCAGAGCATGAGAGGATGAGTGCCTCCTCACATCAGCTTCACCTGCAGTTGCAACTGGACCAGATGAGCGCTTCATTGCACACCCATTTGAACATGTTGAAAGGCAGAGCCAACCTATCATAGAACACCTTCACTGGTTATTTTGACCAAATGAAGATCTTAAAGAAACTGAATAGCTATTCGCTAATTTAGATGTATTACTTCCTCAAGTGAAGTGAAAGTGACCAGTTGGCCAAATATGGAGTGACCCATACCTGGAATTTGTGCTTTGCATTTAACCCATCCCAGTGTACACACACAGCAGCGAACAAACACTCTGTGAACACACACCCGGAGCAGTGGGCAGCCATTGCTGCAGCGCCCGGGGAGCAGTTGGGATCCTGGTGCGTTGCTCAAGGGCATCACAGCTGTGGTTATTGAAGTTGGCAGAGCAAGTGTTTCATCACTCACACCACCTTTAGCTTGGTGGATCAGGGGATCGAACTGACGACCTTAACTCAAGTCGATCTCTTTATCCACCAGAGCTGCGAAGATGGTGTGTAAGAACACCCTTGATCACAGTGATATTTGCTTTTTTTGTTTATAAGAGTTTTCTGTTTCTGTTCATGTATTTCATAATGTAAAAACTTTTTTTTTCTTGTTTTTGAATTTTTTTTAAAGACATTACAGCATATAGTAGAGCAGATTTATAAAGCCATCTAATATAATGTGGAGGTGTTTAGTCTGACATCACAAGGCTCTTCACTAGCTCATTTATAGATATCTATGGAAGAAGCTACAACTTCGGCAAAATGTGGAATGAAGAGCATTATCAATATCTTTTTGTGTATTCTGGTTTATATTTATATATATATGTTTTTTTATCTAAAAAAAACGAAATCTTGAAATCTAAATTTTTGGATTCAAAGAAACTCCAATCTATTGAATTATTGTACCTTTCATATTTAAGAGGGCAGGTCAATTTCAGTAACAAGGCAGGCATCAAGTATATTTTGAACGAATGTTATACAGTTACTAAGTACTCAAGTAGTTTGAAAAGGTTTTTCATGAATTATTTTATTTAAGTAGATTTTGAGACAATAAAAAATGTGTACTCTTTCCACCTTTCCATGTGACAAATAGGGCTGCATTCCATTTCTCTCCCTTGGTCCTAACCCTTAATGATTAGCCCTTTCCTTTCCTTTGACTGAGAGTGCTAAAAGGGTATGCTACTGTATGAATAGGAACACCACAGTGAACCCATAACAAAAAAATACCGATACATAAATGTCATGCACAAGTTTACTGTGTAACAATATTAATAGTTCAAAATCATGTATTATTCATTAAAAATAGCTATTATTTATATCGTTATTGGCTTTATTATTTTATGTATTTTAATATTAGTTCATTGGGACTTGTACAATCGCTTATTACATTAAATCGAATGAGGTTTATTATTCATTTCATTTGGGAGGAACTTGGCTGATAATTGACAATCCCACTTTATTTTTTATATTTTCTAGTATATAAGACACGACCTAAGGGGACAACATCAACGTTGTGCAAACTATCGACTCTTCAAAGGAGTCTCTTTATTCTCTGGGCCCAAGTCCCTTCCCGGTCCCGGACTCCTCATTTAGACCACTCAACTTGTACTCTCCTCCATTGCTCACCACTCATGCTTGTGATACTAGACAAATATAAACAAGAGCAAACTTGTGAGACAATAACTGCTGTTTTTTTTCCTTCCATTTTTACAACTGTGTTTAACAAAATTGTATTTCTCATTAGTGGATCTATTGGGTAACATTATTGTTATACGGCTTACATTAGCACTATACTTTGTGAAACTAGTGATTTTGTTGTAAAATATATTAATATTTCAGACCTATATACGTACACATACAATGCATGGTGCATGTTGGGAAATCCTTCACAAACCCTCGGTTTAGAAGTGTAGGTTCAACCACACTTTGGCTGAAGTGGTATACAGCTCTTCACCTTAGATTTGGGATACCTCTACGCGTACATGAAGGGGAAAATGGAGGTTTAAGGTTAAGGATTAATGGATCGAAAAGAATGCAGCCTAAAGTTTGACTCCACACATCATTAGAAACTAGTCAGGGTTGAATCAGCTGTTCAATGAAGAACATTAATGGTGAACACAGACGTGATGACGTCTCGACTAAACATCCCCATTGCACTTTAGCGTTGGGCAATATACATTTATTGATATTGGTTTATCACACAACCACTTTTATCATTCAACAAAGATACTCAAGTATATTAAAAATTAATTTATGCTTTATCTGAGGAAAAATGAATGCAATAATAACTTTAGCTGCAAAAGAAGCACTGGTAGGCACTGTGCTAGGCTGCCTTGAATCGTAAATTGCTGATCACCTCACATTAAAATGGCAAAATACTTAATTTCAGACATCTTCAAGCCAGGGCACATTCAATCTCCTGTGTTTTCTTTTCAAGATAGTTGCTGTTTATTATAAAATTGGACTATGTCTAAAATTTCTAAACACTTCTTCACACTTCAACAGATGCTCTCAGCAGCTCAAGGCTAGTAAACCAGCTCATATATTGGGCATACGGTGTTTTCACTCCACAAAGCATATAAACGACAAGTTCTGTGTTGAGGTGTATGCATTTTCTCTTCTGCTGCTGCTACAACAGTGCATTATCTGTTTCTCTGTAGCCACTAGAGAAAGAGATGCAGAAAATCATTATCTATGTCACCTCTTCTGAGTTTCTACATGCTCTTTTGGACCTGGAGCTTTTTTGCTTGTTCGTGTGAACACAGTAATAGACCTATTAATCACATATCCAAGCCCTACATCTGTCAGTAAATGACATTGGATAAAAGAATGCATGGCTGTTGATGTTTAATGTTTGTATCACACTCTTACCTTGCAGCAGCAATAGAGGTTTTCACAAAATTTGAAATCTTGAAAGGCAACATATTTCCAGATATGTTTTTGAATGGGAGTCTAGGGCAGGCCTGGACATCAAGTTGCATTATTTGAGCAGAGTAAGGGTCAAAATATTTTGGGGTGAATTTCAACTCAAGATATCAAATAATCTCTAATTTTTCATCTTTGTTACCTCGTACCATAATTTGCCTTCAGTTTACAAAATTTGGTAAAAGTAAAAAAAAAAAAAAAAAAAATACATATATCCTGTTTGGCCGAACAAACAGTTAACAAAAATGTTACTTGGTTTGCACTCTGAATGTCGATCAGAATTTTCAGTATGGGGATGACAGAGTTTTCAAGCTACAGAGACTTCAAACTTGGTCCTGTACATAGGTGTGGCTAGCACCCAACTATCATTTATTAATTTATTTGACCTTCATATGTCTCGACTTTTTTGTGTGTAGTTGAAAAAGAACAAATAGTTTAACTAATGGATTTAATGTATTTGATTCAATTAAAAAGTCAACAGATGTTTGTAAATTATATGTCATCAAAATTGTTTAAGAATCTACTGTTAAATCAAATAATTTCTTATTCAATGATAAACTGTACCTCTTATTTAGTTTTTTTTTTTATGAAAAGTTAACAAGCAAGTTTATTACCTTTAATGCCAACCTGGCTGTTTAATGCTTGCATTTATTAGATCATTGAATGATTAAAACAGGGATTCTAATATATATATATTATGTTGTGAAAAGTAACAAAAAACAAATTTTGTTAAAAAAAAATGTTTTAATATAAAAATATAAATGTTTTTGTACTTTTCAGATACAGTGCGTAAGTAAAAAAAAAACATATAACTGGATTACCTATGCAAGATCAGACAAAGATAGATTGATATTATTTCCAGATATTTCTCATTAAAAAATTATATTGCCCAACCCTTCAGTGTAAATGAAAGCCTGGTGTCAACCGGTGATGTCAAACTATGTTCTATATATTTACGTAAAACCCATTTTGCATATTTATTTTATTTAACATTTCAATTGTGTGCTTTTGTGTGATTGTTCAACAGTGACTTACAGCAGTATCGTTGTTGTTATTATTATAGCATTAATATTTCTTTGTCTGATGTTCTCTGATCGGTTAGCTATGTGGAGTTATGCCTTTCACAGCTCTGATGTGATGCTCATGTAAGATTTAGGTGATTCTCAAGTGACGCATGAATATTGTATTTGCTCTTTCATTGTGTTTTGTATAATACACTGTCTGATATATATATATATATATATACATACAGGGAGTGCAGAATTTTGCTGAGGATTTATTTTATTATGGAACAACAACCATGTTCTCAATGATCCCCCAAAAAATCATTAATATCAAAGCTGAATATTTTTGGAAGTAGTTTTTAGTTTTAGCTATTTTAGGAGGATATCTGTGTGTGCAGGTGATTATTACGGTGCATAATTATTAGGCAACTTAACAAAAAAACAAATAAATACCCATTGCTATTATTTATTTTCCCCAGTGAAACCAATAGAACATCTCAACATTCACAAATATACATTTCTGACATTCAAAAACCAATCAGTGACCAATACAGCCAGTCTTTGCAAGGACACTCAAAAGCCTTCCATCCATGGATTCTGTCAGCTTCTTGATCTGTTCACCATCAACATTGCGTGCAGCAGCAACCACAGCCTCCCAGACACTGTTCAGAGAGGGGTACTGTTTTCCCTCCTTGTAGATCTCACGTTTTATGAGGGACCACAGGTTCTCTTTGGAGTTCAGATCAGGTGAACAAGGGGGCCATGCCATTATTTTTTCATCTTTTAGACCTTTACTGGCCAGCCACGCTGTGGAGTATTTGGAGGCATGTGATGGAGCATTGTCCTCCATGAAAATCATGTTTTTGTTGAAAGATGCAAAGATCTTCTTGTACCACTGCTTGAAGAAGGTGTCTTCCAGGAACTGGCAGTAGGACTGGGAGTTGAGTTTAACTCCATCCTCAACCCGAAAAAGTCCCACAAGCTCATCTTTGATGATACCAGCCCATACCAGTACCCCACCTCCACCTTGCTGGCGACTGAGTGGAGCTTTCTGCCCTTTACTTATCCAGCCACGGGCCCCTCCATCTGGCCCTCAAGACTCACTCTCATTTCATCAGTCCATAAAACCTTAGAAAAATCTGTCTTGAGATATTTCTTGGCCCAGTCTTGACATTTTATCTTGTGTGTCTTGTTCAGTGGTGGTCGTTTTTCAGCCTTTCTTACCTTGGCCATGTCTCTGAGTATTGCACACCTTGTAGTTTTGGGCACTCCAGTGATGTTGCAGCTCTGAAATTTGGCAAAACTGGTGGCAAGTGGCATCTTGGCAGCTGCACGCTTGACTTTTCTCAGTTCATGGGCAGTGATTTTGCGCCTTGGTTTTTCCACATGCTTCTTGCGACCCTGTTGACTATTTTGAATGAAACGCTTGATTGTTCGATGATCCCGCTTCAGAAGCTTGGCAATTTTAAGAGTACTTTATCCCTCTGCAAGATATCTCACTATTTTTGATTTTTCGGAACCTGTCAAGTCCTTCTTTTGACCCATTTTGCCAAAGGAAAGGAAGTTGTCTAATAATTACGCACACCTGATATAGGGTGTTGATGTCATTAGACCACACCCCTTCTCATTACAGAGATGCACATCACCTAATCTGCTTAATTGGTAGTAGGCTTTCGAGCCTATACAGCTTGGAGTAAAACAACATGCATAATGAGGATGAGTGGTCAAAATACTCATTTGCCTAATAATTCTGCACACAGTGTTTATATATATATATATATATATATATATATATATATATATATATATATATATATATATGTGTGTGTGTGTGTGTGTGTGTGTGTGTGTGTGTGCAAACAAATTTCTGTGCCAAGCACTGTACCGGGAGGTAAATGCAATGCAACATTTTAATTTCATCAGAAGTTTAATGAAAATTTCAACCCAGCTTTCAATCACAGACTTTTCTCTCCCTAGGCTCCCTTCAGTGTGCTCACTGCCTTTACGTGTTCTTAAGAGTAGCCTATAAAGTTTTCCGTTTTATTAAATTAAAGTGTCATTGATTGAAATATTTGTATTTGGTTTAAGATGATTAAGAGTTAAACTTGTCTTCGTTTACTGTTAAGCATACAGCACCACTATCCTTTTGGAGACTTTCCTTCCAAACGCCTCTTAATTTCCTCATTTAGATAGCTCCTGTTTGCTTAGTATACCTTGACTAGGCACTCCATTTAAGAGTTATTGTCGGGGTTGTAGGGATCTTGTTCAGAGATGTTATAAGGGAATACCTTTA
Organism: Danionella dracula; assembly: GCA_900490495.1. Classification (NCBI taxonomy): domain Eukaryota; kingdom Metazoa; phylum Chordata; class Actinopteri; order Cypriniformes; family Danionidae; genus Danionella; species Danionella dracula. Next base: position 20,660,975 of record UELW01000012.1, read on the forward strand.
AAGATAAGTGCTTTATAAATTGCGCAGGTCAGTCTATGTTTTAAGTCCCTTGGGATGTGCTCATAGTTATAGTTGGGTACAGTTTAGATCAAGGTTTCCCAAAACCAATGCTTAATTAAGCTTGCATAAATGTATCTGTACTAAACACAAAGCAGGTCAAATTTTAAAATAATTGATAATTGTATATTTTTGAGGATGTTATACAACGTCACCATTAAAGCATGGTTTTGGACATAGTTACTTTCTCCCACTCCTCCATGTTATCATCACAGAGCTGGTAGAGGATGAAGACCTTGGTCTCGTCCACTTACCGTTTGAGAATAAATGTAATTTACTGATTGCTTTCACTTGAGACTATATAATAAAAAACATATAGGACATGTAAGAGAAATATATTTTATTGATTATGGATTCAGAATAAAAAACCCAAATCCAGTATTCATGAAAACGTTAAACATTGTGGACTCCCTGTGTCCCAGTCAAGTTAGCTAATTCTCACAAAGAAAACTTCCCACAAAAGGAGCCTTCCACTGTGGCACAATGAAGCCCCCACTACTCAGGAGAAACTATAGGTGGCTCTGTGGGATTCTCCACCAATAGGTCCTGGAGTAGACTGTATAAGGTTCTAGAGACTAGAGAGATTCTGGAATTCAATAGGCCCTGAAGGACTCCACTCGATAGAAGCATCTGACAGTGGTGACTTGGGAGCTGTTTCTGGAGGTAGCAACTTAAAAAAAAAAGTCCCTGGAGATAACAGCCCATTCGGGAGCAGCCAGTTGAGATGCAGATTTGGGAGGGGATTTCTGGGGACCAAGTAGCTGGTGGTGAAGGTAGCCCTGGCCAGCTTTGTTACGAATGAAGAATGCTGTTCCTATGGTTTGGAAGGAGACTTGGGAGGAGCCTTGCTGCTCACAACGTCCACACTACGGACCTAGCAAAGTTCCACATTGAGCAGAGTCTCACAACATGAGCCATCCACTGGAGTGCAGTCAGGCTCCCACAACTCAGGAGGCCCTGGAGGAGGCTACCATGACTCTTGAGGCCTGTTTACGGTTCACCTAAAGGTCTTTACAGGGCACATTATTAGCTAAATTTTTGTAAGTAAATACTTAGTTAAGTTGTAAACAATACTGACTTCTTTACAATTTTCCATGGCTACAATATATTTAAATGGTATGCCAGTAATGTAGTGTTAATTTCTTAGTTATGATGGTCACAATACACGGCAGCTGGACATCCTTGGCAGCCTGTGCTAGGGTAACTTGTGATGGGACCTTTTTCCCTTGTGTTGTTGGGGGGCCCTGGGCAGGACTGCTCCTCTGTCAACTCCTCGCAGCCCCTCTCGGTTGCTGGCTTGGACCTTAGAATTGGACCTGCCACATCTTATCCTATGCGGCATCATCAGTTGTCCCAGAAACTCCGCTTGCTTACTGATCATAGAGACCAGCAACCTAAGGTCCTCTCTAGCGATGTCATTAGCAGTGAGGAAATATTTACGATCGTGTATCAACATCTCAGCCTGGTCAACCAAAGATGGCAGCTGTGGACTACCAGTGTAGACATCCTGTGGCCAAGTAAGCTTGATGCAACATTTTGCCTTAAGTGCAAAGTTTGTGCCAGCTCTCAGGTCCTCAAAAAGTTTAGCTGGCGAGATGAAGGCCTCGGTTGTTCATGCCAGGTGGCAGAGTTACCTCTAACCCAATCTCTCTGGTTGCCAGATAAGCAACTCAGCCATTTCCTCCCCAGTGCAATCTGCAATCACCCCAGATGTGCCGTCTCTCTCCGATGTAGCAGCGGAGATTGCATCATCTGGCACACAGGAGTCTTTAGAAGAGACAAGTAACACATGGGGGAGTGGGAAGCATGCAGGGCTGGGACTGCTAATAATACCAGATACGTATTCGCAGAGCAGAAGTCACAGCATCTCAGGTGGTGGCCTGAAAGCACGCCAGCCTCATTTTAAGTGAGCTACCAGACATAACAATGCAATCTACACAGTCTGAACCCTCGATTGCTGTCTTGGCATGTCTAAGCCCCAGACATTCAAGACAGTCAATGCTATTGATCCACCATATCCAGAGAACTTGCACTGTCGTGACATGTTTGGAAACACGCTTTAAACAGACCAACTGGCAAAATGGGGAGACAGAGCGGATGTCCAAGAGAGGAATAAGCTAGAACGGAAGAAGCACACTTCGGGGCTTCCCAAGATTTTCACCCTCGCACATGTCTAACCCCTCTACATCACTCCCATTTCTCCTCCCCTTGACCATCCCAAGAAAACATAGGCACATATAAACTCAACCTTATTGGATAATTAATTACAATGATTAAATATTCTATTACACCCTACTCTGTGGGGAATAAAAATTTTGTGTACAAACTCAATGAGTTTTAAAGCTGATTTGAAACTCACAGTTTGACATCTCCCACCGGCTCTGACTCTGATCCATCAGGGCAAACATCAGTAACGGAAGCCATCCCCAACCGGTTGCCGAAATTTTGCTCCAATGTGGTCTTAACTTTAGGTTGTTAATTTTAAGTATATTTTGAATACTACAGCTTTATATGTTTATTTGTGGTTTTAGTGTCCAATACATCTTTGGACACATCTGCCATTCATACTGGGAAAATCAGTATCTTTGCACCACCTGCCAGTCAACCGAGGCAAAACAGATTACTTAAAATCACTGTGACTTTCCCTAAAGAGCATGTGGTAGCTTTTCACAGTAAATTAAGACAACGTGCCTGGTCACCCACTGTATGGTACTATTATGATTAATGAATTGATTCTTCAGCATGAAACAGTGTGTTTAGATATTTTGTTTTAAGTGTTTCTTTGTTCATAGATCAAAGAGAACCCTCCATTTTAAAAACCTGTTTAAACATGACACTCATGAACTAGGAGCCATTCAGAATCTATTCATGGGAGGTCCTCCTTGCTGAGATATGTTACTGGAGGAGTAAGGAGTGTAATCTTTTAAGCCTGGCCCAGGAGAGGATAAGAAGGTAGAATGGCAGCAGCCGAAAGATCTTCATAACTCTGTAAAATGTATTATACACAAAGGTTTAAGTAAATATATCTTTTTGTTATTGGTCAAATGAATGTTCTAATTTTGGGATTACTAGATTTGTTAATTTTATCTTTGAACCAAGTTAATGAAATAAATAGATTTTTACTCAATAGTTGATTTTTTGGCACATATCTGTAGAGGGTAGGTAAACAGAACGGTTGGTAAGGAGCCATCAGTGATCAGTTTAAAGTTTTCTTTATCTCTATGATCTGTAAATATAGCAATAAAACCCATTAGTGGCTGGAGGTGTCATTTAAGTTGTCTTTGATATAATTTTTGGCAGCAAAGGTGTGCTGGTGATTTTTGACCAAAAAAAGCATTCCAAAAGCAAACAGTCATCAAATAAAATATACTATATAAAAACTTACCCAATATTGTAACAACATGCTACAGTCTGATGCTATTTATTTTCTCACTGACACACACGCTTCCCTATAGCTGTGTGTTGGTTAGCTAGTAGTTAGCAATACAGTATAGTAAACAGTACCTCACTATATTGCAGTTCAACTTCACTTGCTTCAGATATAGGTGGCTTTTGTTTGACAAATAAAAAAGGATAGATTTTGACCAGAAAATAAGCTTTATTGTGTACGAAGTTAAAACACGTTAAATGTAAGCATACACATCAATAGAAATCTTCTAAGTAGTGAACAAGTTGGTTTACCTCATACTAACAATCTCACGAGTAGCTAAACGGATGATCTCATTGAAATCGAACTGAAGGTACTTCCTCCAGAATCTGCGGTCGCGGCCGTATATCTGCGCAGGGTAGCAGGGACTTCCTACAGAACAAACACAAGCTGAATCAGGCCCATTCGCAAAGAAAAACAGTCAGGCAGAACTCAGCAGACGAGAAACAAACCTATGCCATGTAAGATCCTGGCCACAGCTCGACCAGAGAACTTCTCATCACCTCTGCTTGAAAGAAAACCTCGAATGTCAGCACAGATCTGAGCTTCCCAGTCCCTCATCTGAAAAGAATCAAAGTAACACATTCAACAGTTCAGTGATTTTGTGTCCGTTACTGATTAAGGTATATTTAATGTTGCTTTAAACAACTGTATGTGTCCAGGAGTCTGAGTAACACAATACAAATGGAATAAATTTCATAAAAACACCCAAAATATCATATTGTGGAAATAAAAGTTCATATTTGTAACAAACTTCCTAATAAGTACACAGTCCATAATACAATCTTATAACTACTAAAACTCATGATGATTCAGATCCTAAACCTAAACACTGTATACATATATATATAGATTACTATATATATATATAGATTAGTTTTACAGCCTTAGAGGTCTCCATAAAGATTTTTTTACCACTTGAAAAGTCACAAACTAAAACCTAAAGTATTGAAATGTGCAGGAGAAACGAGTCACATACTAACAAGATCATTACCTTTTGCATAACGTAAAATAAAAGCACTGAATTAGCCTCACCTTGCATTTCATGAGCTCCTCCTCTTCGTCATCCTCCTGACACTGTTTAGTTATGTCCAGATTTCTTCTCTTGTCAAAATAATCCCGCAGAAGATCTTTGAGAGCCTGACTTCTACTCTCATCCAGATCATCCACACACAGGTTGCAGTTACGGTACGCCACACTGTACACACAAGCACAGGAGATTTCTCAGTTAAATCAAAACCTATCAAACACAATTCAGAAGGGTACAAAATGCAAGCAGCTGTTAAAAGTCAGGTCAGGATTTACTCAAATCAATGCGGTATTAAAAACTCATGTTTTATGCCCAAAATAATAATTACATCAAGAGTGCAGATATTTTACTTTTTTATACAATTGTATTTAACCCTATGTCCCTTCAGCAGGAAAGTGCAATGCTCAAACACCACTGTATGAAGCAGACATGTAGAGGTAAAAGTTGCTCTTTTAGGAAGAGGAGTATGTTGAATGTTTATAAACTACAGGTGCTCTGTTCCACCAGCAGAGTGTCTGTAAATCTCCATTTAGAAAGTAAATGTTTTATTATTATTTTAGTATATATTATTTTAATATACATGTTGTTTATCGTCCTTGTATCTCCGTACCATACCATCAGAAGATTGTTGATCATTGTGCTACTTATAAATTAAATGAAGTAATTGGCATCAGCAAAAGCTACATTAAAAGTAGTGGAAATACACTACTTCACATTTAACATATTATGATTTCCCAACTTACTCTGCCAGAATGGAACCTCATATAGTAGTAGTACCTGTACAACAGATCTGAACTTCAATAAAAGCTGATGCACTGTGTATTCTGCAGCTATATAATACATTTTATAATATGGATGTAACTGCTGTCACTATATTAATGAGAAACAGTCCAAGACACAAGCAAATGGTAGATAATGGTGACATTTTATAGTAACCTTTATGCCATTTGTCTTTAAAACAGGAAAAGGAAAGATGTCAAAATATGTGTGTGTTTATGTGATGTTATGGAATCACAATCTTCACTTTTGATCATTTAAAATATCTTTTAAATTATTTAAGATATCTTAAAAATTTGATGTATCTACGGACTATCATTCACTCATGAGTTCACCTTGAAGAAGTGTTAAGGCTGTGTGTAATCTGTAGACACCAGAAGACTCACTGCAGGGTCTTGGTTAGGTTGTTGTCAAGCACTCTGCCAGAGCAGTCATTATGGGCCACTTCTATACCGAGGAAGCAGTGGCAACCTAGATGTTTTGCATTCTATACTTTTACCTGGCTAGCATTGTTTCTGATGCATTCTATTCGTTAAGTTTAACTTGAGATCTTTTTTTGTTATATATACACATAGTCTTCTTCTTCTTCTTCTTTCGGCTGTTCCCAGTTTAGGGGTCGCCACAGCAAATCATCTGTTTCCACCTAACTCTGGCTTCAGTATCCTCTACTCTTGCACCAATTACCTTCATGTCCTCCTTCAGCACACCCATATAACTTGTCTTTGGCCTTCCTCTTGCCCTCTTGCCTGGCAGCTCCATCTCCAACATCCTTCTACCAATATAACTACTATCCCTTCTCTGTACATGTCCAAACCATCTCAATCTGGCTTCTCTGACTTTGTCTCCAAAACAACCAACCCGAGCTGTTCCTCTGATGTGCTCGTTCCTAATCTTGTCCATCCTTGTCACTCCTAAACTGAACCTCAACATCCTCATCTCTGCTACTTCCATCTCTGCCTCGTGTCTCTTCCTCACTGCTACAGTCTCTAACCCATACATCATAGCTGGTCTCACTACTGTTCTGTACACCTTTCCTTTGATTCTTGCTGACACTCTTCTGTCACACAACACCCCTGACACTTTTCTCCACCCACTCCAACCTGCCTGCACTCGCCTCTTCACCTCTTTTCCACACTCCCCGTCGCACTGGACTGTTGACCCCAAATACCTAAACTCCTCCACCTTCTTGACCTCAGCCCCCTGTAACCTCACTGTTCTACTTCCCTCCCTCTCGTTCAAACACATGTATTCTGTCTTACTACGACTGATTTTCATTCCTCTTCTTTCTAGAGCAGACCTCCAACTTTCCAGTTGTCCCTCCACCTGCTCTCTACTCTCACTACAGTTTACAATGTCATCTGCAAACATCATTGTCCATGGAGATTCCTGTCTGACTTCATCTGTCAACCTGTCCATCACCATAGCAAACAAGAAGGGACTCAAAGCCGATCCTTGATGTAGCCCCACCTCCACCTTGAACTCCTCCGTCTGACCTACAGCACATCTCACTGTTGTCATACTCCTCTCATACATATCCTGAACTACTCTGACGTACTTCTCTGCCACTCCTGACATCCTCATACAGGACCATAGCTCCTCTCTCGGCACCCTGTCATACGCTTTCTCTAAGTCCACAAAGACGCAGTGCAGCTCCTTCTAACCATCTCTATACTTCTCCATTAGCATTCTCAGAGCAAAAATTGCATCAGTAGTGCTCTTCCTGGGCATGAAGCCATACTGCTGCTCGCAAATATCCACTTCTCTTCTTAGCCTAGCTTCCACTACTCTTTCCCAGAGTTTCATTGTGTGGCTCATCAACTTTATACCTCTGTAGTTGTTACAACTCTGCACATCACCCTTGTTCTTAAAGATTGGCACTAGGACACTTCTCCTCCATTCCTCAGGCATCTTTTCACTCTCTTGAATCCTGTTGAATAACTTAGATAGGAACTCCACTGCTGTCTCTCCTAGACCCTTCCACACCTCCACAGGGATGTCATCTGGACCAACAGCCTTTCCACTCTTCATTCTCCTCAGAGCCTTCCTCACCTCATCCTTTCTAATCTTCAGGCTGTATACTGCCACTAAATGAATACATATTTTAATTATTAATAATATTACCTTTTATTTAAACTGTACTGAACTGTAGCTAAATAGGTATGCCTATATGCTGTGTCAATACTGTATTCATGTATTTTAAAGTTGCTCATTAGGGTGCTACATGGAATGCCAATTTTTTTAAGAGGTGGTACTTGATGAAAAAAGTTTTAGAACCACTGATATGAATCATGAAAAATCATGATGCTTACAATAGTTACATTAGATATAAAGTCAGAGCTGGTTAAAATACATTTAAACTCACCAGATTTGTCAAACTACTTCACTAATTTTCTTCTAAGCAAAATTCTTCATGTTTTAGGCTCTGGGTCTCTTGGACTGCTATGAATACATTTTTTTGGTCCTTTTTTTTAGGTCCTCCAGGGAAAACACATCATTATTAAAAGCATCTCCTGATAAGCTGGCTCAAATCCCATTACAAATATCTTTTGCACATCTGTGTCAAAAATTTAACAACGTGTACTCTCTCACAGAGTATATCTCTCGCTCTCTGTACCACAACACCAAGCCATTCATCCCACTGTACCGGTCATACAGGTTCTGCCATCTCCAAACGGATTACATATCACATTATCATATCTAGCTACTGACTGTGTATGTGAATCACTCGCTAACTACACACAATTTGGTCTTGGTCTGAATGCCCCTTTACAGACCAAACCGATTAGCTTTTTTCCTGTTTCTCATTATCTTATGTCTGATTTGATGCCACTTTGTAAAATGCGCTATATATTTCAGTCTGACCTGCGGAATGCCTTGAAGCTGGTTTTGAGTTGGTAGAGTTGTGTTTTCTCCTGCATCTTTACTCTGTTGTGTAGAAATGCACAGACAGCATCCAGCTCCTCTGGAGTCAGGTCACCGTACGAGCGGAAGTAGAAGGACAGTGAAGAGAATTCCACACGAACACCACTACAACTCGAGCCTGAGGAGAATAGATTAGATAAGTAAACTATTAATCCAAACTAATGAATGAGTTTTTATTGCTGAGCAGCTGCACCCAATTCATTCAGCAACAAGTGCAATGCAAAGCGTCAGAAGCAGTAGTGTTGTAGTAGAAAAAAAAAAATATGAAAAGATATTGTAAAAAGAGACCAAACACTAGCCTTTATTTATTTGTTTGTTCCATCTTGACAGATGGATTTAAGCAAAATTTTTTAATTGAAAGTGTTCCTAATGAATTAGCATATCAGTGTCTTTGTTAATGTCAATCTATACTTGGGGTTAAAATAAGCTGTTGTTGAAGACAATTCTTTAAATCGTGTCTGATTAACAAAAAAACTGAAATTACACAGATCCACATGAATACAACACTCGATATGAAAACAACACATGAAAACAACATGATGTTGTTAAAGGATGTATCTATTCCCAGTTTATTTGGAACAGTTTCGCATAACAACCTGTAAGTAAAATTTAAAAGATTTTGGTTGTGTTCTGTGTCCCAGAAAGTTAAGGCAACAATCATCTTACTGCAGTAATAATATTGCTCTGGTACTTAAAGTTATTACAAATGTTTGCTTGTCAGTTAATCAAAGAGCTGCATGCTTATTTCACCCCCTTGGAATTATACAGTTCTATCTGACATTTTGATCAAAATTATGTTTTAAGTATTTTTTTTAGCATATACTCTTGTTAATTTTTAAAATGAGCCTTTGTCTGTTTTGTGCTGACTAATGTTATCTTTTATTATTAAGCACATTTTGTGAATTGAGAATCTAAAAACCTGAATATCCCCTCCTGAACCTGATGTTTGTGCTCCCCACCTGCACCTCTGCCCCACTGCAGCTGTCTCAGACCCCTCTTCACCAGGGAAAGCTGCCAGCCCATAGTGTCCGACAGCTCCACCACGTCAAACTCCAGTGAGTCGCAGGCCTGGAGACGCTCTCCCTTCATTCGTTTGCGTGCCAACACAACGGCAAGCGGAGGGCACCTAAGAGAAGTCAACAATAATTAACTATTCCTTTTTTTTTTTAAGTAAATCCTATTACATTTCAAGGTTTTCAACATGATTTGAACTTTCACCAATTTAAGGGAATATCTACAGCTTTTCAAAGCACACAGCACACACATATTACAAAAAACTGCTAGAACTGGAATTTGTAGCCAAATTAGTTTTAAAAACAAAAAAATAAAACATAAATAATATAGCGAAAGACGCAATATAGGGCTTAAAGCAGTCTGCCACTGGTAGTGACCACCACCCCAGCCTATAATTGCACAGACACTTTATTTCGAGACATGGTCAAGTCAGAACTGTTGAAATACAGATTGAATGTGTCAGTGAGAAGTCTGAAATGTGTCCACAGAGTTATCAAACATCTGCTCACTTATCAAATATCTGCTCATTTACACCTTTCATCTATTGCCATTAAAGAGATAAAATTTTTGCTAAAGGAATTCTAATGCAGGTGGCCTTGTGACCTACAGTTTGGTGATTTGTCCTAGATGTCGTGGACCTCCATAGCACTGCAGCTTACAGAGGTAGAGTGTGGGATGGAGAAGTTCCACCCACTGCTGAGGATGAAGCTCCAGGTAGCACAGCAACGTCTCCAGAACTTAAAAACAAGGGAGAAGAAGACGATTCCTTTTAACCTTCAAGAAAGTATCATTCAAATTAATAAAAAGAAAAAAGTGCATTACTGCCAATTCAAAAAGTTCTAAGTACTAACAAAAAAAACAAGACTATATATAAAAAAGGTGCATTTCACAAGGCAAAATGTATGTATGGCACTATAACTTGATTGATTTTCTTATTTGTAAATTTCATTCCTGACTTCTATTCTGAATTGGATTAGTGGGCAAAACTGTGTAGTACATGAGACCACTCTAATTGAAAAGTCACATTAGAACACAAGCTGACAGTTTTATCTACAATTTGTGTTTTCTGTAGAAACATACATTCTATTATATACATATATACACACACATGTGCGCAAACACACATTTAGCTATGTTTATGTTTTTAAATAAATGGTTCCTTAAAATTACACTTGTTATGCTTCTTTCAGACTCCAAATATGAAATCTTCTTACCCTCCTCTGTGACGTCGAGGGCCTCCACAGTGTCCTGGATGGGGATGGCTCTCTCATGAGTGTGACACACACGCTCCACAAAGGTGTCGCTCAGCTTCAGTTCGCCATTGCTTTCGTCTGAGGTGTTTGGGGGGGTGTTCTGCATATTATCTGCAGGGCTGACTGGCTGCTTCTGTGGCGTGTTTGTCTCATCACAATCCTCGATCTCCAGTAACTCACTGTCTGACACTTCTGCTGCCTGCATTCACACAATTACTGTACATTTTTGAGACTATTGGGACTGGGTCAACGACTTAATATATCATCAAACTGATGCTCTTTTGGAGTTAGGTTCGTTCTTTAACTGTCCCTGAGAATTTTACCATTTCCGCATTTAAGACTATTCAATTATCATGCCAAAGTGAGGGTTAAGTTATATTATATATACTCTGTATTATATATTATATATACTCTGTACAATTATTGGCAAAAAATAAATATCCGCAATATATATTTTGTCGTTTGATTTCAAGAGTAAAGATTAAAATAGAAAATACAGCAACAAAACATTGAAACTAGCATTTATGCTACTGTTTTGAAAATGCCACAGGTCTAATTTTATTCAATTGCCTAAGCCAGTGGTTCTCAAACTGTCGTATGCATACCACTGGTGGTACTTGGACACCCCTTGTGCAGCATGTAGTGCAATCTCTACAATGACTGCAAGAGCCAAAGGTAGAAGAAATTAAATTAAACAATAAGCTTTTTATCGTGCAAGTTTTCGCAATGGCAGAGTGGGTAACATAAGCCCCACATAATTCTGAAAAGCTGCATTTACACTTAGCCAGGTGATGGTGCACATTAAGCATGAAAAAAAAAAAAGAGTGAAACATACAGCGCTTTAAAACAACGAAGTCACGGAGAGTTGACATGGCTAATAGCATTAAAAATACGCTGAATGAGTGCAATAAAAACACATGTGGAACAAAAGAATGAAACAACAAATGTAAAAAAAACAACAACTCTGTTTCGATTTAAGCACGTGCTTAGACAAGTGTCAGACACAGGTGTGCGTGATCACCCTACAATCCACTCGTTCATTTCCATCAGTCACTAACAAAACATGCTGCAAATAAAAAAGTGTGTGATTCTTTGGTAAGGAGGAAAAAAGATATAAATGATATCCGATGGCAAGAAAAAGTGAAGATGTAACAGACTAGTGAATCAGATTCTAGTTTTCATTAATTCAAGTTTTCTTGATATTACAATTATAAGACCAGTACCTGTAAGTAGAAGATATCAACATTTAAACAACATTTTCTTTTATGGCTATGCTCTTGATCATTCAGGCCTATTGATGGTTTCCTGGTGTAGCCTGCATCTTGCTCTAACCTAACCAAAATGAAGGCATTAAATCATTTCCAACACCTGAACACTTGAAATAACCAACAAAATATTGTGACATAATAATAAATGTATATGCAATGGTGACATCATATCCTTATCATTCACATTATTGATCTGTGCCTATAACTTACTCTACAAAATACCCATTTCATCTCTACCATGATATTCAAACACCCTTCAGATAATCAGATCCTGTTTCTTTTACTTACCACCAATTTACCTTTTTTGTTGGCTTCTCAGCATTAATATAGGTTTACTCCAATTAGAGACGTACAAGAACATTCTTTTTGACAATAAAAAAATATAGGACAATAAAATGACCTATAACAGGTCATGAACATGGGAAAACATCATTGCAGTACATCACATTTCAGAAAAACACAATTTTTATATAAACATTTCGAGCACTACCTGTAATAAATCCTGCTGCTTCTGCTGAATCAGTCTGCATTTACACGGAGGGAAAACCTTCTGCAACAATTTCTTCACTGTATAATAATCCACAGTGTCTGCAAAGATGTGTCGTCGCAGCTCATGCAGATCTGCACCCTGCACAACACAAATGCACTGCATAAAATAAAGCAGACAAAATACAAAACAAAACAACCAGCAATTATGTCATTCAATTGTAACTACATATGTACCATTTAAACTGAATGTTACAACGTCTCTTTTAAAAATTCCTACTCTATTAAAAGGCTTGGGAAATAATAGAAATAAGCTCTCTTTCTTATGCACTGAATTGCGGTTTTCAGCCTCTGCAAGTCATAACTGAAACGTTCGCTCTTTGGGTAAAAAAAATGGGTTTGTCTTTCTGCAATGAGGGACAAAAAACCTAACCCCTTCATGATATAAAGACTACCTAATGTTCTTTTAAGTTTATACCTACTATGTTCAACTATCTGATGAGCTTATAGGGTTTTTGTTAAAACAAACATACTGTCAATTTGTCATTACAGGTGTTTATTTGAGAAATAATATTCTTACAGCCATTAAGTTTAACTTTTATAAATTTAGTTGTATAGAAATTCTTATCTATATATCATTGGCTGATTGGTAATGCTTTAATGTTTTTTTTTCATGTATTAAATAATTGTGGAAGATTAAGTAAGTTAAAATCATAGAAAAAACAAATGCTTGAATTTTAGGTACGGTTACTGTAAATGTCAAAAAAAAAGAAAGAATTGGCTAATTACTATGCGCAACACTTTGAAAACGGTATAACGCTAAGCTACTATATTATTTAGTAGACATTAAAGAAGAAACAATGTTTTAGCAACTAAGTGAAAAAAGACACATCAATATATTTAAATAAAACTAAATCGGCATAACTAACCTCTGGATCCAGAAAGAGATGGCAATGCGCCGGGAGTCCATCTCGCCCAGAGCGCCCTATTTCCTGCACGTAGCTTTCAAAGCTCTTTGGCATATTGTAATGGATGATCCCTCGCACGTCTGATTTATCCAAACCCATCCCGAAGGCCACAGTAGCTACTACCACTCGCAGCTCTCCACACATGAAATTATTCTGTACCCGTCGTCGCTCAGATGCAGACATGCCTGCATGATATGCTTCAGAGATCCACTTGAGGGGTTTGCGAATCTTCTTCCTGGCTGAGAAAATAAAATGCTATACTGGGAGCCACATATAAAGGGTTTACAATGGAATGCAGCAGCTTGATAGCATTGGTAGCATTTTTACATCTGGCTTATCACATTTATCTTGACTATTAATTGCTTTGGTTCCTTAATCTAAAGATTAAGTCTCCAATCACCTCAGTAAAAACGTATATTTTGCGGCCTTAAACTCAGTTGTGCTGAATTACACCTTTAAAAAAAGCTCTGAGACAGTGTTCCCTGGTCAGGAATAGCTACTGCAAGCACACACATTGCTGTTCAAGACACTACTTGGTCATCGGTTTCTTATTGTATTGGCATTGTAATTTGTTGCAAAGCAATAATTCAGAGATTAATATATTTTGGCAGTCAAGGCAGTTTGCAAAAAAATGCTTTAAAGTCTTGTATTTTGAGATTAGACCTTTAGTACTCGTCCTTTCGAATTTGTGTACCATGCATTAATTTGATTTTCATATCAAAAACAAAATATGAGAATAAATTTTTTTGGATAAAATCCAAAAACAAATTACGAGCGTGGATCACGTTTTGATTTAGAATTTTTCTTGTTGCGTCAAATCTGGCATCTGTCAAGTCACAAGCAGTTTGTCGTTGGTGCGGAGCCGGCGGGAAACAAGCAGCGTACACGCATCCACTGTTTATACCTCCTGGGGCCTGTACCATGAACGTGGCTTAGCAAACTCAGTATTACCGGATAGGTTTTGACTTGACAAAACCTAACCGTTTGAATCAAGCTTAATTGTGAAGCAGCTTATAAACTTTTTTTGTCGAGTCAGGCTTTGATCCTGATGCTAAGATTAGCTCACCAAATCATGATACACCAAATCATTTTTTCACTGCTGAGGAGGAGCGAGAGATTAAAGTTTATATTTTACATGTATTTTGTGTCGTAGTAATGCTGTGGCTGCTGACAAAGCCAGACGAGATTCTGTTTAAGGAAAAATTGAGTATAGAGCATGATATGTATATGATAACGAAAGCATATTTTTTTCCATATTAATTCCAATGCGTTTTAATTTTTTTATGTCATGTTATTGTGTTTATGGTTGTATTACAATAAAAAAAAGAAATGCTTATTTTTGTACACATGTATGTCTAAATTTAAAAGGTCTATATAATAGTTTTTTATTTTTTGGAAGGTCTAACCTCAACGCAAAATGATCACAGCATCAGACAAATATTAGTCTGGAGCAGGTTAGCCGTACAACACACCATCTGTGGTAGAGTTAGGGCAGGAATTCTGCTTGTCACTTTTGTATGTACAACGAAACTCACAAATGTAATATATTTAATCATCAGATAGTCTGTATCTTTCATGCAAATATGTTTCAGGAAAATGCTTAGGGATTTTGTTCATCACAAACTACTCCTCTCAAATTGAGTTATTGCTACAGACGCTAGTATTACGTCACTTAAAAGTTCCTGTTACAAACGTAAACTTGCAATCTCTAATCCTGAAGATAGCCTGCTCTGGAGCAGCTTAGCTGTGTGGCGTAAGTAACCAGGGCGACAAAGATTGATTAAATCCTAGATCATTTCATAGTACCCAAATTCCATGATTGGTGCAAACTAATCCTAAACTTAGCTGGCTAACCTGTTGATCCGGCTTCATGGTACAGGCACCTGCTTTCCCACTTGAAGCTCGATAGGAAGTGACTGAAATGCAGATGCCCAAACGACTGCTTGAATCTGATTCCAAAACAGAGCAAGTTCTCATTTACTACAATGTTAAAACAGAACAACCTTGGGGCTGAAAAAACATGTTTCCAGTCCTGGCTCTATTAGGTTTGTTGATTTAGATAACTAGATTTTATCTTCATAAATACTCAGAGGGAGTGAATTCTTTTTTAAATTTGCTTGTTTAAAATATATTAAAAAATAAACCTTTGGCCAATAAGACCCTACACTATTGCCATGTCCTGCCTCTGAGGACGTGTCTTCGAGCACTGGCTACGCCCATGTTGAGATTAATTTGACTTTGCCAGAAACCTATGGCTGAGGTCACAAACCATTGACTACATAACATGGATAGTGTTCATGCGCACCCGGTGTAAAGACAGTGCTCTTCAAACAGCGGGTCTTTTTGATCACTGCATGGGATCGCTACATGGGAACACTGTGGTGCTCTAGGATGACAGCCGACAAGACCACGTCTTTTCAGACCTATGGAGTCAGTTATTGTTTGCGCTGAAGGGGGAGACTGTTCCACTTGAAGTTTGTATGGATTGATGGAACTTTACTTTATAAATCAGGCAGTCTTTGTGGCATTAGAATGAGTGATATTATTTACGATATTATGAAAATTATGAGTATTTATGAAATATTTATTCTGAAGTTAATGTTTAGATCAGTATGGATTAAACAAATTTATCTTTACTGTTTTCTAAGATTATGTATTTATGATTTAAAGGTTTTTCACCTGCTCTGGCTATTGCAACTGCTTGTCCATTGCAACTGCTCTGTCCACTATTGTGGAATGAATGGAAAATATAAGTGGAGAATAAATATTGCTTTGGCTATAAAAAGTGTTCAATTGTCTTCAAGTTTGAGATGCCCGTGACTTAAATACTCGTAACATTTTCTTTTGAGGATGTTTAGCGAGACCCAGGAGTCCTTAATTTATTCACTAATGGCAGCCGATGAGACCAACAAGTCCATGGGTGAGACGGTTTATTAATTGTAGGAATGGACACCTTGACCGAGTAACAAATCTCTCCAGTTCTGTGCCTGTCACATGTCTTTCTTTTTAGATTGTGATGAACACAAAATCTTCTCATACTCATTTCAGAGCATCTGTCAATGCCCATTTGTTCCAAGGTCTCTGAAATTGAGGAAGGAGAATGACCAGAGTGATATATATATTTAACTATATTCCCAAATCCCTCAAGCCTCGTCATTGCTTGTTTTGCTTCGGTTTTCACAGTCAATAGTATCCACAATCCTTCTATACACCAAAAACATAGTCGGTGATGACATTAAACCTCCGGGTCACGCTAAGAGTCACCAAAAGTTAAATTAAAAATCAAATAGCGATGCACGCTCGTAATTGGTTTTTGCATTTTTCAATTTCAACACAAAAAATTTAAATGGAAAACAATTATTTCGTTTTCGTTACTTTTGTCTTAGTATTTAAATTAAATACAAATGAACGGATGGCACACCGACTCTTCTGGTAATCTCATACATATGTGTTTAATTGACTTTTTTTATGTTATAGTTTAAGTTTGTTCTGTCAATTTAGCCTAGACAAATACACTGTCTGTCTATTGTTTCAAATAACTGAACACAGATGGAAAGACAAATAAACCACAAGATGCATAGGTGGAAGGGTGAGCTGATGAACAGAAGAAACTTCAAACGGATGGAAGGAAAGACCAGAGAACTATACAAAGAGGACAGCTGAGATAAAGGAACTTAAACTTGTTATTTACCCAGAGTCTTCTTCTTACTGGCCACAGGGTTATCCACATTCTCCTCCCTTGCTGTTGGCCTGGCAGAGTCTCTTAACATCAACCCCTGGAGGCAGGTTCGTAGCAGGGCAGCAATTCTGGAGGTCTCTTCTCGACGGGTGCAGTACACGATCACTGAGTCTAGAGCACCAAAGCGCTTGCCCTTCAGCAGAGACACCAGAGCCTGACCACAGAGGTTCATCATGCTACACTGATCACATATGCTTTGTTAACAACACACTATTGGCTCTGAAACTTTAAAACATTCCTAGAGTATTGTTCTAGACAAGTTCTACTGTTTTAGAACACATGACGACCTATTTCTATCAGCCTTTCCTATCAGTTGATGCAATCTCTAAAACCTTTTAAATATAATAATTTGTACAAAATTATAAAAAAAATTAATTATTGAATTTGTAACCCAGACGATCACACCTTGTAGATGTTTCATCATATTTGCCAAACAAGGAGTTGCACAGCCGTCTTGTGTTTGCCTAATAATACGAATGGCAGTTGGATTATCAAATATTACCACCTCCATGGCCTCCTTTCACTACTCTGGCCATGTTCTTTGCCTGCTTTATGATTCATTTTCAAATCTTTTAATGGGCTCAGCAATAAACATTAACACTTTGGTATGTACTTACTCTTTTATCCAAAGAGCTTGATTTAATTTGTTATTACTATCTTTAAGTGCTTCTAATATGAGCTTTTAACTTTAATTACTTTCAAGCACTTTATAATACCAAGCAATTCTAAAATTAAAATTACAGAAAGCAAACATCAAAGAGTAGGTGAAAAGCACCTGATCTTTGTCATGGTCCATGGAGACCGAGAGCTGAAGGTTTTGAGGCACAGCAGCAGAGCGAACAGCTATCCCATCCTGATCTGTGATGTTCAGATGACGAGCAATGTCCAGAGCGGTAGAGAGAGTGGCGGTGGCAGTAAGACCGAGAAGACAACGAACACCAAAGCGATCCCTCAGTACCTACAGCACACAGAATCACACAGTACTGTGTTGAGAAAATAAACACAACTGAAGTAAATATGAAGTGGAAAAAAAGATTTTTCAGGAGAGTTTTATAAAATAATAACATAAAATATAATAAATAAATAAATCTGCAATCCCTTTTGCACTCAGGTTCTTTATATGATTTTAAGAGACAAAAATCAATTACCCATTTGGATGAACCTTTTCAGATATCCAAACATACATACCTAAAGATGCTATGATTATTCGTTTGGGTTATACGATTTTGGGTAATCACGATTAATCAACATGGAAACTCCTTATATTTTAGAGTGTTAGTTATTGCTACTCAGTAACCAAATAATACAGCATAAAATAACAATAAAAATCTTTATGGCTTAAAAAACATTTTAACCCTAATTTATTTAATACAGGAACAACTTTATCAAATTATTCCAGCAAATAATTTACCATTCAGGTGAAGATAGATTTTCTAAAGTGGGAATAAGACATTAGTATATATAAAAATCCATCCATCCATCTTCATGTCGGCTTTATTCCCTTTCGGGGTCGCCACAGCGGAATGAACCGCCAACTCACTGGCATATGTTTTACGCAGCGGATGCCCTTCCCTGCCGCAACCCATCGCTGGGAAACATTCACACACACATTCACACTTTAACACTATGGGCAATTGTTCTTATTCAATTCACTTATTCCACATGTCTTTGGACTTGTGGGGAGACCGGAGCACCCGGAGAAAACCCACGCGATCACGGGGAGAACATGCAAACTCCACACAGAAATGCCACCTGCCCCAGCCGAGCCTAGAACCAGCGACCTTCTTGCTGTGAGACGACCGTGCTACCCACTGCGCCACCGTGACGCCATATATAAAAATATATATTTTAAAAAGTGTTGCATTAATGAAACAATTGCTCTTTGAATTTTGTTATCCATCTCTCAAAGTCCTGACAACTACACCATTAATGAAGATGAATAATATAATAGTAGCCCGTTTATTCATTCTAACTCAGAAAAGAAGTGTGTGTCTAGCGGTTTTTACCCGTCACAATTACATTACAAGAAAAAATAGCAGAGATACATAAAGCGGAACAAAAAGCAGAGATACATAGCAGACATACTTAAACAAATATGCTGTCTGTTTGACTCTTCAATTAGGAGATTTAAAAAGTACTATTATTAGCTGCCCTTCACTTAAGAAGATTTGCAAAAAGTGAAAGTGTTAAAAAGATTATGCTCTCGGTGAGTGAATCGATCTTTTTACTCAAACATAAACACACTCTTCTTTGTTGGTTGTTTTTTCTGCTTTCAGCTCAAGCGAGTATTGACACTACCAACTTGGTAGTGTCAATGCTCGCTTGAGCTGAAAGCAGAACAAACGACCAACAAAGAAGAGTGTGTTTATGTTTATGAGTTTATGAGGGAATAGAACAACTTCAGTAACATGAACAAAAGAATATTGGAAGATTCACCCAGTATGTTAGATTCAATAATCACTAATGAGTTGGCTGAATTCATTAAAAAGCAACACATAGATGCACTGTTTTTTTAGTGCTTGTTTTTTTTTATGTTGAGCTGCATATGTTTATAAAGGCCTTAAGTGTCAGATTCATTCAATGGACATTTGCTTTCTTACAGGTTATGAAGCTACCCAGGGGAACTTTGTTCACATGTACAATTAGTGAAAAACTGAAGGCTCCAACATAACAAGTGACTATAAATACAAAGCTGTCGCATATAAGAGCTCAAACAGAGAAAGACAATTAATAAAATACTTTAGTGTCTGATACAAAATTGGCTTAACTAAAAGAAGCATGATTGGGTTTTTCAGAAAGGTTTACCTTGCAAAGTCTGAGATAGCAGGGTCTGAAATTGTGTGACCACTCAGAGACACAGTGAGCCTCGTCAATACAGGCAAAGGCCACTGGGGGAAGCTGATCAGCTGGAGGGAGACAACCGGAACCGGAGTGCCCTCCGCCCACCAGTGCTTCAGGTGAGAGGAGCAGGACGTGCACCTGGCCCATCTTTACCTGTAGGTATGTACACAAACTCGTAGATTATTTCAGGATGTCCTAACTTAACACTGGATTTACTTCCACAAAAGTTTGTCTGTCTGTCAGCCTGCCTGACTGTCCATCTCTACAAATAAGTATGTCTGTCTGTCCGTATACAAGCCTGACAGACAAACTTAGGTGGATGAACAGATAGACTGTCTGTCTGTCTGTCTGTCTTCGTGGTTTTGCTTTTTGTCTGTCTGTCCCCATAAATCTGTCTGTCTAAGAAAAGCTGTCTATCGTCGACAGAAGCCAATCTGTCTGTCAGTCAGTCGGTCTCCCTACGTACATCTGTCTGTCTGTCTGCCTATGTAAGCCAATCTCTGTCTGTCTGTCCGTCAGTAAAACTCTCTGTCTGTCCATGTTAGTCTGTCTGCCTTCGTAATTTGTCTGCCTGTCTGTCCATGCAAGTCTGTCTGTGTAAGTCTGTCTATCTACACAACACTTTATATCGTTCAGTCTGTCTACATAAACAGACAGAAGCTCAGGGAATTGACCAGACCAAGCTACTTGATTAATAGGTTTTTACAGTGGTATGCAAAAGTTTGGACATCCCTTTAAACTTTCATGATTTTCCTTTATAAATCATGTCTGGATAAGAAATGTCAGTTACATATATCATATAGTAGACACAGTGACATTTGAGAAGTGAAATAAAGTTTTTGTGACTTATGGAAAGTGTGAAAGAATTATTCAAACAAAATTAGCCATGTGCATAAATTTAGGCACCCTTGTTATTTTATTGATTTCAAAACCTTTAGCACTAATTATTAGAACTCAAAATTGGTTTGGTAACCTCAGTGAAGTAACTTCCAATCTTAAGAAAGTATTTAAAAGAGGCCATTTGTAAGTGTTTCTCCTATTTGCATCTTCTCTAAAGAATGATGCAAATAGGAGAATATAATGGTCCAAAATACATTCTGCCAGAATATAGAATCTAAGCTACAGAAAGAGGATGCACAAAATATTGAGTTAATTTTTCTTTTGTGGTGCCTAAATTTATGCACATGCCTAACTTTGTTTAAATTATTCTTGCATGCTTTCCATAAATCATATAAACTTTAAGTTCTTATTTGCATTTCACTTCTCAAATATCACTGTGTGTTGTCTCCTATATTATTTTTTTTTCTCCAGACACCCATTGATTTACAAAGGAAAATCATGAAGATGTACAGGGGTGCTAAAACTTTTGCATATCACTTTCATAAAGTTTCTTTATGTTTTTTTTATAAGATTTTTTATTTTGAAATTAACTTATTTCAATAACCTATAAATCAATGCTTGGCCAATCAGAGCAGTGACACATTTCACCAACTTAAAGTAACACATCTGAAAAAAAAAACCTAAACATTCTTTTTAAAATTATATATTTTAGGAGGATTTATATGAACATTTTTATTGTACCTTTATTGACCTCTATTAACAGAGGAAAAAAAATTGTGACAAGTTATAAATTATGCCAATGCATTCAAAGGAATTTTAAAAATACATTCTAATTATTTTTTATGGGGTGTGTAAGGGCAGCATATTAGAGCTAAATACCTTCTCAATGGCTGTCTCTCTTTGTTTCTGGGACATGTTTGAGTGGATGCAGGCAGCTTTCAGCTTTGGTGGGAGTCCAGAAAGCTTTGAAAGTAAGAAAAAAGAAAAGGGCATTAATTAGACCATGAACACATATTAGCAACAATAATAAAAATACAAACACATTTCATTTTTGGCCACTTTACAATGGATAACAATTCAAATATTAGAGCGCAAGAAAAAATCGTTATAAAACATATATATATATATATATATATATATATATATATATATATATATATATATATATATATATATATATATATATATATATATATATATATATATGGAAGAAGAAAATACATATATTTTTTTAACTGCTGTGGTGTGCATTTTGTAGACCTGTATGTTTATTTTCTAGGTTAGGTACAACAATAACAAACAAAAACTGACTTCCAGCAATAAAATGAAATAGGCAATGAATTGGATTTTAAGTTGTTTGTACTGTTCCATTAAGCTGATAGGACATCTTCTCTCAGAGCCAGACAGAAAGTAGTCAATTCAAACGTAAGCTCAAATTATAGGAGTACTGGGGTCTGAAGCAAACTTTTTTTAGTGGCAAGAGGAAGTCATGGTGTTATGCAAAGACAGAAAAAGAGTTCTGAGCCTTCATGTCTGAGACGTCCAATTCTCCTTGTGCTGCAGCAGGTCCATGGAGTATAACAGTATCAAGAAACAGAAACCATCATATTATTCAGCTGGAGTACACTAAAGGTAACTCCATCTTCAACATTCTAACAAACCAATAGTAAAACGAAAAACTTCTTAAATTGTTCTGTGTTGCCACATGCATGAATAAGTTCCAGTAGTCGTACTTGGTCATCCATCAGAGACACAAGAGGGGACACCACCAGTGTGATGCACTTGGACCTCTGGGCGTACAGGTAAGCAGGCAGCTGATAGCACAGAGACTTTCCCATTCCCGTAGACAGAACCACCAGTGTTGACAGACCTGATCAATTCAACAAAAAAAAAAAATCAGGGATCTTATACAGGTAACTCAGTGACCCTCCAAAACCAATTAGACCAACATATTACATTGTTTTAGGAAACTAGTTATTTAATTTACTTTTACTGTAAAAAAGTGGGATGCATTTTTGTAGTGAATATAATCTTGACAAAATGTAAAAATAATTTTTTTTGAAAGGCTGTTTTCCGTATCCAGCATTGTAAATTTGCTTAATTTAATGTTGGAAAAATGCAAGGAACAAAACAAAAGGTAATGCTGGGTTAAGAAGGAAAAAATAGAAAAAGGCAAACAACAACATCAACAGCGACAAAGGGCTTATCTTGTTGTCCGCTGCAACTAAGAAACCAAGTTGGTAAACGGATTTCCAAACCCATGGGGAGTAGGGCTTTAGCGTTGTCGGCCCCACAGTTACTCCAAAAGTTTTCTGGTTGACCAGGTAAAAATCTGATCAGGGAAAACAAACTCAATGGGTCAGTTCCAGACATTTTTAATGAAATGAAATGTTGTGGGACTGGCTGCTTTTAACCAGACTAAGTTGGGAAAGGTGAACAATGGCATATTTACATGTAAACATTTTTACCTATTGACTGATATTGATGTTGTTAAATTCATGCTGCTGTATATTGACAGTAGTACAGAAAATATATAGCGACAAAAATAGACATTTGGTTTAAAGATTACTCAGTAAAACTGTATGTCTACGTGACTGAACAAAATATCCCATTTGAAGTAAGGCAAGGCAAGTTTATTTGTATAGCACATTTTGTACACAGGTTAATTTAAAGTACTTTACATTGCAAACAAAGAATAAAAAAAAGTACATTTAATAAAATCAAGCATAAAAAAGTAATATAAAAGCATAGTGAATAAAAACAATCTTAAGACAGATTAAGATAGTTAAGTGCAGAGACAGTTGTTCGGATGTTGGTGCTAAATCGACAAAAGTGCAAATAAATAGGTATGTCGTGACAAGTGTTAGCACCCTTGATCTCCTCTTTAAGCTGGTTCCAACCAAAGGAGTATTTACCCTGTTCGGAATAAATCTAATTTTAATTCTGGAATAGATCTAATTTATTTGATCTGAAGGATCTCAGCTCCCTGTTTGGTGTGTATTTACTGAGCATGTCTGTTAGGTATTTAGGTGCTAAGTTATGTTTGGACTTACATACGAGAAGTAGAACTTTATAATCTATTCTGAAGGAGACCGGCAGCCGGCGTAGAGACTTAAGAACTGGAGAAATGTTGTTATGGAAATATTAAAAACTCTTTCTCTTGTAGAAATCACTCCGGATGCAGGGTACAGAACAGCAGCACAACGGCAACTTTATTTTGCACTTCTCATTTAAGTAAACACTGAAATCGTACTCTATTGAAACTGAAAGAGGTACTCGTAAAGTACAGAAGGAAGGGAAGCCACAAAGAGAAAGAAAATCTTGGTACACCCGAATTTATGCCCTCCCAAAGGACAGGCCCATCGCTGCTCGGAGACTCCGAGACTCCACCTACTCTGCCGGTCACCTCCCGCATAGGCTAACAAAACCTTTAAACACACTTTCAATATACTACTGAATTTCCAGTAATGATATTCCCTACTAATTAATACCCACTATAATGATTTAAAATTTCTATTACAATGTGTTCTGACTCTAGTTTTGGTTCCATCTGTGGACCGCATGGTAACTAATGGAGGATTTTACCATTTGTAATTAATCTCATTTTAATTCTGGAATAGATATCATTTATTTAATTGAGATAGCTAGATAAATTTGTGTATCATCAGCAAAACTATGGTATGATATCTGGTTCCTTCTCATAGTTGGACCCAGTGGAAGCATGTACATGTTAAATAGTAGAGGACCAAGGTTTGAGTCTTGAGGGACTCCACATGACACTGCAGTCCACTTCGACATGTAATCTGTGCTGTGATGAGTCCTGAAACCCGACTGGTAACAATCTATGTGTTCATTTAGGATCAGGAGTTACTTCAGTGTGTTTGCCACAATCTTTTTCATAATTTTACTAATGAGATGAACTTGTAGTTGCTCAGAACAGTATTATCCAAGTTTGTCTTTTTCAGTAGTGGCTTTACCACTGCGGTTTTAAGGGATTTGGGGAAAGTGCCAGATCAAAAAGAGGTGTTTATAACTTCTAAGAGGTCCTTTTCTAAACTCTTAAGAACCATTTTAAAAAAAGTTTGTTGGTAGCATGTTAAGACTGTATGTTAATGTTTAAGGCTCTGAACCGTCTCGACTAATGTTTTGCTATCATCTAGATGAAAGGTGCACATTGAGAGTGAAGGCTGAGGATGTCTAACCCTAGCCCTGCAGGGGGGAGCACTAATGCCTTTTCTGATGTTACTGATTTTATTGATGAGAAATGAAGCATTTATCCTCAGACAAAAGCTCACTTGGAGTCTAGTTTGGTGGGTTGGTTAACTTCTCTAACATTGCAAAGAGGGTTTGAGCATTGTTGAGGTAGTTATTGATTAAGCTTTAAAAAAACTTGCCTAGCATTGAACAACTCTGAATTAAAAGCATGAACACTCTCTTTATAAAGGTCGTAGTGGATGAAAGTTTTTAATTTCTCCATCTTCTTTCAGCCTTCCTGCAATTTCTATTCATACTTTGAACTTTTGTTGAATTTCTTCAGGGTGTTTTCTGCCAGGTTTGTTCTTGACCGTTATAAGTGCGATTTCGTCTATAACGGACTTGATTTTTAATGTAAATGCATCAAGAAAAAAAAGTCAGCTGTGCCACAGATTAGTAAACTAATCTTGCAAATTTATCATAAATTGGTCATGGGTCCAGACAGAACTACCACTCAGTCTTTATTCGGAGAGCGGTACGCCATTTGGTGATAGCTGCAGTAAATGTTTGTTTGTTCCATTTTAGTGCTAAGTTCATGGCTGCTGCTAAATTTGTAATTCTATTAAATGCGCTAGCAATAAAAGGTGAGAAAGATGATGAGATATTTTCTCAAAATTGCACTAATGCACGTTTCCACACTAAAATCTAGGAGAAAATGCCACATAAAACCCTTATTGGGGTAAGCTGTGGTCGAGAGTTGGCAGGTTGTATAATGTTATCTTGACGGTGTTTGTTTATTTAGTATGTTTAAGTGTTTTCAGAAATAAAAGGGTGAAGGTCCACATAACCAAACATTTGTTTTATATCTTGAGTATGGCATTTTACCTAAATGTTAAATGACACGGATTCTCCTACCACTGCTACGCTGATGACACTCAACTCTCTGTTGTTCCCCCCTGATGACCTGTCAGTAACTACCCGCATAACTGACTGCCTGAACGACAACTCTACTTGGATGAAGAACCATCACCTACAGCTCAACATGCCCAAAACAGAACTTTTGGTAATCCCGGCCCATCCCTCTGTGCATCACGACCTCACCATCCAGCTGCAATCCTCTACAGTCACCCCTTCTCCTACAGTCAGAAATCTTGGAGTGATTTTGGATGAACAGCTGTCCTTTAAAGACCACATCACAAAGATAACTCAAGCGTGTAGTTTGCACTGCACAACATTCGAAAGATCAGGCCATTCTTAACTGAACATGCAACTCAACTCCTGGTTCAGGCTCTGGTCCTCTCTCGTCTGGACTACTGCAACACTCTCCTAGCAGGACTTCCATTAAATACGCTCAAACCTCTGCAGTTGATCCAGAACTCTGCAGCTCGTCTTATCTTCAAGGAACTGAAACGAGCTCATGTTACTCCCCTCTTCATCACTCTTCATTGGCTCCCCATTGCAGCTCGGGTTAAATTCAAATCAGCTAACGCTGGCATACAAAACTATCTCCAGATCAGCCCCTGTCTACCTCCATGAGCTCATACGCTCCTACATGCCTTCCAGAAGCCTGCGCTCAGAGAAGGATCAGCGACTTGTGGTTCCTTCCCACAAGGGCAGAAGATCTCTCAGCAGAACCTTCTCTTTCACTGTCCCTGTCTTTCACTATTACCTTCTTTTTTTCCCTCCTCTGTCTTTATCTTCCTCACTGATTTGGTTTATTGATCAGTTGATACAATTTCTATTATGAGAAGCTGAGATAGACTTTGACGGTGAGACAAATTGCAAATTGTCTCTCCCCTAATGTAAGTCGCTTTGGACAAAAGCGTCTGCCAAATGCATAAATGTAAATGTACTTTTATTGTTTTTCTAAATTATTCCATTAAAGCAGGGGTCCAGAACATTTTAGTTACAAAACACTAATTAGTGTGATCAGGTCATTTGTTGGTTAAAACCTGTGTAGGGCTGTCGCTCTACAGAATTATCTACAGCAATTACTGATTCAAGAAACGACAACCAATAAAACTATTAAAAAGTACAGTCAAATTGCAAAACTAATTCATACTTGATGAATCTTCCACACACCTGACAGAATCCTCATGATGGCCCTTTCCTGGCCAGGCCTAAAGGACTTGTAACCAAATTCATGGAGAGTGTTGTGCAGCTCATGATGTATGTCTATAAAATACACATAGCAGCAAAAAAAAAACTAGTGAATATTAACAAAATACGAATATAAAGCCAAAAAATTGACAAACCTTTAACTTTCCCATCATCCATTAGGTGGTATAGTGGTTCCATGGGTGGGGGCGGGGGAGGCTTCTCATAGTCAGGTCTGATGATGTTAAGCAAAATTTCCTCATCCACATTAATCTCCTTTTCCGATGATTCTACACCCACAGAGGGAGGCACTACTGTAAGAATTAACAAATAATTTTTTTATGATCAAACAAGGATGCATAACTGTTACACTGGAATTTATGTTCTGAAAATATACACAATGGCAAACAGTGACCGCAGAAGAAAAGCACAGAAACCTTTTGTGTTCCACTGTGTACAACTTCAAAATTCGAATCAACTGAAAAGTTTTCAGTTATCCTGCCTATGAAAAAAGGTTCTGTAAAAAAAATTTGCCTTTAATTTGTTCCAAAACCATTATACATTGTTTAAACAAATTTTGGGAAGCACCTGCAGAGAGCCAGTGTAGAACCAACCCTACTATAATTGGATATAACTGAGCTGTAACAGAATGACTAACTGCACAGAATGAAAAACTAGTTGTGAAAGCAGGTTGTTATGAAATGGTCAAACTTTATATACATGTACAGTAATTGTTAGCTTGTTACCCCATGAAGAAGAACAAATAATTTCCAACGTTTTGCTGTGTAGTCATGGGACAGTACCAGTACAGTTAACAGTGTTTCAGTCTAGATCTGCAAATAGAACTTATAAACTAGGTTTATTAACAAAATATGGATTTACAAAGGATGTGTGGACTTAAAAACAATTTGTGGTACATTTTGGGGTTTTCCCCTGCATGTTAACAGACACAAACAGCAAAAGGTAATTTATCTTCCTCTTAAAAGCATTAAAGAATCTATTCAATATTTAACTTAAGAACAGAAACATTGCAATTGATTGTGGCATTCCTTTAGATAGTTAAAATTGTAGCTTTCCTTTTTAGTAATATTATACAATTTTATGTTACGATACTACAACTCTGTTTTTTCATGACGAAGAGCATTGAAATGAGAATCGATAATGAAAACAATTGTTGTTTTATTCCTCTTTTAACTAAATTGGAATAATCATAAAATATTCATTTTTACAAACGACAAATTTTGCACTTTTGTGAAATGTTTTAAATTTGCAATGCTAACCAATCAGCTTCGAGCGAAGAGTTCCAGTAGCTCGAGCAACTTCCTCCAGAGTGGGCAGCTGAAACTCCTCCTCCTCCTCCTTCATCAAAGGGTCTTCTGGCTGTTCTGTGGAACTCGAGGCAGGAGCTTCAACATATTTTTCACATTGTCATCAAACCATTTGGCCGCTTTATTGGGGGTCAGTTGATCTGTAGAGACTCCCACCTCTTCCTTGACAGTCCCTTGCCCAATGGCCTGTCCCACCACATTTATAACAAGTGTCATATTGATGGTTGAAGCCACCAAACCGGCCACGTCCCCTCCCACCTCCGCCACCAAACCGCTCACCCTTCAGCTGGAACTTTTGCATGCATATCTGGAATTAAACATAATAAAAGGGAATGCCTTTAATTGGACAAACTCTTACCTTCTGATTGCTCAATGAAAGCCTTCACAGAGAAAATACTTTTCCACTATTATTTTAATTTATGTACAAGTTAAAGTATGTATTTTAATTGAGGGAGTGTTGTATGCTCAAAAGCATTGTTCTTAAGCTAAGCTGGATTTGAAATAGTGCATTTGCAAGAGGTGAAAAGTAGAGAACTACAGACGTGTTTTTCCCCTTCTACTTTTTAAAAGGTCTAATTTTAAATGAGTAGATTCTATTTTGAAGAAGTTCTCGATGTACTTCTGTCATGTACCTCAAAATTGTAAATATGTAAAATGTTTAACAATTAAATGTTAGCTTGATAAAGATATTATTATGAAAATCAACCATTGATTTACTGATCAAACTTAATCCAATGTGTACTCGTATGTAACTTCCTTGAATGTGACTGAGAAGTACCAATTTCATTCTCCTAAAAATTGGTTGAGAGTCACTGTTCTACACTACAGAGAACTTCACTATTTTGTTTAAGGAAGGCTGCGTTATGTAATTTTAAATTATATAATTTCATAGTTCCTTTGTAGGCCTACAGGTCACAAATCATGTTTAACTGAATAAACAGTTAGTTATTAGATTTCACATGGTTTCTTTCTTGTTCTATAGATAAGTGGTTCTCAAACTTTTTTCTCCAAGTACCACTTCAGAAAAGAATTTGGCTCTCCAAGTATCACATAAGGGGAACCATTAAAACACACTACTAAGGTATAGCCCCAGTGTATAGACCTTCTTAATCAGCTATAATTCAAATAAGAGGCAAAATAATTGCTGATAAAATTATTTTAACTCTTGCTCTCTAAATTGGGCACATGACAAACGTTATAACATTTGTTTTATATTTTTGTATTATCTTTGCTTCCAGGTACTCTCAACATAATCATCAGACCTTTCAAGAGTTTTAATATTGTTATAAGAGATGATAAATGTGAGGCTGTGTTTTTATTAACTCTGACCTACCTTTAAATATTCATCTCAGATGTTTGGTTTCTTCAGATACACAGCCATGTTATATTAGCAGAGTGTAGCATAAACTTGTGCTGTCATTGTCACTGAAATTTTACTTAAATTGCGAATTTCTATGTTAAAACAAGACCATTTTGAGATAAAACTCATTATAAACCATAACATTTTTCTTCATTCCAGTTTTAGGTAACTTTTGATTATCTTTAAAGAGAACATCTTCCTCCTATAATGACAGCCGCGTGCCCCATCAGAGGAGGAGAATGCACGTGAATAGCAAACACGATCAAACTCATTCTCCATTACTCCAGAGGGTCAAACAGCAGATTTACCCAAAGGCTGGAAGGAGGGGTCTGTGATTTCATTGGTCTAGCCCAATGGCATTAAAAAAAATAAACTACTGGGCCACAATTATTATTTAATTTTTGTTTGACACCCAAACACAATAATGGCAGCAACAGGTATCACGTACCACCAACAGCTATCCGAATACCACAGTTTGAGAACCACTGCTATAGATACATTTGCATCAAACACAACACGTCATCTGTAATTTACTCATTAAGCTACAAAAATCTCATTAAATTATAAGTCTATCTGTACCTATTTGCTGGACTCTCTGAAAAAGAGAAGGTTTTTTTTGCTGACCATGCATTTGTAACCTTTGTTTATTTACCTAATTATCTAATAATGTACCTATTTAACATTTTTAGTGAAAGAATATTTAAAAGATTTTGTTTTATCCAAAACTTGGTTTACATTAGTTACCCTATTTTTTAAATAAGAGGAGATAAAATTGCTTTATTAAATGTTATCTACAGGTAATCTTTTCTGTAATTAGATTATATTAATAAACCATGTCAATTTGAAAGGTGGGATGCTGTTCGTAGTCGGGATGTTAGTCACAGAGATCCAAAGTGTCTCTCAGAGAGTTGGTGTGTTTGCCCAGATGCTTGAAAAATTAGAGGGAACATTACTTGAGAGCTCGGTTGTAGGATCAGTGTAATTTTAGAGTAAAAATGACTCTGGTTTCTGTTAAGTTGTCGTTAGTTTGATTCTCAATTTTACAATAAAAAACTAAAAATCTCCGGTCAATAAAAATGTTGTGCTCTGTATGTTTCTTTCTGTCAGAATCAGATGTTCATACAATAATACTAACACCCTCTAATGTTTGTTTTAAATAATACATTTTCTATTGGAGCAAACAATTTAAAGGAAACTTAGGGTAGATACAATATACATACTCATTTGAACACTTATATATACAATAAAGTTATTTAAAAATTATTATGGCTCCAACACCAGTAGTTCCCAACCTTTTTTCGCCATGTACATATATGAAAATCCTCACACCATTGACCAAATGATCAGGACGAGCTTTATTGAAGTTTACAACTTATACAACTGTTGCCAGTGTAGACAGTGTCCTATTGGCGAGTGCTTGGCGATGGATCATACAATGAAAGATTACACAGTCACAGTGTGGGCTAGGCACGCATGAGGGTATTGTTACAAGAGCAAAAAAGATCATCTGTGCACACGCACAAACAGTTTACACTCAAAATTGATTTTTGCTTGTTCAAAACACATTTTTCAATACAGGAAGAACATTTCATTCACAAAGCGCAGCTCATACACACGCAAATCTAATTTTTGTACTCTCAAAATTGATCAACAAAGTGTAAAACTGCAATGTTTAATACATTTATTTATCAAACACGTACTTAATAACATACTTTTTAGTTTTTATGATTCATTTAAACTCTTATCAGAATAAGAAAGATCTTTATTGGCAAGTGTGCATATGTACCCACACAAGGAATATGTTGTGGTACAGGGGTACTCTCCAATGTTTGTAAAAAAAAAAAAAAAAAACCCCACAAAATAACATTGCACAGTAACAGAGGTTATATAAGTAAATTGCTCAAGTTAAAAGTAATTAGAATATAGTAATACTCTAGAAATAGAGGTAGTAAAAATATAAAGTAATGGAACTATAACTATAGAAGTCCAAGGTGCTTAAGAGATGTGCTTTGGAGGTAACGTGCAGACAAATGCGTAAGGTAAAAATGAAGGGCAGCACCAGAATGTGAAGCGACTGGAAATGGAAATGAGTCAACATCAGAGTCCTGTTGCTTAGTCCAATATTAAGAGGATAAATATGGGAGTATTGTTGGGGAACTGAAGGAAGAAACTGTGTTTGTGCTGGGCTGTCCTGGTGTTTGGGGCTCTGAAGGGCCGGCCAGAAGGTAAGAGCTAGAAGAGGTGCCTTTTTATCATTCGGGAGGTGTATAGTTCTTGAAGGGAGGGTAGGGGAGCTCCAATGATCTTTTCAGCAGTCTAAACTGTCCCCTGGAGTCTCCATATGTCCGATTTGGAACCAAACAGTGAACAGACTCGATGACAATTGAGTGGAACTAGGTCAGTAGCATCTGTGGGAGATTGAACTTCTTCAGCTGACGCAGGAAGTACAGCCTTTGCTGAGCCTTCTTTGCAATGGAGTCGATGTATGGCTCTATTTAACAATGTGTGAGATGGTGGTTCCCTGGAACCTGAATTAATCCACTTGTGCGGCAGTGCTGCTCATGATGGTGAGAGGGGGTGAGCAGGATTCTCTTGAAGTCCAGTATAATCTCCACTGTTTTGAGCGTGTTAAGCTCCAGGTTGTTCTTGCCACACCAGAGAGCCAACAGCTCCAATTCCTGTCTGTATGCAGAGTCCTCGCCATCCTGCATGAGACCGATGACAGTGGCAGCATCTGCAAACTTCAGAAGCTTCACTGAGGAGTGTTGGGAGGTGCAGTTGTTGGTGTAGAGGAGGAAGACTAGTGGGAGAGAAAACACCCCTGGGGGTGCCAGTGCTGATGGTGAGGGTGTCAGAAGTAAAATGTCTCACTAGTTGTTGTCTACCAGTCAGGAAGCTGGTGATCCACTCACAGATAGAGTCAGGAACTGAGAGCTGGTGGAGTTTATTCCGGAGGAGTTATGGGATGATGGTGTTGAACGCTGAAGTCCACAAACAGGATCCTCGCTTAAGTCCCTGGTTTGTCCAGATGTTGCATGGTGTAGTGCAGCCCCATGTTGACTGTGTCATCAACAGACTGATTAAATCAGTAGGCAAACTGCAGGGGTCCAGTAGGGGACAATCTCTCAACTGCCTT
Organism: Danionella dracula; assembly: GCA_900490495.1. Lineage (NCBI taxonomy): Eukaryota > Metazoa > Chordata > Actinopteri > Cypriniformes > Danionidae > Danionella > Danionella dracula. Next base: position 20,693,712 of record UELW01000012.1, read on the forward strand.
CATGACCACAGATGTGAGTGCCACTGGTTTGTAGTCATTGAGTCCTGTGATTTTGAAGTATGCAGAAACTTCACACCGCACACATCTGTTGAAGATGTTTGTGTAGATGGGTGCCAGTTGGTCAGCACAGGATCTGAGGCATGTTGGTGAGATCCCATCAGTACCTGGTGTTTTTCTCCTTCTCTTCTTTCTGAAGAGTCGACCCACATCAATCTTGTTGACCTGAAGTGCAGGGTTAGGGGGGGCTTATGCTGCTGACGTTTGCCCTAGTGGATCAGTCATGAGGGCGGGTGGAAGACGTCAGACGTCAGTGAGTTTCAAGTCTTCTGTAGAACTCATTGTGCCTGTATACCAAAGTTTTATTGTCCAAATAGGAGGGGGGAGGTGTCTTGTAGTTGGTGTAGTCTTGTTAATGGTCTTCAGGCCTCTCCACACTGAGGCAGGGTCGTTCACCAAGAACTGGTTCTCCAGCTTCCTGGAGTAGTCGCTTTTAGTTGGACAGTTGTGGTCTGGTTGATAAGATCGACTTGTGATCAAAATGTCACCGGTTCAAAGCCCAAACCCACCAAGTTGAAGGTGGTGAGTGAAAAAAACACTTGTTCTCCTACAACCACAGCTGTGTTGCCTGTGAGCAAGGCACCAGTTTCCAGACTGCGATGCAGACATGGCGGTCCACTGCTCCGGGTGTGTGTTCACGGCGATGTGATTGTTCACTGCTGTGTGTGTACACTGTGATGTAGGGGTGGGCCATATTGTATCGTCCATGACAATACCGGTTGAAATATTAACGCGTTTAAAAATTCTTATTGTGGTTAAAAAGCACATGTTAAAAAAACATGTACTGCTGCTGCTAAAGCACTGCCTCTAAACTGATCAACATCACAACCTGGCAGGATGAACATGCTAACTTCTAGCTAGCTAAAACTCAGCACAGATAACAAAGGAAGGTTATTTACTTTATCGTCAAAGTTTTACTTCATTATCCACCATATAACATGGAGCAAAGCCCAGAAAGAGAGAAGAGCTTGCTCGGCTTCCCTTCACATAATAACAGAGCTTGCACAGAGGGCAATTCAACAAGTTGTTGCAGAGATGGTCAGGCTTAACCATTATGGGTATTGTACTACTTATAATGCAACATTATCAGGGAAAATGTCTGTAAAACATTTAAAAAAAACTAATCACACCATCAAAGATTAACTCTTAATATCACTATAGCAATATTGTTAGACAGAAAAATATATAATTTATTTTGGAAGATAATGGTTTGATATTTAATTAAATATTTGAAGTGAAACTTTTATTTTAATTCTGTTACTAAGTTCTGTTTCATATTATAAGGTATGTGGGTGTGCATGAGTGTGTATTCATCACGTTGTGGGACATGTATACACAGTCACGTCGTGGGGACCAATTCTCTTGTGGGGACCAAAAGTTAGGTTCCCACAAGTCTAAGGTATAACAATGAGTAAAGGACATGATTTGAAGGTAGTGGGAGGAGTGCTCTACAGGGCCCCCTATTTTTTTTGTGCTACTGCACCCATGTCTCTGCACACACTGTACATATATGGCACACAAATCCTCATTAAAGTTTCATTTGATTTTTGTTCTCCATTGGTTAAGCAAAGTTAAATCTAAATATTATTTTATGTTTGATAACGTTTCCTTTTGTGTTTTTGTTGTTTTAATGTATCTTGTTTGTATCAAATGGCTAAAACTTAAGTTGTTTCAAATATTTGTTTACATATTTATTGTTAAACATACGTTACAAAGCAAGATGCATTGTGATATTTAACATTTTCTTGGAACTGAGGATCAGCGTGTAACCTTTTCTTTTTTTTCTCTTCTTTTCTTTGATTTTTTTTCTTCTTATTACCATTGCATTTTTAAGCCTGCCCCCTTGGCAAAACCAGGTAGGGAACAAATGTGTTTCAAATTATTAGAAGGTTTTTCCAGAATGTCTCCACCAACCTGTTTTCTCAATGCAGCTCCTCTTTGAGTGAAACCCTTCACATGCGACTTCTTCTTCAGATTGATTTTCACATAGTTTCCGTCGCTGTTTTGGGAAGGCCTGCATCAAGATGAAAACGATAAATTACTAAAAATCACAGACTCATTAGAAGCCAAAACTTTAGGTACACACCTGATCCGGATGGTGGTGTTCATCATGTGCCTAGCAGCTCTGGCTTCCTCTTCGTCCACCACTTCACCTAGCAGATTCTCACAAGGCATCGCTCTCTTCAGAACTTTCTTGTTCTTTGAACTGGCACTGTCCTCATGCTCTTCCATTTTTCCTTTCTTTTTGCCTTTTAATTTAAGCTGATGCTCCCCGGATGACTCTCCTTTTTTAGTTTTTCTTCTCTTTGTCACAGCACCATTGTATTCTTCAGTATCCTCATCATCACCTTCTCTTTGTCTTTTTTGACTATTTATTTTTTCAACAACTGAAACTATTTCCTTTCTTGCCTTGGGTTTGTGTGTGTTCTTGATTCGATTAAAACTGGGCTCCTTTGATATCATCTCCCCATCTTGATTCAAAACTGGACTTCTTTGGTTAGACACCTGTTCCTCATTAGGATCGAGGGAACTTAATTCTGCATCATTCACAGTTTCTTCCTTCATCAAAGATGCCTCTTGCAAAAATGATTTCTTTTCAACCAGTGACACATCTTGAGATGCTTGACCCTTGACATTCAATTGTTTGTTTCCATCAGTTTTCATCTCTGAATTCCCAACAACAGGTTTCTGAGACTCCTCCACCTCAAACACCTGGCAGCGTGCAAGCCAGCCACTGTTCACTGAGGACAACCTCTTAGTCATGGACTCTCTGAGGAAATGGACCTTTTCCAAGTTCTTCTGTGCACGTCCCAAAGCAGAGGAGCAGGATTTGGAGGGGGTTATAGTCAGGAAAGGATTTTCAATGCTAAAGCTAGCTGTCTGGACAGGATCAGAACTGGGCTGTGGACAAGTGTTTGCTGGCTTTGGGGTGTGAGTTTCTATAGCCGTCTGTGCACCACTGGAGTTTGGAGATGGCTTTGGTGGCAGTGTTCTGTCAGGAGTTGATTTCAGGGAAAATGATCGCTCCTAAAATTCAGTTTTTTAAAATATATATGTTTTAGAGGACCCAACAAAAAATAATCATACATTACAAAATGTACATGTGTGTTTGCTTCTTTCCTGAAACTACAAAATTCCTTTATCTATTTATATGAAAGGGGGCTACGGTAAAGCTCAAACCAGTAGTTCTGATATTCACCTAAAAATGTATAAAATGTAGCATTACAGTTATAAGCACATCATTGGTTCATATTTGTACCAATTACGTTGCCAAAAAAACACAATCAGTTAAAAGATGTCAGAGACATCAACAAAATCTGACTGTGGAAACTGTTCTGGTGTATGAGCACTACATCGCTTGTATGGAATCAGAAAAAAATGATATATATTACAAATCAGGTAAATTTCATACATTTTATTTAAATACATAAGTTAATTAATTTATTTACTAATTACTTAAATAATTATTTATTAATACATAATTTATTTTAATACAATCCACATGTTTACAATGATAACTTTCAGTTAGTTATTGTGGCAATCTATATTTTAGTTTCTGTTATTTGTTGCTTTTTGACTTTAAAAAAGTACTGAAATAGAAACTTTTTTTAGTGCTGCCAAAATTAATGCGTTAATGTATGTGATATATTTAAAATATATAACACGTACGCAAAAAATTTACACAATTAACACAGTTGCAGTTTTTCTGGTTTCCTTTAAACAAAGTAAGAATAAGACACATGCACTTTGTATGACGATAAGAAAGCACGGAGGATGAACATCGCACTCCCAGGGACTTCTGTGAGCAATGACAACTACTGAGGCATTACAGCGCACTTAGTTGAAATTGAATTAATCCGGTCTAAAACTGAGAAACAGCATCATTGTCTCGAGGTGGCGAGTGAATGGAAAAATCAAGGACAAGTTAAAGCACAATTACGATGTGAAGATCGCTACTGCAATTGTTAGTCCTCCTACTGCAAAGGTTTAAAAACTTAAAGTGTCTTCCCAAAGATGAAAGGAATGAGGCTTCACTAAGCAAGCTGTTAATGGCAGAGAGTCCTGGAAAGCAAGAGTCTAAAGAGACCACACGCTAACAGCCATTAAAGAAAAGAAGCAAAAAGTTAATTTGGAGGATATTGATGGTTTATTGCAGTTACGTTGTTTACATGAGTTAAGTTAAACAAAAAAATGTAATAAACCTTAATACTTTTAATTTAAATAGTTTCTTTGTCTTTAATTTAGATAATTATTTACATTTTACACTTACAGATTTTAAAAAGTTTCAGTGTTGTCATTGTTTATCTAGCCACAGGGGTTTCAAGCCAGTGACTTCTGTGCCGGTCCCAAGCCCGGATAAATAGAGAGGGTTGCGTCAGGAAGGGCATCCGATGTAAAACATGCCAAAACCAAATATGCAAGTCATCAATTCGATTTCCATACCAGATCGGTCGAGGCCACCGGTGCTGTTGACCTACAGGGTGCCTGTGGAAATTGGACTACTGTTGGTCAAAGAAGGAGAGGAGGGAGAAGGATTCGTAGGCAGAGAGAGAAGAGGAAAGGCAAGAGTATAGGTCTGAGAATAGGGACTCTTAACGTTGGTACAATGACCGGGAAAGGTAGAGAGCTGGCGGACATGATGGAGAGAAGGAAGGTAGATATTCTGTGTCTGCAGGAGACCAGGTAGAAAGGTAGCAAAGTGCGTAGTATTGGAGGGGGATACAAACTGTGATGAGGAAGTGATGGGCAGGTTTGGTGTTAAGGAAAGGAATCCAGAAGGACAGATGGTGGTGGACTTTGCCAAGAGGATGGAAATGGCTGTAGTTAACACTTATTTCCAGAAGAGGGAGGAACATAGAGTTACCTACAAGAGTGGTGGTAGAAGTACGCAGGTGGACTACATCCTAAGTAGACGAGCCAATCTGAGAGAGATCACTGACTGCAAAGTAGTGGTAGGAGAGAGTGTAGCCAGACAGCATCGGATGGTGATGTGTAGGATGTTTCTGGTGGTCAGGAAGAAGAGGGGAGGAAAGATGGAAAAGAAGACCAAGTGGTGGAAGTTGAAAAAGGAAGACGTTTGTGAGGAATTCAGACAGAAGCTGAGACAGGCTTTGGGTGGCCAGGAAGAGCTTCCAGAGGACTGGGAAACTACAGCAGAAGTGATCAGGGAGACAGGTAGGAAGATGCTAGGTGTGTCATCAGGAAGAAGGAAAGAAGATAAGGAAACATGGTGGTGGAATGAGGAGGTACAGGATATCATCCAGAGGAAGAGGCTAGCTAAAAAGAACTGGGACATCGAAAGGACTGAAGAAAGTAGACAGGAATACAAGGAATCACAGCGCAGGGTGAAGAGGGAGGTGGCAAAGGCCAAACAGAAGGCATATGTTGAGTTGTATGCCAGGTTAGACACGAGGGAAGGTGAGAAGGAATTGTACAGATTAGCGAGACAGAGATGGGAAGGATGTGCAACAGATAAGGGTGATTAAAGATAGAGATGGAAGGGTTCTAACAAGTGAGGAGAGTGTGCAGAGAAGATGGAAGGAGTATTTTGAGGAGTTGATGAATGAGGAGAATGAGAGGGAAAGAAGGGGGAAAAGGTGAACATTGTAGAGCAGGAAGTTGAAAAGATTAGAAAGGATGAGGTGAGGAAGGCTCTGAAGAGAATGAAGAGTGGAAAGGCTGTTGGTCCAGATGACATCCCTGTGGAGGTGTGGAAGTGTCTAGGAGAGACAGCAATGGAGTTCCTATCTAGGTTATTCAACAGGATTCTAGAGAGTGAGAAGATGCCTGAGGAATGGAGGAGAAGTGTCCTAGTGCTAATCTTTAAGAACAAGGGTGATGTGCAGAGTTGTAACAACTACAGAGGTATAAAGTTGATGAGCCACACAATGAAACTTTGGGAAAGACTAGTGGAAGCTAGGCTAAGAAGGGAAGTGGATATTTGCGAGCAGCAGTGTGGCTTCATGCCCAGGAAGAGCACTACTAATGCAATTTTTGCTCTGAGAATGCTAATGGAGAAGTACAAAGATGGTCAGAAGGAGCTGCACTGCGTCTTTGTGGACTTAGAGAAAGCGTATGACAGGGTGCCGAGAGAGGAGCTATGGTCCTGTATGAGGATGTCAGGAGTGGCAGAGAAGTACGTCAGAGTAGTTCAGGATATGTATGAGAGGAGTATGACAACAGTGAGATGTGCTGTAGGTCAGACGGAGTTCAAGGTGGAGGTGGGGCTACATCAAGGATCGCCTTTTAGTCCCTTCTTGTTTGCTATGGTGATGGACAGGTTGACAGATGAGGTCAGACAGGAATCTCCATGGACAATGATGTTTGCAGATGACATTGTAATCTGTAGTGAGAGTAGAGAGCAGGTGTAGGGACACCTGGAAAGTTGGAGGTCTGCTCTAGAAAGAAGAGGAATGAAAGTCAGTCGTAGTAAGACAGAATACACGTGTTTGAACGAGAGGGAGGGAAGTAGAACAGTGAGGTTACAGGGGGCTGAGGTCAAGAAGGTGGAGGAGTTTAGGTATTTGGGGTCAACAGTCCAGTGCGACGGGGAGTGTGGAAAAGAGGTGAAGAGGCGAGTGCAGGCAGGTTGGAGTGGGTGGAGAAAAGTGTCAGGGGTGTTGTGTGACAGAAGAGTGTCAGCAAGAATCAAAGGAAAGGTGTACAGAACAGTAGTGAGACCAGCTATGATGTATGGGTTTGAGACTGTAGCAGTGAGGAAGAGACACGAGGCAGAGATGGAAGTAGCAGAGATGAGGATGTTGAGGTTCAGTTTAGGAGTGACAAGGATGGACAAGATTAGGAACGAGCACATCAGAGGAACAGCTCAGGTTGGTTGTTTTGGAGACAAAGTCAGAGAAGCCAGATTGAGATGGTTTGGACATGTGCAGAGAAGGGATAGTAGTTATATTGGTAGAAGGATGTTTGAGATGGAGCTTCCAGGCAAGAGGGAGGCCAAAGACAAGTTATATGGGTGTGTTGAAGGAGGACATGAAGGTAATTGGTGCAAGAGTAGAGGATACTGAGGCCAGAGTTAGGTGGAAACAGATGATTTGCTGTGGCGACCCCTAAACTGGGAACAGCCGAAAGAAGAAGAAGAAGAAGAAGTGTTGTCATTGTGATTAATTTTTTTTTAATTGTGCGATTATTTAGTTTATTATTAAAGTTATTTATTATTAGTTTAAAATTTTTAATCGTTCGAGAGCACTCATTGTTTTTGATTGATTGATGTATTGATTGTAAGGCAATGGTCTTCAAACTAAAATTTCTTCAAATACATTCAACCCAGCAAATTACAAAATCTTCACCAGATTTGTTCCATCTTATCTGCCTTCGCTCTTACAATCCCCCTTTTGAATATTGTGCTCAGAGAATGAACAGCTCAAACATCTCAGAAAGGCAGGAAATCTCTCACCAGATCTCTCATTCGCTGTCCTCCTGCTGGTGGAATTAAGAACCTTTAACAAATAACAACTACAATCTCTCTTTTTTTGAGTCTGCTAAAGGCATAAATAGAAATAGATTCAGACGGTTAAAAAAAAAGTCTAATTTTTTTTGTGGGGATTTGTACTCATGATTAGCATGCACAATATTAATACATTCTTATGTAAGCAACAAGTGTCTCAATCTCATTTTACTAACATAAATGTACACACTATCTGTCTAAACTACAGTGATAAACCAACATATCGCTAATAATTTACAATTGAAAAATCTTTTTTCCTGCACATTAGTTAAGAATTTATATTTCTTTTTTTGTTAGGAATGTGCAGAGTCATATTCACCTTTGTTAAAGCTCTCATGTTGTTCTTTAACTTCACTGCAAAATACTGAGCTGAAGCTTTCAGAGACTCCTTGTTATCCGCTGACAGTTTTTGGGGAACTGCGGGAAAATTTCTCCTGTTGAGATGTGATCCCCACGATTCAAATCCCTAAAAGAGTGCATGGGAACATTTTTAACCCACAGAAACGATCTAGGATAAACCATGGGTTAGGATTAGACCATGAAAGTGAGCACCTGGTTACTTGAGCACTACTATTTCTTACTAAAACGTCTGTACAGACAAAACAGCTAGAGTTATTATACATTATATATATATATAAAACGCACACAATTTTTAGATGCAAAAATCTGTGATCTATGTAATATTAGAATGCAAAAGAGGATTGTGACTAGCAAACAGTGATTTGAACGAGAGAAAAAATCAAGTACTGAACGATTAGAACTAGCCAATAAGAGTAGAGCTCCAAATAATAAAAAAAAACACTCCAGCAAATGAAAACAACAAATGAACAATTCAGAAAACACATCAGCAACCCGGAAAGGACAAACAGAAAATTTTGCGCTGATTGGACAAGACTTTCTACAATTTAATGCTCATTGACAAGGACTGTAGACAAGCAGTCACAGAACAATTTCTGTAGTTTTTGCTAGAATAAGGTTATAATGGAAATACATTATTATGCAGCGATCAAGGACATATTTTCAATGGGTTGTGGCTGGAAGGGCATCCGCCGCGTAAAACATGTGCCTGAATAGTTGCCGGTTCATTCCGCTGTGGCGACCCCGAAAGGGAAAAGTCTGACAAGATAATGAATGGACCTCTGGTAAAAACTGCAAAACTTTGGAATAGCACCATATTGTATCCAACTAAATGGGAAATGCAGTCTGCACAGGTAAAACAACCAACAATTTACCAAACTTTAGTTTATGGTCTTGTCACATTGCAACACCACTTTTATGTAGTTTTATGTAGTATTAAAAACATTTTGTGCCAGCAGCACTTTGTGGTCAGAATATAAAAAATTATTTAGAAATTTTAACCAATTTAGATGATAGCTTTTGTTGGCCATCATAAATGCCTGCAGAGTTTTGGCACACTGACCCTTAGTGGTTTGCGGATACAGAATTGAGATTTTTTTTGTCTAAAAACTACCTAGCTGTTCGCCAAAAATATTTTCAATGAAATTATGCTAAACGTAATATATAATATGACACCCACAATCTGAGGTTGCCAGCTAAGTTTGGCTTAATGCCCTTTTGGTGCAATTAAATTCAATTAAATTGAGAATTACTGATTGGAGTTATATTTTTAGTTTTGAATTTGTTGTGTATTCTGAATGATCTTGTTTTGTATTTGCTGGAATGTTTTCAGAATTGTTGGTCTACCTAATCCATGGTTTAATTATAACTCATTGCACAGAAAAAAATCTTATATATACTTGAATGAATTTAATAGTAGAGTTAGCTGGGATTCCTAACCTAGATTTGGTTCTGACCTGGATTATATACATTTTTGAAAGACAATATAGACCATTTTATCATAACAATACTCATAACAACCATGAAAATCAAATCAAAATGAAGTAAAACAATTTCCCAAAATAGGTTTGTAATAACCCAACAAACAAACCCTAAAAATGTGAATTTCGGCAAGCACAAAGGAAAGCTGTATGTAAAACGTCTTTATGTAAGTAACACATCTTTATGTGTTTTGCTGTCTACGTTACCGATAACAGAAGAACTATTTGGTAAAGAGCAATCGAGATCTGGAGCTATTGAGAAGGCAAAAACTTTTAAAAACTGTAGCTAACTCATTTGAGTGCAGCATACACTCATTGATCAAAGCAGTGAGTTTAAGGATATCTAGCCTAAAAAAAGACCAGGAGCCTTGTTAGAGGCCAAAGCTCTCACTGTCAGTTTGATTTCCATCCTGTTCATCTTTCAACAGTCAGACCTGACTTTCATCCGCTTTTCAAACATGCCTTTGTAGCCGAAAAAGTTGCTTTTAAAGTGTCTGGTCTAAGAGCAAGCCTGAAGATCCACAATGATTCCTGTTCCACTCATGGCTTTGATACTTAATGAAATTATCACCATTGCTATGGCAGCACACCAATCTGGTCACAGCTCTTCTCTCACTCAGAGTGAAAGTTTTCCAGTACAAGCCATTACATTCAGAAGCAAAAGCGAGGTTGTTAAGGTTTTACCATCTTAGAAACATTGCAAGAATCAGATGCTTTGTTTCCAGACAAGACTTTGAGAAACTGATTCATGCTTTCATCTCCAGCAGGCTGAACTACTGTAACGGTCTTCCCAAAAAGACCATTAAACAGCGAAGGGCTCAAATTCTAATAAAAAAATCTGAACACATTTCTCCAGTTCTTAAGTCTTTAAACTGGGTACCGGTCTCCTTCAGAATAGATTTTAAAGTTTTGCTGCTCGTATATAAGTCCAAACACATCTAAATACCTAACAGACATGATCAGTGAATACACATCAAACAGGGAACTGAGATCCCTCAGATCAAATAAATTAGATCTACCACTAGTTAATTCAACACAGGGTAAATACCCCTTTAGTTACCTTGCAGCCCACAGATGGAACCAGCTTCGAGAGGATATCAAGGGTGATAACACTTTAGTCACGTTTAAAACCAGGCTAAAAACTCACCTGTTTAGTTGCGCTTTTGTAGACTGAACACCAACATCCAAACAACAATTTTATCTCTGCACTTCACTGTCTTCATTATTAGTTTTGAATCAATATGATTGTATACAACTTTTTTATGCTTGCTTTTATTAAATGTACTTTCTTTGATTACTCTTTGTTTCCAATGTAAAGCACTTTGAATTACCCTGTGTACGAAATGTTCTATACAAATAAACTTGCCTTGCCTAATATGAAATATGTGTTTTAAAGAGTAGCAACATGTTTACTGGGACAATGGGGCAAGTGATACATGACAAATATTTTTGGGGGGATGGAGTATCCATTTATTACATAAATAACAAATTTTTCAGAAGAGTAAAAGAGTGTTATAATAAAAGTCTTACAGCTGAAGATTTTTCATGATTCTCCAGCCCGATGCTGTTCCTTTCCTTTGTTAATTTAAGGCCGTGGTATTCTTTGTACAATTCTGCAAAAAAAAAAAAAAGAAAAGATCAACAATAAAGTTAAACCAAGCTAAAAAAAAAAGAACAGCTAAAGAGAAAACTCACGTTTAATGTCATTTGGTGCTTGGTCAACATCACCCTTCAAACGAAAAGGTGTTAGAAAATTAATATTGATGACTGCTCATCCATGGTATACTTCATAAATGAAAAATAAAACAAACAAAACAAAAATACCTTTGTTTCTTCTTAATAGATTATTGAGAATATTGAACACAGTATCGCATAAATTATACATTAAATGTACATTTTAAACACTATGATTCACGTTAACAAAACTACATACATGAAAAACACGGTCATATAATATCTTTAAATTAAGCAAAATTATCAACGAGTTTTAACAAATATATTGTGATTTTATTATAAACACTAATGATGTGATGAAGTTAACTTACACACTAAAACTATTTCACGGGTAACATCAACGTAACCAAAACAAACAGGTAACAGAAAACGCTTAAAATATATACCTTGTCAGGTTTTCTGTTGTTTGTCTGGAAAAAAGATTGTTCCCATTTCTTAAGAAGGATTTTAACATCGTTATATCTATCCATTTTCTCAGTTTAAACGAGCACAAACAATAATTTCTGCAACAAGTTTGTAATTAACAACTCGAACAGATTAAAGTAGCTATAAAAATGGTCACATAGTGTAAAACACACACACACACACACTAAAATCATAGCAAAGTAGTTTGGTTGTTTTTTTTTCTTGTTATTTTTACACTGGAACGCGCCAAATGTAAACCAGTACCGCACACCCTGTGATGACTTCCTGCATAGGCAGAGTTGCGCTTCTTCTTTTTAGGTGTTTTATGGCAGTTTGCCTCCTTTCTTTTGGTGCATTACCGCCACCATCTGGGATGTAGTTTGGACAACTGTTCAAACGGAGATTAAGGGAAAAAAAACCTATCGACAGATAGTCCAACCTATACTAAATGTTTGTGTCTAAAATGGATACATGTACATGCAACCGCTTATATTCTGTACTCATTTTTAGAGAAATGAGTAAATGAAAGAACTCAAATCAAAATACTTTTGTAAGTTCTTTCATCTTTTAATAACGTCGAGATTGTACATGGTTCTATTTTCATTTTTTTATTCCTTTCATTACACTTTTTCTCTCCTCATCATAGGTTTGCATTCCAAAATAACGAGTTCAATAGATTCCTGCTCTCCACAGTTTTCACATTTTCCTGTTGGGTGATTTCCTATTTTAAATTTATGGTGATATAATCTGGTGTGTTCTATTCTTAACCTTGTTATAATTGTCTCTTCTTTTCTGTTTCTTAAAATAAATGGTCTTTCTTGTACCTTTTCCTGTATTTCATCTTCATTCCATTGTTCTTGCCACATCTTTCTTACTTAGTGGAATGTTTGATGTTACCTTCTCTGTTTTAACAGCTTGCTTGGCTGCTGCATCTGCCTCTTCATTTCCCTCTATCTCCACATGAGCAGGAATCCATAAAAATTTAACTATTAAATCTTTCCTTTCCAATTCTTCTAGTTTATTTGTTATTTCATTAACTATGTCTTGTCTTCCCTCTGATTTCCTTGTTTTTATACTAAGCAAAGCAGATGAACTGTCTGAACAGATGAGAGTTTTTTTACTTTGTTTTTATTGCTACTAACTCTGTTGTAAAAACACTAAGATTGTCCGTCGTTCTTTATTTCATTATAATTTTATCTTTTGGAATTACCACCGCTACTCCTGTTTTCCCAGTTTTTGGGTCTTTTGATCCATCTGTAAATATTTGTATTTTATTTTTATAGTGTTCATCAATGTAGTTTAGTGTGTGAGAAGCTTTTTGACTTTTATGTTCAATACTCTTTAGTTGTTCAATTAGATTTAAGTTAGTTCTATTGATTTGTGTATGCCATGGTGGTTTTTCATCTTTTATGTGTATGTAACTATGCTCATATTTATCTAGCCCCGTTTTGTTTGCTATTTTGTTTCCTAGCCAACCTAAATTATAGAAATTAGTTTTATTATATTCTCAAGTTTTTGAGTATCTTTTTTAAAGCTTGATCTTCATCTTGACCATGTATGGTTACCCAGTAGTTCATCGTTATTTTTATTCTTCTTACCCTTAAAGGCATCTCTCCTGTTTCTATTTGTATCGCTGCGAATGGGGATGACATAATGGCACCACAGCTTAATCTGAATGCTTTTGTTTGCTCTACTTCTAGTTTCTTTAAATTGGTTTCTGCAGCAGACATATATGCTAAGCAACCATAATCTAATTGGGGTTTCATTATGCTTTTATAAATTTTAATAATTCCATTTTTGCTTCCTCCCCAGTCTTTTCCTGCTAAGTTTCCCAATATGTTATTTATCTGTTTACATTTATTTTTGACACATTCTATATATTTTTGCCAGGTTAGTTTCTCATCAAATATTATTCCCAGGAATTTTATTTCTGTGACTTGTTTTAATGCTTCTCCATATAATTGTAAATTAATCATCTTGTGTCTTCTTGCAAAACATATATGTTGTGTTTTACTTGATCGATAATTTAAGACCCCATTTCTTGTCCATTTTTCAATTTTGTTTATTGCTTGTCGCATTTTATTTTCAATAAATTTAATTTTTCTTCCTCTAATCCATATTGCTCCATCATCAGCGTACAAAGACATCCCTAAGTTTGATTGTTCTACATCTTCAAATATTCCATTTATCATTATATTAAATAAAATTGGGCTACATACACTACCCTGGGGGACTCCATTCTCAACTCTATGTTTTTTGGAGAGGGCTTGACCTACTTTCACCTGTATTATTGTATTTGTTAGGAAAATTTCAACCCAGTTTAAGATTTTTCCTTCTAATCCAAATTTTTTCAGTTTTATTATTAAACCTTCTCTCCATAGCATATCGTAAGCTTTTTCCACATCAAAACAAACAGCTACCACTATGTCTTTATTAGTTTGAGCTTTCCTGTTTTCGTTTCAAGACATATAAATGAATCTCTGGTGCTTTTCCCCTTTCTAAATCCATTTTGGTAAGATTTTATTTTCCTGTTTGTTTCAACATAGTATTATATTATTTTTGTAACCATTTTTTTCATGACTTTCCCTAGTTGTGACGTTAACGCTATTGGCCTGTAACTATTTGGGTCTGCTTCATCTTTTCCTGATTTCTTGATGGGTACCTCTACCATCATTTAAGCATTCTAATTGTTTTTCTTCTAGGAATTCTTCAATTATATCTCCATATTTATCAGTTTTCTAACTTCCCCACAATGTATTATGTGCATTAAAATCGCCACATCATATTGATTTCCCTTTTGCCTGCTTACTTATTTCATTTAATATAATTTTATCAATTTTTCCCTGGGTTATAGTAGTTTATGATATTTAATTATTTGGCTCCTATCCACACTTTTACTATCATTGATTCATGATTTTCATTTATTTCTACTACATTATATGAACAAGATTCCTCTATGCATGTTGCTATACCTCCACCATTCCCTTCTTTCCTATCCCATCTAATTATATCATATCCTTTTAGTACAAATTTCAATTTAGATTTTAACCACGTTTCTTGAATACAAATAATTTTTGGCTTATTTTTCTGTTTTCCTATGTATTGTTTTAGTTCCAACCCATTAGCTATTAAGCTTCTTGCATTCCACTGTAAGATTTGTGTTGTCATTTTTACCTCCTCCTTCACCTACCACTTCATTTTCTCCTCCTAGTAGCTCCCTTACGTCTTCCCAGTTTACGTCTTTGATTCAAGAATTTTTCACCTGCTTTCACAATGATTTTGACTGATTGATTCAACCATGAACAGAATAAAGTCTTTCTTCTTTACTTTCAGTGTATCTTCACTGTCAGCTGGTTGGGGTTGGTTTGGGGTTCTCTTTTCCTTTCCAGATGTTTTATCCACCTGTTTTACTGCCTCTGCATAAGTGATTCCCTGGCTGATTTTTACTTGTACTTTTTCAGCTCATTTACTTACTTCACAGCCTCTGTAGGCTGCGCTGTGGTTTCCACCACAATTTCAACATTTGATTTTTCCATTACACATTGCAACTGTGTGCCCAAACTTTTGACACTTGTAACACCTAAGAGGTGGTGGAATGTAGGGTTTAACTTTGTAGCTAAAGTACCCCATAAAAACTTTGTCTGGTAGTGACTCTTCCTCAAACTGCAGCATAACTGACAGACTATCACTTTATATTTATAAATATAACTTTATATTTGATCTCATCTGCAGGTTTTTGTTTTTTTGTTGTCTCGTTGTCTGAGTTCTCAATTAATGTGGACTGTGACTGTGTCCTTTTTTTTCCACGTGTTGTCAGTTACGTTTGATTTGTATTGTCTCGTAAAAAACTTTCTCTTCAACTATTTCCTTCCTCCATTTCCTTTCCACTTTCATCCCAGTCGCTAATATATTGCCATTCCGTGTATTTTCCATCGTGGCTTCTTTCTCCATTTTGATCCGATGTTCGTCCATCTTCATCTCTTTTCATGGCATTACTACTATCCGCCATTTTTGTGTGCCTAAAACGACTCTTCAGGGTGAATCTCTTCTGATGATGTGACCCAGAAAGGAGTCGTTCCCGATCTTCACCCAGCTTGTTTACCGTCACGTTGTCGCTTCCGCTTCGATTGATCGTCTCCCAGAGTTGCACTTCCGCTAACGTTCACACAAAAGTCTTTTGACGACAACAAACCAATTTAGAAACATATTCTAAATGCGTTAGTGAACTTTCGAACTGTGTACATTATGTTGTATCTAAACTTATAAATAAATGCAAAATCTAAAAGACTGCGAATATTCTTTTGTGCGTGCGTGCGTGCGTGCGTGCGTGCGTGCGTGCGTGCGTGCGTGCGTGCGTGCGTGCGTGCGTGCGTGCGTGCGTGCGTGCGTGCGTGCGTGCGTGCGTGCGTGCGTGCGTTGGGTTGTTAAATGGTCCCTGTACCTTTTAATAATTAATTTTTTTATGTTCAAATGGAGTAACAGCTAGTTGGGAAATGACTAATTTCACGTTATTGTTTCTAAACGAACTTTAGGGATTTCAGGTCAATTTCTCATGTGATTCAGAAAAGGGACTTAAGCTCGAAATCCAATTCCGCGTGTGGGTGGGTTTTTTTTTTATTGATTGTTAATAGAATTGACATAGAATTGCAAATGCAGTCCAACTCACATTCACAAAAACTGAAAAGTGGATAATGCAACAGTTAAGAGAGTAAGAAAACAAAAAAAACTAACATAAAATTCAAATACAAACAGAAAATAGAACAGTATTAAATGAAGAGGTTAAAGGTTTTACAAATTACTACAGTCCGTCTTGCTTTGTTATTTTTCAGTCCAAGTAGCAAATTTATATAGTGATGCATTTCAATTTTAAACAGAGTCAAATTGGGTTTTCCTTTTGCCCATATTTGCTTGTGGATATGAAATTTTCCCATAATCAAACAAAGAATAATAACATAAGAAACACTAGATGACATATTTTCCCTTCTTAGGTAGAAAACAATATATTTCTCACAAAAATAAAATTTCACTTTCAGATATTTGTATAAAAAGTGTTCCAAATCAACCCAAAACATTTGACTATAAACACAATTTACAAAAAAATGAGGAACATCTTCTTTCTCTACGGAACAAAAACTACACACATCATCGATGTTAGAAAGAAATCTTAGGAAAAGAGTTTTCACAGGATACACCAAATGAAGAATTTTAAAGTGAACTTCTCTCACTTTATTAGTAATACAGAACATCTTAGATAGCAACCAAGCATACTTCCAATCTGCAGATCCAATCCTAGAATACCAATATATTTTAGTTTTAATTGGGCTATCTCCTATGACTAAGCTCCTTATGAAATAGTTATACCATTTTTTGTCATTAATACTAACTCCATTTACCATAACAACAGACTTAAACATCAATTGTTTGTTATGAACTCCTTTAAAGAGAGATATTAATCCTGAAGGTATAGCGTCAAACACAATACAATATTCTTTTGGTGTAATGGGAAAAGTAAACCTTTGAAGAAATTCTGCATAGCTGAGAAGGTGCCCATTTTCATTAAACAATTGTTGAACAAAAATAATACTGTTATCAACCCAATTCTGGAAAAAGAAAGATTTACGATTGAATAAAATGTGTCTGTTGTTCCAAATGATGCATTTAGTAGGGGAAAAGTTATGTTTATATATTAGCAACCAGGATAAGAGCGCCTGTCTGTGAAAGTTGCTTAATTTAACTGGGACCAAGATCAAAATTGCACTGCAGCAGAAATTCGAGCCCACCCAATTTCTCAAATATCAAGTTTGGGATAAGATACCAAATTTTATTTTTGTATTGAAAATAGTGTTTAATCCATCTGTTCTTTAAAATAATATTTGAAGTGTTGAAGTCCATTACATTTAATCCTCCCTTGCAAACTAATTGAGTTAAAGTGGCTTTCTTAATGTAATGGGTTCTGTTTCTCCAAATAAAATCATAAAGATTTTTGTCTACTTCCTTAATTATATTATTTGGAACGTCTAATGAAGTAGCAGGATACAGACAATGGGATAAAGCCTCAGTCTTGGATAAAAGTACGCTACCAGTCATGGAGAGATCTCTCATTAACCATAAATTGAATCTGTTCTTAATTTTTGGAAGCACATGTTGAAAATTAAGTTCACCCCTTTTAATTTCATCTTTACACATTTTGATACCTAAATAGGTAACAATGTTCTTCACTGGGACACCGTTCACTTCTGAAAGCTGACAATTTTTAAGAGGAAACAGCTCACACTTGTTCACATTTAGTTTTAACCCTGAAACAACAGAAAAATTATTTAAACAGTCTATCACTTTACTAACTTCATACAAATCTTTAACAAAAATAGTAGTATCATCTGCTAGTTGACAGCATCTTATTTCTTTTCCAGCAATCCTTATACCTTGAAAATTAAATTTATTTATATAAAGACTCATTGTTTGTGTTACCAGTAAAAACAAAAACGGGGAGATCGGGCAACCCTGCCTTATTCCTCTTTCTAAGAAAAACCTCGGAGTAGCACCATTTACTGTGGATCCTTCTCTCCACTCTTTCTGCGATGGGCATCACTGGAACTGTACTCGATTGGCTTGAGTCCTATCTCACTGGTAGATCTTTCAGTGTCGGGTAGAGGGGTGAGGTCTCAAACACTCATAACCTACTCACTGGGGTTCCCCAGGGTTCAGTCCTTGGCCCACTTCTCTTCTCCGTCTACGCCACCTCCCTGGGCCCTATCATCCTCAGACACGGATTCTCCTACCACTGCTACGCTGACGACACTCAACTCTATCTGTCGTTCCACCCTGATGACCTGTCAGTAACTACCCGCATAACTGACTGCCTGAACGACATATCTACTTGGATGAAGAACCATCACCTACAGCTCAACATGGCCAAGAGGGAACTTTTGGTAATCCCAGCTCATCCCTCTGTGCATCACGACCTCACCATCCAGCTGCAATCCTCTACAGTCACCCCTTCTCCTACAGTCAGAAATCTTGGAGTGATTTTGGATGAACAGCTGTCCTTCAAAGACCACATCACAAAGACAACTCGAGCGGGTAGATTTGCACTGCACAACATTCGAAAGATCAGGCCCTTCTTAACTGAGCATGCAACTCAACTCCTGGTTCAGGCTCTGGTCCTCTCACGTCTGGACTACTGCAACGCTCTCCTAGCTGGACTTCCATTGAATACGCTCAAACCTCTGCAGATAATCCAGATTTCTGCAGCTTGTCTTATCTTCAAGGAACCGAAACGAGCTCATGTTACTCCCCTCTTCATCACCCTTCATCGGCTCCCCATTGCAGCTCGGGTTAAATTCAAATCGCTAACGCTGGCATACAAAACTATCTCCAAATCAGCCCCTGTTTACCTCCATGAGCTCATACGCTCCTACATGCCCTCCAGAAGCCTGCGCTCAGAGAAGGAACAGTGACTTGTGGTTCCATCCCACAAGGGCAGAAGATCTCTCGGCAGAACCTTCTCTTTCACTGTCCCTGGTTGGTGGAACAAACTCCCTGATCCAGTCAGGAAAGCAGCAACACTAACAGCTTTCAAAAAGCAACTGAAAACTCTTCTCTTCAGAGAACACCTACTATAAAAAAAAAAAATTAAAAAAAACTACTATCTTCTTTTTCCCTCCTCTGTCTTTGTCTTCTTCCCCTACTGCTTTGGTTTTTTGATCTGTTGATACAATTTCTATTGTGAGAAGTTGAGACAGACTTTGACGGTGTAACAAATTGCATATTGTCTCTCCCTAATGTAAGTCGCTTTGGACAAAAGCGTCTGCCAAATGCATAAATGTAAATGTAAATGTAATGTAACAGTTTTACTGAACTATTACCGTTGCTATATAAGGTGCAAATAGCCCTGGTAAAGACTTTACCAAAACCGAAAAAATCCATGGTCTCAAACATAAATTGATGACTAACTGGGTCAAAAGCCTTATAGAAATCTACAAACAGAATAGGACTCTCGTTCTCTATGAACTTACTGTAATCGATTAAATCTAGGATCAGGCGAATATTGTTACTTATATGTCTACCTCTCATAAAACCTGACTGACATTCATCTATGATTTGTTCTAAACATTGTTTTAATCTTTCAGCAAAAATAATGGCAAAGATCTTAACATCATTATTGAGAAGTGTAATAGGTCTCCAATTATCTATTAAAGTTATATCTTTATTAGCTTTTGGTATTAAACTAATCAATCCCTGACACAACGACAGAGGTAGGTCACCACATTCTATTGCTTCATTAAACATGCTTAACAAAAACTCACTTATGTCATCTTTAAATTCCTTATACAGTTCACTAATTAAGCCATCGTTACCAGGAGATTTGTTGTCTTTTAATTTACTGATTCCCAATTTAATTTCTTCAACAGAAATGGCTTTATCACACAATACTCTAGAATCTTGATCAATTTGCTTAACTTCTGACTTTATACTATAAAAAACATTTTAGTTTTCGCATCTTCGCTGTTTCCTTTGCTATATAAGTTCCTGTAGAAGTCACAAACATGTTTTGAAACTTGTATCGGATCTTCAGATACATTACCATTAATTTTAATTCTTAATAAAGAATTGTGTTCATGGTTTCTCTTTTCAAGATTAAAAAAATACCTTGAGTTTTTTTCCCCTTCTTCAAGCCATTTGGACCTGGATCTTACAAACGCCCCTCTGGCTCTGTATTCATACATTTCATCTAACTTGAGTTGCAGATGAGATAATTTAAGTCTATCCTGCTGATTCAGATCATCATTCCATGTCAATTCAATAATATCTCTTATTATCTGCTCCTCCTTAGATTTTTTTTAGTTGTGCCAATGATTTACCTCTTACAATAGCAAGTTTTCTAATAAGATATTTCATGTATTCCCAGTTGGCCCCATATCTTTTTGAACACTTAGCTTCACTAAAGCAACTCTGAATAATCTTTTGAACTTCAAAAGACATCCTCCAACACGGCTTTATTTAGTTTCCATAGCACATGTGAACGAACATTATTGCCAATATTTCCGTTTAAAGCAATAGCCAAATATATGCCTTTGTGATCTGTAAGCACAGATGTTTCTATGGTAACCTGGTTGACCTGACTTTGTAGAATACTGGAGATCAGCCAGAAATCTATCCTAGACTGTTTGCTCCTGTCCCCAGAACTCCATGTAAATGCTCGTTTAGTCGGGTTTTTGATTCGCCAAATGTCAATTAAATCCAGCCTCAGACAAAATTTACTCAACTCATTGAAGTTATTGGAACTGCTTTCCCAAGTAGGAACACAATCCAATTTATTATCCCAGACTGCGTTATAATCACCACCTGCTATTATTTTAGGATCTGGAAATTTATCTATTATATTCATTATTTTCTCTTCAAAGTCTTGAAACAAAACTTTATTCTTTACAATGCTGTTGGTTGCATATATATTCCCCAACACAAAGAATTACTGGTTAACTTCCACAAGCAGAATAACCCATCTACCTAAAGAGTGAGAAAAGCTTTGGATAATTTTCCCACTGAATTTACCTTTCAGAATTGCTACACCTGCAGAATGGTTGCTACCATAAGACATCCACATATCACTGCCCCACTGACTCTTCCAAAACTGCAAATCAGACTCCGATGCATGCGTTTCTTGGATGAAGTAAAAATCACTAACATATTTACGACAGAATAGAAAAACTGCTTTTCTCTTAATTAAATTCCTTAAACCTCGAACATTGAGTGAATAAACACCTAGTGAACTCATACTCACCAAAGAACACAGAAGCTAACAGCTCCAAAAACCCGTATTCATTTTAAAGTTTTAAAGTTTACCTTGAAAGATAAAACATAACTCGTTTAAACCATCAAGCATTATTGTTCTTGCCTACTTCGAAAAAATCTCTTTTCCATCCACAAATGCTTTGATCCCAACAATATAAGCCCTCCGTCCTTCCTTGCGTGCTGCTTCGACTCCGGGCCACAGCTGACCTCTGATTTCTTTATCAGCCGCCGTCAGATCTTCAGCAAATCTAAGCTTTTTCTCCTTCAGAAAACTGCTTATTTTTGCATTCTTCCAGAGAAGATCTCTTATGTTCCTGGATCTGAACAAGAGAATTACTGCTCTTGGTTTCTGCATCACGTCGAGCCTCCGTCCAACGCGATGAACCACCTCGATTTCGGTAGAAAAGCGGCTCCGTTCCTCTTGAAACACAGCTGCACAGATGTCCACAAGCCTCTGTCGGATGTCTTCTCCTTCTTGTTCGTTTAATCCGTAGAGCCTCAAGTTCCAACGTCGTCTATATCTCTCCATTTCATTCATACGAGCTTCCAACTCAGAAATGTTCTTCCCGTGAGCATCACTGGAAGATTTTAGCCCATTCAAATTTACCTTTAGGTCATTAATTTCACCAGCCATGAATTCTGTAGATTTCTGAAGAGCCTCAATTCCGTCGGAGTTCTTTTGAACTATTTTTTCCAGACTATCCGCTCTTTCGTTGATTTTTTCTGTCAGAATTCGTATGATGTTGTTCTGAAGTTCGACGAGGGACAGCTCGTTCTTTACTCTCTTTGGCTCAGGAGTATTCGGAGCAGAATCGGAATCAAGATCAGCCATGCTTTTTGACAGAATGGAAAAGCAATTTTTATTAAGTTGCGTGTAGTTGTGCTCTTCACCGCCAAACAGTTCTTTGGTCGTTTCCATTTCTGAAGAGTTGTTCTTGGACCTTCGCCTGTCTTTATTCTTTCCAGCCATTGTGACGAGAAGGCCACGTTAACTTTACGATTTGCAAGTTAGTGTCAAAAGCTGTCAACTGACCTGCTGTGTTGCTTTGATCACACCATGTAATGCTGAGGAGGATGGAGCAATTATTGTTGTTTCAAGGTATTATAAGTTGTAAGATATATGGGCTTTGGAGAAGAAACGTGCAGCCTCACAAAAACACGTCCGCCTCGGTCGCCATCTTGAACACCCCCCCGCATGTGGGTGGGTTTAAGATGCGGAAGTTTGTAAATTTTTATATAATAAGAGCCACTCATTGAACGTAT
Source organism: Danionella dracula (assembly GCA_900490495.1). NCBI lineage: Eukaryota > Metazoa > Chordata > Actinopteri > Cypriniformes > Danionidae > Danionella > Danionella dracula. The sequence goes on from UELW01000012.1 coordinate 20,716,266, forward strand.
TCAATGAACGTAACAATTCTGTAAAAATGCGATTAAATTCCTTTGACCCGTCACTTCCACGTCACATAAAGTGGTTTTAAATTTAAATCCACAACTTAGCTTCTCATTTTATATTATAGCTAAAATATAGTCTGGTGTCTGTACTAACCACCGAAGATACTTGTGTTAAGCATATTTTCCAGTAGAAATATATATGGAGAAAAATTGCTCAAAAATATCTTGTCTAAAAGCGATGCATACATTCGGTACACATTTATAAGCAATTTTGTTAGACATTGTTATGTTTATTGCTGATCTAAACAATGACCAATCATTCACTTAATAATGAATAATACATGTAAAATGAGAACATTTTTGCCAAAAAGCAATTGACAAAATCTTGAATTGGTCTGTATATTCTATAAAAGCTTATATTTAACGACTTGCTCAAGCTTTTCTATAAATCAACACTTTTTCAGACATATATTTTCTTAAAATTCCTTTATTTAATTTTTTTAAATGTAGTCCAAATGAAATTAAGACTGACTCTACTTGATGTTTGAAACTGGCTGAAGTAAATTTCATAAGATGCAACTCCTTTTATACTTTTTATTTTATGACCTTTAAACTTGTATATGCAGTTGTTTGTTAGAGGTCTAAATTATGTCTAGGTTATTTTTGGTCTACAGTTAAACATCTTTTAAACTTTCACTTACAGTGAAACATTCACGTGCAGTCGTTTAATAGTCGTCTAAATGCAGGGTAGGCTAATTCTGGTTCATGTTTTAATGTCTTTTAAACTTTCACTGACAGCCCAAAATTAACCGTAATTTAGCCTAGACCAAAAAATTTATTTATTAAACGTTGATAAATTATCATCCTTTATAAAACAACCAAACTTAATCTGTTAACTAAACCTGATTTTCGGACAATACATTTTAAGTCCTAAATGTTAAATGTTATAGAACTATAAAAAAGTGTAATTTTATATTTTAAGTTGAATTAAACCTGGTACACTGTCAATTAATTGAATTGAACAAGGCCTTTATTGGTCACTACACTGTTACATGCAATGAAATTGGACCCCTCCGACCAAGATTTAAACATCACATTACAGGGGGACAGACAGGTCGGTGAGGTAGGAAATTAAATAAGGAAATATACAAGAAGAAAGGTGGCTGAAAAAATGCCCCTCTCACCTTGTACTTCAGTTAGAGCAGTGGGAGATCACCCCACAGATCACATGAAACCACCCGAGCTAAGCGCCACAAAAACTCATGTTAAACTGGTTGCTGAAGTAGTGGCAGCACCAGCAACATGCGCCATCATCTAGCTCCAAGCAAGTTGAGAGAAAGAGGACAGAGGAATCGGACTCAGCCATTTCAACATCATGATGACTATCTGCCATTGGCAATGGACGATGGCATTGTCTATCGACCCGACCCTAGTTCTCATTTGTATAGATGCTCCCTCTGACACCAATATTTTGAAGCTTGTGTTGAACTCGAGTGGTTAGCTACAGCGAAGTACTGGGCCAAAGCCTGCATCAGTGGACATCACTGATGACGTTTGAACCACTTTACTGCTTCATTCAGACCAAGTAAGTTGACTGCTTCGACTTGTGGGGTGGAGCTTTGAAACTTTGATGCAATACTCTGCACCGCTCCATGTCTGGTGCCAAATTCTATGCGCCACTTATAGAGTCAAGTAAACATTCTCAAGTATATAAATAGTTTGACATGGGTGCCACAGAATAAGGTAAAATATAAAATATTAAATATTATTAACGTTACTGTCGGTGCTGTTTTTTTAGAGATTAATTTATTTCTTTATGCAAGGGTAGGGTGAATATTAAGGTATATGTGGGATTATGTAAATAAAGTGCAGTTACAAAATTAAAGAAATTATCATCAGTGTGTTTTTTTTTTTTTACTTGAAACAAACAAAAGCAGATTTGGTTGTTTCAGCAGCAGCAGCATGATATGCATTACAAGAAAGTTGTTACATAAAGGAGAAATAGTTTAAGCCAATCTACCGTGGAAAAATTATTACTCTAGAATAAAAAAACCTGAGTTAACAAAGCATACATTTCCAGAGCTCCAAGCTCAATACCAAATACATAATTTTATACACACACAAAAAGGCAACACTTTAGTCATGCCTACTGCCCCATACATTATTATGAAAACATCTAGACTGTACGATCTGTCATTTAAACTCATTTCAAAGTAGGGCAATTCCAAAATGTATTGTTTTATTAAGTAATAAATTAAATTGTCATTTAAACAACAAACAACAAAGAAAAGATCATTTTAATGGCAATTCATTGGAATAATTGTCACTTACAATACTTGACAACTTACCTTCGGAAAATGAGTAACATATTTGAGTAACATCTTTGTTTGGCTGCGCATCGATAAGAAAATCCACTAGATATAGCCAATGAGTAAACGGAATGAACCTTCGAGTACTGAACCTTTTCTCAAAGCAGTGCTTTTATAGGGTTCAAAGCTTCATAAAGCCTCGTTTTGCCATCACTACCCTTTGTTGTCATTGACATATGCCAAGTGACCAACTGAAGGGGAATGTCTATGGTCTCTCGTGTAACCCCCGTTCCTCGAATAGTGATGGGAGACGTCTGTCCCCGAGCCACAACCATAAGGTCGTGAGTAAGTCTGGTTGCCCAGGGGGGGGGAGTATGACTCCAAGCGCCAGAGGACGTTATACTGCATCTGGTTCCGCTTTATAGTGGCACACACGATAATGTAGCCATCAGCGTCATGCGCTGCTGTCCTTTTACACTTGCAGTGCTCCTGTAGTCATCATCTACATACTTCTTAATTTTGGGAACGGGGTTTACACAAGACGCTTTCAAGACGCTCTGAGGCATCTCTGCTATGTCAGTCTAGACGGGTTGGCTATGTTTATTAAACTTAATAATACCGGTCAACATTCCTTAAAGTGCTAATGTGCTATAAGCTAACTAATATACCATGTTTTTTCATTCATTTCTATTATATTTACCAAAATCAAGTCAGCCATAACTTGCAAGATCAGTAGGAATAAGATACTTCTTGCTCAGATTTGATGTCAAGTTTATACAAAAAGTAAATGCATTTCTTACTGGTGAAGCCATTTTTTTACATGGAAGTGGAAGCATTTTGCCTGGGTCTGAATCAGTGACTTTGATAACCAGAGGCCTTGATGAGCTTCAGATTTGAGAAGCTCTAATCACCTCTGTGCAGTCAGAGGAAGATTACAAGCAATTCTTGGTGTAATCCACAGATTAAGATACAGTGTTTCCAAATGTTTTAATGGATGAAAGAAGTTAGTGAAAGTGAAAGTTACCAATACCTGGAATTTGTACTCTGCATTTAACCCATCCAGTGTACACACACAGCAGTGAACAAACACACCATGAACACACACCCGGAGCAGTGGGTAGCCATGGCTGCGGCGTCCCGGGAGCAGTCGGGGAACTGGTGCCTTGCATCACAGCTGTGGTTGTTGAAGATGGGAGAGCAAGTATTTCATCGCTCACACCAACTTCAACTCGGTAGATCTGGGGATCGAACCCAGGACCTTCTGATCACAAGTCAATCCACTGGACCGCAACTTAGCAGTCATCAGAAAGTAAACTCTGCAGATGGTTTATCTCTACAGCCAGCTTTTTTCCTTCAATGTAATTTTTATAAGGTCCAGGAGAGGTTGTCACAAGTTCCATCACCTATTTTTTATATTTTGCAGCACTCTAAATCTGTGTTTTACATTGCCCGTATTTCAAATATACGGAAAAGGAAAAATTATTTTGTAGGAATTTTTTTGTGCTTCATATTAATTCACAGTCTTCATATGAATTCCTTCATATATACAAGAACTGAGAAAGGGTTGTGACATTTCATGAAAGGTTAAAAGTGTCATCTAAACTCAACTTTTCAGACATTTCTTGCATGTTTTATTATTGTACCCTCATCAAAACATGCCTCCATATGTTCATGCATGTTTGTGTAATGTCTTTTTACTGCTTGGGAGCTCAAAATAGCTTGATAGTCGTAGTGAATGCATAATAATAAATCCTAAGAAAAGGAACACTATCTGTAACGTATTTTTTTCTTAGGCAGAAAAAATATATATCACAAAAATTAATCCCAACTTTCAGGCATTTCAGTTTCAATGTTTTCCAAATTGTCTCAAAAAATTTTATTATAAGTGTGCTAAACAAAATATGAATTTACATCTTCTCAAAACAAAAGTTACATACATTATCAAAATCCAAACCAATTCTATGGAAAACACAGGATACACGAACTAAAAATTGTTAAGATTTTATACAATTTCTCGTTCGCACCATTTATTTCCCTGAATGTGTGCGAGCAAGCCAAGCACTGGCTCAGGGACACAACGTGACCTAGCAAACAAGAAACCTCCGGGAACACCGTCAGTGCTGAACTATGCGCACTGGGGCCCGGCGGAGGTGTCCCTCGAGCACCAACACTTTTGCAATGACGCTTAAAACACGTGTTTGTCAAAGCAGGGTCATTTATTTAGGTGCCCCATTTAGGAGGGACACCTCAGCCTCAAATCTAACATGATTGCTTAAGGTAACTGTCTGTACTGATAACCAGACGAATACAGGAAACCTTAGTTTACATGTTTCGGTCGGTCGTGCAGGAGCCCTTCCAAGAGCTCGGTTCGTTTGAGAGGCGGAGACGGGACCCCCGTTGACGTCAGTGGGCCTGTCAGTTTCCTGCAATAGAAAGTAAGCGAAGATAGAACGAGGGAGAGGATAACAGACCTCTGACAGTTACAACCTTTGGAAACAGTTCAGGGTGAAGCTGTAAGTACTAAAAGTTTAGAAACATTTAAGTGCATATAACCGTTTGAACGCGCTGACCAAAGCAGAGTGAATGCACACGGTGCCCGAACGCATTTCTGAAAGCTGTTTATTCCGAACAGTTTTCAGAAAGACGCTAAGTCTGGGTCGCTGTGAACCGAGCCGGACCGTGTTTTGTATCTCTCCGAGAGCGGACGTCTCCTGAATTTTAATTCGCGGGGTGTAAATGTTTATCAAACCAGCAACGCTGCTGGAGACTCGATCAAGCTTCGAGCGCCGAGCCAGGTAAGAGCTAAAACAGCTTCCCGTTAACGAGAGAGACGGTTAAAGACGTAGGGGATTCGTATTCTGCTGCCCTGAAGGTTATATTGTTGTCGTTTCGGGCAAGTGTTTGTGGCTCATGTCCTGTTGCAGAGGGGTTTTCCCCGGCTCCGCCCTCTTTGTGTGTATCTTCATGGGCAGTAAAGCGCCATTCATCCGCTGCGTAATTGGAACTGCGCTGCTCTGGCGCGGATGTGTTGTGAGAGCGCTGTAGTTGTGGATCTCCTTATACTTGAGGTCTTGTCCGTAACCGGAAAAGTGCCCACCCGTGTTTTGGGCCATTTTTGGTTAGTGTATGCCAAGTTGTGTGTCATCATGTGCAGCAGTTTCGGTTTCACAGGGTGTTTCCTGACTCACAGATTCTGTGCATTTCTCCAGTTGAGCAGAGCTAGCCAAAACTTGGTGTTTATTGTCATGATCAATAATACTATAATCTCCTTGGTTATTCAGTCCTCTGACCTTGGTGGTACATGCTCCTGCGTTACATGTTTAAGAGGAAACATTCCAGATGTGTAAAGAAGCCATTTTGCTTCAAAGTCATCCTTTCTTAAATCATGTAGATTCTACTGTGCGTTGTCACATGGATGGGTATTTCAGTCCACATCGCCCCGCAGCCACTCAAGTGAACAGATTCATGTCTGGTGAGAGGCTGACATCACCACAGTAAGATTTATATAAATATCTAACATGTTAATATCAGAAAACCATCTGGGAAAATACTGCTCACTTTCCAGAAATATTTGTTGAAATTATTTGAAATATAATTGATGTCATGTTTACATTATCAGATGTATGACTCTTGAGTTCTTTTACTGTCAGAACAACATGTTAAAGTCAGCAGCTACAGTCAGTGTGACACTTGTAGTGCATCTCACAGTGTTACATTCACTCATAAACACGCTCAAGAATGATGGGGCTTCAGCTGTGCATAACAAATGCAAGAATAGTTTATTTTTCCTGTAAAATAAAGTTTTATGAAGGATATATATATATATATATATATATATATATATATATATATATATATATATATATATATATATATATATATATATGCATCTCCCATAAAAAGACACAATAAAGGGGGAAAAAAGGGAAATACCATGAAAATAACTTTTGTAGCAGTGACAACAGGACGTGAATAATTCTATTTACTGGTTTGGTGATGTCACCGAACCTAAGATGCAGAACCTAAAAATTAAGAGACATGTCGTAGTTATTATTGTAGATACATTCAAGGCTGGACTACCAACCAAAAAAAAAAGGCCCTGGCATTTTTGATCATTGCGGCCCACCATGGTTATTTACAAGATTATGCGATGACACACTGATGATTACTGAGACACAGATTACTGTCTTTCAATTGGTAAATTTTCTTTCATTTTATAGGGTGTTGGTGCATTAACAAAACACATTGCAGTTAATTGTTTCACATCAGCAATGACGTGTACTTTCTGATTGAAGTTTCAAACTATACGTTTTCTAATGATCTGATATCAAATTAAAAGACAAGGGTGTAAACTATTTTAATTGCATTGATACATATTTGTTTTTATCCCTACACACCAGCAAATTAATTCAAAACATTGATCATTAGGTTTTTTTTTAATAATGAATGTACTAAAATTAATTAATTTTGAAAATAAAGCTATCTCTCTATGTACATTATGGTCATGTACATTATATTTATTTAGTATTTTTGTAATTAGCTTAATTTCAGGTGCTCTCTCAATAAGAATGAGAACTTTCAAGAGTTTTGATATGGAACGTGAATGTGTGGCTGTGAACTCAGACCTACCTTCAGATCTTCATCCCAGATATTTCATTGTCGAGTGTTTATCTGTCAAGTCAGCAGTCACGTTATTAGTAAGAGAAGCCTAAATTTGAGCTGTTAAAGGCATCAAACTCCTTTAAATTCTGAAGGCCTGGTTATAAATAATTGATTTGTGATTAAAACTATTATATATAACAGAAATAATACATTGCAAAGAATTTCGATTATGTGAGAGATTCTGGATCTTTTGCCTCCTGTTTAAGTCAAACAAAATATATATGACCTCTGGATCCTTTGTGAGATTTTCTAAGTTCCACACTAAATTCAGTGGAGGAAAAAAGATGGTACAATATGATGCTCTGAAAGAACCAGTTATTTTTACTGCTTAACCAGCTGTTTCACTGGTTGAGAGTGATGACTAGAGTAAGAGAATGTTTACTATTCTACATTATAGATATATCTTTACTGGAGCAGAGCCAACTGCTGCGTCCATCGTAAGGAAAGCTCTTGTCTACAAGGATGAATGCGTGTAAGTGCTTGTGTTTGAGCATGCACCTGAAATCCTCAAGAGAGATGATGTCATTGGTATTGAGCAGCACATGATGAGAAATTATGTACACTTGTAGTAAGCGTTATGTAATGTTAATGAGACAGAATGGTGTGGTGGAATCTGCTGCATACTGGAGTTGTGAAATTTGATGTGAGCTTGAGAAGTCTTTAAGAAAGAATGAAAATCTGTAAATAACTGATAGGTTTTGATAGATTTCCTCCTATACTCTGTTCTAGGACGTTACTACCTAAGAGAAACTGGCAGAGTGACCATCTGTGCCTGAGATGAATCTCATGTAATCACAGTTTTTCAGAGAAGCCAGTGTATTACAGTCCATGTAAATGAGTTCAGCAGTTTATCAGTTGACTGGATTTTTACCCTGTTATTTTTATAGTACATGTAAGTGCTCAAGAAATTTTGAAGGCTAGCTACATCTCCTTAGACCTCACTGTCAGATTGTAAGAATGCATCCAAGATTGAAAAAAGAGTCAACTAAAGGGCTAAAACCATTTAACCTCTAAAGTGAGACAGTGACAAAACAAGACAATAACTAATGCTAGAATGAGTTATTATATCAGATAATTTGACAAACACTATAGGCAGCTGTGTAAAAGCTGATGCGCTACTGAAAGTGTTTTAACTTGTTTTTGAACAAATTTTGAGGAAATGTTTTGAAAATGTTTAAAAACCCAATGGTACTCTGTGTGCAACTCTATGCGCCACTCTGTGTGGGTACACTTTTATTATGTTGGCAGACAAAAATGTAGCCTGGTTAAAACCAGCCCCTTCCACTATGTTTTTTTTTTCATACAAAGGGTCTGGAACGGAATTGTTAAGTTTCCTTTTTTTCCAGGAGGTTGGCATACTGCCAAAGTTTACATAATCTGCGTTTATCTTAATATCTTACCAGAGAAAATAAAGTGCACTGGACCCGTTCCAGACCCCCTGTTTGAACAAAAAAAAAAAGAGTGAGGGACTGGTTTAAACCAGGCTACAAAAATGTTGACTGACTGACAATTGTAAAAATGTGTTGGATAAATATGTTTTCTTATTTTTTTTGCCAATCATTCTGTAAATCATTCACAGTACTGACAAAAGTACCAAATGAAAAAAAACAATGATTTTAACACCATTTAATGATTTGCAGCAAAAGCCACCACAATGTAAAAGATAATTATAAACTGCATGTGAAAGATTAGCATCATTGGCTTTCATCCATTTTTGTTTTTATTCAGCATCAGATCAAAGTCAGAATCTTGTATTTGATTAAAAAAAAGATGTTGATTTAACAGATTTATAAAAATGAGTTAACAATGTGTCTAACGCATTTTTATGGTTAAGTTGGTGTATGTTTTTGTTCCTGAACAAGAACATGAGGTTAATTAATTTAAACAGTGCACAAGGGTTAATCTGAAAACATTATCCAGCATGTTGACCATCTATTCCATTAGTAACTTGAAACATTTACCCTGAGAGGAGGCGTTGAGTCCAGAGTGTAAGGCTGTGCAATCATGAGTAGTGAAATGCTAACAAGGGAAGGACAAAACAGTATGTGGATCTTGTAACAGGGCGTTCAGACCAAGCGCTAAACATGCGGACAGAACGCGTCTCCCATTGCTATCTGATTTCTTTCAAACCCGGAGTGCACTCGCGGGACTCGTGTGAGGACGTCCGCTGCGAGAACGCCGCGGAACTAAGTGCGAACTCGCCGAGAGAGGCATGGCGATGACGAGACCGCAGCATACCTGGTGCTGACCCTCTCTTTCTCTCTTATTTCTTTCTCCTCTCCTTCGAAAAGTGTCCCTCAACCCTCTCAACTTATTCCTGCACACTCCCTCTGATAAATTATCATGCTTAGCTTTAGATAACATCAGCACAATATCCATTTATATCAGGTTGATTAATTAAAAATGTGTAATTTACCAGATTCGGCCACCTCAGCACCCACTTAATTCCAAGCAAGGTCGTTTTTGCGTCCATGTGGATAATAAAACAAGTTATTTTTTCTGGCTGGCCACAAACTGTGATATTTGTCTCCTCTATTGTTGTTGCTCACGTTCCCGCTTCACAGAACAACCATGTGACTACAAGAGCAAGCCCTTGATTGGTTGTCGCGCAAAAGAACTTTCGGATGAGTAGAAAATATTCCTACTCCCGCGATCAGTCCGTTGTGCTGCGCTGCGTCTCTCGTGCCTCATCTCTTGCGGCATTTGCGTCCCCCGCACCGCGTGGTACCTTATCGTGTCTTTACATAGACTTTACATTAAAATCAGCCGCTCTTACCGCATCACTCGCGCTTGGTTTGTAGGCAGCAAAGAGACCCATAGATGCATCCTAAACTTTTATTATAAATCTGACACTGAAACTTGGTGATCCTGCTCTATTAATGTGATTATATGCAATGGTGCTGCTTTAGACTGAGTATTCCTCTCAATTGTTCCACATGTTCGAAGGTTGTCTTTCTGTGAAGTAAGAGATCTTTTCTCCTATAGATCGGCCTCTTCCATCCAATACCTTTGTCTACGGTGAATCTATGAGTGAGCAGAAAAAGACTTTAAGATGCCACGTACTAAGCAGAACAACCCCAAAAACCTGAAAGGTAAGATCTGCTTAATATTTACTTCTCTGCTGGGTGGGGACTTCTACCTTTGGAAAAGTTTGGAAAAAGAGTATTTAAAATAAGACGATCTTATTTTATTTCTAAGTTATCGGTTTATTCTCTGTTTGGGGAGCAAGTTTGTTCACTAGATTCTTGCAAAATTAGGCCTTGCGCTGGGAGATTACTTGACCGCAGCTCTCATCATTTTCAGAATAATTCATAAATGTGCAGGGAATGTACAGACTCTTTTCATGATGATGTTTCCAGAAGTTGTTTCAGAAACACACACATATTTTTACATGAAGTGTTATGTTCTTGATAATTACAGAGAAGAAGAGAGAGTTTTATGCACTGGTTAATCAATCATTAGGTTCATTAGTGTCATTTGTCATACAGCTCTTGAATCTTCTTTGTTGTTTAGAATGCATGAGCTTGAGCCCCTATAAATGCATATTTCAGGAGCTTGAGCAGCTTGGGGCATAAAGTGCCAGTCTTATTGGTCAACTGGATTTTATCACACCAAAACCAACAGCAACAGTTCTGGTTCCAGTCCAGCATAGCTGTTTTCTTATTACCAGTATAACACTGAACTTTTGTATTTTTTTTAGCAGCAGTGTGTTGCAAGACAAGTGTCTTGACCATTGACTGTATTCAACATGGATGTACTGAGCACAATGTCACCCATAGGCTTTAGTAGAAAGCAAAAGAGGCCAAGTTAAATCAACCAATTTCACTTTGACATAGGATTACTACCGGAGAGTCAAAAATGAACAAAAACACATGATTTGGTGGGATAGATAAAAACAAGAGCTCAGCGCTAGTGAGGGGCTCTTACTTGAGTAGCACCGCTATGAATTATGCAAAACAAAATTTAGCTGTAAAGTTGGGAATTCTTAACATGCTTTATCAATGAGAACTCTAGAAGACAAGTGAAGAACTGCATTTCAATCACTTCCTATAATGTTTATTGTCTTTTTGAAGTTGAGGAGGTGACTAAACATGTCTTATTTTGTTTCATTAGTGGAATCAATAAATAGTTAGTTTTTTTATTAAGCTATTAAAAATAAAAAAAGGTTTGCATCAGTCGTATGTATGTGCATGCAATAGGCAAAGTTTGAAAAGCAGGTATTATATTTGATGCATATAAATTATACAATGTTTGGGGTTTTTTTAGGATAGGCACCATACTACAGTTGCATACCATTCCAAGCCATTTTAATAGAATGACCAGGTTGTCTATGAAATGCTGATGGCTGTTTTTGCAAAGTTTGAAAGTCCCGAAAGGCCTTTATCACTGTGGATTTGAAGACTGAAGTGCTTCTCGTAGCAGGTTATTGCTTGTTCTGGTGTTGTGTTCACCTTTCATCTTAGTCAAGTCAAAGCAGTTAAAATACGTTGTTTAAGCTTCATTTTACGTTTTTTTTAGCAGTTAAAATAGAACCAATTGTCATAATGTATAAATATTACAATGTATATGAGTTATAGTCCATTTTTAGATTAATTCCAACTCAACATTTTTACAATTCTAAGAGTAAAACACTTTTCCTTTAAAATAATTAGAAAAACCTCAATTGCAATGGAACAATGGAGATTAAAAATAAAAACAATTATAACTGCTCAAATGGTGACTGAACACATGTTAACTTTTTTGTAAAATCCTGAATTTCAACGTACTATCTTTGTCAAAATTTGATCAGCAAGTTTTTCAAAGAAGTAGTGAAAAAGGTTAAAATGTGTATTTTCCATTACACTTGATGAAACAACACTCTTGTTGCTGTGCTCTCCATAAACACATAAAATGTGTGTGTGTTTATTTTTAGTCAGAATTGACGGGCTGTAAATTAACTGAATTTTTCCTATATAAACTCGTACATTTTTATGTTAATATTGTTTTTTGGTCGGGAAAAACTTGTTAATGGGATCTCCTTGTATAGCTTAGGGTCTGCAGCAAGCACATTTTTATTCATGTGCTGCTGAATTTGTGTTAATGGGTTTTTAATTCAGGCTAAAGCAACCTTTTTTCTGTCATAATACACTCATCCACACGTACCTGTTTTTTTTTTAAGGAAAAAAACTAATATATTCTTTGTGCTGCATATATATGTATAAGCTTCTTTGGAAACTTGGTGGTTGACTTAAACCTCATTGAAAATTTCTGTGCATTTATCAAGAGGAAGATAAGGGAACAGAGATCCCAAAAGGCCAAAGGGCTCAATTCATGCCACTTGTGCTACCAGAACACCTTGACTGTGTCAAAGCCAGATTGCCTTATTGCTTTAACTAGTGCAAAAGGAGGCCTAACAAAGCACTGAAGACATAGTACTGTTAACTAACACACTTCTCAGGCAAAAATGTGTTTAAGATTATTTTTTTTTTGTTTGTCACATGTAGTATTCTAAATTTGTGAAACATAGAGGAGATTTCTGTACAGACGGAAAAACAATCTCTATTTAAATCATTATGGATTGAAAATATTTATTTGTGTATAGTAAGTGTATAGCTGATTGTGTATAGTAACCTAATGTCACGAATTGATCTATTTAATCCAGATTATTTAACTCTGTATTCTAGATTTTTGTATTTACCGTGCTTGCCACATCATATCCCATTTTTACCTTAATATTAACTGGCAGTGTGGTTAAACAGTGCTTAGTGATGCATTAATTCAAGATGAATCAATAATTATTGATCACTCCAATCGTAATCGAATCAGGAGATACATAATTACTTGGCATTTCCTTATAGAGCCATTGGGTTATCACAACTACACTTGTGTTGGGTGGAACAAAGAGAGCAAGGTTTTGTTATTAAGTACCTGAAATTGTGAGTGAACGATCTGATACGGATGAGGAAAAATAACGAGTTTGTGGTTATGTTGATGTCCAGATTGTTCCATCAACAAACTCAACACAAACCTGCCAGAAAATCCCTGGCAGTGTGACCGGCAGAGTATCAATTATTATCAACTGTGAGAAACACTGTAATTAAGGGGACAGTTGTTACTGAAAACTTTTCTAGGCCTGAGTCTGAAGCTTTAATACCCATTCCTCATGACATTGTGAGTTTGCGACATAATAATGAAACCATGAAATTGTTGTTTGAGAGAGCGCAAAATAACTCAAACAGTATTATGTGATCTGTTTGTGCTGAAGGATGACCTTTTTTATCTGCAGAGTCAGGAAGGAGAGAGATTGGTAGTACCGCAAGGGTGCCTCTCTACGGTCATAGAGATGGGACACGCTATGCCCTGGTCTGGCCTATGGGTCAGCAGAAGACCTATGAGTGGATAGCGTGCAGATTCTTCTGGCCTGGCATTTATAAAGATGTGATAGCTTTTTGCAGATTGTGTACTGAATGTCAGTTGGTGAAGCCAGCGAAGAAGGGAGATTGTGCACTGCTTATAAGCTTGCCTATCGTGGATGAGCCATTCTAGCGCATAGCAATGGACATTGCAGGGCCCCTTGAGCATTCTAAGAGTGGATGTCGGTGATTTCTGATTACGCTACAGGCTACCCCGAGGCCTTTCCTCTGAAGACAATTAAAAAGGGGCAGATGGTGATTTCATTGATGCAACTGTTTTCTAGAGGTGGTGTGCCAAACTTTTTTTAACTGACCAGAGGACGAACTTTATGTCCAAACAGATGAAGCAAGTGTGTGAATTGTTGGGTATAAGATCTATTAAGACCACACCATGTCACCCGCAGACGGATGGGTTAATTGAGAGGTTCAATCAGACCTTACAAACCATGCTTCGCAAGTTTGTGTCCAGCAGCGGTGATGACTGGGATGACTGGTTGCCATACCACCTATTTGCCTATTGAGAGGGGCCTCAGACATTGACTGGCTACTCACCATTCGGGCTGCTGTATGGGAGACAAGTTCGAGGCCCTCTCGACATCCTTAAAGAGGCATGGGAAAGTCATGATGGGCAAAAAATATCAGATGTTCCATCCTACATCTTGCAGATGCTCAAGAAGTTGGACTTGACAACAGCGCAAGCGAACCAGAAGAAATGGTATGACAAGTCCAGCAGAGTAAGATCACTCAATGTGGGTCAAAAGGTCCTTTTTGCTTCTTCCAACCTCTGAAAGCTATCTTCTGGCCAAGTGGCAAGGGCCTTACCAGATCAACAGGATGTTGAGCCCCACAAGCTATGAGCTGCTGATGCCTGAGCGACACTGGAAGAAACAGGTCTTCCACGTTAACTTGCTTCATCCCTGGGTCCATAGTGGATGCATTGTGGACACGAGGTGTGGAGTGAGAGTAAGAAGTCAAGGAAGCTTACTTTCCCATGAAACACCAGCCTGAGTGTCCTGACCTGAGTCATCTGAGTGAGGAGCAACAACTGTGTCAACTATTCTAAGCTCAAGGCAGTCTCAAATTTCGACGCTTGTCCCATGCCATGAGTCTACGAAATTATTGAGAAGTTGGGCAAGGCTAAGTTCGGGACCACCTTAGACTTATGCAAGGGATACTGGCAAGTTCCACTCACAACATCGGCCACGGGGCTGCCGCCAAATTCCAGCGCTTGGTGGATCAAGTGCTGAATGGGTTAGATAACTTTGCTGTCACCTATATCGATGACATTGTCGTGTTGAACGAATCATGGGAGGAACACATACGCCATGTAAGTTAGGTGATTCAGTCAGCGCATACATTCAATGGCCATGGTCATCAATGCAAAGAAATTCCAGATTGCGCAGTCAGAAGTATCTTACCTGGGTTATCTGCTCGGGGGAGATTCCATCCGACCACAGAAAGACAAGGTGCGTTCCAACTTGAATAGTCCTACTCAAATTACCAAGGGACGAATGAGATCGTTCTTGTGTCTCGTTAGATGGTACTGGCGATTCATACCCAATTTCGCTGACAAAGCAGCTATACTTACCGACCTGACAAAGAAGAGTTGTTCAACCAAAGTCAAGGGGACACCTGTGTGTGAAGAAGCTTTTCACGAGCTGAAAACTTACTTTTGCCAGGATCCTGTTCAGCAACCATTTGTTCTACAGACCGATGCTTCCAAGCAAGTCTTGGGTGCTGTACTCCGTGTGTATGTATGTGCATATATATATATATATATATATATATATATATATATACAGAACATTGCAGGTGGGTAAATACTCTGTTCTCCATCTCTTGTCTGTTTTGCGTCTGTTTTAAATTTTATATATATATATAGATTAAATACTGTTTGACCATTAATGCTGGCTTCCTAAAGTGCTGTACAGAGAACAACAGTAAAACAGTTAAAAAAAAGGACATTAGCAACAGAGATAAACTTAAGACAATATAAAAACAAAATAGATTGTCAAACAAGGAAATTAAAATCCAGGGCTAGTTAAAAGCAATATAAAGTAATGAATGTCAACAATCATAAGCCATTTTTAAAACGTGAATTTTAAGATTAGATTTAAAAATGGTCTAGCTTTTGTGTATCCCTGAGCTCACCCAGAAGAGAGTTCCACAGTGTTGGTGCATAGACAGAAAAGGCCCTGTTTCCCATAGTTTTTGTGCGTGTGCGTGGAACAGACAGACGTTTAGACTGTGAGGAGCGGAGCGCACTACTCAGATAGTAAGTGATTAAAAGAGACGATAAGTACTCAGGGGTCAGACCATGTAGTGCTCTAAATGTGAGGGTTACATTTTTTTAATCTACATGGAAGTCAAGTTTTTTTTATACAGGGCTTTTTTAGCAGTTGCTTTCATAGCAGCTTCACAAAGTCCTAGTGAGGATCAGGTAGGTCAAATAGGAATTACCTCTGTGAGGTCCCTGGGAGCCTCGCTGACTGACGAAGGTGCTAGTCACCTCCCCAGCATAAAGAATATACAAACTTAAGATCCATCGACGAAAAGTTCGTTGGACAGCACTTGAAAAAACAAAACAAGAACAAAACAAACAAAGACAAAACAGAAACTAACAAACGGACAACATTGGTTAAAAAATGTAACAGACATCAAACAGGTGATCAGCATCAGCTACAGAATAAGTGATAAATGATGTGAATAAGTTAGATAGGATAGGAACATTGAACCACATCATTGTTTTTTTAGCAGTTTGTATGTTTATAGCGCTCAGACACCATATCCGTTTGGACAAATCCCAGGAGCCAATTATTCGGATGCTAGATTAAACAGATATGTTTTTAAACTAGTTTTGAACTATGTGAGCGTAGCTGAGCTTCGGACAACATCTGGGAGTTTGTTCCAGACTTTCGGGCCTCAATATGGGAGTGCTCTTTCCCCTCTGGTGGGTTTACTAATCTTCGGACTAATCAGTAGTCCTTGTGATTAAAGAGAGTGAGCTGAACCAGCAAGTGGACCGGCAGCCAGTGCAGTGATTTAAGAACAGGTGTGTTCATGTTTTCTGGTCCCGGTCAATCATCAATCAGTTTTTATATAGCGCTTTTTTAGCAATTGCTTTCAAAGCAGCTTCACAAAGTCCTCGTGAGGATCAGGTAGAGTAAACAGGACTTCCCTCTGTGAGGGGACTCTCGCTGACTGAGGCAGGCGCTATCACCTCCCCAGCATAAATATACAAATTTAATATCAATCGACGAACGGTTCGCCGGACAGGGCCTGAGAAAAGAAAACAAAAAAAACTAAGACAAAACAGGAACTAACAAATGGAGAAACAACGATTAGAAAACTGTAACACAGACAACAAACAAGTGATCAGCATCAGCTGCAGGATGAGAGATAAATGATTAGGATAGGTTACAGAGGAGCATTGAACCACATTGTTTTTTCAAACAGTTTGTATGTATATAGTGCTCAGACACCAGATCTGTTTAGACAAATACCAAGAGATAATTATTCGAATGCCAGATTAAACAGATATGTTTTAATTTAGTTTTGAAATCTGTGAGCGTAGCTGAGCTGCGGACAACATCCGGGAGTTTATTCCAGAGCTTCGGGGCTCTATATGAGAACGCTCTTCCACCTCTTGTGGATTTACTAACCTTCGGTATAATCAATAGTCCTGCTTCTTGTGATCAGAGAGAGCGAGCTGGAACATATCGTGAGAGGAGACTGCTCAGGTAGGCCGGAGCCAAGCCATTCAGCGCCTTAAAGGCAAGGAGCAGTATCTTGTAGTCAATGCGATATTTTACAGGAAGCCAATGAAGAGAGCACAAAACCGGTGTAATGTGGTCATATTTCTTTGTTCTTGTGAGAACTCTAGCTGCTGCGTTCTGGCCGAATAGCCGGCTAACAGAGCATTACAATAATCCATTCTGGAGGTCATGAAAGCATGCACTAATTTTTGTGCATCTACGATAGACAGCATATTCCGCACTTTAGCAATATTCCCGAGGTGAAAGAAGGCAGTCTTAGTAACATAAGAGATATGTTTCTTAACTATCTAATAACTATATAAAACTGAGAGATTCTGTAATTGCTTTTTAGAGCTAATAAGTAATATTTCTGTTTTATCAGGATTTAGCATAAGGAAATTTTCATTCATCCAATCATTGATATCAGCGTAACATTCTGAGATCTTATTTAACTTTAAAGGGTCGTTAGGTTTTGCTGAGATATAGAGCTGGGTGTCGTCTGCATAGCAATGGAAACTAACCCCATGTCTTCTAATAATTTTGCCAAGGGGCAGCATGTATATTGAGAATAGGATGGGTCCCAAGACATTCGGATTTGATGACGCTGAGATCGAATGCCTCCTGATCTTCGCAATTTGGTTAGGAACAGTGTGGTGAGGCCATATTATGTAGAGTAATATCTATCTGCTTTATCAATATTGTTTAGGTTATTATTATTTATTTAATTACACAGGAGTTATAGACTACACTAATACTGTTGTTTAATGGGGCACATTAAAGATAAATAAAAGCGAGCTTCGCAGCCAAATTAGCTTGGTGTTTAACTAGGTTGTAGGTTTAAGGAAACAAGTAATTTGTTTATTTATTTATATAAATCTTTATATTGATTATTTTATTTATAGAGTTTCAAGATTTTTAACAAATGTTTTTTTTTTTTCTCTAAAGTTTGTTATAACTTATTTGGTCAGCTTATTTTTCAGTTTAGCCTTCTATGGATTGATCAGCCTTGTGCAGGTCAGTCATTCACAGAGACAGCTGAAACTGTAGCTAAAACTATTTACAGTTTAGCCTTCTATGGGTAGATCGGCCTTGAACAGAACCGTCAGTCACAAGGGAAGCTGAACCGAAAGAGCCAAATTTGTGTACAAGTTGTAGTAATAAGTATTTCGTCTAATTAATTATTTTAAAACGATGGGTTGCATTCCTCCAAGCAGAACAAGGTTGTTATTAATTGTATTACTAATTGAATTTTTGTATTTTACGAATTGAATATTTTATTTATTTATTTATTTTTTTTTATTACTTTTTTATTACTGCTTGGACGAAGAGCAGACCAAGTAATATAACATGACAAAGAAAGAGATAGAGCTATGTTGTAAAAAGTACATAGTGGAAAATTAAGGGAACACTTTAGTGTTTAGTAAATAAAAAATAGCAGATAGCTATTTTGAATGTTTAAATAAAATTCAGTTGGTTATTAATAAAGGCTTACATGAAAACAGAGACAAAGTTTAGCAAAAAATTAAGCTAAATTGTTATTTGGAATACAATAATAGTTAAACAACCTTGCCAACACTAACTTTACAAGACTAGCATGGTCGGGACAGGGTGAATTGTGAGTGAGTGAGTGAGTGAGTGAGTGAGTGAGTGAGTGAGTGAGTGAGTGAGTGAGTGAGTGAGTGAGTGAGTGAGTGAGTGAGTGAGGGTGAGTGAGTGAGGGAGTGAGTGAGTGAGTGAGTGAGTGAGTGAGTGAGTGAGTGAGTGAGTGAGTGAGTGAGTGAGTGGTGAGTGAGTGAGGGAGTGAGTGAGTGAGTGAGTGAGTGAGTGAGTGAGTGATTGAGTGAGTGAGTGAGTGAGTGAGTGAGTGAGTGAGTGAGTGAGGAGTGAGTGAGTGAGTGAGGGGAGGAGTGGATGAGTGAGTGAGTGAGTGAGTGAGGAGTGAGTGAGTGAGTGAGTGAGTGAGTGAGTTGAGTGATGTGAGTGAGTGAGGAGTGAGTGAGTGAGTGAGTGAGTGAGTGAGGAGTGAGTGAGTGAGTGAGTAGGTGAGTGAGTGAGTGAGTGAGGAGTGAGTGAGTGAGTGAGTGAGTGAGTGAGTGAGTGAGTGAGTGAGTGAGTGAGTGAGTGAGGGGTCGAGTGAGTGAGTGAGTGAGTGAGTGAGTGAGTGAGTGAGTTAGTTGAGTGAGTGAGTGAGTGAGTGAGTGAGTGAGTGAGTGAGGGATGAGTGAGTGAGTGAGTGAGTGAGTGAGGGAGGAGTGAGGTGAGTGTAGTGAGTGAGGCGTGAGTGAGTGAGTGAGTGAGTGTGAGAGTGAGTGAGTGAGTGAGTGAGGAGTGCGTGAGTGAGTGAGTGAGTGATGAGTGAGTGAGTGAGTGAGTGAGGAGAGAGAGTGAGTGAGTGAGTGAGGAGTGAGTGAGTGAGTGAGTGAGTGGTGAGTGAGTGAGTGAGTGAGTGAGTGAGTGAGTGAGTGAGTGAGTGAGGGAGTGAGTGAGTGAGTGAGTGAGTGAGTGAGTGAGTGAGTGAGTGAGTGAGTGAGTGAGTGAGTGAGTGAGTGAGTGAGTGAGTGAGTGAGTGAGTGAGTGAGTGAGTGGAGTGAGTGAGTGAGTGAGTGAGTGAGTGAGTGAGTGAGTGAGTGAGTGAGTGAGTGAGTGAGTGAGTGAGTGAGGAGTGAGTGAGTGGAGTGAGGAGTGAGTGAGTGAGTGAGTGAGTGAGTGAGTGAGTGAGTGAGTGATGGAGTGAGTGAGTGAGTGAGTGAGTGAGTGAGTGAGTGAGTGAGTGAGTGAGTGACGTGAGGTGAGTGAGTGAGGAGTGAGTGAGTGAGGGTGAGTGAGTGAGTGAGTGAGTGAGTGAGTGAGTGAGTGAGTGAGTGAGTGAGTGAGTGCGTGAGTGAGTGAGTGAGTGAGTGAGTGAGTGAGTGAGTGAGTTGAGTGAGTGAGTGAGTGAGTGAGTGAGTGAGTGAGTGAGTGAGTGAGGTGAGTGAGTGAGTGAGTGAGTGAGTGAGTGAGTGAGTGAGTGAGTGAGTGAGTGAGTGAGTGAGTGAGTGAGTGAGTGAGTGAGTTAGTTGAGTGAGTGAGTGAGTGAGTGAGTGAGTGAGTGAGTGAGTGAGTGAGTGAGTGAGTGAGTGAGTGAGTGAGTGAGTGAGTGAGTGAGTGAGTGAGTGAGTGAGTGAGTGAGTGAGTGAGTGAGTGAGTGAGTGAGTGAGACCTTTCAAAACGATTATATGGCCTTGTAAAATGTTGTTAGGATGTACTTTAGAGTTCTATAACTGTACATTTAATGAATGTACATTTAAATGTGAATTATTTTATACATTCAGTTATTATGATATTAGCTGAATAATGTGGATTGTTTTAATAAAACATCATTTTTCGACTAAGGATTAAACATACCAGAAAAGTACCATTACCAGTAAAAGAGTACCTGTAAAAGCTGGAGAACTAATTTATGGTAAAGTACTGTAAAATGTACTACACAGTACAGTTATTTAGACTCACATCTGAGTCTTTTAGTCCTTCTCTATATAGAGTTGAAATAACACTGAGCTCTTCAATTTCTACGGAAAAAGAAATGGTGTTAACCTTTTTTACATTGACAAATGTGAGGAGGAGTTCGTGAGTTTTTATGAAACTCAGATGAATACAGATGTAGGTGTTGAAGAATCAGAAAGGAATATTGAAAATTAAACAAAAAGCTTTAACAAGAGATTTTCCAACTGGGAATTGTACCTGTCTAAAATTGTTTCTATTACTTTCTGAAGAGAACGAAGGAAAATGTTATTAACAAGCTTAAGGGATTTATTTTAAATTAAAAATATTTAGCATTTGAAACTTGGTTAATTTCATCATATTGGTTTTAAGTTGTTAAAATTAGGAACAATGCTTAAAATGCTTAAAAATATTTGTTGCATTTAAACATCTTTCGGTAAAAGGTTTGGACCATTATGACAAATGAAAATAACTACCAAAATAAACTAGATCCAGTAAGAGAAAAAAGGTTGAAACAACTTCTACTATAAGCAAACTGAGACAGACTTCAACTGTGTAACAAATTGCATATTTTCTCTCCTCTAATGTAAGTAGCTTTGGACAGAAGCGTCTGCTAAATGCGTAAATGTAAAAATGACATGTAAAATGTAAGACCTTTTAATGAAGCCAAAAGAATTACAAACTAAATAAAGTTCTATTATGATTTGAAGAAACATCAGTTATAAAATAATAGTGAGAAGTCTATGTAATAAACAATGCCAGAAAGGCAGATAAATGTTTCTAAATGATTATACATTGTGGTTTATAGCATTATTTGTGTGCGATGTTACAGGAAAGATAATGGAAGCTTGAAGGAGGCCAGTTGGAAAAATGAACTTATAGTTAATGGATAAGAGATGTCAAAAGCGACAAGTGTAAACTGGTGTGGTTTAAACAATAATGAACCCTGGTGTGGTGCCCATCAAAAGATAAAGCTCTACTAGTCAATAAAAAGACCATTGCGTGACCATGACCATGATCGCCTTGAAAAGTTCAACACGGAATGCTGGAAAATCTCCGAAAGAGATTGGGGCATTGGAAAAGTTGTCATCGTATAAGTTTAAGTAATTTTAAGTGTGTTAAAGTTCCGAAACTGAAAATATAAAATTACACACGGTCCTGAAATCAGCTGTCAACTAACTCTGTAAAAATGTGGAAACATCTCAGTTATGAGAGAAAGTATGAAAGCCTTGAGATGGCTTTAAGACAAAAGGCAATTTGCCTGACCAGTAAAACCAAAAGCTGGTCTATTTGAAAATCTGCATAAAAGGTAAGACGGTACCTTCTATGTCTTTGGTGTTCTTTAAAGAACTTCTAGAAAGGGAAAAGAACTTTGAAATAAGTTATTTAAAGCAAACCAACTTATCAGCAACTGAAAAATAGTCTACTTTTATAAAAATGAAAAACTATTCGAATTTTAAATGTTCTAAAGAATGTGCAGTAAGTGAAACCTAAAATATTGTCAAGAAAGACAAAGGTCTAATAATTGTGGTTTAAATAAATAAAATGTAGAGGATATTAAGTGAAGAGATCATTTAATATGGCAGAAAAATAAATTTTGAGATAAATAAAAAGCTGCACAATGGTAGTAAAGTAACTTTTTTTAAAAAGAATATCACTATGACATAACTCTTTAAACAATATGATATTGTTTGAGAATTCAGCTACAGTTAATGGAAATCAATTTAACAAAAACATTGCCTCTAATCTTAAAGTAAAAATAGTAAATGATTTTACTGCTAAGTAAAAGATTCTAAAAGTTCGTTTGAAGAAGATTAATATTTGAATTGTTTTCCTATTGTTTGATTGTTTAGATGAGATGAAATAAAAAAAAATTCTACAATTGTTAAAGTACAGAAATGATGACAGATTTTCACCAACAAAGTAAACTAAGTATCTATTTTAAATAGGTAAAAACAGTAAATAGGAAAACATTTGTTTTTATACAATAAATTTACTAACTTATATTTACGGATAAAGTTCAAGTTTAAAGTCAATGATTTTAAGGATAAAAATAATCAAGTACAAACTTAAGTTAAATAAAACATAAAATAATAGAGTTATGTTGTTATTAATTTTTGTCCAATACTTTGAACTATTAAATGTAACAAACAATTAAAGTATTAAGTAAATGAGTAATTAAAACAAAGTCATAATTAAGCTGTATTAGCTGCAAAGAAGTTTAAAACAGTTATGAAAATAAAAAAGAAAATTTTTTCATTAAATAAACTAATGAAAAATTGAAGAAAAAATTTACATTTCTTCGAGAGAAGAAAATAAATTATCCCTGTGATTTTAAATTAGGCACGCTACGGTGGTGGTGTGGGTAGCATGGTCATCTCACAGCAAGAATGTTGCTGATTTGACCCTCAGCTGGGTCAGTTGGCATTTCTGTGTGAAGTTTACATGTTCTCCCCGTGATTGTGTGGGTTTAAACCCGGGTGGTCCAGGTTTCCCTAACAAGTTCAAAGACATGCAGTAAAACAATTGAGTAAAAACAATTGTCCACTGAGAATGAATGTGAAAGAGTGTGAGTGTGGATGTTTCTCAACGATGGGTTGCGGCTGGAAGGGAATCCCCTGCATAAAACATATGCCAGAATAGTTGTGGCGATACCGAAAAGGACACAGCCGACAAGAAGATGAATGGATGGATTTTAAATGGGTTAAAACATTCAGATTGGCTAAAATAGACAAACGTCTCCTGTCCACCATTAGACAGTGTATAGAGAGTAAAAAAGATACAACATGGCAGTCATGTCTTCCAAGTGGATGCTATACACTGATGGTGGATTTCTCATTGAAGGGGGATTTTAGTTCATTTACCAGCTGTTAATTAATTATATATTAAGTAAATCCAAGGAATTCATATTTAGCATTTTAACTCGAACTCTGAAAAATCCCTCTACTGTGAGAAATTGAAAAGTAAGAACCACAGTTTACAGCAGAAATTATTTTAGAAAGTATTTCAGTATGTTAGCTTCTATTTGAAGAGGCTGTTGCTGGCTCTTGGGATTAACATTCCAGAGGGAAAGCCAGTACTGATGAATTGCTTTAAGATAAGAACATCTGTTTAGATGCCTTGAAAGGGTGAACAAGTAAACGAGTAGATGAGAAAACAATTTGTAACAGCTATATTATGGAAAACAGAGTTCATAGAGTTAAACTCTGACATATTTAAGGGAAATGATAATGTTTATAATAACAATAGGATAACCCATACTATAAGGTGGCATGAAAAAGACCGATAATGTTAAAGACTTTCAAGGGCTATCACGTATATTGTTTTTGACAAAGAAAAGTAACTATAAAGTAAAGTAACTGGTTATAGTGCACCATAATTTGGGAAAAGGATATTTGTACTTGTAGAAGTATGTTTTATACAAAATAGTGAGAAAAGTGTAAGACATAGTATAATACTACTGAAAAATAAATTACAGTTAAGAAATGTTTTGAAAAATAATTATTGTGCTTAATCAAGCATTGAAATGTATGGTATAGAATTATGTTTGTGGATGTCATAGGAAATTTGTGAGCAACCCTCAATGAGACTCATGAGAACAATAAATGAACCATCCTCATTATTTGTTAAAACTGGGGTTACAATCGTTTAAGCAAATTATAATAAACAACAAATGGTGATTGAACTACATTGAACTATGATTTTAGTGGTTGAAATTTTGAATGGTGAATGTTGGGAACTGTATCTAACCAAGAAATAATAATGTATAAAACATTATTTAATGCATCCGCTGCGTAAAACATATGCCAGTGAGTTGGCGGTTCATTCCGCTGTGGCGACCCCGAAAGGGAATAAAAGCCGACATGAAGATGGATGGATGGATGGACATTATTTAATGATAACACAATACACTTACTAGAAAAGATAAAGTGTCTAGAGAGGTCATTGTGAGATGGGATGAAGTAATTTTCCAAGCTGATAAAAAAAAAAACTTGTAATGGTAGAAGGTTTACAATAAAAACACTAATATGTCTACAATCTGAAGAAATGAAAATTATTTTGGGAAAACTACCATGATGATTGTTTGGGAAAGTGTAATTTAGCTAATTAAACGTTAAGGAGTTACTGAGGAGATAACACTGTAACCCATTACTGCGGAGTTGTAATGTTTAGTTAAGATTCAGTTTTGTTAAAAATAAAATTGAGTGTTTATGATTTGACTATACAATGGGTCTAATAAAACAGACCTGCAAGATTAAAGTCTGTTTTGAAAAATGTTGAATGAATTGAGTATATCCAAGTTATTGTACGGTTTTAACTATTTTCGATTAGAGATTCAGTCTGATCTGTAATTATTTGGAAACGGTGATGTAATAATTTCCTAAAGACACATTCTGATGTATAGATGTGTATTATTGACATTATTCCGACAGAAAATAACGTATGCACTCTGAAAAAGCAATGGATTCTGTTTGCATGAGATTCAAGCCTAGTGACAAGATGGAAGTCATGTTTTTGAACTGTTGTTTGTTTTGTTTGTGGGGAGGATGAAAAAGAGTGTGTAGGAGCCAAGTTTACCACTAACAAGACATCACATAGCTGTTACTAAGGCAACAGGAGCCGTGTGAGTGTGCAAGTGCAGCTCCTTGCGTGCGACTGAGGGAGGAAAAGGCTTCCTCTGTTTTTCAATGGAAGATTGATTCAGTGAATGGTTATTTGATTGAGACCCCAATGACTGAAATGTAAGCAGTTTTTATAGGAGATGAATAGAGGCAGAGAGGAGATTATCAGGGATTCTCTTTAGTTAGATTTTCTGTTATAATAATCAAAATTTAAGGAAATAAACACTTCAAATATATCAGTTTGTGTGTAATGAATAAATATAATATAAAAATGTGTCTTTTTGAATAGAATTACTGAAATGAATCTGAAATGTATTCACTTTTAATGATATTCTAATTGCTTAACCAGCACCTGTAAAGGAGATGAAAGACTAATCCCCTTGCAGCTCCGATTCAATGCTGTTCAGCATCATAAAAAGTCCTCTTTCTAATTTTAGTTTCTGATCTGACGAAAGCTGTATTGGTTTTACAATCGTGATACTTTTCTGGCAACCTGCTGAAAGCGAGCATACAGATAAGATTTGATTGTTGAAGGCATTGTTGGTTGAGAGTGGAGTGCACAGTCTGCATATTTTCTTGCATTATAATCAAACAATTTTGTAGCAAAAGCAATTTCACCATTACAGAACAGTTCTTGTTTTTAAACCTGAATGTGCAGTTTACAGGAATTACACATGATTACTGACAATTTTACTTATTTTCTATCAAATCAAGTAACATCGGGGACATATTTTGACTAATAATGCAACAGAAATGATTTTCACCCTAGTGTCAGGCTAACACATTCCTAAGAGCTTGAGTTTAAATGCACATGTTAATCTATGATACAAATGGAAGGGATACAGATGGGAGAAAATGACTCTTGGCATGAACTAGAACAGAACAAGCAGTCTGATTTCTAAATGAAAAGAACAGGTTAAAACTGGGAGGCGTTACATCTCATGCTCCACTGATGAATGGAGGTATGGAGGAATATGCATGGGTTTGTCTCTAGCTCTTGCGTAACAACTCAATCCCTTCAGCCGCTGTTGCCATGGAAATAATGCAGACGGGGATGTCTTTGCTTTCCTCTATTGCAGTTGCCCTGAGTCTTCCCTCACTTTTCTTTCTTTCAGTGTCACTGATTATAAAGCAAATTAGCTTTCCTTATTTGGAACACCACAACAACAAGTAAAACAAAAAAGACTTTAATGGGGTTAACCACAAGAGTTAATACTTCCCTAGCCAATAATCGATCTAAGATATTGGCTATAAACTACTAAAAGAACAAATAAACAAACCAATAGAGTTATAAATTATGTTAACATGGTAGATAATATGTAGTATTAAGAGTACAGTGGTCTACCCACCAATCTTTGTCTTCTTATCTGGTCAAAGTGGCTAAAACACAGGCAAGCAAGTCTACACCTATACACAGGGAAGTACTGAGGTGTCCCCTGCTAGCCAAGAGACATAATCTCTAGCATCCTTCTTCTCCACTCAGCTCCTTCACCATAACAGAGCCGGTTAAAATTTAAAAAGTGTATCTATACATTTTAAAGAATGCTCTGATAGTCTGGAATTCCTCGCTTTTGTGTTGCATATGTCTAGTTGATAAAACCGAGTGTTCATACCAGAGAGAAACAGAGAGCCTACATACCCCAGTCATAACAATAGTGATCAGAAATTGTGTTTATTTATGGAGAGCAATGGTACTTCTTTTGACAGGATGTATGCGCAACGTTTTGCTCACGTGAGCTGTATTATGACTATATGGTAAACTTAAACCCCTTGTTTCTAAAAGGTAGATATCATTTGTTTTAAATGTTATTGATCATTAAAATTAGGAAAGCTAATCAGATAAGTTATTTGAGGAATGTTTGTGCTACTGTATTAAGTGCAGCCACTTTTTAAATAATTATTTTAGTATTTATCAGAGCGTTAGAGAAGGGTAGGGTTTGATTAAATGCACATCTAAAGCTCTACCCATACAGGAGCATGCTGTGATAATGGATCAATGTTGCATAATTTGTTTATGAAATAACCAGTGAAAGCTTGTCATGTCCTATTTCATCCTATTTTTCAAAAGATGGCTTTGCTATAAAATGTCTATTCAAGCAAGGGAGTTTCTTGTATTAATAGGAGTGTGCAGTTCTCCACAAATGGGTTAGAAGCTAATTCAATGAGCGAGGGACTTAAACAGCCAGCTTTTTATAGAGCTTCCGTCTTGCACTGTCTCTTTCTCACTCTCTCACTTGTTGCAGCCAGGGCTTTCCCTCATCAAGCTGAAGGATTAAAACGCTGGGAAAAAACATGGTAGGAAGAAACGTTGAGAGTGACTGAAAGAGGATTGAGCTCTAGTGAGCCAAGACAGTTTCCAGGTAAGCTTGGATCAGGTTTCTGTGGTAGGACTGGTTATGTAGATTGTGCTTGAGTGAAAGGAAACACGGTGAAGGTCCAGGAGAGAAATGTGTCTCAACATCATTGCCTTCATCAGCCGACTGCTCAGGTACTCCTCAGCTTTCAATCACATCCTGCTTGAAACTCAGATGGAAACTATTGTTTAAAATAATTTAGCTTTTCGATTGATCAAATTTTTATTTATGCTGAGCTTAGTAATGCAATTTTATTTTACTGTTTAGAGGAAGATGGTCATGCCGCCATAGAACTTAGCTCTGTGCAACGTTAGCTAACATTAGCCTCACAGGGCAAGAGGAGATAATAATAAACATGTAGACTATAAAGACCTTAAAATATGCTTTACATCAATTATTACGTATTTTATATGAAATCAAAGTATTTAAAGCCAATAATAAAGACCATATGAAATAAAAGTATATGAAATAAAAATCAGTGTAGTGAAGAGTTGCAAGTTTTTTGTATCTTGACAATCTTGTTTAGGCATTATTAATTTACTTAAAAAAATACAATTGTTTGTAAACAAGTTTTTACACACAAAAAAAATATTTTTTTTAAATACACAATGATATTAAAATAGAAATAAAATAATTTAAATATATTTTTCACCTCTAATATTTAGCAGACCACTAACATTAGCATTATGGAGCTGGAATATCGATTGCATTGGTTAGACAGGATACACAGCATAGGCAGGTAGCGTGAAAAAATTCACAGCTTATTCTGTTAGTATTTTAATATTCACTGTAATCACAGCAGGGCTGTCCTTTGGAGAGCAATGGCACTGAGGGTTTGTTCGGAACTATGTTGGTTGTTCATTATTGCCAGAAACCCAACTCAGAAAGCTATCTACGATACACTGGTGCTAACCACCATTCTGACATTATTCCATTTGACACATTTATCATTTATGATAAAAAACATAGACCTTGGAGCTCTCAGTTGAAAATCAACTAACTTGAGTGTCAAGGAAAATTTGAAGTTGTTGGTGTTGGGAGAAGTTGTTAAAGACAATCGTTTCTAGTGACTAATTTACAAAA
Organism: Danionella dracula; assembly: GCA_900490495.1. Classification (NCBI taxonomy): domain Eukaryota; kingdom Metazoa; phylum Chordata; class Actinopteri; order Cypriniformes; family Danionidae; genus Danionella; species Danionella dracula. The sequence continues at coordinate 20,744,917 of UELW01000012.1, forward strand.
CTTACTGAAATGGGCATCTGTGTGTGTCTGAAATATGTCTCTTACAGTAAAGAATGTGTTCAGCTTGCCAAATTTCCGTAATTCATCTAGCATTAGAAGGTGACTCTGAAGTGCTGTACTGTACGTTTCCAAGTTTTCTCCCATGCAAAACTCCACAATATCCACAAAACATTCTGCACCATCAAGTAGGGCTGTGCAATTAATCACATTATTCTTTTTTTAAATAAAAAAATTAGAAATAATTATTATATTCATTGTTTACTCTTTTTTAGTGTGCTAGTTCTCTCTCACATCTCGAGTAACTGCTCTAATTCTAAGATATTCTCTTTACATTTTTACATCTGTGGAAGCAGATAGATGTATTTTGGTTCTCTTAGGTCAGTTACAGGTTACAAAACATAATAATGTGTTATAAATAGGGAACAATCACTCCATAAAAGAAACGAATGGACCTATTTATATTGGTGATTTTTGTATTGAAATTTCCCCTAATCTAGAACATTCAGTTACACACTGGAAGCTTTCTTGAGGATGTACAAACAATTCCCTCTGGCTCAGATAAAATTTTCCCTCTATGTAATATAAGTTTGTGCCTCTGAGAAAGGGTGAATATAACACTATGGTGCAGTGGCAGCCTAGCGCTAGCTGCTTAAGTTAGCATGTTCTGACTGTGAGAGAGCCAAAGCACTTCAGCTGAAGCGAAAACTAATAAGACTTATATTTTTCTCTTGAAAAAATATTATTTTCTTATAAACGTAGCATATGTAAAGGTTCACGTTTGATGATTAATTTTTTTCTTGCTTTTCAACAGGTAACTTGTTTCATCATTGTATTGAAATTCAATAATTAAAATGTAAAAAAAAAGGATCTAAGTCAGTTTTATAGTTTAATTACAATGATTATATAAATAACAGTTTAGTAACAGTTATTAAATGAAATATAAATAAATTATCAACTACAATAGTAAAAAAAATGCAAAAAGAATAATAATTTAAAATAATCGCGATTGAAATTTTTCCAAAACTCTAGCAGCTCTAAGGTCATGTAAAGGCAGAGGAAGATGCTCAAAAAGATTGACTTCTAGAAATGCCAAAGAAAGGCAGAATCATGTCATCACAGTTTTCATATTTATAAGTTTATATCATGATATCGGTTCATATTCAGGGAGAGATTTTATGAATGAATGAATTGGAGAGCAGCCCTCCACCAGATTTTAGCATGATCCCATTGTACTGTACAGCACAATCAATTATTGAACGATAAAAAAAAATCTGTTGTGTACATCTACAATGCTAAACGAGTTCTAACCTTAAAGTTAAAATAGAGCTTAACCTTAAAGTTTAGCATTAACATGCTAACATAGACTCGCAGTTTAATCATTATGTAGCACTCTGGGGTAAATAAAAAAAAACACCAAGACACATCATGTCTGGGTTACAGTGAGGGCAAAGAAATTGAAGAAATGACTTAAAAGTTGGGTTTCTGGGTGTTTTAATAGCTTGTTTAACCCTTTAAAACCCTTGTGACATACATGTCAATGAGGCAGTCACAGCCCTCCATGATTACATACAAATCTCAAAATGTGTTCATGTCTGGGGTAAGTAATTCATCACTACTTTTTCATTTATAGGGTGGAGTGTCCCTTTAAGTCAATATCCCTAATAGCATGTGTTCAGATCACTTATTTTAAAAATATGTTGTTTAAAATAAAAATCTACCCAAAGATTATGAATAAAAATGTAGTTGTGAGAGAGTAATGGCTGGTGTAATATGACAGACAAGAAAAGTTGTTTGGAGGAGGAAATAACCAGTAAAGCTGTGGATGTATGGTTAATGAATATAAAAGTTTACAATTTATGGTGCTTATTCACCTAATTTTAGTAACAGCATGACAGTGCTTGTTTTAGCTTCACTCTATTCATCAGGGTTTGGATTTGTGTTTACATTAACTTCCAGTCAATATCCATTTTGAGTGAGTTTGTTTTACCAAGTCAATCTACCTCTGCTTGCTTGGTGAATAGCAGGTTTGCGATATAATTACAAAAGTCAGATCACATGTCAGACTGTTGAAGTTTATGTGGTGTTTATTCTGTGTATGTGGCACGCTCAAATGAAAGATTTTGTTTAAAAGACATATGATGGCAGAAAGATGACAAAAATATTTGCTACCTTTTTCTTGACCAACCAGACCTGGATGCCAGACCTGAAAATTTTTAAAGCACATCACGGTGGAAAGAGACATTGTTTTATCAAAGAAAATCTCATTGATTCACTAAGAACCTTGTCACTCTAGTCCTGTTGGTCGTCATAAACTATGTCTTCACCAGTCTCTTGTATCATCATACCCCGCATGAAGAAATTGGAGAATTTAGACCAAAAACCTGCTAGTTCGATCCTCTCCCCACACTTGGTTAAATATGTTATACCTTTTTTCCAAAATAGCTATGGCTGTACACTTGAATCTGTTACTGTTCTTGTTTCTTTTAAAACTCTTCCATCAATCCCATTCTTAAAAAAAACAGGTAACCGTTCTAATTTACCATCCCTTGCTCTACTGACTACTTGATGCTTGTCCCAGAATTGAGCATATTCTGATTGACACCCATGTTAAATGTTCATATTTTTTTACATCTGAAATAAACACATATTATGCTTGGTTACTTGGAGTTTACTCAATTACATAGCTAATTTACTGAAATTATGAACGAGAGAGATTAAAAGTCATAATAGGGCGTCTTAATACTTATAATGTGAGTGTGTTCCAGAAATGCAGTTTCTGTGTTGATGTATAGACAGTAAAACTAGAATTTTCATTTTTCACAGACTGTACAAAACTTTTTGGAGCAATCTGATTGGGCTAAAGGTTTCCTGACCGCACTATTCAGGGTAAAACAGAATGTAAAACAGTGCTTGTGATTTATTGTGTATTGTAATAGTTGAAATTGCTTTTCCTTCTCATTACTTCTAAAGTTATTAGAGTAAAAAGGTCTCAATGTTAGTGTGAGTCTGACAACTGTTGTTTTTGTACAAGTGATTCAAAAGCAGATTTTGAATAAAGCAGTGTCAGGCAGGGACTCTGATGCAATGGGTGCCAGCGAGTAGCTATTGTTCTGCCGTTCATTCACACGGCTGTAAACACACTTGCATGCTGTTCCAGATCACTCTTGATGTGATTCATCATTTTGTCTCAATGAGGAAATTAAACTCAGCTTAGAAGTGTGACAGATGCAAATTGTCAGCTAGGACACTGGAAACAGGTTTGAATCTTCATTTTAATTTTAAATTTTTTTCTGCTAAACAAATTATTTACGGATTGATTAATTAATGTCTTTATTATTTAGGTTTTAAAAAGTTAATTGTTTTGGTGTACCACCATTCTAAAATGGTGGGGTGAAGTGTCATCAGTATTAGTTGGAGTTTATTTACGATTTCGAAGAGAAGGCAGACAAAGTGCTTCACATAAAAAATCAAGACAAAAATAAAATGCATCTAAAAACAAACACCAATATCAATAGTAATACTAAGTAAAAACATAATCTTGAAATCCAATGTGTTTTAGGTGTCTTTTGTTTTGTTTTTGTAAACATCCACAGATGCAGCTGTCCTCAGGTAAATGAGCTGGCACAAAAAAGGCTTTCTTTTTAGCCTGGTTTGAGAACCCACCAGCAGATTCTACCAGAGCCCTGGTGGGAGTGGGAAACTGAGGAACTTTTTTGGTCTTGTGAGGATTCAGGCTGTAGCATTCAGAACTGGCTGCAGAAGTTTTATTCAGATATGTGTACAAAGAGTAGTAATATATATATATATATATATATATTACCCCATAGTAATATATACTTATACCCCAAGTCCAAAGACATGGGGTACAAGTGAATTGAGTAAGAACAATTGCCCATAGTGTTAAAGAGTGAATGTGTGTGTGAATGTTTCCCAGCGATGGGTTGCGGCTGGAAGGCCATCCGCCGCGTAAAACATATGCCAGAGAGTTGGTGGTTCATTACGCTGTGGCGACCCCGAAAGGGAAGAAAGCCGACATGAAGATGAATGAATGAATATATATATTATTCCTGTTGTTCGATTAAAAAAAAATTATCTAATTAATCGTGAATAAACTTGTAGAGAAATTTAATTGGTTACTTTTCATCTCTTTACAGTAAGCAGCTACGTTTAAGCAAATTAGCATGCTGTCTTTTGACCAATGTGTTCAGGTTATTATGGTTTCTCTTTTGCAGCAGTGGGCTGCGGTGTACACAAGAGCATCACATAATTTTGTTTACCTTTTTAAGAACACTCAAACTCTGTTTCAGACCAGCTAATCCATGAGCATCCTAGCCAAAGAAATTCTCCCTGTCTGTTGCACCGCACAAAAATGAGACTTCCTCCACTTCTGAGAGAGCGCATTAGAGGTCTGTCCATGTCCCTTTGTGACTGTTTAACACTAGTGTTCATTCATTATTTAACACAACAAGTGGTTTGCTCTTAGGTAGATCAGCATTTGATGAATAATGAAAGCTGTGAATGAGAGAAAGAAGATGAATCACTGGCAGCATTCATTGAGAGAACGCTTGCTTATTAATGAAGGGAGAATGAACAGTGTGAAAATACTAGGCTGCACTGTAGGAGTAACCAAAACATTATTTTCCATTTATAACCTCCATAAGGAACCAATGCCCTAACAACAGTTTAGAAAACCCCGAAAGGTACAGGCTAGTTCATTCATGCTTGTCATGCATACCAGCAGCTCAAAGCGACGTACTGGTGTGTCTTGAATTAATCTAAATATAAGGTGTGTATTACCCACAAAGACTTCATAATCAGCTCTATTGACGGCTGTCTCCACCCACCACTTCCTGTGGAGGCAGCCTCACCACGTTAACGTTGATGTGTATGGGAGAAAGAGCGTTAATGCAGGGGTGTCAAACTCAATTCCTAGAGGGCCACATTCCTGCACAGTTTTGCTCCAAACTTAACTGAACACACCTGATTCCACTGATTAAGCTCCTCTGGGTTTGTTTGAAGGGACTAGTGTGTCTCCTGAAACAGAGTTGGAACAAAAACCTGCAGGGTCTGCGGCCCTCCAGGAATTGAGTTTGACTACCCTGCGTTAATGCATTTAGTTTGAAAGAGAACGATGCATTATTTTAGTTAGAATATTTAGAGGTTGTACATTACACAAATAACAGGGTGTTGGTTAGCGTATTGCTGGACAAACTTTTAAACTTTTTTTCATACATCTTCTCTAAAAGGAGACATTTAAAGTTTGATGTTTTACAACCAGCTAGCACCACAGACATTATTAGGGGGCAATCAGCAGAGCTTTTGCATAAATATTTTGTCATCTGACATACAAACACACCAAATAAAAAAGACCCCCACGAACATCAACACCAAAAGCCGAGTCTGACTTTAAGAAATCTGGAACTCCAGTGAATCTTTACTGAACTCTTAGCGACGCCCAGAGCTCAAGTGAATCTTCTCGGTCTGCTCCACGGACCACGCCTGAACCCTCACCGATTCAGTGGATTTTAAATACGGTAGAAAGCGATAATTTTTACTTTTGGCAAGGGTAATGATTTCAGAACGAACTCTTGGAAACTGTTTAACGTAATTATGTGCCGAGATTCAAAATTAAGGGTAACCTTTTAAGTTTTGATTTGGGACTCTGAAAACTGCCACTCTCTAATTGACTCCCTCTTTTCTCTCTCTCTCTCTCTCTCTCCCTTTGGATGAACAAGTGTTTGTGTGCGGTTAGCTTTTAGTCAGAAATCGTTTATCCTGTGTGTTTTGTAGAATAGTTTAATAAACATCATAAACGCATTTACCTTGTCTGTGATTCATAAACAGTTATAGCGTTCCCTGAGGTCAGATCCTGAAATATGAGTTAAAGGTTGGAGTAATGTCTTGGGATATCAGTCATGTTGAGTAAAGGTCAATATTAATGGCGGTATGGTTTATTTGGTGGACAATTTAACTATAAGCTGTTAATTTGTGATCTGGTTCAATCTCATCTGATTCGACTCCCAGGAGCCGACTCTCCGGTTCAAATCCCCGTGAACCACTGTGAGTCGCCCAACAGGTAATAATCTGATTTGTTTATATGACAGATTGGTGCTTATTATCATATTTTTATTACATTATTGTTCAAGTTTTGCCCCCTCGTGGGTCTTTTGTTTTAGCCATCTCTTTTCTCTTTGCTTTATTCTTTAATAAAAGAACGTCTCAAGTCAAGCTGTCTCCACATATGAGATCTATCCTCCAAAGTACTTCCCCGAACGTGACACCACTGGGCCAATATATTTTCAGCACTACCCTGTGGTCAAAAGGGATAATGAAATGTATAATTTTTCTAATAACTTTTGTTATCTTTAGCCTATGGTCACATGGTTGGTCTTGTTTATTTCCCGGATCATGGAGGAACATGTATACCAATAAAACGTTTACTTATTAAACTGATTGCCCCTGATTACTGCTTGCAGTATAGAATTACTTACATTCTTAGTTTTCAATTGTGTATTACAAAGTTTAGAAGTTGCTGAAAACATGGTGACACAAATTGTTTCAAAATAATTAAATAGAAAATACATTTTAAATATATTCTTCTTACTATCCATGGCCTATTTTTTGTCTTAATTTTCATTAGATATAATAAAAATAAACATATTATTGTTAAAACTTGCATGAGTTTTAGTATTTTAGTAATTGTTAATTCAATTTCTCAAGAAGATGTGATCAAAATAGTAAGAAGTGTTGATATCTAAATTAGGTTTACGATGAGTCAATTATTTACTACATTTTTCCTATTTATCTCTTCTAGAACCATGTTTCAATTCGTATAAACAATACACAGCTCATTGTAATCAATTCATTCATGGCCTATTTTAAAATAAATATTGTTACTTTTTAATTAAAGTCTGTCACTTGTTTATAAGCTGAAGTTAAATGATACTGTGCATCTCATGTAGAAACCTCAAGTAAAATCTCTTCATTTTAACTGTTCTGCCACTGTGTGCTGAATGTTGGCTGATGGGATTTTCTAAGGATGGCATCTATTTAAATGCACTAGTTACATAATAGCATCGGTTTGGAAAGAGACGGGTGGGGGAGTTAATGAGGGTATGCTTTCAGCTCACTCATCATGACATAACACACTCAAGTGGGGTCACCAGGCTCCCCCTGCTCTCCTGCCCCGCTATTACAGAGTTCACGTCATTCTCAGAAAGGTTGTCCGAACAATTCCGAATTGGCTCTGCTCCTCACAACACAATAAAGCCCTTTTTTCAGGGCATTGTAATGGGGCATTGTGATCTGCTATGTTCATTTTGTTTGTGTATATGTATAGGGAAAGGAGGGTTGTTCAGGGCCCTTGCATCCCACACATGTGCAAACATGTACATTCAAAACACTGCATTGGCAGCTGAGTTGCTCTTATATAATTATCAGTAATTGCTCCATAGTATTGGCATTATCTCTGTGTTTGTTCCTCCCACAGTGAGTAGATGTTATGAAATCTCTGATGAGCCTGGGAGATTTGAGAGACCTTGGGATGTTGAGATTATATAATGTCAGCCAATTTTCTAAAGAAGACTAGAAAACTGTGTTTGTGCGGAAAACAGGATTTTCGTTACTTATATATTAAACATATTTTTGTCACGTACAGTTATTGATTTTTTAAATGAATCTTAAAATCCTTTAATGAAACATTCAGGGTTCCTTTGAGTGCTGTAATTAATTGAAAACACTGTAATTTATTACTGTGTTAAATTGATAGATTCAAATGTTGTTAAAACAATTTACCTTAAGCCTAAATGGACCACTCCAATCTAAATGTACTATCGATGGCTATGAAAGGGCAAAGCAAGGTTTTTGTTATTTTATTGCACATAAGTTAGGATGTTAGGAAAAGTTTGCAAAGTGATTAAATAAAAAAATAGATAGAAGGTTTTAAGTTTGGAAATTGTGATGTGGTTTGCTCTGAAAAGTTCACCATGTTTGGAAAACATGCTGTGCTTAAATCCATGTTTAATTTGACTGTAGATTAGTAATGGGTGGTCAAAATTAATCCTTGGAGGTCTTACACCCTGCACAGTTTTGCTCCGACAATGCTTCAACAGACTGAACTTTAGGGTTCCAACCCTTATTTAGGGTTATTGTGTGTTTAATTCTAGTTGCAGCGCAAATCTGAAGGGTGTTGGCCCTTTGGGGATTTAGGACTCTTCAAGACAACAAAAGTATTAAACCTGGCATCCTCTCTTAAAATAAATGGTTAATTTTGGTTTAAAATTAGAGGACCCTTAAAGTGCACTAAACTGCTATGTCACATTCTTAACTGCAGTGCTGTGTGCAAAAAGGAGCCCAATGAAAGTTAAGGGGAGCTTCTGTTCATAGACAGCAGGGAGTGTTTTATCTGGACTAAACAACACAAAAGCGTATCTGTTACACTCTTTTAGTGAATATTGAGCTAGAACCAGTTAATCATCACCAAAAATACTCAACCCAGCTCTTTTAATTGAGTAATATTCCCTTTCTAGAGTTACTTTACTAAATTAATTGTTTACTGAGGGGAAACTCAAAACAATTGTTCAAGTCGAAATGTTCAAGTCAAATGAGAAGTTGAGATAGACTTTGACGGTGTAACAAATTGCATATTGTCTCTCCCTAATGTAAGTCGCTTTGGACAAAAGCGTCTGCCAAATGCATAAATGTAAATGTAAATGTAAGTCGTATTTTCTGCAGCACTCAAATTCAAATGATGAATTTAAAGGATAGTCAGAGTTTAAGAGTTGCATGGACTGGAGCCTGGAGTTGGCTGATTTCACATTAGTTCATTTTGAGATGTTTAAAAAGCAGTGTTTCGTTTTTTTTTGTTTTTGTTTTTCAAAATGTCACTCTTGAACATACAACTATAATATCTGCACTGTAATGTTTTTGGCATGGACTTGCTCCCAGAGTATTTGACACTTGCTCTTTAGTCCTGTTTTGGTAAGATTACATAATCTTCATAATTGAAAAAGTTTTTAAAAAGCTCAGTCATAATTCAGTGAGCAAACATAAGGAGTCTAATGTTTTGTATTCAGAATATGCCTCCAGGCACAGCTATTTGGTTTTATAGTATAAGTTTTATATAATTAACAAATAAACAATAACATAAAATATATTGAATAACATGAAACGTCTAAGATTAACTTGTACATTTTTCTAAATTCTTTTACAATCTTTCTTGATTAAAAACAATTAATAATAAAATGAATGCCTTCAATTTATAAAGCACGAAATTCTAAACACGAAAAACCGCTTTACAATTATCAGGGCATTATTCATTCACTCCACATTCACACTCTGGTGATGATAAGCTACCTTGGTAGCTCTCACCTGTCCTGGGGCAGTCTGACAGGACGTGGCTGCCATGCTGTGCCTACGGCCTCCTGACCACCACCACCACACACATCCATACAGGGAAACAGGGAAATGTGGCCACAACTGCAGAATGGACTTGGTGGGGATCGAACCACCAACCTTCCGGTTACAGAACGACCAACTCCACCACTGCGCCATTTTTAAAATTACAGCTTCCTGAATAAACTAACAATATATACATCAGCAATTTTATATATATAAATTTATATATATGTATATATATATATATATATATATATATATGATGGTATATATATATATATATATATATATCTATATATATATAATATATATTATATATATTATATATATTATCTATAATTATATATATATATGATATATATCTATATATAATGGATATCTATATATAATACTATATAATATATATATATATATATATATATATGTATATGTATATGTATATGTATGTAAGGCGCCATTCCTTTGCCCAAAGACGGAATCAAAGGTGGCGGGAAGGGGGTTTCTGCGTTTGCGTTGCCTGTGCTACTCTCTGCTGGATGAACAGGGCTAGAACAAAGAAATACACAAACGAACGCGCTAACTGCGTAATGATGTTTATGTGTATGTGTGTGTGTGAAAGAGTAATAAACCCTTTTATTCCCACAGCTGCAGCTGTTGATTGGCTGCAGCTCTATTAAAGTACATCCGATTGGTTCCAAACATGAACAGAAAGAAGGAAAAGTATGTTAAATTATTGAAATATCAAACTACTAAGGTCTGCTTACATTGTGTTACACTAATTTCCAGGGTTTGATGGGAAGGGCCCTATTAAATGTTAGGGTACACTGAATACACTGATAAAAAATAGGGCTGTAACAAAATCCTTAAAATTTTGACTATTACTTTAAAATAAAATTTACCTGTATACAACATTTACATTGTCACACACCTTAGACATTGTAACTGGTTATTTCTCAAGATGGTCTGCTCAATTTCATTCGCTGCTCCTGGAATATCTGCTACTGTCTTCTTATATCTGCTATCTATACTGGGGTTCAGGTCATATATATTGTATTTATTATTTATTTATAATAGTCTATGGGGTGTTAATTTTAATGTTGAATGAAAAACTTTTGACTGAGACTCAATGTTAAAGAGACGCTTTACCCAAAATAGGAAATCTCAGTCAATAATCATGCAATTCCATGTCGTTTTGTTCATCTTCTGAATACAATGTAAGAAAATTTGGAGAAAAACCAAATGGCAAATCTCTGACAACACAATCAAATAGTTCCTTCTGCATCTTGAGTGGTCCAAATTTTTTATATTAGCTGAAATGATATTGGCATGTAATTAATCCGATTTTTTTTTTGTTGTTGTTGTTGTCTGTTTCAGATAAAATAGAAGAGGCGCAGAAGGAGTTTAATGAGCCTAAAGTTGCACACAAAGGTATGAATCATAACAAACAAGCACACTTCTGTTATTCGTTCATTCATTCATCTTCATGTCGGCTTTATTCCCTTTCGGGGTCGCCACAGCGGAATGAACCGCCAACTCACTGGCATATGTTTTACGCAGCGGATGCCCTTCCCTGCCGCAACACTTCTGTTATTGTTCAGTTAAATGCAGCATTCACATGAATTCAGATTATTCTTCTCTCCCCCTCCCCTTCTTCAAAATCTGAACATTCAGTACCTGAGCTGTTAGGTGAAGTGTGTTTTTCAAATTAATGACTTGGTGTCTTTGGATGCCAGTTGAATCACTCGTGGTTCAGATTTTGAAGGCATGGCAAACATGTCCTGAAGTTCTTTAATTTAAAGCTTTTTCAAGATTTAAATGAGCTCAGTCTGCTCTGCACTTAACAGGGAAAAAGATTGATCTTTGTTTAATTTATTTACAGTCTTCATTTAGGCAGGGTTACATCAGAATGATATTGAGGCAGAAAACATTTCATCTGTGATGTCACCAGTCTTCCAGATGCAGTAATGTCCTCTTTCTTTTGACATTAGTAATAATCCTGGGTCAAAACAGGCTGCATTGAATCACAGGGACATTCTTAGAGAATCCACGAAACTATAGCTTAAACTATAGCTATGGTGCAAACCACTTCAGCAACTGTGCCAAGAAAAGTTAAGATGGGAATCCCTAATAATGAGAAATGTTCAGGTGTGGTTGTTTGATTCGATTTCATAATTAATTAATTTGTCCTCTTATACACCTGCAATAGGTGCAAGTTGTGATTGCTATTTTCAGCCAAAGAAATAGAATGAGGTAAGGCTTATCCTCGTAAACACAACCGGAGTGTACAAGATATAGGAGAACTAGATAGGGAGGGTTTGGAGAGAGATGGTGACAGAGGGTTGAGAAGAGAGAGAGTGGGTTTTGTACATAATGATGCGTGGGCCTTAGCTGCAGCTCAGGATATCTTCTAGATTCCCATACAGTCTTATCATCTGTGGGTTTGTCATCGGAGGCTCTGCTGTAGCTTACAATGAGTCAGGCTTGCAACGAAGACACCTTTTGATACCTTTGTCTATGCTGCAGTTTATCAGAACTTGGTATGTATTTATTATATTAGCGAGAAGTTTGGTGTGGGTGGTGTTTTGAGTTTTAAGACAGCGGTTGTTGTATTTAGTTGTATTGTTTTTTTAAACAGTATTTAACATGGAAATATATAGTGTTTGTTAACATAACGTATAGTGAATTTTATGCCGGTTTGCCTAATATATTTGCATAATTGACTGTGTTTTTGTGAAAATACAGTTTAGGTCTTTTTTTAAGATGTTAGGGAAGGTCTTGAGTCATTTGTTCACTATTTGCAAAACTCGATTGGTTTGACCTTCAACTTCTTAAGAGCTATGAACCCAGTACCAGGTTTTGAAGTATGTCAAAAAAGGTTCACTTTCACGTTTTAAGCCTGATTATAGTTATGAAGCCATATTTGGTGTTGTTTGAATTTGAAAGTGTAAACCATCTGCTTCCTGAATATATGTATAATGTATGTGTTTGTTTTGTTTGCATATTATTCAAAAACAAGAGTAATTTAAAAGAAAAATGTTGTGTGAAATGTATGAGATTTTGTCAATTACCTTGACTTGTTTCAACAAATACAGAAATTTCCAGCTCCTCCTGACGTCATCAGAGAAAGCAATCCATCGAAATGCCTTGCGCCCACAAATCATAACCAAAACAGCAGACATTCAAAATTTAAAAATGTATAGATGCATCCAGATTCAAGAAAAAAAACCCAACCTGTACACAACCATTGTGTTTTCAGATCTATTTTGGAATAGTTTTAACTATTCGCAGTTTTATAAAGTGTTATGTACATAAGCTAAATTATGCAAAAATATAAATCTGGCATTATCGGGGGTTTATCTTGTAACAACTACAAAAACATTGGGAAGCAGAAATTGTTAAAACAAATCAGTTTCTACCAAGCAGTAACAGTTGAATAACATATACTCAACTCAACTCAGCTAAACTTTATTTATAAAGCACTTTAAACAAAACAAGGTTCACCAAAGTGCTGAACAAAGCATAAAATTAGTAAAAGCACATAGTAAATATCAGACATAAGACAAATATTATATATCTCAGTCAAGATTCCAACTCAATTAAAAGCCAAGGTGAAAAAATATGTTTTAAGAGCAGATTTAAAAGATCTGAGGTCCAGGGGCAGCTCATTCCAGATCTTTGGTTCGAAGACTGAAATGGCTTGGTCACCTCTTGGTTTCCTCTCAGTTAACTGTATCTGATTTGTTGACCTGAGGGAGCGAGGAGGGGTGTACAGCTGGATCAGGTCAGACAGGTACTTTGGAGCGAGACCATGAAGACATTTAAAAAAAAATAAAAGAATTTTAAAATCAATGCGTAAACAAACATGGAGCCAATGAAGTGATGCTAAAATGGGAGTAACATGCTCTTGCTTCTGTGCACCAGTTAAAAGACGGGCGGCTGCATTCTAACTGCAATCAAGCAAGTGACTTCTGAGTAACTCCAACATAAAGAGCATTGCAATAATCTAAACGAGTTGTAATAAAAGCATGGTTTGAAATCTCAAAGTCACAACGAGAAGGTAGAGGTTTAACCTTGGATAATTGTCTCAGATGGAAAAAGCTGGACTTGACCACTGAGCTAATATGAGCATTAAAAGTTAAGTTGCTGTCCAGTTTGACACCCAAACTCTTTGCTGTCTGTTTCAAATAATAATTCAAAACACCCAAATCGACATGTACCCTAGAGATGTCACTCGGGCCAAATAACAGAACCTCAGTCTTTTCCTGATTTATATGTAAGAAGTTATCCAACATCCACTGTAATAACTGTTGAGCAAAATATGCTTCTTCCTGCTTTAGTGGTATTAAAATCTGTCTGTCGTCAGCATAAAAGTGGAGTGAAATCCCATGTTTACTGATAACTGATCCAAGTGGAAGCAGGTACAATGAAAACAGAAGCGGTCCGAGAACAGAACCCTGAGGTACACCACATGTAAGAGGTGTCCTGCCGGACTCTGTACGTCCAAGACAGACACGAAAACTCTTTTCAGTTAGGTATGATCTGAACCATTCTAAAACATTACCTTGAATGCCCACCCAGCTTTCCAGACGAGACAAAAGGATTTGATGGTCTACTGTGTTGAAGGCAGCTGCCAGATCCAACAGAACCAAAACAACACAGTGACCAGCATCTGTTGCCTAAAGAATACCATTAGAAACCCTTAATAGCGCCGACTCAGTACTGTGACCGGGTTTAAATCCCGACTGAAATACCTCAAGAATGTTGTTCTCTTCTAAATCTGTTATTAACTGGCAATACACAATTTTTTCAAGAACCTTCAAAAGGAATGGGAGCTTAGAGATGGGTCTGAAGTTGGCCAAAATGTAAGAGTCCAGGTCAGGCTTTTTAAAAAGTGGCATTACTACTGCATGTTTAAAACACGAGGGCACAATCCCATGAACTAAACTGCTATTAATTATACTAAGAACATGAGGAGCCAGAGTAGGAAAGACTTCTTTAAAAAGATGAGATGGAACTGGATCATTAGGAGACCCTGATGGCTTCATCTGACTGATTAATTTCTCCAAATAAGACAGACTGACAGGTTCAAACTGGTGGAAAATAGTAGAACGTGTGATAGACATGGAGGGACTACAAGTGAGAGGGCTAATGAGGGCCCTAATATTCCTAACTTTATCAATAAAAAAGCTCACAAACATCTCGCAAACCCTGGTTGAGTTCTCCAGAGAGGCCGATTGTGGAGCATTTAGAACAGACTTAATAGTTAACAAAACCCAAGGATTGTGATGGTTACTTGCAATAATGTTTGAAAAATATTTAGTTTTGGCAGCTTTCGTTGTCTTTTGATAAGATTGCCAGCTATATCTCAATAACTGGAAGGAGACTTTTAACCGGTCTTTCTTCCATTTCCGCTCGGCTCTCCTGCACTCCCGCCTGACAGCACGAGCCTCATCTAACCAGGGTTCAGATCTCAACCTGGAGAGCCTAGTTTTTAGCGGAGCTACATTATCCAAGACAATTTGGCAGATTGAATAAAAATAAGATGACATGCTCTCAATATCTGGATTACATCTCTGATATTCTAGAGACATAATGGTGGAATTACAAGCCGCAGAGAACTGAGCGGCTGTGTAGGAGTTAATTGTACGACTGGACAAGGAAATACCTAAACTATGATAATGAGGAGAGGGCAATATATTTCCTATAACTTCATACAGCATACAAAACCTCAGTTAAAAAGCAAACAAAAAAGGATAGTTTTAAATGGCTTTTCACAGATTAAGCATTTTGTGAATTTAAAAACATGTTGTATTTTATAAAACTTTAAAGTGGCTTCTTTAGAATTAAATAACATTTCTGTTTGCATGTCAACTATTGTGAAACTAGTCAGCTTTGAAATTAAAGAAAGTAAAAGCCATGTTGAAACTTCTAAAAACAAGTCAAAGAGCAGATGACCATTGACCATATTGTGAGAACATAGATGATAGATGATGAAGCTACATTTCAGTAGGTGCCCTACTTACAGTCAAGTGTGCCATTGTAAGTATGTTGTTTAGTGCTCTATGTTATGTTCCGTCTATGGATTGTAGACATACCAGTTTAGCAAAAGAAGAAAAAATAATATGGGGTCAAAATATTTAAATAAATGTCTCGCAAAGACGAGAATAAAGTTTCCACAATTTATTTTACAAAGTTTCACAACCATAAAAAAATAGTAATGTAGCAATGTAATAGCAATGTTCAGGGGACAGCCTGCCAAAATAATGAACAAAAAAATCCATGCCAAATCTTTCTCCTTGTTTGTTCAGTTTTCTTTGATCTATGGATGGACAATGTTTGTTTCATGTTGTTTACAATTGTTTTGTTGTTTCTAACGTTCATTAAAATCATGTTGTGCGATTCTACCTTATACTTTTGAGTAGTGAGCGAGTTGAGCTGTGTATTTTGTTTTATTGTTTATTTTTATTTAGTTTCACACTAAGTGCTAAAATATAAACCGCATTACTTTCCACCTATTCGAGTGATGCTTGACTACCAGATTTATTCTCCATAGAACATAGAACTGGTCCAGTGTGCCAACATTTTGTAAAGCAAACTGGAACATTATTGAAATGAATAGTATTATGCAATAGTATTATGCAATGGGGGGTGGGGTGTAGCTCAGTGGTAGAGCACATGGTTTGCATTTATGAGGTTCTGGGATCAATCCCAGGGGCATTGGCGATTTCCTCTTCTGTAAGTCGCTTTGGACAAAAGCGTCTGCCAAATGCATAAATGTAAATGTAAATGTTGTACCCCACATTGGTGAAACGTGCATGCTCTTCAAGAGACTTGTCATTTTTAAACTGTAAGGCACTTATCCTGTAAATTTTAAGCTAGGTACTCTATCTGATGTAGTGAATGCAAGCTATGATGTCAAGCATATCAAAAGCATGTGATTGACAAAGAGCGATAATCAAGCCTCAGTCAGGGGTTAGAACAGTGTTATGTAAATGTGGAGAGTGCACTGCAGTAAAATTTCTATAACTGGCCATGACAGGCCACAGTGGTGCAAGCAATACATTTGCATTGTTTGTGCTAATTAAAGGTAAGCCCTAATGTCAAATCTCCATAATACTTTCATTTTGACAGCACTAGTAATTGCAAGAATTTTTTTCCTTTAAAGATTACACTGGTTTGTTCTCAACAATTTTTCATACTCTTTTCTTTTTACCAGCTGATACAAATGACAGTGCCGGGTCTGAAAGTATCAAAGGACTGAAGAGAAAAAAAGTTGTGACACAAAACCAGCTCAAGAAAATACCCAAGTCTCCTGTAAAGAATCCCCAGACCTCGAAGTCAATTTCTACAGTCAAATCTTCTGCATCCATGAAAACCACACCTTTGTCTTTTTCTACAAGTCAGTCACATGGAATGGATGAAAAAGGTGATGCCCAGCAGAAGGTATCTACATCTAGAGCAGCAAAAGTTGGGCTCCAGGAGTCATCAAGCTCAGGGGCACATGCTCTTGAACATAAGACTACTGCAGAGGAACAGGTTGTTGTAGAGCCGGGGCAGACAAACAGTAGGCGTGCCAATATAAAGACTTCTACCTCCCACAGAAGTGATCCTCTTGATGTACTGCTCAAGGCTATGGAGCCAGATTTCAATACGTTAGAGAGAAAGAACAACAGCTCAAAAGGACATCTTGTAAAATCAGTTTCAATTCCAGTCACCTACTCAAAGTATGCTGTGACCATGCCTGCTGTTAATGCCAATGCCCATCAAAAACCTTCTGCTGTGTCCACTTTCAGTGTTAGTAATCAGTTATTTAGAAATTTGGATTCTATAGTGCAAAAAACACAGATTTGTTTGTCAGGAAATCGTCAGCAGGAGAAATCAGGATTTCAGAAAAGCTATAGCATTGGTCCATCACTTACATTCATGCATGCCCCGGTTCCGTCAGGGTTAGAGGGTTTTCCTCAGAGTCAGCCCCCTGTTGTTCAGACATGCCAGTCTCTGTCAGCCATGGTTCCAAGTTCAGTTCAAGTCCCCATAACACCAGGTTTCAACCCTGTCCAGATGGCATCTGTGTCAAACATAGCTGCAAGTCAGGTTTCTGATGTCACAACAAAAGATCAAAAAAATAAAAAGCAAGGGAAATATGTTTGTGAGTACTGTAATAGAGCTTGTGCAAAGCCAAGCGTGCTTCTGAAACACATAAGATCCCACACAGGAGAAAGACCCTACCCTTGTGTAACTTGTGGATTTTCGTTTAAGACAAAGAGCAACTTGTATAAGCATAAGAAGTCTCATGCACATGCCACAAAACTGGGACTTGTAAAAGATTTAGTTCCCAGTTCCTTCTCCCAAGAGTCTGATAAAAGCTTAGCCACACATTCAGATGTGGAGGAAAGTGGGGATAGTGATGGGGAAGGTAGTGCAGCTGACATAGATGCAGATTCTTCACACAGCAGCCTAGCAGCATTTTCTGAGTGCAGTTTGAATGGTGTAAGCACGGTTCCAGGATGTCAAGGAGAACCAGATCCTTCAATATTGTTTGGAACAGTCAAATCTTTGACTACTCAGAGAGGATGTGAAACAAAGGTCACTGCTGCTCTCCCAAAAGTGGTTGTCCATCCTGTAAATGTTTCACCTTTGCGTGCAGACAGCCCTAAAGTTACAGATGTAGCACCTGAACAAGCCACAGCCCAGAGGCAAAGAGATTTCCAAGCAGCAATCTTAAGAACCAATGTAACTGTTTTATCCTCACTAAAAGAAGTGGACTGCACTAGTCCACCACAAGATTCTGGCAGTGAAGATGAAGGTTGCACATCTCCACTAGGTAGCCATGCCCAGCTTCAAAGACAACAAGCAACTGATTATACTCAACAGTCACAAATCAAATGCTTACTAAGCCCGCGGAGTCTTGGAAGCACCGACTCTGGCTACTTTTCACGTTCCGAGAGTGCAGATCAAGCAACAAGTCCCCCAAGTCCTTTCATGAAGATAATTACACCAGGGGAAACTGACATCCTAAAACCTCCCCATGTTCTTCCCACCTCGTCGGTGGCAAATGCAATACATGTAGTACCTATTGAAAAAACTCAAGTTTCTTTAGGGCAAATACAGCCACCATTGGAAAGCAAGCCTTTATCTCTTGAGGAGCGCATCTCAAAGCTGATCTCAGACAATGAAGCTGTTGTGGATGACAAACAACTAGACAGTGTCAAACCAAGACGTACTTCACTTTCCAGGAGGGGTAGCATTGATTCTCCTAAATCCTACATATTCAAAGACTCTTTTCAGTTTGATTTAAAAATGCCGGTCAGAAGATCAAGTTCCAATTCAGACATACCAAAATCTCCTTTCACTCCAACAGACAAATCCAAGCAAGTTTTTCTTCTTTCTGTACCAAATCCATATCCAACAATGGAATGTTTACCAATAACAAGAAGTAATTCAATGCCTACAACACATGGTAACTCTGCTCTCTTGTCCAATGTAACAACTCAGCCATATCAATTACGGATTTGTCAATCGTTTGATGATAAGATTAGCTTGTTGAATGATGAGGTGTTTTCCCCAACTCCATCCACTCCAAATCAGGCTGTACATTCTCGTACTTTAGTGAGGCAGATTGCAGTTGAGGATTTATCCACAAATGATGGTCATGTACTTGTCTCTGCGCATTCCAAGGATGAAAGTCACCATGGAACCAGCATGTTAAATGAGCTGCGGAGTAAGTCTTTTGAAATTCAAACAGATAAAAGTCGAAAGCCTCAACAAAACAAAGGCACAATGTATGAATGTGAGACTTGTCGTAATCGTTACAGAAAACTTGAAAATTTTGAAAATCACAAGAAATTTTATTGCTCTGAGCTGCATGGACCAAAAAACAAGCCAATACATGCTAGAGAAACTGAGCAAGGAGTGTTCTTACATGGAGTTCAGCAGCCTCTTGTTAACAAAAATATGGGTATTATGGGCTCAGCAGAGCAGCCTCTGTTGTTTAGAAAAAGAAGGAAAATCAAAAGTGTTGGAGATGACGATGATCAATCTCCTACTGAGACCACCCCACCATGTTCAAGAAGTTTTGATTCATGTCAGTTTACAATAGGGCAAACTAATTGTCATAATGCCAAATCAGTAAGCCCCTCATCAATTATAGGGCAGGTACCAGTCATCAGCAAGACTGGAGAATCACAAGAGTCAAGGCTATCACCGATATGTGAGGCCCTTGTTAGTGTGCCAAATAAAGAAAGAGGAGACCTCCAGAGACAAGGGACTGGAACATCTGTCATTCGACACACCAATTCCCTCAGCCGACCCAATTCTTTTGAAACATCAGAATCCATTGAAAGGACATCCTCAGTTGATCTTGTGGGAAAAGAAATAAACAGTTCCTTAAAATCTCATTCAGAGACTGTGGATAGTTCCTCACAATGCTATAATGATAAAATGTCTACACCCAATTGTCAAAGGCAAAAGGAAATAAGGGAAATGCAAAACTTTGCTGCTGTTAGAGATGTCTCACTGATACATCAGTCCCGACTTGTTCGCCAAAACAAAATTCAAGTCCCGGAAATATTAGTAACAGAGGAACCAGATAGAGATCATGAATCTCAAGTGTCAGAATTGACTGAGAAACCTGCAGAGACCTTCAACTGGCCACAGAGGAGTGAGAGCTTGTCGAATTTGCCCACAGAAAAACTTCCTCCAAAGAAAAAACGCATAAAGCTTGCTCAAATGGAACAGTCTTCTGGTGAATCCAGCTTTGACTCTAGTCTCTCAAGAAGCCTCAGCAGAGACAGTAGCTTGTCGAGGTGCTCCAGTGTTTCAGCCTCCTTTGAGAGAGATGATCCACCAAGATCTGACAGCCCATCAAGAGTTGATGGTATTGGGAAACCACCAGATGCTCAAAGCATCCCTGTAGCAAACAATACTCTGGGAGTACCAGGCATGATGAGACGTTCTACCTCTGAACAAATCAGCTGCACCCAGCCATCTGTGGAAATTTATTTTGAGTACCGTAGCAAATCGTTTGACTGCAGCAGCATGTCTCCACGCAGACCTATATCACAGATGCAGGCTGTTCAACCAAAAACTACACAGCGTTCACCAAGTATCAAGGTGCCTCTAATAGAAAGAAGAAGAGGGCCCCTTGTACGTCAAATGTCCTTGAAGATCGGACCAGAACCTCACATAGCAATAAAACAGACTCCCATGCAAGTAGCTTCTTTCATCAATGAATGCTCTGGGTCCCAATCTAGAGCCATTAATCCCAACATATCTGCACTTGTGCAGTCCTTTTCCATACAATCTGCTCCGTTGCTGCAAGCAAAAGGTGACCAAATTGTTCAAAGCATTAATCTTGGAAGCAAATTACAACATCCACAAGTTCACGGTCTTCCACATCCATGGTATCAAGTTTCAAAAGTTGTTGCAGGGCATTCACAACCACTTGTTCATACGGCATCTGATCCAACAGGCATTTCAAAGATATCAGATGAAAAAAATATGATTTTTGTACCTAAATACCAGATGGCATGCCATGTTTTGAAAACAGGCCAACCACATACTATAGCAGCTTTGCAAGACCCACCGATCACACTTCCGGCAATAACAATACTGATTGCTAAGAATGAAATTAAAGTGTCAAAAGATGAAGTGCCACAAGATTATATATCTCAGGCACCAACATTTTCTACACCTCTACCACAGATTCTGATCACCCATGAACATAGTCAAGCATCTGTTCCTGCCATTTCCAAAGTCAGTTGTCAATCAGCACATTTTGTTGATAGTGACTTAAATACTGGATCAGCAATTCAAGCTCAAAGGCAACCTGGATCTGATGGAATACAAGCACACAGCATAAAGACCACTGATTACTTAAGTTCACTCCATTGTACTCAGACATTGGCATGTGCCAATTTAAGCCCTCAAGAATCAACTGCCTCTAGTAAACGTATGCTCTCCCCTGCTAACAGCCTAGATATTGCTATGGAAAAGACACAGAAACGAGCTAAAGATGAGCATGGAGCTGTATGTCTCACTGATTGTAGATCTCTAAATTACTTGAACTCAAAAATGTCAGAGTTGACCAAACAGAGAAAGGTAATGCTTGTTAGACAAGTCTGCACCACAGAGCCAGTAGATAGTCCAATCGAGACCGATGCTCCTGAGCAATTTCCAGAGACTCCTCACTCAGAAAATTATACCCAAACACCAGTGACCAAGGAGATTATCCTTGAAGGCCATGAGCATGAGATTATGAGAAGAACACCCACATCTACTTCAACATGTTCTTCGAATGTTAGTCAAAGCATCACAATCCCAGAGAATTCCACTCTAAAGCCTCAAGATAAAAAGGAGGAGCAGCGCTGGTCTCCCTCAAAATCTCCTCTGAGACCTGCAATCTTTCATGGACAAGTTAAATTAGCTTCTTCTGTGTCTGTAGTTAACCCTAGAGTCAGTCATCGTTTATCTTTCCCCAGCCTGAAAACAGCCACAACTTTCACATGGTGCTTTCTCATGAGAAGGAAGCCGCTCCACATTCTTCAGATTGACCACAAAATCTCTGCCTATTCTGCATGGGTGATAAGCCCCAACAATCCCAATCCAATGGGGCTCCCCACCAAAGTGGTCATGTCCCTTCTTGACTCCAAGCAGACATCGAAAAAGATACACTACACTCAGGCAAAGACGACAACTTTACAATCAGACTTTTTGACATACTCTGAGAAGCTGAAGGACATCATGCCCAAAGTAAGGGAGTTTTATGTAGAGTTCAAAATGTTGATTTAAATAGTTCTCTGTAAAGTTTGTCGGTAAACAATAGATTAACTCTTTTGTGTTTTGAACTGAATCAGGTTTTGATTCAGCAGCAATCATTTTCAACTGAGAAAAGTGGAAAAACAAAACCAGAAGCTCAACCTGTTAATCACACAGAGTCAGACACTTTCAAATCGGAACTACAACGTGTGAAGATTTTTGATGGAGGGTTTGTACATTTTAAGATGTTTGTCTTTAAATGTTAATAGGGTCACTTGAAAGCATTTTGATATCTTGCTTGTTTTGTTTTCAAAGGTACAAATCAAATGAAGAGTATGTGTATGTTCGGGGACGCGGACGGGGAAAATACATTTGTGAGGAATGTGGAATTCGATGCAAGAAACCTAGCATGCTTCGGAAGCACATCCGGACGCATTCAGACATCCGTCCATTTCACTGCATGCACTGCAACTTCTCCTTCAAGACTAAAGGTAACTTTTCTGTCAGTTGAATTTCTTTTTTCTTTTACTGATGATGAAAATGATCAGTTTCAACAAACACGTTACTTAAATATTATGTAAATATTTAAAAACAATCTTAACATAAAACATGTAACTATGTAATTGACACAATTTAAAACAATCAAATTTTATGAATATTAAAATATATATAATGCTCTTTTCCAAAACAGAGCTGAAAGGTTCAGCTTTTGCTAGAACACATTAGACAATGAAAATGTTTGTCCATAGATATTACCATGTTTTTTAGATAGTTACATCTCTGTTACTTAACATATTTTTAGCTAGAATTATAAACATCGTGCTAAAAGTATATTAATCAAATGTGTGAAAACACATTTGTTTAATATAAACAATAAATAAACTGTTAATTCTTTTTTCTCCTAATCAAATTTTACCAAGCCTTTCTATTTACATCATATGTTGCAAAGATGTAAAATTTTGAAAAGATTATTGTGTCCAAATCCTGATCTACACATCATCTGGAAGAAGCATCTTAACTTAGATCTACTTTCTAGAGCACCTGATGTTGTTTGTGTTTTGAACAATGTTAGTTTAACAGCTTCCTCATAACATTGTGGCAACAACAGGAATAATGTGCCGGTGGTGAGTAAACCAACTTAAGTCATGTAAACAAAATACCCAATAACATCGATTTGAATTGAATTGAACAGAAACCAGATTATTGTGTTTGTTGTAAAGCAATGCATTATTGCACTGCGTTTTGAGAGCTGTCGTGAAGTCACCTTAGATATTTTTGGTGCAGCTACTGCATGTAGCAGCTTCTTAGTTGTTTACAGGTCTTTAAGCAGTAAAAGCATGTAAATGCAAGTCCTGATGATTGCGAGATTTAATCTTTAAAATAATGCAGACTCTGCATCTAAAGAAATGTTTCTACTTGAAGCTATTAACAATATTGAACTGAATGTCAGAAGCTCGGTCTCTTGCCATGTTGCCAATATGTGGATTCAAACAACAGTCTCACAACTGTACTCAACAGATAAATCAGTTGTGATGTTAGTTTAGTTAAACTGTATGTGGACCATACTCTAAGCAACAATCACTAAAACCTCCTAAAAAGATAGTTTGACTAAATGTTACTCTATTTTTCCATTTACTTATTAGTTATTACCAGAGCCTTTTCAAGAAATATCTGCTTGTGAAAAAGCAGACTTTTTTCAGTGGTCATATAATAGCACAGTTTAAGCTTTTTTTACAACGTTTAACACAAAAATAATACTAATTACCATTTAGAGAGAGTGTTATTGTTATGGAAGGGAATTTCATTATAAGAAATTGGCAAAGCATTATAGTTTGCAAGCACAGCCAATCTGTTTCCATGCACATGATGCCAATTGTAGTTTGACACTTTTAAACAAACATTTTCATTGAACACTACAGCAGTTGGGATCACTTATAATGGTGTAACAGCCCCACACAACCAATCCAGCAATAACACAGGAATCATTTGCAGTATAAAAATATATTATTTTATTTAAACCCCGCAAACCACATCAAAACATTCCTGGTGAGAAGCATGGCACACAATGCAAACTGTATTCCTCTTAGGGCAGCATTGTTTCCCAGATTGGAGCTGCTATTCCCCTTCCAGCACAAAGGCTGACAGCAGAGAAACATGCAAACAAACAAAAAAACAAACAAACAGCAAAAGAAAAAATTTAATTGATTAAAAAAACATTACACAATCCAACGTAGCACATACCTTTGACCATATATTCACACACACACACACACACGTGCACGCACACACACACACATCCGAGTCATATAGTTTCCCAAGTATCCCATCTGGCACTCCATCCTAAAGTCATCAATACCTTTCCTTAAAATTTGTGTTTTTCCCCAACCCTCTCCATCAGGACCTACTCATGACTCACATGATTGTTGTACAGGACTAATGCGCAAGGCTTAGCTTATTTACAGGACATACATGTAAATACCCTTACAGTTATTCCCGAGCCATGCCAAACAGCTGTTCCCGGCTTAAGGACCCTGACTGGACATGGAATCTGTCTGTTTTAAATTCACCTGCTCGGTGGCGATTGGTTTGACGCTAGACTTTAACCACACCGTTACTACAATCTTAACCATACCAACCACGATTTTTACCATGTACAATCAACATCACGTCACACCTCTGTCTTTTCACCGCCCCATCACCATCCAACGCCACAACCATGTTTGAAGAAATGGAGCATGTCCCACTTCTTTTTGTTTTTTTATACTATGTCTGTGATTCATATAGATTTTTTTACAGATAAAACACCTAGCAATATTTAATTATACTACTCGAAAAGTAATGTAGACAACATTTGATTATACAGTCCTAAAATCATGCTATCTGAAATGAATGGTGCTTATAAATAAATACCAAAAAATTATGATATAATAATATAATAATATGATTTTCTGTTAATAGGTATTTACAGATCTTTGTATGGGAGATAAATAGTTTCAGTACTTTAGAATGTTTACCTTGCATACAAAAATAATTGACAAGCAATGACAAAGTAAAACTATTTAACACTTATCTTAATATAAACTTATTATTGGGACATTGATATATTGATATATATATGTATATATATATGTATGTATGTAACTTTTTTAATAACAATAATAATAGTAATAATAATAAAGAAGTTTGTTTTACTGTACAATGTTTTTGTTGGATTTTTGCTTTTTAAAGAGGGCATGAACTGGATGTTTATTGATGTTTATCTGTATGGCTATAGGTGGTTTTACATTTAAAAACATAGATTTTTTTAAAGCTGAATTCACACAAGTTTGTTGCTCTCCGCTGAACTTGTTAACTGTTCTGGCAATGTAAACTCATCATTAAGTCATCATTAAATCTCTACACAGTGACAAAATTAGATGTTGAGGAGACACAACAAACTTCTTTTGGGGGTGAGACTAAAGCTTTACATTTTTATTACCTAATTTTCATAACCATTATATACAAATTATTATGCAAACATAGAATTAGTTGTTTTTAAATAAGCTGATATTTAAAATTATTATAGTTTTTTTATGTTTAAACTAATTAATTGAACAGAACAAGTAAGATGGCCTATCACTGGTGTATGTATAAATTAAATAATTTGATTACCCCACCCCCTCCCCCGCCAACCAAACTACTGGGCCACTACTGAAATAAATTGCTCTCTGCCTTCAAATCATGTGAGAAGTTAAAACAAAGCTTGAAAAACACACAGTAGTTCAGGCAATGATATCAGAAAGCGTCTAAACTGGCTTTAATAAAATCAGGGTTTTTATTTTTGTTTTTTAATTAAACAAATTTAAGTTAAAAAACATTCATGGTTTATTTACTTTTTAATTTTTCAAAAAAAGTTTCTCAGTTCATGACTATTTAATCACGGCAGTTTCTAATGTCTCAGAAAACAAAACAAAATTATGTGTATATGATTACATCATTGCCAGCAGCCGATTTTCACATAATTTATAACTCATATTGTAAGCCATTTAATAAGTTCTTTTCAATAAAGGTTAACATGCTGAAATACAGTAACAAATATTTGATATGTTTCTTTGGTATTTACATCCATACCTGTTTTAAAAACTGTCCCTGCTTTCTCTCTCTCTCAGAATGATTAATTACAGTTCTATTCATTAAAGTGTCACTGCAGAACAGCAGAATGTCAGATCTGCCTACATTTCTTTAAGAGCTTCTTTATCAGTTCTACATACAGCTTGTATTGGGAACATTCCATGATTATATAAACCACTCCCATGCTGTATCCACCTCCCACCTAAGTAACCTCTCCTTATTTTCACAGGAAACCTTACCAAGCACATGAAGTCCAAAGCCCACAGCAAGAAGTGCACGGAAATGGGTTTGTCTTTGGGTATTATAGAGGACCAGGATGCAGAAGACTCAGGTAGAAATTGGCTTTACATTAAAACATTGTGTCTTTAGCAGATTATTAGCTGTGCAAATGCAACCACTAGCTGACTCATGATAAATACTGCTTTTAATTTATACTTAGAATAAATATTTAAATTACTTGTCATAGCAGCATCTGTTAAATTAGTTTAGTTGAAGTAATGGTGATGCCAATGTCTAATCAGAGCTCTAAATTCAGTCTTTTTCCTTTGTACCTCTTGGTGCATGTGGGTGTACATGCACAGCATTTAGAGTGTATAAATTGCTGCATCTAATATTAGCAGGAAAGACAAAAGGAGAGAAACTGTGAGCGTTCACCAATCTAAGTTACTGAGAACATATTTGTTTTCCTCTCACACAGCTTCTCACAAGCTGTTGAGCACTGGCTGCATTTGTGGTCCGAGCTGTTAATGTGTTTCCATTATAATGAGACAGCATGTTTCTGCCATCACACAGTCATAGCAGTTTTGCCATGCAGTTGACATAAAGAATACAGCTAGTCAAGAATGCCAATTTGGGATCTAAATGTCAGTATTTTGTAGGGGTACCATTATTTTTCAGCACTGCATTAACTTACTTACTTACTTGGGAATGAAGAATTCCAGACCTTTATGACACAGAGATTCCCTTCTTTCATGACAACATCATGGAGCTAGAGAATACTAGAGAGCTTGATTTCCACTATTTTCCATTCGTGAAAAAATAAGTTTTAGATTTCCCTCAGCTTTTTTAGTAAGGCAGTGGTCATCTTGGGGGAGTGTTTTGAGTGGATACTCCCCGGCTGCCTGCCTCTTAAATGTAGATGTAACCCAAACAAATGGCAACAAAGAAATACTTCTCTTCAGTTTAAGGTATTACATGTGTTACAATGCCAAGGCCAATTTAAAGCTCCTTATTTCACCCAACATGCTCTCCTTTTCCTCAATGAAGCAGCAGCTAATATTCATGTTTGCTCTTGTTTTTAATCATCATGCCGGCAGCTGACACTATTAAATAAAATATCTCAGATCCAATTCATAGGGACTGTCACACAAATGACAGTTGGTGTAAAAAATTACAAATTAACTTAAATAATACAGTCTCTAAAACAATAAAAGTTGGGAAAATCCATGAACTGTGGTCTAGTGCTAGTATTGACTGATCGGCTAATGTTTGTTAAAGTGGTTACTAAAGTTGTTTAAAGAGTCTGGACTACTGCAATGCTCTCGTAGTAAGACTTCCAGCAAACGCGCTCAAACCTCTGCAGATGATCCAGAACTCTGCAGCTCGTCTTATCTTCAAGGAACCGAATCGAGCTCATGTTTCTCCCCTCTTCATCACTCTTCACTGGCTCCTTTTCGCAGCAGTTAGATTCAAATCACTGATGCTGGCTTACAAAACTATCTCCAAATCACCCCCTGTTTATCATCGCAAGTTCATATGCTCCTACATGCCCTCCAGAAGCCTGCGTCTCGTGGTATCGTCCCGCATAGGCAGAAAATATCTTAATAGAACCTTCTCTCTCACTGTTCCTGGCTGGTGGAACAAACTCCCTGATCCAGTCAGGAAAGCAGCAACAATAACAGCTTTCAAAAAGCAACATAAAACTTCTCTTCAGGTAGCACTTACTATAAAAAAAAAATGTTCCTCTTCTCTTTATTTTCTTCCAGCTATGGTTGATTGATCAGGTGATACAACTTATGAGTGAGCTGAGATAGACTTTGTCTTCTGTAAGTCGCTTTGGACAAAAGATTCTGCCAAATGCATTCATGTAAATGTAAAGTGAGTGATCAAACCAACCAGGACTACCTGTGCAGTTGAGTAATATACAACACCTGCCAGCCTATCAGAATCTAGTATTCAGAAAGAACATGGTATAATTTATCATATAACCCAACACCATACAAAGCATCAAGAACACAACGAGGATCGTTGTGCTGCAGAATATTGGTATCAGTGCAAAACAATCCCCATCAAACAAACAAGTGGCTGCATTTGAGATCGTTGGAAACACTGACTATTATTTCAGGAAATGTTAGACACAGAAGAGCTTCTTCTGAAAACAGGAGCCATGTCGCTTGTGTGAATATATTTTGGCCTAAAACAATCAGATTCTGATCAAACACTTAAAAGCAAACAGCAGCATGATATTACCAATGCTATTACTACCTGCTTAATGCTGGTGAGAAGTTTTACTTTGCAGTTGCACATTGTAGCCAGCTTAAATTTATATTCAAGTTACAAAACTTGCAGAAATAAAAGCGTTGTGTATTTTGACAGCAACAATCATGCATTTCTTTTCCTCATTACAATTAAGAGTGTTAGCTTTTTGTGAACAGCAGCATTTTGTGAGACCACTCAGAATCTGATTAATATTGGTTTGCTTGTTTTAAATAATTTTACTGCTGTAGTTATTCTCAAAAGTATTAGGAAGTTGAATTATCACAACTAGTCATGCATGATACAAAAAATACAGTCAAATACCTTGATATCAAGTTTTGGTCATACTGCCTAGCTCTATAAGCAAACTTAGAATACAGAATACATGAAACTGCAAGGGGAAAATGGTTCTTGGTCCTAATTTTGCAATTTTCTTTAAGGGTTGTACACAAGGTTCTTTTCTTGGACTCTGGCAATTTCTGTGTACACAGGAACCCTGTATTATGAAAGATATATTACCTCAAATGAAGTAAGTGACTCGAAAAGAGCTCCCCAAAGGACTACAGAGATCTCTAATGAGGGTACCAGATGGGCAAAGCTGTCTGGTTCCTTTAAAGAACCGTATCACTAAGTCATTGAGGCTCAGGAAATTCTCCTCCATCTGAGGGTCACATAGACCTATAGGGTTGATGGTGAGATTCCATGGTCCAACCTCCTTGGAGAAAGGTTAACACTAACTTAATAGGGCAGCTTCTCTGCTCTACTTGGTGAGAGTGACTCTACTTTAGCTGATCAATCCATAGAAGGCTAAACTGAAAAATAGGCTGAACAAATAAATAATAACAAACTATTAGAATGTGTTTAGCAATAGTTTTGAATCTCCAAATAAAATCATAAATATTAATATTTATATAAATAAATAAACAAATTACTTGTTTTCTTAAACCTACAACCTAGCTAAACACCTAGCTAATTTGGCTTCAAAACTTGCGCCATTAATCAACAGTGTTAGTGTGGTCTATAGTTTAGTGCAGCTAAAAAGTCTTAACTCTTGTTTAAATAAAAATTATAACAATAACCTAAGCAATATTGATAAAGCAGATAGAAATTACTCTACATAATAATATGGCCTCACCACACTGTTCCTCAACAAATTGCAAAGATCAGGAGTCATTCGATCTCAGCGTCATCAAATCCAAATGAGCAGATATTGAGCTTCAGATCAGCCTCTTACAGGCCAAAAGAACTAAGCTCAAGGAACGATGTATGCCAATCTCTGCTCATAACAATTGTAAACTTACTTCACTGCCTGTGCCCATCGCAGTGCCGCTTTCTCGCTTTTGGGAACAGAAGAGTAGAAGGCGTACCCATCACCGGTTTGATGTTCTCAGGGATGCTGAGATGAACACTCCGGTGATCGGCAATTCCATCGTTCGACACGTCCAAGTTACTATCGGTACGAACAAAGCATGTACACACTGCTTCCCTGTGTCCTAGGGTTCTCGACTTAGCCGCACGTTTACTTGAAATCCTGAAACCTGATGGCAACATCATGGCTGTGGTCCTGCATGTCGACTCTAATGATCGTCGGACTAGAGTAAATCGTCTCTGGCCCTCTGCCAACGTATCGAAGTGGAACCGATAAATTCAGCAGACTTTTAGTGCTCAGAGAGTGGCTCACCACCTTCTGCCGAGAAGAGCAGTTACTGTTTTTTGACAACTGGAATCTCTTCTGGGATCGCCCTAATCTCTTCTGTCCTGATGGCATCCATTTGAGTAAACTCAAGTAAATCTCTAGAGTCCTTATTAGCATCTGACTAAATAGTTTCAAATATAACACCTTAGAACACTGCCTCAGAAACCTACCTAATAACTGTCAAAACCTAACATTTGCTATCAAAACAGTGTCCATACCACAAAAACATAAAAAAAAAACTAATAACACTACTTTGGCTAACACCAGTAATATGATCAATATAAAATTAGACTACAAGTTATGCAACTCGCAAACATACTCTCATTGGACTCATAAACATCAGATCTCTTACACCTAAAGCTGTAATCATAAATGAATTTATCTCAGAACTTAACCACCACATACTATGCATAACTGAAACCAGGCTCACTCTAAGCGTCTAACTTGGATTAAATAAAGCAACACCCAGAAATTATTGTTATAATCATGAACCGCATGCAACTGGTCGTAGTGGGGGTGTTGCCACGATATAAAGAAATACCCTAAACAAAACCAAAAAAAAACTGAATATAAATTTAAATCTTTCGAAGTACCATAGCTCTATATTACATAGGCCGTATCAAAACAAAGATGTGCATTCTCTGTAACATTAGCCATTGCCTACAGGCCACCAATTAGATAAATTACTAATTTTTGAAACTTTAGCATTCATATCGATGACAAGCAAAATGTTGAATCAGAAGAATCAAATTTTTGTTCATAGACTTGATGCTTGAGCGAGTCCAGTTGAAGAGAACAGGCGAACACTTTGATCTTTGAAATATAGAGAAGATCTCTTTCATAGCTGTGCATTAAGAGCAATGCAAATTTACCAGGTAGACAAATTTGTATTTTTAACTTTATTTAGGATAATTTAAATTGCTTTTTTTACCTCGTAGGCGATCGATGCAGAGCAGGAAGTACTGACAGACAGGACTCAGATGCTGATGATTCTGAATGTCCAGATGATGAAGAAAATGACGGGGAGGAGGAAGATGAGGAGGACAGCCAGGCTGAGTCTAGCCTCTCAGCAACACCTTCTGTTTCTGCAAGCCCTCAGCACCTCTCTGCTCACCAGATAGACACAGCCCCTAGCTCTCTGTTAGCTCAAATGTCCATCAACCCGAATGCAATCTTGGCTGCAAAATCACCAGCCACCAACCCCCAGAGCAAAGATTCAAAAATAAGCCCAGTGTCTCAGGTTAGGCAGATGTCGATCTCTACCTCTAGATCCAGTCCTGGCCCTAACACAACTTCTTTCCCTACACTTGCCTCTGAATCCTATGTCTCTGATACAGACTCAGTTCACATGATGAGCCCTGTGTCCCCCTGCAGGCAGATGTCCATTGACTACCCTGACTTTGATGTTCCTCCTAGTCCCCCTGTGCAAGACAAGGGCGCTACTCTTCCCCAGGTGAGAGCCATGTCTTTTCCCTTCTTGTCTAAATATACACCTCACCTCATACAAATTCCCCCAAACCCATTTGTTC
Organism: Danionella dracula; assembly: GCA_900490495.1. NCBI lineage: Eukaryota > Metazoa > Chordata > Actinopteri > Cypriniformes > Danionidae > Danionella > Danionella dracula. Next base: position 20,776,879 of record UELW01000012.1, read on the forward strand.
CAATGTCTTGAGTCCTGCATGTCTAGCACATCTGCAAAACTAAACTTGATTGTCTTGGATGGAATTTTACTGTTACTTATTTGTCTTCATGAAATTCATCCATGTTACTCTAACAGGAGGGCATGTCGAGCACAGTAGCACAGTCTACAAGTGTGTGCAATGCCAACGTTGACCGTGGTACGCAAACCTCTTCAGATCCAGGACAATTTCCAACTGCAGGATCGATTCATGAGACCACATTAGGAGGTGCAGCTCATATCTTCAGCCACCTCCCATTGCACTCGCAGCAGCCCTTTCACTCGCCATACAGTATGGTACCTGTGGGGGGCATTCAGCTCGTTCCAGCTGGCTTGGCTGCTTACTCAACGTTTGTGCCCATACAAGCTGGGCCAGTGCAACTGACAATCCCAGCACTGAGTGTAGTCCATAGGCAGGCCACCAGCCCCTCACCACAGCCTGAGTCTTCCACCACTCAGCCTCTGGTGGTCCAGGATCCAGTCAGTGGTGTCCTGCCATATTTCCCATTGGGCCAAGTGGCAGGAATTCAGACGCTTGGCACTCATCAGACCGCCCTGCAATCAGTTGGTTTAGAGACTTTAAATGTGGTGGGATTATCCAACTCCACCCAGCTTGTTTCTCAACCATTAAATGCTACTTTAGGTGTAAAGGTTTTGTCAGCAAACCCCGGACCACAGTGTACCACTGGAGCTCCTGCTCAAATCCCTGGGCTGCAGATCTTCAATATTGCTTTGCCTGCACTCATCCCGCTCCCTGCAGCTACAGAGAAGCCTTACAGCACGGAAGGTGTAGAAACCTTAACTGCGTCAGTGCAGGGTACTGAATCACCACCTCCACCAGCCGCCAGTCAGGAGGTTCCTGCACATGCAAAGCCATCTAGGGACGTTAAAACAATCAGCCCTAGTCCACCACTTAGGGATAAAGAATGTACAGAAAAGATACCAGCCACAGTGAAAAAATCAAAAACACCACCTCGTCTGTCCTCTTCAGAAAGCAAGAGTAGCTGTGGTGTTTCACAAATGGCTACTGATGTGATACTCCGGCAGCCAGTGACCAATGACTATAACGAAACCTCCAGTGATGATGAGGACAGACTGGTCATAGCCACCTAAAGCTCTCCATAAAAGTCTTGCTTTCTCTTTTTTTTTTTTTAACTCAGTCACTTTGTAAAACTGAACCACTTCAGGTTTTCAGCTCTACGACTCTCTTCTGAAAGCACATTTTCTGATCGTAATATTGGATGTGCAATCATTTAACAGTGCCAATTGTTTTGTTTTGTACTTTGTCTCCAGATGTTTTATCTTTTTTTGTACATTTTACAGACAATTGTGCCTTTTGGAGTTTGTTGTTTAGAAACATGTAAATAATGTTATAAATATAATAGTTGGTAAAGATGAAGTGTAGATTTTTTTATGTATTCAATTGTAAAATGTCTATCATACACTGCTGGGGAATTTAGTGTTGTACGGATATGGGGTGGTGGGGGGCATGTTGCAGTGAAGTATTTATTCTATTCCACCTGGTGCCCAGTTGAACCCATCAGTCCGTAGGTTTGGTGACTTTATATTTGCTGTATCTATACTATCGGCCGTAAAATAAGTAAAGCAACATTTACAAGTCCATTTGTCTCCTATTTCTTTTCATGGTGTAATTTGCAATTTTTTCTCTTCCAATCTTTTCCCTTAGTGTCCTAATTATTCAAATCTTCAGTTTACTTTTTAGAAGCTTTTGCAGAGCCTGCCATGATGTCACAGGATTATTGACTTCAAGAGCTCTCATTGCACCCCAGATAGAATCATTTGTAAGGAAATTCTCACGCCTGCATGCTGCAGTTCTATGCGACTTTAAGACAGCATCGCCACATGCTGGATGAGGTGTGTTACTGCAGAGAAAACGCTCAGTTATTTGTAAAGTAAGATAAGGTTTAAAGCAAGACATGTTGCTAAGATACCCAGCCCACAAAAAAAAACATGAGAGTGGGTGAGACTCTCTGGAAACTGCACAAAAGCTTCGGTACATAATTTGGGAACATGATTCAGAACATCATGCTAGTCTGCATCAATAGAAATATCTGTTTTCATTTGAGACACAAACTTGCTCCTTTTGAAACCAAGCTTTAAACCGAGGACCATAAAGCTGTAAAGGAGAGGTGCATGTTTACATAATTGTCTGTATTCTTCGTATCTATGTTTGGCTTATTTTATCTTATTTACTTTGACAGGGCTAGCATACAAATGTTACACATGTTGGGTCTTTTCACAGGAATATTTAAAACATTTTTAAACTGGGTGGAGGATAACCAAGTGTAAAAAACAGTATTATTAAATTTCCATTGCCCAGGTTTTCATTCGGCAGAAAGGAAGAGCTAGAGACTAAAGTCACTGAACCGCAGCTACATTCAGGAAAGCAGTCCATGCCTAATGAGGTTACCATATGCTGGTTTCAAGATTGAGATGTACAAGATTGTTTTTTTAATAGACTAGAAGCTAAGGTGCATAAGAGAAAGTTGGCCGCATTTATATTCAAATTGTACATCCGAATAATTGCTATTGTCATTTCTGCTTTATAATAACAAATAATTTGATAAATCTAATGAACTTTTTTTTAAAAGGTAAAAAAAACCTGTTGAAGCAGCAAAAGTGTCTAAACCTTATCTGTCAAGTTGATAAATATGTAAATAAGGATTCTTCTATACTAAAGGAACTCCCTTACATGTGTTTTTTCTTAAATAGAAATATTAACAATTTATTTATTTACCATGAAAAAATTAAAAGAGCTTAAATTTTTTCAAACCCTCTTTTAGTGAGGTACCTGTCACGTACCAAAAACGCAGCATGAGATAAAAAAAACATTGAGAAGGAGCTTTTTAGGCTGTGGTTGTAAGTTAGATTTCAACCTATAAGCTTTAGCTCAATTTCTGGTGTTTAAAAACTGGGTTTGGTAGGATAAACACTCATTTAATCTCATCAAGGGCGTCACGGTGGCGCAGTGGGTAGCACGGTCGTCTCACAGCAAGAAGGTCGCTGGTTCTAGGCTCGGCTGGGGCAGGTGGCATTTCTGTGTGGAGTTTGCATGTTCTCCCCGTGATCGTGTGGGTTTTCTCCGGGTTTCCCCACAAGTCCAAAGACATGCGGAATATGTGAATTGAATAAGAACAATTGCCCATAGTGTTAAGTGTGAATGTGTGTGTGAATGTTTCCCAGCGATGGGTTGCGGCAGGGAAGGGCATCCGCTGCGTAAAACATATGCCAGTGAGTTGGCGGTTCATTCTGCTGTGGCGCCCCCGAAAGGGAATAAAGCCGACATGAAGATGAATGAATGAATAATCTCATCAATTCCAAAAAGTAAATGGTGATGTTCTTTTCTGATATATAATATAAAAAATTCAGTACAGCCACATATTGTTTAAATGAATTAAACATTTAACTGTTAATAAATTATATAAATATGTACTAATAATAATAATTAATAATAATATGATCAAACATATCATAGGCCTTTCTAACAGTTTACAACCAACCACATTTTAAGCCTAGCCAACTCATTAAATAGCCAAAATGTTATTAAAAACATACTTTATTAAACCTACAAGTTAAGGATTGTTAGATATGGAATTGTTGGGCTAGTCTCATCATAATAGCGTCTGTACTCGCGCGCACTCTGCCGTCCTGAGCAGCAAATGCGGCAACTCAGAGCACAGCTAATAATAAAAACAACGTGGCAAGCATCCATCCCGAGAGAGGGAGAGGGAGAGGGAGAGAGAGAGGGAGGGGGAGACTCCGCTTCACAGCCACCAGACCTCTTCCCTTTAACACGAAGTTGAGACTAACACTTTCTGGACCACATTTAGAGCCATTTGCTATTCAAAGAACGAAAATGGAATTCAGGATTATTTTTCACATTTGCTGCATGTTGTCGTTTGGAATCTTTGACTTGGGTATGCACCTCTTTTCCTTTTATCATTCTTATCAACAAATATTTTGCACAAATAAATGCATTAAGTTTTCTCAGTTTGTATTCTTTTAGTTTTTAATTAAAGTGATTTCAAATTTGTCAGGATTTGACATTGTCTAAACAAAAGCAGACATTATGTAGAATTTCTTGACGCGTTTCTCCCAAAGATTTTTCAGCCCGTAATAAACAAACAAATAAAAAAATGTTGCTTTTGAAACAAAAAATGTCTACAAACAACAGCTGGAAAATTACAGTTGCAACAAACACAATTTAATATCCCACATTTCTGTCATCTGTCCATCAATGTCATATATAATTGAACAACTTCCGAGTTTTCCACTTTCCAGCAGTTTGATTATTTATTTCTTAAACAAAGACTTTTCACATTAAATGAACAAATTGCACACACCTGTTTGATTTCAGCATTTTCAGCCTTTGGAGAAGAACCAGCACATCACTCCAGAACCAAGCGATGCTCCTGTGCAAGCTTTCTGGATAAGGAGTGTGTCTACTTTTGCCACCTGGACATAATATGGGTCCACACACCAGAGTAAGTCAGAGTTACAAAAAATCATCTTTGTAGAGCTAAAAAAAAAAAAAAAAAAAATTTAGCTCATGCATCAAATGCAAGCAAGCTCAACAGAGGTTTTCCTGATAATCATTAGAGAACATTGAGCATGTTATACTAGTGGAGTGCCAAGCCTTGTTTTAGAATTGCGTTTCGCTTTGCTTTAGGCAAACTGTGTCATATGGACTTGGAAATGCTCCTCGAAAGAAGCGTGGAGTCACAGAACCCGTTGTACCTTTTTCGCGCTGCAAATGTGCCAAAAGCAGGGACAAAACATGTGCTTCATTCTGTAGAGCAGACACCATCACCAGACAGTGAGTCATCTTTCTGAGTCTTACTCTCACAACTCTAATGGAATAGTATCAAATATCTGCCTTCTCTGCGTTCAATTCTCTCTGCTCATCAGACCTGTTCAAGGAAATATTAAAAGTATTTCTTCCCTTGTTGGGGTTGTTAAAAGTCTACATTTTACTGGAGCACTCTCATTTTCTTAAGAAAAAGCCTTGTTCTCGGTCTCCTGCAGAGTAAATCAGTAGAGTTTTTTGTTACCATTTTGGAATAAATTCAGATTGTCCCCCAATGAAAAGGTGCTATTTTTCAGGCCAGTATTATTTGGTACTATGATCTTTAACCAGTGTACAAGCTCCTATTCTGGCTGCAGTAGGCTCAGGGGCATCAATACATACATACCGCACACATTGTATCTGTTGACAGAAGAAAGACAATTAAATAGTTTATAAAAGTAAGAGAGAGTTTTCCAAATTGGCCAGTGGCTATGGAAATAGACAATAGCTTTTCAGTTAGAACTTTAATCTTTAAAATAGAAAAAAATACTTTGATATTATCTTTTGGGCTCTGCAGGTAAGACAAAGAGTTTGTGCTCAATAGAGGCAAAGTTTCTTCACTTGTTTGAATTGTTATGTTAAACAAACAGGTTATTCTACATTAAGGGATCTGAATTCAGTTTGATATTTTATTATGTTGTTCTTCAAAATAACCAGAACATGTAGTAAAAACGATTTATAACAGATTGTTTTTTTTTTGTGTTAACAAGTATGTACATTTGCATTTGTTGTCGAAATAATGAGTTCTTATGTTTAGTGCCATTGTTTTTGTTAAAATAGAACAAAACAAAATTTTTTTTGACCTTAAGTGCTTTTCAATTTCAAGAACAATAAAATAGTTTTAAAAATCCAGTCGAAAGCCAACTCAATGTAAAGCAACTATTTGAAGATAAAACTTGTGCTTAGCTCAGAGCATTTTGCACCCTTTCCAATTGTGTTCTTGGCCCATTTGTTCTTTGAGTGTCTAATAAAATAAGAGGCATGAGCAGAGATAGCTATCTGGAGGAGGGTTGGACTCGCTTTGTTGTATAACAGTGGAGTAATAATGAACAATCATATGTAGGTATTTGATAAATAAAACAGTCCTGGTGTTATTATTATATATTTTAGATATTTTAATTATAATAATATTATTTAATAATTTATTATTAGATATTTTAATACTGCTCATTGGTTCACTGACAGTTCCCCATGCTCTGTGTACCTCGGAGGTACATTTACCTGAGTTAACTGGCCTAGTTTAAGACTGGTTTTATAGCAGTTGATCATTCTACTGCTGGTATAAATATGCTGCTGGTGTAATCCGATTCAACAATCTATGGTAAGTTATGCTAAAAGTGTTGTCGCCAAATCAGGGCAATTGCTGAATGTATTCCAAAACACTTCTTATTAACTCTGAGGGAGATAGAGAAAGAGCCAAAGTCTTAAACAGAGCAGTGTTCCTTTAACAATCGACAAAAATAGACTCAGTCAAGGACACCAGACTTGAACAGAAAATATTTGGGACCTTAGTGTACTCCTGAGCATTTAGTGTTTTTGTGTAAAAGTATAGGGCTTATAACATGGCATGCTTGCAGAACATGTGGAAACAAGTTCTGACTTAATTTAATATTTATGTGAACATTCTCTCAGATCTTATGCAGCCTCTAACAGGCTAACCTAGGGTTGCACAGACTCTCCATGCAAACTGAAATTGCCACACAGACATGCATGGTTTAAACGGTAGAGAAACGGTTACAGAAAACTATTCCTGAAGTCCTGAAGGTTCACATTCTCTGGATAACAAACTGCATGCGTTGATTTCAAGCTGTGGTTGTTGAAGATGGGAGAGCAAATGTTTCATCACTAACACCTGCTTTATCTCGGTGGATCTGGGGTTCGAACATGTGACCTTTCGATCACAAGTCGATCTCCTTTTCCACCAGACTGCCCAGACACTTAATGCATTTCAAACTCACAGTCACCACTGAAAGTATTTTTGACACTCAGGCAGAAGCTACTTTAACACTAAGCCTATATAGCACTATATAAATTATAGTGATGTGTACTGAGAATAATTAATCTTAAATGAAGCACAACCAAACCAAGCGGCGTATAATTAAGAAAAAAAAAAACAAAAACAAAATGACAGCTGTGTGCAATACACACTTATTATATATGATTTTTTTTAAGTTGCACCTGTTCACTGTTATGTTGTTACCAGCTTTTTTTGTAGCAGCTGTGACTTTACTTACCGCCTCTCAAAATGCAGCGTCAAAGCATTTTTAAGTTTGATTTTCTACCAAAGCACTCACCACTATTCTTATTTCTAAAGTCCAGTGTTCGGAAGATCACTATAATTTTTTTTTGGTCCACATGACTGAAGTTGCTTGACTCCCTGCTATTTCCTGCCAAAAAGCTCTTCTATCTAACAAACTAAAAAAAACAATGCAGTAAACATGCTGCAGCCAACTGCAGGAGATACATAGGTGAGTAGGGGTCTTTAAATATGTGAGGGCGACACCAACACCAACACCAGCACTGTGTCTATTAGGGGACCTAGATTGTATTGAGTCTGATCTTGAGGTCAACACATCAGTCTTAATTTTCAATGCTTTGCTTGTCACAAAGAAAATTATTCTGATGAACTGGAAAACTATCATCACTCAGTACACTAACATTCTAATAGACTACTTCACCTTGGAAACGTTATCTGCTTTCAATTAAATAACTGTTAACTTCTCTGATTATTAATGCCCCAGCTACCTCCAGTTCTAGTTAGAGACTGTCTGCATTGAGCTGAGTCCTGTATCTGGACTGGGGCATCTGGGATAAGGCTGCTGTCATCCCGGGGCGGTGGGGGGTCGGGCATGGTGCCTTATGATGGGTTGGCTGGCTGCTCTTTCGTTGGCTGGTGGTGGCCATGGGGGGTGGGGCTTGGGGGGTCTAGGGGGGCCCGGGCCTGTGGGGTGCCGGTCAGCTCAGGGTGGTGGGGTGGTTGCCAAGGGGCGGAGAGGGGGGGGGGCACGGGGGGGCCGGAACTCGCGGCTGCTGCTATCTCCTTAGTCTCCGGGTGGGGGGCTACCCTGAACCCGTGGTGCTTCCGGGGATGCGGGTTAGGGCGGGTATCGGTTCGGGGATCGGTTGGGCATGGGGTGATTGAACATATGTGCGTGTGTGTGTGTGTGGATGGGGTGGAGGGTGTGTATGCGAGTATGTGCATTGGAGAGACGAGTGGGTGCGTAAGTGCGTGTGAATGAGTAGGACTGGGTCGGAGGGGGGGCAGCTGTCTCCCGGCTGCCCGCATTATCCTTGACAGGTCTCCCGTGGCCCCTGCAGTGGGGGGCATTGCTGTCCCTGGGGGGGATGGACGGTGTGGCCAGTCGGCTGCTCCCACTCACCACACCAGCTCCCAGTACACACACTCTCTTCACTCACACAAATACAATCATGAGGGTCCTTGTTTCCATGGGGGATCAGGCAGGCGGGGTGACCTATCGGTGATCCCGCCCTGCCTCCTTTAGATGCGGACTCTCAGTTTTAATCACATAGGACACAGAACATCTCCAGGGCACCGGGTGGGCCTTTTTCCCGGAGCAGATAGTAGGTCAATCTCACCTGCCACTGCCTCGCTTCCGGGGCTGGGCAACCCCTGGGCCCCTTACAACACTTGCAAGAACACACTACATTAAGGCCTGGAGAGCTAGTCTCTCTGTCTATATCTTGGTGGGGGGAGGCTGCAGATCTGTGGCACCTCCCACAATCTACGACGGAGAAGGCTACCCTCATTTTAAATACACATTAGATATGTAGGGCGGGGGGTGGTGCCTGGACATCATCCGCCAAACGATGGGGACACTCCAGGACACCATTCCCACTTTTATTGCATTCTATCTCCCCAACATACCCACAATGCAGGTAGCATTACATAACAACTGGGAGCAGATGTTGGGGAACCGGTGGACGACTGCCCCCGTCTTCCCTCTTGGGGGGTACGGGCCCACCATCGCGGGGGTGTGGGTGGCTGCCGGGATGGGTGCGGGCTGCAGGTGAGCGGTTGGCTACTGTCCGGGACTGGAAGACTGAATGAGTGGGTAGATGGATGGATGATTGGATGACTGGATGGGGTTGATTTAGTGGGTGGGGGGGTTGCTGGTAGGGGTGAGTGTGTGTTGGGGACTGCTGGTTGATGTGTGCATGGGGTTGGGGGGTGGTCCTGCCGCATCTGGAGTGGTGTCCCTACCCGCCCCCTTCTGGTCCCTTGGCCATCTTCCCTTTTTCCTGGTGGGTCCACGGAGGTGCCCGGGACTGGGGGCCTACCGCGGGGGGATGTGGGCATGGTGGTGCTTGTGGGTGGGGCCTCCCAGTCTCTGCCCGCACTGTCGGGGGCTGCATGCCCGCCTAGCTTTGGGCTGGTCATCCTCCTGCTGCAGCGGGCCCACCGGGGCCCCGGGCATTGCTCTCTGGGGTTGCCGACTTTACCAGGGGAGGTGGGGCGGGTACGGCTCCGGATCCCAGGCCCCAAAACTTGTCGTTCTGTGGGGGGTGGGCTGGATATCTGGGTAGTTCCTGACCATAAATGGGACTTGGCCTGAGGCAGATCCCACTTTTCACTTAGTCACGACACCTGGGGTGTTTGGTCGCTGCTAGATGCTTGAGGTTTAGGTCACCTGTCCTGTAACACTCAAACACTCAATTACTTATGTGTATGTGTGTATTTATATGTGCATGTATGTATGTGTGTATATGTGTATGTATATGTATGTATGTATATGTTTATATATATATATATATATATATATATATATATATATATATATATATATATATATATATATATATATATAAATATATGATTACTAATTTTATTAACACTGCAAGACAGGATTAAAGTGCAGTGATTTTAACCTCCAAGCAGGAGTAGTATGAATGAGTGTTTTATCTCTCTCAATTCTATAAACACAGAGAAAACATGCTCAAGACAGGATGTTCAGTTAGCAACTGTTGTGATAGTTATAAATTTATACATTATCACACAGCCCTATTCGGAACACTGTACATTTTAGTTTTGACCTTGTTACATACTACTCTAGATTCACAAAACACAAGAGGACATTAATTAGTGCAACAAATGTGTAGGTTAGTAGCCTTCCAGAATTGGTCCTGGTGGCTCCAGTTGGTGACCCACGGATGTGTTCAAAAGCATGCTTCAGACATCCTGAAAACTTCTATTCACATTGTACTTCGGAACATACATAATAAAACATACTAAAAGCCATGACTGACGCGGGACTCCCGAGCCTCTCATGTGTCACTCACCCACTGCAGCTGGCTGTTAATGAGGAGCTTATGGCACAGAGGAGTGTGGTGAAAATAATAGGGTTTTTTTTTTTTTTTTTACATTCCGCCCTTCCCTGTTTCCACTTAAAAGACATACAAGTGCAGATCAACCTGACTATTAAAAGAGTGCAACAGGACGTGCTGGAATAGCACTTATTACAGTCACTAGTTGAGCAGAAGAGGGCTCTGGGAATTATGAGTCTGAGCATAGTTTCCTGATAATCTCACACCTTATCAGTGAGCAGATTTGGAAAAGACAATCACTGTCCTTGCACCATTTGAAGAGCTTACTAGAAAAGTACGCTGATCTGATGCATTGGCATCTGATGTGATTCCTGCAGTGACAGTCCTTTTATGACTTTTAAGGCCATGGCATCAAAACAATGAAAAGAGCATTGTCTGCAGTTGTCAAGATGCGCTTTATTGACACGGAGAAAAATCCACTCTACTGCATTTCAACAGTACTCAATCCAAGGTCAACGTTTAGAGGGTCTATCTGTCGTTATAAAGTATATGTCTGTGTGAGGGCATCAGCTAAACACTAAAATGTGACTGTTTTATTATATTTTTTAACTATTTATTATTCTATGGATTGTGCTTCATTTGCATACAAAAAAAACAGCAAAAGTTGCTGCATGATAGACCAACTTATTTAATTCCTCCTAAAAAAAGCTACAATAACTCCTCCTGTACCAGATTTAATTCTCCAGAATTGTTATCTTGTCCACATGGAAAAAAAATCATTTTGGCCAGGGTTTTCAAATGAACTAGGTTAGAGTGAAAATGCGGCTACAGGTATGTTTGAATGCGTTAATGTGTAAAAAAAAAAAAAAAGTGTGGTTACAAAATAACCTGATTCGTGTGGACAGGCTTTTTGTCTTTTCCTGTGTGCCGTGCTTTCAAAATAATTTTTGAATTTTGAGTTTCAAAATAAAACACATTTAGTTCCAACCAGTCAGAGTTTTAAGCTTTTGAGACAGAACCTAGTGACCTCAGGACACCTTTTTAAGACCCCCACACTCACACGGAGTAGACAATGAATAGCGACATTAAGGTAGCCAAATTCCTCTTGAACAGTATGCTACATTAAATTATTTTGACTAGTTTAGAGTCACAGTTACAAAATTAGTTAATAAATTCTATAACTAATTCTCTAAACTAATTCTCATTGTTAACAATGTCATAGCACTATATACAAACATTGTTAAAGCAGCTCCACAGTATAATATGAAGCTCTTTGAATTCTCTCTTTCCTTCTTTACACATAAATCAGATTAGATGTTCACATAAGCTGGCCTGTGAGATCAACTTTAAGCAAACTGTACTCATTTTAAACATAGTCTTGGAGTCTTTAGGATATTATAACTAAATAAACAACTTTTAATACTGAAACCATGTATGTCTTGCCGCTTGCCATGATTAATAATTGCCAAGTCAATCTGTTGACCCATAGCCTGTAGTAACGGGAAGTTTCATTAATTTTGGTGACTGTTCTATTTGACTCTCGTTCACTCACCAGAACTACTCATTCTTTGCGTTCATTCATAAATAGGTATTTCCTTAATTCACTAAAAAGATTACTTGCAAACAGTTATGATCAAGACCCCAAAACCAAGCGAAATACAATAATAAAAGAAATGAAAATAGCTTATCTGCATCTTTTGATTATCAACGCACTAGTAAACACCACTTTTGATACTTGCAAAACATAGAGATTTAGGAAAATTCATAATGTGCCCGCCATGTGCAGTGAAAACTGAGCTATAGAATTAATTTTGGCTAAACACAAGAAACATCTCCACTACAACACATGGAATACCATCACATGTGAACGCAATGATACAAAATAATTAAACATCTCTAACATCTGGGTTCTGTCAATCTGTTTGAAATGATTTAGAACGATAAGAACGAGTTGCAGAGCAATTCAAATGAACCATTCTTTACTATATTCGGCTCTGGGTCAATTGGGAAGCAATCGTGGGATTGAACAAAATGGAGAGAATGAATCGTTCACTAGAAAGAGTAGTTCCTCATGACTCATAACAAATTGTTCATGAACAACACATCACTAATAGCCTAGGTGAGGAGGAGGGGGTACAGCGTGCATTTATTTTTTTGGTTGCAGTCCAACATTTAGCCTAAATTCTAATAACTAGATTTTTAACCCTGATTGGCTAATTAGATAATTAAAACCATGCAAGTTTAACATGTATTTAATATGAGCTCTATCAGCTTTGCAAACAAAATAGTGAGAAATCTTAAAAGGGCATTACCACCAGGGTTCTTCGTGGGAATCAAACGTATGGATGTTTTGGGTGAAACTTTAGGTTCTGTGTATCAGTCATTTAAATTGCCCAATCCATAGGCATTCCAGTCAGCGCCTGAGAGACTGTGTGGCTCAGTTGGGTGCAATTTCCTCCAACAACACATAAGATAACAATGAACTTTTTGTCGTTAACAAAAGCACAGAGCTGAACACTAGTCAGTGGCTGATGGGTCCCAGGAGCACTGATGGTGTTCAGGACGCATCTAGGAAGGAACCCCTTCCCTTAACAAACAATACTCAAGCTTATATTTACTCCAAGAGTTTATTCTGATTTCATACATTAAGAACCCAGCAATGTTTTTTGTTCTTCTCACACTGTGGGTGGTTTATTTTAATTTGTTTTTGTTTTTATGCTTCTTTCAAGTTAAGTTTTTGAGTGTGCGTTTGTGTGTTATTAATCTTGTTCTAGTCATTTTGTCTTTTTCTCCTTATTATTCATGTTTCCGTACTTATCTGTTGCTCCTGTCAGTTCTTGTTGGTGTCTTGTGTAAAGTCAAGTTTGAATGATACAACCAGCAGAGTGATTGCTTATAACTTGATATTAGCTGCGAGATTAGAGCGAGATGAGAGCGAGATGTTTGCTTCGACTGTACGGACCGGAGTTTTTTTTTAACCTTTTGACTCTATCTGCACTAAGCAAGATGACTCCGATGTGGACTCTGCACACTTCTAGTCGATCCACATTCTGTTGTTGCACTTTATTTTTACTTACTTTATCTATTACTAACTCTTTCTAGAATATTACTATATTCTATGTACATTTAACTTGAGCAATTTACTTATATACTGTAACTCTCTAAGTTACTATGCAACTGTGCTAATGTGTAACAGGTGTTATGGTACCTAAGGTTTGTGTAAAACACTGGAGAGTACCCCTGTACAGCAACAAATTTGGCGATAAACACTTGCCAATAAAGATTTTTCTGATTCTTTAGCCACAACCTCAAGAGGAGTTTCAAGGTACTCTTATTCAAGCAGCGGGTGCACCCATATATAGTAATAAAACTTGTGTTTGAAAACAAAAGCTTTCCATTCGAGGTCAGCAAAATTGGAGCTGATCAAGCAAGATTGATACTTGCAATCTTGACTAGAACTACTTATTGACTTCATTTACATTCAGGCTTAACAAGTTGTAATGCCCCTTTTTCATGTATATAAAGTACATAATTGTCCACAGGGCAGGGTATCCAGAGGAAGGAGTACATTACTGCAATAGTATTGATTATGAGGTGGAAATAAATGGCCCTTAGATTATAGTAAACCTCGTGAACCCCTAATAAGTCAGACTCCTCCTCCAGCTAAACAGATACATTTGATAGACCAAATGCCACAGCAACAAGACATGATGTAATAAATCTTGATATGACAAAATATTCCAGTTAATGTAGGGATTAATTTTGTTCATGACAGGACACAAAGGAATTCATGGAATTAAATATTGTCATGATATAACACCTGTCTTTTGTTAGCATCTGTGTTGTGTTTTGGTTTGCTAGCAGTTAGCATTCTTATCACAGCAAAATTGATCAGAGCATAGACAGAACAGATGGAGTGCACGACTAAAAATTATTCGTTTACATAAGAGGGCACGCAGAGCTTTTGCAATGGGCAATTCGTTGAGTTGACGCAGAAGTATAAATCAGGCTTAACACAGGACGGGACACAAAGGAATTCATGGAATTAAATATAGTCATGATAATGGAAAAGAGAGTGTCACTGGGGCACAGTGTCACTTTCATCATCAATGATGAGAAGAGGAATATGATTTCAAAATTTGTTTTTAAAATCTTATGTGTCTGTGGGGTTTTTATCTCAAGTTTTTTGGATTTGGTTACTTTATTTTACCACAAAAACAATTTATTATCGATTGGTGATTACTGGTTGGTATATTAACATACCAAGATCTCTAAATTCACAAATAATCTTTAACAAGTGAGAGATTTACATATACAAGTCTAAATATTAAACTCAGTATATGAAACAAATGTTTCATTTAATTTTCTCTGAATTAGTAGTTTTGATGAAATAATAAATAAATCTAATAAATCTTGCACTACAAAAATTCTAAATCTCTCTTACATCCTTTTGTTATGGAGGCAAGTAAGTGAAAGTGAGCTGCATCCCATGCTGGTATTTTTGATTAGCATGTTTGATGAGACTTATCCCTTCATCCTTAGAATCAATCCTAACCATTGGGATTGACATACTTGCTCCCTTAATCTCATGTTGTACTTGTCTGACTTCACAATTTGAAGCACAATCCTGCATACAGGTGCAAATCCTGCATATGATGTGCAGTGGAATAACTAAACACTCAGTGATCTCCATGAGAATGTGTCTCCATGGCTCGAGTCCAGGAATGAAGCTTGCAAAGACACAACCTTCCTTAATCCCCTATGCAACCAGACATGGTCTCAGCAAATATTTATTCACTTCAGGCTCTGAGATGCCAAATGTAACCTTTCACTCACTTTCTGGGAAAAGCATGAAGTGATGTATTCACTTACGGTGTCACAGGATGGTGTTAGAAAGAAGATGTTTCTCCTGGAAGCTGCCTTTGCTCTCAAAACCACATGACCATCCATTCCTCTTTTACTGTTGGTGACGTTAAAATGGAGGGCACATTGTACACATGCATATGTTGGCCTAGTTTTCCAAACTCATTTTTATTCATTTGTTATAGACACACATTTCCCATCATGTACTTTTGACTTTACATTGTTGAACAATCTGTTCCATATTAGTACTGTAGATTGTTTTAAGATTTAATATTTAAAGTCTTCAAATTTTCTCAAAAAGCATCAGTGCGTCTTATAATACAGTGCACCTTATGTATGAATGCTGGTCACTCAAAATGCAAAATCGGAATGTTCTCAAAGAACACTACAAAGCCGCACAGCTAAAAGGATTGTCGTGGTATAGCTACGGCTGCCTCGTGGAGGAATTCATAATGCACGGATTGCCTTCTGCGACGTCTGTGTGCTAATGTAACCTCGCCCTGAGGCTTTGCTCCGTGATTGGATGAAGTGGAGCTGAGTAAGCACTTCCTCTCTCTTTCTAGGTTTACACTCCATGTTAAATGGTAGATAATGAAGTACAACTTTGGTGATAAAGTAAATAACCTTCCTTTGTTATCTGAGTTTTAGCTAGGTAGAAGCATTATCATCACGTCACATTGTGATATTGATTAGTTTCGAGACAGAGCTTCTACAACAGCAGTGGATGTATGTAAGAAGTTATATTTATACAATTTATGAGAAGGTATATAACACCTGTCTTTTGTTAGCATCTGTGTTGTGTTTTGGTTTGCTAGCAGTTAGCATTCTTATCACAGCAAAATTGATCAGAGCATAGACAGAACAGATGGAGTGCACGACTAAAAATTATTCGTTTACATAAGAGGAGAGCTTTTGCAATGGTCAATTCGTTGAGTTGACGCAGAAGTATAAATCATGCTTAACACATACAATGCCTCGGTATGCGCGGCCGCAGGAAAATACAAACTCAAGACACACAGCTTAACAGCTAACTTTATACTTAAATGGCACCTGCAAAGAGACAATTGTATGTGCTGGATATTAGTCCAGTGTTGTCCGAGCGTTCACAAATCTCACGAAGGCAGCAATCATCACTGAACTGTGAAGTACTGTGGTTGTTTTCCTCCCGCAATGTAAAATAAACTTTGAAAATAAATTCAATAAAGACAGACTATGACGATTTCTCTTAACTTTTCAGCATGAGGTTATTGAACAGCAATATGGAGGGTTACATAACCAGGCTCGAAAACTGTACCTCCCTATGTTGCTCCATAGGTAGGGTATATATACCGGAAGTTCCCTTTCAGGAACTCGAGCTGCGTCCAACGCTATGGGGAACGCTTGCTGCGTTTCCGGCTCTGAATTATATGTAAAATCTCGTCCAATGGACAGGTGTGACGTCATCCGAGTGCGACATCGCACCCGTCGTGCGCAGTATAAAGGAGCCTACGATGGAGACGGCCACCAGCTTTTCTGCATTCAGTAAGCGCTCTTTATATGTCTTCTTGTTCCAAAAGTGTGGACAACTATATCTTGTACTTGTTGCTGAAAGCTTACGAGCTCTATTTGGCGTGCTTGGGAGTGGAGAATAGCCGCTCTTGCCGAGGCAGAGCGCCCGTTTGGGTCACCGGCTTCGACTCGCACGCGCTCCTTATGGCGCCTGGGAGCGGATCAAGCTCGGTGAGCTTAGAGAACGCATGAATTGCACTCTCTCTCCGCCCCCGGTGGTCGGGCTGTCGCTCCTGCTGAGGCGGAGCGCCCGCTTTGGTCACCGGGTTCGAGTCGCACGCGCTCTATGTGGCGCTTGGGGGCGGATGTTGGCCAGCTGGCTCTCGAGGGAGTTAGCTGTGAGCACTCCGCTCCCGGAGAGCATTTTTCGAGGAAAGTGCTCTCCGCTGTGCCCAAATGGCCAGGCTGCCGCTCCTGCTGAGGCGGAGCGCCCGCTTTGGCCACCGGCACGCGCTCCATGCGGCGCTTGCGAGCGGATCAAGCCCAGCCGGCTCTTGAGGGAATCGGCTGTGAACAATGTGAACGCATGCGTTGCGCACATTCCGCTCGCGGAGAGCATTTTTCGAGAAAAGTGCTCTCCTCGGTGGCCAGGCTGCCGGAGCGCCGGTTTTGGCCACCAGGCTCGAATCGCACGTGCTCCATGCGGCGTTTGCGAGCGGATCAAGCCCAGCCGGCTCTTGAGGGAGTCGGCTGTGAGCATTGTGAACGCATGAGTTGCGCACTCCGCTCGCGGAGAGCATTTTTCGAGAAAAGTGCTCTCCCCTGCGCCAGGTGGCTTGGCCGCTTCTGCCGAGGCAGAGCGCCCGCTTCGGTCGCGGGGTTTGACTCGTGACGGCTCCTCCCACTCTAGGCGAGGAGCGGTTGGAGGTTGTGACTTGCGTTGTCAAAAGGTATCTTCTGGCTGCCAGCGGCACAGGCCTCTCATTGAGAGCTAGCTTGATGAACGCTATCAGCATCCGCGGTCGCAAACTCCACGCCGGGGCCTTCTGTTTTCCCGAACCTGCACACCGAGGTGGTAGGTCCGGGGATCAGCGCAGCCTGCCTTTTTATCCCGATGTTCACTATCAAACATCTAGGGGATGCAGGGGCGCGGTATGGGATGATCCAAGGTGGACAGAGGCTTGCGAGCTAGCTCTGCCTTGTTATGAACGTCATCCCTGAAGGTCCCGGCCCTCCCCACAAAGCCGTTCTGGGCCACCTCGGCCTTGGTGGGGAGGGCTTACCTGGAGTTCTGCTGGGTGGGAGCAGACTCCTAAGGCTGCTGCTTCTGGGTACAGAGGCCCAGAAGCGGAGTGTCGCTGCCTCCCGAGGGGTGGCGACACAAGCCCCAGCCCAGGGAAATATGGTCTGAGGACCATCATTTCAATAAACGGGCGGCGGCTAAGCACTCCTGACGGGCTGGGGGGTCTACAACTTCGAGATGCGCTTCATGGAAAGCTGTTGTCTCTCGGTGACCCCTCAACATGTATTCTGCTAACCCTGCCACTCTTCGTGCTTCAGGGAGCGTGTACTTTGCCCCTGTGCTCACCCAGGCTCTCGGTGACCAGGGCTTCCGGTCTTCCATCGAATCCCGTGCCTGTATCAAGAGTCGTTACCCACCAGTGACCAGAAGCCGACCTCACGAGGTAGGTTCCCCTGAGTCGCTTCATGGGGGCTTCTTCAGCCTTCCAGGCCACTCCCAGTGGGTCTTGCGGGTCATGAAACGGTGGCCCCGTGTTGTCGGGGTTTTGCCTACTGTTGTTATCTCGCAAGTTCTGGTCATGGACCAGGAAGTTTGCACCCTGCTGCGCAAGGGGCCATTGAGGTGGTGCCTGTGTAGGACAGAATCAGGGTTTCAGAATACTTCCTGGTTCCGTAGAAGGACGGGGACCTGCGCCCCATTCTCGATCTGAGGCGCTTGAACAGTCGCATCATGAGGTTGCCATTCAAGTTGTTTACCTTAAAGCAGATCGTGGCGCAGATCAAGTACAGTGACTGGTTAGTTACAGAATACTTTCAAGTCCCTATTTGTCCTTCTCACAGGAAGTTCTTCGGTAAGTGCTCCTGACGGCCAGGGGATCTCCGGCTTCATCGAGCGACGCACTTCATGGAAGGCTGTCGTCTCTCAGAGACCCCTCGCCGCTATTCCGCTACCCTGCCACCCTTGGTGCTTCAGGGAGCGTGGACTTGCCCCTGCGTCCACCCAGGCTCTCGGTGACCGGGGCTTCGGGTTTTCTTGAATCCCATACTTTATCAGGAGCCGTCAATGACTTACCAGTACCGAAGGCTTTCTGTCAGCCTTTCGCTCTCGCAGGACCTTCTCCAAGATTCCCCGCAAAGAGTGGGTTTTCCCCAACCCAAACAGGTAAGTATGTGGGGTATGGGATTCCACCACATGCGGGTGTGCCTGTCTAAACAGGCCAGGATCTCTGCGATCCTAGAAGGGGACCAGGAGAGCGAGGCTAGGTCACTCACTGTCGGCTGCAGTTTGAATAACTGCCTTGCCTCTTGGGGCCAGCGGCGACTATTCTTCCGTTTGTCAGCTCCATGAGGCCCCTTCAGTGGTGGCTGGGGAGTGCAGGGTTCTCTCCCCAGGGCTCCCTGCTCTGGCTTATTAGAACCACGAGACTAAGGCCCCCGTGCCGTTCTCGTTGGAGGGACCCTGTGTTCCTGTCCCAGGGCCCGTGGAGGGCACTGTGCCGTCGAGTAACTATAACCACGGAGGTGTCCTCGCACGGGTGGAGGGTCGGCGGTGCTCGGGAACCGCTCTACCCATGGTCGGTAGGATTGGTCCCATCTCCTTGGCACATTAATTGCCTGGAGTTGCTGGCCGTTTTTTTGTGCATTTTGCACTTCCTGCCAGACATCAGAGGCCATCAGTGCTTCTACGGAAGCACAGACAATATGTCCGTGGTGGTCAACATCAACCGACAGGGGGGGCCTACGCTTCTCCCTGTAGGCCCGTACAAGCTCTGCTCCCTTAGAGCATCTTACATCCCGGGCCGGTTGAATTGGAGGCAGTTGCTGTGTCGCACCTGGGACCGACATCTGGGGAAGCCCCAGCCAGAGAATGATAAGTCTGAGGACCATCATTCCTATGAACAGGCTGTGGTTAAGTGCTCCTGACGGCTGGGGGGGTCTCCGGCTTCTTAGAGCGTCGCACTTCACGTAAGGCTGGCGTTTCTCGGTGACCCCTAGCCACTATTCCGCTACCCTGCCACCCTCGGTGCTTCAGGGAGCGTATATTGCCCCTGCGCTCACCCAGGCTCTCGGTGACCAGGGCTTCGGGTCTTCTTGAATCCCGTGCTTTATCAGGAACCATCACCCCAGTAGCACTGCTTCCCGGAAGCTGACGGCCATGGGGGTCTCCGGTTTCATAGAGCGGCGCACTTCTTGGAAGGCTGTCGTCTCCCGGCGATCCTTCACCACTTTCCGCTAACCCTGCCACCCTCGGTGCTTCAGGGGGCGTATATTGCACCTGCGCTCACCCAGGCTCTCGGTGACCAGGGCTTCGGGTCTACTTGTATCCCGTGCTTATCAGGGCCGTCATTGCTTCCCGGAGTCCTGGAGAGATAATATGGGACAGTGGTTCATCCCCGTCCAGAATTGCGCTGTATCTATAGCCCCGGTGGGGGTCCAGCTCTAGCGTTCGGCCTCCAGGCCGAGGTCATTGTGACCATTCTCCACTCCAGGGCTCCATCTACGAGGAGGTCTGACGCGAGACAACGACTGTCACAGTGTTGGGGTGTTCCCACACTTTAATTTAGCTCTGCCCGGTCAAGATCGGTGCTAGAGTTCTGTAGGGTAGGGGCAGTGGGCCCCCCCCCCCACTCGTTACATCTCGTTGTCTTCGCGGTACCAGGTGGCTGAGGCCCCTGATCTGTACAAGAGTGTCCATATGGGACCTGGCCATCATCTTGGGGGTCCTAAGAGGCCTCTGTGAGACTCTGGGCGACGTGTACTTGCGTCTTCCTGTCACTTATGACAGCTTTTCTAAGCGCCATGCTTCCCTTAATAGGAAGGGAGATTACACGCAAAAGACTTTCTGAAGTCTTCCTGCACCCTAAGCCGAGCTATGTCTCGCAGGTGCCTTATATCGCCCCGTGTCCTATTAGGTTCCAGGCATTCTTCCTCCTCCAGGTGAGTCCCCTGTCTAGGTCCTTATTAGTATCTGCCCAGTGTGGGCATGGGGCTGTTAGGTCTGTCGCATGGCTCAGTGGAGCTCAGACCAGCCTGTGTGCTATGGTCCACACAGGCGGACTCTCCTGCTAATACGCAGTCAGTGAGCAGATGGACTGTGGAAAAATGTTATCACCTATACTTAGGTGTAAGCCTCTAGCTTTCTGACCCCCTTGGGGACAGGGCACATTCCACAAGAGGAGTGGCGACTAGGGCCTTGTCATCTGGTATTCTTCCAGGATTGGTAGCGCTGCGGGATGGTCCACGCTCTTTGATGTTGCTCCGGTCCTGTATTGGATCTGGATGATTCTCCGGGCTGAAGACACTGTCAGTCCGGGGCGAATTGGCGTGTTTAGACACTCGTTCCCCATAGCGTTGGACGCAGCTCGAGTTCCTGAAAGGGAACGTCTAAGGTTACGTAGGTAACCAAGGTTCCCTGAGGGAACGAGACGCTGCGTCCCCAGGCCACTTCGCCACGGCCTGACGGCGCTTACTGTGCTTCAAAGCTGGTGGCCGTCTCCATCGTAGGCTCCTTTATACTGCGCACGACGGGTGCGATGTCGCACTCGGATGACGTCACACCTGTCCATTGGACGAGATTTTACATATAATTCAGAGCCGGAAACGCAGCAAGCGTTCCCCATAGCGTTGGACGCAGCGTCTCGTTCCCTCAGGGAACCTTGGTTACCTACGTAACCTTAGACGTTATCTTCGAATCAAACTTCTTTCATGTGGCAGATGTTTGTCTTTAGTTGCATGTCCTTATCAGAAAAATGTCACTAGTTTTAAGGTCAGACTGTCTTTTTCATGGAATCAAGACCAATGTATGAATTAAACAAATGGTAAATCAGGTCACCTAATTGCCAAAACACCAACAGTACCAGTGACAGCAGCCACAACAAGCCTGAGAATGATGAGAGGTAGTCAGGTGTGCTTGATGTTGAAATCGCTCAGCTGTTTTATTTAGACATCAATGAAGGATTTGTGGATAAGGAATTAACTGAAAGAAAATGTTGTATTTCACATGTTACAGCAAAAAACATTACATTATTGAGTTATTATTTTAATTTGATCAATGTATGAAGAGGAATTCATTTATGAAAGATGAATTAATTGAAAATTTGTTTATTGCTTTGTATTTTACATGTATGAATTGAAACATGTTGATATTTTAAGTCCATGAATTGTCATTATTTTAATAAAGTTTCAATATCTGTTTATCTGTTTTGTTTTGCTTACATCTTTAAGGCGCTTTAGTGCCTACTTCACAGCTTGCAGAAGAACTTTTTTTGGGACGTCTTTTAACTTTCACAATGATCCCAAACTTTAGATTTTTTTCTACATGAAGACAGATGTATTTGCCTCATCCATTAGGTTAATGAGCTTGTTGTGATTGCATGATTTCCTGCTAAGTTTTTTATTTCCAGACTAACCGACTAATGAAAACATCTGTCAAATAAACCTGTTCTAGGCGACTATCGACTAATTAACCCAAAAGAGAGCAGCCCTAATAAGTACCACCCTTTAGGATTTTTGAAGGTTATTGATAATGTATAATTGTCAAGTTGTTGTGTAAAATTTCATATATAAAGTCTATTCCAAAGCAAACATATAAGTTTAAGACAATATTGCATGCTATTTCAAATGCCTTTCTTGGCACTCAAAGCCTCCATACAGCTGAAAACAACAACTATGCATAAACCATAATGTCAGTTAAAAAAAATATAAGATCAAGTTTAGGTAACAAGATCACACATGAACATGTTGAGAGAATAAAATAAACAACCAAAACAAATACATTCAGGTAAAATACCGAAGAAAAAAAAAACTTAGAACTGCTTGTCATTTAAGTCAGTCTTAAATGTAGTAAGGTAAGAATTGATCTAATTTTAAAATAAGTTTAAGATTGGTGCCCACCTCTATGCAAATTTGTTTTATTTCTATGTGATATTTATGCCAACCTCTATGCAAACGATAAATTTACTAGATGCTAAAGCTAAAAAATGACAAGTGGCTCTGTTTAAAACAAATTGGTCCCTGAAGTCAAAGTAGTATTGATGAGTTTTCTAATTAAGATGCAGGTACAGAAATGTGTTCATTAAGTTGAGCTGTACAGGTGTAAGCAGCAGTGAAGTGGAATTCTGATTGTGAGGTCGTCATCCAGTTAAGTTCATGATTATAGCAGTGTCAGAAATGCAGATGAATGCCATTGGGATCTTGGTATGCATGGAGACGTCAGTTGTCGTGAGAGTTGTCAAGTGTAAAGGAATTCATCTGGGATCTGTCTAGTAAATAGATGATCCATATCAGCTTGTTTCAGCCTGCTTGAAAACATACTTGACATGCACAGAACAAGTCTTGAAATCATACTTGACATGCACAGAACAACAGACGTTTTCATTATCTATTTCATCCATTTTAAACTCTTCGACTGTGGTATTCTTAGATGACATCAGATAGGCAAACATGGCAGGGCTGACAGCAGAGTTGAATGCTGGGTTGGTCTGCTTAATCCCACATTTCCCACATGAATTCCCTGCTTTGAAAACAGATTTTCTGTTATTTGGATTATATTTCTAGAGACTGCTAATGGCTGTGCTGCCAGGACATTGTCACACCCAGCACCTGCACCGACACCCCTCATGATCCATCTGCACCTATCCAATCCCGAGAACCATCACCTGAGTACTAATCACCCGCACCTGTGTCCTTCAATCACACTACCACTATATATACTCACCCAGTTCACTCCGTTTTTGTCCCAGATCAAGGTTACTAGAGACTCACCACTCCTGAACCTTCACTTGTATCGTCTGAACCTGCCTGTCTATTCTTGGAAGAAAGAGAGAGCATCATAAGGGAAGTGATCGAACGGTTTACTGAACTCTTATGTCTGAACTTACCCGTGCTTACGGAGTAGTCTGTCTGCCTGTCTTCGGAATACCATTGAACTGTGTATTCTAACCACCTGTAAATAAACTTCACTTACCTGCATCTCCCTCGTCGTTTCCCTTTGTGTGAGCATAACAGACATATTGCTATTCACTATTTTATATTAGCGGTTGGAACCTTTGTAACAGTTTGTTTCCACAAATGGTATGTGACAATATGCTTCAGTTTAAATTTCCAGTTTCTGTAATTCATGTAATTGAATGCTTCCACTGTAATTAATTGGAACTGTAGCTAATTCCTCCTTCTTGTGTTCTTTGAGCTTTGTTTTTTGTTTGATGACATTCAAAATCCATAAAAAATCTAATAATCAGTCCCTTTCGGGGTCGCCACAGTAGAATGAACCTCCAACTCATCTGGCATTTGTTTTATGCAGCGAATGCTCTTCCAACCGCAACCCATCTCTGGGAGGTGTCCACACACACTCATTCACATTCATACACTATGCACAATTGTGTTTACCCAATTACCTTGTACTGCATGTCTTTAGAGTAGTGGGGGAAACCAGAGCACTCGGAGTCAACCCATGCAATCTCTTGGAGAACAGGCAACCTCCACACAAAAATGCCAACTGACCCAACCGAGGCTCGAACCAGCGATCTTCTTGCTGTTAGATGACCATGCTACACACTGCACCCCCCAAAAATAATATATATTCATATATAAAACTAAACAACTAATAGTAATTATAACATTATATTTATGCAGCACTAATGTAATTAGACATTATTTACTGCTTACCTTCATTACGACCATTACTTACCAATACCTCACGATTCATTGGAAAGATGGCAAATCGAAATAACACTACCTCTTATATTGAACAAAATTTTAAGATTTTGCAAATCAGAAACTATTTCTATTAAATCATCCTTTCTAATTTCAACAAATGCTTGCTAGCTGTTTAAACACGTGACATCAAAGGTTGGGCAGGGTTTGGTCACGTGATGTGATCTGACATAGACATGGCTGCTATGTCACGAACTGACCCGATGTCAGATAAAAGTCTGCAACGAGACCCCTCTCAATTTATCTGAAAGAGTGCCTAAGAGAGCTGAGTTAGTTTTTTGTACAATTGACATTAACAAAAACAAGTAGGTTTACCAATGTGTACACGTATATCTGCATGAAATTGGCACTGACTCCATTCCAACCAAGATTTATTTTACACCTAAAATGGCCATATAATTTGAAAATGTCTTAATATTTAAAGTCTTACTTGAAAAGTAAGCTTTTTGCACTTGTTTTTTTTTCTTCTTCTTTTTTTGAGCTTCTGAAAATGCATCCTGTACAGCTCCATTGTAGGAAACTAGGAATGCAAGGATGTTAGATCATTGTTAAATGCTTGCTGCTTGTTGCCATACCGCCTAGCGCCACCCTCTACATTATTACTGCAGCCTTTATAAATTTTCACAAGGTTGTATTTGACATAAACTATGTATTTGAATTTCCTCAAATGATTGTGCTCCACAAAACAAGCTCATGTTCCTCCCACTGCCATGATTTCGCATGAATAATGAGTTTGTCTTTGAAAACAGAGCTGCTGCAGCCATAGTAATGCGTTTTGTTCTTTGATTCTGTCTCTCATCAAGATTAATTTGAAACGAGAGAAATTACAGGGTTTGCAGTCATACTAAGTCTTTTGGCACTATTCCTGCATGGGTAAAATATTGTTTTAACTGTAGCTTAATAGGAAGGTTTATACGCTGGGGCTTTACTGAAGTTATGTATTTCAATGTTAGTCATTATGGTGATACTTGGAGTGGCAAATTGTTTCTGAGGTGCTACTAGTCCCTAATTTAGGTTATTTTATTTGTTTGCTGTGGTGGTGTTCAATTCAAGTTTTATTTAAAAAAAAATTAAATAATGGTAACTGTGTATTTTAATGAAAATAAGGAATTACAAAGTTACTTATCAATACACAAAACATCCTGAGCCTCCAGCAAAGTCTCCTCCAGCAGAGTCTCTTCCAATGCCTGAAGTAGAGTCCCTTCCAGCATGTCCGCCAGAACCCTCGCTCTGAGCTGGAGCACTTCCAGAGCCTTGGCAACACCTGCGCTTTCTGAGCCTCCACCAAAGAGATCATCTGAGGCTTTGAGTGTGCCATCATGTTGTTGGTGGTTGGTCACCTATATATAACGAATAATAAAGATACAAGCATATGATCACCAATTAATAGATCAATAAAAACTCCACAATGTCAGCATGAGAATGTCAAAACCCCCCTTTCACCTTCAGAACTGCCTTAATTCTATGTGGTATTCATTCAACAAGGTCCTGAAAGCATTCTTTAGAATTGTTGGCTCATATTGATAGGATAGCATCTTGCAGTTGATGGAGATTTGTGGGATGCACATCCAGGGCACGATGCTCCCGTTCTATCACATCCCAAAGATGCTCTATTAGGTTGAGATCTGGTGACTGTAGGGGCCATTTTAGTACAGTGAACTCATTGTCATGTACAAGAAACTAATTAGAAATGATTTGAGCTTTGTGACATGGTGCATTATCCTGCTGGAAGTAGCCATCAGAGGATAGGTACATGGTGGTCATAAAGGGATGGACATGGTCAGAAACAATGCTTAGGTTGGCCGTGGCATTGAAACGATGCCAAATTGGCACTAAGGGGCCTAAAGTTTTCCACGAAAATATCCCCCAGACCATTACACTACCACCACCAGCCTGCACAGTGGTAACAAGGCGTGATGGATCCATGTTCTCATTCTGTTTACGCCAAATACTGACTCTACCATTTGAATGTCTCAACAGAAATTGAGGCTCATCAGACCAGGCAACATTTCTCCAGTCTTCAACTGTCCATTTTTGGTGAAGAGGTGTAGCTTAGTGGTAGAGTGCATGCTTTGCATGTATGAGGTCCTGGGATCAATCCCCAGCATCTCCCCGAGTGACTTTCTCCTTCTGTAAGTCGCTTTGGACAAAAGCGTCTGCCAAATTTATAAATGTAAATAAATGTAAATGGTGAGCTTGTGCAAATTGTAGCCTCTTTTTCCTATTTGTAGTGGAGATGAGTGGTACCCGGTGGGGTCTTTCTTTGATGCATACCTTGGTTGCAATGAGTGGCTATTTGAGTCAAAGTTGCTCTTTTATTAGCTTGAATCAGTCGGCCCATTCTCCTCTGACCTCTAGCATCAACAAAGCATTTTCGCCCACATACTGGTTACTGCATACTGGATGTTTTTTTTTCTTTTCACCCCATTCTTTGTAAACCCTAGAAATGGTTGTGCGTGAAAATCCCAGTAACTGAGCAGATTGTGAAATACTCAGACCAGCCTGTCTGGCACCAACAACCATGCCACGCTTAAAATGGCTTAAATCACTTTTCTTTCCAATTCTTACATTCAGTTTGGAGTTCAGGAGATTGTGTTGACCAGGACCACACCACTAAATGCATTGAAGCAACTGCCATGTGATTGGTTGATTACATAATTGCATTAATGAGAAATTCGGCCAATTCTTTAGGTGAGTGTACATGCTGAGGGTTTCAAGCTGAAAAAATAATGTGACACTAAAAAATTTGACGTCTTTTCTGTGCTCAACTATGCATAATTGTAGCACAATTGTAGTTCATACAAGGGTTCTCCTCTCCGGAAAGCAATAGACTTTTTAGCATTTGCTTTAGTAGACAAACAGGCGTTTCATGTGACAACACAAGTTAAATATCATTCCAGGGTAGGTGAAGGATGGCTGTGGGGTGTTATCTGCTTGTTTGCATTACTTTTCCTTCTGTCTTTCACATTTCATTTTGAAGTGGGAGCTATATTTGTTTTATTCCCTGCATGTTTCACATTCCAGTGGCTGTTTAGTTACCACTGAGGTAATGATGCGCTCCAGGCTTTATTCAGTGAGACGCTTATCTACATTGCTCAGAGCTTGCTCACTGGTTAGTAATGGGAAGTTCGGATTATTTCACTGACTCTGATCTTTCAAGTCATTTCGTTCATTTCATTCATTTTAGTAAAATACCAATAAAATGTTGTGTGTTTCTTCCCTAACACATTTAGTATATACACTCTCTCTTCCAGGCCAGCCAGAATAACACCATTAAACCCTTGGCTGTCGCACGCTCTCTGGGAACAGAGGTCCACCCTCAGTTCGGCAGAGCGCAAATGGAAGAAATCAAAGAGCATGGCAGATCTCGAAGCGTACCAAACTGCACTCTCAACCTTCTCAAGCAAGGTACAAGACGCGAAGACAACATACTACCACAACAAGATTGAACATGCCAAGGACAGCCGAAAGCTCTTCAGGACTTTCAACTCACTCCTCTGTCCACCCCAACCTCCCCCGGCAACCTCTCTCACTGCAGATGACTTCGCTGATCACTTCATAGACAAAACCCTCACCATCAGCCGGCAGTTTGCACCACCTTGCACCCAAATTCAGCCACAATCCTCGACACCTTTCATGTCCACGTTCACTCCACTCACAGAAGATCAGGTGTCCAAACTCCTTCTCTCAGCGCATCTGACCACCTGCCCCCTCGATCCCATCCCCTCTCACCTTCTACAAACCATCTCACCTACCATCACGCCTGCCCTCACTCACATCATCAACTCCTCCATCACTACCGGCATTTTCCCCAACACCTTCAAGGTGGCCAGAGTCACCCCGCTTCTGAAGAAACCCACACTCAACTCATCACTGGTGGAAAATTACAGACCTGTCTCTCTGCTGCCCTTCACTGCAAAACTCATCGAGCGGGTCGTCTTCAATCAGCTCTTTACCTTCCTGACTCAGAACAACAAACTTGATGACAATAAATCAGGCTTCAAGACGGACACTCAACTGAAACAGCTTTGTTGTCTGTAACGGAAGCGCTGCGAGGGGCCAGGGCTAACCACAGATCATCTGCCCTCATCCTATAGACCTCTCTGCAGCATTTGACACAGTCAACCATCAGATCCTTCTCTCCACTCTTTCTGCGATGGGCATCACTGGAACTGTACTCAATTGGCTTGAGTCCTATCTCACTGGTAGATCTTTCAGTGTTGGGTGGAGGGGTGAGGTCTCAAACACTCATAACCTACTCACCGGGGTTCCCCAGGGTTCAGTCCTTGGCCCCCTTCTCTTCTCCATCTACACCACCTCCCTGGGCCCTATCATCCTCAGACACGGATTGTCCTACCACTGCTACACTGACGACACTCAACTCTATCTGTCGTTCCCCCCTGATGACCTGTCAGTAACTACCCGCATAACTGACTGCCTGAACGACATCTCTACTTGGGTCAAGTACCATCATCTACAGCTCAACATGGCCAAGACGGAACTTTTGGTAATCCCAGCTCATCCCTCTGTGCATCACGACCTCACCATCCAGCTGCAATCCTCTACAGTCACCCCTTCTCCTACAGTCAGAAATCTTGGAGTGATTTTGGATGAACAGCTGTCCTTCAATGACCACATCACAAAGACAACTCGAGTGTGTAGTTTGCACTGCACAACATTCGAAAGATCAGGCCCTTCTTAACTGAGCATGCAACTCAACTCCTGGTTCAGGCTCTGGTCCTCTCACGTCTGGACTACTGCAACGCTCTCCTAGCAGGAATTCCATTAAATACGCTCAAACCTCTGCAGATAATCCAGAACTCTGCAGCTTGTCTTATCTTCAAGGAACCGAAACGAGCTCATGTTACTCCCCTCTTCATCACTCTTCAATCGCTAACGCTGGCATACAAAACTATCTCCAGATCAGCCCCTGGCTACCTCCATGAGCTCATATGCTCCTACATGCCTTCCAGAAGCCTGCGCTCAGAGAAGGAACAGCGACTTGTGGTTCCTTCCCACAAGGGCAGAAGATCTCTCAGCAGAACCTTCTCTTTCACTGTCCCTGGATGGTGGAACAAACTCCCTGTTCCAGTCAGGAAAGCAACAACACTAGCAGCTTTCAAAAAGCAACTGAAAACTCTTCTCTTCAGAGAACACCTACTATATAAAAAAAAAAAACCCTCTTTTTTCCCTCCTCTGTCTTTATTTTCTTCCTCTACTTCCTCACTGCTTAGGTTTATTGATCAGTTGATACAATTCTATTATGAGAAGCTGAGATAGACTTTGACGGTGTAACAAATTGCATATTGTCTCTCCCCTAATGTAAGTCGCTTCGGACAAAAGCGTCTGCCAAATGCATAAATGTAAAAATGTAATACACAAACCCGAATCACACTACAAATAAGACAAAACTATAATGCTAGAAGACAAAAAACATTTTAACTAAGCCTACCTGGGTCTTTTAGTCTGATTCACCTAAGCTCTGATCTGTCTTTAGGTTAAAGTCTTTTTAATTTTAAAAATTTCTTCTCTCTGATGGTAACGAGTGCAGTCCGGCCCTGGGGCCTTCTGTCACGTGATGCTCCCTAATATTTAGCAACACAATATGAGCCGGAAACCTAAAAGATTCGTTCTTTCCCTGAGTCCTCCGGCTCCTTACGTTCTCTTGTAAGACGCCATTCCTTTGCCCAAAGACGGAATCAAAGGTGGTTTTGCGTTCTGCTGCTCTCTGCTGGATAAACAGGGCGAGAACAAAGAAATACACAACGAACACGCTAACTGCGTAATGATGTTTAAAATTTGGATAAAACCAATAAAACCTTTAAATCTGACTCCATTAAAATTATTAAATTATGGTCATGTTATTTTCTCCTCTCGTTATATTAGTTTCTTCGGTAATCCTTAAATGATCCTTAAAGTTTGCCTCTTTAAGGTTCTCAATTCTGTCGCTTTACAAAGGTCTCAATTTTTCATAAGCCTTCGACGATCAAGAGCCGTCTCAGAAGTGTATTATAATCGTTCAAGGGATTCACAAATATGCAGTCGCTTCTCCAGGTAACTGCATCCGGATACAAACAATGAACAATACAACTATCTGTGCGATTTCACTCCAGGTAACAGAAACGATACATCAGAAGTAATGATAAATAATGATTTCCGGACAAACTTCAAAACAAACGATTATGTCAATTTATTAACAAGGCAAATCATAAACAAATCCAACTCCAGTTAAAATGCAATCATCAATTACATTCAGTTCAGTACAGTTTAAAGTTCCAACCAAATGCATTCTGACAGACCAAATAACAAGGAGAAAACGTAATCATTATTTA
This sequence comes from Danionella dracula, assembly GCA_900490495.1. NCBI lineage: Eukaryota > Metazoa > Chordata > Actinopteri > Cypriniformes > Danionidae > Danionella > Danionella dracula. Next base: position 20,807,685 of record UELW01000012.1, read on the forward strand.
CCTGATCATCGAGAGAGAGGCTGCGCACCACATGACCTGGTGCAGGAGCTCTGATTGCAGAAACTCCTCGAGCTTCGGGACAAGTCATTTCAAATAATCGAGATATCGATATCAAATTACATCATTTACACTGATTGGTTTTTTGAATTTGGAAGGCTGTCCTTCTGTGAAAACCCTTTAATTTAAAAGTTGCTTGTGTGTGTGATTGGTTCACTGAGAGAATGGTGAGAGACTAAATGGTGCAAAGCAATTAAATCAACTCATATGTAGATTCAATACACAGTGAGGCGTTGATCACTCTGCTCCCAGACCCAGTCTCGTGGCGCCTGTATAATATGTTTTAATGTTTGAGTCAAGCTGTGCGATCACTCTCAGTTCTGTTACAAAAGAACAGCTCGTTTACTTAGTTTACATAATCATGTGAGCGGCATCTCAGCTCAATCTGTGCCCTCTGCATAATATACATCTGAAAAGGTGGCCGTCTCTGTTGGTTCCTGGCGTTCAAAGCAAATGGCCAGGCCGTCTCAAGCAGGATCACTCAAAGGCATAGTTCAGTTCCTTACACTCTTGTTATTAATGATGAGCGCGTTACGCTCGGAAAACCAGAAGAATGTTTTGCATTGTGGGATTTATAGTTTACCTTTTTAAAAAGTACTTATTTTATTAACCAACTTTCTACTTTCTAAATTCTGATTAAGAAAAACTAAAGAGTTAAATAAGAAGTTTGTGTGTAAAGGCAAGGCCATAGCACATCCTGTTTTTGAGCAGATAAGAAGAAAGCCCCTGTTGCAACAGACCAGAAAGCACCCGATTCCAGCAAAAGGAACCACCCTGTACCAGTCGCGAAGACAAGAAATAACACCTGGTTTCGTTTCGCCAGAAAGAGCTTGTGAGCAGATAAAAAGCTAGAGCTTTTCAGAGTGGAGTCAGAAGATGTTAGATCTTCTCCAGCTCGCTGTGACTGCTGTTGATTTCTCTCTGCTGAAGTCTTCATTAAAACTTGATCAGATGGCAATCTGTCTCTTGGTCATTTTGAACATGCATTGGATGCCATAAAGTCCAACAGCATGCGCCACTGAACGAATCCCTCTCCGACACAATTCGTTCCTATGGAGTCACATTAAGGAGTCGTTCAAAAAGAACAAATCATTCATGAACGACACGTCACTAGTTCCTATTATTATAATTTCATGTGGCAGAGTCTGGTCCAAAAGCTTGGCTCTGCTATCAGCTTTTGACCCTTTATCCATTTGACAATTGACATTGTCTTTTAAGAATTTGGATTGTTTGTTATTACAATCCCAGGCAATGGTCGGCTTAACTGAGGTAGTTTTGATGTTGAATAACAACACACATGCACGCGCACGCACACATATTACATATTATGTATATTTTAAAAAATATAATTTGTATGATTATTTTCTTTAAAAATATTTAAAAGGATGACAAATCAAAAAGTCTTAGTCTACATGTTTTAAATAGCTTTGTTACCTAGGGAAAAACGAAAGTCTTTCAGACTTATATAAATACATTTTAACATGGAAAAATGTTATTTTACCTTATTTTATATTAAACATTTTTGGTTAGTAAGATATGTTTGGTCAAGGCCATATACGTTTTTATATTATATTCTATATGATCTATTACGTCTTCTAATATAAAAGTATATTGCTATAGAATTTCCCAAAGATGCTGTTTTAATTCTGATTTCAAATCCCCTTATTATTTATCATATTATTTGTTCTGAATCACATTATTTGTTCAACTAACATTGATCATTGAGCTCTTCAAAGAACAGGACATAGAAAATAATAGATATTTTGATACGCTCATGAGCTGATTAGTTCCAATTTGATAGCATTTCACATGGTACTGTGTTGACCATGCAAAAAGATAATGATTATTATTATAATTTATTCTAACATCTAGATTGTTTTGAGAGCATATTTTCTCCATACTACCATAAATATTTTTTTATTTTGTAGTTTTCCTCATTTTTACCCAGCCAGAGGATTTGTGTCATATGTGGTTTCTCTGATCTTCACCATAAAGTCTGTTTGCTTGTGTGTGCGTGCATGTTGTTAATCACGTTCAATAGGTTTGACCCTTGACCTTGGAGAAGCACTTCCATGTGGTACCTCTCTGTCTATCTCTTGTCTTTTAGCTGTTTCATCTACTCTGTATTTGACAATATCATGTTACAATCCTCTCGTATAACGCACGCGCACACACACACACACACACACACACACAGTCACTTGCGCCAGATGTCTACCTGTTAAAAAAGACCTTTGTATCTGTATAAAATGTGTTGCAAAAAAAAAATGTAATCACAACTTTATAAATTGAAGTACTTGTTCAGTCAGTGACTACTGAAGTTTGGAACATGTAAACGTTTGTGGTTTACAACACTTTTGTCCATAAAAATGAAAGATTCTAATTTGAGCTACACTGTATAAAAGAAACATGTTTGGAACAAAAAACTCCTTTTGAAAGTTGTTTGACTTGCATATATTACCCTTTTCAAAGTGCCACCTAGCATTCAAAATGACAAAATTATTTGTCAAGCTAGCCAATCCCATTGTGCACTTTATGCTGTTCTGCCAGCATTAACTGAAGACACAGATTCAAAGTATTTGGTATTCTAATGTAATTCGGTGTCGACAAACATCAGCTAGGTGAGTTCCTCTGGCTAAGACCCAAGAGATCTACTCTCCTGGTGGAGCTGACTCTCACCACCAGTAGGAAAAGAATATCATATGCTGTGAAAATAGACATTGAAGCAACTATGCTTGAAGAAAGCCTTCAGGTTGGTTGGTATACCATCATACAAATAACTAATAAAAACTATGCAGGTTCCAGGTTTTGCAAAATCAACACATTCCAATTGGATACATTCCTTTATTCATCTAAAAGGAGATCTGAAATTTTACAAACTTTAATATTTTTGACATAAGAAAACTCAGTGAAAGGTTTGAGTACTTAAGTAAACTTAATTAAAAGTTACCACATATTAAACTTGTTTAGGGATGTGTCCTAATAATAAAGACGAGTATAGTAATATCCAGTAGCAGTTTTTCAGCTGATGTGTGTAATTATTTTTTCAGTACAGGATGTAAAACCTGAATTATTTATTTCCTTGTTTGAAGTTATAAGTAAGTGTTGGAGTTTATGATATACTAAGGTTGCATTAGATTCACAAGGCCAAGATAGCATTATTATTATCTTTTAATAAAAAATTCAAAGAGTAGTGGCGAATGAGATGCTGGGTCACAAAGATTGTGGCTTCAACAGAGGCAAAGCGATGGTGCTGACATGTTCTCTGCAAAATCTGGGAGTCACGGAAAGCCATATTACGACGTTTGAACTCCCGAGATGAAGAGGAGATGATCAAAATGATCTGCCATACTATTTTACAAACAGACATGCAAAGATTATATTGTATAAAGTGTTTTTGGATTAAGAAATTTTGTCTTTTTCCCCAAAATAAACTATACTTTTCCTTACTATATATATATATATATATATATGTACAGTGCATCCAAAAAGTATTCATAGCACTTCACATTTTTTTATGTTACAACTTTATTCCACAATGGATTAAATTCATTTTTTTCCCTCAAAATTCTACACACAATACCCCATAATGAAAATGTGGAAAAATATTTTTTTTAAATTGTCGTAATTTTATTAAAAAGAGAAAACCTAAAAAATCACATGTACATAAGTATTCACAGCCTGTGCTAAATACTTTGGTGATACACCTTTGGCAGCATTTACAGCCTCAAGTCTTTTTTTAATATTATAATGCTCTTGTAAGATGGGATAGTCTTAACAAAGACACTGATTATTGGGATATCGTTAACAGCCTTTATTGTGGATCACCGCGATAATAGCAAGTAATTGTAATCACTGTCGGCATAACCAACATTGAGAATTGTAAGGACCCCACTTAGTGCAACAGCAATCTCGTCGATGGTTAGTTCAGGAAGCCCTCATAATAAGATGCGTGCAGTGTCCCGCCCTCTTGACGTCACTGCACCAATCCCGAGAACGGAGGTTCAACCAGCTTCTACAATATGATGCCACAAGCTTGGCACGCCTGTCTTTGGGAATTTTTGCCCATTCCTCTTTGCAGTACCTCTCAAGCTCTATCAGGTTGGATGGGAAGTGACGGTGTACGGCCATTTTCAGATCTCTCCAGAGATGTTCAATAGGATTTAGGTCTGGGCTCTGGCTGGGCCACTCAAGGACATTCACAGAGGTGTTGTGAAGGCACTCCATTGATATTTTGGCAGTGTGCTTTGGGTCATTGTCCTGCTGGTTGATGAATTGTCGCCCCAGTCTGAGGTCAAGAGCACTCTGAAGCAGGTTTTCATTCAGGATGTCGCTGTAGTTTGCTGCATTCATCTTTCCCTCTATCCTGACTAGTCTTCCAGTTCCTGTTGCTCCCCACAGCATAATGCTGCCACCACCATGCTTCACTGTAGGGATGGTATTAGCCTGGTGATGAGCGGTGCCTGGTTTTCTCCAAACGTAACGCATGGCATTCACTTCAAAGAGTTCAATTTAATTGAACTCCAATTAAGCTGCTGAAACATCTCAAGAATGATCAGTGGGAACAGAATGCACCTGAGCTCAATTAAAAGCTTCAAGGCAAAGGCTGTGAATACTTATGTACTTGTGATTTTTCAGGTTTTGTCTTTTTAATAAATTTGCAACAATTTCAAAAACTCTTTTTCCACACTGTCATTTTGGGGTATTGTGTGTAGAATTTTGAGAAAAAAAAATGAATTTATTCCATTTTGGAAAAAGGTTGTAACATAAAAAATGTGGAAAAAGTGAAGCGATATGAATACTTTCCGGATGCACTGTATATACGTCAGGGTTTTTATCCGTCATCGCGCGGCTCCTGGTTCTCCCATGTGTCATGTCACTCCCCCGCGGTCCCCTGATAGGCGGTTGTATTGTCTGCGTGTTTGTTTATGTTCTCCCTTCACCTCGTGGCTTGTTGCGTCAGTCTTCGTCCGGTGTCTAATTTGTCGTTAGTCCCTTCAACTGTCTTCCCGCGCGCCCTCACTTTTTAGTCTCCCTTTTTATACCCCTGTGTTTGTGTTGATCGTCACGGGTGCATTAATTGTCTTTATGTGCGTTACGTACGTGCTACGTTGTGCCGTCTGGTCAGTTATTTTTTAAAGTCACTTATTTACCAGTGTTCTACATTATTTATGTTATTGTTCAAGTTTTGCCCCCTCGTGGGTCTTTTGTTTTAGCCATCTCTTTTCTCTTTGCTTTATTCTTTAATAAAAGAGCGTCTCAAGTCAAGCTGTCTCCGCGTATGAGATCTATCCTCCAACGTACACACCCCGGACGTGACACTATATATATATATATATATATATATGTAAGTAATGCAGCATAAACAATTTATTCATCTAATACACTATTGTTGGTTTAGTAGTCACAATAAATGACTTCAGTCATTTTTAGATATAAAAATAAGGAACATTTTCCACCTCGCACTGTGAAAATCTGGGAAGTAATATTGTATACATAATATATCAATATACTATTATATTTAATATATCTATCAAAATAAAACAACAGTAATTGAAGATACCAAAAATACCAATTACACGCCAACATCAACAATGGTGCCTTGGAATTTTAATATGGAGTTTGATTGGTTTGCTTTATCGTGTTCCCACAGTTAACCATAGACATTCTCTACATTATGTCTGTTAGGAGTATGTAACCTAGTACTATCTACAGCACACACACAAAACCTCAGTATGAGTGCTCCAATGTTCTCCTCACGAGTTCCATTCAGAAAGTATATAGTTCAGACTATAAAAGGAGGCCCTGGGCTGGAGGCATATGTAGTGTTGACAGAGTGATGTGATCTTGTGGTGTCTTTGGCATTAATGTATGTGCATATGTGTTTCAGCGGAGAGGTTAATGGGTTTGACTCACTGTCAGTTCCTGCTACTCTTGCTGGAAAGGTTAGGAAGTAAAGCTCAGTCTCTGTGTCCCCCAGAAAAAAGCCAGACATGGTAAAAGAAATACAAGAACCACTCATTTATAAATAATTCCAAGAAAAACTAAAAACTGTTGACAAGTCATTCTTCATTTAATATAGTTTAGAATGTAGATTATTTTTCATTTGTTTTACAAGTTATGGATATTTTACATTGACTGTTTTATTACACACGTCATCATATTTTGATGTTGGACATTTTACTCTCTAGTGTATGCCTGTTGTAACAATTAGAACATTTTGATATAACTTATTTTAAAGGGGCATTTGTATAAAGATGTGTGCAGAGTCACAAATGTGATAATTTTACTTAAGAGTTTATATTTTTTAATAAAGATTTGTTATTTGTTAGAAAAAGGGTGGGCTTGGTGTAGCTATCTTTGTAGTTAGCAAATGTGTATATGGCGCACTCTAGAGTGTATTAACGGAGTGACATTGATTAATTACACACTATTATGTTACTAAACCAGTATCCTTTTTACCAACTTTGTGACATTCAAGAATTTTCATGTAAATGTCTTAAATGAAACCATAAGAGGATATGCTGCATATAACAAGTTATCAGGGACAATTATTTCACTAAATTATATTTTTACTAATATTCTTTTATTTTGAGTATTTTATCATAATATCAGCTTTTGACATCCATTGAACAAACTTTTGTTAGAAATGTATATGGTAAGAAATGTAATGGTTACTTTCGTAACCCCCGTTTCCCCAAAAAGGAAAAGAGACTTATGTTGGTGATGACTATGGGAAGCTCTGCTAGGGCTGCATAGCTCTCCCCACACTTTTTTTTAAAATGACAATCAGTAGCTGTGCTCATGGTCATGTGATCACGCCGTCACTGATAATGCGATCGCAAGCGTGACACTCTTTCTGTTGTGAAGGTGGAGTGGAGCCATACTCACCCACTAGGCAACCAGACTTACTCACAACCTTACAGTTGTGGCTGGGAAACAGAAATCTCCAGTCCCTATTCATGGGACCAGGAGTTACAAAAGTAACCATTACATTCCTCATCAGTCGGTCACTAGGACTAATGTTGTTGAAGACTATGGGAACACCCTGCAAAAAGTAATTTACATAAGATATTGGTGGACACTTTTCCCATTCATTCTGATTGCCTAGATAGGTCGTGGGATGAGGTTAAAATATGGACATCCCAGAGTGCTTATTAGTTGGCTACGCGGGAGCTTTTGTGGGTGTCGACCACCGGGGGTGCTCATGAGTTGTCTGGGCAGGATCCAGCAAACACCTACGCTCCCACCTACCATCCAGGGCAATGAACAAATTTCGAAATCATCCCCCAGGCGCTGCCATTTGATTGGTTGACCACCTAAACATAAGTTTGGGAGGAGCTTATTTGATAATTGACTAATCATATGGTTCCACCTATATTATCTCCAGTTTATAAGACACGACCAAAGAGCGAACATCTACATCATGCAAGCTATCTCCTGCAGCACAAACCAACAAAGAAATATGTTTACCTCTTCAGCAAACATTGAGACCAGCTGCTGCTAACTACTGCAAACAGCTTCATCTCCTAGGCCACAGATCAGTAGCTTAGCATCTAGCTAGCCTGAGCTCCAAACGTCTGATTCCTCTTCGGCATTTATAACATCAAAACACAAGCTCCATGCGGAGATTCATACAGCAACACACTATCATGGCGGTAATGTTAGGTTTTGTTCGAGTCTTCTTAGTCGTTTTGTTCTTTTCTGTTTCCGGCTCATTCGGCATTTGGTTAATATTAGGGAGTGTCATGTGACAGAAGAACTAAAGGACCCAGAGAACTCGAGGAAAAAAAAATCTTAGGTTTCTATATTGTGTTGGTAATTATTAAGGAGCGGTCACAAGACAAAAGGACCCGGGCCAGACTGCACTTGTTAACATCAGAGAAAAGTAATGTGTCGAACAAATGAGACTTTAACCTAAAGACTGATACAGCAACAGAGCTGAGGTGAATCAGACTAAAAGACCCAAGTAGGCTTAAGTAAAATATTTTTTTTTTGTCCCAGTCTCCAACTGATCGTGATATAATCACAAAAATGTATCTATTTATTCGTGTTTAGCGTTAAGAATTACACTTTTTTGTGTCTGTTAGAACGAATTTGAATGTATTTCAATACGAAATAACTTGCATGCTACAGCGTATTTAGTTCTGCTGCCGGTGAGAAGCTACATTTTTGTTATTGTATGCTTTTCCTGGCCTAATAACTCCGTATCTAATTGCACACACGCTACAAGGCCAATTTGTCTTGCATAGAGACCAATGCCTCAATCAAGCACAGTACTTACGGACCATCTGAAAAGTCAATCCCGAAAAACCAATACAGCAAACGGCCAATAGCTTCATTCTGATAAGCTCTACTGACCTCAAATCCAGATCAGGAAACAAACACAATTATGCCATAATTAATTAAAACAAGCAGCTTAAATATCATTCCTGCAGTAACTTCCCCAAATGAGCTGATTTCCTGACTTTACTAAAATGTGTGTGTGTATTGGGTACTTTCATCAGAGTACACACCAGTGAATTGAGAACCACGTTGACAATTGGTGGACATTTTTGTGGGCCCCATTTGTCTGACCATATATTAGCATTCAAAAAGCTAATAATAATAATAATAATGCCTTCCATTTAAAAAGCATTTTTCTAGACACTCAAAGACACTTTACAATTATCAGAGCATTATTCAATCACTCCACATTCACACTCTGGTGGTGATAAACTACCTGGGGCAGTCTGACAGGACATGGCTGCCATTCTGCGACTATAGCCTCCTGCCCACCATCAAACACACCCCACCAGTCTATCCCTAAGGGGATCAAACCACCAACCTTACAGTTACAGAACGACCAACTCCACCACTGTGCCATCTTTCAGCTCTGAAATATGTTTCTACCTTAAAGTCACACATGAGTGCACTTTTAAGTGAATTGTGTATCTAATGTGTGTAGTCTTTTTAGAAAATAAAAGAATTGCCTCATATATTTTTGTTTCCTTTAGGATTTTGATAATTGTTATAGGCTATGTTATTATCTCTTTCATCATTTATTTTCTTTCCATTTCACATGTCTTGCAAGTATTACATGTTCTATTTTTTCCTCTACTCCACAATTATCGCAATTCCTGGCTTTCTCGGCTCAAGGTTTTGCGAGTACTACAATGAGTTCTGCAAAATGTTTTGTTTACATTTTTGCACAAGAATAAATACCATGTCACGGCTTCACATGGTATTTATGCAAATTAGGCAAAGACATCATATAGCAACTTTTTTTACTGAGGTGTTGGCAAGAGCAGTTTAGTAGATACTAGAGTTTAAGCAACATTTTTAGTTGCTTTTAAGTTCATTAACAGAAAATCAACATATTTAGAGATATATACATTTATATTTGTAGAACATTGAAAAGATGGGTTTTCCATGCCGTTAGCCGTTAAAGGCTAACATTAGCGTGTCACCTTACGTTATATAAACGGCCTTATAAATACAATTAATGCAGTGCTACAATTTTGCAGTCATTTACTCTTTTTATGGAACATTATCATATTCTTATTTAGCGTAATTGTGAATAATTATTATATAAACATTGTCCTTTTCTCTTTCCAACAAGAGAAAAGCACATATCACATTTTTTATCAGCATTTTATTGCTGTTTTTTCTGTTTATGAAATTAATATTATCATGACTTGTTCAAGTTGTGAAAAACAAATGGAGGACAGCATGGTTTGAAAGTGTCTATTTGGGTAAATGAAGGTAAAAACATAAAATATGATGATCAACAGAACTTCTGTTCAAAAAGAACATGTACAATTAATTGAGCAGAACTATATAGAAACATAAACAAGTTTTAAACTAAACCTAAATTCAATCCAAAATAACCAAACTCAAACAAACAACATAAAACCAAAAGAATCAGCAAAATGTGAGATTCCACTTTTAAAGGGATAGGTGCAGGTGTCTCTTGTTCTCTTAATTAGCTTTCGACCATGCCCAATCTCAATTCTCATCAGCCATGAGTGCAATCACTAAAGTAAAGGTAAATGAACAGTTGTAAATTGCAAATGTATATTATATATTTTAATTTATCAACAAACTTAGCACACTTATAATAAAAAAATGCAATGCTTTTAATTTTAGAAATAACTCAATCTGGAAATTTTCCTAGGAGGTGTTCGTTAAAATGCGAAGTAAGCTTTTTCACATTCAATGGGGTGCTATAGAGCTGTCGTCCAAGGTACGATTTCAGTAACAGTGTTAGATTAATATACTTATTAAACATGACCTTCGAACATATTTTTGTGGGATTTTTAAGATGTTCAATTGGTCAAAACTCACATTTAAGGGGGCGCCGTAGAGCCAATTTTTAGCGTGCAGTGATGCAGGAGAGAGCTTTGTTGCGAAGCTGTGTGTGTGTGTTTGGGAAGGCAGTGTAAGACATTCTGGGTAGTGTAGTGCGGTTCGAGGGAAGCGTGGTGAATGGCGGATGAGTGAGTGCGAGTGCGGCAAGGAAAGGAGTTTAATAGAAAGAGAATGCTGTAATTATTGAGTGAAACCTGGGTCTGTGGGGCTACTGTGACTTTGTCACTAAATAAAACCTCTAGATCATTAAGGAGAAGTTGTCCCTCATCATTGCATGTGCTAGTGATCCATTGCAATAAATCAATCAGTTCATGTTGTGCTGCCGTGGCGAGCCATTAACAGCAAGACAGTGACATTGGGGGCTCGTCGCCTGTGGTGAGTTCAGAGACTTTTTTAAGGTTTTTAAAGGTTTAACGAAGTGTTTGGACATGGTGGATGCATGTTGAAACGTGTGTTCGGAGGTGGAAAATGCACACACGGGGCAAAATAATGTGTTGAATCCATTTCTGTCTGAAAATGAAGAGGATCAAACACTGTTTCCTTTTGCTTGTTGGCGGAATGACAGGGTTGTTCAATTACTGGGGACTGAAAGTGGTAAAAACCCTTTTAAAAGCAGCTTTGCTTCACCTGGCACCTCAAAAGGACCCACGCGTATTACTGAAGTGGGTGCATATCAGCACATGAGGCCATCTACAAACCTGTTTCTCGATACTGTGGATCTGCGAGATCCTTGCGCGTTCAAATGATCAGAAATTCAGTTTGAGAATCAAATAACAGACGTTTAATATTCTAAGACAATGAAAACCATACAGCAGCTGGGTATTCTCTGCAACTTGCCAAGACAAACGTTTGCATAATAATCATAAACACTTATTCTCGAAAGAGCTCCTCCTTCCTCATCTGATCGTCCTTCAGAGAAAGAGAGAGAGAGAGCATCACGTGGACAGTCCAATTTTGGATCTGTAGGACTTTAGGGCGTCCAATGCATGTTCAAAATGACCAAGAGACAGATTGCCAACTGATCGAATTTAATTGACTTCAGCAGAGGAAAATCAACAGCAGTTTTCAGCGCGCTGGAGAAGCTCTAAACAGCTTCTGAGTCCGTTTTCCAAAACCCTAGCTCTTTATCTCCTCTCAAGCCATTTCTGGGGAAACGAAACCAGGTGTTATTTTTCGTCTCCGCGACTGGTACAAGGCGGCTCCTCTGACGTAGGATGGTCAGCTCCCTGCCTGGTACAGGATGCCTCCTGTGCTCCTCTTCTTATCTGCTCAAAAACAGGATGTGCCATGGCCTTCAGACACACAAAAGGCTCACAAACCTTCATGAATCTCTTCTTATTTAACTCTTCAGTTTTTCTTAATCAGAATTTAGAAGGTAAAAAGTTGGTTAACAAAATAAGTACTTTTAAATATAAAAAAGTTAAAATATAAAATTAAAATGCAATCAATAAAAGAGAATTGTGGGATTTATAGTTTATTCTACCTTTTTATATTATTAAGTACTTATTTTATTAATTAACTTTCTTATTCTTTAAGATAAAACTGCTAAAAACTGATGAGTTGAATAAGAGAGGAATTGTAGGAGGATGTGTGTCTGGCTAGGGGGAGAGACAAGCTGTTCCAGTCAGCCAAGGGCAAAACCTTATCGGAATCCAGGCCGGCCTTCTCACGCCTGCTTCCCACTGTCTTACCTTGAGAAAGGGACATCTTGTCTTGTTTCTATGGAAACCAGCTCCTGGCTGACGCAATGAGAAAGTAAACAATTTGGGTACAAAAGGAAAGGAACTTTGAATGTAACTTCAGAAGATGATTTTTGGGATCTTCTCCAGCGTGCTGTAGCCACTGTTGTTGATTTCTCTGCTGAAGTCTTCATTAAAACTAGATCAGTTGCCAATCTGTCTCTTAGTCATTTTGAACATGCAATGGACGCCTCAAAAGTCCAACAGAATATAAAATGAGCTGATAAAAGCATTCGTTTAAGGAAGCGAATAATTTGTGATGTGGATTTTTTAGCTGACAAAAATCACACAAAATTTGGTGGACCTTCTCAAAGTCCAGTCCATCCAGTCCACACCCCAGCCGAGGTGCAGAGATGTGAGTGATATTATTAACCTCGCACAGTTCACGTAGCACTGTTACGCTGTTGCAAAAGTCCGTAATCTTTGGTTTGTCCCATGAGTTTGTTTTGGTAATCAGATGAAAATCAGTTCTCCCATCTGTTTCCTTTGTAAGCGCACAATCTCCTGCTGTTAGTGTTGTTGCTTTCCCGTATCTGGCTCTGAATTGAAAGGCGGTTCCTGCTCCAAAAGCACAGTCTGCGCTTACACAGTGGGCTAACGCCTCTTCCTGTGGGCAAGAAAACAAATCACCTGTCCTTTGTGTGACGTTGGTACTGTCTTTTAATAGGGTGTTTTATCCATGGATGGTGTTGGCTGGTGGAGAATTTTGTAATTCTGGAATGTTCTGGTCTTTGTTAACGGTATCTCCTTCCCTCTCTTGGGAACTGGGAAACCAGGTCCACAGCAGTCTCTCTGAGCGACCTGTTGTGAGGATCATAAGGAACACACAAACTGAGTTGATGCCACATGTCTCCTTTCCTCTGCAGTTGGACACAGTGGGACGTCCTGGCAGTGACCCTCAATGGATCAGTCCACCTGGGTTTCGTCCATTTCCTCCGGAAGACTCGAAGCCTGACCAACTCAGATGGCTTTGGCAGTGGATCGTCAGATAGTTTCTCAGTCTGCATAGAACAACGTGCAATCAAAGCGGTTAATTTGACAAAATATTGAACGTGTGCGAGAGGTGCAGCTGGCAGGAGGGACCTGGAAACTGATGATCAGTAAACAACTCAATGAGTGTGAAACCAGTGACTCTGTTGATAGAGAACCGTACAGACATGAGAGCGAGTGGCAGGACAGCAAACCATGTCAATTTAGTCTGAGCACATATTTTGGCCAATTTCAATTTCAGTGTCAAATTCATGCGCTTGACTTTCCCTTGGCTTTGAGGATGGTATACTCCTCCAAATGAATGTCTTAACCCAATGGTCTGTTCTACAATTATCAAGTGCTCCTTTTTGAAATGTGAACCATGTTCAGATCGAATTCTTCATGGAAAACCATACTGGGGAATGTAATGATTGATTAGGCATTTGATAACAGCAGTGCAGTCCTCTCATCCTACAAGAAAGGTCTCTGGCCACCCTGTGAAGTAATCAATCATGACCAGCAGATATATTTTCCCATGTACCCTCTCCGACATGTCTGTGAAGTCAATAAAAACTTCCTCACCTGCTCTGGAAGTGAGAGGGAACTACCCTTTCTTTGGCTTAAAAGAAGGCTTGACATTATGATTTTGACAGGTTTCACACTCTTGAATATGGTTTGCAATCAAAGATGGCATAAAACGATGCCACCATACCTGTACATTTTTGAGCATTTGTTTTTCACTCACATGAGCCAGACTGTGGGCTTCCATCTGGTACCTGCCAAAAATTGTCATGGGAGCACTATGCTCCACCTTCTTTCCATTTAGAGATCTCTTTTGGTGTGGCATCTTTTTGCTCAATTGCAATGAAATCTTTGGGAAATTTTGGTAACAGGTCTGCCAAATTAGCATCAGATTTCACCATGGCTTGGGTAGCTACATACCCTGCATTTTGTTTGGCCGCCAAATCAGCTGCTTCATTTCCGTTTGAAATGGGGTTTGTCAATTTGGAGTGCCCTTGGCATTTGATGATAGCAACTTCAGTAGGAATCATAAGAGCCTCTAAGAGGTCCAGTGCTTCTTTCGCATGCGCAATGGGTCAATCCGTCGAGGTAGTAAAACCACACCTCTTCCACACAGACATTTCAACATGCACAGCTGTCACCACATAAGCAGAATCACTATAAATGTTGTCTCTTTTCCCAGCTGCAAACTGCAGAGCCTGTATCATAGCCAGAAGTTCAGCTCTTTGTGCAGACTACTTCCCTTCCAAGTGTCTGAAACTCTTGTCACAAAGCTCTCCCCTACACCACAGCATAAGCAGACTTCAACGTACCATCCTCTGCCCTGAAACAACAGCTGTCTGTAAACAAATTTAGTATGTCTGGAGCTTGTGCGAGCTCAATTGCCTGAAGACCTTCACGAACTTTTGATTCAGCTTCTGTCAGCAGGGTGCAGTCATGGGGTTCACCGTCAGTTATCAGGTCTGCCATATTTATTCCCTCATGGAAATAAGTGATGTTAGGGCTGTTCAGGGTCTTGGCCAATCTCCCTGTCTCAAGAAAGAAAATGTAAACGCTGTTGAGTTAACAAAGGACATAAGAGAATGAGATGTCAGTACATTTTGTTTATGGCCCATAACAATATGGCTTGTTAAACAATTTTAGCCAATCCAGCAACAAATCTGGCACATGTGGGTTGCCTCTTTTCAGTCTTATCAAAGAGAACACTGGCATAGGTCAAGACCTTTCTTTGGCCGTGTTGTTTCTGGAACAACACCGCATGTGCACAGGTTTTTCTTTCAGAGACATCCAAATAAAATGGAGATGTATAGTCTGGACAATTTAGGGAACCTGCTCTAGAAAGCTGCAGCTTTAAGTCAATGAAGGATTGTTCCGCTTCTGGGGTCCAATCCAGTCTTGATTTCAGATTCTTCACCAACTGTCTTAAGGGCATTGTTGATGCTACATACGTTGGTATGTAGTGTCTGCTGAATCCAGCTAAACCTAAGAAAGACAACATGTCAGAAACAGTGACTGGCTTAGGATGCGAGAGGATGTTACTATTATGGCTGCTGGTCAGAGATGACCCTGTAGCTGTGATCAATCTTCCTATAAAAGTGGCAGTGGCTCTGCAAATTTGTAGTTTAGCTTTGCTTATTTTGAATCCTGATTTGTGCAGTTGTTGCAGAATCAGTGACGTTGCTTGGAGGCAACTTTCTTGTGTAGGGGCTGCTAACAGAATGTCATCAACATACATTATCATGACACACTCTTCTGCCAGTTCACTGGCATCAAGTTGTTGTTTTAGCATGCTGTAAAAAATTCCAGATGATAAAACAAAACCTTGTGGTAATCAGTGGTAAGAGTACTGCTTGTAGCAATTTAAGCTTTTAAGCATGCAGTAAAAGTTGGATTAATTACCTCAGCGTTGCGATGTCCTGTTCAGGGAAACGGCGACGATTCGGCTCGTAAGAGTCGGAATCAAGTGAGATTGATTCAGATCGCAACTTAACAGCTTAAGTTATACTGTCCACTAGTAATTAACCTTCCGCAATTAAAATCGACCTTTTGATCACATATGGTTCGTTTCCAAAGACATTAAAATCCAACTTCAAGATCAGCACTCAGGGAACAATTAAAACATGCATAAATCACAGACAAAGCAATGCGTTTACATGTTTTATTTGACTATTCTACCAAACACACGAAATAACTATTCCTAACTATAAAGAAAGCACACACGTGCACACATTCACACCAAGAGAGAGAGGGGAAAGGATTAGAAGATTGGCAGCTATGTTCTGAAGTCTCATTTCAAATTCTTAACTGGATAACCCTGTAATGTGCATCTCATTAACTTCTGTCTTAAAACAATTTCGGGAGTTTAGTTTTGAATCGATTGCCCCAGCCAGCAAGCAATAAACGCTCTTTCTTCTGTATTTGAAGTCCTTTGAATCGGTGAGGTTTCTGGCGTTGTCCGTGTAGAATGGCTGATTCTGAGGTTGGAGTTCAAGAGTCGAGTAGAGAGCGAATCACACTCATGGGAGAGTCGCTGCGTCTGGAAACAGTTCACGTGAGTTTCAAAGTTCTTAAGTTTCGAATTCGAGGCTCGGTGATAGAGTTCGGGATGGTTCTTTGTCTCCAAAACGATGCAGAGAAAAAAAGGGGGAAGATTATGACAAAGAGTCAAAAGCTTAGAAGAGAAGAGAGAAGTAAAACAGCAGACTTGAAAGCAGAAAACAGAGCATGTCTGACTCGTGCACGGTTTCTCTGGAGCCACGAGGCGGGCTCTGCCTCGTAGCTTAGCCAATGAGAGCCCTCTGAAATCGGAACAGAGATGATGTCTCAGCCAAGAGAGAAAGGCTGGGATTAGACTCGTGATTCAGATTAATTACTATACGGGATCATATCTAGCAAAGAAAGTACCGGATAACTTTATACACTAAGCTATCATTCCAGAAATGGTATTTAAAGCAGAATGATACCAAACACGACTGATTTAATACTGAAAACGTCCATTCATTCATTCCTTCAAACCTAACTATATGCTATCAATTATATGGAACAGCGTGAGGTAATAATCATGAGAATACTTTCAAGAATACATACATGCACATAAGTCTCTTTGTCCTCCGTAATTTTTTGAAAAGCAGTTTGTACAGAATATCCGCAAATCGCGGTGTTTCAGTCCGAGGATCCATGAATTCCTGTGTGCTAGATGAGTCAGGGGTTTGAGCACTCAAACAGTTCTGGAGACCGTCATGTTGACACTTCTCCCTTGGGGGGGTGTGAGTAAGTGGTTATCTCTGACCTTCTCTGCCGACAGGATGAACCTTTTGCCTAACATGTTTAGGCTGAGAAGTGAATTATTTCTGGTCCAGGAAGAGAAACTCAGGAATGAGGGCCTTCCAAGATAAGAGAGGGATCTTCAGATTTCAGGGTGCGAGCGCGCTTTTGATGAAGAGACCAATCTATAGTCCTTACATGCTCTTTCCTGAAAGTAAATGCTAGATACTTTTTACATTCTTCTGCAATAGGTATGCAAAAGAATGCATTTGCCAAATCAATGCACGTGAACCACTTCTGAGATGGTGTCAAAACAGAGAGTGATACATAGGTACTGGCAATGTTGGTGTTGTCACAACAGAATTGATTTGTCTGAGGTCATGCACTAATCTGTATTTTTGTGTACCTGCTTTAGTAACCGGAGAGAGGGGAGTGTTCCACTCAGAGTCATTTATCACTCCTCCCTCCAGCAGACCAGCCACTGTACTGGCCACTCCTTCCTCAGCTTTGGGTTTGTTGTGATACTGTGGGACTCATACAGAATTGGTAGGTGTCAATTCAAATGTTACAGGAGTTACATTACAAAATCCCATATCCATTCTTCAGGCAGTAATGCAATGAGCTCCTCTGAACCTTCCCCATCTGTGTTTTCTCTGCCATGACACATGGATATTCTTTCATGAACTAACATTCCTACATATTCTGTGTTTTCCTGAATCCAGTAAGCATCCTCTGCTCTCGAATACACAATGTTAGTTCTACCTGTTTCTTCCCAGTCTGTCACCTGCAGTAATCTTTTGGCCATTTGTCCCAGCTCTCTTGCTTCATGTCCTGGATGTAATGCTAGGGAAATGTGTGGTGCTGCTGTATCTGACATTTCATAACATTTCGTCTGATCTTCAGTAAGATGTATTGGCGCTACCACTCCTTCTTTCCCTATCATGATTCCTTCTCCTCTCAGGACTTGTCCCCTTCTACTTCCTGGAACACTTCCTGGTATAGAGTTGTGTCATTCCTGTCATAAAAAAAGTGTACAATGTAGAGGGTCAATTGGGGGTACAAAGACATTTAGCTGATGAATCCAAGAGCTATATTTAGCATACAGCTCGATGACACTCATGTCATCTTCTCTTTCTTCTAGTCGTACCCAATAAATGTCTGCATCAGTTCTCTGACCCTCACCTGTTAAAACCCATTGATTTCCTTCTCTGCTAGCCTGTGTTGAGCAGTTAGTTACCATTCTGTCCGGAAAGATCACCGCTATGCCCTATGGTTTACAATGGATGCTTGCTCCAAATTTGATCAGCAAATCTCTTCCTAGTAGAGGTACAGGTGCATTACAGGAGTAAAGGAAAGAATGAGTTAGCGTTTGATTTTCTATTTTAACTAGTAATTGTTTTGTCAGAGGCCATTTCTCAGCCATACCAGAAAACCCTCTCACAGTTACACATTGTGTAGACAGCTGACTCTTGTCAATATCTTTGCAGACTTTTGTTTGTTTTACTTGTTTTTGCTCTGGTTTTTGTACTGGAAGTAAACTCAATCATCACATATGACAGAGACACACTGTTGGAGATTGGCTCTTTCGTTGCACATCGGAAACCAGACTTTGAGTTTCTTAATGCCAGTGCATTGTTTGCAAACACGGCAACAGAGTCCTTTGTTTGGAGCGTACAACCACGACAAAAGAAACTCAGCCGGAAAATTGACGCCGTGTTTCTCGCCATCCGCTTCCCACTCTCCTGCTGGCCAACGTTAATTCACTGGACAACAAACTTTGTGAACTGCGTGCTCGGACTTTACACCAATGGGAATCATGGGACTGCTGCTTTATCTGCATCACAGAAACCTGGTTATCCGCGGAGGTTCCAGACTCAGCCATTGAACACTCAAAGTTTAATGTGCACCGCGCAGACAGATCAAGGGAGCCTACAGGGAAAAGCAGAGGTGGTGGTGTTTGTTTCTTTATTAACAACTTGTGGTGCGATGAGAGGAACATTCACCGTATTAAACATTTCTGCTCTCCCAATTTGGAATACCTCATGCTTCTGTGTCGACCATTCTGGCTACCGAGGGAGTTTACAGCGGTCATAATCAAGGCTGTTTATATTCCACCACAAGCCAACACAGAGCAAGCGCTCAGGGACCTGTATGACAGTATAACTAAACAGCAAACCATGCACCCGGAAGCTGCGTTTATCATATCAGGGGATTTTAATAACGCTAACTTGAGGAAAATAACAAAAAAATAAATACTTCCAACACATCACAATAAACACTCGCGGAGACCGCATTTTGGACCATTGCTACTCTCCCTTCCGGGACGCCTACAAGTCCCTCCCCCATCCACCGTTTGGCAAATCAGACCACTCTACCATTCTACTTCTGCCGGCATACAGGCAGAAATTGAAACAGGAAGCACCCACCCTCAGGACATTCCAAAGCTGGTCAGACCAATCAGATTACATCCTTCAGGATTGTTTTGATCATGTGGACTGTAATATGTTTTGGGCCGCATCTGATGACTACATTGAAGCCTACTCAGACACCATGACATGTTTCATCAGGAAGTGTGTTGACGAAGTGGTACCGACCAAAACAGTACGGATTTACCCAAACGAGAAACCATAGTTAAGCGGCGATGTGCGCACAACAATAACAGCGCGAGCTACAACCTCTGCAAAACAATAAAAACTGCCAAACGGAAATACAAGGTCAAAGGACAATTTAGCACCAACAATGCAAGAGGCATGTGGCAGGGTATTAATAACATCACACTTCAAAAGCAACAAAGCTGCCGCTGCATACATTACCGCCTCTCTTCCGGGCGACTTGAACAACTTTTACGCCTATTTTGAGACCCACAACACCCCCCGCATAGAATGTGCTCCCATGGCGGACATAGAGACACAGATCAGTACACTCTTGGTCACTGTAATGGAAGTAACTCGGTCCTTTTAGCAAGTGAACATTCGAAAAGCTACAGATCCAGATGGGATTTCATCTCACGTTTTTAAGGCATGTGCACACCAGCTAGTGGGAGTAGCCTGACACCCCAAATTCTCCGCTCCTTCTATACCTGCACTGTGGGGAGTTTTCTGACTGACTGTATTACTTTCTGGTACGCAAACAACACCAGCAGTAACAAAAAAGATACCCGGCGTGTTGTAGGACATTAACTTCCCTCCCTTCATGACATATAAAAATTTACATCAGACGCAGCAAGAGGAAAGCATTGAAAATCATCTGTGACACCAGCCATTCGAGCCACGGACTGTTCTTTGTACTGCCCTCAAGCAGACGCTACCGCAGTATCTGGGCACGCACAAGCCGACTGCGAGACAGCTTTTTCCCCCAGACTGTCTGGCTGATGAACACACAGAACTGACATCCATTGCACTTAAATTTTGATGTACATGTAGATGTACATTGTCGCATTTTGGACCCACATTGCACCAATATTTCACCTATATTGCACACAAATGTGTATTCTACTTTGCACATAAATATGCAATGTCTTGCATATCGCTTTATATTGCACTGACATATCTTGTTTGTATTTGTATTTTGTACTGTATGTCTGCACTGACTGGAGCTTGCACCTAAGCTTTTCACTCATCACAGCTCACACGCTGTGTGTGATGTGACAATAAAAGTGATTTGATATTATCTGTAGAGTAAGTTGCCCCTGTGTCCACTTAGTAGTCTGTGTTTGATCTCCATGAGTGGGTCGGCCAAACCCCTCATGGCGGTTTTCTGTAGGCCCCTTCAACAGTGCTCCACACCATCCTGTCGGCCCAAGGTTGGGAGCATGGGCACCTGAAAGTGAGAGGATGGCGGAAGGCTTTGTCGGGATTGGGCTGGTACCCCCTAGAACGCCCGAGCTACCTCCTCTTTGGGGACCCCATCCCCCTGCATCCGGTGCTCTGAAATGACCTCTGCCATTGGCTCGGCCAGGGCAATTTTTTAATAAAGTTTCTATACTGCCACACCTATAGCAACATCTTTCACTCCTGCAATTAGCTTCCCCGCCCCTTCTATTTCCCCTCTAGTGTCTGTTCCACCCTTGTGGGTGCTGCTTGCACCTGTTTGTGTCTTATTGTGGATGAGGCTGACTCTCTTTTTGTTGAGGCATCTGCTTCAAAGGATTTTTCTCTTTGTCTCTTACTTCCTAGCTGCTTCCAGCTGCAGTTTTAGGAGTTGTGTCTTGGTTTTCTCTATCTCTTCCTCGTCTTTTTCTGTTTTGTCCATTGCCTTATCTGTGTGGAAAATCAAATGTCTTTACCATACCTCATTTGAAGCCCCCTGCATATCTGAGTTGTTGTCCATAGCCTGTTGTTGTCCTGATATCACTGTTGTTCTGGTCACAGCATTGTTAGTAGCTTTTTCTTCTACCATTGATTCCCATTCACTAGCACAACGAAAATGATAAGATGCTTCGGTCTCTCCAGGTTTGATTAGAAATTTAATGTTTTGGTACACTGTAGGGGGAATAGGGAACATTGCCCGCAGTGCTGCACCAATCAGAGTGCTCACCTGTGTGAAGGGAACATAATTTTGACAGGTTAGAATTCTTGCATTTTTTTCAAAATCTGTCATTTAAGCAGCAGTCAAAATTTGACCCAAAAGGCATCTCACATCACCCTAAGCCAGTGTAGGTCCTTGACATAATGAAGTGAGTTTACTTAACCAACGGCTCCCTCCAGAGGTTAGTGGTGGTATTTACTCACAACAGCAATAATGTCTGCTTGTGTCCATGGTTGGTACACATCACGTCCATCTGCTTTCTGTAGCAGAGGAGCCATTAGAGGGATGGCCTGGTTCACCATCACTGGGGTCTGTAACTGAGTCACTGGATATTCTTTGTATTTAATCAGTCTGGGGGCACATATTGTCTCTGCCCAATGAGCTATATCTACATTTTTGCCTCTATTTTGTCTTCTTGTTCGCATGGAAATGCTTTCATTATTTTCATCTACTTCTGTCATTTTACCAGTAATTATTACTTGTTTCGTTTTGGATTCCAAATTAGCAGTTGACTCCAAGGCTCCTCTTTCTTCCCTGTCATTGTATTGAGATTGAAGCAAGTTATTAATCCGCATTCTACCCTGTCCTGGGAGTTCTTTGGATTGGGCTAGGCTTCTTGCGTTGTCCGTGCAAAATGATGGCTGATTTGATGTTGGAGTCCAAGAGTTTCAGTGATGAGGAGACTGAATCGAACTTGGGGAAGAGTCACTGAGAGTCCGGGAAGAGTCTGTTCGAGCAGGATCAAATTCCGGTATGCGGTGAATCAAATTGGCACTTCACATGGGTTGCAAAGTTGGTTAGGTTCAGACGTCGAGGCTCGGAGCACACTTTTGTGACTCGTACGGCTTTCGTTCGACACTTTGAGCTGAGCTTTGTGTGGAAGGCTTGTAGTTTTCCGTTTGTAAGTTCTTTGTTTCAAAACAGCGCCATAAAAAGGGCGGGGAAAAGAGGGAGGATGAAAGCCAAAGAGAGATTTGTAGAAGAGAAGAGTTTAGAAGAGCCGAGAGGGGGGAAAAAAGCATTGGGTACCGTTGTGTAATACCTTTTAACCAACGAGGAGGAGCTCAGCCTCGCGAGGTCTCACCAATGAGATTACTCTGAAATCGAGCTGTGATGACGTCACAGACTCGAGGAAGGACTGGAGCAGACTGATTCGTATCAGTTAGTATACGTGTTTTCATATCTAATAAAGGGGATACCAAGTAACTTTCTACGAAAGGTCATCATTTCGGAAATAGTATTTCAAGCAGAATGATACCACACATGGCTAGTTTAACACCTGTAACCATTCATTCACCCATTCATTCGTCTTTGTTAACTGGTCAAGCCTAAATACACGCTATCAGTTATACAGTACAAATTAATTATAGGATTATACTCGAGTATATAGTTTTAATTTTAGTCTCTCTTCATCTTTGTAACGTAGAGGAGGGCAACTGTAAGATATGCACCCAGGGGTATTATATGTTGAGATCCGTGAATTTCTGGTGCCCTTTTGTGAATATGAAGATCGTCGTTTGTCTAACAGTCTGTCCGAAGTTCTTGAATAATAGCCCCCGGCTGACCTTTGCGGCGCCAGTTACCATTTGGGCTAGGAGGTAGGCTGAACAGAATGTTTTATGGTCTGCATCTGGTCCGAAAGCACGTTAGGAATTTCCTGGCCTTTCAAGACGACAGAGGGATCTTCAGGTTTCCAGAATGTGGGTGCGCTTTGATGAAGGGAGAGATAATCCTTACAATGGAGTTGGAGTGAGGCAGGCACTCAGCGCCTGGGATTAACCCTTTACACGGCGTTCCAACATAGACATTTATCAGACGGTGGTATCGGGGGTCTTTTAAATAGTGTACGAGCAGTTGAAGTCGACGCCTTTGACACTGGGGTAGGGTCTGTGCTCTCCCAAAGTATATCCCTGCACGGTTTTCTCCAAGCGTCTTTACCCCACAGAGAGAAATTATTATGTGGGCAACAGCGAACTGTTGGCAGTACGTCTCGTGCAGGAAGAGTGGTGTCACTGGCTCGAAGAAGCCAGTTTTCCAATCATGGTCTGGACAGATTACCGCAACTTGGAATTTATCCAGTCCGCTAAACGCCAGACAAGCGCGATGGACCTTGTTCTCTAACCGTTTTAAAATTTCCATTGACCAAGGTCCAAGAACATCAAACCTGATGCCTTGTCTCGTTTATTCAAACAGACTCCACCCGTCTTGGGTAGAGGGGGCATGTCCTGGGTTATCGAATGTGCGGTTCGTAATGCACTCTTTAATACGGTCTTACCATCCCGTGTTCCCGCAAATCTACTTTTTCAACGTTGAAGCCTTACAACATGCAGTAGTTACGTGGAGGCACTCCTCCAAATTGACAGTGCAGCCCAGGGTTCGTAGAATGTATTTCGCTATCAGTGTGCTTTTTTGGTGGCCCGGTATGGAATGCGTTATTAGACAATTTTTAGGTTGTGTCTGGGGTTAATTCAGCCTCTTCCCATTCTGTCTAGGCCATGGACTTGCATTGCTGTAGACTTTGTTACCAGATTGTTGAGGTCCCGTGGCAAAACAGTCATACTCACAGTGGTTGACAGATATTCAAAATCTGGTCATTTCATTCCCCTTCCAAAGTTCAACTCGGCCTGCAAGACTGCCGAGGCAGTGTTTAAACACATCTTTCATCTACGGGCTCCCCAGCGAGGTCGTTTCAGACTGAGGATACAAATTCACCTCCCAATTCTGGAGGGAATTTAATTGTATCCTCAATGTCACTGCTAACCTCTCGTCAGAGTTCAACCCCAGTCTAACAGACAGGCAGAGCGAGCCAACCATTATCTGGGACAATTGCCCCGCTGCCTGGTCCAATGAAAGCCCTCGTCTTTTTGTGACCACCTTCCATGTGCGGAATACCCCCACAAATCAGTCCTGTCGACATCCACTGGGGTCTCACCATTCATGGGCTGTTTGGGTTACCAGCCCCACCTCTTCGAAGATCAAAAAGAGAAGGCTGATGTTCACTCAGATGACGCATTTGTTCGACGGGTTAGGCGCTCTTGGGCTTTAGTCAAGAGGTTTTTTCAGGAGTCACAGAAATGCTTCACCCGTGCTGCCAACCGCCACTGTATGCCCACCTTGTCCAACTCCTGTGGTCAGAGGGTTGGGTTATCTACTCAGAAACTTCCAATCAAAAATAAGTCTAGCCGGTCGTTTTACTATCTCCAAAGTGATCAGTTAATATACGAAGGCGCTCCTGCCTTTCGGGTTAAGAAATTGCTTGATGTTTGGAAACGAGATTACGGTTAACAATTTTTGGTGAACTGGGAGGTGTACATTCCAGAGGAGAGAAGCTGGGTCCTCACACGAGACATCTTAGACTGCTCCATTATTAAGGAATTTTTGATCGCTCTGCTGCACTGTAAGGTGTTGGATTTTGAGTGCTGTTAATTGGTTGTTCGTGCTATCCCTGTCTAGTGCTCACTAATTGTTTTCTTCTTATCTCTTTTCTGCTCATCATCGATATGCTTATGAAGCGTCTTGTCTGTGAAGTCAGTTGTGAGTCGATTGCTTTTCATGCTGAAACTAACCTGTTCTCCTAGTGTGGTGAAGTCATGTCTACCTTTTACGTCATCAGCCAACTCTACCTAAGCCAACAGACTACGTTCCTCTCCTAGATGTTGTGAGTTCTGCCCGCCGCGGCTTCACTTTTGGAGGCTTTCTTCTTCAAGTCCCCTCTGGACTCTTTTTGTTGGATTATTCCCTTTGGGGCAACCTTTGTTCGTGTGGATCTTCTGTTGAACTTTAATAAACTTTGTTTTGTATCATCGCAGTTGGGTCTTTGTCCATCCCACATCACAATCTCATTGAATGTGTTGTACTTATGAGTGTTGCACTGTATGTGTAATGTTAAAAGATGAATGTATTGTGAATGATATGAGAGAAAAGATATTAGTTTAGAGTTTATATTTTTTATTAAAAGTGCAGTTTGCAGATCCTGCTGGCTCCTTCTGTCTAGTGCTGTCTGAGACTCTACTTGTCCTGCTCTCTAAACTGTAAACTATGGATCTGATCAATTAGTCTCTAAATGCAATCGTCACAATCTTCTCAACGAGAAGCTCAGATTCAGGGAACCCACCTGCCCTGCAGGAACGTTTGCAGCTGGCTACATGATGGAGAGATGGAATAAGCGGGTTGTCGTGTGCCTGGCCGCTGTGGGATTTTGATTATTGTTTAATCAATGCTTATCGATGTTCTGTCATATAATCAACTGCTAACAGAACTTCTTTACAGCTCAATCAATAGAAACCTTCCCTTTCAGTCTTTCTCCACTCATTATGAGATTATTGCTTTGATGGGTGGGGGTTTAAGGGATTCTTGTTTGTGTGTTAGTAATTGATAGTTGTATATGGGATCATTGATTTAGTGGGTGGGGGTTTAAGGGTTTTAAATTGGTAGACCAGTAATGATAATTATATTGTATTAGAATTAACAGGTGTTTTGATGTGTGTATTAGAATGTTCAGAAGTAGTTAGATATAATGACTCCCTAGTGAACCTGCCTGCCTGCAGAACTCACTGTTTGTTCACAGAAGGACATTTTGATATGACCATGCAAACCCAGTTGTGAATAACAGTATGTGAGAAGGGAGGGCTGGAAAGTCCCTGATATGAATAGATAGAGAGGATCTGAAAGTTCTGTTCCGGGTCAGGCTAAACGTAAAGCTATACGTGAATATTCAAAAGATGTGTAATCCACAAGTTTGACCTGTTTGGATTAAAAAAAGTTCTTGTACATACTTGAGACTCTGCCTCCTTTCCTATCAGAACGAGAGGCATGACTATATAAGACGTTTCCTGGTGCAGACTCGTTTAGATTGGTTGCACTACAGCTATTATCTAGTCATGTTTCAGTTAGCAACATAAAATCTAAGTTATGTGTTAAAATAAAATCATTTACAAGGTGAGCCTTATTTCTAAGTGACCTAACCTTTAGAAGTGCTATTTTTACTCTGTTTTCTGTGGGTTCAGATATGGTGGTCTCTGCATTGCAGTTTATTTTAATCAGATTTGAAAAAAAAAAAAGATTTCTGATTTCTAGCAGACCTTTTCTTCTACTTGTTTTTTCTATTTCTAGCAGGCCTTTTCTGTATCGCTAATAAACTAAGAGCTAAAGAGGCTGAGGACATCCCAAGGTCACTGTCTTGAGGTGAATGTCCTGTTTATCTCACTGCTGGCTTGGTGGAGTAAGGGTGGGTTGAGGGTGATTTTGCTCCAGGTGGTTTGATCGCAGAACTCTTTCTGCTATAGGACGGGGAGGTGCCCACCTTTTTTGGGGCGATGTCGGGGGCTTGCTGTGAACGAGTGGGACACTTGGTTCCTGTGCAGACTAGTTTTTCAAGCTGCGCTGGCGAACCTAGATGGGGGGGATCCTGAATATGTGAATATTGTTAATGTGTCCTCCAGGGAGTTGTTCTGTTGACTCCGGTTGTTGTCCAGGGGGTTATCCTCATCCTTATTCGGTGGTGATGTAGTCTTTGAGATGTTGTGGCTATCCTCATTTGGTGGTGGTGTGGCCACTGAAATGTCCTGGTGGCTTTGCATGTTATCCAAATGTTGATTATCATCATGTCTAGCGCAGGTCAGATAATCCTCATTCACTGGTGTCGTCTTCTGGGTGGGTGACATAGGCGTTGGTGGTGTCTTTCCACAGTTAATTTGATGGCTCTTGTGTCTTTCAGACTGATAGCAAAGGGCGAAAAGTATATTGTCCATCAGCATTCTTGTTCCAGATATGTTCAGCTGCATCCCATCTGATGTGATAAATTCAGACTGATTCCTGAGCACATTAAAATTATCAATATACTGGAAACCTCTTGACAAGCGGGCATGTTCTAGCCATGTATTGAGCCCAAGTAACCGAGAGAACATATTTGTGCCATTTGCCGGATGCGGACTACTTACGAAACACTGTATTTTGAGACTTTCAAGTGTGTCAAATAGTTCCATAAAGTCCTTCTTAAGCAGCTTAGATTGTCCTTTCTTTACATCATTTTCCTCACATCAATGATGAGTTGTTTTGTCTTGTGCTTGCGAAGGATATCTCTTATCACTTTGTTAATGTCTAACAGTGTGGCATGAGGTAGACAGTATGTCACCATAGTTTTGGTCCGTAGATGCTGGATTAAATTATCCCGGGTACTACAAAGACTCTCGAGGAGCTTGACTGCAGAGACGTCTTTGTAGTACCCGGGACTGCTGTGATTGGGCAGCGGTGACGTCCATCCTCGACTTTAACCAATCAGAACGCTTGAACAGAAACAAAAGCATTAACACGGGAAGAAAACAATTGGGAAAATGAAAGCTAATAATAACGATTCCACGGGGATCGTAACACTCCCACAACTAGAAAAAACATCAGAACTGTTAAAAACATAATATGGCTTTGATGTTTTAAGGTACCCCAACTTGGGACAATGCGTCCACCAAAATGTTCTCTTTTCCCTTCTTATGCCTAACCAGCAAGTTATCATAACTCTGCAGTATCAGAGACCATCTCATTAGCCTCTGGTTATGACTTTTCATCTGGTTGACAAAAACTAATGGGTTGTGGTCGGTAAAAACCACGAGGGGTAGTGAGCTAGAACCCAAATATACCTCAAAGAACTGAAGAGCCATCAATAAGGCTAGTGTTTCTTTTTCTATTGTCGAGTAATTGAACTGAGCAGGGTTGAATTTTCTTGAGAAGTAGCACACTGGGTGATCAATCTTTTCTGAGCTTTCTTGAAGCAGCACCGCACCGGCTCCTACACCACTGGCGTCTACCTCAAGCTGAAAAGGCATGCTAAAATCGGGTGCCTTTAACACTGGATCACTCAAGTGGAGGGCTTTCACTGATTCGAAAGCATGCTGACACTCAATACTCCAAAGAAACTTTCTTGATGGGCTCAGCAACACAGTTAAAGGGCATGCTACCGTGGAGAAGTTTCTACAGAACCCCCTATAATAGCCAACCATTCATAGAAATTTGCGCAGCTCCCTGCACGTTTTAGGTGCTGGAAAACTCTGAAGGGCAGCTACCTTCTCCTCAACAGGTCGTACTTGTCCCCCACCAACAATTTTACCTAGATAGGTAACACTAGCTTGTCCAAACACATATTTAGCCAAGTTTAAAGTTAACGACGCTTTGCTTAAACGTTCAAACACCTCACGCAACGATGAAACATGGTCACTCTAAGAGTCAGAATAAATGACCAAGTCATCGAGGTATGCTCTACAATTCTGAACACCTGACAAAACTATATTCATAAGGCGCTGGAATGTAGCTGGAGCGTTTTGCATGCCAAACGCCATCACAGAGTACTGTATAAAATGATCAGGTGTTACACAAGCTGAAATCTCTGAAGCTCGTGGAGTTAGAGGCACCTGCCAGTAACCCTTGAGAAGTTCTAGCTTGGTCTCAAATTTTGCCGAACCAACACTGTCCACACAGTCCTCCATACGAGGCATTGGAAAACTATCAGGTACTGTGATGGTATTCACCTTTCGATAGTCTGTGCAAAATCTAGTTGTACCATCGCTCTTTGGCACAAGCAGACAAGGAGAACTCCAGGAACTGCAACTGGGTATGGTGAGCCCATTCTGTAATAAATACTCCACCTCAGCTTTCGTCTAATGGCGTTTAGCACTGTTCACCCGATATGGATGTTGTTTAATCGGCCTTGGTTCCCCCACATTGATGTCATGTTGTAGAACGGAGGTGCGGGAAGGAACATCATTGAACAGGCAGGGAAAATCAGCAATAAGATGTTTCACATCACTTCTTTACGGACCAGGCAAATGACTGAGATAGGAATCTAGATCACTCAAGACTTCAGAATTTTCCAGTTTTGCACTTAGATGGTGAGTATTTCTCATTATCAACTCATCATCAGGAATAGAGTTTCTAGGCACACAGCCGTCACACTCCACTCCAACAGCCACAGCTACCGTTTCAACCTGACCTAATCTTCTCAGGTTCTCAGCATGCCTATGATCTTCAGCTTCTCTAGAGAGGAAAGGTTTCAACATATTTATGTGACATACCCGTGATTTCCTACGTCTGTCCGGTGTTTCAATAGCGTAGTTCACCTTGGATATTTTCTGTAACACCCGATAGGGACCAGCAAATCGAGCGGAAAGGGCGGCCCCCAACACAGGCAAAAGTACCAATACTCGATCCCCTACTTCGAAACTGCGTTCCTTAGCCGTTCGATCATGAAGATGCTTCATTTTACTTTGTGCAGCAAGAAGGGATTTACGAGCTAGACACCAGGCTTTTTGCATG
Source organism: Danionella dracula (assembly GCA_900490495.1). NCBI lineage: Eukaryota > Metazoa > Chordata > Actinopteri > Cypriniformes > Danionidae > Danionella > Danionella dracula. Next base: position 20,837,414 of record UELW01000012.1, read on the forward strand.
CACTCACGAAATTTACTAACATATGTTAGCACACCAATTTTGGCGTCACTAGCAGAGGATATAATATCCTCTTTGAGCATCTTCAAAGGACCTCGTACTGTGTGGCCGAACACCAACTCTGCCGGACTGAAACCTAGACTTTCCTGCACAGTCTCCCGTGCTGCAAACAAAACAAAGGGTAACCCCTCATCCCAGTCTATACCGGTCTCAAAGCAGTACTTGCGAAGCATAGCTTTGAGAGTCTAATGCAGGGGTCGGCAACCCGTGGCTCTGGAGCCGCATGTGGCTCTTTAGCGCTGCCCTAGTGGCTCCCTGGAGCTTTTTCAAAAATGAAAAAATAAAAGGAAAAAGGTAAATATGTTTTTTGTTTAATATGGTTTCTATAGGAGGACAAACATTCTTAATGTTTTCCAATGCTGTAAAAGAGTGTAGAATAAATATTTAATTTCAACATTTCTGTCAGCGACGATTTGCGTCATCACCCGCGACACACGTTTCTATCAGCGGGGCGGGATGCCAGGTAGGGGGCTGCTGTAAACAAACCGGCGGCTGTGTGGTGGGCCATGGATCCCAAAGAGAAAAAGAGAAACATATCTGAGGTGAACTGAGGATTCAACGGTTCTTGGACCGAATTACATTCATTGCCGATGCGGAAGGATTGGCTGAATGTTTGCACTGTATTGGGAAGTTAACTAATAACAAGAGTAACGTGGAAAGAGATTTCCAGGGAAGGCATGCACGTATTTAGTAACAAAGTGGCTGTGATTTTATATACTTCTTTTCAAAATGCTGCTGTTTTATTTTTATAAATGTATGCTGCGTTTTTTGCATTGTTTGTTGCCCAGTTAGGGGCACGTTGTGCACGTTCCATTTTGATGTTGTTTTTGTGAATCCTCAAAATAAAAATGACATCAAAAATTCGATTTCTTTATTGCATTCTCTCATTTCATCAAAGCAATTAAACATAATTCATTAATATTGTTATCGTACAACAGAGTAGTCACGTGGTGCGTCGTTCTCTACAGGATTCACTGCAGGGAAAATAAACATTTAATCATGAAGGCTCATTATGTATTCGTAGCAAACTTAGTCATTTTTATAGTAGGCTAATATAGATACATAAAGCATGTGTTACCTTCATTACAAGGCTTATACAAGGCTTTTAATTTTTTGCGGTTCCGGACCTATTTGTTTTTGTTTTTTTGGTCCAATATGGCTCTTTCAACATTTTGGGTTGCCGACCCCTGGTCTAATGAAACCTCTCAAGTGCGCCCTGGCTCTCGGGGTGATAAGCACTGGAGATTCTTTGTGAAATTCTTAAGCTGGACAACACTTGGGTAAAGACTCAGCTGCGTCAGCTGAGCACACATTTGATGTAAGCAAACACATGTCTCTTGTTCCTCAGTTTCGTGAGGCTGAGATTGATGCATATTTTGGTGTCTTTGAGCGCATAGTCCATACCTTAAATTGGCCCAAAGAAATCTGGCCATTGCTATTGCAGTGCAAATTGACGGGAAAAGAACAGGAGGTCTGTGCCAGTTTGTCACTTGAAGATTGCCATTTTTACCGTGTCGTAGACAAGGCTATCTTAAGAGCTTATGAATTAGTTCCTGAGGCTTATCGTCAGCGTTTCCGGAAACACAAGAAAACTCCGCCACAGTCCTTTGTTGAGTTTGCACAAGAGAAGGCCACCCTGTTTGATCGCTGGCTTACTTCCAGTAAGGTGACAGATTTTTCGGCTCTTAGAGAGTTAGTCCTTTTGGAGGAATTTAAGAACTGTTTACCGGACCGAGTAGTCACTTATCTGAATGAACAGAAGACAGTCACATTGTCACAAGCTGCGGTTCTTGCTGAGGAGTTCACACTCACACATAAGAGTGCTTTTGTCACAACTCCTCCTCAAAAGAGCGACGTGGTTAATTTCTCTGGACAAAAACCATCTGGAACCAGACAGACTTTGTTTTTATTGCCACAAAGGCAGACATTTAAAATCGGACTGTTCTAAAAGTCAAGAAGACTGTCAAAAGACCTTCATGTTGGCGGATCACATCACATCCCATCACATCTCATCGCTGCTCAGCACATCTGAACTCTCTACCTTCATCATCCCACTAAAACTCCTCCTTGGCAACGAAAGTTGAGTATGCTTTGCCCAGTGCAATGTCACATGCTTAGTGGGGAGGTAGAGTGTTTGTGTTCACGTGCTGTGGGTTCGCTTGTGGGTGTTTGCGTGAACGGGTGAAAGGCGTACTGAAGCAAGTGCAGCGATCAAGTGTGTTTGAGCGCGTGTTTTTAAAGACCAAAAGTCCTTGATTGCGAGAGCGGGAGCCAGATACGTGCATTTGCAGCGTGTGCTTGTGTGCGGGTGCGTGCGTGCGTGTGCGTGTGAAATTTAGTTAGAGCGCATCTCTTCACTCACAGTAGCAAAACTGTTTAGTCATTAGGTAGGTGGTTTGGTCATTAGGTAGGGATTGTATTAATTAGCTTGACTAGATTTCCTTTTGTTTTTTTTTTGTGATTCTATTTAAGTCATCAATGTATTACCCCCCCCCCCTTTTTTTGGGATTGACCAGTTTGGTCTGAATAGTACTTAAGGTCTGTAAATATTCTACTACTTTGGGCTGAATAATAAATCTTACTTTCACTGTTCACCTTGTATTTTTTTCGTTATTCCAAACTTCAACCAGCAACTTGGCACCTCAATGTACTCCACTTTGAGTCACATGACATCTGACCCTTAGGGGCGTAACAGTGTGTTACAACTTCAGTACTACTGGCAACATTTTTTGTGTCACTGTCGTGTTATGTTCACACTGGGAATTGGTAAATGTGAAAGTTGTTGCCAAATCAATGTTAGAAAATTATTTTAAACGCAAATTTCTGATTGGTGGATGTAACTGCTGTCACTGTTTTATTTAACAGAATGTAGTGAATGATACATTAGTAGTGATATTTTTTGTGTAATTTCCCTATTAGTGAAGGAAAACTAAAGGTGTCACAAAGATGTGTGTTAGCTTGATGTCTGCTGTGATTAATTGCATTGTATGCTTTTTATAATTGATTTTCTCTTTAAGATATTTTACAGCTGCAGACATCTAAGGACCATCCGCTCATGAGTTCATCTTGAAGATGTCTTACATATTGTCATGAGATCTGTAAACACAAGAACACTTACTGCAGGGTCTTGGTTGGGTTTCGTCCAAACATTCTTCCAAAGATGCCATCATGGACCACTCATGTACCAAGGGAGCAGTGTCAACCTAGATGTTTTTGCTGTTTGTATACTTTAAAACCCCATCCAGTTGTGTACTAACTTTGATGGAAGAGATCTATACTTCAAAAAAGCACTCTTGAATCAAAAAAAACAAATTTAGATCAACTGTTCCTAGATCAAGCAAAAACTTCTGCTAATGGGGTATGCAAATTTGAGTTGGCAAGAATTTTTTTAATTAACACTGACAGAGCACTGACGTGGAGCTGAAGCATCTGGTGACGGGGGTTCGAATCCAGCCTTGTTCCTTCACCGATCTTCTCCCCAGAGCTCTACTAAGTGTTCTTCCTCTCTCCTATCGGAACTGGCCTATCTAAAAATGCATCAATAGGCCTAAATAACATATAATTTAATTATTTAAAATGTAATATTTAAGCTAGAATTTCTAGTTTTAAGAACCCATATTCCTTGTCGTTCAGAAATCAAGGTGCCAGAGTCTGGAGTAACACTGGGGAGAGGGAAATGCCAAAATGCCTGAAGTCCAGTGTCAATCAAGTACCCACAGTCAGCGATGGTCTGGGGTGTCATGGCAGTTGCTGGTGTTGGTCCACTGTGTTTTATCAAGGGCAGGGTCAATGCAGCTAGCTATCAGGAGATTTTGGAGCACTTCATGCTTCCATCTGCTGTAAAGCTTTATGGAGATGAAGATTTCATTTTTTAACATGACCTGGCACATGCTCGCAGTGCTAAAACCACTGGTAAATGGTTTATTGACCATGGTATTACAATGCTCAATTGGCCTGCCAACTCTACTGAACTGAACCCCATAGAAATTTTGTGGGATATTGTGAAGAGAAAGTTGAGAGATGCAAGACCCAACACTCTGGATGAGCTTAAGGCCACTAGCATCCTGGGCCTCCGTAACACCTCAGCAGTGCCACAGGCTGATTGTCTCCATAACATGCTGCACTGAAGCAGTCATTTCTGCAAAAAGATTACCGACCAAGTATTGAATGCATAACTGAACATAATTATTTGAAGGTTGACTTTTTTTTTGTATTAAAAACACTTCTTTTATTGGTCGAATGAAATAGGCAAAAAAATGTTATAGGAATTTTGGGTTTTCATGAGCTGTATGGCAAAATAATCAATATTAAAACAATAAAAGGCTTGAACTACTTCAGTTGTGTGTAATGAATCTGAAATATATGAAAGTCAAATGTTTATCAGTACATTACAGAAAATAATGAATTTAATCACAATATGCAATTTTTTTTTGCAAAGGACTTGTATATACATTGGGGTATTTTTAAACAAAAACATCTGTGTACTTAATAATAAAAAAAAATATATATATGTATATTTATATAAAGTGCTATAAATAGAATTGTGACAAGGCTTTGATACATTGCAATGCATGTTTTGCTTTAGCATTCCTTACACCCATAACCACAGATTATAATCAATAGCTGAATCCACAACATCAGTCTCCCGCAAAAACTGCAGAAGCCCCGAGGTTATCGCATCAAAGAAAATCGCAAAGTCCCTTGGAGTAATAGGAAATTTTATTTTGTCTAAAAACTCTTTGTATGATAGTAAGGGACCATCACAACCAAGTAACTAAGTTACTAATAAAATATTATTTTTAAACTAATATAAAAAAATTGTTTTGTTTTATACGTATTATCTCTATTATTCCATATCAAACACCTATGTGGAGAAAAGTTGTGTTTGTACACCAGTAACATGGATAATAAGGCTTGCTTATGGAAGTTGGAGAGCTTGATGGGGATTTTCTGAATGTCAAAGTTGCATTTAATGAGGAATCTAATACCCCTAATTTCGTTAAATATTACATTTGGAATATAATACCATAACAAGTCATTAAATTTAAGTAAACTCTTAATCCATCTGATTTTGAAGGAGGTGTTCGCTGATTCAAAATCGATAGCATTTAAACAACCTTGTTGATTTAGAGTTGCCTAATAAATCTATATTTAAATAATGAGGTCTGTTCTTCCAGATAAAATTATATAGGATCATTTATTATATATTTATTTATTTATTATATATTAACTTTGGAGAGTCTAATAGCATCACAGTATAAGCTAATCTTGACAGACCTTCTGCTTTTTACAGCAGTATCCTTCCAGTCAAAGATAAATCTCTGACCAACCAGAAGTTAAGTTTCTTTTGTATTTTATCAATTAAAGGGATATAATTTAAGTCAGTTCAGTCCTTTTGATTTTTGCATATGTTTATTCCCAATCAGGAACATTGATCTTTAATTGGTATACCATGTAGTTCCATGAGATTACAGGGCATTTCTTTTAAAGGGAACAAGTCACATTTATTAATGTTGACGGTTAAGCCTGAAACTAAAGAGAATGCATCTAAACATTTAAGAGCATTTTCTATTTCTTTTTCATTTTTCAAAAACAATGTTGTGTCATCTGCGAGCTGAGAACATTTTATTTCTTTATCAAATATGGAAATGCCTTTAAATGGATTGTTTTTGATGTGAAGACAAAGCACCTGCACTATTAATAAAAATAAAAAGAGAGCTGCAGGATCAACTTGTCTTACTCCTCTAGATAACTTGAATCTGGGAGTTGTTCCAAAAAGTAATTTAACAGAGGAATTGCTACTTTTATACATTATGTGAACAGCCTTGATGAAATAATTTCCAAAACCAAAAAACTAAGAGTATTTATAAGAAATGAATAATCTACAGAATCAAAAGCTTTGTAATAATCAATGAAAAAAACTTAACTTTCATTTCAAATTTTTTAAAATTCTTGTCAATTAAGACCAAAATTAGACTAATATTGTTCCTGATATATCTGCCAAGGATACAACCAGATTGCCAATCATCAATAATGTTTTCCAAACAGGGTTTCAGTTTTTCTGCAAATATAGCAGATAACAATGTAGCATCATTATTAATTCATGATATAGCCCTCCAGTTTTCAATATTAAGTGGATCTTTACCAATCTTAAGGATGAGAGTTATTATATTTTGAGACATTTTAGGTATCATTTCCTCAGTTTCTAGAATTTTCTAGAAAAGAAGAAAGTTCTACTTGAAAGAACTTATACAATTCAGTTGTTAAGCCGTCAGTACCTGGTGATTTATTGTTCTTTAATTTAGTAATGTTTTTTTGTATTTGTGCTAATGTTATATCTTTATCCCAATTTTCTTTAGAGACAATGTCAATCAATGAGGACTTTTATTTAACGTTTTTTAAGAAAGATTGTGCGTTGCCAATATTTTTATCTTTAGTGTATCATTTCATATAAAATCTTGTTACAAAGTGAGAGATCTGGCTTGGGTCTGAAGAAATTTTTAAGTTTTGCTCTAAATTAAAAAAATATTTTGAGTTGCATTCTCCTTCTTCCAACCATTTGTGCTGCGACCTTTGAAAAGCTTCTTTGGCCTTACTTTCAAATATTCAATCCAAATCTAATTGTAATGAAACCAAAATATCTTTATCGATTTGTGACCAACAGTGCAATTTTTTTTGTTAGAAATATTGAGTACCTCGCACATCACATGGATACACACAACCTAATTTGGTAAACGTGTAAATAAAAAAACATTGTTGCAATAGTCAGGCACGAATTTAACCATACATTTACCATGCATATAGTTTCATATGAAATGGGTTTTCACAGTATGTTGTTGACATACCATAATACTAATAATCTCTCACTTGCGTTTATAGTTATTCACTAGAAGCTTTCTTTTGTTTCCTTTAACGTGTTATTGTGGCAAATGTGTCAGTGCCATACCACGTGATAAATAGGATACATTTGATATCATTTTATGTATTTGATATACATTTGATAATGTCTTAAAGCATTATTTTTATTTTTACTTGGCTGCAATTGGCTTCCATAAACTACAGAGTGAGTATACAGCGTTACTGAAACTTCCTGCTCTTAAAGCCTCTGTCGTCAGCATGACGCGCGCTTTTGACTTCCTGCTTGTGCCTACCGAAGGAACAAGGTGTGCCGAGTTTGTTATTCAGTCATGAAAGTTAACTAAGTTACACCTGCCAGGATCATATGAAAACGTGACAGCGGGGTTCGTACGACGTTCATTTACTTTTTTTAAAACTTATTTGTTGAAAGATAAATTCACATTTCTATATGTTTGAGATTGCCGTTTTATATTTTAACCTGGTAAATAGGACCGTGGCATTTGTGCTCGCTTATTTGAATATGCGTAAGTAATGAAGACGAGGTTGGAATCCGTTCAGTAATGTTGCTGACAGATATATTAGACTTGTCTTAGACTTGAACTCAAATGTAACGTTTGGGAGACACAGAAGAGGTACTGCTAAGGTAAAGAAGGGACGATATTTGAATGCTTATTGAGTTTGAACGTTTGCCCACTGACACGAAAAGAATTAGTCAAAACATTTAAGATTTAAGTTAAGAATAGGAGATAGAATTACTAATAGAGTATTAGTCTATTTATAAACAAACTCATTAGTTATAGTTTAGCCGTCTCTTTAACATAAGTTGTAACCTATCTAATTAACTATATTAGTATTAAATAGTATTAAAATATACTAGTCTACAGAAGCAATCATTCTAAAGCTTTCCTATGATGTCTGGGACAAGTTTCTATACGTTTTATGTTCAGTATTTCCTGTGGCAGCAATTTATTAAGCATTCGTTTTTCAGGGCCGTTTTTAAAGAACTAAGTAGGATCTATAATTTTATAGTTTTATTAATGTAATATACAGTATTGTAATATATCGTTTTATTCATGTTATAAACAGTACAATAATACATATTAATAAATAATACATATTAACAAATAATAAATACTTAATAAAAATGTTAATAATTTAAAAAAATTATACTTAACATTTAACACATATTTAAAAAGCGGTAGTTTTTTTAGTGTACAATGGTGCACCAGTAAAAGGATAGAAAGGTGAAAGTAAACAAAAAAAGTTCTACAAGGAGGAGTACTACTCAAATAATTGTGAAAACAAAATAAAATATAGAACATGGCAAAATAATTAAATCATACATTGCCTGTAAAGTACAATCTCATATTGTAATACTTTAAAGTTTACTTAAAAAAAAGAAAAACAGAAGAGCGCTCTGTTATTTAGATTTTATTGTTCCAATATTTAATTTTTAAGTAATTCAAAATGACAGAAATTTAAAACATCTTTGAAAATAAAAGTATGAGCTATCCAGATGAAAACAGATACATTTTCATTTGTGAGTCGGCATATATAAATTCATGTACAGCAAGGAAAGTAAAAAAAATAAAGTTAATTTCGCTTCGATTTTTATGCACAATTTCTTTTAGTCCTATGGTTACATTTGGGTAGTGTTTGAAATATGTGGTCATGATTCAATGACTACATTTTAAAAAAAGCCTGATTGCTTTTTCGTTCAACAGATTTGACCTTGAAGAGATGATTCGAAGCATTCCCACATTACAGACATTTCTGGAAACCCTCCCAAGCACAAGACTTAACATCTCTGGCATAAACCCCTCAAACGAATTTGCCACAGCACCTGGATCTTTACCCAACACTCTAGTTTCTGGCACTGTTATAATGGACTCAATTCAACCATGTTCAGGCTCAGAAAAGCCCCCTGAAGTGACCTCTGAGTTCCAGAACCAGCTCGACCTGTTCCTCAAATTGGGCTTTTCGCAAATGCAGGTTCATGTAGCTTTTCTTAAAATGGGTCCTGGTGCAGACACTAATACGATTTTGGGGGAGCTTATTAAGGCTGCTGGGGAGTCATCTGAGAAGGGAGAGACTTCTGCAGCACAGTTGCTGGCTTCACACAGAGAGGGTTCCGGCAAGGTGCAAGCCAGTGATCTTACTGTGGTAACAGCTGAAGGTGAGACTGTAGAGGATGACGAATCCAATGCACTTCGACCTATCATAATCGATGGATCTAATGTAGCCATGAGGTGAGTTCAACCCAACATTAATTATTTTAGATTATTTGTAAAAAAAAAAAAAAAAAAAAAGTTTTTGAACAACAATTTCAATGTCCACAGTATTAATCCTACACAAGGTAAAGGCTTGTCACTGTGACGGAACCTTTTAAGGTTTCCAAAATGTACCTGCATGCTAAAGTATATAATCGTATAAAAACCTTTTGTACCTGTAAGTACCCAACATGTACCCTTTAAAGGCAGATTTGTACCCTAGTCATAAGTACATTACAGGACCTGGTTTGTAGCTTTTCAGCATGTATCTTTAAGGTCCTAATTTGTACCCTCTGAAGGCACACTTGTATCCTAGTTTTATGTATCTAATATGGCCTAGTTTATACCTTTAAACCACATGTCTTTAAGGTCCTATTTTGTACCTTTCTTATGTACATTATAGGGCGTATTTAGGTGTTCAGCCACAATAATGTCACAATAACAGATCAGTGAAGAGACACTTTGGACGATTACCATGACAACTATATCCACTTCAAACAACTACTGTATACTCACAATTTCATTTATTTACATCAAGCTACTTTATCTTATAACAAATTGCTGTTTCAATACATTTAAAATGACAATTTTAGAAAAAGTTAAGGACATCACTTTCATTACAATTATCACTAAAACTACATTAAAGTCTCAATATTCAAATAGAAAATGTACATTCATTGCACTGAATTACACAAAAACAACCAAATATTGTTACAATCATGGACTCTGAAAAAACCTGTGCATGGAAACATCACATATTAAACTACAATAGAAAGGGACCATAATTAGTTGATATAAAAATACATTCAATATAAATTGTAAAGTCTCTTGTGGTCAGGTTCATCCCAGAATTAACAATTTCATTGAAACACACAAATAAAAAAAGTAATGGTTACTTTCGTAACCCCTGTTCCCCAAATAGGGAACGGAGATTTAGGTCGGTGATGACTATAGGAATCTCCGTAAGGAGCACTCTACTCTCTCCACACTATTTCAAAATGCCAATCAGTGAATGCGCTGATGGTCACATGATCACGTCGTCACACACAAAACGGACGCAAGCGTGACACTCTTCCTGTTGTGAAGCTGGAGCCATACTCACCCCCTAGGCAACCAGACTGACTCATGACCTTATGGTTGTGCCTGGGGGACATAAGTCTCCGTTCCCTATTTGGGGGAACGGGGGTAACAAAGGTAACCACTAATTTTTAATGGGCAATCGGGCAAAATTCTCTCATACCAACCCATACCAGAGGAGGAAGCATCAATCCCAGAACTGAAGGGAGACGCGCGAAAGCCATACTTGCCACATCGAAGGCTGGACTTAGAACTTCGGCATTTTAATACACGTAAGGTTTCATTGAACCCCAGATGGCCAAGGGCCATAAGACCCTGTCTCTGTGGCGAATCAACTGGGAGCCCGTCTGGGCCAGTATCAGTCAGTCGTCCAAGTAAGCCAGGATTTAAACCCCTTCCTGTATTAACAGTACTAAAGCCACCTTGATCACTATTGTGAAGGTGCGAGGGGACAGAGACAAGCCGAATGGGAGGACCCAATACTGATACACTCGACCTTCGATGCCAAACCAAAGAAGGGGTCTTTGCCAAGGGAGTATACTCATGTGAAAATACGCATCCTTCAGATCTATTGTGGCAAACCAATCCCCTGGACGAACTGAGTGGACCATGCGTCTGAGAGATATCATCATGAACAGAGGTCTCAGAAGGTGAGCGTTCAGAGGTCGAGGACTGGACGCCACCCACCTGTGAGAAACCAGAGAGTAGGGGCTGTAAAATCCTCTTTCCCTGTCGGCAGAACGACCAGCTCGATTGCCCCTTTGCATAGAAGGGAATCGATCTCCTCGTGCAGGGCTGGGGCCTCTGTGGGTGAGACATTAGTGAGACATGTGGGTGAGATATTAGAACCCCGTTGAACCTGGACAGCTTTGCAGCAAACTGCAGTCGATAGCCATGCCAGATAGTGTGTACGAGCCAAGGGGAAATATTGGGACCTTCCACCAAGCTTATTGAAACTCCACTAATGGGGTCATACGCACTTCGCCGATAGTTTCCATAGCGGGGTCGCAAACTAGCGGACTTAACGGTGGGGTCCGAAGGGAGCCTAGGTGCAGCATCCGGTTCAAGCCGAGGAGGATTCACTCGAGGCTGACTTCGACACGGAAGCTGAGAGCCATACGGAGTGCACTGCATCAGACGTCGTGCCTCTGAAAACAGAACTGCATTCAGTTCTGCAATGCAAGCCTCCTGGCAGCGCACATAACCCAGGGAGTTCAAGAGATCTGACCTGTGAGTCAGCTGCCTGATGGTGGTGGCACCTCTTCCCTCCAAGGGGGGCAGGCTGGTGGCAAAGGCCTTGCAGCAGCTGGACTCCCTGGGCGATTCCTCATAGCCGCTCTTGGTCGATGTCTCCGACGTGGGGGCTGATCATCAGCAGTGGGGGCGCCGACTTAGAAGTGGAGCTGCTGTATTTCTTCCTATGTGGCATCATGATATCTCTAAAAACCTCCTCCTGCTCTCTGATTGTAGAGACCCACAATGTACGGTCATCTACGGCGATGCCGTAGAGGCTATCCGGGACTACAGGTGCGTTGAGGAAATGCTTCTGATCTTGTGGGAGCATCTCAGCCTGGGTCAACCAAATATGGCGGTTTTGGACTACTAACATAGACAATGTGTGGCCAAGCGAGCTAGCTGCAACTTTCGTCGCCTTGAGCGCGAAGTTGGTAGCCGCCCTCACATCCTCTGTAAGACCTGGGCCACAACTCCTCTCTTGCATATCTTTCAGGGCCTTGGCTTGGAACACCTAAAAGGCTGGCATGGTATGCAGGGCAGCGGCAGCTTGACCCGCTGCAGCGTAAGCCCTCGTAGTCAGGTCCAAGGACAGGCTTAGCTGGCGGGATGAAGGCCTCGGCTGTTCACGGCAGGTGGCAGGGTTACTCAAGCATAAGTGCACCGCCAGCACCTGCTCTACCTGGGGTATCACTTTGTACCCCATAGCTACCGCACCGTCAAGGGGAGCAAGAGAGGGGAGACTCGTCAACCTTGCTTTAAGAGGTTCCTTCCAAGTTTGGGTCAGTTCTTCATGCACTTCCAGGAAGAACGGGATAGGAGGTGGCTGGGAGATATCATCCTGGGACGACCCCACAAACCACGCGTTCAGCCTGGCAATCTCGGGTGCAAGGGACGGAGCAGCACAATCTGATGTTATCCCAGAGGGGGAGAGCAATGTGCCATCTCCTACGGGAGATGCACAGACTCTCTCCAATGCAGTAGTGGAGATCGCATCAGGCACACAGGAGTCCTCAGAAGATGCAAGCAGTGCATCATCCGATAACTCACTGTGGCGGATAGCAAAGCTTGCATGTCTCTGGCATCCAGAGGAGTTGAGAAGGGTTGCACGATCTTCTCACTCCCCCGGATGCCGGAGATATGCACTCGTCGACCCTTACGGCCAGGAGCTACAAAGCCTCCTTGTTTGGAACACGCAACAAACAGTTGACTGGCAAAACAAATGCTCTACTAAGAAAAGAAGTCTTACTTGCTGGTGGAAGACAGTAGTGAAAGAGCAGAAGTCTGGATCCGGCTGAAAACCTCGCTGGTTGCCGTCCACTCAGCCTTAATCCAATATTCCACACGGGTAATCAACTGTCTTCGTGGTTGTCTTTCACTTGAGTCGCTCACATGTCGTGAGTAGGCTCCAGTAAAAAAAACAGGGGATTAGCTTGCGTTTGCATTTTGAAATAGTGTAGAGAGAGTAGAGCGTTCCTAGCGGAACTTCCCATAGTCGTCACAGACACAAGTCGTAGTAACCGACTTGATGAGGAACAAATAATTTCACAATCATGGGAAATGCATTAAAACCTTTGCATAGAAACATCACACATTAAAGCATACTAGAAGGAGACCACGCTTAGTTGATAATACATTCAATATAAATTTTAAATGTCCATAAGTAAGTCTGTTGTGTTGCAAACGTTTTGCAACAATGAAATGTCTGTGTACATTAACAACATGCAAAAATGTCGGGGTATCTTCTTGGTCTACATTAAATTATTGATGACATGCAGTACAGTGGTTTGTAGTGTCTTATCACCAGGAGCAGAGATTTTTAACACATGGTGCTGGAGAAAAAGCAAGGTGTTCTTACAGTGGGAAGGATACTTTAGGTTGTAGACAAAATAGGCGTAGAAAGCAGAACTCCGCTCCAGCGGCTCTGAAAATGTCTAAACCCTCCATTTTTACTATACCTCTTCTCAGTGAAAAGTTTTTTTTGAGCTGGACAGTTATCCTGGACAGGATATGGTGTGGAAACGAGTAAGAGAAAAAGATACATTAATGTTCTCAGTATCAATTAGTGATTTATCTAGAACAAGTAAAACTAAACTAGATTGTGGTACCTGTCCTATCACGATGCAACTCTCCACTTGTACTCTGAAAAGCACTGACAGCAAAATTAGAACACCACAGACATCAATATCTGAACAGAGAATCAAAAAGATATACAAAAAATTTTTATTATTACTCAGGTGTTAATGACCGGTGTGTTTTAGGACTCACATAGGTATATCAGGCTGGGAAGAGTTCATCTCCAAATATGCGTTTTTTTTTTCTTTTCTTTTTTTACTTTGGTTTCTTTTGTTTTTACCACCCACGACAATAAAAAAAAGTTAATTGGTTACTATACTTGGTCTATGAATTAGGCTTACATCCTAGTACAATTAAATGTCTTTAAATAAAAACAAATACAAGGCATACTTTTGTTATGCTCAATTGCTTTGCTTTAGCTCCTAGCTGGAAAGGGCACGTGAAGAACAACTTGGAAGGGACATTTAAAGTTCTGAAATTTTGCAATGTTTTGAATAACTGTGTTGTGTTTGGCTTGTTAGCATGTTTGCTCAATTTAATAATGAATTGTGGTTATTTTCTGTTTATTTATGTGTTTGTATTTATTTCATATGCATATTTGATGCAATGTTTTACACTTGATTGATATGGCTGTTATTTTTGTTGTTGTTTCCACCTAGCACTTACGCTGTTTACAAAGAAATAAACCAGACGAAAACATCAGTTTGAGAGTGAGGTGTTTCTGTTCAGCTGTGAATGCTACATTATAGCATCCTCAGCAACAGAAGACTCTTAATCTCCCTATTAAAAATAATACTTTCCTCAAAAAGATAAATAAAAAATATTTTTCTCTGTTTTATATATTTCTTTAATTACTAATTAATCTAATAATAATATATGCAACATTTATAGTTATTGCTCGATTATTATTACATTGCTTACCAGAGGAGTGCTTTTTCGTTCAGTCAGTAGCGCCTTCTTGACTCTTCCTCACACTGTGGCCATATTTCAGCTTTATCTTCTTTAAATTTCATGAGTGACATGTCCCAAGTATGCTATTTTGGGGAAAAAAAGTTTAAATTATGCAAAATTCTATATATAAATAATGTAGACTAAAGAAAATGCTTTACACAATATTTTATTGGTATTCATGTTGAGACTAGGGATGCACTTAAAATTCAGCCACCAAACATTTTAGGCCGAAAATGGGCCAAAAGTGCCTTTTCGGTTTTTGGCCAAAAGAGTTTTTCCACCGAAACATGGTCGAAACGGTGATGACGCAATCACTGCCTACACATGCTTGTCGGGAGAAACGGTTCCAGCAAGACGTGAAAACACGGTGGAACAGCCTTATTACATGTTGCAAAGCCTCTTTGACCAAAAGCGAGTCTTGGCTGCATATAGCGCAGATCATGAGCTCCCTGCGACATTCACTGCACACCAGTAGATCTTAATAGAGAACATTTATTCATTCATTCATCTTCATGTCGCCTTTCTTGCCTTTCGGGGTCGCCACAGCGGAATGAACCGCCAACTCTCTGGCATATGTTTTACACAGCGGATGCCCTTCCAGCCGCAACCCATCGCTGGGAAATAATAGAGAACATTCTCTCATTGCCCTCTTTGAGCAGCTAACTACAGAGAGCAGCTCCTCTGATGCATCTGTAGCGGATGTTACTCCTTTAATCGCAGCGCTAAAGAGTCTTTTAAGCAAAGAGGTTGAAATCTTGGTAGCAACCATTCAGCAGGAAACTGGAGTCTGGCCTGTTTTTCTTGACTGTGTAAAAAGGAATACAGATAAGAGCCATATCACCCAAAAATTCTCTAAATAAAATTATTATATAATTATGTTGTACTGAAATTATCAAAAGTATAGTCTGAATTGCTCTTTATTATCAATGCTTGAATTATTGCATGTATATCACAAAATTTTTGTTCTCTCAGATGCATCACATTTATACAACTCAGAACTTTTAACATGAACACGTGTTAAGAGGATTATCAAAGATACTGTTTATCAAAGTCAAACACAGCTTTCCTGACCACTTAGTACTTAGTCTGGATTAAACATTACCTCACTGCTGAAGATTCTGAGTGTAGTTGAGCATGGTGATATTTTTCTGCCCTTCGTGTGATGACCAAGTTTGATGAATTTAGCCTGCTTCTTAAAAGACTTCTCAAAAATTAACTCGGGAAACTGTTGCCTTACTCGAGAACTCCACAGCTGTTGAAGATGGAGAGCAAGTGTTTCATCACTCATCACCACCATTCACGAAATGTATATATTCAGGTGTAGTAAAATGTGGCCAATGCACACAATATTAAAATTTTATGACACTAAAGAGGCAGGGACGTGCACAGGTAAGGCTCAACCTGTGCAGAGCACATCCTCTTTTTGTCATTAAGCTTCAAAGTGCCCTTTTTATGGGAAGGGTTTTTTATTTATTTATCAATGCTATTTGTAACCCTTTACGTCAGTTTGTTTAACCAGTTAAAGGCATTAAAAAGCTTTTCTCTAATAACCGCTCAAACTGTCAGTCTATCTTCACAACTCCGCTCCTCTGAGCTCCTCGCTTCAGCACATCATTCAGTTTAAAAGTAGCAGATGAATGTCTGCCTGTAACGGTAAAATATCTTGTTGTTATTTTATAAAGACAAGGCTGCACTTATTTAAACACTATTAGCATGTCTATAAAGGATGATATAAAGAATAACCCCACTGCTGTGATGTTGACGTTATCTCATCGTTTTAATGATGAACAAATTGCACACATTTGCTAGTCATAAACTTGCGGCGTAACTGTGTTTGAGTTTAACACAAAGCGACCGAGTGATCTGTGCACGACCCTGCTTGAGAGGGCAGGAGATAAACACGGGGCAAACTGTCTACTTGTCTGTCACGTGACCCCAATGGCGTGATTACGTAAGCGTCTCTGAAAAGGGTCAGAAACTAACTTTACTGTATGAATAAACATAAAACTGCGAGGGATGTGGAAGGGTGAGCGACCGTTCTCAGAACAGACTGTAAAACTAATGTCAGTTATGACGATAAAGTTAACATTACACTACTATAATACATTTTCTGCTGTTTACATTTGGGGTTTCCAGATATGGCTCTATTAAAATAACCTCAATTTCTGAAACATTCGCTGATTTTATTATTCATCGAACATGTGATGTTAATTCACAGTACACACACACACGACAGCTAACATTACATTGATGTGATGGTTAACTAATGCCATACAAAACACGTTAGCATTACGATCAACATTGTCATATTGGTCCTTTTCTCTTCGTCTATGAAATTCAATCCCACCTTAGATAGTTTAGCCACAAGTTCCCCTGACGTCAAGGATTCCAAGGCCATGTTGACAGTTGCTGCTCTCTCACCGTCTCTGGAAAATTCTACCATATTTCCCGCTCTCTGTGTTCCTGCCCACAGTCTGTGGAAAGTTCCACCCGAACACAACGCCGAAATTTAACACCGAACTGTTCATTACGATAAAATAATTACACAATTATGTGTATGTTCCTTATTAATGTTATAAGAATCAATTCCGACAATAACATAATAAAACATTATGATAGTACAGTGTCGTTTGTCTAACATTAAACTTATAAAACACTTAAAAACATTTGTAAATAGTTAATACCCACTCAACTCCTCTAGAGGTTTTTGTGGCAAATTATTTTTTGTCCCACGGTCGATGAAATTTAATCCGACCTCAGTTATAAATCCTTTTTACTGAAACTCGTGCCATCGTGCCTTTGACTTATATCTGACCAGTTCATTTAAATAACACTGTTGCTGTGCTTTTTCATAAACACAGCAACCAATCACTGCACCTTCATTATGTAACACAGAACAAATTTGTACCTTTTTGACCGTACAAGGAACTAAACAGTACCTTTGCAGGCGTCACATGTACCTATAAAGGTACCGCTAATGAAAAGGTACCGATGTGTTCCTTTAGATACTTTATTTGTACCATTGTGTACCTTTTGTACAGATGTAAGATAACAGCTTTGGAGTGGTGTCGGTTATACATTTAACTTTCTAAATCAGAAGAGCAATAATGCATAGGAGTTCATTGTGTCATCATAATTTTTGTTGTTGAAAAATCTATTAAGAATCTTCTTCTTTCGGCTGTTCCCAGTTTAGAGGTCGCCACAGCAAATCATCTGTTTCCACCTAACTCTGGCCTCAGTATCCTCTACTCTTGCACCAATTACCTTCATGTCCTCCTTCAGCACACCCATATAACTTGTCTTTGGCCTTCCTCTTGCCCTCTTGCCTGGCAGCTCTATCTCCAACATCCTTCTACCAATATAACTACTATCCCTTCTCTGCACATGTCCAAACCATCTCAATCTGGCTTCTCTGACTTTGTCTCCACAACCTGAGCTGTTCCTCTGATGTGCTCGTTCCTAACCTTGTCCATCCTTGTCACTCCTAAACTGAACCTCAACATCCTCATCTCTGCTACTTCCATCTCTGCCTCGTGTCTTTTCCTCACTGCTACAGTCTCTAACCCATACATCATAGCTGGTCTCACTACTGTTCTGTACACCTTTCCTTTGATTCTTGCTGACACTCTTCTGTCATACTACACCCCTGACACTTTTCTCCACCCACTCCAACCTGCCTGCACTCGCCTCTTCACCTCTTTTCCACACTCCCCGTCGCACTGGACTGTTGACCCCAAATACCTAAACACCTCCACCTTCTTGACCTCAGCCCCCTGTAACCTCACTGTTCTACTTCCCTCCCTCTCGTTCAAACACATGTATTCTGTCTTACTACGACTGACTTTCATTCCTCTTCTTTGTAGAGCAGACCTCCAACTTTCAAGGTGTCCCTCCACCTGCTCTCTACTCTCACTACAGATTACAATGTCATCTGCAAACATCATTGTCCATGGAGATTCCTGTCTGACCTCATCTGTCAACCTGTCCATCACCATAGCAAACAAGAAGGGACTCAAAGCCGATCCTTGATGTAGCCCCACCTCCACCTTGAATTCCTCCGTCTGACCTACAGCACATCTCACTGTTGTCATACTCCTCTCATACATATCCTGAACTACTCTGACGTACTTCTCTGCCACTCCTGACATCCTCATACAGGACCATAGCTCCTCTCTCGGCACCCTGTCATACGCATTCTCTAAGTTTACAAAGACGCAGTGCAGCTCCTTCTGCCCATCTCTGTACTTCTCCATTAGCATTCTCAGAGCAAAAATTGCATCAGTAGTGCTCTTCCTGGGCATGAAGCCAAACTGCTGCTCGCAAATATCCACTTCCCTTCTTAGCCTAGCTTCCACTACTCTTTCCCAGAGTTTCATTGTGTGGCTCATCAACTTTATACCTCTCCCTGATCACTTCTGCTGTAGTTTCCCAGTCCTCTGGAAGCTCTTCCTGACCACCCAAAGCCTGTCTCAGCTTCTGTCTGAATTCCTCACAACCGTCTTCCTTTTTCAACTTCCACCACTTGGTCTTCTTTTCCATCTTTCCTCCCCTCTTCTTCCTGACCACCAGAAACATCCTACACATCACCATCCGATGCTGTCTGGCTACACTCTCTCCTACCACTACTTTGCAGTCAGTGATCTCTCTCAGATTTGCTCGTCTACTTAGGATGTAGTCCACCTGCGTACTCCTACCACCACTCTTGTAGGTAATTCTATGTTTCTCCCTCTTCTGGAAATAAGTAATAACTAAACATAATAACTACAGCCATTTCCATCCTCTTGGCAAAGTCCACCACCATCTGTCCTTCTGGGTTCCTTTCCTTAACACCAAATCTGCCCATCACTTCCTCATAATCTCTGTTGCCCTCGCCAACATGACCGTTGAAGTCTGCTCCCACCACTACTCTCTCCCCTCTGGGAATACTCTCCATCACCTCATCTAACTCACTCCAGAATCTCTCCTTTTCTTCCAGCTTACAGCCTACTTGTGGAGCATAACCACTCACTACATTCAACAACACCCCTTCAATCTCTAACTTCAAACTGATCACCCTGTCAGACACTCTTTTCACCTCTAAAACATTCCTCACAAACTCCTCCTTCAGAATCACTCCTACCCCATTTCTCTTCCTATCCTCACCATAGTAAAACAGTTTGTATACACCTCCATTACTAGGCGCTTTGCTACCCTTCCACCTGGTCTCCTGCACACACAGAATATATACCTTCCTTCTCTCCATCATGCCTGCCAGCTCTCGAATAACTTCCTAAATTGCACATAATATTCTACACTTCATTAAAATTGACTATATAAAAAATGCAAACACTCTGCCAGTCAACCAACAGTATATGAATGAGCACTTCAGTATAAACCAATAGCTGCAAAAGAATATTAATTCATAAGCAATTATGAATTGCAGCTGTAATGAAGAAAAATGTTATGGTTCATGGTGAGTTTTTCCCAAAATTGTCTGGTTTTAATTCAAAATTTCACAATTTAAATGAAATTGACGTTACGATGACAACAAGAGCTTATGCTACACTCTACTATTATAACAGTGCTGCATATCTGAAGAAACCAAAACTCTGAGATAAATATCTGAAGGGTCATAGTTCATATAAACACAGCCTCATTCATTCATCATCTCTTAAAACAATATTAAAACTCTTGAAAGAGCTTATGATCTTTCGGAAAGCAGAGCAACAGAAAGCAGAATACAAAAATACAAAACAAATATTATACCATTTACATTTTATGACGTTTACATGTGCCTAATTTAGAAAGAGAGAAGAAAAGAAAAGAGGGAGAGAAAGAGGAGGGATAATCTATCTTAATTTCTTAAACTTTCATACAAATATGTTTTTCTGCTCATTGTCAGATTTTGCTAAATGAACCAAGTCCACACAACAGATGTTGCACCTATTTTAATGATGTGTTCCTCCTGCTCAAGATTAAATTTTGAGTCTTCCTTGTCTGTTCATTTCTCTGTTTCTATGTTTTTACAACCTTCCAGAGTATCCTTTAGTCTTACATCCAGCTGTTTGTCTCATCGTGCTGCACATCATTGGCCATGCTCACTTAATTTCATTTAGCCATATACACAGAATTCAATAATATTTAATTCCACAGTAATGATATGTATCGTCATATTGCCCTGCTCTAGCACTGACTGAACTTCTTTATGTGCCGATACATGATTTTGTCTTTACAAAAAGGTTTATTGCCATCTCTGAACAAAATTCCACTGGTATATATTCCTAGATAGGAAGGTGTTTATCATTTATTGTAGATGCACTGTTTGTTTTACATCCATAAATTACTCAAAAATATATTTGAAATGTTAAATGAAACATAGAAAGTGACCTAAAACAAACCGGTCAGTTACTGAGGTACATTTATTTAACTTAAAGGTAACAGGAAATGTTAATTAGCCAATCAAATGACAGCAGATCAGTACACATTGGTGGCTTTCTGAGAGTATAAGAGAAGGGAACTTTGGGCATTTGTTGGGCATACATGGCTTTGTTACTTTAGAAAAACTGCATTTTATTTTACAATAGTGGTGATTGAAGTAGATATTAACTTTAACAACCCCAGATTATTACCAACATATGCGGAACGATATCATTTAAACACAACTTGCTCAACCCTCGGTGGAGTTCTGGATAGCAATATGGTGCTAGCAAACTGTACCTAATAAAGTGTCCAGAAAGATTATTTTTGAGACTCTTTTAAAACTTAGGTGAAAATAATTCAGGGAACATTACAAACAAAGAAATCAACTGCACTTAAAGTATTTTAATGGATTTTTAGCCTGGAGGGTGCTGGAATGCTGTCATCACTCCAGTATGCAAATATTCTTAAATGCAAATCAGTCTTGTTTTTTTTTCCTCTGCCATAGTTCTTAATATCCTGAAGGAAAATTTAGTGTGAAAAGAACATTGTGTATTTGACAGGCCCAGCAGCATTGTGTCTGATTGGTTCAGGCTGTTATAGTTATAATATGTGTTTGTTCTCACAAATATTTTATAGTTAGACAGTACAGTTCTATATTATAGTTCCTGTATAGTATAGTACCAGTGTGGTTGAGTTTCAAAGATTTGTGGCATTGTTGTAAATAAAAAAATAATAACAAATAACAAATCTTATTAGTATGTAATTGAACATTTTTCTGTTTGATGGAAGCCCCTTTACACTCTTGGGGTTCACAAGGGTAGGGTCACAAACATATATACATACAGTACAGGACCAAAAGTTTGGACACACCTTCTCACTCAAAAAGTTTTTCGGACTGACTGACCTTCATTTCTTAAAGTAATGATGGCCACTTGTTTCTCTTAAGATTTTTACTAAGATCAAAAAAGCTGTTTTTTTTTTTTTGTTGCTATAATACAAATTCTAGCAATCTATTCAGTGGGACTATCAGCTGTGTATCCACCTGACTTCTGCACAACACTACTGATGGTCCTGACCCCATTTATAAAGCAAGAAAATCTGACAGGGCACACCATTTCAGGAGACTTTTCTTTTGAAGATCATCAAGAGAACGGCAAAAGTGTGCAAGGCGTAATCAAAGCAAAAGGTAGCTACTTTGAAGAAACTGGAATTACATATTTTCAGCTGTTTCACACTTTTTTTGTTATGTATTCAATTCTTCACGTGTTAAGTCATAGTTTTGATGCCTTCAGTGTGAATCTACCATTTTCAATTTTCATAGTCATAGTCATGGTAATAAAGAAAACTTTTTGAAGGAGAGTGTGTCCAAACTTTATATATATATATATATATATATATATATATATATATATATATATATATATATATATATATATATATATACAATTTTGTAAATTTAGCAGATTAATATTTTAAATGAACTTTCATTTATCAACAATGCATATAATCTAGTTCAGGTTTTTTCACTTTTTCCACCAAGTACCTCCAAGTACTACCATAATGAGACATTTGCTATTCAGTTACAGCTACAGTAGTGACCTGCCATGGCTCCCATGTCAAGGTAATTATATTGCTTCATTGCCACTGGGTGGCACCTTCACCTCATAAATAAGCAAACATTTGTATAGGTTAGTTAATTTAGTTAAAAAATAAAAAATTGTAACATTATCTCCAAATTAAAGTTCAGCTGTTGATACCATTATCTATAAAGTTTAGGATATCCTTCGATGAAGTCAGCTAGAGTTGTGGCGTTTGAGATAACGCATTTGATCCGGGTTTGAGATGCTATAAGATTGTTTTATTTTTAAGGAGGAATGATGAGCAGAAAATGGACCATAAATAGCCAATCGCCTATTTAAAAGATTCACAGATATCCATGGTGATAATCGTTTGTTTATGCGCTTGGTGTCAAGTGCGATAAAACCCAGAAATCTCAGAGTTTCAATCACATAATGAGCCTTAGGTCCTACAGTCAATATTTAGGTCACCCTTGTCTCTCAGGACTCCTCTGAGTTGGTCTTCTCATTTTTTATGTTGCGGAGATGGCGAGTGGTCACTGGAATGTGATTTTCTCTTAGATTTTGATTGCTAGGCTGTATATAGAGATTGCTAGGCTGTATATTGCATGCTGTGCAAATCAATAAAATGTGTTTCCAGTCATGAAACTGTTATGAAACACTTGCTCTCCCATCTTCAACAACCACTCACACCACTTTCAAATCTATGGATGTCGGGATCGAACCGGCAACCTTCTGATCACAAGTCTATCTCCTTATCCACCAGACCACAACTGTCCTCCATACCCCAACTGCCCTAAATGTAATTGAAAATATGTTGCAGGACAGTGGTTCCCTACAGTGCTGTGTGTGTGAAAGAGGGTAGCGAGAGGCGCTCTGGGTAATGCAGTTGTGAGTAAACGCAAGTATGAAGGCGAGGACAAGAGAGTGGAATATTAGGACAAAACACTGTGATTGATTGATTGATGTCACTTAGGTCTGTGAAGTTTACCTGTGCCTGGGTTGCAAAGTAAACTATTGGAGCATCATTAGTAGGTTGTGTCTCATCACTACAGGAGCTAATGGATCCACTTAACTTTACAAATTAATTTATGTTGCGCTGCCGTAACGAGCCTTTAACAGCAGAGATGTAACATTGTGGGCTCGATGTCTGGGATCAGCTCGTTGCATGTGGTGAGTCAAGAGACCGTTTCAAGTTGGAAGGAAAAAAATAAAGTTTAACAGAGTGAAGAAACATGGTGGATGCGGGTGGAAAAGTTAAATTGTTCAATTGCAGCTCTGTTTTACATTTACATTACATTTACCTTTATGCATTTGGCAGACGCTTTTGTCCAACGCGACTTACATTAGGGGAGAGACAATATGCAATCTGTTACACCGTCAAAGTTTATCTCAGCTTCTCATAATAGAAATTGTATCAACTGATCAATAAACCATAGCAGGGAGGTAATAACGAAAAAAGATAAAGACAGAGGAGGAAAAAATAAAGTTTTTTATTTTTTTTTATAGTCTGGCAGGGGTTGTGTAGATGAAAATGTTGACACAACTATTTGTGGGTTTGGCAGCAGAGTGGGTACTGACAGTTGTACTAGTTTCCTGTCTGTTTCACAGTATTTATTGTAAATTCCACATTTACATTTATGCATTTGGCAGACGCTTTTAACCTGGCGACTTACATTAGAGGAGAGACAATATGCAATTTGTTACACTGTCAAAGTCTATCTCAGCTTGCTCATATTAGAAATCATATCAACTGATCAATAAACCATAGCAGGAAGGAAATAAAGGAAAAAGATAAAGACAGAGGAGCAAAAAAATATTTTTGTTTTTGTTTTTTTAATAGTAGGTTTTCCCTGAAGAGAAGAGTTTTCAGTTTCTTTTTTAAAGCTGTTAGTGTTGCTGGTTTCCTGACTGGATCAGGGAGTTTGTTCCATCAGCCAGGGGCAGTGAAAGAGAAGGTTCTGCTGAGAGATCTTCTGCCTTTGTGGGACGGAACCACGAGTCGCTGTTCTTTCTCTGAGCGCAGGCTTCTGAAGGGCATGTAGGAGTGCATGAGCTTGTGAAGGTTAACAGGGGCAGATTTGGAGATTTGTACGCCAGTCAGCGATTTGAAATGAACCCAAGCTGCAATGGGGAGCCAATGAAGAGTGATGAAGAGGGGAGTAACATGAGCTCATTTCGTTTCCTTAAAGATAAGACGAGCTCCAGAGTTCTGGATCATCTGCAGAGGTTTGAGCGCGTTTGCTGGAAGTCCTGCTAGGCGAATGTTGCAGTAGTCCAGACCTGAGAAGACCAGAGCCTGAACCAGGAATTGAGTTGCATGCTCAAATAAGAAGGGCCTGATCTTTCGAATGTTGTGCAGTGCAAATCTACACGCTTGAGTTATCTTTGTGATGTGGTCTTTGAAGGACAGCTGTTCATCCAAAATCACTCCAAGATTCCTGACTGTAGGAGAAGAGGTGATTGCTGAGGATTCCAACTGGATGGTGAGGTCGTGATGCAGCAAAGAGGTCTAGTAGGAAGAGGACAGATGATCTGTAGTTAGCCCTGGCCCCTCGCAGTGCGCAGTGCCATCTCAGTTGAGTGTCCATTCTTGAAGCCTGATTGGTTGTCATCGAGCTTGTTGTTCTGAGTCAGGAAAGTAGAGAGTTGATTGAAGGCGACCCTCTCAATGAGTTTTGCAGTGTAGGGCAGCAAAGAGACAGGTCTGTAATTTTCGAACAGAGGAGTGAGTTGAAAGTCCTGAAGAGCTTTCGGCTGTCATTGGCATGTTCAAACTTGTCGTGATAGGATGTTGTCTGAGCATCTTGTATCTTGCTTGAGAAAGCTGAGAGTGCAGTTTGGTACTCTTGGACGTCTGCCATGCTCTTTGATTTTTTTCCATTTACACTCTGATCTGAGGGTGGACCTCTGTTCCTGGAGAGCATGCGATAGCCAGGGGTTTGATTGTGTTATTCTGGCTGATCTGGAAGAGAGAGGGCGTAGTTGATCAAGGCATGTAACGTGTCTGGTCCAGAAATGGTTAGTTGCATCGTGAATGTTTAAAGAGGAAAAGTTTCCAGGTGATGAGAGAAGAGGACACAGCTGAAGAAAAGAGAGAGGGATGAAGGGATTTAAGGTCACGTCGGAAGTGAGGAAGGAGGTGGCGTGGAGTGTGAACAGGTAGGCAGTGTGAGTTTGAATGTGATGAAGAAGTGATCAAATGTGTGCAGAGGAGTAACTGTGAGATGATCAGGGGAGCAGCTGTGTGTGTAAATAAAATCTAGCTGATTTCTAGATTTGTGTGTGACCGTGGTAGGGACAAGAGTCATGTCAAAGGAGGAAATGAGTGAGTGGAAGTCAGTTGCATTTGGTTTATGAAGATGTATGTTGAAGTATCCAAACACAATGAGTGGGCTAAAATCATCTACTGGAAAAGGGGAGAAAAGACCATCAAGCTCCTGCAGGAATGTGGAGAGCTGTTCTCCAGGTTGGCGGTATATGGTGAGGATGTGCATTACAAAAGGAGTGATAGTGACAGCATGATCTTCAGATTCTCTACCTTCACATCTTTTAGTAAGACATGCTCATTTGAATGTCTGAGAGATGAGAAGTCCAGCACCCCCACCTCGTCCCACCTCGTGAGAAGTGTGGGAGAGGAGAAAGTTATTGGAGAGGGCTGCAGGCGTTGCGGTGTCCTCTGGGCAGATCCATGTCTCAGTCACACTAACGATGTCCAGTGAAGACTGAAGTGCAAAAGTAGGGATGAAGTCTGCTTTGTTGACAGCAGACTGACAGTTCCAAAGTCCCACAGAGAGAGAGCATGGTTCTGGTGAGGCAAAATGAAGTGAGCGAAGGTTTGAAGGGTTGGAGTGTGTTATACGAAGAAGAGCGGAGCGACGTGCAGCCGAGAGAATGACTGAAATGTACTGAAAGCACATGTTAGCAGATATGCGAGGAAAGTAGCAGGGGAAACAAAGGACAAAGTAAAAGAATAAAAGAAAAGTAGACACTTGAATAAAGCTTACTGGGTGGCGACTCTGTGGTCTTGCTCGGTGAAGTCACGCAGGTAGAGTCTATACTCGATTAGTCTTCACGCGAGGAAGCTGAACGCTTCCGCGAAAGCAACACTGCACTACTTTTTAGACCCCTGACTATGGGTAGGCTGCAGCAGCTGAGCGTTTGTTACCGGCTCTTCCCTGCACACCCTAGACCGAAACCTGTGTAAATCACTCACTCGGAGATAGTCGCTTGATGACGCGGCTCGGCTGCAAGCTTTAATCTTTACCTGTAAATAAATTACAACGTCTTATGGAATGCTTTCGAAACACTGTCATGGACTAATAGGTACACTTATGACCGTACTATACCAACAACACAACGAAAGGGAAGTGTTAAAAAACGATTTCTACCTGTATGGCGTCTCTGCTGGCTGATGTTCACTCTGAACAATCTCTGTAGAGCTTTCTGGATAGACTTCCCGTGATGTTAACCTGTTGCACAACTCTCACTGTTTTACCTGGCACATGAAAACTAGCAAAGAAATCCATGTGCTGTACTGAAGTACATAGCACAGTTGAATGTGGGGGGTAGATGGTAAAGTGTGGATTAAGGTCTTTCATTTGTTAATTGCTCGAAGTCGCACTTTCAAAACCGTATTTCTAAGATCCTTGTTGTTGTTTTTTAATTGTCGATACAGATATGGAGAGATAAAGGGAAGCATATTATGATGTTAGAAGAATAAAGATTTTGGGGGAAAATTATTTACTTTTTTGAGTACTTTTGTGTTATTATCAATAAAATTCCAGAAAGCTGTTTTTTTATGTTTCTTTTTCAAACCATTGTTTTATGTTTGAAAATATTTAATGGTATCTAATCGTGACCGTTTAAATGTGTGCGAAATGTAATCTGTTATTATTCTTTTGGCGGAGGGGGGATCAAGGCCAAAAAAAAATCATTTACAGTTACATGAGACAATCTGACTGGTCACCATCTGTAATTAAAGTTCAAATAAGAGGTAAAATTATTGTTAATAAAAATATCTATTCGTTTTAGCAGTGGTAGACAGCCTGAACATGTACTGATATCAAGTTTGATGGCAAAATTTCTGCTTTTGTAATTATCTTAAATTTCTCTCTCTGTAAATTAGGCACATGTAAACATAATATTTGTTTTATATTTTTGTATTAACTCTGCTATCAGGTGCTCAGTATAATTATTAGATCTTTCAAGAGTTTTAATATTGTTATAAGAGATAAGCGTAAGGTTGTGTTAGTATGAACCCTGACCCTTCAGATATTCTTCTCAGATGTTTAGTTTCTTCATATATGCAGTGCTGTTATAATAGCAGAGCAAAGCATAAACTTGTGATTTGCAAAAATGTAATTGAAATTGTGAATTTCTGGGTTAAAACCAGACAATTTTAAGATAAAAATAATAAACTTTCTTCATTCCAGCTGCAGACATTAAAGATAAACATCTGATGACAGGCACAGAGAAGAAAATGCGCTTGAGTGTGTAATGGAAATACGATACTCATGAGACATGATTTATGAACGCAATCGCAAACAGCAATTTATTACTTATTCCAAACATGAACAAAGCTCATACCTTGATATCAATGAAGAATGTGATCACATTGCAAGCATCATGGAGGGAGAAAGAAGAGGGAAAGAAGAGGATAGAGGAAAGACGAGGAGAAAGGGAAGAAGTGAGCAGCGCACATCCACTCAGAGAGAGAGAGAGAGAGAGAGAGAGAGGAGAGAGAGAGAGAGAGAGAGAGAGAGAGAGAGAGAGAGCATGGAGCATCAACTCGTGTTCTCATGGATTACGAACCTGTGGGGAGGGTTGGGGATACTGGCTTCTACACACCATGATTCCAGTTATGATCACAATCTTGCTGATCGTCATCTGCCTGCCTTGTTTCTTGAAATGCATCTCATCTTTTTTGGAAAAAGCAATCGCTTCAGTCATTGCAATGGAGGGATATAAGACGGTGAAAACAACGGATGAGGAATGGCAGGCGCCATTTGTTGATGTTGAAGAAATTACCATCAATCTTTAATTGAATTAAAGGGTGATGTGCTAGTAACCTCTCCCCTTAAAGTCACTCGGGGGGAAAGGGTTTTCAAGAATCAACGCCTGAGGATTTCGTGGAGATAAAATAAAGACAAATTTTTGCACTGTTATTTTTGAATGTTCTGAGATTGTGACTCCAATGCAGCACACGGCAAACAGAGTAGGGCAAGTTAGTGAATATGAACTTTTACTTTCTGCAAGACAAAGAGCAGAAAGATGTTTTGCCTCCATATTAACCCAGGGTAGAGCCTGAAGGATAAAATTTCAACCGTATCTAAGCTATTGCCTCAGTTAGAGTAGACTGAACAAGGGAATTAATTCTTAGACGGTTGAAAAACTGTCCTTCTGGTGCTGATCTGGGAAAGAGGGGATATTTTTGTTTATGGATAGTAATGTTTAGTATTTTAAGCTTGTAGAAGTGTTTAGGCTGAATAACTTTCATAAAATTGTTAAGTTTTTTTGTTTATAGTGTGTTTTCATTAGATGTGTTTAGGAGGTGATTTTAATAGATGTATTGTGTTACTGACTGTGCCTTATTCCTGTTAAAGATGGGGTTCATATTGTATAGAGGAAAAATTTAAGTAAGGTAATTAATGAAGATTTTGTTAAAATCATATGAGTGACAATATTGGATCAACCAATACATTACTTATAATGTTATCTTTACAATCTAACTTGATCGTATAGCTACCTCAAAGTAATATCAGGGTTATGTTTTTAATTTTTATAATGATTAAATTTCTTTAAAGGTAATTGTCGTGTGACAAACAGGAGGGAAATGTAATAGAAATTTACATTCATTATAATGGGTGTTGGTATTTATCTATTTTGGCATTTTAAAATGATATTGAATGTATGTAAACAGTCTTAGCCTGGGAGGGGAGGCGACTCGGTGAGTGGGTGGAGTCTCCGTGCAGCGATGGGCCTGTCCCCTAGGAAAAGCTTAAATTCGCGTGGGCGGAGACTTTGCTTTCTCTTTCCCCCCGCCTTTCTTCCTTCTGGACTTTACCTGTAGCTTTCCGTAGTCTTTCTTTAGAGCACCGTTTCAGGTTTTGCTACAAAATAAAGTTGCCGCTGTTGCTGTTGTTCTATACCCTGCCTCCGGACTGATTTTCTACGAGAGAGAGTTTAATATTCTATGACACAATGTAAACATGACATTCATAATAGTTACGTTGAGAACATGTAATTTGACTCTTGGAGGTGACTTCTTTTTTGAATGAAGTCAATTGACTTAGTTGGTGTGTTTAATTGAAAGGTGTGGTTCTTTTCCCTAAGAGGGTTATTTTAGATAGAGAGTGAAATTTTGTTTTTAAACAATGTACACTGACTTCAAACATTAAGTTGATTGGGGGATTTTTGTGTGTAACTACAGCAAAGCATAGTTTAATTTACCAACTGAAGATATAGTCAGAATAAGAACTAATTTATTTGTTTTGTTTATTTTGAATGAGATCCTGGTCAATTCTGAGCTCGAAGCATGATGATGGCCTTCTGAGAGTGGAGATGATGGAGTTCTTTAAGCCCCTGGAATCATGGCCATGTTCAGATCTGCCCCATGGACTGCACAGACAACTTCCAGCCTTGTCCATGTATGCAAACATCATAAGCATACTGATCATACGGATCATCTGATACAAGTACTCTTCTATTTTTCTCTCCACCCACACAAACACATCCTTCCGAAAGACTTTTCTTCCGCCAACATAGTGGTACACCCAAGAAAGGGGTGGAGCAGACTGTGACATTGGGATGAAGGTTTCGGAGCTGGGATTTGAAAATGGCTACAAGATTAGGTATTTTTTATACTAACAAACTAACATGTTTGTAATGGGTTTGGAATCAACAGGATTGCTGAAACCTATAAAACTCTGCTGAGCATACCCATTTATCACACTTAAACCATGAGTGAAGTAAAAAGTAAAATTTAAGCCGATTTGGGTGCAAACAGATAGAAAAGGAGTTATTTTATGAACTTCACTGAGAAGTTGAGTGACAGGTTTCTGACGTCCTGAGGGATTGTGGGAATTTAAAACAAATAAATTCTAAATTGTTTTTACTTTGAAACAAATCAATCTTTTAGACTCATCTCATCTTCTTCCGCTTATCCGGGGCCGGGTCGCGGGGACAGCAGTCTAAGCAGGGATGCCCAGACTTCCCTCTCCACAGACACTTCCTCCAACTCCCCGGTAGGGATCTCGAGGCGTTCCCAGGCCAGCTGGGAGACATAGTCCCTCCAGCGCGTCCTGGGTCTTTCCCGGGGCCTCCTCCCAGTGGGAGGCGTCCAGGAGGCATCCGGAACAGATGCCCAAGCCACCTCAGCTGACTCCTCTCGATGTGGAGGAGCAGAGGCTCTACTCCGAGCTCCCCCCGGGTGACGGAGCTTCTCACCCTATCTCTAAGGGAGCACCCAACCATCCGGCGGAGGAAACTCATTTCGGCCGCTTGTATCCAGGATCTTGTCCTTTAGGTCATGACCCAGAGTTCATGGCCATAGGTGAGAGTAGAGACGTAGATCGACCGGTAAATCGAGAGCTTCACCTTTCGGCTCAGCAGACCGATACACAACACAACAGACCGATACAGCGACTGCATCACTGCAGATGCTGCACCGATCTGTCGGTCGATCTCATGCTCCAGCCTCCCCTCACTCGTGAACAGGACCCCGAGATACTTAAACTCCTTCACCTGATGCAGAAGCACTCCACTGATCTGGAGAGGGCAGGCCACCCTTTTCGGGTCGAGAACCATGGCCACAGACTTGGAGGTGCTGATCCTCACCCCAGCCGCTTCACACTCTGCTGCAAACCGCCCCAGTGCACGCTGAAGGTCCAGGCCTGAATAAGCTAACAGGACAACATTGTCTGCAAACAGCAGAGATGAAATCCTGAGGCCCTGAACCGGACCCTCTCTGGCCCCCGACTGCGCCTAGAGATTCTGTCAATAAAAACAATGAGCAGAACCGGTAAAAAGGGGCAGCCCGGACGGAGGCCAACGCGCACTGGGAACAGATCTGACTTTGTGCCGGCTATGCGAACTAAGCTCCTGCTCTGGTTGTACAGGAACCGGACTGCCCATAGCAAAGGGCCCCGGACCCCATACTCCCAGAGCACCTCCCACAGCACACCACGAGGGACACCGTCAAACGCCTTCTCCAAATCCGCAGAGGGTATAGAGCTGGTTCAATGTTCCACGACCAGGTCGAAACCTGCATTGTTCCTCCTGCATCCGAGGTTCGACTATCGGCCGAACTCTCCTCTTCACTACCCTGGCATAGGCCTTCCCGGGGAGGCTGAGGAGTGTGATCCCCCAGTAGTTGGAACACGTCCTCCGGTCCCCCTTCTTGAAAAGAGGGACCACCACCCCAGTCTGCCAATCCAGAGGTACTGTCCCTGACCGCCACACGATGCTGCAGAGACGTGTCAGCCAGGACATTCCCACAGCATCTAGACACTTGAGGTACTCAGGGCGGATCTTATCCACCACCGGTGCCTTGCCACGGAGGAGCTTGCCAACCACTTCGGCTTAGGTGATAGACGAGTCCACGTCAAGTACCCCAGCCTCTGCCTCCACAACGTAGGACGTGACAGTGGGATTGAGGAGACCCTCAAAGTATTCCTTCCACTGCCCGACTACATCCCTGGTCGAGGTCAACAGCTCTCCACCTCCACTGTAAACGATGTTAGTGGGGCTCTGCTTCCCCCTCCTGAGGCGCCAGACAGTTTGCCAGAATTTCTTTGAGGACGACCGATAGTCTTCCTCCATGGCCTCCCCGAACTTCTCCCAGGTCCGAGTTTTTGCCTCCAACACAGCATTGGCTGCGGCACGCTTGGCCTGCCGGTACCCGTCAGCTGCGTCCGTAGTCCCACAAGCCAACCAGGCCTGATAGAACTCCTTTTTCAGCTTGACTGCATCCCTTACTTCCACCACCGGGTTCTGGGATTGCTGCCGCGACAGGCACCAGAGACCTTACGGCCACAGCTTTGCACCACAGCAGTGACAATGGAGGCGGAAAAGAGGGTCCACTCAGAGTCCATGTCACCAGTCTCTCCCGGTATCTGGTCGAAGCTCTCCCAGAGGTGGGAGTTAAAGATCACTCTGACAGAGGGCTCGGCCAGATGTTCCCAACAGACCCTCAACGTACGTTTGTGTCTGCCAGGTATTTCCGGCCTCCTCCCCAGCCAGCGGATTCAACTCACCACCAGGTAGTGATCGGTTGATAGCTCAGCCCTTCTCTTCACCCAAGTGTCCAAAATACATGGCCGCAGGTCAGATGTTACGACAATGAAGTCGATCATTGACCTTTGGCCTAAGGTGTCCTGGTGCCACGTGGTGTTCGTTATGGACAAACCGTGACGGGCACAGAAGTCCAATAACAGAACACCACTCGGGTTCAGGTCGGGGATGCAATTCCTCCTAATCACGCCCCTCCAGGTGACGCTGTCATCCCCCACGTGCGCATTGAAGTCCCCCATGTGCGCATTGAAGTCCCCCAGGAGAACGATTAAGTCCCCGGTTGGAGCACTTTCCAGCACCCTTCCCAGGGACTCCAAGAAGGCCGGGTACTCTGAACTGCTGTTCGGCCCGTAAACCGTAACAACAGTGAGAGACCTGCATTGGAGGCAAAAACTTGGACCTGGGAGAAGTTCGGGGAGGCCATGGAGGAAGACTATCGGTCGTCCTCAAAGAAATTCTGGCAAACTGTCTGGCGCCTCAGGAGGGGGAAGCAGAGCCCCACTAACATCGTTTACAGTGGAGGTGGAGAGCTAAGTCTGGAGAGATGTTTGCTGGTGATGAATGGGACTGAATGAAGTGTGTCTAACCTAACCCATGTATATTGCTTCCACAGGGAATAATTTTTTTTAAAGCATTTTATCTTTTTAGGAGTGTGTCGACGAGACATACTGTTGTTTTCTTCTTTTCTTTTTTTTTGTTTTTATTTTTCGTTACTCAAAGATGGATCCTACAACTTTACACATCAGGTGTCGATGTTGTCGTGAATCTTCTTCTTTTAGGAATGATGGGTTTAAAGATAGTTTAGAATAGTTTAGTTAACAAGATGTTGCTCTGTCTGATCACTTCTGTGTTTTTGTTGATCTGTCAAACTCCCACGTTAAATTTGCAAAAACAATTTCTGATAGAAAGAGACACAAACGATAACACCAGCGAGATGTTGCCGTATCTCAAACACCTAGTATCACTGCTGGCACATTAGACTTCCTTCTTGATGCATTTACTTTAAAAATCAAGTCCGTTATAGATGACATTGCACCTATAACTTTCAAGAAGAAACCTGGGAAGACAAAAAACACCCTTGAGAAATTCAACAAAAGTTCAAAGTATGAATAGACTTTGCAGGAAAGCTGAAAGAAGGTGGAGAAAATCCAAACTTGTCATCCTCTACGACCTTTATAAAGAGAGTATTCATACTTTTTCTCAAATTTAATTAATAACAACCTCAATAATACACGAACTCTCTTTGCCACATTAGAGAGGTTAACCAACCCACCAAACCAGGCTCCAAATGAGCTTCTGTCTGAGGATAAATGCAATGAGTTTGCTTAATTTTTCATCAATAAAATCATTACCATCAGAAAAGGCATTAGTGCTTCCCCCTGCAAGGCTGGGGAAAGACATCCTCAGCCTCCACTCTCAATGTGCACCTTTAATCTAATCAATAGCAAAACATTAATAAAGATGGTTCAGAGCCTTAGAAAATCAACATGCGGTCTTGACACTCTACCAACAGTCTTTTTTAAAATGGTTCTTAAGAGTCTAGAAAAGGACCTCTTAGAAATTATAAACACCTCATTGTCCTCTGGCTTTTTCCGCAAATACCTTAAAACCGCAGTGGTAAAGCCACTACTGAAAAAGACAAACTTAGTGAAAGTGACCAGTCGGCCAGATATGGAGTGACCCATACCTGGAATTTGTGCTCTGCATTTAACCCATCCAGTGTACACACAGCGTGAACAAACACACCGTGAACACACACCTGGTGTAGTGGGCAGCCATGGCTGCGGCGCCCGGGGAGCAGTCGGGAAACTGGTACCTTGCTCAAGGGCATCACAGCTGTGGCTGTTGAAGATGGGAGAGTAAGTGTTTCATCCCCCACTCCAACTTCAACTCGGTGGATCTGGGGATCGAACCCGGGACCTTCAGATCACAAGTCGATCTCCTTATCCACCGGACCACAACTGTACTGTACAGTTAATAATACTGTACTGAGCAACTACAGGCCCATCTCAAATCTACCTTTTATTAGTAACATTATGGAAAACATTGTGGAAAAACAACTGATTGAATTCCTGACCCAAAATGAATAAATGGATTGTTATCTGTCGGGTTTCAGAGCTCAGCAGAGACAGCATTACTGAAGATAGTCAATGACATCCAGTTAAACACCGATTCAGAAAAAGTGACGGTCCTGGTTGTACTCGATCCGAAAGCTGCGTTCGACACAGTTGACCACAAAATCCTTCTCGATAGACTAGAAAACTATGTCGGTCTTTCAGGAACTGTGATAAAATGGTTCAGATCATACTTAGAAGGAAGAGGCTTCTATGTAAACATAGGTGATTACATGTCGAAGTGGACTGCAGTGTCATGTGGAGTCCCTCAAGGTTCAATCCTTGCTCCTTTACTATTTAACCTGTACATGGTTCCACTGGGCCAGATTATGAGAAGGAACCAGATATCATACCATAGTTATGCTGATGATAAACAAATTTATCTAGGTATCTCCCCAAATGACTACAACCCCATAAACCCTCTCTGCCAATGTCTGGAAAACTGGATGGAAAACAACTTTCTTCAATTAAACAAGGACAAAACTGAAGTCATTGCATTCGGAAGCAAAAGCGAGGTTGTTAAGGTTAACACGTATCTCAATGCCAAGGGCCTGACAACTACATATCAGTTCAGGAATCTTGGGGTGATTCTGGACTCTGATCTTAGTTTCAATAGCCAAGTCAAAGCAATGACGAAATCAGCTTTTTACCATCTTAGAAACATTGCAAGAATCAAATGCTTTGTTTCCAGACAAGATTTAGAGAAACTTATTCATGCTTTCATCTCCAGCAGGCTGGACTACTGTAACGGCCTTTTCACCGGTCTCCCCAAAAAGACCATTAAACAGCTCCAGCTTGTTCAGAATGCAGCGGCTCGAATTCTAACCAAAACTAGAAAGTCGGAACACATTTCTCCTGTTCTTAAGTCTCTGCACTGGCTGCCGGTCTCCTTCAGAATAGATTTTAAAGTTCTGCTGCTCGTATATAAGTCCAAACTTAGCACCTAAATACCTAACAGACATGCTCAGTGAATACACACTAAACAGAGAGCTGAGATCCCTTGGTTCAAATAAATTAGATCTACCCCGGGTTAATTCCAAACAGGAAAAATACTCTACTCCTTTAGTTACCATGCGGCCCACAGATGGAACCAGCTTCCAGAGGACTCACCTGTTTAGTTGCGCTTTTGTCGACTGAGCACCAACGTCCGAACTTCTATTTTACCTTTGCACTTCAAATCTTAATCTTTTTTTTAAATCAATGTTTTTACATTTTAGTTTTTAATCAACTTCATTTTATGACTTTTTTATGCTTGATTTTTTTAAAATGTACTTTCTTTTTACTCTTTATTTCCAATTTAAAGCCCTTTGAATTACCCTGTGTACGAAATGTGGTATAAAAATAAACTTGCCTTGCCTAATAATTTGAAGAAGAAAAATGTGAAAAATGAAGTGTCATGAATCTTGACAAGATGAAAAATTCAGTTTCAATATGGGAAGAGAAACTTGGTGTTAGATGCGGATGGAAAAGCACAGGCGGACCCAAATGCAAGCAAACTCCAAAACAAACGCTGGCAAGAGAGGCCACGTAAACAGTTCAACTCAGGATGGAGCCATGGTCCGGTCCACCGGACCGAGAATAACAGGGGAGTGGAGAAGGTGCTCACGTGTAGTCCGTATGGGTAGCCGAGGAGAGCCTTCGGGTCCGAGCAACCACCGACTCATACAAAAAAAAAAACAAAAGATGAAGAGGACCGGACAGGCAGATTCACTCCGACTTGCCTTGGCAGACTAGGAAACAAAACTCGAGGTAAGATCGTTGAAGAGCAACAATTGTCTGACACAGAGAAGTTGGAAGAGGGAGAATAAGAAGAAAGTCTAATCAGTGCGCAACGGGAACCGGTGCGCCTTAATGAGCCGGGCAGGTGTTCTAAATAAGGAATGATGGAAAAAATAAAAATAAAAATTAGGCAGCATTCTCAGACAAATACTAACACTTGGATACATGATGTCTCATGTAGTCCTTGGATAAGCTGCAAACAGTAACTTATCAATCAACTATTAGATTCCATAATGAACAAAAATTATCGAAGAAGGGGAAGAAAATGTTTCAAGGGGTGAGATCTGTGGTAACTTTACTACAGATTCTGGAAACATGAAAAAAGGTGGTATTCTAAAGACAGAATGACACTGATAAACATTTCACTGACAAATAAGTTTTTATTACAGACGGCAGACGCAGTGTGTCTTAAATCAAAAGCCTGATTTGCATTGTGATTGTTTTATGATAATATAGACATGGAGGAAATGTTATTCTTGAATGTGAGATTGAATGTTGATGTATGTTGTTACCTGTTGTATTACTTGCTTGTATGATATTTTTTTCAGATTGGATAAGAAAATGAAGATCCAGGAGTTAAGTTGTAACTACTATCATGACATTGATACTAACACTGTTTTATGTTGTTTTGTTTCTTTTGGGGTTTTGTTTTTTTTTTCTCATTTATTTTTATTTTATGTTTTGTGTTAGTGACTAATACTGAGCTTCAGGTTGGATTTGCGCTCATACTTTTTGTTCTCGTAGAAAGTAGAATGGTGAGAAAGGTGATGCTGGAACTGACCGAAAGTGGCAGTCTCAGAGCGGTGAAGGCATCCTTAAGGAGAACCTGACCGTCTTTCCCTTGAAAATAGTCCAGTTCATCATCTCCTAACAACGTTGAGGTCGTTTGTGCTGATGAGGAGGTCTGCTTGCAACCTTGTGTGAAATTACAGGAGAGCTCTAAAACCAGGCTGAAGGAAGGCTTGGGGAAAGATCTTGGAACTTTGTGTTTCTGTTCTACAGAGAGGAGGTAAAGAGAAATCTGCTGAGTACATTGTTCTTTTCCTTTCTTTTGGGAAGAGGATGTTCGTGAAGCAAACGGGGAGCTTCATCAAATTCATTCTGGTGAAGGGCAATGAGGAGTGTGCTGGAAAGTTCTGATGGACAAAGGAGCAGACTCATCAGATTCATGTGAATCATGTGGTCCAGCCAGTCCCTACCCCAGTGTCAAAGAATTTTAAAGATCTAGTATCACATCCTAACCAGATAATTAGTGACACTTGGATAAAGTGGTAGTTATGGAGACTACACATTTACTAGAGGAAGTTGAACAAGTTAAAATAGCAAAAATTAAGTGTGAGTGAATTCATGCATGTGCCTTAAGCATTATTACAACATGAAAGTTGGATAGGTCTACAGATGAATCAGGAATGGAACAATGAACAAATTACTATTGATCTTGTTTCCCAAAATGTATGTAAAATGTGGTTATTACTTCAATGGCAGAAGCAGTGAAAAATCATTTAATTCCAGACAAGATACAAACAAATTGCTTTACTGAGAAGCCTTTGAATTCAAAGCTAGGTTTTGAAGTAATAACATCCAAAGGAGAAGGCATTTATGATGTGGGATTTTCATAATGTAACATTAAGATAACAGTGGACAAAACAGTAGGATAAAATGTTGATTTTTTTTGTCAGATTGAATGATTTCTATTGTTGATTTTCATTATTAGAATATGGGGCGAGAAGCTTCTTCAGAGATGTTAAAGGGTGATGCAATGCTGTCTAATTACTGACTGTGAACATCAAATAGAGTCGAACCATTAATTTATGAGTATAAGAGTTATTCAGACAGGTAATAGTTATGTTCTATTAGATTTATAGATTCACTGATGACAAATGTGGGGTGTTCTTTAAATTCTAAAAGGTCGAAATAACTGTGGTGTTAAATTATTAATGGGTTGACTTACAGAATGTTACTCTTAGCTAATCATACTGAAGCAAAATTAGGACATATTGACTGGTTAAATGTAAACATTAGCGATGCGATCCTTAAGAGCAATTTGACATTGGATATTTTTACAGCAAAAGGGGGGAGTAAGTAAATAATTGATTGATTATTAGCATGTAAAATAATAAGGGAACTATTACCATGTGAAATAATAAGGAAGTTATTAGAGGTAAATAATTGGGTAATTATTTTGTACGTATGGATTATTGCTGTTTCAATATCAAATGAGTAAAATGCTTGAATTATTAGAGGAAAATTCTGTAGTTATAAATTTTATATTTAATAAACCTATAGATATAAATGAGATGACTAAAGTGGATAATTTGGTATCATGGAATTTAGACCTGTGGGGAGGTGAGGAAT
Source organism: Danionella dracula (assembly GCA_900490495.1). Lineage (NCBI taxonomy): Eukaryota > Metazoa > Chordata > Actinopteri > Cypriniformes > Danionidae > Danionella > Danionella dracula. The sequence goes on from UELW01000012.1 coordinate 20,876,453, forward strand.
ACTGGTTGGTACTATAGATTACAAGAATTCAAAATCATCATTCATCATAATCTGGAGGATCTTCACATGCTTGTCTTGTCTTTTGTGAATGCATTACAAACCTGGTTGCAAACGGCAACATCACTTTGGTTGAGAGAAAAAATGGAACCGTTTCGAAGGAACTCTGGGATTAAAAACTTGTTTTTAATTTTGCATGTTTTTATTTTGTTTCTTGAATGTTATTCTGAAGCTGTAAAAATGAGGGGAAAAGCAAAACAAACATAGCATTCAGCAATAAGAGAAGGGCAAATGAAAGATATGTTAGGTCTTCAACTCCTGGGTAAAATCAAAAGAAGCAAGGGGATGTTTGTTAAAAGACAGGGGGATTCAAGAATGTTGGTTATTGTTGATTATGAATGTGAATGAGTAATTTGTTGGTTATCATATTTATGCATATTTTCTTTAATGATGGGAAGGAGTTATGTAAGATAATTGATAGAAAGATTGTTAAAAAACATTTGAATGACATAGAATAATGTATATTGCTGAATTATTTTGTCTTACAGATAGAACTGCTTGATAGGAAATATTTAGATAGGAATACTTATCGTCTGAAGGCGAATGTCAAATTATTACATTTTAAAATATAATTGTCTTGTGTCAAAAAGGGGGGAATGTAATAGAATATTTAATCATTGTAATTAATTCTCTAATAAGTTTGAGTGTATATGAGCCTATGTTTACTTGGGATGGAACAGAAAGTGACGTAGAGGGGCGGGGTGTATACTGAAAGGAATCTCAAAGGGGTTACCCTTTTAGGGGCTCTCTCCCTCTCTCTCTCTCTCCTCTCTCCTCTCTCTCTCTCTCCTCTCTCCTCTCTCCTCTCTCCTCTCTCTCGTCCTCTCCTCTCTCTCTCGATCACTCTCTCTCTTCGCCGTGCTCTCTGCTCTCTCTCATCGTCTCGCTACTCCCTCTCGTCATCTCAATCTTCGAGCCCTGCCGGGCACATTCGCTCATCGATTGGGACGCTCCAATCTCTCTCTCTCTCGTCTCTTCGTCGCTCTCCTACCTCTCTCTCTCTCCATCTCTCTCCCATCTCTCTCTCTCGTGCTCCTCGTTCATCTCTGTCTCTCTCTCCTCTCTCTCCAGTCTCACTCTATCTTG